>CM039430.1:17860282-19190282 GCA_022379115.2 Bauhinia variegata | reverse complement strand
CAAAACATTTTTTTTTAATGTTCAAACATGCTAATGAACATAACAAGCATATTCAAACATAATGCGGAAGCGGATCAAGAGAGCCTACCTCCAGCCATTGCAAAACGCTTCTTCTTGGTGTCTCTGTTTCTCTTCCAAGCCTTCACTCTCTCAAACTCGATGGTGTTTGTTTCTGAAGTGAGGAGTCGGATTGGTGACCAACAGAGAGGAGGAGCACGCCTTTTATACTCCTCTGCCCATCATGGAGGAGTTGAGACGTGGCTGAAAATCAGCAAGTGTGTGGAGTCGTGGGAACGTTATGGAATGATGCTGGAAGTGGGAGAAGCTTGGTCACAACATGGACCACTTTCTAAAGGAGTTCCAACGGGAATATCGGGGACCTCATCGTGGACCTCAACGTGGAACTCCAACAATGAATGCAGATCAAGTATGGTGAAGAGTTTGAAGATGTGAATGAAAGTGAAATACTGAAGATGTTGACTACGAATAATCATCATGTTGAGGATCTATTAATGTATTGATAGTGAAATTCTAAATTATAATGAGTTTGCAACGTTGTGATAGCCTTTGGATTTTAAGCTAAACAGCTTTGAAGATTTACCTCTTTTAAATTGAAAGAACTGGCAGTTTGAGCAGTCATGTAATTAATGGAACTTTTCACCAAATTGTTTTATAATCAATCAACTTCTACTGGTGAAAGTTTTAACTATGAAAAATGTGATGATAATATGTTAGCAAAATCAAATATAAGTCTCTTATGCTTGTTGACATAGAAAGAATGATTTTTCACTCGATACTATTGGAGATTGGTTCAGTTGATAAGTATCAAAGCCTTTTTGCTTGTAAGCCGCCGATCCAAATTTCATCTCTAGATAATTTAGGTTAAAGGATGTGTCATAACTCATTAGGCGTGCCCATACCTTTTCACGAGAAGATACATTCGTTTTTGTTTTTAATGAGATTAACATACATTACTCTAGGTTTGTTTCTTTTGATTTTTCACCTCTACTATAAGCAGGTTAGAATTACTTATGCTGATTTCTCTGATGCTGAGTTTGTTCTCAACTGGTTTTAACTGCAGTGCCGCGAGGATGGATACTGATCCAGATGAACCAAAATGGGTTAGCCAAAGAGCTTCAGCTCGAAAGAAGAGTCAGAAGAATGCTTCAACAGACAACTATGTCCCCAGGGCCTCCGGGAGCTGGAAAGATGACTATTATTTGTACTAGCTTGAATTCTCCTATGGTGAGTATTCATTCCTACACTTATTTCTCTACATAACTTTTATGCAAGCTAATAAATAAGTTGTTGTCCAGAAATGAATAATTAAAGAGATATTCGTAAACATCTTGATTCTGTTTTGTTTTTGGTGACTTCAGGTCTAAAATGGAGTGCATGCAGAGATCCAAACGTTCCTGAATTTAATTTACGTTATTTCTTCTATCATCTTTCTGTTCCTCCTGTCTCTTTGTAGTTGTTGATTGATTTGGTAGTCATGATGGATTTGAACTTATTTTTGTGTCAGTCCCAATTATATACATATGGGATCTTGCATTGTTGCCAGTGGTTAATTTCTTGCTTTATATTTGAGGGTTTGTGTATTTCTCCATTCGGTTTCCCTTTTATAGCCGTACAATGTAGCACGGTCATGGTTGCTCAAGGTCCAAATTTTGTATTTACAATGGGATAACATTGTGTCTCTATTGTCATTGGTAAAAAATCAAATTTCAATAAACTAATTTAAATTGAAGCATTATTTTATTTTTTGACCAATCACAATGGAATCAAAACAAAATATAAGACAAAAAATATTGTCTCATTTACAATATCATAGGATAGAGAATGTTGTTCCATATTTACCCTTTGCTAATTAACTCATCCATGCCAGCTATCACTAATTTTTAAGAACCAGCGATTCTCTTTGGACAAGAACAACTGGGATGCTAAGATTTCAGACAAGGCAGGCCTGCTCTTCCCCTCTTCACCCTCTCTTTCTCTTAATTTCCTTTTTTTTTTTTACCCAAGACAAAATAAAATTAGGGTTTAGGGTTTACTATATGTATGGAACGAGGATTAAATATTACTTGAGTCCTATTTAAGTTATTGTTTTAGGACTTGCAGTTCTATCTTAGAACCTAAAACTGTGGTTAGATTACAAAACAGAAAAGACTAGATGTGGTTTAGTAGTGAATGAATTTATAGTTTATATGAAGTTAGAGGTTGAGTACTGATTTTTCGCATTTATGATATTAACTACCACTAAGACTAAATGCTATTGATTAACAACTCACACTCATTGCAACAGAACATTAATTTTTTGGCATTAATGATATGTGCATATATATTTCACAAATTGAAGAGCTAGAAGAATACATAGCATGATGTAGACTCTTTTTTCAACGCATTGCTATGATACCCACAAAAATTGATGGTTAGAGTACCTTTCCTTATGTGGCCTGATAAATTAATGCTTAATGTTTTAACAATACCACATCATTTTACCACTACTGATCATTTCTTGATTAGTTTCTTCGTTAAAGATGGTTCCCCGGTCTCAATCCACTTTAGCTCAACCTCGCGCGGGGATGGGCGTGGATTGATTCGGATTTCGTTAAGGCATTTGGAAGCTTGGGGCTTGAGGCCGCAGCAACATAAGAAAGAAATAGAGAACAATATATTCATCGACTTGTAGGGTTTCCAATGGGTTGCAGGGGCTGTTGTTGAGTTGCCATGGTTGTTAAGTCTTGGCTTCCATTTGTCGACGAAAGGATTGGGGTTGTTCTGGCGATGGTGGGGTATCGGGAAAGATGAGCTTTGTCACCAGGTTATTCTATAACTTAATGGGTTAAATTGCAAATATTAAAAAAATTAATAAATTTGCATGGACTAAAATACAATGACTTATTGAATATAATGAAGTTGCATCATTAAAATAATAGATATTTATATGTTTGGCCACATAATGGAGGGTACTCTAACCCCTTTATTTCTTAGAATCAAAACACAAAAACAAAACTATTTTGGCGTTTTGGGCAGTCGAAATGGAGTTTTCTTTTTTTTTTTTTAACATTTTAACACTGATTTTTGGTATTTTAGTTATTCAATAATAAATTAAAATATACTTTGTTAAATAGCGACTCAATTCTATAAATAATTTTGAACCAAACCCATTTTTATGAATAACATTATATAGGAAAACTCTTTCCTAGGTTCAATTTGCAGAAGAGAAAACTATGCCCTTTGAAAATTGCATTTCCAGAACTACATGTGTTGAACTTCCCAAAATTGCATTTTCGGAAGCTTATATGTGTTATTTTCAAAAATTCAATTTCCAAAAATACATGTTTAACATATGAACTTGAATTCCTGGAAATACAATTTCCGGAAGTGACATATATAAGCTTCTTGTAGTTCAACATATGTACTTCCGGAAATTCAGCTGAAGGCTCAGCATGAGGTGAACAGTTGGGTGAAGGGTACTTTTGTGATGAAAAATTCAAGAAAGGGGGAGAGGAGTGCCAAAATTAAAAAAGGGTGTGTAAAAATTAATTTCGTATTGACAAGTCCCCAACTTCTCTCTAAAGCCGAAGTTCTCTAGTTTTGAGGCTTTCTTATAGAGCACAAATCCTCTCTACTATTTCACTTTAAGACAGGTTGCATTTTTCTAATTCTAGATTTTGGGTACATTCTATTGTCTCGGAATGTGTTTTATTATAATAATTTTTTATTAATAAAAAAGAGTAAAATATAAAATAAGATACATTGTAAGATAATAAATACAATTTTATTTTACCACTATGTATGTAAATTATCGATAAAGTCTTTTTTAACTTAATAAAAATCTTAAAAATAAAACTATGAAAATATAATTATATTAAAATTTAATAAAAAAATTTATTATCCTTATAATTTTATCTAACTCAAACTAAAATAATATTATACCATTAGATAATGGATGGTTTAAAAAACAAAATGAAAAAAAAAAGAAAAAAAATTTGTAACTCCATCTCCAAGAAAAAGATTGAGCACTAGAAAGCGGTGTCTTGTTCTTGGCCTTATATTCTCTCTGTCGTCAGGCCCATGAACTGCTACAATATGCATTGTCAATGACTTTGGAACCTTATTCTGATAAAAGGAATATAAAGAAAACTCCGTGTTGAAGTCTGATTTGCTGAAACTGACGCAGTAAGTAACGAGAACAAGCAAAACCTATCACTTGCGATGAGAGATTCTCATTCAAATAAAATAATGTTAGAATTATTCTTGATATTCTTCCTCATCAATTACACACTTAGGCATAGCCCCAGTGACTGAAAAGGAATGAAATCCAAGGCATTGGATTTGGGAAGTTTGGCATCTCCTTTAGTCAACTTCAATCGGTTAAAGTATTGATAATGTCTTCTATTTCATTACTCGACTTAAAGAGAATTTTCATTAAAATATATTAAGTAGAAATGGATTGAATTTTTTGTTTGAAGAGATGATATTTTTCTCAGTTGTACACCTATTTTTATGCATTATTGATTTCATTCAACTAGGTTTAAATTTGTTAATATTGGATAAAATAAAAACACCAGTTACACAGTAGATTTCATATAATTTTTGTTAGGATAGATTAATTTCACATTTTTTTTCTAGTTAGGATCATGTTTTCCTCATGCCCTTCGCATACTCATGAATGTAAGAATTTAATTAGCTAGATTTCACTTAGAACATAACAGTTAGATTTATTATGTTTCACTCAAAGATTTAAATTTAAAAAAAAAGGCTAAAAATATGTGCTATTTCACAATAATGGATTTTATTTAGTTTATCAAATCTCATTACAACTTTTTCTATGTGACGATTTATCTACAAGGAAAAATTCATTATTTATTAATATTTGAAATCATTATTCATATTTACCCTTGTGATTTTACTTAATTTACACCAGATTAATTATGAGTTAAAGAATTTAATAATAAATTTATGTACTATAAATACCAATGATCGAAACCAAAACAATTAATATTCATATTTAATAATTATAACTTCAAAATCAACAATAGATTAAAATTAAGTTACTGATCATATATAGCTTAGTTATTAATGAACAGATAAGAACATAGAGATCCCACACTTGATCTTATCCAAAAGGTCTTGTCCTAACTTTGTATCTTGGCATATTTATGCAGATATTATAAGTGGGAACTAGATTCTCGAGACGTTTTATCATGGCATATTTATACAGATATGATGCTGAGGTCACTTGATGACGATTAGTGTTAGTGATCTTTATCAACTTCATTGAGACTCATCTAACATTATTAATCAATCTCATTCTATTTTATTTCGGTTCGTAGAGTTAAGGATTGGGAGAATAAAACAAAAACTTAAGTCAAACCTGTCTTCCAAGATTGTCATAAATATTCAAAGTCAAGCAGTAAAATTTCTAATGAATTGGCTCAATTAAAAGGCATCTAATATGAAAAATCTTAAACTTCTTCAAATTTGGTGATAAATTCCATGGTAATTTGATCAAAATCGTTAAGTATGATTTTGTTATAAATATTATCTTTCGAGATTTCTTAATTCATACGCCCCAAAAACAAATCAAAAATTGAACCTACGTATGAAACACTTCATACTTTATTTCATGGAATCAACATTCTTAGGTTTTGTGTGTGTGTGTATACTTTTTTTTTTCCTCATCAATTATAATTCCTTTTATTTTACCGAAAGCATTATCATCTTTGAAATCAATTACGAATCCATTCTTATTCCTAATCCTATTTTTATGCCAATCCCATATTTTTCTTTTCGTGCTGAACAAGCCGTTGGGCCAAGAATGGGAATAAGAATATAAATATAAATATATATATGGTGAAGTACTTGGTTGTTACAAAGAGTGCTATATGATGCTTCTTGTTCTCGTATTCCCCTTTTGGCCCTACTTGATGGGTCTATAAAATGAGGCATTTCTTGCTATCATATACCAAAGTAATCTAAGATTACATTTCTATTTGAACAACTTGAGCCTTCAACAATGCTTTCCTTTGCATCTGATCTCCTCTTCAGAAAACCAACCCCTCCGGCGAAACCTGAGCCACAGACGGAGGATTTCAAAGGTATTTCCAATGTGACGGGAAGAGTTAGGGGCCATGCTAATGGCCTTATCAACTTCGGGGACGCTGCGCCTACCGGGACAAGGTAAGCACGAATTATTTCACAACTTAAAGCCAAAATTAATGTATCAATTAGCTCACTACGAGTCATTAGATTAGAGAATGTTGGAATTAATGTTTAAAAAAATATTTTTGGAGTGCAGAAATGAAAGTAAAAGTTAAAAGTAATTTTTTAATTTATAAGTATTTTTTCATAAAAGTTTTATTTATTTGTTTATTTAAAAACATCCCATCTTATTATATGCTTCTCCTAAAAATATTTTTTTAATTTTTTAAAGATACTCGTGCTTAGTTTTAGAAGCTTATCCAAACAGTGCCTAGTTTGGTAAAGTAGCTTATTCAATAATTTGTTATACCAAATCTCTTGAACCTTGTATATGACAAGTTTTTATTCTATTGATTATAATATAAGACTATTCGATACAATTTTATATAATAATTTAAATTTTTAAGTTAAATTAATTCTTGACATTGTATCAAAGTTTTTTAAAAAAAATTGTTTTAACAATCAAGTGATCAAATCTTTTGCCACATCTTTCTTAATTATATTGAAATTTTAGCATATGACATAACCCACTTAAACTATGGATTGAGTTGGATCTAGAAAATCCCAAAAGATATGTAGTTTCTTTAAAAAAAAAAAAATCTGGAAATCTATAGATAAAAAGGAAATGAGTACTCTCCACAAGAAATATTAGTTTTTACTCCAATGAACATTTTCTTTGCAATTCCTGTTTACATGCTTTTAGAAAAATCTCCTGGAAAAATCTGTAGTCACGCTTTTATCTTAAGTTTAATCCCTAATGCTCTTTTATTGCCACTTGAGCTGCCAGTAAATCTGGTCAAAAAAAAGAACAACGCTATAGCCTTAAAGAACAAGCAGAAGCAGTTCAAGTCCTTGCTGAAGCAGTTGCAAAGCTTGATGGTGACTCTAATCGTTCAGCTGGTGGCAATCTTCCTCCTGGCACCAAAAAAGTCAGAGGTTTGTCAAATATAACTGGTAATGTGAAAGGCACTGGAAATGGAGGAATCAACTTTGGTGAACTCGCCTATAATGATACTCCAGTGGAGGATGATCCAGTGAAGAAACGAACTCCTCAGAAAAAGAAATAAGAAAATGCTACGTACATTTGAATGGCAGATGAAGCTATCGGCAATAAACCAAAGCCAGAAATTAACAACCTTTATTATGTAATATAGTGTGTGGTGGTTGAATAAAGGGCTTTGGGAGGGTTGAATATTTACTCTGTCCCAGCAAAAAATATATAAATAAACTATGTTGTGCCTACTTATACATATTTTCTATTTTAGTTTACAATCAAGTTACCATGATATTATTAATAAGATTAATCTTTATTTGAAACTCAAATAATAATTTATAAATATCTTTTAATAAATGTAACTCTAAAGCTCGAACCAAGTCATTAATTTGGTCTAAAATGCTGCATCTATGTAATTAATTAATTGTACCTCTTTTTGGCATTTTTCATTTATATTACTATGAAAGTAAATCCTTGTATGTTTCCCATCAAACAATGCTTCCAATAGTAAGGCTTCTAGTCCTCCCGCTTAGACAAGAAGAAAATTGATTTAGTTGAGAAAAAAATTCATCAATCATATAAAAAGATGTCATAAGATAGGATATCTAAAATTTACGGACAAAATATTTTCCAGCACTGGTTAGAGAAGGGGGAAAAAAAGTGACTAATAAATTTTAAAAATAAAGATCAATAAGTATAGGTGTAAACGTATTCTCTGAAGAAAATTTTATATTTTTGATAACTTCACCGCTATTGTAAGTGGAAAAAAGTTTTAAATGGCTTTGGAAACATTGCAAAATCATGTTATGAAAATTGACATAAACTGAGAGCAGTAGAGAACAAGAAAAGCAATACAGAGAATTAAGAGAGGGAGAGCTTTTTCTTCTATGTCATTTTCATCCATTTCAATGCAAATAACTTGCCTAATTACAGGCACAAAAGCTTGTAATTTTATACATGTATGTAAGTAATGTGAAATAATACACTTTTAATTCTATTACATAATTGCTTTGAAGTTATAAAGAACATAAAACTTTAAAAGTTATAATCTACAAGAGATAATGAAATACAAAACACTAGAGAATTATAATCTTCAAGAAAAATGAAGGACTATGAATATGAACATTCACTTTGTTGGGGAAAATAGGCTAGTTTTCGTACTTATGGACTTGCGTAGGCGGAAGTGTAATTGTTAAGCAAGAAAACAAAATGAATAAGAACGAAAGCAAGTAGCCAAGAGTAAATAAAAATGCACAAATTTGCGTGATTCATCTAAACTTAGGGCTATATCTATATGTAGTTGCAAAATTCATTATACGAAGGACCACTGTCCTTTGTCTCACCAATAGGAGTTAATTCAAGTAGTAAAGAATTAAGTCTGTTTAAGTATATTAAACTAGATTCGAGTTTATATGTACGTAGAAAATATCTTTAAAAGAGTTTTATCCAGTTAGCTTGAGTTAAATTAATTATAGGTTAAGTAATTTGATAATAAGTTCGTACCTCAGACACTGGTGATTAATAACCAAAATATCTTATATTTAACAAATAGTGTCATATTCTATCACAATGTAATTTAATTGTCAAACAATTTATTTTTAATAATTTAATGACACTTCTAGCATTTTTTTTAATTGTCTTTAGACCAACAAAATGAAAATAGCACATGATATGAATTTGAGGGATAGAGAATGTTGTTTTAAGAACAATACAAAATAAATACAATCAAGAAATTTATCATATGAAACTTTTCTTTCAAAATTCTTAGATATAGATAACTCTCTCGTAGATGTTGATGCATACCTCGCAATTAGATGCTACACAATTACAAACACTACTATTGAGGAACCTACCGAGGTTACAAGTGACACACTCCCACCGCTATTAAGATTTAGCACACACAGACCCAGAGGATGGATTTTTATTTATAGGTCAAGAATTACAATTTAAATAAACATTAAAATGATCTAAGATATCAATCATAATCAAGAAATCAGAAAATCCTAAAGAGTTTGATACAATTAGAAAATCAACTACTACTAAAAAAAAAAACTTCGTAATTTACTTAAGAGGTTAACTTGAAGTGGGTTGACTTGTTTATTTTATATTTTTAAAATTTAAAAATATTTCTATTTTTTTGAATATAAAATTATTTTCCTTTTTACTGTTATATGTTAATGTTTATCATTTTTAAATTAAAAAATTAAATATAGATTATATAATTTGGACCTGTTCATCTTCATTTACCAAACATGATTGTCATATTCATCTAAAAATATTTATTGGATAAAACATATCAACTATTTAATCATATAAGATAAAACTTAGTATTTCATCAATAATATATTCAAATTAAGTGTTTTAATTTCATGCATTTTTTTGTGTGCAAATCACAAGTATTCAATACTACATTGGATATTGAGTAATTCGATGTGAGCTAAATAGCACCACAAGAGTTGTAAAATTCTCTTACCAAGCTTTGACACAAGTGTATGTTGGAAAATATCCCAAATAGTGGTACATGAACATAACACATTAGGTGTGTGTCATTGTTTTAATAAAGCCCAATTAAAGTGATATAATAAAAAATAAAGAATAATGAACTTGATTTATTTTGTCATGGGACTAAAGTGATGAAACCTAACTTAAAGTGACATGTATTCTATGATGAGCTAAATCCTAAAAACATTACCTAAAGAGAGTTATGGTCCACATGATAGTTAATGTTTTCAGAATTATGCATATAGTTACCAATCTATTATGATTACTTTTTTAAAGTTTTTATCGATAGTTCTATCTAGTGATAACTTGAAAGATTAACCAACTCGTGAGATCCTCCACGTCGATGGACTCAGATCTTCATATTAATAAACTTAAGTATGCTTCCACATATCCAGTATATATTTTATTGAATTGATATGGGTAAATCTAATAAATTTGGTATTTGATATTTCTCCAAATTTCTAACACTATATCCAAAGCTTAAACTCGCAATTTTTGGTGGAATTAAAATAGTACCAACTCATCTATACTTTGATAATGACATATGCATTCATTTGATGGGACTAATTATTTTATACAATGTCTCGTATATTTTTTCATTATAGTAGATGAGTTATAACACATGAAGAAATAAAACATTAAAATTATTTTATTTTAATTAATCATAAGAAATAAAAAAATGCTAAAATCAATAAGTGAATCCTACTTAATTCCCTCAAAAATAGTTTAGGATCTCTCTATCACATATATATGCGCATGCTTCTTTTTATTTTTTTTTTCTGTTTCCCATTCCATATTGCCCCATGCCCAAAACAGAATCTTCTTTCTGAATAAATAGATATTCTGTAAAAAATAAAAAATAAAAAAATCGTATAAAACAAAATAAAAATTTATTGTTTGTGAAATCAGAAACGCAATCGTACCGCACCTACGCTTTCCTCAACAGTCTAGTCAGAGTCGGACACTGATTTTGCTTGCGTAACTCATCTTCTATCATCTCACTGACCCCATTCACTGCCAAACCACAATGAACCATGCTATGCTTAACACTCTTTTTTTACACTTATTTATCCATTATTTTTTTTTTTTTATTTCTATCATTTTCCAACCACAACCATTTGTCACTCCTCTCTCATGGGGAATGCCAAGGTACTCGTCACTATGTATTCGAAGGGTGACGTCCTTCTTTAGATGAGACTTGTTTTTTTCACAAAAATAAAAAAGAAATAGACCATGAGACAAAAGGAAAAGATAATTTTTATGTTGATCTCATATATTTAAAATTTTAATAAATTTCATCTTTTTTAATTTAGATATATTAATTTAATATTTTATAATTCAAAATTTTATTAATTCTATCTCTCTAATATTTTTAAATAGTTTAAATTATTATTAAATTTATAATATTTATAAGTTTAAAAGATAAATGAATGAAAATTTTAAAATACAAAATAATAAATTGATAAATTAAAAATATAAGATAAAATTAATTAAAATTTTAAGTTTAATTTAAAATCACTCTTGTATTTAAGAGTATAAAGGTACCATAAATAATAACCAAAAGAATGTTTTAACTGGTGCATTAGTTAAGTTTATGAGCAATAGATTCAGCTAAACTATAGTGTCAAAAATTGTAAATGTATGAAAGAGGAATGACCAAGTCACTGTATTTTTGATAAATTAAATTCAATTCCTACTATTCAAGAATTCATGTGACGAAAAAAAATGTATAACTATAGGCATTTTTCTATAAAACTAAATAATTTTGTACATATACGTTATAAACAAGGTTTTTTGAGATAATAATAATAATAATAATTTTACGACTGCGATTAACTATAAAATAAGACAAACAAATCGTGTACGTAGTGTTCCCCAATAAATAACATGGGTGACCATTGCCTGAGAAGAATTTAATGTACTCTGTACCTCGAAGATCCCACATGCGACTGACTTCAGGACTCGTATAATTACCAAATGGGATATGACTTCTTGTCTGAATCTCACTTCCTTTCACGCTGTTCAATTCATTCTGTTGTCAAACTAAATAATAAAGTCATGATGACTTTATCATTCAAATGCTTAGAGCATACCTCATTCACTTTTCCCCCATTCCATTCTCATTCTTAATCTCTCCCTCTCTCCTTCTCTATTGCATGGCCAGGACTGAACTGAATTCTTCATTGAATGCTGCTTTCAGGGAACCATCAGCATGAGAGCATGATACTTTTAGCTATAAGGTCAAATTATTTTCTAGATAATAATGCAAGTTGTTGAAATGACATAATATGAAATATTAAATTAATAGTGTAAAGTTATATATTGATTAATTTATTTAATAATTATTGTTATTTTATATTAATAATTACAATAATTATATACAATTTTGACTGGATTAAATTTAATGGGTATTTTCTCTCTATGTTCTACAAACTTTGTATAATATCATCTATATTTTATCCTTAAACATTGCAATTAGATTCACTTAAATTTTTGGTTTTGATAATTTTTTTCTTACGTCACAAATTTCATTATTAGGCAATGAGAATCTTTTCTTTCTTACTTCTTGCTGAAATTTTGAAAAACGTTCTTCCAGACCATGAGATTTAAATCAATATAAAAAGGCTAAGTAAAATTACTTAAAATTTAATTATGTCTTAGTAAACTCAAATCTTGTGTGCATGGAATGTCTTAATTTTTTGTTAGAGTTATAAGTTATGTTTTTGTGAAAATTATACATTATCTAACACCTTAATGAGTATTAATTAATCTAAATTAAAACTGAACATAATTATAATGATGATAAAACTTTATTTATTAAATTTTAACACAATGCATTTTTCAAACTCAAATACTTATATGTTATTTGCACTCACAAGATTGTATTAAATATAAAATTATTTTTAAACTTTTTTTTAACAATTTATACTTTAGGATAGTATAATTTATTGACATGACATTAGAATTCTTATTTTCAAATAAAAAGGATACTAAATGAGTTTTTGTATGTTTTAGATATAAGCTATTCTTGAGTCCTCATCTAATCATTTTTTTTTATAAAGTGTATACTTCTGACCAATTTCATGGAACCATTAAAATGTTTATTTTGTTAGGCTTAGAGCATTCTAATTGAAAATAAACATTAAATGCCAAAGTAGGATGGTGTACAAGTGTAACATTAATGCCACTGTAACATCCTCAATTACACTGTACATTTCTCCCTACCCCCAGTTTATATGACCATTGTGAAGGTTCCATATCCAGTCAGTATCTAAACAATTGTGCAGAGAGGAGATAGAGAGACAAATGTGTCCAGCAAGCTCATCAAGATGGTGTCCAACACCAGAGCAGCTTATGATTCTGGAGAAAATGTACAGAAATGGAGTTAGAACACCAAATGCTTCACAAATTCAACACATCACAGCCTATCTTTCTTTCTATGGAAAGATTGAAGGTAAGAATGTTTTCTACTGGTTTCAGTATCATAAAACAAGAGATTGACAGAAGCTAAGAGGGAAATTGAACAAGCACCTGCACCTGCAGCTCCAACAGCAACAGCAACTCGATTATCACCATCACCACCTGAGCCAGAGAAGCCATTTTCTCTATGATCTTGGCTCTGGTTCTGGTTCAACTTCAATTTCTACCTTCCAACTTCCATTCTATAACTCAGTTGGCTTGTTTCCAAAGGTTAATTATCCTTACACTCATTCATTTATTAATTCTTCTTTGCATGATATTGGAGTCTAAATCCTCTGCAATTAACTTCATTCCAATTGCTAATACCAGTTGTGGGATGAGGCTACACTGTAGTTATAATTCTAACCAATGATAGCAAAACATTCAAATTCATGATATTGCATTATTGGTTTTGATTTGTACTTGATGATGGGAGAATATTCTGTTTTTATCCGTTTTCTCTCTTATTACATTGTCATAATCAAATGGGTATGTTGCAGCAGCTACTTTTTGGTTTGTTCATGTATATTTCTTAAGTTTTGTTAGTCACAGATATTTAGTGTGGAGATAAAAGACTATACAGAATAAGAATTAATATGGCTTTCCTTATGAGTTTCTCTCTCAACTTTCTGTCACTTTCTCGGCATTTTTGACTGATTCTTCACTACTTTCACCAATCTTAAACATAAACAACCATAACCATAAACAATCAGATGGTTTATCTCATGCATTGCTTTTCCCTTATACTTGGACCGTTGGATGTTATGAGATTTAAGATTGAATGCATGCAAGTTAATATATCAAATGAAAATTGACAAACTAAAAACTACAAAAGCATGCAATTCCACAATATGATAAACGATAACTGATAGTTTATTTCTTATAATATGATTGGACTAGGTAGACACAAAATGTGACAAACATTTCAAGCAATGCAAAGATCTCTACTGCTCATATGGACCTGTCCAATTAGCCTTCTTGTTATAGAAAAAATTGTCTATGCTCGTAAAAAGACCATCAACTTCCAAACTCCACCACACAGTCCAATGGTCCTTGTCGTCTGTGTCGAATGCATCAACAGAAGCACTGCGATTTGCCCATTCAAAATCACAATGCTCAATCATGTTAGGATCAACACCCCACTCGAGATCCTTTCCAATTTTAAACCCCAGCATAAAGGCCTGAGTGGTACATTTAGAAGTCACCGGCCAGTCGAAATCAGGCATTTCAGAATGAATCTTTATTTGGTTTGCTTCAGTGAACGTGCCACTGAAACAAAATCAAAGAGCAAGGAAGAAGGCAACAAGGTAAGTGTTACGAGTCCCACATCGGTTCTGCATAATAATATGGAATGATACTTAAGTCCTTGGGGCTCTCTCATTTAATAGGCTAGTCTTTTGGGTTAGGCTCTCCTCTTGGGCTTGAGTCCTATCATTTGGTGCTTTCATTGAGAGTTAGACCACGGAAAGGGCTACCTAGTACCGAATACTAATAGATGAGTGAAGCCGCCAAAAGGGAAAGGGCTACCACCGGGTTAGTGTCGATAGAGTGAAAGCCACCGTGGACGTCGGCTCTTAAACGGGGTGGCAATGTTATGAGTCCCACATCGGTTTCGCACAATAATGTGGAATGGTAAGTCTTTGGGGCTCTCTCACCTAATAGGCTAGTCTTTTAGGTTGGACTCTCCTCTTGAGCTTGAGTCCTAACATTTGGTGCTTTCATTGAGAGTCAGACTGGATTAAGGTGCCATACCCCAAAGGGTGTTGTACCGAATATTGATAGATGAGTGAAGCCGCCAAAAGGGAAAGGGCTATCACCGGGTCAGTGTCGATAGAGTGAAAGCCGTTGTGGACGTCGGCTCTTAAAGGGGGTGGAAATGTTATGAGTCCCACATTGGTTCCGCACAATAATGTAGAATGGTACTTAAGTCCTTGGGACTCTCTCACCTAATAGGTTAGTCTTTTAGGTTGGGCTCTCCTCTTGGACTTGAGTCCTAACAGTAAGGGAAAGACATTTTTTCAACCATGGTATGATGAGGAGAATTCATTGGCTTGGTGTTCTAAAATGAAGGGTGAAATGCGAATTTATATTGATGGGTGAAGCTAAAAGTTGAGGCTATAATTGTAGTGTGATGAAAAGATGAAGAAAAGTTGGCGTAAAATTAAAAATTAAAAGTAACTTTTTTAATTTTTATAAGAGTATTTTTATAAAATTTTTGATATATATATATATATATATATATATATATATATATATATATATATATATATATATTTTAAGTATCTCAATGTATATTTATATAGGAAGTATCATTTTAATTTTTAAAATGGTTTTAATTTTTTAAGAGTCAATTTAAATAATTTAAACTTACATAAAAAATACTTGTTTTTTTTGGTTAAAATAACTTTTATGCCAAAAAAAAAAAAATCCAAAGATGCTCTAAGAAAAGAGGAAAAATAAGAGAAGAGGTGTGTTTGCAACCTGATGCTATAATTTGTCAGATATATGAACGTAAAAGACAAAAGTAGGCTTTTATAAAATAGGGGGGAAATGTAGAAAAATTTAAATGGAAGTGATAATATTAATCAATTTCGAAATACCAATAGGGTTTGATATCTTTCGGAATATAATATTACAAATAATTATTCTTTTCCAAGTAATTCTATAAATTCTTGTTCTACTTTTTTCTGCATTAACATTTCATTGCGGAAAGAAAGAAAAAAAGAACCAAATGGGATGTAATGTAACTGATGGCACATGTTTACACCTCAAACACCTCTTGCTTAGTATTTTCTTTGTCAAAATGCTTTAGCTAATTAAGTGGTTTTGTCATTCTCTATTTAATGTTAATATTCTTAATCTTGTATTCTTAGTACATAATAACCACTATGGATCACGTAATATTCACATTTAGAATCTCCACCACTTTGGTGTTAAGGTGGAAAGAAAAATGGCAGGATCAATTTCCTCTGATTCCTAAGTTGGTAAAAGAGCATATGAGGCTTTCATAATTCAGGAAAATAGCAATGCTGGCGGGATATAATCTGACTAACGTGAAGGAAAGAGTAGTGTAAAATTGGTAATTCAAATGTTAGAAATATATTAGATTGGTTTCTCTTACTTGGATGACACTATTATAGAGTGTTCCTATGGTCATTTGATGTTTTGAATAATTTTTTTTTGTTATTTTAATTTGTGTTAGATATTTTACACAATTTTCAACTTTTAAGTGTGAAGTGTGAAGAGAAGATAAAAATTTGTGTTTTTTAAATATTTTTCGTTGCTGTTATTTTATATTACAGAAGTTTAAGATTGAATAAATTCTGTATATAATTTATATTTAAAATTCGTTCAATCTCAAAATTATGTATTACAAAATGACAACAACAAAAAAAAAAAATTCAAAAAACTCAAATTTTTATCTATTATTTTTACACCCAAAAGTCAAAAATAGTGTAAAATGTCTAACAAAATATCAAATGACTATAAGGTGACACACTCATTTCTAACAAAAACAATGCATTTTGAGTTTTATCAATACATTCCAACGATCATCAACGTTTTAGAGAGAGAAAACAGTGATTTTCCGACAACAACAATATTTCCGGCAATAAGAGTGCAGTGGAATGTGATGGCTTTGGCCTCTCTTTGGTTTTTCACCGATGGTTTGTGTTAAGGGTGTGTGAAATTGTTTAATGAAGAGAGGTAATTTAAGTATTATAGTAATTTGGGGTGTTAGAAAAGTCAAACAAGGTGTTTGGATAAGAATTCCCCTTGTCAAAATGGCTTGGGACTAATCAGAATGGGTCTCAAGCTTGAGCCCGGTCCATCTAGATTTGGGCCTTAAAAGGTTGGTCCGATTTCATTTTATTTTAGATATTTTATTTTGTTTTAATTAGATTTTATTTTAGTATTCCAGTAATTTAGAGAATCTTACTTAAGAATATTAGTAAATTCTATCATCTTTCAAAAGATATGACAAGATAGAAGGAAAAAGAAATATAAAGAAAATAGCAGGCCAATTTTTCATCACTGGGCATTTTTGACTCCCTTAAAAAATAAAAGCACATTAATCCTCCTTTAAATATTGCTAACTCCAGATTAGAGCTTCTATCAACAACTCGCCAAGCTTTTCTAGTGAAATTTGTTCAATTTTTCCACAAAGATATGCTATGTATAACAAAATCATATTCACTTTATTTCTAAAATGTATTTAAACTCTTTGAACTTTTTAAATTATATATCACATGTTAAAAATTTAATAAAAAAGTCATTTGTATCTCACAAGTGTATCTATTTTTACATATTTTTATTTGTCTATCACAAATAAGAGATTAATAAATATTTTTTTAGATGTAAGAGTTTAGAAATAATAAAATTTCAAAAAGTTAAGTACATATAGTGATGATAAAATACACATAAAACAAAATTTGAAAGTATTTTAAGCTTTTCCCATATATTATTGGCTTATTTGCAAAGCTTTTATCCCTAAACTTGCTCCGTAAGCACTTAAAATCAGCCCCTCTAGAATTTTTTTTTTTTTTTAAAAAAAAAAAAACTTGTAGAGTTCCTCTAGCATTTCATGGGGTAATTTATTTGAATTAATTATTCTCACAATTATTATAACTTCCAAATATGATTGATAAAAATAGGATGTAAGAAATAACCTTCAAAACATAAAAGGGCTGGCCTGTCTAAAATCAAGCCCAGCCCGGATTAGCCCTTTAAAGATTGGTTTGAAACCGACCACAATTAATAGGTTTGAATTCAGTTTCAATTGGATTCAGCCTGATTTTTAAAGGAGCCGACTCATATTTAATATTAGATTTTAACTACTATCTAGGCCCTCGGTTACATTATTCTGATAATTCAGTGTAGTATATGTTATAAATGATGAAATTCATTAACTTTTTAGAAGAAATTTTTGAAGAATGAAGTTTAGCTTAATAGTTATCATATTTTTAGCAAAGTTCTTATTTGTTTTTTAATGCGAGTTTAAATTCTCAAGAAACAGATTAAAATTCTTATATATTTTTTCTTTCATCTCTTAATTATTACAAAAAAAATTAATAAAACAAAGAAAATTTCAAAAGCCAAAAAAAATTATGATAAGAAAGTTTAATCATTTAATTTTTAAAATATAAAAATTATAATTAAATACAGAACATTTTCTCAATCTCATTTAACAAGAAAAATATAAAGAAAACATTTAAAAATAAAAATTATTATTTGAGTATAACAAATATATTATTATTTTTTGTGCTTCACCACTACTTTTAAACATGGTATAGTGGTTTCAAAATATAACACAACGATTCTTGTAATAGTATTTGAAATAACTTAACAAGAAAATAATAAATTAATTATTATCAATAATAATATTTAAAACATTTTAATAATAATATTAGTAATCGTATCTAAAACATTATTAGAAAAATAGTGGTGTTTGAAACAACTTACTAATAAGACAATTATTTTGAAAACTTAACTAATTGTTGACTCCCAACTATTGAATTATATCATATTATGACATAGGTAATTTATATCAAATTTTAGATATAGTTAAAATTTCTAAATATTTCATATAACAGTGTCTTTTTACTTATAATTTAAAGTCTTTTGATAAGATCATTTGATGAAACATCAATCAATTTTAAAATTTTATAAAATTTTATAAATATGATGAGTTTTTCAATTCAATGACTGGATTTATGAAAATCACATTTTAAAATAAGTTATAAAAATGAATAAGTAAGATAAGATTTATTTTTAGAATAAATAAATCTAATCTTTATATATATATATATATATTATGTTTAGGGTTAGATTATATTTTATGATAAGTATTTTTATTTTATATTAGCAATAGTACTAGTCTTATTTGAATAAAATTACTTATTATTTTAATATATGCTTGTAAAAAGTCCTCAAGGACTCGACTAAACTCAGTTTCCTTTACGAAAAACTGCAATCTTGAGGGACTAATATAATCCTAATATTTGACTCTGCTCGGAATTTGATAAAGACTCGTAAATCAAGCAACAAGTTACGGGAAAAATCAAGGGACCAATTAATTATTTATTTCTTCCCATATAAGCCACGGACACAATTCCCTGTTCCATTGCCAAATTATAGAATATTATTAAATCACATGTTCTACCACGAAATTGACTTAATTGATAAAAAAAAAAAAAAAAAACTGAAGTTAGCAATTAAGAAATTTAAGCACATAAAAAAATACGAAAAAAATTTAATTATAATTATTCTAAACGAGATTAATTTTATATTCGACGTAAAGTATAAATATTTAGAATAAAAGGTTGTCTCAAAAGAGGTTTATACTATATTAATAGTTAAACAATTACAAAATAATATACATTTAATATTTTTATTATTATTTTATTATTTTTTTAACTAATAATATATGTTGTAAAAGATTTTAGAATCTTTCCTTTTGAACATAATATCTTGAACATAATATCTTGAACATAAGATCTTGTCTTGAATTCTAAGGAGACTTATTAAAAAAAATAAAAAGAAGAAAACTCGTCCATTTTCCAATCTATAAATACCAAGTTCCCTCCCTGCATATGGATTCAAACACATCAGATGACTTTTTGCAATTTGGTCACCTTCTTTCTAGTCTTCTTTGCAGTCTCTTTCACCACTGCCCAAGCTGTTGCGAGGCCTCATAGCCCAGAGATTGCAATCAACATTCGCAATGATTTGCCCAGCAATACGCAGCAGATAACACTAGCTTGCGATAATAGCAGGCTCTTTCCATCTGAAAGTGGGCAAAGAATTCAACAGCAGCGTCAAAGTTCATCAAAGTATTGAATGCTCTGCTACATGGTTACAATGGTTTTCGAGTTGGGATGCGTATGAGCCACGAAGAGACAAAGGCCATGGACCTGTTTACTGGTTGGTGAAGAACGATGGTTTCTACATCAGCTGGGATAAAATTGAGTGGAAGAAAGTGGAGCATTGGTATACTGATTGACAAAAATAAATTCTTAGGTTGGGATTCAATGGAATTATCCTATTGGAAATGAGAAAAATGTTATTGAGTCTCTCTTCATGTTTGATGATCTATTTTAATTAATAATAATTGCTTTTGCAGATTTTGGTTTTAGAAATTTTACTATATAATTGCTAATGTCAGTTATTAAGTGTTAAAATAATTTATTATTATTATTTAATTATTTTGGATGAAAAAGTAATTTACTTGAGTTTCCCAAATATATCTTTAGAATTAGATACACTGCAGTTACTAGTTATTCATTAATTACATCATATCTAAATTTGTGAGACAAAATCCATTATATATCCCATAATGTTACAAATTAGGAAAAAAATCAAATAATAATATAAATATTAAATATACATTATTCTATAATTGTTTTGTTTAATAGAATGTTTTGTTACAAAATATGAGATACACATTTGGGACAGTTCCATCACCTATTTGGGGAATTATTAAACTATTCTTCACACATACTACCCACCCAAGCATTTAATAGCACTATTTTAAAAAAATAACACTGTATAACAAAAAAAAGTAACTGCGTAACTAGAAATATAACAATTAAAATAATTTTTTTAATAGGTGGGTAACTCTTAAAAATAGTAGATTAAAATTTATCCCACATCTGATATCTTCCTACTGGAGATAATTACTTTGGTTTGCCACGTAATGGAAAAAAGCGAGTAATTTTGTACATAATTTTACCAAAACAAAATTTAGTACATCATATTCAAAATTTAGCTGATAATCTTGCCCTTACAAGAATTCTAGTTTCACCTTCTGATCTGATCACTCAAAATTTATCTGGCCTTGATCATGAATATAATGCAATAGTAGTACAGTTATCAGATAAGGAGCACCTACCTTGGGTTGATATGCAGTGCACAACTCTTAGCTTTTTAAAACAGATTGGAGTAGCTCAACAACTTTGCCAACTTGTCCATCGCCCCTTCTGCCAATGTTGCAACCAGAACTGAAAGCAGAAATAACAAAACACCCTATCATGGTAGCTGGAGAGGAACAGGCCCTTGAGGTGGCAAAGGAGGAAGAGGTAGAGAACGTTACTCTAACTCGAGGGACAAACCAACTTGTCAAGTCTACAGCAAAATTGGGCACACAGCTCCTCACTGCTATTATAGATTTGACAAAGCCTATATGGGACAGCCACCAAACGATAACAGACATGAAAAGTCTGACTATAATGCCTTCATAACATCCCCAAATTCAATTTGTGATCCTGAATGGTATTTTGACAGCGAGGCCAGCAATCATGCCACACATGACACCAACAGATTCCAGGAGATAACTGAATCTAATGGTAAGAATTCCTTGATGGTTGGTAATAGGGAAAACCTTAAAATCATGGATACAGGTAGCCCTGAATGAAGTTCTTTATGTGCCTAAAATTTCAAAGAATCAAAGTATATCCAGGCTTGCTACTGATAATGGTGTTATCGTTGAATTTCACCCTAGTTGTTGTTTTGTGAAGGACAAGGTGACGGAATGGTGCTGCTGGAAGGGAGAATTAGAGAGATGGTTTGTACTAGTTGACAAATTTAAAAAAAGGTCTAAAGGTCTTTCTTTCAATAAGGGAGAAATGGCACAGGAAGCTTAGACACCCTAGCAAAAGAACGCTAGATGAGTTTTTGAAAAACTGCAATATTAAAACTACTTCTGATGATGAATTTAGAATTTGTGAGGCTCGCCAGTATAGCAAAGAACATAATTTACTATTTAGTATCTTTTCTTCTTGTGCTAAAGAGCCCCTTGAACTATTCACTCTGATGTATAGGCGCTTGCACCAATAAAGTCTATTTCAGGTTTCAAATATTATGTCCATTTAATAGATGATTACAGTAGGTTTACTTGGATTTACCCACGAAGACAAAAATTTGAAATCTTGCAAGCCTACAAACAATTCAAGAATTTAGTGGAGAATTTATTTAGTAGAAAAATTAAACAATTGTAGTGTGATGGAAGGGGAGAATACGAAAGTCTCACAGAACTAGCAAATAATGCAGGAATACAAATTCGGCACTCATGTCCTTTAGACATCAGTACAAAATGACAGGGCAGAAAGGAAACATAAGCATGTTGTGGAGTTAGGTCTTACACTTTTGGCACAGGCACAAATGCCATTACATTTTTGGTGGGAAGCAGTTAGCACAGTTGTTCACCTTATCAACAGGCTAACTTCACCTATAACCAATAACGAGAGTCCCTATGCAGTGTTGTTTAACAAAAACCATGACTATCAATCAATGATACCGTTTGGGTGTGCTTGCTATCATTGCTTGAGACCTTACAACCAACACAAGCTCCAGTTTCATACCACAAAGTGTGTTTTCCTTGGGTACAGTAGCTCACATAAAGGCTACAAATGCCTAAGTAGCACTGGAAGAATATTCATACCAGACATGTGGTCTTCAATGAAGAAGCATTCCCCTTTCAAGGTTTTCTCAATACTAGAAGGCCAGCTGAATTTAATACTGAACCTGCATCTTTCTTTTATCCTATTTCTACAAGTCAAGAGAGTGGTGCTCAAGGGTGAAATAAAATAGTTGGCAGTGCAGAAGAACAGTCTGATCTTTACTGTGATCCTCACAATTTTGAAAGTCCTCATCTATTTGATCCTCAGAATTTTGAGGGCCCTGAAAGTTCCATTGCAGACTCATCAACTGAAGACGCAGTAGACACGAGCAGACATAAGGAAAATTCACAGACTAAGAATGAGCAGATATTGATACAACTAGCAGTTTTGCACCACCAACAAATAGCCATCAGATGACCACACGGAGCAAGGAGGGCATTTTTAAGCCCAAAAGACTATATTTAGGGCTTGCAGAAAAGCATATCGATGACAAAGAACCTGAAACAGTAGTTGAAACACTAAAAAGGCCAGAATGGAAGCAAGAAATGAAACAAGAACTTAATGTGCTTGTATCAAATGGCACTTGGACTCTTGTACCACACTAAGGCCAGAAAAATGTGATGGATTGCAAATGGGTGTTCAAAACCAAATACAGAGCTGATGGTTCCATAGAAATGAGGAAAGCAAGGTTAGTTGCAAAGGGTTTTCAGAAAACACCAGGATTGGACTATGATGAAACATTCAGTGCAGTAGTAAAGGCTAAAACCGTAAGATTCATTCTTGCGATGGCAGTTCACATTAACTGGCCAGTGTGACAGATGGACATCAATAATGCATTCCTAAATGGCTACCTCAAAGAGACTATGTTCATGAGACAACCAAAAAGATTTACAGGTCACTCTAAGCCTCAATACGTGTGCAAATTGACAAAAGCCATTTATGGCTTGAAACAAGCTCCTAGGGCTTGGTACGACATCTCAAAGGTGCGCTAATAAGATGGGGTTTTCAAAATACTAGAAGCGACACTTCTCTCTTCATTCTCAGGTGCAAAACTCACATTATTTTTCTACTGATTTATGTAGATGACATTATCATAATTGGCAGCAACTATACCTTTTTGAAGAACTTCATAAAACAACTAAATGTTACGTTTGCCTTAAGGGACTTTAGGGTGAAAGGTAAATGTCTCCTAGACGGGGGTGAATAAGACACTTAAAAATTTTTGTAGAGCAAAATTTTAATTTCCAGAATTAAGCACAGTATATTAAGCTTTAGGCTTGATTATAAAAACTTCACAGTTTTAAAATGTAGTAAATTAGAGTAAAACTTAAGTATAAATAATATATTGGAAATAAGTAGATGCTAAAAATAAAGAGTTTACGGAAGAGAATTAACTTAGTGATTTATAGTGGTTTGATTATAACAAGACCTATATTCACTCCTCTCAACCGCCTTTGAGAGAGTTATCTTCACTATCTCTACTAGTTTACAAGATTCCAGTAATTTTTTACAGCTAAACAATAACTTTGTCTAAGCTCAGTTTTTCAGGATACACCAAGAACCTTTATAGCTTCAACTATGTCTACCCTTATGAGGGCTACAATATAGAGTATCAAAGCAAATAACCTTTACAAGAACATATGTCGAAGATGAAGTAATCAATCATAGAACATGTTGTTGTTTACAACAATATCCAGTATGCCCAGTACACCAAAATGATATTCTAGATGAAGAAGAGATAATGTAAACCTTGAGAGCTTTTAGAGAGTATTTGCCAATGATGCTTTCTTATTTTCTCTTATTTCTTCATCACTTCAAATATGTGGCTTCCTCTCCTTTATATAGACTTGTGAAAAATAGTTGTTGGAGAGAAAAAAAAAAAAACTATTGGAGTAGCTTTTTGGTGGCCCATGGTTGTCTTGGAAGTTGAAATATGATTTAATATCCTTGAGTCTTGACTTTTTGTCTCTGTCTTTTGTGTTTTTTGTCTTTGTCTTTTAGTTCTTGAATTATTTTTTGTCACAAGCAACCTTTGAGTAGCTTTTTGGTGGCCCATGGTTACATTTTATATAGATTATTTAGCCTCAATTCCCTTACATTTCAAGTCCCAATTATGGTAAAAACACTTTGCTTTTGACTAGATTTCCTTATGTTGCAGGTACACAAGGCAAGAGAAGCAAAATGGAAAATTCAGCCATTATGTCAAGGTGCGCCGTGGCGCCGAGACTCTGTGCCGTGGCGCCCAGGACCTGTTTTGGAGCTGTTTTGTGATTTCCAAGCCCAATGGACTTCTGAGAAGTTGTGCAACGCAAGGATTAGAAGTCCAAATCCTAAAAGACTCTCCGGAATAGAGTTTCAAGAGGAATTAAAGCCTTGAAGTATGAAGCCCAATAAAAGCCTTAGTTAGAATAGGATTAGGATTTACTTGTAATTAGTCTTTTATTATTATTTGGAATCCTAATAAGAATCTAATTAGGATTAGAGGCATTATAAATAGATTAAGAGGGCTGAGCACAAAAAGGAGGAAGCAAGAGAGCAACAGCAAGATCCAAGAGCAAGGCGTCACTCCATTATTTCTTCTACTCTTTTAATGTTTTCTTATTTTATGATTATGTGTTTCCCTAGTATCATGTGCAACTAAACTTCCTTCTAGGGCTAAGATGTTTTATTCAATTGAGATTTGCTTTTCTACACTTTACTCTTGATTAATTTGGCCAATTAATTTGGGCAAATTAGTGGGTTAGCTATGATACCGACCAGAGATTAGTTAACCTAGACCAAGAGAATTAAATCCATAGTGGAGCTAAGGACAAACCAGTACCGAGGACCCTGTGTAGTCACATGGGAATTAGGGCGTTCCCCTAATCTCCCTAAAGGGATATCCATAGATCTTAATGCAATTATAGTTGCTACAACTCGCACAGACCAGTAGCAGGGTTGGTAATTATAATTAGATTTGATCTGACCTAATACCATGGCTGATTAATTAAATAAGGGAATCCTGGCTAACAATTGATAATTCTATAACTGCATAACTGAATCAAGGAAGTCTATACATGAAGATTATGGTGAAATCTGAATCCCTAGATCTCTCATCATAGTCCTATTCTGCTATATACTTTTCTGCTATTACTTACTTATTTTCTGGCATTATTTACTTTGCCTATCTCATCACAATTCGATCTCTTGAACAATACTGGAGCTATATTACTCTGGTAATCAATATTAATCCTTTGGGTACGACAACCCCCAGAATACTTGCTCACTACACTGATAGTGTATACTTGCACTGTGTTCCACACATCACATATTGTTCCACATCCATTCATACGCATATCACATATTAAATACATCCATTCGTGACACTCACTCAGGAGCAATCAATGAAGTAATCAATCATGGAACATGTTGTTGTTTACAATAATATCCAGTATGCCCAATACACCAAAATGATATTCTAGATGAAGAAGAGATAATGTAAACCTTGAGAGCTTTTAGAGAGTATTTGCCAATGATGCTTTCTTATTTTCTCTTATTTCTTCATCATTTCAAATATGTGGCTTCCTCTCCTTTATATAGACTTGTGAAAAATAGTTGTTGGAGAGAAAAAAAAAAAAAAAAAAACTATTGGAGTAGCTTTTTGGTGGCCCATGGTTGTCTTGGAAGTTGAAATATGATTTAATATCCTTGAGTCTTGACTTTTTGTCTTTGTCTTTTGTGTTTTTTGCCTTTGTCTTTTAGTTCTTGAATTATTTTCTGCTACAAGCAACCTTTGAGTAGCTTTTTGGTAGCCCATGGTTGTCTTGGAAGTTGAAATATGATTTAAAAAAATCTATATGTTTATTACTGCAAGTAAGAGTAGCTTTTGTAGTATTTTCTGCTACAAGCAGCCCTTTGGTAGCTTTTTGATGGCCCAAAGTTGTTTTGGAGATTGCAATTTGGTTTAAGAAAAGTCTGCATATTTATTGCTGCAAGCAAGAGTGGCTTTTACGGTATTTTTTGCTATGGGCAACCCTTTGATAGCTTTTTTGTAGCCCAAGGTTGTCTTGGAAATTGTAATCTGGTTTAAGGAAAGTCTACAAATTTTCTACTATAAGCAAGAGTGATTTTTGCCCAATATGCAAAATAAAAATATCTTTACAAGTCTTAAAATATTTTCTCATCAAAATCAATTAAAGTAATTGATAAGTTCATAGGGATAGAAGTTACACTACTTCCTAGGAATAGAAGTTCACAGGGATGCTAGTGGAATGTATCCTAGCCAAGCCAAATATGTGAATGACATGCTAAGAGAATTAAAGATGGAACATGCCTTTGTTTGCCCCACTCCTATGGTGATAGGGAAAGTCATTGTAGCAGAAGGAGAACTGATGAAAACACCAACATTGTTCAGACAAGCCATTGGAGCATTTTAGTACTTGACCAACACAAGACCTGGTTTATCCTTCTCAGTAAATAGGTTAAGTCAATAAATGAGTTCTCCCAAGTACTCCATTGGCACTGCGTGAAGAGGATCTTTGGATAACTTCATGGAACTATGTTGTACGGTCTTCACATCAAGCCTTCCACAGATCTAGACATTACAAGCTTCTCAGATGCTGACTGGGCAACCAATCTTGATGATAGAAAGTCTATAGTTTACCATTATGTATATCTTAAAGAAACATTGATATCCTGGTATTCAAAGAAACAAAGGGTGGTATTGAGGTCCAGTTCAGGGTCTGAATATAGAGCCTTAGCAGACTTGGCAGCTGAAGTGATGTGTATTAGATCCTTGTTGAATGAGATAAGACTACTTATACCAAGAAGACCAGTATGTGGTGTGATAATTGAGTGCAAAGGCACTACCCTCAAATCCAGTTTTTCATGCACGGTCTAAGCATATTGAAGTAGATGTTTCATTATATACGAGATCAAGTATTAAGCAATATGATTGTCATCTGCTGTGTTCCCTCCATGGACCAGACAGCAGACTGCCTAACCAAGGCACTTACGCAGTCAAGGTTTAATCAATTAAGAGACAAACTTGAAGTGGTTAATCTACCTACTCGTTTGAGGGGGAAAGTTAAGAATATACGCCAACCAATCTTTTCTTAATCCTATCATATTTGATTCAAATCTGAACCAATTGTATGCTAACTGTTTGCTGGGCTTATCTCTTCCCCCTTAGCCTTATCTTCCCGTATATCTCCCCTTAGGAATACTAGTCTCTTACTACCTGAAGTATTATATAAACTCTTGTAACTGTATCTGATCAATATACTGCAGAATACCTTTCTCTACATTTTCTCTGATGATTTCTTTCTTTACGCTTTTCTTTCTTGAGATACATATTTGATTTAAAAATAGAAAATGAAAATGAAAATGGATAGCACATAACATAGCATCTATATGGATGGAAAATTATATTCCTACCTCCTAAGCTCGTTCATTTTCATCATTTGTTAAGATGTATAGAAGTTACAAGCTATGAATGAGCCTATGACGTGAAGATGATGAGGAAACCATACATCTATTTGTTGTCATGCAAAAACTGGAATTAAGGTGGAAGCAAATATCATGCAAAACTCTATTCTCATTAGCATTTGAGGCTTAAAAAATTGGTTAAATTCGTACTATGGTTCCCTCTTTCCTTGCTCTAGAAATTTTATTCAATAAAGATAATTTCTGAAGCATTAGAAATAGAGAAGATATATATATATATATATATATATATATATATATATTTGATACAAAGGGTATTAAACCTTACTCATCATTTAATAAAATTATCATTGCTTTTAGCAATTATATAGTAAAATTTCTGAAACTAGAATCTGCTTAAACAGTTATTATTGAATGTATGTATCTTTAAATAAGAAGAAAACACTTGACAACATTTTTTTACCTAAGGAGAATTCAGCCGAATCCCAACTTAAGAATATATTTTCATCAATCTGTACCCCAATCCTCCACCTTCTTCCATTTAGTTTTGTCCCAGCTGATGAAGAAACCATTCTTCTTCACCAGCCAATAAACAGAGTCATGACCTTTGTCTCTTTGTGGCTCGTATGCATCCCAACTTGCAAACCATTGTAACCACACAGCAGTGCATTCAATACTTTGATTTACTTTGACGCTGCTGTTGAAATCTTTGCCCGTTTTCAGATGAAAAGAATCTGTATTATCCCAAACAAGAGTAATTGGCTGCTCAGTATTGCTGGGCAAAGCATTGCGAATGTTTATTGCAATCTCTTGGCGATGAGACAAAGGAAAAGTTGGCGTGGAGATGAAACAGACTGCAAAGAAGACTAGAAAGGAAGTGACCATATTAGAAAAAACCATGTTGTGAGACCGTGTATGGATCCATTTGGTGAGGGACTTTGATATTTATATAATGGGCAATGAAGGAGCCTATGGTTATGGACAATATGAATTTTAAGATTATGAATCTTTATAATGTCAGTAATATTCTACAATCTGGCAATTAAATAGTTAAACATGTCTCTTTGGCTCAATGAATGGGAAATGTGTCAATCATATCTTATAATTTGGCAATTAAAAATTCGAATATGTGGATAATTTGGGAAGAAATTATTATTAATTAAATGCCCACTTGATTTCTTCCTTAACTACTTTGCTTAAATCATGAGATGCTATATGAAATGATTAGTAAATTATAAGCAAAGTCAAATTATAATATTATAATGTATATATATAGTCAAACGATATATATGCTATATATTACTTATGTTCAAATTTCATTGGGAGAGTGGGATGAGATTTTGAGACCAGATATGACTATTCTTTGTTTTTATTACTTTCTTCTACAGCCAAATGTATTCTAGGGGATATTATTGTCTTCTAAATTAATTTCATTCAACATTAACTGTGTAGCAAGCAATAGAATGACTTGGAAAGATAATTCATTCTATGATTTTCATTTCTTTTACCACACCAACCATAGGTGTGTGTTTAAGTGGCGAGGTGTGCAAGTAACATTCAGGAGGTGAATGAATGGAATTTCCCTTACTGTCTTGTAACAAAAAAAAAAAACAGTAGAATTTTGAGAGAGGATAAGATTATTACATATTTGATATTTTTTTCAATATTGTCACGTCTTCTACACGAGGTATTACATTTATTAGTCCCTCAATATTAAAACTTCTAAAATGGATTCAGTTTAAAACTATTTATGAAAATGATTTTTTTTTTTAGAGAGAGAATCAAAATGCCAGAGAGAAATCTATCACCGCTTTGCCCTTCAATGGAGGGAGAATCCACCGGTGCTCCGACAAGCTCTCACCACCACCAAAAAGCGCCGGTGACTAGACCCATCTAGCTCCGACACCGATACTGGTGTTGTTGGTCCACCGCCGCTCAACTGCCGTGGTTTTGATCTTGGTTTGGCCACTACAATTGTCATTACTATTGAGGAAATCGTTAGACCTCTATGGTAGGGAGAAAGCTTTGTGACCAAGCCCCGACATTGCAAGCAGAATGGTTATATAAAATATTGAATGCTCCCCTTGATTTTTTATGTTTGTTGGCCTCCCTTTAATAATGAAGGAGGTGGTGGTGTTCGGTAACGGTGGTTGAAAAGATGAAAGAGATTCGTGATGGTGATGAGTGTTTTGCAAAGTTAAAATAGTAATTTCATTCTATCCTTCAAAATTTTCCTTCACATACAAAACAAAACAAAGAAAAAACATTTCAATATTCCATTCTATTCCTACTTCATTTCTATTTTCTATTCCTTCATAAATCTTTCTACTATCAAGGGTGTCCGCCCTCTTTTACACAAGAGACCAGTCCAAAATTTCAAATTCATTAATTTCTAAACCGCTTAGAAGTTAAAAACAAAACATAAAATATAATAATTGTATTGCTTAAATAAAATATGATTGTGTCTTGTGACAATCATCACATCATTACTTCCTAAGGCACACTCCAACAGAAGCCAGATGGAGCATCGAATCATGCATCTCAATTTGCGAAGAGCTTGTGCTTTGTCCATTCAACGGAAGTCCTGTTTAAGGCAAAATGAGAATCAATTAATTTTATATGCCATATTATAAAATGGGGTAAATTTCTAATTACAAAATATTTAGTTCATGTTGACTTTTCTATCACTTATCTTGAATCACGTGAGTTTTTATACCCATTCAAATGGGCAAGCCCAATCTTGTCAAATTCTCAGACTATAGCAAAGTCGCTATTTCCTAATTTTTTGTTCATTTCACTATGTTAGGGAAGATCTTTTACGGTAGCTAAATTATCTCTTCTAGATAGTGGTTAAATAAGCTGTTTTAGAATAAATCTGGTTAAACGTTCTAGTAAACGTGTGCGATTTAGTCAGCAGTTGCAAAGCAACAGTAGTTATATATATTTTACTGCTGTTTATTGTTATACAGTTTTTTAAAAATTTCATAAAACTATTGCTTAACATTTGCACAAGTAGTCAATTTCACGTAGCAGTAAACTGACAAGCATACACATAATTTACAGAATTCACAACAAATAAAGCTAGCACATAAATGTTAAAAATCAAGTTGATACATAAGATTAATCTGTCAACTTAAGTGAGATTCCCAAAGATATAGTATAGTGCTCACTTTTATTTGATTTGTTAAAGTTTATTTTCAGGGTAGGTAGAGCATTTGAACTCTGAAAAATATGGCTAAAATATCTAAAAAAATGTAGTTTTAATAATTATTTATTATTATATTGTTGATTCAAAATTATTTATTAAAATATTGTTATTTTAAATTTAGATTAAAGAACGTCAATTGAAGTAATTAGGTCATTTAATTAAATTAAGAAGCATAAAAGTTTAATTTATGTACAAAGAAGTAAATAGACATTGTAATATAAATTCTTTTTACATCAACCGGAATGTTATCAGAGTTTTTCACAATCACCTCCGTCGTGAATCTTATAACATAACAGCCACAATCTATGCTGTTAGAGTGCTTTGGTATATGTGAAATACCCAAATTCTACATACCCCAATAATTTTTCTAGTAATTGCATATATATTGATCAAACAAAAGTTAGACATGTAGCTTTATAGGTGTGCATTTGATTTGATTTACTTATTTTGGGGCTCGGTAGCTCAACGTGAAGAGCAAAATATCATCAAAGCATTGCGAAAACAAATAGCTAAATAGGTCAGTACATATGAAATATGCAAACACACACTTTAATTGCTATAACTTCTCATTTAATGAGTGCCAAACATTTATTAAATATGCAAGGAAAGCAAACTCAGACAGTAAACATAATCGCTCATCTTATGAAGCTGATCTAAGCTTCTCAACAAAATGTCTACTTTAACATACTTATCTCTCATCCTCACCCTTCCATTGTTCTTCACCATCTCAACATTAGCTTATCCTCTTGGCAACAAATTTCGACCTCCATATTGCTTTCCACCTGCCTCTCGTCAACTAAACCAATCCAAGGAATCAAACATCAACGTAGCATGCCTTGTAATTTGCAATGACTTACCCCCTGATGCATTACCTCTGGATCTCTATGGAAGCTTTCAAGCCACTGAATATCGGATTCCGCCTGGCGGCAACTATTGCAAGTTTATGCATTTTACTCTGGAGCAATGCACTTTCCTTTATGGTGGATCAGTGCCAGGACCAATAAAGGGTGTGAGTATCAATTGTTATGATCCTGATGGCTTAGATAAGGACGATAACACTGTGTATTGGTCAGTGAGAATGGATGGTTTATACCACAGCTGGGATTTCATCAACTGGGAAAAGAAGTATAATTGGGGTCCACCTCCTGCTAACATTGGGAGAGCCGTTGGTGAACCCTAAATGCTTTCTTGTAACTGCTTTGTTAATCTGGATAAAGAATACTGGTTGCTGTTAATAAGAGTTATCATGAATAAGTTATGGCTTTTTCTTTTTCTGCTTCCTTTATTTTTTTCTTTGCTTTTTCTATTAAGAGTTCCTGTTGTATAGATCATAGTTTCGATAACTCACCAGGAAGCGCTTCGTTCAACTGGCAAAAAATTAGACCTAAGCTTGTGTCCATAATCGTGGTCAAGATCCAGACAGAGTATTACTGGGAGAGGGAAAACTGTAATTGCTCGAGCCTCTGAATAAGACTTGTCTCTTGTTCAACTAGATTACAGAATGTGCATCAAATTTTATAATTAGGCTATCCAATTCAATTTGAGCAGCTATAAAAATGTGTTAAGCAAGCTTTAGAGTTGTAAGGAGAAAAAATGTTTTATGTTTTCTTTTTCAATTGTATTTTCACTTAATTTCATATTTATTTAATATCTAGTAATAATCTTTAATCAATTTTATTAAACTATTAGTCTTTTCTTGTCCAAAAAAATAAATAAAAGTTAAAAATTAACAAAATTGTCACTAACTGTTTCCACAAACAATGAAAACATTTTTTTTTTTAAATTTTTCAACTCATTTTAGAAATGTTTTTACTGAAAACATTTTTAATTTACCAATCCAAACATATTTTCAAGCTTGATTTTCATATTCATACCCAAAATGCGTGAGAATGTCCCGTATGTAAACCAAATAAAAATTATAATTGAATGCCTCACATTTATTACAAGAAGATACAGGAAGCTTCATGATATCATCCTAATGTCTATAAATACAAGGAAAGCACATCACTCTCTCAATTTGAGGAAAAGGTTTCATCATCAAAATGTCTACATTCACCTATTCAGCTCTCTTCCTTCTTCTTCCATTCTTCCTTACCATCACAACACTAGCTAATCGTCTTGGCGGCACCATTCCGCCTCCAACTTCTTTTCCATCTATCCCTCAGCATCCAAACAGTATTAACATCCTTTTACTTGATATCATCAATGACTTACCCAAAGACGCGTTGTCACTGTACATCGTAGGCAGCTTCCAAGCCACAGAATATGAAATCGAACCAGGCGACGAGTATGCCAGGGTTCTTAAATATACTGACCAAGAATGTGAATTTTTGTACGGTGGATCTAATCCTGGTCCGATAAAGTCAGCAAGTTTGATTGTGTTTGATCCTAATGGTGCAGATAAAGGCCATATAAAAGTGTTTTGGTCAGTGAGAATGGATGGTTTATATAAAAGCTGGGATAAAATCAACTGGGTCAAGAAGGCAGATTGGGGTCCTCCTCCAGCTAAAACTGTTAGAATGATCGATGAACCCTAAAATTATTAGCTTGTAATTGCTAAGTTATTGACGAAGTGTATTTCATGGTTCTAATAAGAGATAATAAACAAGTTAGACCCCAAATATTATTATGTGTTCACCATTTACTGAATCTATTTGGCTTGTGTTAGTACTTTTCTATAAAGAGGCAAACTGATACAGGGTTTATGGTTAAACCACTAACAAGATTGAATCATCTGATTTTTTATTTTTTTATTTTTGTCATAGATAGAATGGGGACAAAAGCTTTTTTAATATTAATTCAAACATTTGGAAAGGAAGTGGAATTTGATCTCTGAGAGTTGTGCCAAACAACTTCCTCGAATCATCCAAAATTAGCGTGAACTGGTACATATTTTATACAAGTGGTCATTTGACTTTTGTAATAACTTTGTTCTTTTCCTCTTTGCCACTTTCTCCTTGAAATTAAAAGTTTCTTTTTTAAATTTCATATCCAAGCCTCTCACCATTTTTCTTTTGTCTTCTCAAATAACGTAGGTGTTGTTGTTGGGGAAAGAGAATTGTAATTGAAGCTTTGTTGATTAAAAGACAGATGGCGAGCATGAAATGATACAGACTATTGAAGATGGTAGAAGAAATTGCCAGAAAGTAGAAAGAGAATTAGAAAAGATGAATAGAAATCAGATTTGGGAATAATGCTCAATGATCTTGAGTATCAGTAGGGACAATTTATAAGTATTTTTGAGTTGTCATAACTGACTCAAACGTAAGCATAACAGCCTGAAATAATTAACTTCTGACTATTTCTGTTGCGTGTAAATGTTTGACATTTTATAAAAGTTATGTATGTATCTTTTATCTCGTCTCTAGCTTATATATATTTTGACCATAATTCTTGTTTGAATTTGTGATTTTTTTAGGCTTGATCATCATATGATTAATTGCCATGAGATGAAAAAAAATATGGTTGGATAAAAATTTGGTTTATACGTCTTCACGCCTTTTCCTCTTGCTGTTATTATGTTGGGATTGGGGTTTTGTTTCAATAACTATATTATGTGCGATTATGTAGTATGTAGGAACTGTGGAGTTAAGTACAAGGATGACAGCTTAAATAGGGTTCAATTGACTTAATTAATTAAGTTAATCTTTAGATTTTAAATTGATCTAATTAATTAGTATAATTGGACTTAAAATTTATTTGTAGGTTGTAGGTTAAGGATATAATTATTAGGAGATTAAATAGTTACATAGATTGGTTCTGTTTTCGTCGTTGTTAATTTCAATTTTTTTTTTCTACTTATTGTGTTTATTTATTGTTTTCTTGCATTTATAGTACTTTCATTTTAAGATCTTGTATAACTTAGATTTATTAAAACTAGTACTAATTGATTCTTTGCGATACAAAAGTTAAAATTCGAATTTTAATTTGGTTGTTATTTGTAGTAGTAACACTATAGACATACCTCAATTATATTTATGTCCCCTTGAAAACATAATGATATTCTGTACATGTACATGTGTAAACTATATAAAGTTGGATTCATCCAGAAAATGTATAAATAGGTCCAACCAAAAGGATAAATTAAAAAAAAAATTCTGTCCGAAGTGGTTTCCCTTAAAAGACCTTAAAAGGTTTATATGAGTTTTCTCAAAAGTTAAATTAGGGGACTCATTATTTATTTTCTTATTTTCAATCTCTGGCCTAGTTTTGTAATTTTCATTTTCATTTGAATAATTTTTGTTTTTTATGAACAAATTTTAAATATTAGCTTAAATCTATTGAAAAGGAGTTGTGCTTGATCATGAAATATAAAAATATTAGATCTTTGTCTATGGAGTTACGCTACTATGTCATATCACTTCTTCAAAACTTAAGTAACTTACCCATATAAGCATTATTTCAATTAAAAAGAGTGAGTGCACAAAATATCTATGCTATCATCCTCTCCCTTGAACCTATTGTTGTCCTTAGCAATCTTTTACGTTCTGCCGTGCTCCCCTCTCACTCTCTCTTGAACAGGGTTCAATGGGTTATTATGAAGTACAATCGCTAAAGAGTTGGTCTCTTCCATCATTAAATCCTCTTCTCTATTCATTCTTAAAAAACATGTCAGTTGGGTTCGGGTATGGATTAAGATCTGTTTTTCTCACTTTTTTACTCCATTCTCTGTTTCACTTTTCATGATTAATTAAAAAAATAATATTAACAAATTAATTTATAATACAATTGTTCAAGGATAAAAACAAAGGAGGGCACGCAAGGGCATTGCCCCCCTCTCTCTTTTAGAATGCATATATTATATCTATAGAATCACTAAGTGTAGTAAGAATGTGTGTGGGTGAGATGGTAGAGATCCTTTCATTGGTAGAGATCATTTTAATTGATATAGTAATATTTTTAGATAATATTTTAATTAATCAACTAAATATTTTAGATAGTCTTTTATTTTATGTTAATTCACTCTTGTGAAATTATCAATTGGGCTCGATACTACAATTCAATTGATATAGTAACATTTTTAGACAATATTTTAATTAATTAACTGAATATTATAAATAGTCCTTTATTTTATATCAATCTACTCTCGTGAAATTATAGATTGGGCTCGACCCCCCTTTAATCAAGTTCTCGATTGTCTATGCTATTGTTATACTTCTCTTGTACGAGACATTATATAGTGTAGTAGATTTGATCCCTTCGGTTATATACGGGTTGAATAAACCAAATCCACCACCAGCCAAAAATAAACCGATTTTGAGTAAACCAAGGATATGTTACTTTTCATTTCCATGATTAATTTGCACATCAAATCCTTCAAAGTTTGCATTGGAATTTTAAGCGTACATGCAATGGTCAAATCTATCTATCAATCATACACGACGCTTATTGAGTTTTATATAATTTTAGATAGACTAGTCAACTTTTTCCTCTTATATATTAAATGCAAAACAGAAATGTTTTACTGTTCAAATAAGTTGCATAATCATCTGAATATCAGCATGCTTGGTCTAGCAAGTCCTAGAAGATAATTTTAAATTTCCAAGATTGGAAATAGTCAATAATAGACCCAATAAAAAACAGAAAACTGCTAAACCTAGTAGACCCTTAGGCTTCTCCCCTTCTATATAAACCCAATTCCCTCAAACTCCCATTACCCAAGATCATCTACATAATCCTCTATACTCTAAAATTCAAAATGTTCACCCTCTGCCGCATCTCTCTTTTCGTCACTCTTGCTCTATGCTTGTCAAATCCTTCTGTCACAGCTTTCCCAGAAGTTCTTGCTGGAATGAATCTCCAGAATCAGATGCCTCAAGACACACCGGGAATAGACGTTACATACAGCAAAGAAGACTTTTTCGTACATCCAAACGAAAATCATACCTGGGGTATTCCTCTGCACCAAGTTGATATCTGTGATGCCCTCTCGGGAGATTTGTCGTTGTCTTTCAGGGCACATGATCCTGACACTGATATAGGGCATACCATAGTTTATTGGATGGCAAAAGCTGATGGAATGTTTAAGTCTTTTGATCTGCAACAGTGGGAGAAAAAGGCTGATTGGCACTGAAGATTAATTATTTTAATAATACTGTGATATTTACTGCATTGTGTCTTTTTGCTCTAATTGAATAAGCAGCGGTTTCAGTTATTTTGAACATTAATTCAAGCTTAAGCTTTCCTTTGTTACTCTCTTATGAGTCTTTCTGTTTACTATGTAGCTTTCTCACGAGTGACGCCATTTGCCTCTTCTGCCCATGCATTTATCATATTATGTAACCTCTTCTTTATGGATTTTTTTTTTTTTTTTAAAATTAACTTTAGATTGCAGTCTGAAGAAAAGAGTTTAATTCATTTATCCTGATAATCATAGACTAAAAATTATTGGCCCGAATTATGATTTCTCTTACTTAATGTTGGTCGTGTAAGTAGATATATCTTCTCTCAATAATTAATTTTATTTGTGCTATCTACTTATGATTTTGAAAAAATGCCATGTCTCTAAGGGTTCTAGGTTAAAAAAATTGATTTTTAAACATTGAAAAATTGTCTTTGTTATAATTTTTTTTTTACTTGTTACGTTTCACACAAGATTTACTGTAAAAACAGTTGAGTGAGGATACCCTATATATATATAATAGAGAAAATCAAATTTTGTTTATATATATAAATATATTTATTTATGTAGATAATGATGTTAAGATAGCACGTAGATTTAATTTTAGTTTAATTCCAATTTTTTTAATTGTGAAGAAATTATTCCTATAATGTTTCCCTAGTTTATATGAAAAATGTGAAGGAATAAAAGCCATAGATTAGAGCAAAAAGAAGTCAAAGTAAATGACGCCCAATGTAAAAATTAAATCTTAAAATTAACGGGCATATGTAGAAATAGGTCACAAATTAATTAATGCTTTTAACGTTAGAAATGAATATTCAGAGGAGAGTCAACCGCAATCACACTTCTTTTTCCGAAAAACACAATATGGAAAACTGTTGTGAAGACTTCAATTCATCCATAATTAAATGTGTATTAATTATGTCTTCGTTCGCACATTTACTGTGAATTTCCTGCCAGTGCCTTGAATTTATTTAGGAATCAACTGGTTTCAGAAGCTCTATTGCGCAGCAAGTAAAGGACTTAGATAAATTTGGAGATATGTGTTGGATGCACTTAATTTCATGTGTTTTAAATGAAAGGTTGAGATGTGCCTAACATAAACTCAGCCCAGCAAAAATGCCAAACACTCTTTAGAACCTGCAGCAGTTTTTGTCCACTTTATATTTCAACCCTCATGTCAATAGAAAACGAAGCCATGGAAATCTCTTCACCCGAAAGCCAGAAAATGTCTCCCTTACGCTTTATTCCCTTCTTCCTTGCTTTTGCTTTAAGCATATTCAACACTTGTGTTCGGATTCCCAGAAGTTCTGGCTGGAATAAATCTGCGCAGTGCTTGACCTGTTGAAGCGTTGCCAGTGAACATTTCTTGCAGCTCAGGGAGCAACTTTGCAGTCAAACCAGATGAAAATTACACTTGGGGTGTTCCTCTCTTCCAATTCGATTCTTGTCATGCACAGTGGGGGCATTTGCAGGCAATGTTTACGGCGCATGATCCTGATACCGATATAGGGCACACCATTGTTTACTGGGAAGCAAGGTATTTTGGCTTGTTCAAATCCTTTGATCAAGGGAACTGGGACAAGAAGGCTGGTTGGGATTTCTGAAATTGATGTGGCTATTATTTTGTTTTCCTTTAATTTGTATTGGTTTGAAATTATGCTTAAGTTAATTTTACTGTGGGGGTTGCCCTAACTCTGCCTTTAAGAAGATCCTTAATGAATATATGAATAATTTCTTTGTTGCCTTTAAAATTTATTTGAAAGAGAAGTTCCTTGCTCCAAGCTGTCCACTAGCAGTGCTAGATATTATTAATAGTACTTTCACATGATACATCAGTTGAAGCTGCAAAATTACAATAAAACTTAGTCATTGCTGGAATCCATGAGAATAGTATTGTGGAAGCATTGATGATTCCACAATTAAGCCATATGATTTCAGAACTGTAAATCCCAAATGGAAAAATGACCAAAGTTCATTATACTTACAAGATGAAATTGTTAGCATAAAGGGTATATAATAAATTGTGATTATATTACATGTTTGTTGATTCCAAATACGATTGATTTATGCATATTTGATTGATTCGACATTTGAATTAAATTGCAGATATTATTCAGATAATATAGTTAACAAATCATGATTTAATATGAGATATAATAGTAAAATTTTAAATGTGGGAAATCTCAATTTAATCATTAATATCTTGATTAATTCTAAATCAAAACAATTGATTCACTCGCCGTATGTATGAAAAAAGGCTTTATTGTGAAAGATGTCCTTACTTTGATGATTTTGCTTCTCGAAAGGGATAAGTCTATGGCTAGGAATGCACTTGGTGTAACTAAAAATAATTGATTTGATACTAATTAGATATCCATGTTTTAAAAATGATTTCTTGGTCAAATATTATGTTTCCTATTGTGCATGATTTATTTTAGGCAAGAATTAACCAAGGAGATATGCATTTAGTGATGGTTGGATTGAGCAATGCAGAACGAGCTACAAATGGAATTTGACCAAGGTATACCACCAAAATCATCAATTTTTTTTTTTTTTTTTTGTTTTTGTTTTTGGTGCTATGACCAAAATCATCATTTGAACATTGGAACTAGACTTGTGAACTTACCCTATGTTTGAATTGAGAGAAAATTAGCGAGGAAAGAAAACTAGAAGATAAAATGTATTTTTGCCTTGTTTAGGAGATAAAAGTATAGAGGGGAAAAAAAAAATAAAAACTAGAGGAAAAAATAAGCATGGCTCTATATAAAAATTATCTCTTTAAATATGGAGAGATTTTTTTTTAAAAAAAAAATTTTAAACATTCTCTCCGCTATTTTATTACAAAATTACTCAATAATAACAATGATAATAGTGAATATTATTATCATTATAAAATTAATTACTTTTCTTTCTCCTCTATTTCTCTCATTAATTCAAATAAAAAGGAAAAAATTTTCTTTCAACTTTTCTATCATCCAAACAAAGCATTAACGAAGATCAATCGTGGAAATATGTTGCACCAAGAGTCACTTGAGCCTATATGGTTTGTTACATGTACCCTAAATCCATTGCCCAACCTAGTAGTTTTTGAATTGTCATATTAAAAGTCAATTCACCCGGGTAAAGTTACCTCGGTTTAGCCAAGTTGGGTTAAGTTATGGACGTCCTCAGTAACAGCCTTCAAAGAATCATTCCACACAAGATTATAGGTTCTCTATATAAAGCTACGCAGTTAGCACTATTCTTGCAGCTGTGGTTCCTTTATCCGTTTCACTTTTGGGAGCGTTAAATTTTGTAGATACCATGTCTTTTTACTTAGCTGATGATAAATATAATATTGTCTAATTTATCTGGGTTCAACATCGAATCTTGTGCTCTTCACTGTGGTTTTTAAGTCAAATTGTTAATGTTTAATGATCGAAATAGTTTTTCACAGTGAGTCAGCTATATTCATTTTCCATATTCAATACATGTGATATCAATGTATTATCTAGAAGAATATTAATCCCTGATTGTCCTTCTTGCCTTTTCCTTCTGGGGATCTCTATGCTTTTTTCTTTCCTTAATAATGATAGATTCTAGTTTCATAGTATTTTACTGAGAGAACTTACAAAGTGAAAAGAGAGCTGTGACATGGCACTCGACTACAGTATCTTAACAAAAGAAGATAAAAAATATATAAATACATGTCAGTTACCAAACAAAAGTCTTGTAACTCATGCTTGGCCTTGATGCCAATTTTTCTTGGATTCCAAACTTCAAATTAGAAAACTTGATCATTTCTTATTTACCAGATTCTCCCCTAAATAACGGTGGCAGGTTTTCCTTTCATCAATTTCTTACATTTAAAAGAGGTAGCAAGTCTTTTTTTTAATCAAAGAGAGATAGCTACCTCTCTTGCTGAGGTTTAGCACAATTATGGAGAAGACAAATTTGAGATGCTTAAATTAATTTTACTATGTGGGTTGTCCTAACTATGCCTTCAGATGATCCTTACTGAATATATGTAGAATTTCTTTGTTATCTTTTTAATTTCTGTGAAAGAGAAGATCCCTGCTCCAAGCTGTCGACTTGCAATGTTAGAAGATGCATAGGAAGAAGAAAACTCGCATCTTGATGAACTTTCATTATTAATTATACTACTTTATGATACATCAGTTGAAGCTGCAAAGTTACCAAAAATTTAGTCATTTCTGAAATCCATGAGAATAATATTTTGGAAGCATTGATGATTCCACAATTAAGTAAGTAGTTTTTTGGGTGCAAATCATTGGTATTCAACACCATATTAGGTATCAATGGATTCGATTTGAGTTAAATAAGATTATAAGGATAGTAAAGTTCTATTTATTAAATTTTAATACAAGTAGTTTAAGCTAAGCAATGATGTTTTTCATAATTTAAATCCAAAAATTCATAAAGGTTTAGTGTAAATAAGCCAAATGGTTTCAGAAATATAAATACCAAAGAGAAAAAGAGACCAAAGTTCTTATACTTAATTACAACCCGAAATTGTTAGGCATGAAAGGTATAATAAAATTTTGATTATGTATGTTACATGTTTTGTTGATTCCAAATACGTTTGATTTATGTATATTTGTTTGATTTAATATTTGAGTTGAATGGCCGATTGATAAACACGTTTTAGTGTTTATTTATGTAATCTTATACTTACTTCAAGCATTTTCAATTTGTATTTAATTGTTTAATTATCATCTATTTTTACCATTGAGGCTTAATTGGAATTTATTGTATTTCATATTAATTTTTTCATTTTAAGGTCCAATTTTATTTGTTAAAAAATTTTAATTTCAGGATTGGACTGGGAGGCCTTGGGATTTATGTCCAAGCTTAGGATTGGAGCAATAATTTTCATTAATTCATAACGCAAAGGCATAAAAGATATTTTCTCAATTCAAAAAGGGCAAAATAGGCTTTTGGCAACATTAGGAGGGGCATTTTTTGTAATTTGGGCCTTATTAATGGCAATTATGTAATTGAGGCCTCATTAATGGTAAACTTATAATTTTCCTATTCTTACCCTAGGGAAATTTGGCCAAGCCTTCTCCTTCACCATTCCTAGCCGCCACTTCACTTCTTCCTCTAGTTTTCTACATTTTTTCTTCTTCTCCCATGGCTGCCTCCATGAAAATGGAAGGCTAGGCACATCTGTAGTCAACTGAGATGACTTGAAAACTGTTGGTTTGATTCTTGATATCTGTATTGCGTTTATTATGAATTCAATAATAGTTATGCTTCTCTACTTCTCATTTCTTTCTTTATGATTTTGTATGATGTTTTTTATGCATGATTGTTGGATGGGTTTGTGGGATTTTCTAGGCCTGATCATCCTAGGAGTAATTTCCATAGAGTATAACTTAATTTGGTTGGATAGAAATTTGGAATTTAGGTCTTGGGTGTTCTAATCCCTTGCTGCGATGTTGGTTAGGGTTAGATTGGTTCCAATGACCATAATCTATGCGATTGCATAGTAGGAATTGCCAAACTAGATGTAGGGATACCATGCTGGCTTAGTTAGGGTTCAACCAAATTAATTAATTAGGTAGGTTAATCTTGAGATTTTAGGGTTAATCTAGTTAATTAGCATAACTGAAATTAAATTTATCTTTAGGTTGAGGATAGAATCACTGTTGTTTGATAGTTCCCTAGGTTGATTACATTTCCATCATCTGTTTACTTCTATTTTATTATTTATTGCGTTTATTTATGTTGAATTGCTGAAAACCCCCCATTTCACCTAATCGACTAAAATCTGTACTAGTGGTTCTTTGAGAACATGACCCTGGTTTGAAATTGAACTTGAAATTTTTAATTTGACCGCAACCTATAATAGCGACGCTATAGGGCATGCGTCACCGATATTATTCAGATATTATAGCTAACTAATCAAGGTTTAATATGAATGAGATATAACAGTAAGATTTTAAATATGATATCAATTTGACCATTAATATCTTGATTATTATATCTAAATCAAAACAATTGATTCCTTGGCTGTATGTATGGAAAAGGCTTCATTGGGAGAAGTATATCTATTTTAGTGATTTTTGTGTCTTAAGATGAATTATTCTATGGATAAGAGTACCCTTAGTACAACTAAAAGCAAAATTGATTTGATCATAATTAGATATCAATGTTTTTAATATGATTTCTTGGTAAAATATTGTGTTTCCTTTTGTGTATGATTATTTTAGGCAAGAATTAATCAAGGAGATATGCATTTATTGTCACTATTGGATTAAGCGATACAATACGAGCTATCAATGGAATTTGACGAAGATACACCACCGGAATCATTATTTGAATATTGGAACTAAACTTTTACACTTAATGAAGATCAATCACGGGATATGTTGCACCAAGGGTCACATGGGTTGGGTACATATACCGCAAACTCAATAGTTTTTGGGTTGTTTTATTGAAACCAAACCCAACAAAATACAAAACCCAGCTCTAGTAACTACCCTGAAAGATTATTCTGCGAAAGATTAGGTTCTCTATATATTGAAGCTACGCAATTAGCACTATTTTACAACTGTGATTCCTTTATTCGTTTCACTTTGAGTGCGTTAAATTTTGCAGGTGTCATGTCTTTTTACCTAGCTGATGATAAATATAATATATTGTCTTATTAATCTTTTCACCATCGAATCTTTTGGTGTCTTCTAATAATATATGAGGATTATTACAAGTTCCTAAGCTAGAGTTAAATAATTCGAATCTCCAAGAGTTCATTCAAACCAAAAACCACGTAAATGAATGAATGTATTATTTGGTCCGTTTGGTGTTCTAGTGATGAGAGTTTTGATTAATTTATATAAGCTTCTGCTATCTCCTAAACCACTCGAAATTCTTCGACCTGTGGCTGGAGGGCTGCTAGATTTCATTTTTCTCGATGGTGGAATTCCATATCCCACTAGATACAGCCTCTCAAATTTTCAGGGGAAAAATGCTTTAGTTACTTGGTAAGGATGCTACGACAACAGTTCCCCCAGTGCAAGGTTTTGTAAATTTAGCTAGCTAGCACCAAGAATTAGACCTTGCATCGTTATAACAGAATTAGACCATGCATCGCAGCTATCAATTTATATAATTTGTTAATGAAAGAAAAATAAAAGGAAAATCAAAGCTTAGTCATCTTAATTTTCTGATTTTTGCATTGTTAATTACGAATCATCTACTGCAGCAAGGTTTTATAAAAGGCAAGTATATAGTGTTATCCCACATTGAGTAAATCTATTTTGATATAGTACAGAGAGGAATCTTCTCTGTTGAATCTGATGTGGGAAAAATGTATATATATGTTAGAATAAAGTGCAAGTATATACTATCAATGCAGTTAGCAAACTATCCTAAGGTTTTCATACCCAAGAACTGTGTAACAAATTATCAAAGTACTCTAACTATAGTATTACTCAAGTAGTCGAATTGTAATGAAAGTAAATAGAATAAAACCAAAGTGACAAAGAAAATAGGAATGCGAGCAAAGCTGTAGAATTAAAAGCCTAGGGGTTTTGATTTCACTCAACCATATGTATTAATTCTCCTAATTTCATTAATGTACTCTAGTTCTATTAATTGTTAGCCAGGATCTCCCTTCTTTATTAAAAAACCCTCCCGAGGTTAGATTAAACTAATTCCAATTATCAATTCAATTATATCCCTATGTGAATTTGTAATAACCAAAATTGTTTTAAATTCTATGAATTCCTTTTAATGGCTACACATGGTCCAAGTCACACTCCTACCATAAGCTCCTCTATGAAATTAATTCTCATAGTCTAGATTAATTATTTCCTTCCCAGGTCATAGAAATCTACAAATTTTTTAACTAGTTAGCCAGATCAATCAGGGAGTGAAAAATAAAGAATTAAAACCCAAATGAATAAAACTAGAATTGCATTAAATCCATCAATCAAATCAATGCATGGTTGGGCTACATCATAGCCCCTAGAAAGAAACTTAGAAACTCATAATCAAAGTAAAATACATCATGAAATTAGAAGAAAACATGGAAGACAATAGAGTAGAAAAGAAAAACTCAATGAAGCACCAAGCTCTCCTTCGTCTCCACTCTCTCCCTTGCTTCCTCCAATTGCAAAGTGCCAAAAGATCCTAAACACCAACCCTAGTTGCCTATTGATAGCTAGAATAAAAATTCTTAATCAAACTAGGATTCCTACTAGCCTATCAAGCTTGAAAGCCCACAATCTTGCGTATTTAGATTTGCAGGGTGCCACAGCGCAACTCCCTTGGCGCCACGATGCCAATAGCATGGTTTCTGGCTGCTTTGCCCCTCTTTTGGCCCCATGTGTATTCTTTCTGATTTGCTTGCTGATTTTTGGCGCCATGGCCTCAGCAACTTCGTGTCACAGTGCCAGCTTAATAATTGAGGCTCTTTTGACCTATTTTCTCTTGGAACATGTGTCTCTTGTCATTCTTTGGGCCCCTATAATCTTGGGTTCAACTTCGGGTTGATTCCTCTTGCCCAAAATCTTTCAAAATCGTCACTTCATATTCATTTTTTTACCTTGCTTCGTTATGTGCTTGAATCCTACAAAATAACTATTAATAGTCAAAAGCACCAAATTCTTTCTCAAATGAGGACTTAAATATACGGGATTAAGGTATAAAATAGCTATAAAAAAATGCACTCATCAGAAATCTACTAAAATGCATTGCATACAAAGTTAGAAGACAAGGTCCATGATAGATGTTGTTCTGGGTGGTGCTCTTAGAGACTCTGAAACATGCATGCATGGGATATATTGGAGATGATTGCAAATAATGACTATCAAAGGCAATGGAAAAGAGTTGTTCTTCATGACTCAACAATTGGCAAATCTCTCTAAGAAGGTTGAAAGTTTTGAATATAAGTGATGTAAGTTTTCCATCCAACTCGTGATTTTTGTAGAGGTAATCATGCAAGTGGAAAGTGCCCCGGAAACATGTTTAGCTAATATTCTCAAAGACAAGTCAATTACTTGAGAAATCTTCTAAAACCTCAAAATAATCTATTTTCTAATACATACAACCCAGGTTAAAAAAATCATTTCAATTTCTCATAGGGCAATCAAGGCAACTAAAAAACTCCTCAAAGACCATCATTCTCATATAATCATTTTTTCAAAAAACTCACTCTCAACTTCAATCTAATGAGAAGATAATTTCATTAGAGAGCTCACTAGAGAAGCAACTGCTCATACAATCGCTTTCATTCAGAAAACAACAAATTTTAGGCAAGAGACAAAGAGGTGGTTTATAAATCAAGAGGCATCAATCCGGAACTTGAAAGCTCAAGTGAGACAAATAGCAGAAAGATCTCAAGGATCTTGGCCAAGTGACATTATTCTCAATCCCAAAAAGCATGACAATGCAATTACACTTAGAAATGAGAAAGTGGTTATGAAAGAGTCATAGATGAGAAGAAGTTTCAAATGGAAGAACAAATTTTAGGGGAGGACTTGAAGGAAGAAGATCAATGCCATCTCCACCTTGGCCATCACTTGTAAAGAGGACATGTTATATGTCAAGTTCATCGTTAGACAAGGTTGCCATGCCATGCCAATTCCAAAACTCTATCACTAACAAAGTTATCCTATGCATCCCGACTAATGTTCCATATCTTAGTATTTCCTTGCTTGTATTCTTTAATTTTCCTAGCTAAGAGTAGCAAATTAGTATGAACATATATTAGTCTTAATACCCCTATAGTTTGTTGATTGATAAGCTGTAATTAGTTAGTTAATTTCATTAACTATTTATCTTCAGTTGGTTATACGTCCTAATCCAAAGATTATTTGGTTAGGGAAATCACTTATATATACAAATTAGCCCATGTGCTCACATTGATAGAATTTCATCTTGGGATCCCAACAATACCAAAGATATGTCCAAACACTAGCCTAAATGCCCATCGGCAATACTATTGTTTATTGGATGGCAAAAGCTGATAGTACGTTCAAGTCCTTTGACTTGAAAGAGTGAGAGAAGGCTGGTTGGACCCATTGAAGATTTTTGTTTTCATAAAAATGATATATGTATATGTATTGATGCATACTATTTTTTACGTTAATTTTTTTATAATTGTTTATTAGAGTAAAATTATAAAAATAAAAATATAAAATATTGTACATAAAGGAATGTGCATGCACTCCTGCTTTTATTAGTACAGTAACATTCGGTGTGTCACGTAATATGCATCGATTTCAATAACATTGAACAATAATACAAGCAGCCTTTATCTTTCCACTCTTTTCTGTTTCTTTCCCTTTATTCGCACCTTTCTCTCTCTATATATGTATACCTTTCTTACAGGTGACGCCATTTGCCTCTCCCATGCATTCATGTAACTTCTTCTTTATCACCCCTTGTGAAAAGAATTAAAAAAGAAAAAACTTTAGATTGGAGTATTAAGAAAAGGAAGTTTTATTTATGTCATTCATCGTGATAACCGTAGACTACAAATTATTGACCTGAAGTATGATTCATCTTACTTAATATAGGTCTAATAAAGTAGATAAATCTTCTCAATAATCAATTTTATTTGTGCTATGGACTTGTTATATTGAATAACCCACCATAATAATAACTGTTCTAGGTCAAAGGTATTATATGAATTTGAAATGTCAAATTATTCTTGTTAGAGAGATGTGTCAATTAAAGAGTGATTAATCTCAAATAATAATTAATCTGCACCATAAACAGTTTGAAAATATCTGTGTTTGATAAAAAAAAGAACTACTGTTTATTATTAAAATAATATTTCCATCTTAAAATAAATGTAGAAGAGAAAGATGTTTTTCTTTGGTAGAACACATTAAAAAAAATCATCAAGCTCAAATTAAATTAATTAGTGTTTATACTAAAAATGTTAGTTGATAACCAAACGTACAAATGAATTTATCTAGCTATTATTTACTTAGCAAATGCTTACCTATCAAACTACCTAAAGATCATGCCTGCAACCATGTACCCCATTACAAAAAAAAAATAAAAAAACAAAAAAACAAAAGGAAAACTGCTGAGAAGCCACCAACTTCATATTAATTATGGTGAATTAACTCTCTTCCTTCGCACATTTATTGTGGATTTGTGGCCAGTACAATGAATTTATGTATGAATCAGTTGGCTCCAACAAACTGCAGTTGTGATCGCTTCATATTTCAAACGTCATTCGAATAGAAGATGAAGCCATGGAAATTTCTTCACTCCAAAACCTCAAAATGTCTCACTTATGCTTTGTTTCCTTCTTCTTTGCTCTTGCATTATGCACATGTAACAATTTAGTGATTGGATTCCCAGAAGTTCTTGCTGGAATGAATCTGTACAGTGCTTTACCAGTTGAAGCATTGCCAGTTAACGTCTCATGCAGCTCAGGGAGCAACTTTGTTGTAAAACCAAGTGAAAGTTACACTTGGGGTGTTCCTCTCCACCAATTTGATAATTGTCATGCACAATGGGGGCCGTTTGCATGCAACGTTTACAGCGCATGATCCTGATACTGACATAGGGCACACCATTGTTTATTGGGAAGCAAGATATGTTAGTTTGTTCAAATCATTTGATCTACAGCACTGGGAGAAGAAAGCTGGTTGGGAATTTCTGAAGATTGTTGATAAGGGGCATGGCTATTAGTAGAACCTGTAGCATTCAAAAATGTATTATGAAATTGTGTTTGTTTCTCTTGAATGTTGAGACAAATTATTAGAATTAATTGCTACCTAATAATAATTTTGAAAAGAAATATTAGGAGACGTTTCAATGATCAACTATTGAGTTGATTTGAACTAAAAATAATGCATATAGATCAATTAGTATGAGGTTGATTTAACTTAGTCATAAATCTCAAATTCAAGCCTTACGAATACAGTTATATTACAATTTGGTAAAGAGAATTTTGTCACTTTTGTAGTGCTGTCTGGCTTAAACTAGATTAGTGTTGTGTGCTAACATAGTGTTGGATAACGGTAGTTTATAAAAAAAAAAAAAAAAATCTAGAGTGAGCTATCTTACTTTAAGGGTTTGTTTGATTTGCTACAAAATACGAGTGCAACTCTTGAAAGTATCTACAATTGTTTGGAAGGGTGGGATAAATAGTAATTTTTCTTAATGAAAGTGACTTTAAGATTTTAAACACATAACTTTTAAGATTGCTTTAGGGTTCGGCTTGCTTTCTACAATAACGACGACTTGTTAGTATTTTGATTACCACAATTGATTGTTTAAACTTGCGTTGTTTTTAAAGGGAAATTTTATCCTACTTTTGTTCTATTGGGTACCCATACCCTCTAGTACTGCTGTGATCACTTATTTGCTGAGTAATCAAATATTGTTGCCATTTCATATAGGGAACAAGTTGATGGATCCCACTTTCTTAACTTAATTTACATTGTTGTCCTCGTTTCAGAATTATCAAAAGAACTCAATTTGTCTTCTTGTCCCAATTAGAGTAATCCAACCTGAGATATGAACAATAGAAATTCTAAGTAGATTAGACAAAAAAAATAAATCAAAAGAAGAAAAGAAAAACCAGTCATATTTGGCCTGTATAACATAACAGTATCAAACAACCTTTTAAGGTTCATCAACAGCTGTTAGAGTTTTAGGAGTTGGACCCCAATCTGCCTTATTTTCTCACTTGATGAAATCCCAGCTGCAATATAAAACCATCCACTCTTATTAATAATGGGATATTGTATTCATTTTTTTTTTTTTTTTTTTTGTCTTTTTCTTTTATCTTGCAATTGATAGAGTGACTATGGGAAATTAAGAAAAGTGACGTCACGAAGATATAACATTTCATAAGCTACTCAAATCAAACGCCGTAATTAATGTTTGGGTATTTTTAAATAATTAAGGTTTTGAAAAAAATTTCTTTCTGTTATGTATTATATGCATGGTTGAATCTTTATATTCATGAACATTTATTTTTACAGTGGTTATAACTTCCAAGGGCTTTATATGATGGTATTCATTGTATATTATATAGCATGATGAATGAGTTACAAACTTGTGCCTATAAATAGTGCATCTCATTTGTATTGAAATATATACAAAGAAATAAGAAGAAAGCTCTCTTATTCTCTCTACTTTTGTGTTTTCTCTACTCTTTATTTAAATTATTTTCCTAACATGTTATCCACACCAAACTTTACTCTTTCACCACTTCTGCCACACATTTTGCAATTTCTTTTTTTGAGATCCTACGTTGAGGTATGTATCTTTCACTTATCTACTAGGGGCTAGCATATTGTTGGAGTATTTTATAAGTTTCATGTGGCATAAGTTCTTTCCACATTTTGCCATATGAGTTTCATTCTGTTTGATTATTTTATTATATATTATTTCAACTCTTGCAATTATATTGAATTAGTTTACATATTGATATTGTTGTTACTTCCAATTCCTTTAAATCATTTTTTGCCCTTTTTTTGTTAATATTAGACCATTATAATCATACATTGTTGAGCCAAGTGAATGCATTATTGGCCAAATAAATCTATCAGCCTTAGAGTGCCATAATATCAATTTATACAAACAAGTCTATATGCCTTGAAGAGCCATAACATAGATTTTATAAAATTTTATCATGAGTCCAAAAATACCATGTGATATAAGAGAATAATTTAAATGAGCTATACATCTAAAAAAACCATAGCAAGCGGATTAAGAATCCAGTTTTGTGATTTTGACTATTTTTAGTCTATTTTTTTTATCCCTTGATAATGTTATTGTCTAGTAATTTTACATAACTATCATGATTGATTTAAGTTCTACATATAGAATTTATTTATCATATTTACCTAGTTGGATTATTGGTTTTTTACATATTTTACGAATGATATTTATCTCATATATTTCTTAATGTTGTCTTATGATTTTATGATAGTTTTAAATATGTCAAATCTTAAAAAATCTGAATTTGTGGCTTTCGACATTATTGGAAAAAATTACTTATCATGGGTACTAATGTTGAAATCCATCTAGATGCTAGAGGTCTTGGAGACACTAACAAAGAAGGCAATAAAGCATCTAATCCAAGACCATGATATTCTTTGCTATCACCTTCATAAAAGGTTAAAAACTGAATACCTAACAGTAAAGACCGGACAAGGGACTTCTTTCCTTGATCTTACATAAGGAAAAAGCTTTACTCTTCTTCCAATAATATTTTGCCAGCATATACCGACAGCAAAGAGTAGTGGCGAGCAGCCACCTGTGAGGGGGATTTCATAAGAAAATCCTTGCAATAGCAAGATGTCAGCCAACGGCCGAATGATACCTCTGGCCTAATAGAGGATTTTTTTTGCCTTTCGTACAATCTTATGTAAAGCCCAGCCCATCATTTTTACTTTAAATAGTACAGACACTTTTTTGTTTTTTGTCAAGATAAGAGTAACTAATACTGTCACTCTGCCCAAATTGCTCTAGACCCCAAAATTACCTTATTCACATAACATGTCTCAAAAGGAATCAACTATGGCAAGGGAACACTTCTAGAAGCAAAACCTTTCCTTCGCAGTGATACTCCAAAGCCGAAGGCGTCATTATCCTTTTATTAGAGTGCCTAGCTAGATTCACTCACAACAATACTCAAAAAATCTTGTTTCATAAGCTTTCAACATCTCCTTGGTAATCTGAACTCATCTCTACCAAAAAGGGCAAAATAATTGGACTTTGAAAAACAAAATATAACATTTCAAACTTATCATATTTATTGAAATGCCTTAATTGGTAATCGGTGCCACTGTAGTGGTATATTAATTTTTCATATTAATCAAAATGTGGGAATTAAAAAAGAGACAATATTAATTTGGGGTAAATATGAAAAAAATAATAAATAGTTCTAAAATCTTTTTAAAAAAGTCTTATATTAGAAAACACATAAATCTTCTAGAAGGGGCTTATAATATGAAATAGAGGAATTATAAGAAAAAAAATGGAACAAAAGCGTGACAATAGACGTAGCTCCCACATAAAAATAACAAAGTAGTTGGGTATAGTCAAAGCAATAAATATTTAGAAAAGAAAACAATGTATTGATTACAATAATCCGATATTGCTGACTTCTCATTTAATGAGTGCCAAACATTCATTAAATATGCAAGGAAAGCAAACTCAAACAGTAAACATAAGCGCTCATCTTATGAAGCAGATCTAAGTTTCTCAACAAAATGTCTACTTTCAAATACTCATCTCTCATCCTCACCCTTCCATTGTTCTTAACCATCTCAGCATTAGCTTATCCTCTTGGCAACAAATTTCGACCTCCATATTGCTTTCCACCTGACTCTCGTCAACTAAACCCATCCAAGGAATCAAACATCAACATAGCATGCCTTGTAATTTGCAATAACTTACCGCCTGATGCATTACCTCTGGATCTCTATGGAAGCTTTCAAGAAACTGAATATCGGATTCCGCCGGGCGGCAACTATCACAAGTTCATGCATTTTACTCTGGAGCAATGCACTTTCCTTTATGGTGGATCAGTGCCAGGACCAATAAAGGGTGTGAGTATCAATTGTTATGATCCTGATGGCTTAGATAAGGACCATAACACTGTGTATTGGTCAGTGAGAATGGATGGTTTATATCACAGCTGGGATTTCGTGAACTGGGAAAAGAAGTATAATTGGGGTCCACCTCCTGCTAACATTGGGAGAGCTGTTGATGAACCCTAAATGCTTTCTTGTAACTGCTTTGTTAATCTGGATAAAGAATACTGGTTGCTGTTAATAAGAGTTATCATGAATAAGTTATGACTTTTTCTTTTTCTGTTTCCTTTTTTTTTTTTTTCTTTGCTTTTTCTACTAAAAGTTGCTGTTGTATAGATCATAGTTTCGATAACACACCAAGAAGCACTTCGTTCAACTGGCAAAAAGTTAGACCTAAGCTTGTGTCCATAGTCGTGGTCAAGATCCAGACAGTGTTATTGGGAGAGGGAAAACTGTAATTGCTCGAGCCTCTGAATAAGACTTGTCTCCTGTTCAACTAGATTACACAATGTGCATCAAATTATAATTGGGCTATCCAATTCAATTTGAGCAGCTATAAAAATGTGTTAAGCAAGCTTTAGAGTTGTAAGGAGAAAAAATGTTTTATGTTTTCTTTGTCAATTTTTATTTTCACTTAATTTCATATTTATTTAATATCTAGTAATAATCTTTAATCAATTTTATTAAACTATTTGTCTTTTCTTGTTGAAAAAAAAAATTCAAAAATTAATAAAATTGTCACTAACTGTTTCCACAAACAATGAAAACATTCTTTTGTACTTTTCAACTCATTTTAAGAAATGTTTTCACTGAAAACATTTTTAATTTACCAATCCAAACATATTTTCAAGCTTGATTTTCATATGCATACCCAAAATGCGTGAGAATGTCCCGTATGTAAACCAAATAAAAATTATAATTGAATGCCTAACATTTATTACAAGAAGATACAGGAAGCTTCATGATATCATCCTAATGTCTATAAATACAAGGAAAGCACATCACTCTCTCAATTTGAGGAAAAGGTTTCATCATCAAAATGTCTACATTCCCATATTCAGCTCTCTTCCTTCTTCTTCCATTCTTCCTTACCATCACAACACTAGCTAATCGTCTTGGCAGCGCCATTCCGCCTCCAACTTCTTTTCCATCTATCCCTCAGCATCCAAACAGTATTAACATTCTTTTCCTTGATATCATCAATGACTTACCCAAAGACGCGTTATCACTGCACATCGTAGGCAGCTTCCAAGCCACAGAATATGAAATCGAACCAGGCGACGAGTATAGTAGGGTTCTTAAATATACTGACCAAGAATGTGAATTTTGGTACGGTGGATCTAGTCCTGGTCCGATAAAGTCAGCAAGTTTGATTGTGTTTGATCCTAATGGTGCAGATAAAGGCCTTATAAAAGTGTTTTGGTCAGTGAGAATGGATGGTTTATATAAAAGCTGGGATAAAATCAACTGGGTCAAGAAGGCAGATTGGGGTCCTCCTCCAGCTAAAACTGTTAGAATGATCGATGAACCCTAAAATTATTAGCTTGTAATTGCTAAGTTATTGACGATGAAGTGTATTTCATGGTTCTAATAAGAGATAATAAACAAGTTAGGCACCAAATATTGTTATTTGTTCACCTTTTACTGAATCTATTTGGCTTGTGTTAGTAGTTTTCTATAAAGAGGCTAACTGATACAGGGTTTATGGTTAAACCACTAACAAGATTGAATCATCCGATTTTTTTTTTTATCATAGATAGAATGGGAACAAAAGTTTTTTTAATATTAATTTAAGCATTTAGAAAGGAGGCGAGATTTGATCTTTGAGAGTTGCGCCAAACAACTTCCTTGAATCATCCAAAATTAGTGTGAACTGGTACATATTTTATACAAGTGGTCAGTTGACTTTTATAATAACTTTGTTCTTTTCCTCTTTGCCACTTTCTCCTTGAAATTAAAAGTTTCTTTTTTAAATTTCATATCCAAGCCTCTCACCATTTTTCTTTTGTCTTCTCAAAGAACGTAGGTGTTGTTGTTGGGGAAAGAGAATTGTAATTGAAGCTTTGTTGATTAAAAGACAGATGACGAGCATGAAATGATACAGACTATGTAAGATGGTGCAAGAAATTGCCAGAAACTAGAAAGAGAATTAGAAAAGATGAATAGAATTCAGATTTGGGAATAATGCTCAATGATCTTGAGTATCAGTAGGGACAATTTATAAGTATTTTTGAGTTGTCATAACTGACTCAAACCTAAGCATAACAGCCTGAAATAATTAACTTCTGACTATTTCTGTTGCGTGTAAATGTTTGGCATTTTATAAAAGTTATGTATGTATCTTTTATCTCTTATCTCTAGCTTATATATATTTTGACCATAATTCTTGTTTGAATTTGTGTTGTTTTTAGGCTTGATCATCCTATGATTAATTGCCATGAGATGGAAAAAAATATGGTTGGATAAAACTTTGGTTTATACGTCTTCGACGCCTTTTCCTCTTGCTGTGATTATGTTGGGATTGGGGTTTTGTTTCAATAACTATATTATGTGTGATTATGTAGTATGTAGGAACTTTGGAGTTAAGTGCAAGGACGGCAGCTTAAATAGGGTTTAATTGAGTTAATTTGTTAAGTTAATCTTGAGATTTTAAGTTGATATAATTAATTAGTATAATTGGACTTAAAATCTATTTGTACGTTAAGAATATAATTACTGAGTAGATTAGATAGTTACATAGATTGGTTCTGTTTTTATTGCTGTTAATTTCAGTGTTTTTTTTCTTATTGTATTTATTCACTATTTATTAAAATTAGTAATAATTGATCCTTGAAAAAAAAAATGATATTCTGTACATGTATATGTGTAAACTATATAAAATTGGATTCATCCAGAAAATGTATAAATAGGTCCAACCAAAAGGATAAATAAAAAAAAAAAAAATTCGGTCCGAAGTGGTTTCCCTTAAAAGACCTTAAAAGATTTATATGAGTTTTCTCAAAAGTTAAATTGCTATTTGCTCATTTTTATATGTACATATAATCTATACATCTAACATGTATTCGTTAGTTATATGGTAAAGCTATAAATAAAAAATTAACAAACATAAAATGTATGATAGATATACAAATAAAGAAAATATATATAAAAAAAAGTATAAATAAAATTTATTAGGGGGCTCATTATTATTTTTTTTTTATTTTCAATCTCTTTGTAATTTTCAATTAAAATTTGAATATTTTTTGTTTTTTATGAGTCAAATTTTTAATATTAACTCAAATCTATCGAAAGAGAGCCGTGTTTAATTACGAAATATAAAAATACTAGATCTTTATCTATGAGGTTACATTATTATGAACACTTTTTCAAAACTTGAGTACTTTACTCATATAAGCCTTTAATGCCCAATAATTTTGATGGGTATTTTGGGCTAAAAAGAAAAATTTGGCATGTTATTAAATTTAAGCCTTATTTCAATTAAAAAGAGCGAGTGCACAAAATATTTATGCTATCATCCTGTCCCTTGAACCTATTGTTGTTCTTAGCAATCTTTTGCGTTCTGCCATGCTCCCTTTTCACTGTCTCTTGAACAGGGTTCAATGGGTTATTATGAGGTACAATCGCTAAAGGGTTGGTCTCTTCCACCATTAAATCCTCTTCTCTATTCATGCTTAAAAAACATGTTGGTTGGGTTCGGGTATGGATTAAGATCTGTCGTCTTATCTTCTTATTCCATTTTCCGTTTTCACATTTTATGATTAATTAAAAAAATAATATTAACAAACTAATTTATAATACAATTGTTCAAGGATGAAAACAAAGGTGGGCAAGCAAGGGCCTTCCCCCCCCCCCCCCTCTCTCTCTCTCTCTCTCTCAGAATGCATATATTATATCTATGGAATCACTTGGTGCAATGAGAATGTGTGTAGGTGAGATGGTAGAGATCCTTTCATTGGTAGAGATCCTTTTAATTGATATAGTAACATTTTTACACAATATTTTAATTAATGAAATAAATATTTTAGATGATCCTTTATTTTATATTAATTTACTCTTGTGAAATTATAGATTGAGCTCGACACTACAATTCAATTGATATAGTAACATTTTTAGACAATATTTTAATTAATTAACTGAATATTATAGATAGTCCTTTATATTATATTAATTCATTCTTGTGAAATTATAGATTGGGTTCAACACTACAATTCAATTGATATAGTAATATTCTTACACAATATTTTAATTAATTAACTGAATATTATAGATAGTCCTTTATTTTATATAAATCCACTCTTATGAAATTATACCACCAAAATGGAATTTGACCAAGATATACCGCCAAAATCATCATTTGTTTTTTGTGCTATGACCAAATTCATCATTTGAACATTGGAACTAGACTTGTGCACTTACCCTATGTTTGAATTGAGAGAAAGCTAGAGAGGAAAGAAAATTCGAACAGAAAAATGAACTTTTGCCTTGGATAGGAGATAAAAACATAGAGGGGAAAAAAAAAAAAAAAAACTAGAGGAAAAAATAAGCATGGCTCTATATAAAAATTATCTCTTTAAATTGGAGAGAGATTTAAAAAAAAAATTGTTAAACATTTTCTCCACTATTTTATTACAAAATTATCTAATAATAACAGTGAATATTATTATCATTATAAAATTAATTACTTTTCTTTCTCCTCTATTTCTCTCATTAATCCAAATAAAATGGAAACATTTTTATTTCAACTTTTCTATCATCCAAACAAAGCATTAATAAAGATCAATCATGGGAATATGTTGCATCAATAGTCACTGGGGCCAATATGGTATGTTACATGTACCCTAAAGCCATTGCCCAACCTACTAGCTTTTGAATTGTCAAATTAAAAGTCAATTCACCAAGGTTAGGTTACGTCGGTTTAGCTAAGTTGGGTTAAGTTATGGACATCTTCAGTAACAGCCTTCAAAGAATCATTCCACAAAAGATTATAGGTTCTCTATATAAAGCTACGCAGTTAGCACTATTCTTACAGCTGTGGTTCCTCTATCCGTTTCACTTTTGGGAGCGATAAATTTTGTAGAATCTTTTTACCTACCTGATGATAAATATAATATTGTCTAATTTATCTGGGTTCAACATCGAATCTTGTGTTCTTCACTGTGATTTTTAAGTAAAATTGTCAATGTTTAATGATCGAAATAGTTTTTCACAGTGAGTCAGCTATATTCATTTTCCATATTCAATACATGTGCTATCAATGTATTATCTAGAAGAATATCAATCCCTGCTTATCCTTCTTGCCTTTTCCTTATGGGGATCTCTATCATTTTTTCTTTCCTTAATAATGATGGATTCTAGTTTCATAGTATTTTACTGAGAGAACTTACAAAGTGAAAATAGAGCTGTGACATAGTACTCAACTGCATTATCATTGGTATTCAGCATCATATTAGGTATCAATAGATTCGATTAGAGTTGGATAAGACTATAAGAATAATAAAACTTTTTTTATTAAATTTTAATACAAGTAGTTTAAGCTAAACAATGATGATTTTCATAATTTAAATCTAAAAATTCATAAAGGTTTAGTATAAACAAGCCAAATGATTTCAGAAATATAAATACCAAAGAGAAAAAGAGACCAAAGTTCTTTTACTTAATTACAAGCCGAAATTGTTAGGTGTAAAAGGTATAATAAAATTTTGGTTGTATATGTTACATGTTTTGTTGATTCCAAATACGTTTGATTTATGTATATTTGTTTGATTTAATATTTGATTTGAATGGCCGATATTATTTAGATATTATAGCTAACTAATCAAGGTTTATACGAATGACATATAACAGTAAGATTTAAATATGATATCAATTTGACCATTAATATCTTGATTATTATATCTAAATCAAAACAATTGATTAGTTGTATGTATGGAAAAACTTTTGTTGGGAGAGGTATATCCATTTTAGTGATCTTTGTATTTTAACTTGAATTAGTCTATGGCTAGGAGTACCCGTAGTATAACTAAAAGCAAAATTGATTTGATCCTAATTAGATATTCATATTTTTAATAAGATTTCTTGGTAAAATATTGTGTTTCCATTTGTTTATGATTATTTTAGGCAAGAATTAATCAAGGAGATATGCATTTATTGTCACTATTGGATTAAGCGATACAATACGAATTATCAATGGAATTTGACGAAGATACACCACCGGAATCATTATTGTCACTTTTGCGCTTAATGAAGATCAATCGCGGGATAAGTTGCCAAAAATCTATTTTGCCCTTTTTGAGTTAAGAAAATATCCTTTGTGCTCTTGCTTCATGAATTATTGAAGATTATTGCTCTAATTTTAAGCTCGGCCATAAATCCCAACAGATTCTGAGGCCTCCAGGTCCAGTCTTGAAATTAAAATTCTTTAACAAGTAAATTAGACTTTAAAGAGAGAAAATTAATATGAAATACAATAAATTCTAATTAGAACTCAATAATAAAAATATATATTAATTAAACAATTAAATGCAAGTTTGAAAATGCTAGAAGTAAGAGTACACAGATAAACACTAAAATTGGGTTAGGTACATCTACTGCAAACTCAATAGTTTTTGGGTTGTTATATTGATACCAAACCCAACAAAATACAAAACCCAACTCTAGCAACTACCCTGAAAGATCATTCTACAAAAGATTAGGTTCTCTATATATTGAAGCTACGCAGTTAGCACTATTTTTACAACTGTGGTTCCTTTATTATTTTCACTTTGAGTGCGTTAAATTTTGCAGATGTCATGTCTTTTTACCTAGCTGATGATAAATATAATATATTGTCTTATTAATGTGGGTTCACCATCGAATCTTTTGGTGTCTTCTAATAATATATGAGGTTTATTACAAGTTCCTAAGCTAGAGTTAAATAATTTGAATCTCCAAGAGTTCATTCAAACCAAAAACCACGCAAATGAATGAATGTATTATTTGGTCCGTTAGATGTGTTCTAGTTGTGAGAGCTTTGATTAATTTATATAAGCTGCTGCTACCTCCTAAACCACTCAAAATTCTTCGATCTGTGGCTGGCAGGCTGCTAGATTTCATTTTTCTCAAAGGTGAAATTCCACATCCCACTAGATACAGCTTCTCAAATTTTCAGGGGAAAAATGCTTTAGTTTCTTGCTAAGGATGCTACCACAACAGTTCCCCCAGTGCAAGGTTTCGTAAATTTAGCTAGCTAGAACCAAGAATTAGACCTTGCATCGTTATAGCAGAATTAGGCCATGCATGACAGCTATCGATTTATATAATTTTTCATTGAAAGAAAATAAAAGGAAAATCAAAGCTTACTCATCTTAATTTTCTGATTTCTGCATTGACAATTACGAATAATCTACTGCAGCAAGGTTTTATAAAAGGCAAGTATATGGTGTTATCCCACGTTGAGTAAATCTGTTTTGATATGGTACAGAGAAGAATCTTCTCTGTTGAATCTACTAAAATGCATTGCATACAGTGTTAGAAGACAAGGTCCATGATAGATGCTGTTCTGGGTGGTGCTCAAAGAGACTCTAAAACAGGCATTCATGGGATTTATTGGAGATGATTGCAAATAATGACTATCAAAGGCAATGGAAAAGAGTTGTTGTTCATGACTCAACAATTGGCAAATCTCTCTAAGAAGGTTGAAAGTTTGAATATAAGTGATGTAAGTTTTCCATCCATCTCTTGTGATTTTTGTAGAGGTAATCATGTAAGTGGAAAGTGCCTCGGAAACATGTTTGGCCAATATTCTCAAAAACAAGTCAATTACTTGGGAAATCTTCTAAAACCTAGAAATAATCTATTTTCTAATACATACAACCCAAGGTTAAAGAAATTATCTCAATTTCTCATAGGGCAATCAAGGGAACTAAAAAACTCCTCAAAGACCATCATTCTTATACAATCATTTTCTCAAAAAACTCACTCTCAACCTCAATCTAATGAGAAGATAACTTCATTGGAGAGCTCCCTAGAGAAGCAACTACTTATACAATTGCTTTCATTCCAAAATCAACAAATTTTAGAGAAGAGACAACGAGGTGGTTTATAAATCAAGAGGCATCAATCCGGAACTTGAAGCTCAAGTAAGACAAATAGTGGAAAGATCTCAAGGATTTGGCAAGTGACATTATTCTCAATCCCAAAAAGCATTGCAATGCAATTGCACTTAGAAATGAGAAAGTGGTTACGAGAGAGTTATAGATGAGAAGAAGTATCAAATGGAAGAACAAATTTTTGTGGAGGACTTGAAGAAGGAATATCAATGTCATCTCCTCGTTGGCCATCACTCGTAAAGAGGACATCTTATATGTCAGGTTCATCGTTAGACAAGGTTGCCATGCCATGCAATTCCAAAACTCTATCACGAACAAAGTTATCCTATGCATCCCCACTAATGTTCCATATCTTAGCATTTCCTTGCTACATTCTTTAAATTTCCTAGCTAAGGGTAGCAAATTAGTATGAACATATATTAGTCTTAATACCCCTTAATTTGTTGATTGATTAGCTGTAGTTAGTTAGTTAATTTCATGAACTATTTATCTTTAGTTGTTTATACGTCCTAATCCAAAGATTATTTGGTTAGGGAAATCACTTATATATACATATTAGCCCATGTGCTCACATTGATAGAATTTGATCTCGGGACTCCAGCAATACCAAGGATATGTCCAAACACTAGCCTATATGCCCATTGGCAATAGCACTGTTTATTGGATGGCAAAAGCTGATAGTAGTTCAAGTCCTTCTACTTGAAACAGTGAGAGAATGCAGGTTAGACCCATTGAAGATTTATGTTTTTACAAAACTGATATGTGCACATTTATTCATATATAAAATTTTTGACATATTGACTTTTTGTAGTTGTTTATAAAAATAAAATTATAAAAATCAAAATCAAAAAAATAAAAGAAATCAAAAAAATATTGTACATAAAGGAATGTGCATGCACTCATGCTTTTATTAGTACAGTAACATTCAGTGTGTTACGTCCTTGTTGCTATAAATAAAATATGCATCGATTTCAAAGACGTTTAACAATAACACAAGCAACCTTTCTCTTTCCACTCTTTTCTGTTTCTTTCTCTTTATTCGCACCTTTCTCTCTCTATACATGTATACCTTTCTCAGGAGTGACGCCATTTGCCTCTCCCATGCATTCATGTAACCTCTTCTTTATCACCCCTTGAAATGTCAAATTATTCTTGTTAGAGAGATATATCAATCAAAGAGTGATTAATCTCAAATAATAATTAATCTGCACCTTAAACAGTTTAAAAATATCTGTGTGTAATAAAAAAAAAAAAAAACTACTTTTTATTATTAAAAATAATATTTCCATATTAAAATAAATATAGATAATTAAGAAAAGAAATAAAAGGGCATAGGTAAGAGGCAATAGAAATCAAAATAAATGACGTACAAAGTTGACGCGCATATGAACAAACGGTCACAAATGAATTAATGCTTTTAACTTCAGAAAAGGTCGTTTTGGTTGACAAGAATGGAAAGGAAGATTCCCTGTAGTGGGCATTTGGTTAATGGAAGATTTTGACTTTCCTTTGAAATTTACTTAACAAAGATGTTTATGTTTAGCAGAAGACATTAAAAAAAAAACAGGCTTAAACTAAATTAGTTAGTGCTTAATATAATAGTGTATTGGACCTTGGGGGTATATATTAGAAATGTTAGTTGATAACCAAACATACAAATGAATTTATCTAGTTATTATTTACTTAGCAAATGCTTACACATCAAACTACCCAAAGATCATGCATGCAACCAAACACCCCATTACAAAAACGAAGAAAAAAAAAAAGGAAAACTGCTGAGAAGCCACCAACTTCATATTAATTATGGTGAATTAACTCTCTTCCTTCGCACATTTATGGTGAATTTGTGGCCAGTACAATGAATTTATGTATGAATCAGTTGGCTCCAACCAACTGCAGTTGTGATCCCTTTATATTTCAAACGTCATTCGAATAGAAGATGAAGCCATGGAAATTTCTTCACTCCAAAACCTGAAAATGTCTCCCTTATGCTTTGTTTCCTTCTTCTTTGCTCTTTGCATTATGCACATGTAATACTTTTGTGATTGGATTCCCAGAAGTTCTTGCCGGAATGAATCTGTACAGTGCTTTACCAGTTGAAGCATTGCCAGTTAACGTCTCATGCAGCGCAGGGAGCAACTTTGTTGTAAAACCAAGTGAAAATTACACTTGGGGTGTTCCTCTCCACCAATTTGATAATTGTCATGCACAATGGGGGCGTTTGCACGCAACGTTTACAGCGCATGATCCTAATACTGACATAGGGCACACCATTGTTTACTGGGAAGCAAGATATGTTCAAATCATTTGATCTACAGAACTGGGAGAAGAAAGCTGGTTGGGAATTTCTGAAGATTGTTGATAAGGGGCATGGCTATTAGTAGAACATGTAGCATTCAAAAATGTATTATGAAGTTATGTTTGTTTCTCTTCTCTTGAATGTTGAGACAAATTATTAGAATTAATTGCTACCTAATAATAATTTTGAAGAGAAATATTAGGAGATGTTTCCAATGATCAACTATTCTGTTGATTTTAACTAAAAATGATGCAGATAGATCAATTAGTATAGGGTTATTTTAGCTTAGTCATAAGTCTTAAGTTCAAGCTTTGAGAATGCAATTATATTACAACTTGATAAGGAAAATTTTGTCACTATTGTAGTGCTGCCCTGCTTAAACTATATTAGTGTCGTGTGCCAACATAGTGCTGAATTGCAATAGTTTATACAAAAAAAAAAAAAAATAGCCAAAAGAAAAAAACAAATCTAGAGTGAGCTATCTTACTTTAAGGGTTTGTTTAATTTGCTAAAAAACACAGGTTTTACTCTCAAAAATATCTACAATTGTTTGGGATTGGTGGGATGAATAGTAATCTTTCTTAATGAAAGTGACTTCAAAATTTTAAATACATAACTTTTAAGATTGCTTTAGGGTTCGGACTACTTTCTACTAAATCTACGACTTGTTGGTATTTTGATTACCACAATTGATGGTTTAAACTTAAGTTGTTTTTAAAGGGAAATTTTATCCTACTTCTTGTTCTTTTGGGTACCCATACTCTCTAGTACTGCTGTGATCACTTATTTGCTGAGGAATCAAATATTCTTGCTTTTTCATATAAGCAACAAGATACCAAAATCTGTGACTAGTAGAAACATTCAAGTTAATAGATCCCACTTTCTTAACTTAATTTACATTGTTGTCCTCGTTTCAGAATTATCAAAAGAACTCAATTTGTCTTCTTGTCCCAGTTGGAGTTATCCAACCTCAGATATGAACAATAGAAATTCTCGACAAAAACAAAAAAATAATCAAAAGAAGAAAAGAAAAACCAGTCATCTTTTTTCCTGTAAAAGATAGCAGTATCAAACAACCTTTTAAGGTTCATCAACAGCTGTTAGAGTTTTAGGAGTTGGACCCCAATCTGCCTTATTTTCTCACTTGATGAAATCCCAGCTGCAATATAAAACCATCCACTCTCATTGATTGAAATTTTATTAATAATGGGATATTGTATTCAGTTTTTTTTATTTTTTTGTTCTTTTTCTTTTGTCTTGCAAATAAAGTTGACTCTATAAGCAATTAATAGAGTGACTATGGGAAATTAAGAAAAGTGACATCACGAAGCTATAACATTTCATAAGCTACGCAAATCAAACACCGTAATTAATGTTTGGGTATTGTTAAATAATTAAGGTTTTGAAAAAAAATTCTTTCTGTTATGTATCATATGCATGGTTGGATGTTCATATTCATGAATACTTATTTTTCATAATAGTTGTAACTCCCAATGGTCTTATATAACATTATTTCTTAAGTTATAACCTACAAGACTTTTACTCTCCTCTATGGAATGGGTATTCATTGTACATTATATAGCATGATGGATGAATTATAAATTTGTTCCTATAAATAGAGTATTTTATTTGTATTACACGCAAGGAAATAAAAAGAAAGCTCTCTTATTCTCTTTACTTTTGTGATCTCTCTACTTTCTATTTACATAATTTCATATCACTTTAAAGTGTTTTATTCGTGATGTTGCTTTTGCATATTTCAGGTAAATAACTCAGATATACTTGACGCGCGCCTATAGTGGTGACACTATAGGTAGCGGCCAAATTATAAATTCCGAGTTTTGATTTTTAACACGGGTCGTATTCACAGAGAACCACTAGTACAGGTCTTAGTTTTCTCGGTTGAAATTGGAGATTTTTGATAACAAAGAAATCAATTTAACAAGTAACATTAACGAGTAAAGTAGGCTAAAACTACAATTAATAAAATGTAATCAACCTAGAGACTTTCCAACCACAAGCAACCCTATCCTCAACCTATAATTTCATTTTAGTTCAATTAATGGGGATTAAGCAGAGAATTACCCTATAGCCCAAGAGCAAACTCTAGGTTTCCTACTAAAACACCGCTTAGCATATGGCTATATAGATTAAACCTATTCTAAACAATAACCCATGAGTAAAATAGGCAATCAACAAGCTTAAGCACCAAAACCCCTTAATCACAGGATTATTCAACTAGTTGTGAACCCTAGGCACTCTAAATTCAAGCAACAATCAAGGAATAACCCTTTCATAATCATCACAACCATAAATAGACCATAAAACATGAATAACCCATCAAAAATATGGCAAAAATCATGGAGAAAATAGAGCAACCAGCAGCCACAAATTCCAGCAGTAAAAATCATATATTCATTGAACTAAAATATCAAAAGAGTACAATATTCAAGTTTCAAGGGTCACCCGGTGGTCTTCAAGCTTCCCTAAGTTGATTACAAGGCTTCTACCCTCTCTTGGGCATGGAGGCAACCATGGAGGAGGAGAGGGAAGAACTGAACCTAGGTGAGAGAGAGGGAGGTCGTGAATGAGAGGGAGAAGAGGGAAAATCTGACCAGAAGGGGGGGAAAAAGTGTTTTTGGGCAAATTTATAATTATGCCCTCCACTAGCTATGCTAAATTACAAGCTTGCCCTTAAGGATGAATAAATTACAACTATGCCAGACTTCATAATTTTATGAATTTTTGTCTTTCTCCAATTAATTCCAAGCATAGAAGTTCACCCAATTGCATCGAGGTCAATTCGATCTGGTCCTGAAAACAAGAATTTCATAAAAAGTAAATTTAACCTTAAAATAAAAAAATTAATGTGAAATGCAAGTAATTTCAATCAGATATCAATGATATAAATATAAGTTAATTTATTCATTAAGCACAACAATAGAACATAAGAGTAAAATATAAGAGTCTAATTATAAACACTGAAAAGTGTTTATCAATACTCAAAGAAGACAATTCTTACGCATGCGCATTGTTGCAAGTCTTGGTTCAAATTCTAAGCTTTAACGTTTTAATGAAACATTCTCTTTAGAAAATCTACATTTCTTTGCAACTCTTAACAATGAGGTCTTATCAGCTTATTAATGGACAATGCACTTAATTCAAATGGCTTATTGACCGTGAATCATTTTGTTGTAAAAAACAAATATTATCCTTTTGAACTATAGATATCCTGGTGTGTTTAGATTCTGCAAAATATATATCTGAGATAACAGCCACATGCATGCACTTTATGCATGTATAAGAGAATAAATAAAAGGAGGCATAGATTTATAATTCAAAATAGAACGAAACTACACATGTCCTCCTTTTGCACATGCATCTGCAACATGATTTCCTTCACCATTGATATGTTGGATCCTGAACTCAAACAAGACTTGTAAAAGAAAAGTAGATTTTGTCTTTTAAGAATATATAGTGCATGGAGTTTTACTTTGCTATGTTTCTTCTACTTCTACCGATGCAAAGCTAACGGTAAATATACGATTGTCTAATCAGTTCTCACTGTCGAATCTTATCCTCTTCAGTGTGGCTTTTAATTCAACAACAAAGTTGATATTGGAAGCCTGAACTACAATACCTAACATTTTCTGTAGATGTAGAAAACAAATTGTTTATTTGTTCTAGTAATGGTTTGGTGTAGTGGTACAACCCCAAATATAAGATTTTGACATGTTTATACCCCGTGATCAAACTCGGTCACCTCCCCAAATGCTTGAACTAGAATTAAAAAGCTCACTTCTCCATCCTATCTATGACATTCCAACTCAAAAATTTGTTGTGTTACTTTTGTGTGTTATTCCTTTCAGCTTCTTTTTGATCATTTTCACCCTTTCTACAGATTAATATAATTGAATGTGAGGAATAAAACAATAATAATGATTGAAAAAAAAGAAGGTAAATACTTGTTGTGAATGTATTAATGCCATCTTGATATAAGTTCATATTTTAATTTTTACTTTTTTCTTTGGTAAATATATAACTATGGAAATTCAAACCCCTCAGCTCCTACAAATTAGTAAGACGGCTGCCTCTCATCGCTGAAACATGTAGATATACATTCATTCATTTGTTTTTGTCATATATAGGATGAAATGTGAGCTTTTTAATACTAACTAGCTCAAGTGTATGAGAAAGGAGCTGGGTTTGATTTCAGAGTACGAGAATGTCAAAGTCTTATCTCTTGAGTTGAGCTATTGCGCCCACTACTTCCTCAAATTCATTCATTTACTTGATCTAAGAAGACACTTAGTGATTAAATAGATATTTGTTTATTTTATTAGATTTTGATTCATACAACTGTACATACAGAAGTTCAAATCATGACCATCTATAAACTAGTAAGAATTTTCTTCACTATAGAACACACCTAGTGGCGAAGTAGTACATTATTAAGATAATCTTTAGAAGACTAAGAGGTGTAAATCCCCACCCTGGTAATGCATCATCGTAGGACCCTTATCGTATATATTTTTTTAAGTTAACGATTCATGATTTATTGGTTAGTTTCAAGCCCTAACACCCAGCTGTGATAGCGCTCATTAGAGTATAGTGCAGCAGTCGCAGTCAATAGTGTCCTCTTCATTAACTCCCACAACGTCAGCAAGCCACCATCTCTGTGAGGCTTCTTTGGTTTCTTTTTTAATTTCACCTGGCTGACAGCTTTGTCTACAGCAGCAATCTCCTCGGGTGTGAACTTATACTTGTCAATAGCAGCTGCAACATGAACCTTGACATCGTCGTTGATGAGGTTGGTTTCTCTTCCAGAATTTCCACAGTATCAATAGCGCAGAACTGTCTCAACAGGACCAATGTCCTTGATTGTGAAGTTGAATTCCTTAGCAGCAGATATAATCCAATTCTTAAGTCCATTCGGGATAGCTTGTGACTCTGGCACCACCATCTCTGCAATAGTGCCCCCGTAGTAGGAGAAGAAATCTGCAAAATCAAACTCATTTTCAACAGCCCATTCAATTAAACAGGGACAAAATTTTCTGTCCCTAATCCTGTCTCATATCATAGGTAGTAATTCGTGATTATATAATAAAATAATGTAACTTAACCTATCACTACATCATGAAACAGAGTTTGACATAGAAGATTTTGGATTTAGGGTTTAAAATAAAACAAATTTTGGATCGAAATACTAACTACCATTGTGCTAAGAAAAAAATCCTGCCATTGGGTTAGGAGGAGGAGAAACAAAGAGCGGACTCTTCTTTGTTTGCTGGCTTTCTAACGATACAAACCCTACACTAATCTACTTGAAAGAGAATATATTCTATGTTCCAATTTTAATGAAAATTTAAAAATATTCCATGGATTTCAATGTTCCTTCCAAAATTAACTTTCTTTAAGAAAATCATATTACTTGAAAAGGATAATTTTTTTTTTTAAGTTACATGATAATACAGAAGCTTGAATTTTAAACTATTGCGAAATCTTCGCCACTTGGGAACATTAAGTAACCTCGAATCTTTTGCATCCAATAAAACATATGCCTACCTTGTAGGCAAATATGTCAAACTAAAAACAGATTCCTTCCTTGTGTTCTATATATACACATAATTATTAGTGCCTGTAAAATATTTATGAGTGGATATATATATATATATCCCCATAGCTTACTATACTATATGGAGTGATTCTTGGTGGTCTAGATTAATTAATTCCTTCCCAAATTATAAAATCCACTAATCTATTATTTAGTGATCAAACAAACAAAAATATTAAGAGTAGAAGAAATACACTCAACTAAATGAAAAATAACTAAAAGTAATTCAAATTGAATCATGCAATACATAAAGTCTTAGTTATAACATTGCCTTAGGAAAGAAAAGTAAAGCATAATAATAAAATAAAAGAATGAAGAAGAACAGATTGAAGCCTTTATCACCAAGAAGATGCCTTCGCACTTCCACTTGTCGTAGTAAAAGTTAATAGATAAAACAAATTATTGTTGAGAATAATCTGAATTTATCTTTAGAGTTCAAGTTTCAAATATGTATAGCTTTGCCTTTATCTTTTCCTATTTATTAGGAGTTTGTTTAGCAATAGGAAATCACTAGTATATCTATATATACACACGTTCTGTATTCTTCCAGTTTCAAGGAAAATACAATTCTCTTCATGGTATCCAGAGCTATCTAGCTTAAAAGCTTTTTTTATCGGTCCCTAACTAAAGCCAACATCATGAGTTCTTCCTCTGAAACTGAAACCACCCACCCAAACACACTTCCCACTCAAAACGACCACCTTGTCGTGCTTAATGCTGGCTCGCAACTTTACATAAAACTTGATGGTGACAACTACCCAGCCTGGAGAATTCAGTTCAACCTCTCCTGATTGGCTATGATCTACAAGGCTACATTGATGGGAGTACACCTTGCCCATCCAAGCCTCTCAACAATGCACCCAATGTCATCAATCCAACGTATACAAACTGGGTTCGGCAGGATCAACTGATCCTTCATGCTATTGTCTCTTCTATCAAAGCAACGGTTGTCACTCATCTTGGTGTTGTGCGTACTTCTAAGCAAGCTTGGGACACTCTCAAAACCATGTATGTTGGACGCTCTCGCATGCGCATCATGGCTCTCAAGCAAAGAATTTCTACATTCACCAAAGGTACTCAGTCTATGGCCTCCTATCTACAAGGAATCAAGGTCATCTCTGATGAACTCTCTATCATTGATAGTCCCTTGGATAACACTGATCTTGTTATTCATACACTCAATGGTTTGGGTGCGGAATATCGTGAAATATCAGCAGTTCTTCGTGCTAGGGAAACTCCTATTGATTTCGCCGAGCTTTATGAAAAGCTCATGGATTTTGAAACCCTTATGCACCGTGATGAGCCTTCCGGAATAGACCCTATCCTTGCTATGGCACATGCTGCTTCTCACCGTCATCACAAAATCTCGTTTGACAACAACTCCTCTATGGTGAATCAGCAGCCTAAAAAGAAAGTGATTTGTCAGTTTTGTGAAAAACCTAGGCACACTGCTAAAGTATGCTACAAGATCAAAGGTTACCCTCCTCGCAACACACCTCGTCCAGCTGCAAATGCTGCCACTCGCAGCTCTCCCATGCAAGCCAACAGTTGACTTATGGATACTGGTGCTTCACATCACGTTACCCAAGACCTGCAACAACTCACTCTTGCCAATCCTTATCCTGGATCAGATCAAATTGTAGTCGGTGATGGTACAGGTTTGAATATCACTCATATTGGTCACACCTCTATTCCCACACCATCACAACCTTTACACCTACAACAAGTTTTATGTGTGCCAAAAATTCAAACTAATCTAATATCTGTTTCAACATTGTGCCATTCTAACAATTGCTCTGTTGAATTTTTTGCAAATTGTTTTGTTGTAAAGGACTTGAGGACGGGTCGAACACTCCTGCGAGGGCCTCTTAAACAAGATCTATACCACCTTCCCACCACACCTTCCACTGCCTCATCCCCTCACCACTAGCATTCAACCTGTCTCTATATGGCATCACAAGCTTGGTCATCCTGCAACAAAAATAATAAAACATCTGGCAGACAATCATCATATTCCAATAAAGCTTCCTCCATCCGCTGAGTGTAGCTCATGTCAATGTGCTAAGAGCCACAAGCATCCATTCTCAGATCACAGTTTGACAAGCAACAAGCCTCTTGAACTAATCTATGCAGATGTATGGGGTCCTGCTCCCTTCAGGTCATTAGATGGTTTTCTTTATTATGTAGTGTTTGTTGATCATTACTCTAAATATGTTTGGTTGTACCCCATGAAAAATAAGTCAGATGTACTTTCTATTTTCATTCAATTTAAAGCAGTTGTGGAAAAATACTTCAACTTGCCCATTATTACTTTGTTCTCTAACAATGGTTGTGAATTCATGAAACTAAGATCTTTTCTAGCACATAATGGAATCACTCATCTCACATCGCCTCCTCACACACCTGAATTAAATGGGACAGCTGAAAGACGACATCGTCATATTGTTGAGACAGGTAGAACGCTCTTTCACCATGCCCAACTACCTGCACATCTTTGGAGTTATGCCTTCCTCACAGCCACTTACCTCATAAATCGCATGCCCACACCAAACCTCAACATGCACTCCCCATTTGAAGTTCTCTTTAATCAGGTACCTAACTACAATCACCTTCATTCATTTAGTTGTTTGTGCTTTCCATGGCTTCGCCCTTACACTAAACATAAACTACAAGCCCGGTCAGTACCATGCATTTTCATAAGATACTCATCCTCACAGTATGCCTATCTCTGTCTTGATCCCATTTCAAATCGTGTGTATAGTTCTAGGCACGTCAACTTCATTGAGAACTCATTTCCTTACTCATCACTTACTCAACCACAATCACCTTCCACTTCTACACCACCTTTAGCCACAAACCCTCACACCCTTATCCCTACCACTATGACCACTACATTGCCTATTGATTCTCCACTTACACAACCACCACTTCTTGACCCACCTCATACCGCAACAACTCCAGATATTGTAGGTGTGTCAGATCTGGATTCAAGTTCTTCCCCCGAAGACTCATCAGGTAACAATACTTCCACTCCCCCTCTTCTACATTCAGTTTCCCCTAACCCATCTCGCTGTCATCCTATGGTTACCAGGTCTCAAAATAATATCTTCAAACCGAAAAAAATTCTCACTGCTTCCCAACATGCTCTACTTGAGAATCTTGAACCATCATCTGTAAGTGAAGCTCTCAAAATCCCTCATTGGAGGAAGGCATGCTCTGAGGAGTTTGATGCCTTATTACGAAATGGCACTTGGAGACCAGTCCCACGAGATGAGTCTAAAAATGTTGTGGGTTGCAAATGGCTTTTCCGCATAAAAAGAAATCCTGATGGTAGTGTTGCACGGTATAAGGCGCGTTTGGTTGCAAAGGGGTTCACACAAACCCCTGGTCTTGACTTCAAAGAGACATTCTCTCCAGTAGTTAAACCTCAGACCATCAAAATAGTGCTTACAATAGCTCTTGCTCAAGGCTGGCACATGCATCAATTAGATGTTAATAATGCCTTTCTCCAAGGCAATTTAACTGAAGTTGTCTGCATGCAGCAGCCCCCTGGTTTTCTTCATAAGGAGTATCCTAACTACGTGTGCAAATTGAAGAAGGCCATCTATGGATTGAGACAAGCACCACGTGCATGACATGAAGAATTAAAGACATATGTTGTCTCTTATGGCTTCACAACCAGCTACAGTGATAGCTCCCTGTTCATCTACAATAAGGATGGAGTAACAGCCTATTTACTTGTCTATGTGGATGATCTCCTGCTTACAGGTAGCACTGACAGTTTTTTGACCAAATTTATTACAGAACTTTCCACAAGGTTCTCCCTCAAATATCTGGGATTTCCACATTACTTCTTGGGCATTGAAATTATTCCAACAAAAGATGGTCTTTTTCTCTCGCAACATAAGTATATGTGAGACCTCTTGGAGAAGTTCAACATGGCGGGGGCGAAGCCCAACGCCACTCCTTTATGCTCCTCTACACCATTGACATTGCATGATGGTTACATGGCTGTTGATGGTCAGTCCTTTCGCAGTATGATTGGTGCCCTCCAGTATGTAACACTGACTAAACCAGACCTTGCCTTTGCCATCAAAAAACTGTCTCAGTTCATGCACAAGCCCTCTCAAATGCACTTGCAGCAACTCAAACGCACTCTAAGGTATGTCAAACATACCTTGAATTTTGGCCTACAGCTAAAAAGACCATGTCACCTTCGTCTACAAGCTTATAGTGATGCTGATTGGGGCAGCAATCTTGATGATTGTACCTCCACCTCTGCATATGTAATTTTTCTTGGAGGAAATCCAGTTTCTTGGATGTCAAAAAGACAACGCACAGTTGCAAGATCATCAACAGAAGCTGAATACAGGTCAGTTGCTAACACTGCAACTGAAGTTATGTGGCTCTCTAACCTGTTACAAGAGCTTGGGATCTCAAGTTCAGTTCCTCACTTGTACTGTGACAATATTGGGGCCACGTACCTATGCTCTAATCCAGTATTTCACTCTAGAATGAAGCATATAGCACTGGACTATCACTTTGTTCGACAGCTAGTGCAACAAGGTCAACTTCTCATCTCTCATATATTAACCAAAGATCAACTTGCTGATGGGCTGACAAAACCTCTTGGTCACTGCAGATTTACTCAACTTCGAGACAAGCTGGGTGTTGCAGATGGCAATCCCATCTTGCAGGGGCGTAATAGATAAAACAAATTATTGTTGAGAATAATCTGAATTTATCTTTAGAGTTCAAGTTTTAAATATGTATAGCTTTGCCTTTATCTTTTCTTATTTATTAGGAGTTTGTTTAGCAACAGGAAATCACTTGTATATCTATATATACACACGTTCTGTATTCTTCCAGTTTCAAGGAAAATACAATTCTCTTCAAAAGTTTCCTACTAGGGTTAGGATTCCACTATTCCTAAAATTTTTAGGAACATAACTATGTGGTAATCCACCTTAATTACATGATTTTCCAATTTTTAACATTCTCTTCATTATCATATTTCTTGATTTATGAATTACAATCAACACAAATAAAAATAGGATACTAGGGAATAATCTAAGAAATGAAAATTGGTCAAGTTGACTAATATGCCTATTGCTTGTATCAAGCATGTCTCTTGAAGAATTAGGAAACCATTTTGCCCTTTCTTGATGGTGAGATGTATTTCTCCTTCATAGGGATGAGGTGTCTTCTCACAGGGCACATTACTCCCTGCATCCCACATCTACCTCAAACTTTTAGATATATTTTTTTTTTCCTTTTCTTTTCCCCTTTTTATCTTTTTATTTCTTTCTCCCATAATCTTCGTATTTCTTAGTTTTCTTGCAACACATGCTTAATGCCCTTGATTGTTCAAAAACGTCAAGAAATAAAACTGTCTCCAAACACAAATTTGTGTAAGGATCAGTTCCAAATCAACTAAAACAAATGGGAACTAAGAACATAATCAAAGAAAGAAATTTACCAAGGCTAAAATTTTTCTAACAAGACCTAAATAATATTTAACAATTTTGCATGATATCAAAGCATAATCACAGAAAAAAAAAAAACAGCTGTTAGGTGTTGCAAAAAAATTTAAAAGAAAAAAAAAACATTGCCTAAAAGTGTTGCTAAACTAGAATAATTATTTCATATAAATGCTGCAAAACTAATAAAACCATTGCCTATTAGTGTTGTTATTAAGTGTTGCAAAATTTTTTTTAAAAAGAATATGGTCGCTTATAAGTGTTGCGATACAACATTGCTATTAACTTTATAAACTGCCTCATAAAGTCTAAGGTAAGATGACTTTACCTAATACGAAAAAAAAAATGTTGTAAAAGTGTTGCCATAACTTTATACAACACTTTTCATAGAATATTTAATAATTTTTGAGTGTTGCCTCATAACATGAATGTTGTAGTCTCTTCACATAACTTTAAAGCAAGTAACATGAATTGGTTATTGTCCAGAAATGAATAAAGATTATCATGTATGTTCAAAGAGATCTTGATGATACAGTTATGCTTTCTGTGAATTTTAGGTCTACAATGTAGGAAGTGCATCTGGAGGTCCATATGTTCTTGAAGTTTCAAGTGTTATGTTACGTGCAGAGTTTCTCTCTTTGCTATCAAAGAAGTAAATTTTTTAGTTGAAAAGGTGAGAGATTTGGATTTCGACTTGGAACTTCAACCTTATTAAATGATTTGAACTAATTATATGTCCTATGTGATTTTACCATAATTGCCAATTTGAAGATGTTATCTCTCCTCATTGATATGATTTAGTTCAGAATAATATTTGGCTTTTACTATATGCGAGAAAGTATATTTTTGTAGATGAAATTAAATTCCTACGTATCAGTATTATCCCTTCGTACTCTAATACAAGCCCAATCCATTTCAGGAGGAAACATTACGAGTTGCAGACCTAGTTAACCGAGTAGTTGCTGGAACTTAGATTCTGTATCTTTCTCCTTTCCCAAAGATATTGTAACTGAGATTTACGCTATATAGCATATGAGTTGTAGTTAGAGTTAAGATTCCATGAAATTAGTGGCTAGTTTTAATTTGGAGATTCACCCCATGAATGTCGTCATAGCCTTTAGAAGAACTTTGCAATTCTCAATGTAGAGCTCTGAAGGTATGTTCGCAAGTTAGTTTTAAGAGAGAAAAAAAAAAAAAAAAAAAACGTGCATCTTTTCCTTATTTGTAAGTTTTAATTTAGGAGGATAACTATTTTGAAGATTTTTTTCGTAGTTCTTGAAAAAAGAAACTCTTCTAAGAGTATTTTGTGCTCTTAAATAAAAGAAGGATAAACTTCTCATTTCTTTTCGTATGCTCCAAATCTCTCCTTTGCTCTAGCGCTGATTCCCACATTTCCAACATATCCTAGACCTAGTCCTAGGACCCAATATCCTTTGTCATCTCGAGATGCTCGTCCAAAACCTATCGTGCCTAAGTTATAATAGGTTGAAGCATCACAATTAAGTTTGATCCAGTGTGGAGAAGATGTGGTCAAGCATCACAAGAGTTGTGTATTGTGCACAACCAATTAGAGTGGAGCCAATGTGAATGTATTCAACAGCTGTTGCTTTGGCTCTATGGGGGATGAGGGGTTCTCGTTGTTTTGAAGGTGAGACCGTTTCTGTCTTTGAATTGTGTCCAGCCAGTATAATAAATAATGAAGACCAAGGAATGTTAAGATCATCACTTTATGATTTGTCGAGGATGACACTAGCCAATCTTGTAAAGGGGAGATTGAAGGATTCTCTCTGCGAAATGGATTTCTCAATTGCATGGTCAAGGCCAAGAAACGAAATAGATTATCTATTAAAAAAATTATTATATCACTAACAGGATTCGACCTAATTCCATATAAGATATGATGGTAATCCTTAACAATGATGGATCAACATTTAATCATGTCTAATGTTTAATTATATACCATTGGGAAAAAAAAATACTATTCTGCTTATACAGATATTATATTGGATAGATTATTTATGTCATTTAAAAGATAAGTATATATAATTGGTTTAAAATTACAGAAACGTTACAATCATATAAAATCAGTGGTTTCTACCATTTACTGAATAAAAGATGAATACAAATTTTTTTGAAAAGGTAACATTGTTATTATTTTTAAATTTTAATGACATACCAAAGTTGGATGTTTAATTGAGAAAAGTCTAGAACTACTCCATTCAATCTTAAGGCTAGATATCCCTTACCCCAAATCTCATGTTCTTATCCTAAATGCTGCTAGCCAACTATCTCAATTATTAAAAGGAGAAAAAAAAAATCTTACACTTGCCTTTATTGAAAAGATCATCAGTTACTATTCCCCTTTCAAAGATTAAAATAAGAAAAAAAAAAGTTGTATATTTTTCTCTATTCCTTTTTATGGATGCTATAGTATGGTATCCTACGTCAGACAGCCAATGAAAGAAAAGAAATTTTTCCGAGAAAGAGAGAGAGAACCCTCATTGACTTTGAAACGGCCACATAAGACAAGCAGGAGTATAACCGTTATAGCCATGCAAAGCTTGTGCTCAGAGCTGACTGAAGACCAATTGCTCTTCTACAAATAGTTTCATTCAGTGTCATTTGTTCACTGAAAATTCTCAGGTGAGTGGGAGTTTAGATTCAGAGAGGGAGCCAGAGAGAGAGAGATCGGTATTGGTATGAAGCTGTAGCAACCTTATCTCAATACATTTCTAGTATTTTTTTTTTTTTTTAGGATGTTTATCTGTGATTTACGATTCAGATTTTCTTTCGATGAAAATTTTCAGGTTTTGAAATCGAAATCACTGACATGGAGAAGTCGAACAAAATCTACAAGAATGGTGAAATCCTTGTTTTAAACGTCTTATGTTTTAACTTACTGGTTATTTGTGTAAGTTTTAAAAAATGATTCTCATAGATTTTTGAAGGTTGGATGGATCACCAGATATTTCAGAAAATGTTTTAACTTTTTCTTTTCTACCAAATGTCTTTTGCTCAAACGGCCATGTCCAAGATCTAGATTCCATTTTTCTCATTTCCATGCTTACCCATTTCTCCCAAAAAGGAGAATCTTCTGTAAAAATCCCTAGATCATTAGAAGATACTAAAGATTCTTATGTATTCATAAACAGGATAAGAGCTTAGCTGTACCCATGAAAGAATTTATCAAAATCTCAAGCGATTTTGGTAGAGATTTGGAAAAACATTAGATTTAATCAATATTAAACAATGTAGTTAATTTTTAATTATGTAATTTAGTATACTAATAATTTCTATCTTAATTTTTCTTTCAATTGATTAAGATGTTGCACCATCATCCACCCCCAGTTCGTCAAAAAAGAAAACCACCTCCAAGGTACTTATATGAGCTTATTATATTAGAAAAATTTCAGCTTTTGTTTTGTAATTATAAGGAGAGATTATCAATTTTTCTTACGTTTTTTACAGAAAAAGAGGGAAGTGTTACCTCCTGAGCTCCAGCAACACATAGGCAGGGTCCTCTGCAAAGATTTAAGTGGTAAACAGTATTTGGGAACTGTCGTCAGCTACAACAATGATACGGGACTTTTCGCTGTATGATATGTTCCGAAACTTATTATGATGATTTTAATATATATATATATATATATATATATATATATATATATATATTTTTGTAATTAACATGCTTCATAATAATGTGCAGTTTTCTTATTTCAATGGTTTTGTTTAGGTGTCTTTTGATTTTGATACAGTTTACAGTGTCAGTTTATAACGCTGGTTTCTATATTGAAAATGTTTAAAGTTCTGTGGCTTTTCTCTACTGATACAGCTTCTTGTTTTGAATGCAGATCAAGTATAGTGAAGAAGAGTGTAAAGACGTGGAGGAAAGTGAAATACGGAAGATGTTAACTACGAATAATCATTATGTTCAGGATCTATAACGGTATTTGGTAGCCTTTTGATTTTACGCTAAACAGCTTTATTCAATATTTGCGTCATTGAAATTGAAAGAACTGGGTTTGAGCATGTTAAGTTATGAATGGTATTTTTCACCAAATAGTGAAAGCTTTAACTATGAAAAATGTGTGGATGAAAGGTTTGCAAATACATATATAAGTCTCTTATGCTTGTTGACATAGAAAGAAAGATTTTTCACTTGATAGAAATTTAGAGATTGGTTAATTTAATAAGTATCAAAGCCTTTTGCATGTAAGCCTCCTATCCAAATTTCACCCCTAGAGAATTTCTGTTAGAAGATGTCTTATAACTCATAAGGCGTGCCAACACCTTTTCACGACGCTTGTAGATTATCTTAGTGACCACATATGAAGCCCGGATATGGCAAAATTGCCGCCGCACCAGTGTCGGGTGCATATACAATATTGTATCTTAGATTTTTACATTTTAGCCTTATTCCCATATCCGTATCATATTTACCCGTATCATATCACGTATCTAGACAACATAGATGGCCACGCTTCAGGACACTTTCGCAAGGAGTAATACTTTACTAGCAAGCTACAACCTGTACGTGGCATGCTTTTGCTTTGGAATGGGTAGCTCCCGTTACCCTAAGCTTTCATTTTGAAAAAGACTTCCACTTGTTTTTGTTTTGAATGAGATTAACATATATTAGTCTAGGTTTGTTTCTTGTGTTTTGGCCTCTACGATAAGCAGGCTAGAATTACTTATGCTGATGTCTCTGATGCGAGGATGGATAGTGATCCAGCTCAACCAAATCGTGTTAGCGAAAGAGCTTCAGCTCGAAAGAAGAATACTTCAAGAGACAACTGTGTACCTGGGGCCTCCAAGAACTGGAAAGATGATTACTATTGGTACTAACTTGAATGCTCCTATGGTCAGTATTCACTCCTACATAACTTTTATGCAAGCTAATATAAATAGGTTATTGTCCAGAAATGAATATATAATTAAAGAGATGTTCATGTATATTCAAAAAGATCTTAATTCTGTTTGTTTTCAGTGACCTCAGGTCTGAAATGGAGGAAGATGCAACTGGAGATCCAAATGTTCCTTAATTTTCAAGTGATATATGTTATTTCTTTCTTTGTGTTCCTTCTCTCACTGTGTAGTTGTTGATTAGGCAGTCATGATGGATTTGAACTTTGTATTTGTGTCTGAGTCTCATTTAGTATACATATGGGATCTTGGATTATTGCTGGTGGTTAATTTTTTGCTTTATATTTGAGGGTTTATGTTTTTCTCCTTTGGGTTTCCCTTTTAATTATAGCTTTACAAAGTGGCAGGGACATGGTTGCTCAAGGTCCAAAATAGAAAAAAAAACAAATGAGAACCTTGAAGATGAAAATACATGTGTAGTTGATATTTATGACAGGACAACATTCTTTATCTAACATTGTGTCTCAAACTCTATCTCATATTGTGATTTGTTTAAAATTTGATTTCAATTAACTAATATAAATTGCAGCATTATTTTATAATCTTTTAATCAATCACAATAGAATGGAACATGGTTTGGGACATACTATAATGTTATGGGATAGAGAATGTTGTTCCCTTTTCAATTTTCTAACTTATTCATGCCAGCTACCACTAATTTTTATGGACTCCATGGATTTTTTGCATTATATTATATTTTGACAGTATATGTGAATTATTTGCTTGTTTTAGATCCAGAATTTCTAGTCATGTGTAATTTACTGCCACAAGCTTTGAAGCATGCAAACGACCACATGTACCTTTATATGGATAGATAAATAGGTGAACTCCATTCTTTGTAAGGATAATATGAAACCTGATGAGCCGTGGGGGGTCCCTTGAGTTACTCCACTACCATTGGGACATAAACTTCTTGTCGGAAAGTGTAAGAACCAGCAATTCTCTTGGACATGAACAAATGTGTTGCTGATATTTTCACACAAGGCAGGCCTGTTCTTCCCCCTCTTCAGCCTCTCTTCGTCCTGATTTTTTTTTTTTGTTTTTTTACCGAAAAAGAAAAAATGATTAGGGTTTAGGTTTTACTCTTTGTATCAAACTACAAGTACACGTTAGTTGAGTAGCATTGAAGTTATTTATTAGGAATTGCAGTTATATGTTTGGACCTAAAAAAAGGGTAAGTAAATATTTATTTTGTTCTCTTACACTTGAAATTTTAAAGTATTTGATATCAAATTAATAAGTTTAAAGTGTGACAAAAAAATTACTTAAAATTTTAAATGTAAGTGACAAAAATAAATATTTACTCAGGAAAAAAAAAATTAGATATAATTTAGTGGTGAATGATTTTGTTATTTGTAAGAAGTTAGATATTCAAAGCTGCATCTTCATCGCGCATTGGAAAAAATAACATAGCATTTAGAATTAAGATTCTTTTCTATAAGAATTAAGAGATTTTGAGGTCTAAGAAGGTATAATAATTTATTAGGATACATCATATTTCGATGTTTGCAAATTCTATGTTTGAAGTCAAATTTGTAACCATAATAAAAAGCTTAAAAAACCTCAAATTTTAATTTAATAGATTATACTTATCGCATAGAAAATTAGTCTTTTGCGCATATGATATTGTTCTCCATTTTATATAATAATTTTTATGATTTTTCTTGTAATAGAACGTTAATTTTTTTTTTTTCATTTATGGTATTATTCTCCTATTTGTATTGCACTAATACTAAGTCTAATGATGTTTATTGCAATAGAACACAAATTTTTCACATTTATAATAATATTCAACTACCACTAAGACTAACTGCTATTGATTAACAGCTTACACTCACTGCAATAGAACATTAATCTTTTTGTATTTATGGCATATATATATACAATTTATGGATGCGGATTGGGTTGCTAGCTCAAATAACGTGGATTATCCTTTCCATATTCCAGACTTAACAGTGATTTTTCGAATGCAAACTATATATGCTCCAAATCCTCTTTCTTTTCCTAACATGAAGATCTTGGCTTGGAATGTTTGCGTTGCTGGAAACTCGGATTTTCAGAGAGGGTTCATGATTTGGTTCGCCAACATAACCTTAATAAACTAATTCTAACAAACACTAAGGTCTCTGGGCTAAGAGAGAAGAAGATTATTAGCTCCTTAGAGTATGATGGGTACCATAAAGTGGATACAATGAAAATGATGGGAGGTATTTGTCTCCTTTGGAATTTTGCAGAGGTGGATATAATCTACATCGCCTCTAAGGATATGTTCTGCTTGTGTAGACTTTTTTGGATAGATTTTTTTTTTAATATAAATTATTGGTTTAAAATATTTACAGAAACGTTATAATCATATAAAATCAGTGGTTTCTACCATTTATTGAATGAACAGGGTAACACAATAAAAAAAATGTATATTTTGAATCGAACATTTAAAAGTATTAATTACATATCAGAGTTTGGTATTTAGGAGACCAGAACTCCGTTCGGGATTAAGGCTAGCCAACCATCACCCCAGATCTCTTGTTCTTATCCTAATTGCTGCTGGCCAACTATTCCAATTATTAAAATGAGAAAAGGAAAAAGAAAAACTTAGACTTGTACCCGTTACTCCATTTTAAATAGGGGTTAAAAAGGAAACAAAAATTGGATACTCTTTTTATTGATGCTATAATATTACCCTACGTTAGACAGCCAATGAAAAAAGAGAAAATTTTCCCACAGAGAGAAAGAGAGAGAGAGAGAAAGTAAAAGAATTACCCTCTTCGACTTTGAAACGGCCACATTTAAGACAAGCAGGTTTATAACCGTTATAGCCATGCAAAGCTTATGCTCAGAGGTGACTAAATCCCAATTTCTCTAATTTAAATAGTTGCATTCAGTGTCATTTGTTCACTGAAAATTTTCAGGCGAGGGGGAGTTTACATTCACAGAGAGCCAGCGACAGAGAGATAGATCAGTATTGGTATGGAGCTGTAGCAACCATTTTCTCAATTCATTTCCAGTATTTTCTTGGTTGTTTATCTGTGATTTATGATTCAGATTTTCTTTCAATGATTTTTTTTCAGGCTTTGAAATCGAAATTGCTCACATGGAGAAGTCAAACAAAATCAACCAGAATGGTGAAATCCTTGTCTCAAACGTTTTATGTTTTAACTTACTGGTGATTTGTGTAAGTTTTAAAAAATGATTCTTACAGATTTTTCATATAAAGAAAATTTTTGAAGGCTTTAGATGGATCTCCAGATTTTCATAGTGTTTTAACTTACTGGTCATGCTTTAACTTGTTTTTCTACCAATTAAGTGTCTTTTATTCAAACTGACATGCCCAAGATCTGGATTCCATTCTTCCCATTTGCACTGCTTACCCATTTCCCCCAAATTGGATAGTCTCTTGTGAAAATCCCGTGAAAGAATTGTTCAAAATCTTGAGGGATTTTGGTACAGATTTGAAAAAACATTAGATCTAATTAAATCTTAATTTTTCTTTCAATTGATGAAGATGGTGTACCTTCATCATCCCCTGGTTCCTCCGAAAGGAAAGCCTCCTCTCAGGTACCTATATGTGCTAATTGTATTAAAAAAAATTTAAGCTTTTGCAATTACAAGGAGAGATTATCAATTTTGCTTCTCACATTTTTTACAGAAAGAGAGGGAAGTGCTACCTCCTGAGCTCCAGCAACACATAGGAAGGGTCCTCTGCAAAGATTCAAACGGGAAACAGGACTTCGGAACTGTCATCAGCTACAACAATGATACTGAACTTTTCATTGTATGATATGTTCCGAAATTTATAATTTGATTTTAATACATTCATCTCTAATTTTGTACTCAACATGGTTTATAAGAATTTGAAATTTTCTTCTTTCAATGGTTTTGTTTAGATGTCTTTTGATTTTGATAAAGTTTACAGAGTCAGTTTATAATATTCTTGTTTCTATACTGAAAATGTTTATAGTTCTGTGGTTTTCCTGTACTGATACAACTTCTTGTTATGAATGCAGATCAAGTATGGTGAAGAGTTTGAAGATGTGGATGAAAGTGAAATACTGAAGATGTTGACTACGAATAATCATCATGTTGAGGATCTATTACGGTATTGATAGTGAAATTCTAAATTATAATGAGTTTGCAGCATTGTGATAACCTTTGGATTTTAAGCTAAACAGCTTTCAAGATTTACATCTTTTAAATTGAAAGAACTAGCAGTTTGAGCATGTCACGTTATCAATGGCACTTTTCACCAAATTGTTTTATAATCAATCAACTTCTACTGGTGAAAGTTTTAACTATGAAAAATGTGATGATAAAATGTTAGCAAAATCAAATATAAGTCTCTTATGCTTGTTGACATAGAAAGAATGATTTTTCACTCGATACTAATGGAGATTGGTTCAGTTGATAAGTATCAAGGCCTTTTTGCATGTAAGCCGCCGATCCAAATTTCACCTCTAGATAATTTAGGTTAAAGGATGTGTCATAACTCATAAGGCCAGCCCATACCTTTTCACGAGAAGATACATTTGTTTTTGTTTTTAATGAGATTAACATACATTACTCTAGGTTTGTTTCTTTTGATTTTTCACCTCTACTATAAGCAGGTTAGAATTACTTATGCTGATTTCTCTGATGCTGAGTTTGTTCTCAACTGGTTTTAACCGCAGTGCCGCGAGGATGGATACTGATCCAGATGAACCAAAATGGGTTAGCCAAAGAGCTTCAGCTGGAAAGAAGAGTCAGAAGAATACTTCAACAGACAACTATGTCCCCAGGGCCTCCGGGAGCTGGAAAGATGACTATTATTGGTACTAGCTTGAATGCTCCTATGGTCAGTATTCATTCCTACACTTATTTCTCTACATAACTTTTATGCAAGCTAATAAATAAGTTGTTGTCCAGAAATGAATAATTAAAGAGATATTCGTAAATATCTTGATTCTGTTTTGTTTTTGGTGACTTCAGGTCTAAAATGGAGGTGCATGCTGAGATCCAAAAGTTCCTGAATTTAATTTGTTATTTCTTCTATCATCTTTCTTTTCCTTCTTTCTCTTTGTAGTTGTTGATTGATTTGGTAGTCATGATGGATTTGAACTTTTTTTTTGTGTCTCAGTCCCAATTATATACATATGGGATCTTGCATTGTTGCTAGTGGTTAATTTCTTGCTTTATATTTGAGGGTTTGTGTTTTTCTCCATTTGGCTTCCTTTTTATAGCCATACAATGTAGCACGGTCATGGATGCTCAAGGTCCAAATTTCGTATTTAATTGTCATTAGTCAAAAATCAAATTTCAATAAATTAATTTAAATTGAAGCATTATTTTTTTTTTTGGCCAATCACAATAGAATAAAACATTTTAAAATATAATATAAAACAAAAAATGTTGTCTCATTTATAATATCGTAGGATAGAGAATATTATTCCATATTTACCCTTTTCTAATTAACTCATCCATGCCAGCTACCACTAATTTTTAAGAACCAGTGATTCTCTTTGGCCAAGAACAACTGGGATGCTGAGATTTCACACAAGGCAGGCCTGCTCTTCCCCTCTTCACCCTCTCTTTCTCTTAATGTCCTTTTTTTTACCCAAAACAAAATAAAATTAGGGTTTAGGGTTTACTATATGTATGGAACGAGGATTAAATATTACTAGAGTACTATTTAAGTTCTTTTTTTAGGACTTGCAGTTCTATCTTTGAACCTAAAACTGTGGTTAGATTAAAAAACAGAAAAGACTAGATGTGGTTTAGTAGTGAATGAATTTATAGTTTATATGAAGTTAGAGGTTGAGTACTGATTTTTCGCATTTATGATATTAACTACCACTAAGACTAAATGCTATTGATTAACAACTCACTCATTGCAACAGAACATTAATTTTTTGGCATTAATGATATGTACATATATATTTCACAAATTGAAGAGCTAGAAGAATACATAGCATGATGTAGACTCTTTTTTCAAGGCATTGCTATGATACCCATGAAAATTGAGGGTTAGAGTACCTTTCCTTATGTGGCCCAATAAATTAATGCTTATTGTTTTAACAATGCCACACCACTACTGATCATTTCTTGATCAGTTTCTTCACCCGGTCTCAATCCACTTTAGCTCAACCTCGCGCGGGGATGGGCGTGGATTGATTCGGATTTCGTTAAGGCATTTGGAAGCTTGGGGCTTGAGGCTGCAGCAACATAAGAAAGAAATAGAGAACAATATATTCATCGATTTGTAGGGTTCCCAATGGGTTGCAGGGGTTGTTGTTGAATTGCCATGATTGTTAAGTCTCGGTTTCCATTTGTCGACAATAGGATTGGGGTTGTTCTGGCGATGGTGGGCTATTGGGAAAGATGAGCTTTGTCACCAGGTTATTCTATAACTTAATGGGTTAAATTGCAAATATTAAAAAAATTAATTTATTTTCATGGACTAAAATTACTTATTAAATATAATGAAGTTGCATCATTAAAATAATAGATATTTATATGTTTGGCCACATAATGGAGGGTACTCTAACCCCTTTATTTCTTAGAATCAAAACACAAAAACAAAACTATTTTGGCGTTTTGGGCAGTCGAAATGGAGTTTTTTTTTTTTTTTACATTTTAACACTAATTTTTGGTATTTTAATTATTCAATAATAAATTAAAATAACTTTGTTAAATAGAGACTCAATTCTATAAATAATTTTGAACGAAACCCATTTTTATAAATAACATTATATGAGAAAACTCTTTCCTAGGTTCAATTTGCAAAAGAGTAAACTATGCCTTATGAAAATTGCATTTCCAGAAGTACATGTGTTGTGTTGAACTTCCCAAAATTGCATTTTCGGAAGCTTATATGTGTTATTTCCAAAAATACATGTTTAACATATGTACTTGAATTTCTGGAAATACAATTTCCGGAAGTGACATATGTAAGCTTCTTGTAGTTCAACATATGTACTTCCGGAAATTCAGCCGAAGGGCTGAGCATGGGAGATTGCTCAAGGCAGTCCCCCTTTATTGCCCCCCTCATTAAAAAAAAAAAATAGATTACCCAAAATACCCTCAGCTCCCACACCATTTTCTTTTCCTTCCCCTTTCCCCTGACCTCCATCACCCCCCCCCCCCTTCATTGTCCTAGCTTGAACTTCCTATTTTTTCTCCACTTCAACACCACTTTATCACTCTCACTCTCTTTCTACAAAATTTTAATTTTAATTTACATATAACGACGAAAATCAACCTCTACAACAATTTCCTTCCAAAATGGCTGTGTATAACTATCTGAAAATCAAAACGGTTAGATATAACTATTTTGCTTACCAAACGGCTATCCACAACTGTTTGGTAAGAAAATATATATATATATATATATATATATATATATATAGATAAAATAAAATATATTAAGAAAAAATATTAAAAAGTTTAAAAAATGTAATAAAAATTTGTAATATTTTTAATAAATAATACAATTTTTTTGTTACATAAAATTAAAATTTTATTTATTTTATTTAAAAAGTATTTTATAGATATATCTTTTTAAAATAAATATGTTACTTGTGCCTCAAGTAACAATTTATAATATTTTTAATAAAATAAAAAATATTAATAAAAATATTACGTAAGGAAATATATATATATATATATATATATATATATTCTAAAGGAAAAAAGATAGAGAGAAATAAATAAGATAAAGTGTTATTTGAATGATCGTATAGTAATTTTGCTTATGCTAAATCATTAAAACGTTACAAATATCATATGGCAATTCCCCAATTGCTATTCTTGATAGGTGATTTAGCATAATCCCATGTTTGGGCTCATGTTAAATCACCTACCAAGAATATTGCTTGCTGCCACCGACAAATTGGTTGTATATAGCCGTTTCTCACTCACTTCGGCTCCACATAGTCGTTTTACTGGCTGCGAGGGGGGGCTCTAGGGTTTCACGATGCAAATGAAGAGGGTGAGGGGGAGAATTTATATGCCTCAAGGGGCATGGGGAATTGCGGAAAATCATTAAAAGAGGGGCGTGGGGAAACCAAACGTCAGTGTAAAGCTCGACTGTTACAACGGCTTTGTATAGCCGTTCTAATTTTTTCAACAGACAGGTTTTAAGGGAATTTTGAGAAATATAAATTTTTTTTTAATGAGGGGGGCCCAATAAAGGGGGGGACTGCCTTAAGTAATCCCCCTGGGCATGAGGTGAACAGTTGAGTGAAGGGTACTTTTGTGATGAAAAAATCAAGAAAGTGGGAGAGGAGTGCCAAAATTAAAAAAGGGTGTGTAAAAATTAATCTCCTATTGAAAAATCCCCAACTTCTCTCTAAAGCCGAAGTTCTCTAGTTTTGAGGCTTTCTTATAGGGCACAAATCCCCTCTACTATTTCACTGAAGACAGGTTGCATTTTCCTAATTCTAGATTTTGGGTAAACTTCGTAACGTGTTTTATTATAATAATTTTTTTACTAATAAAAAAAGAGTAATATATAAAATAAGACATGTTATAAAATAATAAATTTTGTCCTATTTTTATAAATGTAATTCTATTTCACTACTATACATGTAAATTATTGATAGAGCCTCTTTCAACTTTATAAGAATCTTAAAAATTAAGTTACGGGAATGTAATTATATTAAAATTTAATTAAAAAAAAATTATTATCCTTATAATTTTATATAGTTCAAACTAAAATAATCAATCATACCATTGGATAATGGATGGTTTAAAAAACAAAATGAAAAAAAAAAAAAAATTGGTAACTCCATCTCCAAGAAAAAGATTGAGCACTAGAAAGCGGTGTCTTGTTCTTTGGCCTTAGATTCTCTCTGTCTTCAGGTCCATGAACTGCTACCATATGCATTGTCAATGACTTCCCACGTGTTGTTCGTCCTTTGGAACCTTATTCTGATAAAAGGAATATAAAGAAACTCAGTATTGAAGTCTGATTTGCTGAAACTGAACCAGTAAGTAACTAGAACAAGCAAAACCCATCACTTGCGATAAGAGATTCTCATTCAAATAAAATAAATAATGTTAGAATTATTCTTGATATTCTTCCTTATCAATTACACACTTAGGCATAGCCCCAATGACTGAGAAAGAATGAAATCCAAGGCATTGGATTTGGGAAGTTTGGCATCTCCTTTAGTCAACTTCAATCGGTTAAAGTATTGATAATATCTTCTATTTCATTTCTTGACTTAAAAGAGAATTTTCATTAAAATATATTAAGTAGAAATAGATTGAAATTTTTGTTTGAAGAGATTCTATTTTTCTCAGTTGTACACCTATTCTTATACATTATTGATTTCATTTAACTAGGTGTAAATTTGTTAATATTGGATAAAATAAAAACACCAGTTACACAATAGATTTCATATAATTTTTGTTAGGATAGACTAATTTCACTTCTTCTTTTTTTCTAGTTTGGCTCAGTTTTCCCCACACCCTTCGCATACTCATGAATGTAAGAATTCACTTAGCTAGATTTCACTTAGAACATAACAGTTAGATTCATTACGTTTCACTCAAAGATTTAAATAATAAAAAAAAAATTAAAATATGTGCTATTTCACAATATTGGATTTTATAAAGTTTATCTAATCTCGTTACAGCTTCTATCTATGTTAAGATTTATCTATATTGAAAAGTTCATTATTCATTAGTATTTGAAATCATTATTCATATTTGTCCTTGTAGTTTTACTCGACTTAAATCGAATTAGTTATAAATTAAAAATTTTAATAATAAATACCAATAATCAAGACTAAAACAATCATTATTCATATTTAATAATTTTTTTAAGGTATCTTCAAATCAACAACATATTAAAATTAAGTTACTGATCATATATAGCTTAATTACTAATGAACAGATAAGAAAATAAATATACCACACTTATCTTATCCAAAAGGTCTTGTCCTAACTTTTTATCTTGGCACATTATGCAGAAATTATATGTGGGAACTAGATTATCAAGACGTTTTATCATGGCATATTCATACAGATATGATGCTGACATCACTTGATGACGATCAGTGTTAATGATCTTGATCAACTTCATTGAGACTCATCTAACATTAGTAACCAATCTCATTCTATTTTCTTTCGGTTCGTAGGGTTAAGGATTAGGAGAATAAAACAAAAACTTAAGTCAAACCTGTCTTCCAAGTATGTCATAAATATTCCAAGTCAAGCAGTAAAATTTCTAATGAATTGACTCAATTAGACGGCATCTAATATGCAAAATCTTAAACTTCTTCAAATTTAGTAAGAAATTCCATGGTAATTTGATCAAAATCTTTAAGTATGATTTTGTTATAAATATTATCTTTCAAGATTTCTTAATTCTTACGCCCGAAAAACAAATCAAAAACTGAACCTACATACGAAACACTTCATACTTTATTTCATGGAATGAACATTCTTAGGTTTAGTGTATATATATATTATCCTCATCAATTATAATTCCTTTTATTTTACTGAAAGCATTATCATCTTTGAAATCAATTACGAATCCATTCATATTCCTAATCCTATTTTTATAACAATTCCATATTCTTCCTTTCGTACTGAACAAGCCATTGGGCCAATTGCTTTATTGAATGGGAATAAGAATATAAATATATATATGGTGAAGTACTTGTTTGTTGCAAACAGTGAGCTACATTTCACTGCCTAAGATACGATGCTTCTTGTTCTCATATTCCCCTTTTGGCCCTACTTGATGGGTCTATAAAATGAGGCATTTCTTGCTATCATATACCAAAGTAATCTAAGATTACAATTCTATTTGAACAACTTGAGCCTTCAACGATGCTTTCCTTTGCATCTGATCTCCTCTTCAGAAAACAAACCCCTCCGGCGAAACCTGATCCGCAGACGGAGGATTTCAGGGGTATTGCCAATGTGACGGGAAAAGTCAGGGGCCATGCTAATGGCGTTATCAACTTCGGGGACGCTGCGCCTGCCGGGACACAGTAAGCATGAATTATTTCACAACTTAAAGCCAAAATTAATGTATGAATTGGCTCACTAAGCGTAATTAGATTACAGACTCTTAGGATTAATGTTTAAAAAAATATTTTTGAAGTGCAGAAATGAAACTAAAAGTTAAAAGTAATTTTTTTAATTTATAATTTTTTTTCATAAAAGCTTTTTTTTTGTTTTTTTTTAAATATCCCATCTTACTATATGCTTCAGCTAAAAATATTTTTTTTAATTTTTAAAGATACTTGTGCTTAGTTTTAGAAGCTTATCCATAGAGGGCCTAGTTTGGTAAAGTAGCTTATTCAATAATTTGTTATACCAAATGTCTTGAACCTTGTATATGACCTCGTTTTTATTCTATTGATTATAATATAAGACTATTAGATACAACTTTATATAATAATTTAATTTTTTTAGTTAAATTAGTTCTTAATAATGTATCAAGTTTTTTATTTTAAATTTATTTTAACAATCAAGTGATCAAATCTTTTGCCACCGCTTTCTTAATTATATTGAAATTTTAGCATATGACATAACCCACTTAAGCTATTGGATTGAGTTGGTACTAGACAAATTCCAAAAGATATGTAGTTTCTTAAAAAAAAATAAAAATAAGGAAATCTGTAGTTAAAAAGGAAATGAGTACTCTCCACGAGAAATATTAGTTTTTACTCCAATGAACATTTTCTTTGCAATTCCTGTGCACAGCTTTTAGAAAAATCTCCTTGAAAAATCTGTAGTCACTCTTTTATCTTAAGTTTAAACCCTAATGCTCTTTTATTTCCGCTTGAGCTGCCAGTAATCTGGTCAAGAAAAACAACAACGCTATAGCCTTAAAGAACAAGCAGAAGCAGTTCAACTCCTTGCTGGAGCAGTTGCAATGCTTGATGGTGACTCTAAAGGTTCAGCTGGTGGCAATCTTCCTGCTGGCACCAAAAAAGTCAGAGGTTTGTCAAATGTAACTGGTGATGTGAAAGGCACTGGAAATGGAGGAATCAACTTTGGTGAACTCACCTATAATGATACTCCAGTGGAGGATGATCTAGTGGAGGATGATCCAATGAAGAAACGAACTCCTCAGAAATATAACTAAGAAAGTGCTACGTACATTTCAATGGCAGATGAAGCTCTCGGCCATAAACCAAAGCCAGAAATTAACAACCTTTATTATGTAATATAGTGTGTGATGGTTGAATAAAGGGCTTTGGAAGGGTTGAATAAACTATGTCCCAGAAAAAATATATAAATAAACTATGTTGTGCCTACTTATACATATTTTCCATTTTAGTTTATAATCAAGGTACCGTGATATTATTAATAAGATTAATTTTTATTTGAAACTCAAATAATAATTTATAAATATTTTTTAATAAATATAACTCTAAAGCTCGAACCAAGTCATTAATTTGGTCTAAAATGCTGCATCAATGTAATTAATTAATTGTACCTCTTTTTTGCATTTTTCATTTATATTACTATGAAAGCAAATTCTTGTATGTTTTCCATCAAACAATGCTTCCAATAGTAAGGCTTCCAGTCCTCCCACTTAGACAAGAAGAAAATTGATTTAGTTGAGAAAAAAAAATTCATCAATCATATAAAAAGATGTCATAAAATAGGATATCTAAAATTTACGGACAAACTATTTTCCAGCACTAGTTAGAGAAGGGGAAAAAAAGTCACTAATAAATTTTAAAAATAAAAATCCATAGGTATAGGTATAAACGTATTCTCTGAAGAAAATTTTATATTTTTGATAACTTCACAGCTATTGTAAGTGGAAAAAAGTTTTAAATGGCTATGGAAACATTGCAAAATCATGTTATGAAAATTGACATAAACTGAGAGCAGTAGAGAACAAGAAAAGCAATAGAGAGAATTAAGAGAGGGAGAGCTTTTTCTTCTATGTCATTTTCATCCATTTCAATGCAAATAACTTGCCTAATTACAGACACACAAGCTTGTAAGTTTATACATGTATGTAAGTAATGTGAAATAATACTTTTAATTCTATTACATAATTACTTTGAAGTTATAAAGAAAATAAACTCTTAAAGTTATAACCTACAAGAGATAATGAAATACAAAACACTAGAGAATTATAATCTTCAAGAAAAATGAAGGACTATGAATATGAACATTCACTTTGTTGGGGAAAATAGGCTAGTTTAGAGTTTTACCCAATTAGCTTGAGCTAAATTAATTATGGGTTAAGTGATCCGATAATAGGTTCGTACCCCATAGATACTGGTGATTAAGAGCCAAAATATCTTATATCTCACAAACAGTGTCATATTATATCACAGTGTAATTTAATTGTCAAAGAATTTATTTTTAATAATTTAATAACACTTGTAGCATTTTTTTTAATTGTCTTTAGACCAACAAAATGAAAATAGCACATGACATGAATTTGAGGGAGAGAATTTGTCCTAAGAACAATACAAAATAAATACAATCAAGAAATTTATCATAAGAAACTTTTCTTTCAAAATTCTCTTAGATATAGAAAACTCTCTCGTAGATGTTGATGCATACCTCACAATTAGATGCTACACAATTACAAACACTACTATTGAGGAACCTCCCGAGGTTACAAGTGACACACTCCCACCGCTATTAAGACTTAGCACACACATACCCAGAGGATGGATTTTTATTTATAGGTCAAGAATTACAATTTAAGTAAACATTAAAATGATCTAAGATATCAATCATAATCATGTATTAATGCCATCTTGATATAAGTTCATATTTTAATTTTTACTTTTTTCTTTGGTAAATATATAACTAAGGAAATTCAAACCCCTCAGCTCCTACAAATTAGTAAGACGGCCACCTCTCATCGTTGAAACATGTAGATCTAAGAAGCCGGGTTTGATTTCAGAGTACGAGAATGCCAAAGTCTTATCTCTTGAGTTGAGCTATTGCGCCCACTACTTCCTCAAATTCATTCATTTACTTGATCTAAGAAGACACTTAGTGATTCAGTAGATATTTATTTATTTTATTAGATTTTGATATATACAACTGTACATACAGAAGTTCAAATCATGACCATCTATAAACTAGTAAGAATTTACTTCACTATAGAACACACCTAGTGGCGAAGTAGTACATTATTAAGATAATCTTTAGAAGACTAAGAGGTGTAAATCCCCACCCTGGTAATGCATCATCGTTGGACCCTTATATATTTTTTTAAGTTAACGATTCATGATTTATTGGTTCGTTTCAAGCCCTAACACCCAGCTGTGATAGCACTCATTAGAGTATAGTGCAGCAGTCGCAGTCAATAGTGTCCTCTTCATTAACTCCCACAACATCAGCAAGCCACCATCTCTGTGAGGCTTCTTTGGTTTCTTTTTTAATTTCACCTGGCTGACAGCTTTGTCTACAGCAGCAATCTCCTCGGGTGTGAACTTATACTTGTCAATAGCAGCTGCAACATGAACCTTGACATCGTCGTTGATGAGGTTGGTTTCTCTTCCAGAATTTCCACAGTATCAATAGCGCAGAACTGTCTCAACAGGACCAATGTCTTGATTGTGAAGTTGAATTCCTTAGCAGCAGATATAATCCAATTCTTAAGTCCATTCTAGATAGCTTGTGACTCTGGCACCACCATCTCTGCAATAGTGCCCCCGTAGTAGGAGAAGAAATCTGCAAAATCAAATTCATTTTCAACAGTCCATTCAATTAAACAGGGACAAAATTTTCTGTCCCTAATCCTGTCTCATATCATAGGTAGTAATTCGTGATCATATAATAAAATAATGTAACTTAACTTATCACTACATCATGAAACAGAGTTTGACATAGAAGATTTTGGATTTAGGGTTTAGAATAAAACGAATTTTGGATCGAAATACTAACTACCATTGTGCTAAGAAAAAAAATCCTGCCATTGGGTTAGCAGGAGGAGAAACAAAGAGCGGACTCTTCTTTGTTTGCTGGCCTTCTAACGATACAAACCCTACACTAATCTTTTATACTTGAAAGAGAATATATTCTATGTTCCAATTTTAATGAAAATTTAAAAATATTCCTTCCAAAATTAACTTTCTTTAAGAAAATAATATGACTTGAAAAGGATAATTTTTTTTTTTTTTAAGTTACATGATAATACAGAAGCTTGAATTTTAAACTATTGCGAAATCTTCGCCACTTGGGAACATTAAGTAACCTCGAATCTTTTGCATCCAATAAAACATATGCCTACCTTGTAGGCAAATATGTCAAACTAAAAACCGATTCCTTCCTTGTGTTCTACATATATACATAATTATTAGTGCCTGTAAAATATTTATGAGTGGATTTATATATATATATATATATATATATATATATATATATATATATATATATATATATATATATATCCCTATAGTAAGCTACACTATATGGTGTGATTCTTGGTGGTCTAGATTAATTAATTCCTTCCCAAATTATAAAATCCACTAATCTATTATTTAGTGATCAAACAAACAAAAATATTAAGAGTAGAAGAAATACACTCAACTAAATGAAAAATAACTAAAAGTAATTCGAATTAAATCATGCAATACATAAAGTCTTAGTTATAACATTGCCTTAGGAAAGAAAAGTAAAGCATAATAATAAAATAAAAGAATGAAGAAGAACAGATTGAAGCCTCTATCACCAAGAAGATGCCTTCGCACTTCCACTTTTCGTAGTAAAAGTTTCCTACTAGGGTTAGGATTCCACTATTCCTAAAAATTTTAGGAACATAACTATGTGGTAATCCACCTTAATTATATGATTTTCCAATTTTTAACATTCTCTTCGTTATCATATTTCTTGATTTTTGAATTACAATCAACACAAATAAAAATAGGATACTAGGGAATAATCTAAGAAATGAAAATTTGTCAAGTTGACTAATATGCCTATTGCTTGTATCAAGCATGTCTCTTGAAGAATTAGGAAACCATTTTTCCCTTTCTCGATGATGAGATGTATTTCTCCTTCATAGGGATGAGGTGTCTTCTCACAGGGCACATCACTCCCAGCTTCCCACATCTACCTCAAACTTTTAGATATATTTTTTTTTTCCTTTTTTTCCCCTTTTTATCTTTTTATTTCTTTCTCCCTTAATCTTTGTATTTCTTAGTTTTCTTGCAACACATGCTTAATGCCCTTGATTGTTCAAAAACGTCTGTCCCCAAACACAAATTTGTGTAAGGATCAGTTCCAAATCAACTAAAACAAATGGGAACTAAGAACATAATCAAAGAAAGAAATTTATCAAGGCTAAAAATTTTCTAACAAGGCCTAAATCATATTTAACAATTTTGCATGATATCAAAGCATAATCAAAGAATACAAAAAATCAAAAACCGTTGTTAGGTGTTGCAACAAAATTTAAAAGAAAAAAAAAAAAACATTGGCTAAAAGTGTTGCAAAACTAGAATAATTATTGCATATAAATGCTGCAAAACTAATAAAACCATTGCCTATAAGTGTTGTTATTAAGTGTTGCAAAAAAAAATTTAAAAAGAAAATGGTCCCTATAAGTGTTGCTATACAACGTTGCTATTAACTTTATAAACTGCTGCATAAAGCCTAAGGTAAGATGACTTTACCTAATACAAAAAAAAAAATGTTGTAAAAATAACTTTATACAACACTTTTCATAGAATATTTAATAATTTTTGAGTGTTGCCTCTTAACATGAATGTTGTAGTCTCTTCACATAACTTTAAAGGAAGTAACAAGAATTGGTTATTGTCCAGAAATGAATAAAGATTATCATGTATGTTCAAAGAGATCTTGATGATACAGTTATGCTTTCTGTGGATTTTAGGTCTACAATGTAGGAAGCGCATCTGGAGTTCCAAATGTTCATGAACTTTCAAGTGTTATGTTACGTGCAGAGTTTCTCTCTTTGCTATCAATGAAGTAGATTTTTTAGTTGAAAAGGTGAGAGATTTGGATTTCGACTTGGAACTTCAACCTTATTAAATGATTTGAACTAATTATATGTTCTATGTGATTTTACCATAATTGCCAATTTGAAGATGTTATCTCTCCTCATTGATATGATTTAGTAGGGGTGGGCAAAATCCGAACCAATCCACTTAAACCGCCCGAACCAATCCGATTGACTATCGGTTTGGATTGGATTACAAAATTGTCAATCTAATTATAGCGGTTCAGTTTTCGGATTTCGATGTTTAAAATCCGAACTAATTTGAACCGACCAAAAATTATATATATATATATATTATATGATTTAAATATATTAAATATAACTAAATTTTATTATATATTTATGAAATAGTTTATTATAAATATAAATTTATATTAATAAATATAAAAATTAGTAAACAATAAACATTTAAGTCACGCTTTCCCTTTACGAAATCGAAATCCCTAACTTGCTTTCCCTTTCTCTTCCTTGCCGTCGTCTGCTGGTCGCTGCTTGTCGCTCGTCGCTGGTTGCTAGTCTTTGCATATCTTACTGCTACTCTGACACTATTATTTGGGTACTGTAAATTTGCTTCTTCTTTGATCTCGTTTTTGTGGTTGCTTCGGGAGAAAATGAGAGAAACCGACACTTTAGAACTTTGAGTTTCCTTGTATGGTCAATGGAGTAGGCATAAACCTTTTTCAGGGATTTGGGTTGAGTTGTTCTTAGTTTGAAATCAGTCTACGCGTTTTTATTTTCTTTTTGTCCAGCATTTGCAAATTGCAAGGAAGTGAAATAATTTCATGATCTATTTCAGCAAGTGGATTTAGAATGGAATAAAATAAAATAAACAATGGAATTATTTAACTGCTTTAGGACAAGCATAAAGACAAAATAATGTAACATTGCGATAGAGTTTCAAGTCATTGGTTTTATATTTTATGAATTTTGCTTGTGCTTAACATTTACCAAATACACCGAAAGTCATGTGATGCATGATTCATTAGTTTCATTAATAAAATCCACTATTTACAGAATTATTTTTTTTAATTATGTAAAAAATAAAGGGACTAAATAACTTTATTTTTATTTGCAGTATACATTATGCAAACTACAGGTACTTCTGGAGCACAAGTGAGAAGTGCCCTACTCCAAAAAGCACTGTAGTTGTGATGCCTACTGAGATGCAAACTGATCAACCCAAAATTGGATAAAATCACCTACCAAGTTTGAAGATCTTAATGAAAAAAGTGAGTAATTAGATTCAGATGAATTCTTATTCTTTTGCATTTTCATTTTTTTAAAAATATTAATTTTATATTTTAATTATTAACTAATTTATTGCATTGATTTTTATGCTTAAATTAGATATATCATCTACTACCACTCAAGTAGTAGAAAATTGAAAATAACTGATGAAGTTTGGAAGAAAAAAAGGAAGAAAATGAATATAAATGGTATGTTATGTTTATTTATTACTTAGATAAAAATTGTAATTTGTTTAAATTTTTTATGATGACTTTGACTTTGTATTTGTGTATATATGTGTTTTTTTTTTCAGTAATATTATTCACAAACTAATTAAACTGACTGAGCCGAACCGCATTTGAGTGGTTTGGTTTGGTTTCAAATTTTTTTTAAAATTTGAGAAATCCAAACCAAACTGAACCGAAAATTATTTTGCGGTTTAGGTTGAATTTTTTTTAAAATCCAAACCAAACCACCCGATGCCCACCCCTATGATTTAGTTCAGAATAATATTTGGCCTTTACTATATGCGAGAAAGTATATTTTTATAGATGAAATTAAATTCCTACGTATCAGTATTATCCCTTCGTACTCTAATACAAGCCCAATCCATTTCAGGAGGAAACATTACGAGTTGCAGACCTAGTTTACCGAGTAGTTGCTGGAACTTAGATTCTGTATCTTTATCCTTTCCCAAGGATATTGTAACTGAGATTTACGCTATATAGCATGTGAGTTGTAGTTAGAGTTAAGATTTCATGAAATTAGTGGCTAGTTTTAATTTGGAGATTCACCCCATGAATGTCGTCATAGCCTTTAGAAGAACTTTGCAATTCTAAATGGAGAGCTCTGAAGGTATGTTTGCAAGTTAGTTTTAAAAGAGAAAAAAAATGTGCATCTTTTCCTTTTTTGTAAGTTTTAATTTAGGAGGATAAATATTTTGAAGATTTTTTTCGTAGTTCTTGAAAAAAGAAACTCTTCTAAGAGTATTTTGTGTTCTTAAATAAAAGAAGGATAAACTTCTCATTTCCTTTTGTAATCCTTAACAATGATGGATCAACTATTAATCATGTCTAATGTTTAATTATATACCATTGGGAAAAAATAATATTCTGCTTGTACAGATATTATTTTGGATAGATTATTTATGTCATTTAAAAGATAAGTATATATAATTGGTTTAAAATTACAGAAACATTACAATCATATAAAATCCGTGGTTTCTACCATTTACTGAATAAAAGATGGATACAAATTTTTTAGAAAAGGTAACATCGTTATTATTTTTAAATTTAATGACATACCAAAGTTGGATGTTTAATTGAGAAGAGTCTAGAACTACTCCATTCAATCTTAAGGCTAGCTATCCCTTACCCCAAATCTCATGTTCTTATCCTAAATGCTGCTAGCCAACTATCTCAATTATTAAAAGGAGAAAAAAAAAATCTTACACTTGCCTTTATTGAAAAGATCATCAGTTACTATTCCCCTTTCAAAGATTAAAATAAGTAAACAAAAAGTTGGATATTTTTCTCTATTCCTTTTTATGGATGCTATAGTATGGTCTCCTACGTCAGACAGCCAATGAAAGAAAATAAATTTTTACCAGAAAGAGAGAGAGAACCCTCATTGACTTTGAAACGGCCACATAAGACAAGCAAGAGTATAACCGTTATAGCCATGCAAAGCTTGTGCTCAGAGCTGACTGAAGACCAATTGCTCATCTACCAATTGTTTCATTCAGTGTCATTTGTTCACTGAAAATTCTCAGGTGAGTGGGAGTTTAGATTCAGAGAGGGAGCCAGAGAGAGATAGATCGGTATTGGTATGAAGCTGTAGCAACCTTATCTCAATACATTTCTAGTATTTTTCTTTTTTTTTAAGGATGTTTATCTGTGATTTATGATTCAGATTTTCTTTCGATGAAAATTTTCAGGTTTTGAAATCGAAATCACTGACATGGAGAAGTCGAACAAAATCTACAAGAATGGTGAAATCCTTGTTTTAAACGTCTTATGTTTTAACTCACTGGTTATTTGTGTACGTTTTAAAAAATGATTCTCACAGATTTTTGAAGGTTGGATGGATCACCAGATATTTCAGAAAATGCTTTAACTTTTTCTTTTCTACCAAATGTCTTTTGCTCAAACGGCCATGTCCAAGATCTGGATTCCATTTTTCTCATTTCCATGCTTACCCATTTCTCCCAAAAAGGAGAATCTTCTGTAAAAATCCCTAGATCATTAGAAGATACTAAAGATTCTTATGTATTCATAAACAGGATAAGAGCTTATCTGTACCCGTGAAAGAATTGATCAAAATCTCAAGCGATTTTGGTGGAGATTTGGAAAAACATTAGATCTAATCAATATTAAATAATGTTGTCAATTTTTAATTATGTAATTTAATATACCAATAATTTCTATCTTAATTTTTCTTTCAATTGATTAAGATGTTGCACCATCATCCACCCCCAGTTCGTCAAAAAAGAAAACCACCTCCAAGGTACTTATATGAGCTTATTATATTAGAAAAATTTCAGCTTTTGTTTTGTAATTATAAGGAGAGATTATCAATTTTTCTTACGTTTTTTCCAGAAAAAGAGGGAAGTTTTACCTCCTGAGCTCCAGCAACACATAGGCAGGGTCCTCTGCAAAGATTTAAGTGGTAAACAGTATTTGGGAACTGTCGTCAGCTACAATAATGATACGGGACTTTTCGCTGTATGATATGTTCCGAAACTTATTATGATGATTTTAATATATATATATATATATATATATATATATATATATATATATATATATATATATATATATGTAATTAACATGCTTCATAATAATGTGCAGTTTTCTTATTTCAATGGTTTTGTTTAGGTGTCTTTTGATTTTGATACAGTTTACAGTGTCTCTTTATAACGCTGGTTTCTATATTGAAAATGTTTATAGTTCTGTGGCTTTTTTCTACTGATACAGCTCCATTTTTGAATGCAGATCAAGTATAGTGAAGAAGAGTTTGAAGATGTGGAGGAAAGTGAAATACTGAAGATGTTAACTCGAATACTCATTATTTTCAGGATCTATTACGGTATTTGGTAGCCTTTTGATTTTACGTTAGACAGATTTATTCAATATTTGCGTCATTGAAATTGAAAGAACTGGCAGTTTGAGCATGTTAAGTTATTAATGGCATTTTTCACCAAATAGTGAAAGCTTTAACTATGAAAAATGTGTGGATAAAAGGTTTGCAAATACATATATAAGTCTCTTATGCTTGTTGACATAGAAAGAAAGATTTTTCACTTGATAGAAATTTAGAGATTGGTTAATTTAATAAGTATCAAAGCCTTTTGCATGTAAGCCTCCTATCCAAATTTCACCCCTAGAGAATTTCTGTTAGAAGATGTCTTATAACTCATAAGGCGTGCCAACACCTTTTCACGACGCTTGTAGATTATCTTAGTGATCACATATGAAGCCCGGATATGGCAAAATTGCCGCCGCACCAGTGTCGGGTGCATATGGGATACAATATTGTATCATAGATTTTTGCATTTTAGCCTTATTCCCATATCCGTATCATATTTACCCGTATCATATCACGTATCTAGACAACATAGATGGCCACGCTTCAGGACACTTTCGCAAGGAGTAATACTTTACTAGCAAGCTATAACCTGTATGTGGCATGCTTTTGCTTTGGAATGGGTAGCTCCCGTTACCCTAAGCTTTCATTTTGAAAAAGACTTCCACTTGTTTTTGTTTTGAATGAGATTAACATATATTAGTCTCGGTTTGTTTCTTGTGTTTTGGCCTCTGCTATAAGCAGGCTAGAATTACTTATGCTGATGTCTCTGATGCTTAGTTTGTTCTCAACTGGTTTTAACTGCAGTGCTGCGAGGATGGATAGTGATCCAGCTCAACCAAATCGTGTTAGCGAAAGAGCTACAGCTCGAAAGAAGAATACTTCAAGAGACAACTGTGTACCTGGGGCCTCCAAGAACTGGAAAGATGATTACTATTGGTACTAACTTGAATGCTCCTATGGTCAGTATTCACTCCTACATAACTTTTATGCAAGCTAATATAAATAGGTTATTCTCCAGAAATGAATATATAATTAAAGAGATGATCATGTATATTCAAAAAGATCTTAATTCTGTTTGTTTTCAGTGACCTCAGGTCTGAAATGGAGGAAGATGCAACTGGAGATCCAAATGTTCCTTAATTTTCAAGTGATATATGTTATTTCTTTCTATCATCTTTGTGTTCCTTCTCTCTCTGTGTAGTTGTTGATTAGGCAGTCATGATGGATTTGAACTTTGTATTTGTGTCTCAGTCTCATTTAGTATACATATGGGATCTTGGATTATTGCTGGTGGTTAATTTTTTGCTTTATATTTGAGGGTTTATGTTTTTCTCCTTTGGGTTTCCCTTTTAATTATAGCTTTACAAAGTGGCAGGGTCATGGTTGCTCAAGGTCCAAAATAGAAAAATAAACAAATGAGAACCTTGAAGATGAAAATACATGTGTAGTTGATATTTATGACAGGACAACATTTTTTATCTAGCATGGTGTCTCAAACTCTATCTCATATTTTGATTTGTTTAAAATTTGATTTCAATTAACTAATATAAATTGCAGCATTATTTTATAATCTTTTAATCAATCACAATAGAATGGAATATGGTTTGGGACATACTATAATGTTATGGGATAGAGAATGTTGTTCCCTTTTCAATTTTCTAACTTATCGATGCCAGCTACCACTAATTTTTATGGACTCCATGGGATTTTTTGCATTATATTATATTTTGACAGTATATGTGAATTATTTGCTTGTTTAAGATCCAGAATTTCCTAGTCATGTGTAATTTACTCCCATAAGCTTTAAAGCATGCAAACGACCACATGTACCTTTATATGGATAGATAGTAGGTGAACTCCATTATTTTTAAGGATAATATGAAACCTGATGAGCCGTGGGGGCCCCTTGAGTTACTCCAGTACCATTGGGACATAAACTTCTTGTCGGAAAGTGTAAGAACCAACAATTCTCTTGGACAAGAACAAATGTGTTGCTGAAATTTTCACACAAGGCAGGCCTGTTCTTCCCCCTCTTCAGCCTCTCTTCGTCCTGATTTTTTTTTTTTTTTTTATCGAAAAAGAAAAAATGATTAGGGTTTAGGTTTTACTCTTTGTATCAAACTACAAGTACATGTTAGTTGAGTAGCATTGAAGTTATTTATTAGGAATTGCAGTTATATGTTTGGACCTAAAAAAAGGGTAAGTAAATCTTTATTTTGTTCTCTTACACTTGAAACTCTAGTTAATTCAGTCTATCACATTTTAAATTTATCAATTTAATTTCTTACATTTCAAAATCTAAATCAATTTTGTCCTTATAACATTTTCGGCAATTTAAACTACCTTTAAACCCATAAATAACCATTGGCATTGATAAGTTTAATAGACAAAATTTACAAAAAATTTGAAATGTTAAGCACCAAATTAATAAATTTAAAGTGTGAAAAATAAAATTAATTAAAGTTTCAAATACAAGTGACAAAAATAAATATTTACTCGGGAAAAAAATTAGATATAATTTAGTGGTGAATGATTTTGTAGTTTGTAAGAAGTTAGATGTTCAAAGCTGCATCTTCATCACGCATTGGAAAAAATAACATAGTATTTAGAATTAAGAGATTTTGAGGTCTAAAAAGGTATTATAATTTATTAGGATACATCATGTTTCGATGTTTGCAAATTCTATGTTTGAAGTCAAATTTGTAACCAGAATAAAAAGTTTAAAAAACCTCAAATTTTAATTTAATAGATTATACTTATCGCATAGAAAATTAGTCTTTTGCACATATGATATTGCTCTCCATTTTATATAATAATTTTTATGATTTTTCTTGCAATAGAACGTTAATATTTTTTTCATTTATGGTATTATTCTCCTATTTGTATTGCACTAATACTAAGTCTAATGATGTTTATTGCAATAAAACACTAATTTTTCACATTTATAATATTATCCAACTACCACTAAGACTAACTGCTATTGATTAACAGCTTACACTCACTGCAATAGAACATTAATCTTTTTGTATTTATGGCATATATATATATACAATTTATGGATGCTGATTGGGTTGCTAGCTCAAATAACGTGGATTATCTTTTCAATATTCCAGACTTAACAGCGATATTTCGAATGCAAACTATATATGCTCCAAATCCTCTTTCTTTTCCTAACATGAAGATCTTGGCTTGGAATGTTTGCGTTGCTGGAAACTCGGATTTTCAGAGAGGGTTCATGATTTGGTTCGCCAACATAACCCTAATAAACTAATTCTAACAAACACTAAGGTCTCTGGGCTAAGAGAGAAGAAGATTATTAGCTCCTTAGAGTATGATGGGTACCATAAAGTGGATACAATGAAAATGATGGGAGGTATTTGTCTCCTTTGGAATTTTGCAGAGGTGGATATAATCTACATCGCCTCTAAGTTTTAGGAGTTGTATAACCTTGTAAAGGTAGCCCAAACTTTAATTATTGGGTTCTCTTATGGAATAGTCCTAAAGGTTTTTCAGCTGATAACATTGATCTACCTTGGATTGTTGTGGGTGATTTCAATGAAGTGCACATAAGTCGTGAAAAGCTGGGAATCAGGGGTATAAATTAAAATAGAGTCAATATTTTTGATTGCCTAGATTTTTTTAATAACCTCAAGGGAGATTCTTTTCCTATTATCTATTTTTATATTTTTATTCCCCCTTCCTTTTTTTAATTAAATTAACCTAAAATCATGACACTTCCCAAGATGAAGTCATAACATCATAATGCAATCCGAATGTAACTGGTGTGGTACTCCCATCCATCCTTTCATCCTTTCTAGAGGAAGTCAAGTCCTAGTAGTGTTCTCATAGTACCAATTCGGATATTAGTTTAAATCTTGAAGCTTTCACTAATCATAACTCCAAATGGAATAAAAATATCTTTGTAACATATTATAGAAGAAAAAACATGTCATGGCTCCTTTATTTACTTTGATATTTTTTGCCTATTTGTCATTAAAATTTAAATACTTAGATAACATTTCAGCTTAATACTTCAATAAAGAAATGTTTGATCTTTAATTATATATGATTGGGATAAAAATATATATATATATATATTATGTTCTGCTTGTGTAGACTTTTTTGGATAGATTTTTTTTTAATATAAATTATTGGTTTAAAATATTTACAGAAACGTTACAATCATATAAATCAGTGGTTTCTACCATTTATTGAATGAACAGGGTAACACAATAAAAAAAAAATGTATATTTTGAATCGAACATTTAAAAGTTTTAATTACATATCAGAGTTTGGTATTTAGGAGACCAGAACTCCGTTCGGGATTAAGGATAGCCAACCATCACCCCAAATCTCTTGTTCTTATCCTAATTGCTGCTGGCCAACTATTCCAATTATTCAAATGAGAAAAAGAAAAAGAAAAACTTAGACTTGTACCCGTTACTCCATTTTAAATAGGGGTTAAAAAGGAAACAAAAATTGGATACTCTTTTTATTGATGCTATAATATTACCCTACGTTAGACAGCCAATGAAAAAAGAGAAAATTTTCCCACAGAGAGAGAAAGAGAGAGAGAAAGTAAAAGAATTACCCTCTTTGACTTTGAAATGGCCACATTTAAGACAAGCAGGTTTATAACCGTTATAGCCATGCAAAGCTTATGCTCAGAGGTGACTAAATCCCAATTTCTCTCATTTAAATAGTTGCATTCAGTGTCATTTGTTCACTGAAAATTTTCAGGCGAGGGGGAGTTTACATTCACAGAGAGCCAGCGACAGAGAGATAGATCAGTATTGGTATGGAGCTGTAGCAACCATTTTCTCAATTCATTTCCAGTATTTTCTTGGTTGTTTATCTGTGATTTATGATTCAGATTTTCTTTCAATGATTTTTTTTCAGGCTTTGAAATCGAAATTGCTCACATGGAGAAGTCAAACAAAATCAACCAGAATGGTGAAATCCTTGTCTCAAACGTTTTATGTTTTAACTTACTGGTGATTTGTGTAAGTTTTAAAAAATGATTCTTACAGATTTTTCATATAAAGAAAATTTTTGAAGGCTTTAGATGGATCTCCAGATTTTCATAGTGTTTTAACTTACTGGTCATGCTTTAACTTGTTTTTCTACCAATTAAGTGTCTTTTATTCAAACTGACATGCCCAAGATCTGGATTCCATTCTTCTCATTTGCACTGCTTACCCATTTCCCCCAAAATGGATAGTCTCTTGTGAAAATCCCATGAAAGAATTGATCAAAATCTTGAGGGATTTTGGTACAGATTTGGAAAACCATTAGATCTAATCAAATCTTAATTTTTCTTTCAATTGATGAAGATGGTGTACCTTCATCAACCCCTGGTTCCTCCGAAAAGAAAGCCTCCTCTCAAGTACCTATATGTGCTAATTGTATTAAAAAAAATTTAAGCTTTTGCAATTACAAGGAGAGATTATCAATTTTTCTTCTCACATTTTTTACAGAAAGAGAGGGAAGTGCTACCTCCTGAGCTCCAGCAACACATAGGAAGGGTCCTCTGCAAAGATTCAAACGGGAAACAGTACTTCGGAACTGTCATCATGTTGAGTATCTATTAAGGTATTGATAGTGAAATTCTAAATTATAATGAGTTTGCAGCATTGTGATAGCCTTTGGATTTTATGCTAAACAGCTTTCAAGATTTACATCTTTTAAATTGAAAGAACTGGCAGTTTGAGCATGTCACGTTATCAATGGCACTTTTCACCAAATTGTTTTATAATCAATCAACTTCTACTGGTGAAAGTTTTAACTATGAAAAATGTGATGATAAAATGTTAGCAAAATCAAATATAAGTCTCTTATGCTTGTTGACATAGAAAGAATGATTTTTCACTCGATACTAATGGAGACTGGTTCAGTTCATAAGTATCAAGGCCTTTTTGCATGTAAGCCGCCGATCCAAATTTCACCTCTAGATAATTTAGGTTAAAGGATGTGTCATAACTCATAAGGCGTGCCCATACCTTTTCACGAGAAGATACATTTGTTTTTGTTTTTAATGAGATTAACATACATTACTCTAGGTTTGTTTCTTTTGATTTTTCACCTCTACTAGAAGCAGGTTAGAATTACTTATGCTGATTTCTCTGATGCTGAGTTTGTTCTCAACTGGTTTTAACCGCAGGGCCGCGAGGATGGATACTGATCCAGATGAACCAAAATGGGTTAGCCAAAGAGCCTCAGCTCGAAAGAAGAGTCAGAAGAATACTTCAACAGACAACTATGTCCCCAGGGCCTCCGGGAGCTGGAAAGATGACTATTATTGGTACTAGCTTGAATGTTCCTATGGTCAGTATTCATTCCTACACTTATTTCTCTACATAACTTTTATGCAAGCTAATAAATAAGTTGTTGTCCAGAAATGAATAATTAAAGAGATATTCGTAAATATCTTGATTCTGTTTTGGTTTTGGTGACTTCAGGTCTAAAATGGAGGTGCATGCTGAGATCCAAAAGTTCCTGAATTTAATTTGTTATTTCTTCTATCATCTTTCTTTTCCTTCTTTCTCTTTGTAGTTGTTGATTGATTTGGTAGTCATGATGGATTTGAACTTTTGTGTCTCAGTCCCAATTATATACATATGGGAGCATTGTTGCTAGTGGTTAATTTCTTGCTTTATATTTGAGGGTTTGTGTTTTTCTCCATTTGGCTTCCCTTTTATAGCCATACAATGTAGCACGGTCATGGATGCTCAAGGTCCAAATTTCGTATTTAATTGTCATTGGTAAAAAATCAAATTTCAATAAACTAATTTAAATTGAAGTATTATTTTATTTTTTGATCAATCACAATGAGATGAAACATATTTTAAAACATAAAATAAGACAAAACATATTGTCTCATTTACAATATCGTGGGATAGAGAATGTTGTTCCATATTTACCCTTTGCTAATTAACTCATCCATGCCAGCTACCAGTAATTTTTAAGAACCAGTGATTCTCTTTGGACAAGAACAACTGGGATGCTGAGATTTCACACAAGGCAGGTCTGCTCTTCCCCTCTTCACCCTCTCTTTCTCTTAATTTCCTTTTTTTTTTCCCAAAACAAAATAAAATTAGGGTTTAGGGTTTACTATATGTATGGAACGAGCATTAAATATTACTTGAGTACTATTTAAGTTATTTTTTTAGGACTTGCAGTTAAATCTTAGAACCTAAAACTGTGGTTAGATTACAAAACAGAAAAGACTAGATGTGGTTTAGTAGTGAATGAATTTATAGTTTATATGAAGTTAGAGGTTGAGTACTGATTTTTCACATTTATGATATTAACTACCACTAAGACTAAATGCTATTGATTAACAACTCACTCATTGCAACAGAACATTAATTTTTTGGCATTAATGATATGTACATATATATTTCACAAATTGAAGAGCTAGAAGAATACATAGCATGATGTAGACTCTTTTTTCAAGGCATTGCTATGATACCCATGAAAATTGAGGGTTAGAGTACCTTTCCTTATGTGGCCCGATAAATTAATGCTTATTGTTTTAACGATGCCACATCATTTTACCACTACTGATCATTTCTTGATCAGTTTCTTCATTAGAGATGGTTCCCCGGTCTCAATCCACTTTAGCTCAACCTCGCGCGGGGATGGGCGTGGATTGGGATTTCGTTAAGGCATTTTGAAGCTCGGGGCTTGAGGCTGCATCAACATAAGAAAGAAATAGAGAACAATATATTCATCGATTTGTAGGGTTTCCAATGGGTTGCAGGGGTTGTTGTTGAGTTGCCATGGTTGTTAAGCCTTGGTGTCGACAATATAATTGGGGTTGTTCTGGCGATGATGGGGTATTGGGAAAGATGAGCTTTGTCATCAGGTGGTTCTATAACTTAATGGGTTAAATTGCAAATATTAAAAAATTTATTTATTTGCAATGACTAAAATACAATGACTTATTAAATATAATGAAGTTGCATCATTAAAATAATAGATATTTATATGTTTGGCCACATAATGGAGGGTACTCTAACCCCTTTATTTCTTAGAATCAAAACACAAAAACAAAACTATTTTGTCGTTTTGGGCAGTTGAAATGGAGTTTTTTTTTTTTTTTTACATTTTAATACTAATCTTTGGTATTTTAGTTATTCAATAATAAATTAAAATATACTTTGTTAAAAAGAGACCCAATTCTATAAATAATTTTGAACCAAACCCATTTTCATAAATAACATTATATTGGAAAACCCTTTCCTAGGTTCAATTTGCAGAAGAGAAAACTATGCCTTATGAAAATTGCATTTCCGGAAGTACATGTGTTGAGCTTCCCAAAATTGCATTTTCGGAAGCTTATGTGTTATCTTCAAAAATTCAATTTCCAAAAATACATGTTTAACATATGTACTTGAATTTCTGGAAATACAATTTCCGGAAGTAACATATCTAAGCTTCTTGTAGTTCAACATATGTACTTCCGGAAATTCAGCATGAGGTGAACAGTTAGTGAAGGGTACTTTTGTGATGAAAAAATCAAGAAAGTGGGAGAGGAGTGCCAAAATTAAAAAAGGGTGTGTAAAAATTAATCTCCTAATGACAAATCCCCAACTTCCCTCTAAAGCCGAAGTTCTCTAGTTTAGAGGCTTTCTCATAGAGTACAAATCCTCTCTGCTATTTCACTCAAGACAGGTTGCATTTTTCTAATTCTAGATTTTGGATAAACTCTATTGTCTCGTGTTTTATTTTAATAATTTTTTTGACTAACAAAAAAAATAAGATATAAAATAAAACAAATTGTAAGATAATAAATTTTGTTTCGTTTTTATAAATGTAATTCTATTTTCACCACTGTATATATAAATTATTGATAGAGCCTATTTTAACTTAATAAAAATTTTAAAAATTAAATTATGAGAATGTAATTATATTAAAAATTAATAAAAAATTGTATTATCTTTATAATTTTATTTAGTTCAAATTAAAATAATCAATCATACATCAGATAATGAATGGTTTAAAAAACAAAATGAAAAAAAAAAAAAGAAAAAAATTGGTAACTCCATCTCCAAGAAAAAGACTGAGCGCTAGAAAGTGGTGTCTTGAATAAATGCGATAAATAGTAAAATAAGATTATTGAAATGCAGTCAACCTAGGGAACTATCAGATAATGGTGATTCTATCCTCAACCTAAAGATAAATTTAACTTCAGTTATGCTAATTAACTAGATTAACCCCGAAATCTCAAGATTAACCTACCTAATTAATTAATTTGGTTGAACCCTCACTAAGTTGGTATCCCTGCACTTAACTCGGCAATTCCTACTACACAATCGCATTGATTATGGTCATTGGAACCAAATCTAACCTTAACCAACATCGCATCAAAGGATTAGAGCATCCAAGACCTAAATTCTGAATTTCTATCCAACCAAATCAAGTTATATTCCGTGAAAATCACTTTTAGAGTGATCAGGCCTAGAAAATCCCACAAACCAATCTAATAATCATGCATAATAATCATCATACACAATCACAGAGAAAGAAATGAGAAGTAGAGAAGCATAACTATCATTAAATTCAAAATAAACACAGTACAGATCTCAAGAATTCAACCGACAGTCTTCAAGTCATCCCAGATTGACTACAGATGCGCCTAGCCTTCCATTTTCATAGAGGCTGCCATGGGAGAGGGAGAAAATTGAAGAAAACTTGAAGGAAAATGTGAATGGTGGCTAGGTTATGATGGTAGCTGAAAATCATATGTCTAAGTTGGCAAGAATTACGAAATTGTCATTAATGACCCCTATATTACATAATTGCTGTTAATGAGGCCCAAATTATAAAAATGCCCCTCCTTATATTGCCAAAAGCCTATTTCGCCCTTCTTGAGTTAAGAAAATATCCTTTTATGCCCTTGCTTCATACAATCCTAAGCTTGGACATAAATTCCAACCCGGTTTGAGGCCTCCCAGGTTAAGTCCTAAAATTTAAAATCCCTAACAAGTAAAATTGGACTTTAAAGTGAGAAAATTAATATGAATTACAATAAATTTCAATCAAGCCTCAATGATAAAAATATATGCTAATTATACAATTAAATGCAAATTGTAAATGCTAAAAGTAAGTATAAAAGTACACAGATAAACAATAAAAAGTATTTATCACTTGCGATAAGAGATTCTCATTCAAATAAAATAAATAATGTTAGAATTATTCTTGATATTCTTCCTTATCAATTATACACTTAGGCATAGCCCCAATGACTGAGAAAGAATGAAATCCAAGGCATTGGATTTGGGAAGTTTGGCATCTCCTTTAGTCAACTTCAATCGGTTAAAGTATTGATAATGTCTTCTATTTCATTTATTGACTTAAAGAGAAGTTTCATTAAAAAATATTAAGTAGAAATAGATTGAAATTTTTGTGTTGAAGAGATGCTGTTTTTCTCAGTTGTACACCTATTTTTATGCATTATTGATTTCATTTAACTAGGTGTAAATTTGTTAATATTGGATAAAATAAAAACACCAATTACACAATAGATTTCATATAATTTTTGTTAGGATAGAATAATTTCACATTTTTTTTCTAGTTTGGATCATGTTTTCCTCACACCCTTCATTCTCATGAATGTAAGAATTCAATTAGCTAGATTTCACTTAGAACATAACAGTTAGATTCATTAGGTTTCACTCAAAGATTTAAATTTTTTTTAAAAAAAGGCTAAAAATACGTGCTATTTCACAATATTGGATTTTATAAAGTTTATCAAATCTCATTACAACTTTTTCTATGTTAAGATTTACGTACATTAAAAAATTCATTATTTACGAGTATTTAAAATCATTATTCATATTTAGTCTTATGATCTTACTCAGCTTAAATCAAATTAATTATGAATGAAGAATTTTGTAATAAATTCATGCCCCAATAAATACTAATGGTCAAAACCAAAACAATTACTATTCATATTTAATAATTATAACATCAAAATAAACAAAACAAATTAAAATTAAGTTACTGATCATATATAGCTTAGTTATTAACGAACAGATAAGAACATAGAGATGCCACACTTGATCTTATCCAAAAGGTCTTGTCCTAACATTGTATCTTGGCATATTTATGCAGATATTATATGTGGGAACTAGATTCTCAAGACTTTTTATCATGGCATATTTATACAGATATGATGCTGACATCACTTGATGACGATTAGTGTTAATGATCTTGATCAACTTCGTTGAGACTCATCTAACATTATTGATCAATCTCATTCTATTTTCTTTCGGTTCGTAGGGTTAAGGATTAGGAGAATAAAACAAAAACTTCAGTCAAACCTGTCTTCCAAGATTGTCATAAATATTCTAAGTCAAGCAGTAAAATTTCTAATGAATTGGCTCAATTAAACGGCATCTAATATGAAAAATCTTAAACTTCTTCAAATTTAGTGATAAATTCCATGGTAATTTGATCAAAATCTTTAAGTATGATTTTGTTATAAATATTATCTTTCAAGATTTCTTAATTCTTACGCCCCAAAAACAAATCAAAAATTGAACCTACGTATGAAACACTTCATACTTTATTTCATGGAATCAACATTCTTAGGTATAGTGTATATATATATTATCCTCATCAATTATAATTCCTTTTATTTTACTGAAAGCATTATCATCTTTGAAATCAATTACGAATCCATTCTTATTCCTAATCCTATTTTTATGCCAATTCCATATTCTTCTTTCGTACTGAACAAGCCATTGAGCCAATTGCTTTATTGAATGGGAATAAGAATATAAATATATATATATGGTGAAGTACTTGGTTGTTACAAAGAGTGAGCTACATTTCACTGCCTAAGATACGATGCTTCTTGTTCTCATATTCCCCTTTTGGCCCTACTTGATGGGTCTATAAAATGAGGCATTTCTTGCTATCATATACCAAAGTAATCTAAGATTACATTTCTATTTGAACAACTTGAGCCTTCAACAATGCTTTCCTTTGCATCTGATCTCCTCTTCAGAAAACCAACCCCTCCGGCGAAACCTGATCCGCAGACGGAGGATTTCAAAGGTATTTCCAATGTGACGGGAAAAGTCAGGGGCCATGCTAATGGCGTTATCAACTTCGGGGACGCTGCGCCTGCCGGGACACGGTAAGCATGAATTATTTCACAACTTAAAGCCAAAATTAATGTATCAATTCGCTCACTAAGCGTAATTAGATTACAGACTCTTTGGATTAATGTTTTAAAAAATAACTTTGAAGAAATGAAACTAAAAGTTAAAAGTAATTTTTTTAATTTATAAATTTTTTTCATAAAAGTTTTTTTTTTGTTTTTTTAAAAACATCCCATCTTACTATATGCTTCAGCCAAAAATATTTTTTTAATTTTTAAAGATACTTGTGCTTAGTTTTAGAAGCTTATCCATAGAGGGCCTAGTTTGGTAAAGTAGCTTATTCAATAATTTGTTATACCAAATGTCTTGAACCTTGTATATGACCTCGTTTTTATTCTATTGATTATAATATGAGACTATTTGATACAACTTTACATAATAATTTAAATTTTTTAGTTGAATTAGTTCTTAATATTGTATCAAAGTTTTTTTTTAAAATTTATTTTAACAATCAAGTGATCAAATCTTTTGCCACAACTTTCTTAATTATATTAAAATTTTAGCATATGACATAAACCACTTAAGGTATTGGATTGAGTTGGTACTAGACAAATCCCAAAAGACATGTAGTTTCTTAAAAAAAAAAAAAATCAGGAAATCTGTAGTTAAAAAGGAAATGAGTACTCTCCACGAGAAATATTAGTTTTTACTCCAATGAACATTTTCTTTGCAATTCCTGTGCACAGCTTTTAGAAAAATCTCCTTGAAAAATCTGTAGTCACTCTTTTATCTTAAGTTTAAATCCTAATGCTCTTTTATTTCCCCTTGAGCTGCCAGTAAATCTGGTCAAGAAAAACAACAACGCTATAGCCTTAAAGAACAAGCAGAAGCAGTTCAACTCCTTGCTGGAGCAGTTGCAATGCTTGATGGTGACTCTAAAAGTTCGGCTGGTGGCAATCTTCCTGCGGGCGCCAAAAAAGTCAGAGGTTTGTCAAATGTAACTGGTGATGTGAAAGGCACTGGAAATGGAGGAATCAACTTTGGTGAACTCACCTATAATGATACTCCAGTGGAGGATGATCCAGTGAAGAAGTGAAGAAACGAACTCCTCAGAAAAATAAATAAGAAAGTGCTACGGACATTTCAATGGCAGATGAAGCTATCGGCAATAAACCAAAGCCAGAAATTAACAACCTTTATTATGTAATATTGTGTGTGATGGTTGAATAAAGGGCTTTGGAAGGGTTGAATAAACTTTGTCCCAGCAAAAAATATATAAATAAACTATGTTGTGCCTACTTATACATATTTTCTATTTTGGTTTACAATCAAGGTAACACAATATTATTAATAAGATTAATTTTTATTTGAAACTCAAATAATAATTTATAAATATCTTTTAATAAATGTAACTCTAAAGCTCGAACCAAGTCATTAATTTGGTCTAAAATGCTGCATCTATGTAATTAATTAATTGTACCTCTTTTATGCATTTTTCATTTATATTACTATGAAAGTAAATTCTTGTATGTTTTCCATCAAACAATGCTTCCAATAGTAAGGCTTCTAGTCCTCCCGCTTAGACAAGAAGAAAATTGATTTAGTTGAGAAAAAAAATTCATCAATCATATAAAAAGATGTCATAAAATAGGATATCTAAAATTTACGGACAAAATATTTTCCAGCACTAGTTAGGGAAGGGGAAAAAAAGTCACTAATAAATTTTAAAAATAAAAAATCAATAAGTATAGGTGTAAACGTATTCTCTGAAGAAAATTTTATATTTTTGATAACTTCACAGCTATTGTAAGTGGAAAAAAGTTTTAAATGGCTATGGAAACATTGCAAAATCATGTTATGAAAATTGACATAAACTGAGAGCAGTAGAGAACAAGAAAAGCAATAGAGAGAATTAAGAGAGGGAGAGCTTTTTCTTCTATGTCATTTTCATCCATTTCAATGCAAATAACTTGCCTAATTACAGGCACAAAAGCTTGTAAGTTTATACATGTATGTAAGTAATGTGAAATAATACACTTTTAATTCTATTACATAATTTCTTTGAAGTTATTAAGAAAATAAAACTTTAAAAAGTAATAATCTACAAGAGATAATGAAATACAAAACACTAGAGAATTATAATCTTCAAGAAAAATGAAGGACTATGAATATGAACATTCACTTTGTTGGGGAAATTAGGCTAGTTTTCGTACTTATGGACTTGCGTAGGCGGAAGTGTAATTGTTAAGCAAGAAAACAAAATGAATGAGAACGGAAGCAAGTAGCCAAGAGTAAGAAAAAAAAAAAAAAACACAAATTTACGTGATTCATATTAAACTTAGGGCTATATCTATATGTAGTTGCAAAATTCATTATACGAAGGACCACTGTCCTGTGTCCCACCAATAGGCATTAATTCAAGTGATAAAGAATTAAGTCTGTTTAAGCATGTTAAACCAGGTTCGAGTTTATATGTATGCAGAAAATATCTTCAAGAGAGTTTTACTTAGTTAGCTTGAGTTAAATTAATTATGCGTTGAGTGATCCGATAATATGTTCGTACCCCATAAATACTGGTGATTAATAAACAAAATATCTTATATCTCACAAATAGTGTCATATTCTATTACAGTGTAATTTAATTGTCAAACAATTTATTTTTAATAATTTAATAACACTTCTAGCATTTTTTTAATTGTCTTTAGACCAACAAAATGAAAATAGCACGTGATATGAATTTGAGGGATAGAGAATGTTGTCCGAAGAACAATACAAAATAAATAAAATCAAGAAATTTATCATATGAAACTTTTCTTTCAAAATTCTCTTAGATATAGATAACTCACTCGTAGATGTTCATGCATACCTCACAATTAGATGCTACACAATTACAAACACTACTATTGAGGAACCTCCCCAGGTTACAAGTGAAACACTCCCCACCGCTATTAAGACTTGGCAAACAAGGACCCAGAGGATGGATTTTTATTTATAGGTCAAGAATTACAATTTAAGTAAACATTAAAATGATCTAAGATATCAATCATAATCAAGAAATCAAAAAATCCTAAAGAGTTTCATACAATTAGAAAATCAACTACTACTAAAAAAAAAAAACTTCATAATTTATTTAAGAGGTTAACTTGAAGTGGGTTGACTTGTTTATTTTATATTTTTAAAATTTACAAAATATTTCTATTTTATTTTTGAATACAAAATTATTTTCCTTTTTACTGTTTTATGTTAATGTTTATCATTTTTAAATGAAAAATAAATAAATAAATAAATAAATAAATATATATATATATATATATATATATATATATATATATATATATATATATATATATTTATATATATATATATATATATATAATTTGGACCTGTTCATCTTCATTTACCAAACATGATTATCATATACATCTAAAAATATTTATTGGATAAAACATAACAACGATTTGATCATATAAAATAAAACTTATTACTTCATCAATAACATATTCAAATTAGGTGTTTTAATTCTATGCATACATTTTTTTTTGCAAATTACAAGTATTCAACACCACATTAAATATTGACGAATTTGATATGAGCTGAACAGCACCACAAGAGTTGTAAAATTCTCTTACCAAGCTTTGACACAAGTGTATGTTGGAAAATATCCCAAATAGTGGTACACGAATATAACACATTAGGTGTGTGTCATTATTTTAATATAGCTCAATTAAAGTAATCTAATAAAAAATAAAGAATAATAAACTTGATTTATTTTGTCATGGGACTAACGTGATGAAGCCTAACTTAAAGTGACATGTATTCTATGATGGGCTAAATCCTAAAAACATTACCTAAGGAGAGTTATGGTCCCGGGATAGTTAGTGCTTCTAGAATTGTGCATGCAGTTACCCATCTATTATAATTACTATTTTAAAGTTTTTATCGATAGTTCTATCTAGTGATAACTTGAAAGATCAACCAACTCGTGAGATCCTCCACATCGATGGACTCAGATCTTTATATCAAACTTAAGTATGCTTCCGTATATCTAGTATATATTCTATTGAATTGATATGGGTAAATCTAATAAATTTGGTATTTGATATTTCTCCAAATTTCTAACACTATATCCAAAGCTTAAACTCGAAATTTTTGGTGAAATTAAAACAGTCTCATGCCAACTCATCTATACATTTGATAGTGCTATATGCATACATTTGATGGAACAAATTATTCTATACAATGTCCCGTACATTTTTTCATTACAGTAGATTAGTCATAACACATGAAGAAATAAAATTTTAATATTATTTTATTTTCTTTAAGTAATCATAAAAAAAAAAAACAATAAATTTGATCCCATATGCTAAAATCAATAAGTGAATCCTACTTAATTCCCTCAAAAATAGTTTAGGACCTCTCTATCACATATATATGCGCATGCTTCTTTTTAATTTTGCCTCTTTTTTTTTTTTCTGTTTCTCATTCCATATTGCCCCATGCCCAAAACAGAATCTTCTTTCTGAACAAATAGATATTCTGTAAAAATAAATCGTATAAAACAAAATAGAAATTTATTGTTTGCGAACATCTGAAACGCAATCGTACTGCAGCTACGCTTTCCTCAACAGTCCAGTCAGAGTCGGACACTGATTTTGCTTGCGTAACTCATCTTCTATCATCTCACTGACCCCATTCACTGCCAAACCACAAGGACCCGTGCTATGCTTAATACTCTTTTTTTACACTTATTTATCCATTTTTTTAAAATTTTTAATTTATAACTTTATTATTATAATATACATATATATATATAGTTTACAACTATCATTTTCCAACCACAACCATTTGCCACTCCTCTCTCATGGGGAATGCCAAGGTACCCGTCCCTATGTATTCGTAGGGTGACGTCCTTCTTTAAATGAGACTTTTTTTTTTCACAAAAATAAAAAAGATATAGACCATGAGACAAAAGGAAAAGAAATTTTTTATGTTCATCTCATATATTTAAAATTTTAATAAGTTTTATTTTTTTAATTTAGATTTATTAATTTAATATTTTATAATTCAAAAATTTATTAATTCTATCTCTATAACATTTTTAAATAATTTAAATTATTATTAAATTTATAATATTTATAAGTTTAGAAGATAAATAATAAAATTAATAAAAATTTTAAAATACGAAATAACAAATTAATAAATTAAAAATGTAAGATAAAATTAATTAAAATTTTAAATTTAATTTAAAATCACTTAAGAGTATAAAGGTACCATAAATATAAACCCAAAGAATGTTTTAACTAGTGTTTTAGTTAAGTTTATGACCAATAGATTCAGCTAAACTATAATGTCAAAAATTGTGAATGTATACTACGGGGTGGGCACGGGCTCGGCCCGGAATTTGGCCGTCTTGGTACCGTTTCAAATTTTTTTTTTAAAACTTTTGTCCCATCTCATTTCGTTCCGAATTTTTTTTATCCCGTCCCGATTTTATCTAGCCTTGTCCCGGTTCTGTCTCGATTCCCGTCCCAACGCCTTTGTCAAGTCAAGTCCTGGTTAAATTAAAAAAAAAAGAAAAAAAATAATGGAAAATGATAAGTGTGTGTATAAAGTAATAAAAAGAGTGTTGAAAGCAAGCAGAAAAAGAAAAGTGGTAAACAGCAAAAATGAATGTATAAAAAGTAATAAATGAGACAAATATATATGGTTATCGAGATAATTTCGGATGGATGGGACGGACCATATTTATATAAAGTTTGGGACGGAACCGAGATGAGATTTTACTTGTTCCGGTCTCGTTCTGAAAATTACTATGGACACAAAATTATGTCCCAATTTTGTCCTGAGTCCCGAATTGTCTCGTCTCAAAATTATCCTAGACTAAGACAGAACACCGAGATGTCGCGTCCCATGCCCACCCACCCCTAACGTACTCATTGATAAATATTTGGAAATCCTGACAGGAATAACCAAGTCACTGTATTTGTGATAAATTGAATTCAATTTCTACTATTCAAGAATTCATGTGACGAAAAAAAAAAAATATGTATAACTATAGGCATCTTTCTATAAAACTGAATAATTTTGTACATCATCATGTGATGATGATGATGATTTTACTACTGCAATTAACTATAAAATAAGACAAACAAATCGTGTACATAGTGTTCCCCAATAAATCACATCATGTGGGGGGTGACCATTGCCTGAGAAGAATTTAATGTACTCTGTACCTCGAAGATCCCACATGTGACTGACTTCAGGACTTGTATAATTACCAAATGGGATATGACTTCTTCTCTGAATCTCACTTCCTTTCTCACTGTTCAATTCATTCTGTTGTCAAACTAAATAATAAAGTCATGATGACTTTATCATTCAAATGCTTACAGCACACCTCATTCACGTTTCCCCAATTCCATTCTCATTCTTAATCTCTCTCTCTCTCCCTCTCTATCTATTTGCATGGCCAGGATTGAACTGAATTCTTCATTGAATGCTGCTTTCAGGGAACCATCAGGATGAGAGCATGATACTTTTAGCTATTAGGTCAAATTATTTCCTTGGTAATAATGCAAGTTGTTAAAATGATAAAATATAAAATATTAAATTAATAGTGTAAAATTATATATTAATTAATTTATTTAACAATCGTTATCATTTTATGTCAATAATTATAATAATTATATAAAATTTTGACGGTATTAAATTTCATGAGTACTTTCTCTTTATGTTCTACAAACTTTTTATAATATCATCTATATTTTATCCTTAAACATTGCGTTTAGATTCACTTAAATTTTTGGTTTTGATAATTTTTTTTTTACGCACAAATTTCATTATGATAGGCAATGAGAATTTCTTTTCTTTCTTACTTGCTGAAATTTTGAAAAACGTTCTTCCAGACCCTGAGATCTAAATCAATATAAAAAGGTTACGTAAAATTATTTAAAATTTAATTATGTCTTAGTAACCTCAAATCTTACGTGCATGGAATGTCTTAATTTTTTGTTGGAGTTATAAGTTATGTCTTTGTGAAAATTATACATTATTTTGCACCTTAATGAGTATTAATTAATTTAAATTAAAGCTGAGCATAATTATAATGACACAAAATTTTATCTATCAAATTTTAACACAATACATTTCTCAAACTCAAAGACTTATACATTATTTGCACTCACAAGAGTGTATTAAATATAAAATCACTCTTAAACTTTTTTTAACAATATATACTTTAGGATATTATAATTTATTGACATGATATTAGAATTCTTATTTTCAAAAAAAAAGGATATTAAATGAGTTTTTGTATGTTTTAGATATAAGCTATTCTTGAGTCCTTATCTAATCATTTTTTTATAAAGTATATACTTCTGACCAACTTCATGGAACCATTAAAATGTTTATTTTGCTAGGCTTAGGGCATTCTAATTGAAAGTAAACATTAAATGCCAAAGTAGGATGGTGTACAAGTGTAACATTAATGCCACTGTAACATCCTCAATTCCACTGTACGTGTCTCTCTGCCCCCTATTTATATGACCATTGTGAAGGTCCCATATCTAGTCAGTATCTAAACAATTGTGCAGAGAGAAGAGAGAGAGAGATGTGTCCAGCAAGCTCATCAAGATGGTGTCCAACACCAGAGCAGCTTATGACTCTGAGGAAAATGTACAGAAATGGAGTTAGAACTCCAAATGCTTCACAAATTCAACACATCACAGCCCATCTTTCTTTCTATGGAAAGATTGAAGGTAAGAATGTTTTCTACTGGTTTCAGAATCATAAAACAAGAGATAGACAGAAGCTAAGAGGGAAATTGAACAAGCAGCTGCACCTGCAGCTCCAACAGCAACAGCAACTCAATTATCACCATCACCATCACCACCTGAGCCAGACAAGCCATTTTCTCTATGATCTTGGCTCTGGTTCTGGTTCAACTTCAATTTCTACCTTCCAACTTCCATTCTATAACTCAGTTGGCTTGTTTCCAAAGGTTAATTATCCTTAGACTCATTCATTTATTAATTCTTCTTTGCATGATATTGGAGTCTAAATCCTCTGCAATTAACTTCATTGCAATTGCTAATACCAGTTGTGGGATGAGGCTACACTGTAGTTACAACTCTAACCAATGGCTGACAGCAGCGATCACAGTGGATAGCAAAACATTCAAATTCATGATATTGCATTATTTGTTTTGATTTGTACTTGATGATGGGAGAATATTCTGTTTTTATCCGTTTTCTCTCTTATTACATTGTCATAATCAAATGGGTATGTTGCAGCAGCTACTTTTTGGCTTGTTCATGTATATTACTTCAGTTTTGCTTTAGGGTGGTTGAAAAAGCTCAAGAAAAAAGCGCATGTTTGTCATTAACTTTCATATCTTATGCATGCCTTTCTATGAGATCCTAGCTAGATTCTCTATAAGTTTGTCAGTTCATTTTTGCTTTTCGTTTTTGAATTTATTTTCCTCACTTTATACACTTCTTTTGGCTCACTAGTTTTATTTTTTATCTACATTTAACTTTAATAAGAACATGCATGAATAGTCTTTAGAATGCTACACTTTTTTTTTTTTTTGATATGCAGAATGCTACACCTCTGATATTAATTAAAGGGGATAACTAAAAAATAGGATAGAATATATGATAAAAGATGTTACTTCCAAATTTTCTTTTTTCATAAAAGTGATATGTTCTCTTATCTTATCATAGGGCTAGGTTTTGACTTGTAAGATTATATACATTTTAATCTATTCCTTAATTAATTAATCGATTATTGAAGGAATGCATAACATGTGGGATATGCCTTTCATATTTTAACTTGTACATTTTTGCACAATTGAAGCAATTTTAGGGAAAATATAAATTTATATTGGAAAAGGGCAAGAAATAAAAAAAAAAAAAAGTGTGATTATGCTTAAATATACAATTTGGTAAATTAATTAAATTGTTAAGAAAATTAGTTAATTAAATTGCTACATTATTTGTTTAGTTTAAAAGTTTATCTTCCATATGAGACTCATAGTTTCCAGCATTAGATTACATTTTTCTACAAATTCTTATAAAAGTTATTTATTTATTTTACCAGAGAGGAGCTAGAGAAGCATCAAAACAAGCCAAAAATTATCCATGGAAAATGGGTAAACCAGAGGCATTGAAGGAAAACACAATGCTGACAACATTCTACAATGAAGATTGGACAATGATGGTGGATGTGGGTCCCCCTCCATGTTGTTGCCCTAAACCTCTTAAGACTCTGGAACTGTTTCCAATCACTGATAGACTCAAAGCAGCAGAGTAAAGCACATGAAACCATGGCACTTTCTGAAACACAATCTCATGACTCTCTGTGCCTCCCTCTGCCCTAAAAGATATTTCTTTGACTTTCTCTTGGTGTCTAATTAATTGAATTTCTTGCATGAGAATTAAGAATCATCTCATTTGTCTTTATCAATTGGATTTTGTCTTTTCACTGTTTGTAATATATGATAATTGTGTGTAATTTCATTAACCAGCTCTGAACCTCGCTTTGAATGTGGGGATTTTGACATTTGTAAAAAAAATTATTTATGGAAATAAGTTCAAGTTATAATTATTTACAGAAATAGATCTTTTTTAAATCATAATATATAAAATGCCAAAACATATTGATAAAACATCAAAATACATTAATAAAACGCCAAACTGTATTAACAAAACACTAATTCATATGAGTTTTGGTAAAACTTCAAATTATTTATTAAAAAAGGCAAGGGTTTGGCAATTTGAGCTTTTTTTTTTTTTTTTTTTGAGTTTTGACCCGTTAATTTGTCTTCTCTCGTAAAAAAAAAAAAAGAAATAATTTTAAACTAAACTCATTTTTGCAAATATTTTATTTACCAAAACCTATTTTTAATCAAAATCCCTTGAATGTGGTGTTGCCTTTTCATTCTGTGTTTTGAATTTTATTTAATTTTCTCTTTCCTATAGTAGAAATTTTCTAAATATATGATATTTCCAATTTATGTTCATCTTTTCAGTTTAGGAAAAATGTTAAATTCATCTCAAAATATATTTCTAAGTCTGAAACTGTTCTCTCAAAAGTATTTTACAGTTACAAGTATATGGTTTTCTATCAGATTTAATATCAACAATAGAAAATTATGCAGAACAAAGGTGGCTGCTTCATTAACTTTACATTCTGCAGAACAGAACGACCAACTTTCGTGCCTACAAATATACATTAATATACACTAACAAACTTTCTTCATTTCTTTCCCTTTTCTTATGAATTTCACAAGAAAAGCTATTAACTACATCAACTATACAAATTAGAAAACATAAAGAAATATCAAAGTTATGGAAGAGTATAAATGAAAAAAAAAAAAAAAAACACAGCAAAACTAGCTCTCAAGTGCAGAAGAGTTCCTCCAAAAGATCATCAAAAATGAACTCATCCATAAGATCATCAAAAATTAAGTCATCTAGCTCAAGAACTATGCATTCAGAATCAAATTGGAGATTCATCCAGCCATCATGTTTGGATAGGTCTTTGCTGCTATAGTAGTCCAATGACAGGGAATTTGGAGCTTTTGAGCTGAGATAGAAGCTTATAAGTATCCATACTTGGCGAAGAACACGGTCTCCTGCCGGCATTAGACGAAGATGACAGACAGAAGACAATGGCCTGGGATAATAGCTGTATGATCTTCCAAAAATTTCCACTAAAACCTCATTGATTAGATCAAACAAAACAAGATGATTACACTGACCACCTTCATTACCAGAGCAATTAGGATCAGAAAGCCAGCAACCCTCTAGTTCTTCATAGACTGAAGGGTCAACTGGTTGGTCAACAGAATACCATGTTGCAAGAGATTCATGGCCAGTGAAGCCAGAAATCTCTAACACTTCTTTCACATAATTGAATTCAGCTTTATTTCTAGCATTCACTTCAACAAGAGATGTTAGATCGTCAAAGTGCTTGCCAAGATAATCCACTTTAGTCTCCTCTTGGTCATACAAATCTTTATCTATCAATTCATAAGCAAGGCCTCGATTTAACTTGGAATCTGCTTCAGTACAACCAACATTAGAAAATTAACCAAATCACAGATGCACCATCAAGTTGGGAAGGGTAACAAATTAGTTTAAAAATTAACTATAATAGCAAACATATCACATTCATACTGTAAATCTTTATAGAAAATTTATAATAAATTATTACAGGAAAAAAAGAAAAGAAAAGAATAACTAGCTGTTAGGAATAGCCTCTCCATATTCCCAAATGGAGAATGATCTCTAATTTAATCAATCTGATCAAACAAACTGTTAGGAATACAAAGTTGCATGGGTTAGACAAGAATGGGCATGCACATACACAAAGAACAGATTTTGTCAGCAATAACAAGAAAGAAAGTAAGAATATAATTATGACTACTGCATACCTTCAGATTGGGATGAAGTGCTGCTGTATTCAGAGGAGACTGATTTTGCTTCTTCTGTCATAATAGCAGATTTTCTTGTTGCTCCAGCATCTTGCTCAGCGCAAGCAGCACTATCACTGTCTGTTAAGAATGGAAATTCATCCATTTTTATGCTTTCCTTAGCATATGCCTCATTATTCACATCTAGTCCTGAACCTGCAATGCTTCCAATAATAAATTTATTTCGAGCACCTTTGGAAATGCTATCTTGAATTGTAGTATCTAGAAGCTTGTTGGAATCACTATGGTAAAAACTCTTCTTCTCTTCATTTCTACTTATGCTTGGTGTACTCTCTCCAAATTTCCTAATCGGTATCATAGGAGATAAAGCAATGGGAGGTTCATCACTCTGCTGGAAGTAAGATTTGAGGTTAGGCATTGAAAGAAATCTTTTGAAGAATTTTGCAGTCTTTAATGCTGAACTTGTATCTTCTGCTCTCAATCTCAACCTCTCGGATTTGGGGTACTTGATATCTTTGTTAAAACTATTCTCAGACAGCTGAGAATATCTGTGCGTTGATTCTTTCAGAGATGAAGTCCCCACGGGGGAGAGTTGACGCTTTCTGAATGAATAAAAAGGAGGACGATTGTCATAACCACTTCTAGCAGTGTGTTTTCCTTCAGTAAATGCAGAGTCTTTGCACTTCTCAAGAATCTTCTTCAATTCCATAGAAACGTTATTTCCATGAGGAATTTTGTGAATCATACCATCCCTGGTGATGCGATGCCTTTCATTTTTGCTATCCTCTATAACATGTTTGATCTTCTGTTTAAGATCCTTGAACCGCTTCATAACCATTTGGTTCTGACCCTCTACTGAAACTGATGAAAAATTAGAACCTCTCTCAGCCAAATCTTGTTTAAGACTTGGAATTCTATCTAATTTAAATGAAGAATTTGAAGACATGGACTGTTTTTGAAAATCTTCTGAAGAATTAGACAGACATTCAGTTTGCATTTCACTTTCAGTTGATAAACGTCTCTCTGGTGTTGCATTATTCATATCATCTACCATTTTGTTGGGTTGACCAAGCACAGAATATTTACTTCCTGATGATGAGCCGGGACCAGGAAATGACAAAGACTTGTTTAACGCCATTTTCCCACCAAATGTCTGCTGAGAATGATAGTGATGCACTAAAGGAGAGCTTGGATGATGAAGAACCTTTACCAGAAAGTCCTTGTTTGAGTTGATTATTTCAAGAGCATCCAGAAAATCCTTGAAAAGTTGGGGTGAAGCATCTGCTGTTAGTATCTTTGCACGAATTAACTTCTCCTCTGGGTCGCTTGGACTAGAAAAGCTTGAATTTTGCTGCAGAAGGGTTTGATCTTCTGTAGGTTCCTTTCCATGCTTATGAATCTGGCTAGACTCCGAAGAATCACTATCAGAATCAGTGTCACTATCAACACGCGTTTCATTATTAGAAGTTGGTTCTTCAGAGGAAGCTTGTGGCGATACATCCAATGTGTCAGTAGCATGATGGTTCCTACTCATTTGTGGAGGCATTTTTGAACCTTCAAGTGCTTGTAACATTTCAGTAAGGGGATCAATCTCTGAAGTATCTACTCTATGAACCGGTTCAGATTGAGGTTGGGGAGACTTTGCAGGGTAGGTTGAACTTCTATTATGTCGACCTTTCTTTCTGGATATCTCTTCAGTAATAAGTGCTTTTAACCTGGATTTCACAGAATGTTTGGTTCGGAGAGTGGACTGTACTTGTGGTTCTTCAACCTGGCAAGCTTCAAATTAGATACTGCCTTCATTATATCCCATAATGAACATGTTTTGCAAAACTAAGCAAGTAATGTATCTAAAATTCCAGATAATTCTACTGAGAGAGTAGAAACCAAAATCAGGACAATTAACAATGCATGGAGGGGAAAAAAATCATGGAAACAAACATATTGGAAGTGTCACCCAAAAATACTACCAATTACATTAGAGGATGTAGTCCCAGACTTGTCTTGTTCCAGCAAATTAACAACCCCAGTGGAATCAATGAACTTTGGAGCTTCAGATCCTACACAGCAAAAGAAATGATATTAAAATTTTTTAACACGAAAACAATTTTCGTTTTTTAACTTTTTTATCATTAGCAGTAAAAAGAATGCAAAGTTGTGTACTTGAGAGAAAAACCAGTGTTTGCAAACTCTATACCACAGTTGGGTAGGTTGGTCAGGATCAAAAATATATAAGTCTAAAGAACTAGAATTAATGATAATAATGAACCATTAGACGGGTTTTCCCATAGCAGTAATGTGAGTGAAGAAGCATTATCCATAGTAAGCAACATATGGCTAATATTAGCCATGAATAAAGAAGCAATTATCAGCAATGGCCTATGAGTGTATTGATATCTCCTCTTGTCATATGAACAGAACGGTTTTATGTCAAGGGTTTTATTCCCGTGATGTAGTCCCTTTCCCTTTCCCAGTGTGTGGCTCTCATATATATAATGGATTAAAATCTATTGTTCCACTTTCTTATCCCACACCCATGATTGATTTAACAAATATAAAATAACAGCTCCCACATTTTATATGTTTTTCTTTGGCCAATCATGAGTAGTGGTGCAATATATGAGATATTATGTAGAATAACAAATTTGGTAGAAGAAACAAAAAAAAACGAAGCATTTATCTCAAAAAATCAAAAGCACACTTACTTGCAGCATTTCTTTCACCACCTTGCTTCCTGTGCATAAACTTTTTCTTGACTTGACGCCATTGATAATACTTCATGATATGCTGGATTCCCCATACTCCTGTCGGTTGACTACTACTCTCTGGAGACATGCCAGAATGTTTCTCCTTAGTTTGTTTTCCCATGGATACCTTTATTCCAAACTTTGAAACTATGAGGAGAAAAACGACATCAGCTACAATTCTACAAGCTTGCCAGACCTGATCCTTCTAACAACAAATATCAAACACCATATGAACAATGAGTTCCGAAGCTCAGTAAATGAACATTACATTCTGGATATTCTTATGGTTCTTCATTGATCATAGAAAACTCCAAGTAAATAGCATCAAAACAAAAAGGGTATTGAAATTTCCCAAAAGTGGATCACAAATTGTATCAGATTTTTCCCTTGGGAGCATAGGCCTTGGCTCTTAGATTGAAACAGAGGAAAATAATAGATCAGAAAAGGGAAATTTTTCTACAATATGAACACATTTTCTCTAATGGGTTCATGGGAAAACAAGAAAATTTCCAGGAACTCTTTAGATCAGAAGCATTGCTCAGTTAACAGAAGAAAAAGCAGAGAATCAATATCAAAACTGAGACAATATTAAAACTGGCAAAATTCTAATCCAATTTCTCATATGTCATTACCAATTGAGTGAATTTGATTTCTAAAATCATAGAAAAAAAAAATAAGGATTTATAGAATAGAAGGGAAAGTAACGTCACCTTTGCATATGATTAATCGACTTCACATCATGAAATGAAATTCTGCAGATAAATGAAGAGAGGAATAGAGGAAGTAAAGCAATCCTTTCATTTTGTTTGGTTTGTTGGCTGTGATGTTAAGAGAGAATAAAATGAAGGGAAATCAATAGAAAGCCAAAACGGGAGAACACATCTACTCCTCAATTCCGCTGATTATTTTCCTTCATCTTTTTTTTTTTTTCACAATTTGCCATTTAAAATCCAACATCGGTTTTAAAAATTATTTTTTGTTTTATCCCCCTTAAGGTGTCAAGCTTGTCAGTTAATTGTGTGAATTGGTTGTGCATTCAAAATTGTTAACTCAAAAATATTATTCCACGTTTTAAGAAAGTAACATGCCTAAAACTTGTGAGAAAGAATTAAAGCAAAAGATGGAAATATGTCAAGCGATCCCTTGAGCTAAATTAGCTCAATTGGCTTGTAGTTCGATAAAATAGACTTATGATCTAATGAATTAATAATTTTGAACAAATGAATCATGCTTGAGTTGTTATAAGCTTGTTTCACTAGCTTATAAGTTAATACGCTTAGATATATATATATATATATATATATAGTATGTTGCATATATATTATTTCAACATATACAGCTTATGTCACATTAATAATATCATTAAGTAAATAAATTGAATCCTTTCGTCTCTATCATAGTTAGGTATGTAAGGCTTAATCTCATTTTAACAAAATACACATGTTTTACAGAATTATTTTATAATGTTTATAGAAGTTTTATAAATATATTTATTTTACTAAGACTATTTATTATTTAATGTTTATTTTTTAATAATTTAGAATGTTATTTTTTATTTTTGTTAAATCAACGTGATTTTTCAGTATTTAGACTATTATTTTGCTAAATGAATGTAATTAATATATTTTGTTTAATTGTGCCAACTTATGAGTTAGTTTGAACTCATGAGTTAAGCTTAAGCTTAGAATATTGACTCATCAATTGAAAAATTCAACACTTCTGTTTACTAAATTTTATGTGGATTGAGCATGAGTTCAATGTAACTCGATTAAAGTTGGCCTATTTCCATTCTTAATTAAAGTTTGTTAGAATTATTTTTTAGTTGAAAGTAGTTTTGGCCAAAAAAATATACCTAAGGTGGAAAACTATTATTTCAAATTTGAATTGGTTTGACTGTTTCTTCTTAAAAAAATTTATAAACATTTCAAAAATTAAAATGTGTATTTTTTTTAATAACCATAATGAGCAATCTTTTTTAAAAAGATAACCTCAAGAAACTAATAAAATTACTTTTAGATTTTGCTTATACTTCTACATCATAAAAACATAGTTGATTTAAACAAACTCTAAATAGTTCTAGACTTTTCAAACTTGATTTTCTCAATAGTTGAAATAAGAAAAATAAATCTATTAATAGTTGCTCTAAATAGCTCTAAACAATGCTTCTTATGCCAGCAGCTCTAGGTAAAACAGCTTAACAACATCCTCAATTGAACCCATGCATAAACTCTTCATATGCTTCAAGAGATCTTTCATCCATAATAGAATGTGTAACTGGTTTCCCAAGGCTAACATACACAGTTCCTTCTTTGCCAGAAGTTGTATGCTATGAAACTAAAAACTGCAAGCGTTTTAGATTCCATTGATTAACACTACCTTGAATTTGAAACTTTTGAGTCATACTTGTTAGAGGAGACTATCATTTGCCCCTCTTTGTACCGACAAGATGAAAGAGTGTGGAAATACTCTAAGTATGTTAAAAAGAATTAGTGTATCAAATACCATGATTGGTGAGAAACCTGAAGTTCATACAATTGGAATGAGAAAAGGAATAGAAATGAGAATGAAATGACTATTTCATTTCATAATTTGGTAGCTCATGAAATATAACGTGACACAGAGTCAATTAATTTTAGGGACCAATTATGTTGTTGTCCCATATAGTGTTCTATTGCAGTAAATTAATCAAAATATATATAAAAAAAAAAAAATGAGACAACAACATTATAAATTAGTTTGTTTATTGTTAAGAGAAGACTCAAGATCTAACATACTTCCACACATGAAAGCTCTTTAGACTTTACTTAATTTGGGATCACTTTGTCCAACTTAATGTTCCTTCCACAAAGTATTCCATCTTAATTTGGGATCACTTTGTCCCCATAACTATGAGACGTATAGGCATAACTTTTATAGAAAATGAATCATTTTACCAAATCTGTTTGATAATTTTTGAGATGGAGCCCTTATAGTTTCTCTTCACATTTATACTTCGATCCTTCGCGAGTTATTTCTGAATTTGTCGTTGGTTTGAACCTAAAACCTCTTGCGAACTAGTCTGGATTTTTGACGTGAGATTATTTTAGAAACTATTTACCTAATTAAATAGGTTCCACTGTAAACATATTATGTAACTTTACTTTGTTAATTAATAGTGTATAATACATACATATATATATATATATATATATATATATATATATAGCTATGCAAATTATGAATGTGTAATGTTTGTTTGGTCATCAATGGATTGATGTTCCGAATTACGTTGGAAGCAAGACATGTTCTTCAGTTAGGGCTCTGATTATCTTCTGGGAATTAGAGAGAACATATTTATCATTTGGCTCTTTCTATTTCTACTAGAAATTATGTGAATGCATGACGGTATTGCATGAAGTGATTATCCTCTTTTTATGTGTTTTTATTTCATTAATATATGCTATGAATTGATAATCAGGGTTTGGAGTTCAACGAATCGTTGAATATAATATAAAATTAATTTTAAACCTTCTTATAATAATTTAAATTTTTATGTTGAAATGCTTGATATGGTATTAAAACTTTTATGATTTCATAATTATATAATCTAATCGATCTACTACCATCTTGTAAGTTAAATTTAAAAAACATTTTAACATATGGTATAAGTGGTTTAGGCCTTTGTGTTGAATTGATTTTTTTACGTAAGTAGTGGTATGCTTTTCTTGGAGCCGATTTCCGGTAAAAAACTTTGTGGATTTGATTTCTTTCAGCTGCTATTACTTGGCTACCCTCTCGTTAGTCATGCTTCTCCTGGTTAAGTCACTGTGCTTTCCCACTCAAAATTTGGACTTGTTTCTTGCCAATGTCTCCCAATAACAAAGTAACCTTTGTTAGATGGAATGAAGATCTGCTGCAAACACTAACACCATTTAACAACGAAAATGGCGTTAGTCAAGAAAAGGGTTGGGTCGTGATTGGGAAAGATTACTTTGTCAGATCTTGAAAGGGTCACTGTAATTTATATACCCAAATACTTTGGTATAATAAGATCGTCAAAGTACGTATTAATTGCGAAGAAGATTGAGAGTTTTCCTCTGAATGTAGAAAATACTTATAGATTAATGAGTTGAAAGCAAACGAGTACATCCCAAAAATAAAGTCTAAATGAGTGCTTTGTCATCATCCAACAGGGAAGGGCTGGAATGCCAGCTCCAATGCTCAATTCAGCAAGGTCATCGTGAGAAAGTGTGAGGAGAGAGAGAGAGTTGAGTTAGAGGGAGAATGTATATCTCAAACATGGGCTTTTTAGCCCTTTTAGCTATCTTTGGAGCTATCAATGAAGAGGAACTTTTGGAGCCAGGGAAGAAAACCAATTAGTAGATGCTTTGGCAAAATATTGTCACTCAACAGTTGATGGCCTAGTTATCCTTAGAACTATTCTTAGTTGTGTCATCTTTGTGATCTTGCAGAATGTGTTCCCTTGTTCCTTAGAGTTTGTTATGCTTAGCTCTATGCCGTTCTCGTTTTAACTAAACAATTTCCATTTTAACCAATAAAAGAAAAAAAAAATTCACTTTCTTGACTTCTATTCTAACATTCTAACTCCATCATATATAGACAAGCAAACCTTAAGAAATTTTAAGGAAAAAAATGTAAATCATGACCACGAAATAACATGTCTGACAGAAGGTTGATATACTAATGGCTTTATACTTTTACACTTTGTGGGATCTCTATAAATATTTAAGGTAATTAGGGTAATTGTGAAAACCAACGCAAATATTTAATACAAGCTTTTTAAACTCGTGCAAGTTAACCTAAACACGTTGAGACCTTATAAACTTGACTCGTGATCTTTTATTTTCTATATCATGCATTGTGATTAGTAAAAAGAAATTATAAAATAATATTATATAAAAAGTTATTCAATTTATTTACACCAATTACAATAAGTATATATGACAAGAAATAAAATATTATAAGAGATAATAGATTTGCTTCAAAAAAAAATGGTTGTCTTTCAATATGTAATATGTTATATTAAATAAAATAAATTTTGAATATTGACCCATTTACAGTTAAAGCTATGTAAGTGTGAGGATAAGTTTCAGAATTTTGGCCTTTTTATCATTGAATTCTATTGAAACAATCTCAGAATATAATTTTTTATGAGTTTTTTTTTTATTGTTTTTAAGCTTTTCTTCTTTGACTGTAATTAAGATGGCACAAAAGTCAAGATTTATTATTGAATTAAGGAAACTAATTGTTGTGATATTAATTAATTAATTATATGAATATATAAGCTATATTGGCAATTATTAGGATGAATGGTGGAGTTTCAATCTCTCATTTGGCATTCTATTCTTTATCTCATTGATTTTACAACTATGTGCATAACTAATCAATTAAAACACAATGCGAAATGAAATGAAATGAGACACTAAAAGACAGAAACTGTCCCCAAACGGATACGTTGCATATGTGGTATATTAATTGAGTCAATAAATGAATATTTATGGCCTAATGAAAGCCTTTCCTAACTAGAGTTCCTCTTTATAAAAGTGAGAGGGAGATTGTTGAGATTATCAGCCTTGTTCAGGATATTACTATGGCCGAGAAGACTGAGATCTATGATGCTCCAAATGATACTGTTCTGCCAATGGAAATTAATGAACCTACTTCAGGATTTGAGCAGGAAATTACTTCAAGCACTGTAAGGATGTGCAGTCGTTCCAAGCAGTCAGAGCACAACGAGAGGACCTGTCAGAGTGCTGTTGCTGCTGCTGTTATGAAGAATGAAAGCAACGGAAAGGTATAATTTTATTGTAATTTTTTAGGATTTTGTATTTTTTAAAAAAAAATTAAGAGTAGAAGCATCTCTAAAAGTAATTAAAGACACATTTTTTTTTTATTTTCTTTTTCAGAATCATGTGAAGATACTAAGTAGAAGTATCCAACCTTTTTTTTTTAAAAAAAAAAAAAAATTCTCAAGAAGCCAAAAGAGCTTTTAGCTTTTGTTATTACTTCTTTATCTTAAAAGCACTTTTTGTAAAATTAATCCAAATGAGCTCTAATTCTTGTTCTATTTAGTATCTTGTAAGTGGTAGTCTGTAATTTTTATTGAAAATGAAGGATATGAATGCAAGGAAGAATGGTGATGGTGGGGTGATTTTTAATTTCTCAACTACATATGCTTGCCTTGTCATCAATTTCACTTTAGGGCAAACATTTTTGAAAGTTTAGAGATTTAGAGTGTAATTGAAGATATGCAGGAAAAAAAAAAAAAGTCATATACTCATTTGTTCGACATGTCTCACTTGACTTCTCTTTCTGTTTTTCTTCTCATTTTTAAACTATAAATTCATCAAATTATAACCAAATGAACCACTATAATTATAAGCTAAACCTAATAGATTTATCATTCATTTAAAAAAGTATAATCTATTTTCCCTCACATTCAACACCGTTTCAATGATCTCTTAAAAGGAAAAAGGGAAAGAGAACGTGAGAGCCACAAATGAAGGTGAAAAAGAGGAAACCAATCCTTTTCTGAAGGAACTTGAAGGGAAATTGGAAGAATGGAATGGTGGTGAGGCCTCTAGCCAGGAGGGGGATGATGACTTGGGGAACAAATGGATCCGATTAGGAGGAAGTAAGTATGCAGCATTTTAAGAGTGACTAGAAGCTATAAACTTTGGGCGTTTGACCATTTTTATGCTTTGTATAACTATGCAAATTATGAATTATTTGTGTATGGTGTGCCCTTTATGAATTGATGTTGGCTAAATTATGCTGGCAGCTTGTCATGAGCTGCAATTAGGGCTCTAATTATCTCCTGGGAATCGGAGAGAGCATCTCCTTCAATTTTTATAGACAATTACGTGAATGCATGACTGTGTCAGCTTTTGCCAGAGCCGATTTCTGGCATAAAACTTGCATTTGATTTTCTACCCATTTCTTGGCTTCCCCCTTCATTAGTCATGCTTCTCCTGGTAAGTAAGTACCTGGTCTGCCCAGTCAAAAATTAGGAATTGTTGCTTTAGCAAAATTTCCCTTTAATCGCATATTGAATCTCACATCTTTTTATATTATTATTTCAAGAAAATGCAGTATGTATGTTGCAGACCCACTTTTCATCAAACAACGGTTTGTTGCTTAGGGGAGTATTTAATTTGTGACCATCGTAAAAAAAAGATGGTGTCAATCAAAACAGGAACAGTGTGATACTAGGGATAGATTACTTTGCCAGATCATGAAAGGGTCACTGTAATTTGTATCCAAATTGTAGTTTTTAGTTTGTTGTTGATGGAAAAGAAGGGAATAAGGGAGATAGTTAGAGAAGGGAGAATACTTACTATATCCAAATTTCTTTGGCTTCTTAGCTTGATTCCAAATGCACTAGTACATGGGTATTTATAAATGTTTTGAAACTTTCCACAATTCAAGTGATACAATGAACTTTAACTTCTTCAATCTGTAACTCAAAAAAACTATAAGCATATGAAAATACTATGACTCCTTAAAACTATAAGTTATGCATAGAAAAAATATTCGACTTCTAGAAACTGTAAGCCCTCCATCCCCTCCCCCCAAAACATCCATAGGAAAAATATTTTGAACCTCAAAGTTTAATTAATTACTTCATTTTCCAACAAGAAATAGATAAGCTTGGTACTATATGTTGACGACTATATGAGGGAGCTACATAGAAGCAAGAAGGGAATGTTAGAATAATAATTTGAATTTAATACATCGGTGTCTTTTTGTGTTTATAACTTATATACGTTATATCATGTTTTAGGATATTTCACTGAGGAGACATATTAAGGAGGAGCTAGTATAACTAATGGAAGTCATATATACAATTTTCACAGTTGCTTTGAAATAAGTTAGTGAGTCTAATATTATCTATGCAATAATATAAATAGAAACATCAAAAGAGGTATTAATTAAGATTGATGTTGGGAGTTCTTCCCTCGGTATAGATAACACTTTTAAATTAATGAGTTGAGAGCAAATGAATTTCATCCCAATATAACTTGAAATAGAATCGAGTGAAATACTTTCCTCCTCCTTCAACAAGGAGACTAGAGCGCCATCTCCCATGATCAAATTGAGCTAGGTCATAGATCAAGAGAAAGTTAGAGGTGAGAAGGTCAGCACTGAGAGTGATTTTAGGAAAGAAGAAGTGCTTTTTAGTCCTTTTCATTGCAGTAAATTTGCTTTTGGATTGTGTTATTGCAAACTTGTTATAAACTTGTTAATTAATTTTAGCTTTAATAACTAGATTGAAGGGCTAGGATCTCGATCCATTATTTAAATACCAAATACTATGGTCATGGGATTCATATTTTATAAATTTTAACTAGACATGCTCTAATACGAGAATTGAGATTTGGAATCAATGACTTTGTGACGGAAATGTCACTTGAATTTGAGTGGTGCTCATTTTTCTGAGAAAAGCTTTTGGAGGTATTTCTGCTAAGTAAACAAGATTGATGAAAGTTCTGAGAATCGACAAATTGATAGTACTACTGATTAATTTGTTTTGAGCAGCAATATGAGCATTATCTTCTGTTGGCTCAAGAATTCATTTGCTGCTATTCCATTCTTCATTCTAAGATTAGTAGATGGGAGACGTCGATAAGAATTCACGATTAACTGGCATGATAATTGCAACGACTGTATGGAAACAAATATGCTTGTACCTTCTGCTTTAGTGATTCAGGTAAAATGTGAAAGCTAATAGTGTTATTGAACTCAGATTAAAACTAGTCAGAAAAACTGAACGAAGTGTCTTGTGAGAAAGTTTGGTTCGGGTGATGAGTTCTTTATTCAGTTCTCTTCTACTATGGAACAGATTTGTAGTAAACATTAATTTTCATAAAAATAAATAAATAAATAAAAAATCAATGTATAAGTCTTTGAATTTGATTTCATTATTACATTTCACATATGAAGATAGTTTGATACAGACGAATCAAGAATTAATCTAAAGGGGGCGACCAAGTCCGATCTATTATGGTATTAGGGGAATAAAACCGATAACCTTTGTACAAAAGAACAGTACTCTATCTTCTCATCCACAAATGCCATATATAAACATGTTTATATACAATTCTATTAATATTTAAACTTTGTAAGTCGGAGAGAGGGGGGCTTTTTTTTTTTTTCTTTTTTAACAAGATATACAAATTTTTTACTAAATTTTTACAATTTAAATTTAAAATTTATTTTTTATTTTAAAAAATAAAGCTAGATAGTTATGAAAATAAGTAAAAATAATAATAATAATAAACAGCTCCATTTTAAATTTTTAAGTTTAAAACACTTAATTTTAGTTATATTTGAAAATAAAGAACACAGAATTTAAAACTATCCAGAATGAGACCTAATTAAACTAAAAGCATCAATGGAAAAAAAGATAGCATAAATCACATTTCAATAATTCGACCAAAATTACTCTTAAGCAAAATGCTATATAATTTTCAAATTACAGCATGTGTATAAAAATTAAAACTTGTAATAATTGCAAAACCGTTGAACATAACCCCTAAAATTTACCAGTAAATTAATGCATATCAGACACGATTTTATGGGCTCCAAAAAAATTTAAGACATAAATTTTAAATTTAATAACCTAAATTTTATTCATGTATGGTAGATTTATTTTCTATAAAAATTTATCTTATACATGTGGCTCAATATCCTCTAGCATACATCATACTTTAAAAGACATCATAATTTGATTACTCTCCATATTTGATTGATACGAGAATTTAATTAATTAATATTCCTAGTTATATAATATTTTTTATCCCATTTTCCTTACACAATATACATTGCATCCTTCCTCCAAATTAATCTATGGACTGAAATCAAGCCAAAAAGAGACAAAATTCTTTATTTCACAAGCTAATTAATGTAATTTGTAGTATTATTTTATTATAGCATAACCAATTGATGTCTTATGAGATAAGATTTAGGATAGATGTATAACAGAAAATTGTCAAAAAAAAAATCCATTATTTCAAAGTTAGCTCACTAAGCAGGGTTAGATGGGTGTAACAAAAGAGCCTAAAATTTGGCTTTAAAAAAGGATATAATAATATATGGAAACTTCTCTACACTTTGAAAAGATGAAAAAGAGGAAGAAGGCCATATACCAGTCTGCAGAGAAGGAGGATAGTGAAGAATGAAACTTTCATATTATAGTACACTCTTAATTGATTGGTGGACAAAAATTGTACACTTTTTCATTGCTTAGCTCATTCCTTAGATTTAAGGTGATTTATTCGATACTTCCTCTCCCTAAATTTTAACTGCCCACTTAATTTAAGTTACATGTTGTATAGGATTATAAAAAAAAAAATTGTAATCATATTTTTTTTAATTGTAGATATTATAGTCATGAACTGCTAAATGAATATTCTAGAAAGAGTTCCTCAACATCAAGATGGTGAACTTACTTATGAAAGAGTAAAATGCTTCAAAAAGTTTAAGATGGATGCATGAAGTCAGCAAGTGAACATAAATTTTGCTAACTTTTCAGATGAAAGAGGGGCTCTAATGATTATGATTCTTTAAGTGATAAGGGTAAGATGGATGGGGAAGCTTGGAGGCCAGTTCATGGTGTTCATATTTCAAAAGTTTACCCTTAAGCTGAGCAGCCATATTCATTCTCATGTTGTGAAAGGAATTGGAACATACCAAAATAATTAACCTCCTATATGACTTCATAGAAGTAATCTTAATTTAAATGACACATCTATTTAAGACATAGAACTCTTTATTTTAAAAATCTTCTCACACTTGCAATGTAAAAGGACACCTTTTATCTTATGTTTTCTTGTGAAGCTTGTCATCATTGGAAAAATGTAAAGCTTGATCAATTGTTTTGAAAATTTGAAGGTATAAATCTTAAATTTTAATATAAAAATTATATAAAAATTTCTTAATGTATAATATCAGTATTTCAGTGCCATATATTTTAACATATATATAGTTGGAATTGATGCACTTGCACGGCAATGGCATTAGAATACAGCAGTAGGAATTAGGTCAAGGCAGTTACTAGATAACGATGGTAGCGGTTTCATCACTTGTCGAGGATTTTATTTCATTTTGAACTTTCCTTCTTTTTACTTTACATTAAAAAATTCAAATTACTATGTTGTAACTTTGTAACCGAGTGTAACTGAAATTAACGTTTCTTGAAATATCTAGACTAGACTTTCATATTTGACTTAGCTTAGTTTGGTTTATAAAGGAAAAAATCTCACTTAATTAAACAAATTTTCAGCCTTCAAGTTCTAATACAGGTTTAGCAAGATTATTTTAAGAATAAAATAATAATTTAATTAAAATAAATATTTGAAATCATACTTATAATAGCAACTTTAAACATTATTAAGGCTTGTTTTTATAATATATCAAAATCAATATTAATATGATTTCGTTTGAGTTAGTTTAAAGTTTATAAAAGACAAGCTTCAGCAAAGATTAAGGTTGTGAAATAACTCTGGCTCAGCTGTTTCAGCAAATGAGCTGAGCTATAACACTTTTGATGTTTGACTCTACCAGGCTTGATTACAAGGCTTAGATGGGTGGGAGAATTTGTCTTTTCTTGTATGACGATAAAGGAGGTTTTGAATACCGGATCCTCCGTAAATACACCTGGTGATTTAATGGACAAAGTAAGTAAGAAGCAAATAAATTGTGTGAACAAATTAGAAAAAAAAAAAAAAAAAAGGTAATCAATAAAATAGATTTCATATTAATTAATATCTGGAAAGCAAGAGTAAGCTTTTTTTCTTTTTTTAACTTTTCATTGAGATATATTCTCCACAAAATCTTCTATTATGTCATTGTATTGGAATTGGTAATATTTAATAAAATAATGTTATAAATTTGACTATTTAAATATTTTTATCAATCCCAATGTAATGACACAATTTAGTAATATACTAAGACATAGAATTCAGTCTTTATTTTCACTCAGGTAGAGTGAAAGGGCAAGAAAGAAAGGTTGTGTACTGAGATTCTCAACCCATTTTCTAGCGCTACCATGGCTGAGAAGAGTGAGATATCTGAAGCTTCAAAAGATGTTGTTCTTGCATCAGTAAAAAACGAAACAGGTGAGGCATCTACAGGATCAGCGAGGGCAAAGCGATCATACGCTTGTAGTAATTGCAAGCAGTTTGGCCACAACAAGAGGTCCTGCATAATTGCACCTATTGCTGTCCAAAACCGTGAGATTATTGACCTTAATGTTCCTGCCATGGCAGGGGAGCTTGAGATCTCTGAGACTCCGCAGAATAATGCTCCGATGCCATTTTTTCGCAGCCTACCAACTAGGCAAACAATTCATGTGGAAAAGGAGGCTGACCAAGAAAATTCAGGAGATGGGAGAAGAAGAACTGTAGAATGCAGTAACTTCGACGAGGGAACCCAGAAGAAGAGCTTGAATCAGAATGCTAACACACAGAACGAAAGCACTAGGGAAAAGGTTTAGATTAAATCCAGTTCTGTTTAATCCATTGTTAACAATTGATTGTAAGAATGAAGGGTAAGATGGCAAGGAAGCATTATCATGGAAGGTTTGGTTGAATTTCTTTAGTCATATATAGGGAGATCTTCTCAAAAGTTTAACATAAATTGCACATGCAAACTCAATTTTTCGCATATTTGACCATAAACTTGAAATAACTCTTTTGTGATTCTGTAAAATTTGAACGGAAATTGCCACTAGTTCATGTTATGCACATCTTTTCTTTGGTCAGACACATAAATTGATCCCTAATTGCTTTTACCTCTAAGTTGAGGACCATCAACTACTGCTTTATCAATGTTATAATTAATCACAAAAGTTATGAGTGCCCACTTAACATATTTTCAGATGAGGTAGAGTAGAGACTGAATGATTATTGTCTTTAAATTTCATTGCAGACCTATAGACATTTCATGCAGCTTTCAGGAGGATGGTGGAACCGCCATTGATGCACGGGATTTCCGAGGGACCAAAGAGCAGCAAGAGGAAGTTGTGGATTGTTTAGTGTTTCTAAGACTGATTGGGTGTAGTGAACTCCATAGTCTATTTATTTGATGATTATTGTTTTCTGCTAGACTATGATTTTTGAGGATGAGTATCATATTTCCCCTAACCTCTGATGGGTGAATGTTTCAGTTAGACTATGTTTTCTTTCAACATTTCTTTACAGAAAGCATAACTCCTAGACTCAACTCAAGGATGAATCCATAAATGAAATATGGAGGATGAAGAAAATACTCAAGAAAATAAAAAGAGTGAAATATTGAGAAAAGGTTGGGGAGACCCTTGCCTCCCGTGGATCTGTTCTTGTCTCAACTAGTCAATAACATTGCTTATTGAGTGAGTAAGCAGAGACACATCTTTGTTTTTAAAACTGAGAGAGATTGATTATTTTGTCGGTTACATATTAAAAATTTAGGAAGACATCTATCATCTAGTTAAGGACTAACCTTAAATTCGGAATTAATTATTGTGATTATAAAGGAAATTAACCTCAATGTTTTTTCATTACTATATGGCTGTCCCTCTAGATAACAGTAAAATTTGGAATTAATTATTGTGATGTCAAGAATATTAATGGGAAAATTACGTATATGGATAAAAATAGGGGAATAATAAAAAAAAAATGGGTGATATAACCAAAAAAATATAGATAAAGACACAACCAAACCAGTATTAGTATTAGTAGATCATCAAATTTATAGACCCAATGTACAGGGAAATAGTTAAAACCTAGCCCTTCTGCAAATTTTCAATATGTAAGGAACTTTTAATATACAATGTAATAAAATTAATTATAAGCCTAATCTTAGCGGAAATCTTATTAGCTTAAACGAAGTTTCAAAGGATTGGAGTTCGGAAATAGATTTTGCAACTTTCATGTTTATTATATGCATGCACTAAATATCTTTGAATCGACAACTGAAAATTGATACTTTTTAAGGCGAAGAGATCATTGAAAGTGACACAATCTCTCTAACAAAGCCTTTCTATATCTTGTACTGGTTGTGCTCTTTTAGGGCACACGATAGAGAGACTCTCGACACAAGCAGTGTGAGAACAAAGGAGCATAGAGGGAGCTTATTCTTTCTACCTAGATCTATGTTTTCTTTCTTCCTTCTCCCATTCATGTAAAGGCGTGTCTTTCTCTCTGTTTAATTTGCTGAAGCTATTTCTTCTTAAAGCTCAGATTATGTGCTCAGTTACAGTCGTCCTTGAAATTCTGTTTGGATTAAAACCGGATAAGAGTAATCTATCTCTTTCTCTGAATTCTGGTAGAGGAGATTGAGGTGTCTTATTCTGCTTTCTGTGGTTGTTTTTCCATTAACTCCTGTAATGTTTTTCGGTAGCAATAGAATTCTCCGAAATTCTTTTTTTAACAATTTAAGTTTTCAGGTTAAAATAATTCTTAATAATTTTCATGTTTAAATTCATAGAAAAGTGCCGATTTATTTTAAGTATGTATCTGTTGATATTGGGGATCTTCCTTTAGTTTTGTATGGCTTGCTTTCCTGTACAAACAAGTAGCAGCTGATTTTTCCAGACAATGTAGTATGGTGCACCATGGTGGATGAAATGAAATCAGGTTAGAGAGTTGAATGTACTTTGCGAATATAAAATAATATCTTTCTACTCTTTTTGCTGAAATGTACAATTGTTCATATGTTATAGTTACACCATTTTTCACTTATCCAAGAAATTGAATGAACCATAATGTTGAAAGATAAGAAAAGCACATTAATGAACCATCCAGGAAAGTGTTACCGGCAATTTCTCTACATTTAATTTCTCCTTTAGAAACCTAAAGCACTTACAGCTAGCTGTGTTCTTCAATAGGTGACTCCTCGCTAGGTTTCACCACCACATTTTTCTCCTACACCTACCTCCCTTGAAGAAGCCATGGCAGACTCTTCTTTCTTCCATTCGCGCGCTGTCATCTTCTCTCTTTGCTTACTTTCATCTTTCTTTTGATTATAACTGCCGATGCTTCATTGACACTGCTGCTGCACTTAATGAAATATAAGAAAATACATATCCCCTCTAGTCTTTATTATAAGACATCTTCTAAAAAGTTTTAATAATCTTTGTTATAAGGTACTTTAAAATGAGCTGTTTAACTGATCCCAAGTAAAAATAAGACTAAACAACCCATCTTAGTTGGGCTAATATAATTACGACAAATTTATTAAGAAGTGAATCCACATATTCACTTAACCTATGAAAAGTCAAATTTATGATAAATTACAAAACCAACCCCATTTTTTTAAAAAGTTTCAATTTCCTAACTTTTCTCTTAATGACTTTTCTTATTTTTTTTAGACATATTTTTGCGTGGATTGTTTTTCATAGAGTATTATATTTTGATAATATCATATGCTTTTACAAAATTAATTAAAAAATAATAAATCATACTTTATATATTATAATTAATTTAATAGTAAAAATTTTAGTTCAATTGAACATATTTTTATTAAAGTTTATTTTGTTAAGATTATAAAATATGTTTCTATACAACATTTTTTTTTTGATAAATACAATATTATATTTATTGATCTTGCTCTTGTATCTCTCATGCAATCAATATTTGCTAAATTTATTGTTTTTATTCTCTTTTTTATATTACTTACATGATCATTACGTAAAAAATCATACATCTTATTTAAGCTTAGTCTTATCTTATTTTTATATAATCCTCAAAAAACCTTAGGTAAGAGATTAGTACTAAATTTAAATTTGATGCAAACACACACATATGTAACACAATCATCTAAGAATGCTTTTAAAAAACTTGAAGTTTTGTAGAAATTATATTGTATCAAGAAAATCAATAACACATTGTGTACCCCTAATATTATTATGATACGAGTATAAAATATAAAGATTCTTTTAATATATATATATATATATATTTGGGGTGCCCAATTTCATCATTCTTTTTCCGATTCAATAAATTAACAAAGAGAAATGGGCGGCAGAGGATCAGAATTACAGTGAAAGAATAGAAAGTTAGAATAATTAAAATAACAGAGATGTAGAAAAAGCAAATGATGGCGAAAGAGATAGAGCGAGAGGACCAGAAATAGAGAGACAATAAGAAGGAGAAAGGGAGTTAATGAGAAAGATGAATTGAAATTTCAAGTTTATGAATCCCTGTTAAAGGCAGAGAAAAAAAAATCTGAATCAAATTTTATGTCTCTTTGGAGACGAGTGCCATAAGACCGCCATAGATGCTTCAAGAGTTGAGTCGTCGAGGGCAAAGATTTACTGTCCAATTTGATTTCTGGAATGAATTTACAAGAAAGGAAAAAATATTTTTGTGTCAGAATATAGGAACGAAGGAAAGGCAGCACTAAACGAAAGGTCAAAGATTAAAATGAAAAAGAATGAAAAGTTAGTGGGGTAATTCATAAATTCAAAAAATGACGTGCATTAATTTACAAAAAGACAGAAAACCAGACACATATTTACCGTAGATTACATTGGGTATATGGTGCAGAGTTAGACACATAAGACGAGGTTAAATCATCCCATATTTTAGTTTGGGGTAAATTAGACAAACCCTTTTAAAATTTTAACAAGGTATTTTTTTATAGTTTATTTTTAATAAATACTCTGATTATTTATATTATTGGTTGTTTATTAATGAGAAATGATATTAAATAAGAGTAAAATTAAAATATTATAGAATTAAAAAAAAAACAATAAAATTATCTAATTTTATTAGTTTGTAAAATTCAATTACTTACACTTTATAAGAACCAAAGAAAGTATATGATTATGGCCGCGGTGCTTATGCCATTCTTTGAGAGCTTTCAGCTACAAAGAAGAACCCAAGTAACCCATTTGATCTTTGCAGCATTAGCAAGGGTATAACATCAAAGAACTGAGGCTAATAGGGGACCGCGGGGGCATTCGCATTTCATAGTATAATTACCTCTAACTTTAATAGAATTTTATTATGATGTTTTACTTGGAAAGATGACCCTGAAATTCTTCCAAAAAAGCATGTTTTTGTGCTTCTCTTTGGGAATGTGGTGATGCATTGAGATTTATCAAAATTTAATAAAATAACTTTTTATTGAGATATTTTTTTTGAGTATTTTTAACAATGCATTTTTTAAGTAAAAAATAAGGTAAGTACTCTCTAATGAAAATGTGAAAGATTTGGACAACAATTCTATTATTTATAGAAAGCATAGAGGATTTTAAACAGCGTTTCAATTCCCAAACATAGAGGATTTTAGGCAGTGGTTATCTACTTAACCATTGTCTTACTAATATGAACTTTAGACAATGGTTTATGAAGAGTCGTTGTCTATTGGTATTGCTTTTCCATCACTTCATAACTTTTGAAACTCCATCTCCATAAATCAAGAATAGTTTTACAAACACTAGTTAATTTCACCAAGAGTTACTTCAAACAACTATTTAAAATGCCATCTTTTGTGTCCTTCAATGTTGTCTTCTCCTTTAACTCCATTGATGTCTTCTTTTTTGGCTAGAGTCTCCACATGCCTCTGATAATGAGGTATTTTTATTTTTCTAGTCTCTTTTTAGCTTATTTTGGGTGTATTTGTTGGCCTTAAAGGTATAATGTTTTGAGATGTGATTATTATGAGAGAAATGGTCTCTATTAGATTGAGGATGTGCTTAGATAAACCAAATAACAAAAGAAGGTGTAAAAGCTGCCAACGAAGTTAAAGAGTTATCAAGTGACAAGACATTTGGCTCTTAAATTTATCAAAGACTAGTAGATAGAGCTCTAGTGGATCATGCACAAGAACAACTTGATAGGATGATTATAGTCATCAAAGTCAATGTCACAATCTTGGCCACATAGCTATTTATTTTGCAAAGATCAAAGCACTAACTAAAATGTTAGGAACTTTGAAACCTTCTCAATTTCATGAAAAGAGTAGATAAAGTTATTTACACATCTAGCACTTTAAAGTTCATAACAAATATAACACTTTAACACTTTTTGGTCTTTCACAAAAAAAGAAATTAAAATTTCTTCATTTATTTCTTCGATTATGATGCATCTATTCAATGTTTTAGAGAAAATTTTGAGAAATTTTGATAAACTATTGTCTATTCTATGTATTATTGGTTGTTAATGCAAAAAATTATAAAATATATAATAAATTTTTAAATTTATAAAAGAATATATATAAGCATATACAATGGTTCTATATGCAACCATTGTCTAAAATCTAAAATAGAAATTTTAGATGGCAGTTATTCACTAAAACCAATATTTATAATCATGCACGAGGGGCAAAAAAAAATAGACATCGCTTGAACAATAATTGCTGTCTTAAATCTCTGTTATCAAAAATGATGTAATTTACTAAAGCGGTGAAGTAAATAATGCTTATAAATGCTGTTAAAGATAAGTCTTTTGTTAAAAATATCTTTTGGTATATAGTGAATATTTAATTTAATTTATTGTAATGAAAATTTATACGAAATATTGAAAATATGTAAAAAACAAAAAAAAAATGTAATTGAACTTTTTGCACGCTACTGAGTAACGGATGGGTCTTCCTGTTTTCTTGTTTACTTTAATTTGTTTGTTTCACTCTATTGGTGAAAATTTTATTTCTTTAAAGAGTTGAAATTTTAAAATATCTTCCAACGTAATGCTAAAAAATTCTTCTAGAATATTGCTAAAATTTAATATATTTACTGAGTTAAAAAAGATATACGAAATCTTTATGAAGGCAATTCTTATTTAAAAAAAACAGATACAACCCTAAAACCATTAAAGACATATATAACGCAATGAAAATTGCCTAACAAAACAGATAAGATCTTGTATGAACAAGAAAAGCAAACAAAAAGGGAAGGACACAATAAAGGATAAGATCTAATCTGGTTTCATATAAAAACGATGGGAAAAGCAGCAGAAAAAAATACTCTAGCACACCGAAATCTGCCAACTGTTTTCTAAACCCTAAAACCAGTCATTCAGAATGAGGGAGAGTTTGGCAATCTATATAAAGTGGGCCAACGTCTGCAGTTAAGTCACAAATCAGTCTATATTCTTAATAAAACCACATTTTGCTGCTTATGAAGAAGCAGATCATGATCTGCAAGGGAGAAGCATCTGAAGATGATGGCGATGCTAGCATACAAGATGCGAATCAGCTCGAATCAGATCAGGAAACCACCAAAGGTTCTAATTTTAAGGTTCAGGGTCTAGGGTTCAAGCTTCTAAGTTTTTGTTGTCTTGAGTATTTTTCTTTTTGTAAATTCAAAGATCTCTCGTATGATTATGATTTTAAGGAGATGACTTTACATGTTTCAGTGCTTTGGGGACCAGAATGGATTCAATGGTTGCACACTTGCGTTTCAAAGCGAAAATGCAAGACTTAAAAATTACTGGCATGGCAAGTTGTTGAACAACATAACATAACATAACTATCTCATAGCAAGGGTTTCACTACTGAATATGGTTACAAAAATAATGTATAATATATTTCTATGCCCTTTTGAAAATAGAAAAGCTATATGTATAATTATTAATGTACATCTCAATGAACACTTTATTTTTTTTAGTTATGTTGTAAAGGTAAAATTTTAAATAAAAAAATGATATAACTTCTGTAATTTTCTTGTGCCATTGTGTTATCCTTCACACAAAAGGGTAATTAAGATCAATGATTTATCCATCGGTATTTATGTTTTGTTACCTTGTCATGTTTCTTTCTTTTTGGTATAAATCACTAGTATCTTGTGCCACATAGTTAGGCACTGATTAATATGGTTCGAGTTAAATAAAATTAAAAAGGTGACAAAATTTTTTCTATCAAATTTGCAACTCGAGATCTGATGATATTTACTTCATAGATAAAGATATTATTCTTGATGGTTAATTAGTGAAACTTATAAATTATCAACCATTGTTATTGATCACCAAATAAATATCCAGCAGTGAAGATCTGAACATTTGTCAGATGATAAATACCAAGTGACCCTTTATTAACATAGAAAGGATAAAGTGTTATACTCTAACTCCATAATTAAAAAGGACAGGAATGCACCTTTACTTGAGGATCTGTAACATATAAAACTTCTTATTGCTCAAAATGTTTTGCAGGTTTTACAAACAGTGAGAGGATGAATTTGGCCTTAATATACTATGTTACCCAAAGTAGAAGGGTAAAAATGTCAAAAAATTTCAAAGAATTAAAGAAGTTTAATAACTATGTTAATAGGATTAAATTAGTATATATATATATATAACCTTATTTTCGGTGTGAATATCCATATTCAAAAGATTTTATTATCCATGAAAGTTATAACCGTTGTGTCTTTTATGTTCCATTATCTTTTGGAAGTTATTACTTTTAATAGTTTATATAATATTATTCTTTAGGTTTATATCCTACGAGACCCTTATTCTTTTATGTAATGGGTATTTATTATACATTATGTAGCATTATAAGTGAGTTACAAACTTGTACCTATAAATAAAGTATCTCATTTTGTATTAAAATACATGTAAAAAAATAGAAAAAAAAAAAAAAAAACACTCTTGTTCTATATACTTAAGGGTGCGTTTGATACATAATACAGGACAATATAAGCAAAACAGCACAGCACAAGTAGCTAATGCACAGGACAAATTTTTTTGTACTGTTTATTGTTTAATTAACATAAGTACTGGACAAAATAATATAAAATTTACTGTAATACCCTTTTTGTTATACAATATTTATTATTTTAAAGAAAAAAAATATTATACAAGATTTTGACATATAACTATTTTTGGATTTTACACAAGTGGAATTGTAAAAGAAAAAAAAATAATTCAGATGTTGCATAGGTTTATTTTGCATAATAAAATAAAAAATTTGATTATGAATTTTTAAAATCTGATATTCTAAAAATCATTAAATTTTGGACAAAATGTTTGCTTTGCATTTTTGAAACTATAATAATTAAAATTTAGTATTGTGAGTCTTTTTTTGTTATTTTGTAGGAAAAAAAAAAAGTATTAGTGTGTAAATAGTAAAAGAGGCTTTAATTGATTTTACTTGTTAAAAGGCCTAAGGAGGTGAGGTTAAATTTGTCTTTTTATGTTTTGTACTGTGGACAAAATTTTTGTCTCCTGGTTTTCTGAGGGACAAAAAATAGAAGATTTATCTAGTACCTCATAATATTTTTGTCTAGTACCATTGTCTTTTTTAAAATCAAACAGAGTACAAATTTTTTTGTCTAATCCAGTCCATCATTTTAAAGCGAATCAAACGAACCCTAAGTGTTTTCTCTGCTCTCCATTTTCATGACATATATAAATTTTTTATCAATGAGTTATACAAACATATAGACGTTAGAGTGCATCAATTTTTTATTTTTTATTTTTTGTGAATTCTCAATTGGTTACACAATTAGGTAAGCCTTATTATGTATGGGTGATATATTCTAATTTTGAATTATCATTCTAGAGAGAGAAATCTGAAATTGAAAATACATTGCACACTTATCCACTTTGTAAACCATGAACAATTCTAACGATATATAACAAGTATATTTGATTGGAAATCCAAATGTACATTACAAGTTCAACGTAAAACTCATTAATTTCATACCCTTAACAACTAACAATCCATTAAATTGAAAATTACAACACTATGAGTGATAAAAAGAGGCAAGGGAGAAGAATTGCTCGAGAAGATACAAAGAATAATCCTCCAATGCTCTTCAATCTATATTAAATAAATAAAAGGAGGGCTATGGAGAGTCGAGTAGGCCCGGCGCACTAATTTGAGACCCGATGCAGGTCATTTCTTAACGCACACCCCATTCTTTTCAACAATACACTCGAGCTGATTTTATGAAAAATTTATTTCAAAAATACCCCTCCAACTCCATAAACACACACTCGGGTTCATTTCTGTCGACAGTCCTCCGAAATCCATAGTCCCCATTCCTCTCTTCCTCTTATACAAATTAAGGGTTTGTTTAGTATGCTGTAATAAAAAGAAAAGAGTAAAAATAAAATAAAAGAATGAAAAGAAAAATAATAATCTTTTAGTTTGTTTAGTATAACTTTTGATACACACGCGACAATGGTTGAAGTTGAATGGATAGGTTTTGGTTGGGGTTTTTTCTGTGCATGAGAATGGTATTATTAGTTGTTTGAAGTGTAATAGAGGTAGGATGTGAGTTGTTTTCTAAGTTTTTATTATTTTTGTCCATTTCAACCTCCGTAGGTAGAGATAGGGGAATGACGTTTTAATTTTTTAAGAGGGTATATTGGTCTTGGGCTGGGGTGTTTTGATGGAAAAAAATGGGCGTGTGTTAAGAAATGACGCAGTTACTCTCATGAGGCTCAATCTGCCTTTTGACCCTTCATAAAAGAAAAGAAATTAAAATTAATTACAGCCCAACCATACGACGTCGTGCATGGGGAAGGCTTTTCATCTGTGAAACAAAAGACGGCGTGGGGGGTAAGAGGAGGAGGCTGGAGAAGCAAGAGAGATGAGTAGAGTGCGAAGAAAGATGATTAAGAAATTGGAGTGAGCGTTTCTATGTGGAAGGCATTGTGGGTCACTTGGTGAGGGAGAATTTTCTCTGTAAAAGGGAGTGATACGAACACAAAAGGATTTCTTCTCCTTCTGTGTGATTCAGCCTTCAATCATTTGGAGCTCGGTGAGAGTGTTTTCCCTTAGACAGAGCTGTTGAGTGTTCAGTGAACACTTTCTGAGAAAGAGGTGGTGGGTGCCGATAGGAAGAAAGAGAATTTGGTGAAGCTGCCTTCACTTCGGCGGGTCGCTGAGAGAGAATTGGAGAAATTCTCCACGGATTGTTCCCCTCTCCTGTGGTTTGATTAATTGAGTGCAAATTACTCGAGGTCAGTTTCTGTTTCGCGGTAATAGTGAATTCTGAGACTGAGTTCCTGTTTGCTTCCATTTCATTATTTTTTGTTCTTATCCTGTTTGCCCATTGAATAAAGAATGGGAGATCCTTCTTTTCTTTGTTTGGTTGTTCTAATTTTCTCTAAAGTTGCAAACTTGGAAAGTTTTCATCCTTTTGAACTTTACTGTCTTGACATGTTCTAATCTGGTGACTATAGTAATTTTCATTGGGTTTCACATAACACAGAATGGCATAATCCAGTATTGGTATACTTGAGAATGCATACTGCATTATTTAGCTCTGAATATGGTGACTTAAAAGAATGCTTTCTTCTCTGCTGCAGAATTGCTTTGAAAATTCAATAACTCAGTTGGTCTTGGGTTCATTTAGATGAATGTTATCAAATATGGATTTCGCATGTTGGTGTTTGGGAACAATTCGTACTCCAGCAGCATTCAGACAAGAATATTCTGTACAGTACAGAGCAAATTTCCAACTTCTGATTCTTTGAATATCTCAGGGAAATTTGCATTATTCTTGGATGATTGTTCAGATGTTCTCACCTTGAAGAAATTACATGCTCGCATTTTTGTTTCTGGGTTTGAAAATAACAGTTTCTTGGCCACTAAGCTTTTGAAATGTTATGCTAAGTTTGGCCTATTATCTGAACCTAGATGGATATTTTATAAAATCATCAGTAGGAATCATTCCCTTTGGAATCCAATATTTGTTGGGTATTTTAGTGCGGGTCACTATGGTGAAGTTCTTATTAGGTATTTGGATTTGAAACAACAGAAAATTTGCTTAGATGGCTCAGCCATTACATTTAGTCTGAAAAGTTGCATTGAGTTAGGAAGTTTGGAATTTGGAAGAGGGATTCACGTGGATGCTTTCAAGTTTAATCTAAATGCGGACTGTTTTGTGGGTTCTTCTCTCATAGGATTGTACTCAAAACATGGGAAAATGGAGGAAGCATCTAGGGCCTACAACGAAATTACCAACAAAGATGTTGTGGCTTGTACATCAATCATCACTGCATATGCTCAATGCAGAGATCTATGTGCTTATGAGGCCTTCAGGATTGCTTATGGCATGCAGAAGGAACAGCTGCTTCCAAATCGAGTGACATTAGTCAGCTTGCTTCAGGCAGCAACACATTTGGGAACACTAAAAGAGGGCCGTGCAATCCATGGATATTCTATTAGAAAAGGAATTGGCATTTCAGATGAAATTTTTGAGACAAGTCTCATGGATATGTATCAAAAATGTGGGGATCCACAAACAGCTGCTTTCATCTTTGGAAAGATGCATACCAGGACTATTGGTTCTTGGAACACCATGATTGTTGGTTATCTTCATACGGGACATGCTTTAGAAGCTTTTGATCTATTCTGTCAAATGATGCAAGAAAACATTTCACCTGACTTGGTAACCTTAGCCAATGCAATCTTGTCTTGTGCTACCTTGAATTATTTATGCCAAGGGAAGAGTATCCATGGCTGCATGGTACGAATGGGAGCAGAACTTGATCTGGTGGAAACCACTGCTTTGGTTGATCTATACTCTAAATTTGATGTAACCAAAGCCCGAAAAATATTTGATAGCTCGGGGGATAAGGATACTATTCTTTTTGACGTTATGATGGCAGGGTATCTCCAGCACAATTTATCTAGGGAAGCTGTACAGATTTTTAATGAAATGGTCAAAGTTGGTGTTAGGCCAAGTCTGGGCTCACTTTTGAATATACTTTCTGCAGTGTCAAGCTTAAAAGATGCTCAACAAGTCAGGTCTGTCCATGGATATGTGCTCAGGTATGGGTATGTCATGAACATGGAAATTGCCAATCAAATAATTTATGCTTATGCAAAATGTGGGTCTATACATTGTGCAAAGAAAGTATTTGACAGGATTAGACATAGGGACTTAGTGACATGGACTTCAATGATGAAGGGCTATATTCATCATGGCCATATTGAGGAAGCCATTAGTTTGTTCCGGTTGCTTCAAAAAGAGAATTTAAACCTTGACTCTGTTACTCTAATTAGTCTACTTCAGGCATTGTCTCAGCTTGGATGTCTAAGTTCTATTAAGGAAGTTCATTGTCACATATACCGGGTTTTTCATGGGAGAGAAGCTTCTATCACTAATTTTCTTATTACTGCTTATGCCAAGTATGGAAGATTAGAGATGGCTAAATTTTTGTTTGAGCAAATGACTGAAAGGTGTCTCACATCCTGGAATGCAATGATATCTGCATATGGAATGCATGGACACTCTAAAGAGGTGCTGAAACTCTTTGATCAGATGAAATCTGCAAAAATAGTACCTGATGAAATAACCTTTACATCGATACTCAGTGCCTGTAGTCACTCTGGGTTGATTGAAGAGGGCCTACAAGCCTTCAGAACCATGGTGAAGGAATACTGCATAGTTCCATGTGAAGTTCATTATAGTTGTATTGTAGATTTGTTAAGCCGAGCAGGACGGCTTAAAGATGCATATGATCTTACTAAATGCATGCCATCAAAACATAGCTCTTCTGCATTGGTTGCCTTACTGTCTGCTTGCAGACTATATGGGGACACAGAAATGGGCGAGGTTATTGGGAAGCAAATTTTAAAATTGGAACCTGACAACTCAAGCTCTTACTATTTGGTGTCAAACTTATATGCTGAAAGGGGGAAATGGGATGAAGTAGCTAGTATAAGAACCAAGACAAGGGAGAGAGGCATTAAAAGGACTACAGGATATAGCTCGATAGAGCTAGATGAGTATTGTGCTAAATGTGAATGAGTATTTGGCACACAACTGCAGTTTAATTTATACATCCAACCAGATCATCTGAAACTTCTTAATGTTGGCAACTCTCTTAACTTTTAGTTTTACCCAGGCATGCTTCCATCTTCTCTGTTAATTTATGATTCATGGAGATGACTGTGACTATAGTTGTTTGATCTATAATTTTATGCAAATTTATCTTTGGTTTGTGAGATGTTGAGATGTTGTTATTGCCTATGGTAATTGATTTGGTGACTGATATGGGTGCTGATTGTGTACTAGGATACTTTTTCGGCCTTGCTCAGGCTTTTCAACTCGAGATGTCTATCATGTTACGTGGGAGGTGTTTATTATAATTAGAAGAGTAGGCTAAGCTCTCACAAAACATAGAAAAGATATTGATGAACATTTATGCATCACTGTAGAAGAAACTAATGTGGAACTACCATGACATAGGAACAAAGTTAGTTATAGCTCCAAGAAGGGTTAAAGTATCCAACCAAGTCAAGGCTCATGGAATGATATCTCCAGTTTGGTGGTGTTTCATGTTGATGCAGGATAATAGATAGAATATGTAGGAAGTGCTTTCTCTTTTCTTCCTCTTTTTTGATATATGAATAGCCTCATTTGACTTCATTGTGGTTATATGCCTTTAATTTTCTCAAAAGAAAACATAATTCACATTCGTTGGGATTAGAAGGCACTTCAGCATTGACTTTTTCTTGTTTCTACTCTTCTCTCCTTAAGAGGATAATAATATACCCTTATTTGTAATTTTTTCCTCTTTTTTTGTCAGTAAATTTTCATTGTCTACATCAACTTTCGATGCATTTAATTTTGTGCAAGCTCATAAAAAGAGCAAGGGTGGATGAATTTTATTTCTTTTACCTTGATAATTGGCTTCGTGGGGTCATGGACATCATGGGGATGTCTGACTGCATTAGTTTGAGCGGTGAAAGTTTTATATCACGCTGAATACTACTGGAAGTGGGGATTAGTTTCTTGTTGAATTAGCATGTGATGAGACCCGGTACTCAATTCACTCAATTAGACACTCGGAGATCAATAATAAAACTAACGCAGCAAGAAAGCAGAAACTTGGATTCAGACAGAGAAAAAAATGGTGAGAAATACCTCAGCTTCCAGAGCTGTAGATCCCAAGCCTAAGGCTGAAAACAATCCCAATTCTCTTCCTAACTTCAGCCTTTCTTCTACTCCCCTTAATAAGGAGGTTGCCTGCGCACCATGTGACTACTTCTGCTAATTGACTGCCACATGTACCTCTCTTCTAGAGTATATTCTCCAAGTCTTTGGGTACTGACTAGTATGGTCCAGCAGCTCCCAGCTCTGCCAAATTAGTTCACGGGCTCTATCATTATGGCTTTATAGTCTTTGAGCTAATACATATAAGCCACTCAGATGCAGTACTAGTTAGCACTGAAAATGTAAAATGTCTAATGTCGCATCTTGTTTTGTGAACTCTAATATAAGTGCATGAGATCAACAATATGGCTTAAATGACAATTGAATGTAACAGTATTTTGTCCTGTTTATCACGGTTAAGTTAATCAAATTCATGTTTACAAATGTTTTTGTCTTGCTCAGGTCAAAAGCTCGATATGTGAAAAACATGCTTGAGAATACTACAACTGAACAACTCAAGGAACTATTTCATCACCGCGGATGACCAACCAAAGTGATCATGCCTCGTGGCAAAGCTGGTGGGAAACAAGATTTTGGTCTCGTTCATATACAAAATACAGACAAACATGAAACATATGGTAATTTTGAACAATGAGCACAGCATAAAATGGTTTCTTCTCTTGCAAATCTGTCTTCAGTTTTTCTTTTTATCATTTCTAAGTGGAATTCATTGAAAAGTGATCAAGGGCTGCAGAAACAATTTATCCTGACATTATTTTGACTTGAGGGAAAAAAAAATCTTAATATATTTTTCATCATGTATACATTGCATTTGCTTATATATGTTTAATGGATTTGAACTGCAGGATATGTGTTGGAAGTTCTTGTGAAGCCTCAAACAGAAAAAATCTGATGGGTTTTATGGCTGCAGTCCTTCATCCAAACCATCTTCCACATCCTGGGTATGGTGGCTTTTCAAGAATTCTGCATGGCTCTCTCAGGGTAAAATTCAGGGTTGCTTCTAATTTCCAATAGGTATCAGTGATACGAACCCGAACACCACCTTATGTGATCAAACTCAAATAGGACTTGACTCAAGGTGAAGGTCCACTGTCAAGAAGAAGGCTCAAATGTACCAAAGAGGCAATTGGAGCCTATGTGCATTCATTCCAAACCCAAGAAAATCAAGCCCAACATGGAGTGCATCAAATAAATGAAGTTGAAAAGAATTTTCTAATTTTTACAGAAATTTTCATAGCTATTTTTGGGCTTGTAAAATCATATGACTTGGTATTTCCCATGTCATATTTATGTTTGGTTGTGATCCTAGGTCATTATATTGATTGTGGGAATTTTACTCAGGTCTTTTGCTTATCTTCTAGGTAAAAATGTACCATGCATTTATTAATACTTTAATAATTGCATGATAGTTAATGCTTTATAATTTTTGTAAGAATAGTATATATTTCTTGTAATTTCCTAAAGTCTCTTCTAAGGTTTTCAAGGGGGAATAACTAACTTTTCTAAGAAGTTAACTTAACCTAGAGGGTTTGTAATATGAACTGAGTTATCAATGAACGAGGATTTGAGTTTCTCTAATTATGAGAGTTTTTTTTAAGTTCTTGAGTTAAAGAATTAATTTTTATCTTATTAAGGTAATTTATGGCAATCATATTGCCATAAATGGCTTATCGTTTACTTTTTATCTATGCCTTTGAGGTGGTGATCTGACCCTTGTTCTTATTATATCAATGACTTGCTAATTGTGTTTTCTGTGGTTTCACAGTTTGATAGAGAAAAGGATCCAATGATAAATCCTTGATTCATCTGGCATAGAAATATATGATTCATTTATAAATTTATACTAGATCGAAAAGCTGTATTTTAGAACCACAAAAATTGATTTTTCTATATTTATATCAATGAATAGAAAGGAAGAAGATTTTCCTAAAGTTATTTCTCTTTTATTCATATGAAAATACAATACATGAATAGTGATAACATTACTATTTTCATCATTATTACAAAACTGTACATGAGATTTTCATCTCATACAGCTCCTTGAGGCCATAAATAAATTCAAAAGATTAACTTACAGTACGTCTTGTTAGATATATCGGGTTATATGGAATTCTTCCGTTCTGGCACATTATTTTTTAAGTTTTTTGAGTAATAAGAACACCACAAAATAGAGAATGAAACAAATTATAAGATAATATATTTTGTCCCTAGTAACAGAGGTAAGGGGCAGTCATGCAAATGCTCCCTCATTATACTGGGTGGTCAAATTGGCTATGTCTTTTAAGCTGTTTAACAAGTTGTGATTTGTTTTTTACTCTTTATATAATCACAAGTTTGATACTTGGTTTTACTCAGCACTTTGATGTATTAGTTAGGGATCAGCTTCAGCTGCACATAAATTGCTTTTGTTAGAAAGAAGATCCCCTTTCACCCTATTAATTTATTGCATCTATCTCACCCTATTTAAAAATAAAAATATGCAATAATATTTATTCCACATCTCATTTTTTATTTTTATTCATCAATTATATATACATTTGTAATGTATAAATTCTATTCTAATATAAAATTATGGATTGCTCGCATGTCTTTAATTTAGTGATTAAGTATGTTTTTAGTATTATTAAGATTTTAAAATTAAATCTCATTACTTAACACCTTACCTCAAATTTAAGTTAAACATACTTTTAATGTAATTCACTTAGGTGATGTAGGTCCTTAGGGATGAGAATTTACACCCGAGTTTACTCTACTTTGTTGTCGGAACTACCTTGAAAATAGAAGATTTCCAGTTAAAAAAAGAAAAAAAGAAAAAGTTGCCTTATTACTATTTGGACCGGGTAAAGAATTATCCGATACAATCCGAAAAATCTGTTGGGTATTTACACCGAACCGGAAACGCAACATGGGTGGGCTTGCCTCCAGTTTTCTTGAACAGACGGCAAAGGGCATCGACTTGATTTAAGAAATAGCAGTTTTGAAGGTTCAGATCCTCCGATCATTTAGAACCCTTAATCGATAGTGTTGGTACGTAGAACTCACACACTGCTCTGTGCTTCCATGGAAACTAATCATCCCACCATTATTGGCTCTGCAGCTGATTCGCAGAGAACTCTGTATGTTCATTCTTTCTATACCTTCCGTATATTATTTGGGTTCTGCGTTTTTGAATTCGAGCTTACTTCGAGTTTGATTTGATGTCAATTGCCAATTTTCTTTTTGGTTGTGGGTGTTTGGTGTAGGTACCCATATGTAACGGGATCCTCTGTGGTCGCCATCAAATACAAAGATGGGATTCTTATGGCTGCTGATATGGGAGGTCAGAATCATACTATTCATGTATCTATTATATTGTTTTAATTGGACAGTCCTATTTATCCTGGCCTGCTAAAAATCTTAACTTTTGAATTTCTATGTCATCCTTATTATGAAAATGTTGTTGGGTTGGGGTGCTTTGAATTCAAATTTAGCTTCTTTAGTGAAATTGTATGGATTATTTTTCCTGGAAAAAACTACGTAGCTGGAATTTCTGCTAGAGTGATACAGATTTTAAACTGGGATGGGATAAAAATGTGGTCCCAACCATTTTGTCATCCTTAATAATTTCGGTCGGGTTGGTTTGAGTCAAATTAAGCTTCTTCAGTGGAATTGTTTGATTTATGTTTTCTTAATACTTCTTGTTAGAATAACATGTTCCTTTCTTGTTGACGAATGCTTTATTTAAATTATGCTGGTTAACAATCTGACTTGTTGCAGTTGCATTTGCTGAGCTGTTGTTGCTATTATGGTTTAAGTGGGCATTGCTCCCCTTGTTTCCAATATATACATATAAATGATGTTATTAATATTACATATGGTGTCTGAACCTGATTCATATTGATTATGTTGTCCAATATATATATATATTTGTACACTATAGAACTGCTTCTGTTAGCAGTAATGTTTTTACTAATAAATGTGTTAGCTCCATCAAGTTCAAATTTTTATAAATAATAGCCTCACTCTGCATCTCATGTATATGATGTATCATCTGGCAGGTTCCTATGGTTCTACCCTGCGATACAAGAGTGTTGAGCGTTTGAAGCCTATTGGAAAACATTCTCTTCTTGGTGCAAGTGGTGAAATAAGTGATTTTCAGGAGATTCTGCGCTACCTTGATGAGCTTATGTAAGCCCTGAGGGATGAGAAATAGAACTTCATAGCTAAAAGCTCTGTGTTTCCTGCTGTTTCCCTTGCCTTGCTTATATGCTCTACTTTGTTTCTTTCTTCGAGGGAAACAGTTAGCATGCATGTCTGTCTTTTTCTATTCTTCTTCCCTAACCCTTTTCAGATGTAGCAAGTTTAACATTTCCATGTCACTGTTGGTTTTGGGTTTTGACTTCTGCAGCCTTTATGACAACATGTGGGATGACGGGAATTCTCTTGGTCCTAAGGAGGTGCATAACTATTTAACCCGTGTAATGTATAATAGGCGAAACAAGTTCAATCCATTATGGAACTCACTTGTTCTTGGTGGTGTGAAAAAGGGGCAGAAGTACCTTGGCATGGTATACAGTAGTTTCTCCATTTATTTGATTATAGACGGAGCTACCTGCAATTTTATTCAGTTGTATTTCTCAATCTTATCCAGGTTAACATGATTGGTATTAACTTTGAAGACAACCATGTAGCGACAGGACTTGGAAATCACCTTGCAAGGCCAATTCTTCGTGATGAATGGCATGAAAACTTGACTTTTGAAGAAGGTGTCAAGTTACTGGAAAAATGCATGCGTGTGCTTCTATATCGCGATACATCTGCTGTCAACAAGATTCAGGTCTGGCCTTTTTTTATCTTCTCCTTCCTCCTCCTTCAAATGAAAGCATCATTATATGAAGACAATAATGAATCTCTTAAAATCATGATATAAATGAACCATTAAATTATTTTCCCGTAAGTCTGTAACTATGCATCTACTGATTGTTTCCCATGGTTCACTTCCTCAATTACTCTATCTCTCAGGTTCTGTGTTATTAGAGCTTAATCCATCTTCCAAGATAAATTCTTCTTTTGGTCAATTGACACTGCATAAAATTTTGATTGGTTGTGAAATGCCAATGGAATTTGACTGGGTAAAAAAATCGAATCATGCAACTGTAAAAGTAAAGATCCAATGAATCATGAGTTTTTGCAAGACAATCACATCATCTTGGTCCTCATCAAAGCATGAAGGTTTCATTTTCTTCTCATGTTCATGACAGCCAATTGCAGTGCTTCTTTTTCAGCATTCCAAGTCATGGAAACATTTTAGATACTTTTCTGCATTAGTTGAGATTAGAGGGTTTACAATGCTAAATCTGTGTGTGAAGCCTGCATCTGAAGTACATCAATCTCTTCACCCATTGTTGGATTCAGATTCTTATTTGATAGAATTAATTGTTAAATAAGTGTGTTATCTTTACAAATGAAACTCAGTAGACTGGTTATGTTGAATTTGCAGATAGCTAAAATCACCGAAGAAGGCACCATCCTTTTCTCTCCATTCTCATTGAAGACATTCTGGAGTTTCTCTGCATTCCAGAATCCAACAGTGGGTGCTGAAGGTTCATGGTAGCTAGCTGGCAGTTCATGACTCCTATAGAACTTTCCAGAGGATCTCTTGATTCTGTTTAATGGATGTGACATGATCAATCTAGACACAAGTTTAAACTTGTACTCTTGTTTTCTTATCATTATGTTTACCCCTTTCTTTTCTTTCTCGTTTCCGTAGATTCATGTGTTTACTTGTGTGGTTCAGCTGCCACCCAGATATTGAGATGGTTTAATTATAAGACAAAATTTTAACTTTATATAGCTCAGACATAGTTTAGAAAATGTTGAGAGTTCTACTTTCATTCCAATTAATTCTGAGTCAAATTAGTTATAAATTAAAAGACATGATAAATTTGTAAGACCAAAAAACTATAGCCTCCAAGATATGCCCGATTCAACTTTTTGTATGATGGGTTTATTGATTCTTTGATCGGAAACAAAAAAAAAAACACATCCTTGATCTATATTCCGGATTCCGGACATGTAAGTTTACTACTGTTTGGGAAGAATAAAACAGGGAAAAAGCTTTTCTACTTAAAAGAGCTATAACTTATATAGCATATGATAATAACACAACATCAAACAAAATACTAGGTATTCCAATCCCGATTAATAAAATCCAGAATCAACAATTTAGCTTAAAAGGCTACAAGAAGCTCTTACAGAACAAAATTGCATTATAAAGTAAACAAAAGTCCATGGCCACCAGCATTGCATAACATCCCTTGTTCAGAATAGCAATCTAGGAAGATTGTAACTACCTCTTTCTCTTCTTACTTCCTTCAGCAGTGCCCTTTTTGAATCCACTCTCATATGTGGACTCAGCTGTATTCTGCTTCTTTAATGCTTTCTTGCCTCCAAAACCAAATTTGGAATTCCTAGACTCCCGTTTCTTTTGTTTATTCCCTTTCCCGAAAGCTTGCTTTGCCTTCCCTCCTGACCGATCGCCTGGCGAGACTCCGGGCCTTTTCCCCTTTGACCTCTCAAAAACTTTTCCATTCTCAAAGTCCAGATTGAGATCTGCATCATTAGCACTGCCAGCAAATCCACTCTGTTGCCTCTGTTTTCTCCATTTCTTAACAGATTCTATATCCTCCTTTTTCTGCTTGGCCCTTTCTTTCAATTTCTGGGCCTGAATCTCTTTGGCCAATCTCTTAGCCTCCCTGGCTTTCCTTGACTCTTCAGCCTCTTCCATCTTCTTCTTCTCTGCTAAAAGCCGGCCTTTCACCTTTTCCATATGGTTATCAGTTTTCACCATTTCTGCGTAATAGTCAGCAGGTCTAAGAAAAGGGAGACCCATTGACTGAAGCTTCTCAAAGGCCTGCCTAGTTCCCTCCAATGCCTGCGTGTAAAATGAGAGCTCCCTTACCAAGTCATCATTCACATCCACTTCTTGCCCTTGATCAATATCGATGGAGAGCTTGTGTATCCATTCCACATCATCTGGCCAACTGATGTCTCCAAGTTTATCCAGGATGCCATCTCTGTTATATACTGCATTTTTAGATGGTTCAGTCAATTTAACATCTTCTTCCGATTCTGATTCAGATGCTGATATTTCCTCATTCAGATCTTCACCATCATCACCAACCATTATGTCCTCACTGATCAAGGGCACTTCTTTATTGAGCGCTCCCATTCAACCTATTGAAACATGAAACAGAATTCATTTCAGACCAAAACATCACTGGCATTTATAGTTTTTTTTTTTTTTTTGCCATCCTCCTTTTCTTATTGCACTGAACCATAGTTCATTAGAGAGAGAGAGAGAGAGAGAGAGTGAGAGAAAAAGAGAGGGGAATAACAACATTCAAAAGATTCTCCAACTAAATAGTTGAGAACAAGCTTTAGCTTCATTACATTCAACGCAAAAGCAGTAACTAGATAAACATAAACCAGGAACACCAGATTTTGGGCAATAATGTTATAAGATCAAAAGACTTTCTGGAAAGACCACAATGGAATTGACTTTCTTGGTAGAGTTCAATTATGTTGGGAGAGATACAAAAAACAAGAACCTATGCTGATTATTATAGATGCATTGGAACCCTCCATATACTCCAACCAAAAGAACAATATCACAAGACTCATGCGAGGAAACAGCCCATATATAAGACGAGACATCTAATCATGTTTTGATCATATGACCACTCCAAGGTGGTGGATGACAGTATAAGATAGAAAATCTCACCAAGGAAACTTCGCATCAAAGGTATACCTAACTGTAAATAACAGGATTATAACTGCACTAAAATGTAATTCCCTATGACTTGAAAAGAGGAAAAATTGGGAATCATCTAAGTATTGCTGTATCCAAAATGCCCTCACAAATCCAGATAGATGAAAAACAACGAAGTAGTCTCTTATAGAACTATGGTTCCATAGTAGCTCTAAAATATACAACTAAAGTAATATCCCCACTCCATTTTTTGTCTTTAAAGGGGTCATTTTTAGGAGAGTATCTGAGCATAACAATTTACTCATATTTGACATTATTTTTTAGACCCACGGAGAGCAAGACTACTATAGGAATGGTATATGATGTCACAAATAAGAGAATGCTATCAAAGAATGTTCTTTTCATTTATCCAAACAAACATTAAGAATTCTTCTCTCACAAAGTAGGAAAAGCTCTAAGACTTATAATGATTAGAACAAGAAGCAGTTGCACCTTCCTAAAATCCTAGCATCAGAACACTAGATACCCTGGTGACTTTGAATTTACCTTCTTGAGCTTTCATTACTCAAAAGAAAACAAATTAAAATCATAGCCTATGCTTTTCGTAAGACATCCCTAGGACAGGAAATGGTTCACGGAGTGAGGACAGGTTCCCATCACAGGGCAGCCATCCGCATCCTCTATCCCATTCAACCAATATACAAAAAGTAACTTATAACTACCCATCATGAATTCAAATTGGAATCCTCTACTAGCACATACCACTGCGATTCCAGGAAAAACCTCAATAGCTACTCATCAGGCCCCGTCTCAGCAATTAAGGGAAGAAGACCGAAACCACTATTATTGTCTCCAGACACATTCAAAACAGAAACAGAGGTCTGAGCAGTATATTATAGGTGACAATTACCATGAAAAAAAAAAAAAATGGGTCTTCTTCACAAATTCGTTTAGCCATGAAAACCCATGTATCGTGGCTTAACCTGAAGAAGAAAGACAGGAATTACAGATATATGCAATGTTTCAAAAGCCCAAAAATCAGAATCACAAAATATTTGAAGCAAAACCCGGTAACCCAGGAAGAGAAAGTTGAAGTGAGAACATATTTGTAACAGAGTGATAGTGATAAACTGAAAAGGAGAATGAAAAGAGTTGCAGAAAACCTACCGGAGGTGCGCGATAGAGAGAGCTAGACGCCGGAGATGAGCAAGGGACTAGCAGCCCACAAGTTGTATGGTGCTTGGCAGTAGAGAATGGTGTTTCCGAACTCAGGAATCGGACGGGTTTAGGGTTTAGAGAGTTTAATTATTTAATATATATATATATATATATATATAAGCAAATTACATTTTTACTATTTATTTAATTATTTAACTGATTTTATGAGTCCAATAAGTAGACGGTATTTGTAGTAGAATGGCTGGCCCTTGACAAATAGGAGTATAATACAATTTAATTATTAAATACTATAGATTTCATTTATATTACTAGTGAATATTACTTTCGATATAAAATATTCATTTTACAGTTAAATTAACAAAAATATTCTTTTATTGTAAATAAATAAAATAAGAAACTATATCTAATTTAAGTATTAGTAATATTAAATATAAATAAATGATAAAAATTACAAACTAAATTAATAAGTGATCATAAATTTAAATTAATTTATTTGAAATTATATTTTTTATTTTATATGAAAAATTATTTATCAATTAAATTATTAAATTATCTTTATTTATTATACATATTTTATTTTATATATAATTGTATTTTAATAATTAGATACTTCGTAATTTTGCAAAATAGAAAGGATGATCCACATCCTTGCCCCATTAGAGAATTTCCACAGAATCCCGTGGAGAGAAATTGTAATTCCTATATATATGTTGTTAAAGTGATTGAATTTTTTGAAAAAAAAATTCTATGTAGAAGAATTATTTTTTTTTAGGAAATCTTTGTAAAATATCAAAATTATTTTGTATCAAATAAAAAAATGGTAAATAATTTTGTAAATTGCATTCACGTAAAATCCCACACCCAAGGGTAGTACTATTGCTTGAATTTATTCAGAAATGGATATACTCATATTTGGCCGATCATGTTCTCATAATATTTACATTTGTATTATTCATCAATGTTAAGAGAATAGATAAAGTATATATGTGATGAGTGACAAATAACTCAAATTTAAAATATAATGGTCATGTTTATGGCAAAATCATTAACAAATCTAGATATTATTTACTCCCATATAAGATAAGTGAATAAAATCAACAGTTCAACATTGAATATTCATAGTAACACCAATTGAGTTGATTCAGGTTGTAAAGGTTATGCATTTTACGTATCAGACGTATTATTTAAATCCCAGTACTAATAGTTCCTTTTTATAAACGATATATTATTACTACTATAAACTTTTATTAAAATCTGTCACTAGTGATGAATAACTTAGGTAATATTTAAGAGATTTAGTGAATTTTCTTATATAATCAAAGAAGAAAAAGTTTGTAACATACAATATGATCAAAGTCACTAAAAAACAGTATTCCGAGACTACCAAAACATAAGATAATAGATCATTATTTGGCTTTTTTATTAGGCTAGGTTTTTATTAAATATATATCAACTATTTATTTTAAATACTTACAACTATTATCATCCTGTATGTATCTCTGAAGTAGATTTGCGTCATCCATTTACTGCTTAGCAGAAGGAGCCTAACAGAAAAACAAAATCTTTTATATTTTAAGTTTAATCATATCTATTGTTTCATATCTTGTATCATTTTCTATGCCACTATATTGTGGGAATTAATTATGCTCACCCCCATCTTTAATAACCAACATCCCGACCTAAAAAAGATATAAAAACTACCCAAAATACCCTTAGCCCTAATACCCACCCACCAGCCCCCCTTCAGATGCTGCACCATCGCCGAACACCACCTCCACTCCTTCATTTTCTGGCATTTTCATCTCCTTCCTTCATTTTCATTTGCCGAAACACAAAATCTTCATGTCTTCAATCTTGTGTTTTTTTTTTTTTTTCTGTTAAATGTTGATAAACTGGTTTTTTGTAAAAAAAAAAAATAGTCATGGTGTCGAACAGTTGTATAAAGGTGCGAGGATTACCAAATAGTTCTACAGAACCACTTGGACTATCAAACTACTCTACAGATCCGCTTGGATTGCCAAACAGATCTATAGATCCGTCTAGATTGTCAATGACTTTATAGATCCATTTGACACTCCAAATGGTTTTATAAAGCCAAGATATCTCCCACATAAGAAGAATCACCATGACATATTTCATCTTCATTCACTTGTGAGCAAAATTTCGATACCAATCATTACAATTGAATATACACAAGAATACTCAACTCTCAATCTAACATCAAAATTTTAACATACTTTGTCAACTAAATTTGCTTTTGTTGTTAAATCTATATCCTCGAATGAGGTGTATTCACAATTGAAGTATGGATCTTTTATGCATTTTGTAAGTATAATTAATTGCCTTTTACTGAATTTACAAAAATAAAATATTAAAATCAACGAATACAATCTTCATAAATAGTATAAAAATAGAAAAATGAGGCCATATGCACAAGAAAGAGAAATTAGAATTCAAACGGCTTTACAAATCTATCTAGGCATCAAAATAGTTCTATAGAGTCGTTCATATACCAAAACGGCTTTATAGAGCCATTTTCCATGGTGAACAACCCTACAAAGCCGTTCTTCGTAAAAATGGGACGAAGATAGTCTTTTTTAATTGAAGTTATTTTAATAATTTTATAAGGACAGGGGTGGTGGTTATTAAAGATGGAGGTGGGCAAAATTAATTCTCCTATATTATAGTCAGTTACCTTATGTAATTATAAAATTGTAATTTAGTTACAAGATTGAATATTTAAATAAATTGACAATGACAATTGTATCTAAATCTAACTTCTCTCAAACTATATCAAATATATAATAGGACAATGCAAGATATAATAGATAAAGAACATTTTTGCTCCAGAGAATTCAGCAATTGTGTTTAAAGCATCACGATAATTTTATATATTGTCTAAGGACTGCAACAACAAAGTACATCAGTAGAGCCTTGTTCAGAAACGCATTTTCCATTGTTAAATCTTCTGCTTATGCAATATTGTAGCCATTGGAGATTCTCAAATGAGCTTGAGCAAGTGGTAAAAGCAAAAGGGAAATGATATGTGTACATATCCATTGATGCACATCCTTTTTTACATTATAAATTTTATAATTGCTTATAAAAAAATTATAAATAACAAATAAAAGAGATAAAAAAAAAAGGTGTGAATTTACATAAATAGATGTGTAAATAATAACATCACTCAAAGTAAAAAGGGTGATAGGAGTGCCATCATTTACAAGAGAAGAGACATGATGCCATCAACTGAAAGAACTAACTATAATGCACGTAATGTAAAGAATAACATCTTCTATCTCCCTCTCTTCTAATTAGTTAAAATTGAATATGAAATGCAATAGAAAACGTAGACATAAAAAGTTTTGCAAGACTCCATGCTTTTCAAATGAATGATTTTGAAGGTTATGCTTGTTAGTTTATATAGACATTGTTGTCTTATTTTCGTATCTCATTATTATTTAAATAGTTAAACATTGTATCTTTTTATTAAAAAGATGTATTTCTTTATTGAAAAATTGTGGCTATTAAAAATGTATGAATTTCCATAAAACAATGTATCTTTTTATCAAAAAGTTATGTCTCTTTGAAAAAATATTACCTATTTGTTAAATGAAGATTTGAGAATTATGTTCATTAATAATTGAAACCAAATGTCAAATTAGGAGTTAGGAATAACTTGTGGGCCAAAAGCTGAATAACTTTAGGAATAACTTGTTGGCCTCATATTAATGCAGAAAAAGATCTTCCTACGTTATCAAACGGATCAGATATTCTATTTCGCAGCCTCTTTCGAAAGGATAGAATCATCAAGAGTAAAATTCCTTTTTAGTACTTCACATTTAACATGTTTAGATTCGTTTTTACAGACCTATTTTTGTTTTTAATTTGAAAAAAAGAAATATTTTATACAAAAAATTATTATTTGAATTGACTTTTTTAAAAAGAAAAACACCTCTTAAAATCAAAATGTTATTTTTTCTGAAGCAAATATAAGTATGCTTCTTTTTTAACTTTTATTTTTATTTCTTTTTTTAAAAGCCAGTATAGATGGACTCTTAAACCCTAATTAATTTTGTCCTATATATTTTAAATTTATTAATTTAGTCTCCTATCCTTTAAATTCTCTATTAATTTCATCCTTCTAATGTTTATTGACAGATTAAATTACTACAAAGCCCATAAGTAATTGCACGATATTAATAAATTTGAAAGACAAAATTTATATATTTAAAGTGTGAGTAATAAAATTTATAAAAAAAATTTAAATATAAGAGATTAAATTAATAAACTTAAATAGGAGGATCAAAATAAAATTTTTCTTTGAATGTAAAAAAGAATCCCATAACTAAGGACTCTAATCGAGTAATAAATAAGGCTATTTTTAGTACTCCAATATTATTTTAAAACTCTTGATTTGGAGGATGGAACGATGATTTTATTCCATATTTTAATTTTATTTTTAGAAAAATACAAAAAGAGCAATTTGATGTTAGAAATTAAATAGATGAATAGAAAAACTTACTTATTGAGTTTTTTTGTATCCACTTTAATTATAATTTTTTAATGAAGGATATCATCGTCTTTAAAATCAATTATGATTTCATTTTATATTAGTTCTATTATTAAATAATGAAAATACTTGAAAAGTAATTCCACTTCTGTTCTCACCTTTATTTGAAATTAATAATTTTTTTTTGTGTACCAAACGAAGCATCAAAGTAATAGGAAAAAATATCAAAGAAGAATCCTATTAATTTAGTATACATGTAATAGTGCATTCAATAAATATTTACAAGAATATTTTAAAGATGATACGGTTGATATCCTTTATTAAAAATAAAACAAAATACTTCATCTGTTCCAAATTTTTTGCTGTTTTGGAGATTTCTTTTTACCATAAAAAATTACATTTTTAGAATTTTAAGACTTCACTAAAAGTTATTTTTCATAATTCACCTCTATTAATTAAATGTAACTTATTTATTATCTCTCTTAATAATTCTTATATTAGTGCAATTAAATAAGAACATTGTAATTAATATATTATACTAATTAATAATTCTTAATTTGTGTACAATAATTTTTAAAAATAAAAGAATGGAATAATTATTTTGAGGAAAAATATATTGTGTTAATTTCATGGGACATAAAATAATTAGTAATTTCACATTTCAAGTGAGAATGTCACTTGAGTCTAGAATGGAATAATTATTTTATGTATTTTTAAGATAAAATTAGAATATAAAAATAGAGTATAGAATAAAATCACCATTTCATACACCAAATTTGAATTTTAAAATAAAACCAAAGCACTAAAATAACCTTATTAAAGTATCTTGAAAAAAAAAAAAATTATTATTACTCCGTCAGAGATGTCTCTGCTAATGAGATTTTTTTTTTTCTTTAGAATAAAAATTTAATCAATGATGTTTAATGATACTATCTTTTTAAGATAGGCGCAATAAAAGAGAATATCTGATTTTTTTCTTTTTTTTGGGTACATATCTGATCCTTTGATTGATAACATGGGAAGACCTATATTATAATACTATTATTTTTTCCGTATTAATTATGTTATTAAATGAAACATTATTATTTTAAACTAACACAATCTTCAAAATAAGACAACATCCTCTGTAAAAACACAAGAAGATTCTATATTGACTGGATTAGTATCAGATACATTTAAGTCATTTATTGCTTATTCATCTTAAATAATAATTGAGTCATTTTATTTAATCTGAGTCATTTATTATTTATTTAGTAAAAATAACTTAACAAAGAAGCCAAATTCCTATAAAAACCAAGTATCACAATCTTCAAAATTATTGAATCGGAAAGCATGGAGTCTGCAAAACTTTTTGTGTTTCTCCTCATCACCATGAGCATAGCTGCCCCTTTAATTAGCTATAGTACTTCTCTCTCCCTCACTCTATTTATTTCATTGCTGTCCCTATTATAACATCTTGTAATTCTCTCTCCCTCTCTCTATCTCTATCTTTTGTCTCGCTTCATTTTCATTTTTTGATTAATTAGAGGAAGGAGAGACAAAAAAAAATATTATTCCTTATCTTATATACATTATTTATCAGAGGACTATCTATTGTTTTACAATTTATCTTTAGAAAAATGATTTTCAATAATTTAAAATTTCTTTTATCATTATTTTTTTTTTTTGACTAATAGAATGATGTGAGACAAAGAATGAAACGACAAATTATGTCTCATCTACCAGTCTTAACTTTTGGCTAATGGCAGTAAAAATCATACTAACATATCTCTTTTATTTGCAGCTGAGGGCATTCCTGTTGATCCTTTTTGCTTTTTCACCTGCTCAAGCTCATTTGGGGATCTGAAATGCCTACAATTTTGCATTGCCAGAGGATTCAACAATGGAGTATGTGTCAATACAACGTGATTAGTCACTTTATATATATAACTTAATAACCCATTAGAATTTTCTTATTAGATGCCATCATCAATCATAATATAGTAGCATAGAAAGTGGCATAACATTTCTATGGCATAAGATGTGAGATGATAGATGTTATCCCAATTAAACCTAAGGTGTGCTTGTGACCAATTACTTTTGTAGCTTACACTAAAAGTGCTCATTGCCTTATACTATTTTGAGTATAAAATTAATTTTTGTTCATGACATAAAGTAGTAATTGAGCATTTGTGACAAATTTTACCATGAATATATATTTTTAACTGATAAATGTTTAATGTGGGTAAAGGTTAATCCCTATTAGAGATGCTCACTTCTTTTCCTTTATAAATCTCTAAATCCATCTCTATTTCAGGCTATTTAGAGACACATTTTGATAGTCTTTAAATGTCCTTTTTTTTTGTTGTGACTCTGGCAATATGTAATGTCACAAATTTTAATAAGAGTTTATGATAGTAATCAGATATTAATTATCAAAGAACTAGTAGTACTAAGATATAAATACAAGTACAACGCTTAACATTTACTATATGATTTAACTCCAAGTTGTTGTTACTATCAGGGCTGTGGGAGGGGCAAGGAAATTAAGGCATTGGCCTTAGCCGCCCTAGAAAGAAACTTAATATCAAGAGTACATTATTAAAAATTTGTGACATTGTATAAAATTATTTAATTATATTTCTAAATACAACTGTGATTACTAGGCCCAATATTAGGAGTTTTTATTATTTTAATATCTATATCTATATAATATACTAAAACAACTTCTTCTTTTTTTTTTTTTTTGAAATTCTTTAATTTAATTAAACAAAAAGAAAATGACTACAATTAGAAAGATAATAGAAGACTAATTGTAAAATCGAGTATATAAAATTAGGTCGCTAAACTTGATCCGTTCCCATATAACTTTTTATGATAATAAAAGTCTGATTGGAAATTCAAAATATATTGGCATGGGCTATCATTCATGGTAATAATTGATTTATTCTTTCCAAAAATAAAATTCAACTTTAATTTCTAATGAATCCACCCTAACATGATCAAATTCAAATATGCTTCCTAGTTAGGATTATTTATTAATGATTTCGATTTTGAAAAACATGATAGATCTGAAATTAATAAAAATGTGCACTAAAATCATGATTGAAATTCATTGGTTTTTTGCATTATCTTTTTATAATAATTAATCAAAATTATGTTTCCTAAAATTTCTCTTGAGATAAAGACTAATTCCACATATGGAGATCAAAAAAAAAAAAAAATCCAATCATGCGTAGGTTTATTTAATAAAATCATTCTCATGTTAAGGCTCCAGATTTCACTCTATTACAATCAATACTTCTTTTTTTTTCGCAATTACTTGATTAAATAATTAATGAAATTCAAACATAGGCTTTTCAAAATATTCTGAAAATCAAAACATTCAATTGATTTTAAAATATTCTAAAAGTAAATTTCTTCAGTTGACTCTAATTTGTCCAATAATCAATGTTTTTAATTCTAATTGCAGAAAATTATGAGATTTTCATACAAATTAAAATCTGTTGTGAAAATAGGGAGAAGAAAGCATGTTGAGTGTTTTATTCATTCACCAATTGGTATTTATATAAGTGGTTAGGAGAATTTCATTATAAGTAAAACTTTAGAATTATAATCATCTAATATATTCTAAGATAAAGAATATTCTATATGGATATCCAAGATATATTATATATATATACACAATCAAAGACTACCTCATTAAAACTTTACTAAGAAAACCAAGTGGAAAAAACATGGTTAAGGAAAAAGAGTATAGTGCGTATTTCAACTGGAATCCTTGAATCGACGAAACTCAATACTATGTTTAAGTTTTTCAAACGATGCAATAGGAGGCGCTTTGGTAAACAAATATGTTGAGTTGTCACATGAATAGATTTGTTGAATGTCTATATTGCCATTCTATGTTTTATCCTATCACCTTTAATGTATCATTCCTTTACTTAGACAATGCATGTAACATTGTCTTCATATAAGACTATCAAGATCATTTTTCTAATAAATAAACCAGAAGTCTCTTGTTTGTGTTAAATCATATCCTTCAACTATACATGTTCTCAACTTCTCATGCAATGCTATAATTTCAACATAGTTTGTTTCATATATCACCATAAAATGGCAGTGCCACCAAATGCAAACATGTAATCAGTTTTTGATCGACCATTATGAGGGTCAGACATATACTTTGCATCAGCATACCAATCAAGTTTTGACTTGGGTATATTCAAATAAAATTAACTCATATCTATACTATCTTTAAGTTAGTGAAGCATATGCTTAATCCTAGCCCAATGTCTTTCTGTAGGTGAAGAATTATACCTTACTAATAAATTAATAGCAAATGATATATCAAGTTGTGTACGACCAGCAAGATATAAGAAAATTAATGTCTCAACCTAAGCTATTAGGGCAAAGGTTAGACAAATGATCCTTATATGATTAAAAATAATTCACTCATTCTCTCCTTTAAATATACCATAAACTAGAAATAATAAAATGAGGGTTTTATGATCAATGTAATGTACTAATATGTTAATGATTTTTTTTTTTAATTTGGAATGGAGGAACATTTACTGGTAATATAAATTACATTTATGGTTCAAAAAAATGTTTATTTGATTGTTGCCCCAAAACCATTTCATTTTTAGAATTTCAATGTTATTTCAAACTTAATTTTGTATTGTAAATGACATTTATGGTTCAAAAATATAAATAATGTCTGATTAATTTTTAAGAGAATTTTACGAATCAGCAAACGTTCACCAAAATAACTACCTCATGGTTTTTTTGAACTGTTTCCGTTAAAAAAAAGAATACATAATTCCAAGATACAAAAAGAAGACTAAACCATCTATAAAAAATAAGTAGTACAACATTCAAAATCATTGATTTTAAAAGCATGGAGCCTGCAAAACTTTTTATGTTTCTCCTCATCACCATGGCGATAGCTGCCCCTTTCATTAGCACTGGTGCTTCTCTCTCATTGTTTCATGTTATAGATTTTCACCTTTTGTCTCATTCCATATTATTTTTTGACGATGTTATTGCTTGCATTTTTTTACATTATTAGGAAGTTCTTTCTGGCTAATGGCAGCAAAAATTAATCTAACATATTTCTTTTCTTTGTAGCTGAGGGCGCTCCGGGTGAACCTATTTACTTTTTCACCTGCTCAAGATCATTTGGGGATGTCGAATGCCTACAAATGTGCAAAAGATATAGATTTGACAATGGAAAATGTGTCCCTAGACAAGGCTATGAAGGTTTTTTTACTTTGTTGTTGCAATCCTTGGACAAGATATTTGAGAAAAAACAAATCTATTATGATTCTCAATGTCAAATCAATAAAATTGCCGTGATGCTTCAGAGAGATTTGCTGAATTTACTGGAAATAAATAATTTTTTTATCTATTTTATCTTGCTTTTGTATTATCTATTAAAGAACAGTTAGATTAGATCTACATTTATTGTCACACACTGTGTCTATACAATTTGATTTGTCAATTTATTTAATTGTAAAATTATAATTGACTAATCACAATACATTGATACAGCGAGTGACACGGACATAGGACAAGTTATCCTAATCAAACATAAGGTGTATTTGTGGCCAAATACTTTTGGTTTACACTCAAGGTGTTTACATACTCTTTTGAGTGTGATAAGAATAGTAACTAATAAATTACTATAAATATATTATTTAATTCCAAATTTTTAGTGTGAGGAAAGGCTAGTGATCTCTGTTAGAGACACCCACTTCTCTATCTCGAATTCATTCTCTATTCAGGCTACTTAGAGACAAATTTTGGTAGTCTCTAAATGTTTTTTTTTTTTTTTGGTAGTGATCACAAACTTCGTTGAGAGTTTTATAATAGCAATTACATATTATTTATCAAAGAAGAACTATCAGTAATGAGATAAATATGTCTTATAGTTAAAATGCTTATTCTTTACTCTTTTTTTTTTTTTTTAATCAAGCTTAATCTTTACCATTTGAATTAATTCAGTTTTTTTTTTTTTAATGATTCAGATGGATCAAGTCAGCTGGGATTACTATAAAAATTCAATGTCTTATCCAAAAAAAAAAAAAATTACTGTTAAATTATATCTTTTATGGAATTGTCTTCTAATGTGAATAAATATATGCTATGGATTTGGTATAGAAGAAGTTATTTGGCTTAATGACACAACTTCCAAAAATAAGGTTTTAGTATCTTCATACTTTTGAATAAAATTCGGCTCCTAGCCCATACACTTAGACTATTAAAAGTTTATATCCATGTCTTATTTATGACGAAACAAATAAATATATAGGCTAGCGGTGAGATTTAACATCGGGTCAATGCAATTTACAAAATTATTTTATATTATTACAAAGATTACGAAAAACTAAATCAATTAACATATATAAAACATGTAATTACTTGCAAAATAAAAAAATGATATTAGAAAACTTATCAAATAAACATTTATGTCATTTGTCACTTTGGATCTAACATCTTTGACGCGCGCCCTATAGCGTCGCTACTACAAGTTGCGGTCAAATTAAAAATACCAAGTTCGAGTTTCAAACCAAGGTCGTATTCTCAGAGAACCACTAGTACAGGTTTCAGTTAATTAGGTGAAAGGGAGGGTTTAGCAATTCAACAGTGAATAAATGTACTAAACAATAAAATCAAAATGAACAGATGATGGAAATGTAATCAACCTGGGGAACTATCAGACAATGGTGATTCTATCTTCGACCTAAAAATAAATTTAATTCTAATTATGCTAATTAACTAGATTAACCCCAAAATCTCAAGATTAACCTACCTAATTAATTAATTTGGTTGAACCCTTACTAAGCTGGTATCCTTGCACCTAGCTCGGCAATTCCTACTACACAATCGCATAGATTATGGTCATTGGAACCAAATCTAACCTCAACTAACATCGCAACAAAGGATTAGAACATCCAAGACTTAAATTCTGAATTTCTATCCAACCAAATCAAGTTCTACTCCATGGAAATCACTCATACGGTGATCAGGCCTAGAAATCCCACAAACCCATCCAGTAATCATGCATAATAATCACCATACACAATCACAGAGAAGGAAATGAAGAGTAGAGAAACATAACTATCATTAAATTCAAAATAAATACAATATAGGTCTCAAGAATCAAACCGACAGTCTTCCAGCTATCCCAGATTGACCACAGACGCGCCTAGCCTTCCATTTTCATGGAGGAAGCCATGGGAGAGGGAGAAAAGTGAAGGAAAATGTGAAAGAGAGGTGTGTTGCGGCTGGGAGGGGGGCTGGCCGAATTTGCATATGTCCCCTATGCAATAATTACAAGTTTGCCATTAATGAAGCCCTAATTACAATAATTACAAAAATGCCACTCCTTATATTGTCAAAAGCCTATTTCGCCCTCTTTGAATTGGGAAATTATCCTTATGCCCTTGCTCATGAATTAATGAAAATCATTGCTCCAATCCTAAGCTTGGACATAAATCTCGAGGCCTCCTGAGGTCCATTCCTGAAATTAAAAATTCATAACAAGTAAAATTGGACCTTAAAATGAGAAAATTAATATGAAATATAATCAATTTCAATTAGACCTCAATGATAAAAATAGATGCTAATTGAACAATTAAATGCAAGTTGGAAATGCTAGAAGTAAGAATAAGAGTATACAGATAAACACTAAAAAGTGTTTATCAATCTTCCTCAATTATTTATTTATTTATTTACAATTAATAAGAATACTTTTATTATTTTCTCAATCTCTCTTATAAACCACCTTCTACAAGATTTAAGTAATCCTTATTATGAAATATTTTATAATTTCAATGAAATATTTATTTTTATTTTTATTTTTATAGTTTACTTTTAATAGATATTTTGACTATTTAAGAACATTTGATTTTAAAAATAATATTTACTATTAAAATAAATGCCATTTATGGCACTTAATAATTAAATTAATATAATCTTATTATATTGGTAAATGTGCTAATATGGGAGGTACAAATATTAAATAGTTTGTCCCGGGCCATTCGACTATAAATACAGTCTATTTTATTAGACTCGTAAATTAGCCAAACAATAAAATAAAGGGAAAACTTCAAATATATCTTTTTAAACTTTGTGTTACTAGCATTTTTTACTCAAAACATGAACTATATTCTCTTAAACTTTTAAAATGTCCACATGTTCACAATTAGGGTTCAAGCTTCACAATTTGGGTTTAGGCTTTTAGAGACATTAAATAATGTTGAGTGTTTACTGTTTATGGCTAAGATGCATTTGTCACACCATATAAGACTAGATTGTATAAATTTATTTAATATGATTCACTTTTATGCAATGTTTGGTGTACATACCGTATTGAATAACCTTATATGATTAACTCTAGTCAACTCCATTTAATATAGTTTATTGTCTTATTAGCAATACAACCTCTCTTACTTTGATTAGGCCTAATTGTATTATTAAAAGATAATTTTTTTAATCCATTGTAACTTTTAAAAATAAAATATAATAATAAAAAAATTAAATTAGAGTTATTGTTGATTAATATAGTTGAAAACTCTTGATCAATTAAAAAAATAAATTGAAAAGCCGTAAATGTATCCAATAATGTGAGAGAAGAAAAAAAATTGAAATTCATGATAAAAAATTGTAGAAGATAAAACTTTATGATCCAAAAGTTATTTATGTTAAAAAATTAATTTTTATACAGTGTCACACATAATATTTATAGTGTTAAATTTTTATTAGGTCTTATCCTATCAAGCGATATGATGTCAAGCTTTTATACAAATAAACGGGATCTAAGAGTTTAAGTTTTATGCTCAAAGTTTATGATTTATAATTTAGAGTTTAATGTTTTAAATTTAGGGTTCACAACTAGAATTTAGGATATACAGTTTATGTTTAGGATTTATGATTCTAAAATTTAAGATTTTAGGGTTTAAAGTAGATAAGAGAAATAAATAAGAGATGTTAACAAGGGAATTAATATATTATTAATTAATAAATAGTATTAATAAGAGATGTTAATTACTAGAGAGGTAAAAACAAAAAAGACATTAGTTCGATTTCAACTTCTTGAGTCAATTTTATTTCATCTTTAAGTGAAGCAAGGGAGATATTAATAAGAGACATTAAATAACGGTATTAATATATGTATTAGTCAGGAGGTCTTAATATTTGTATTAATTAAGAAGAAAGTATTAATAAGAGGTATTAATATTTTAATAAAAGACATTAATAAGGTATTAATATATGTATTAATTAAGAAATAGTATTAATAAGAGGTATTAATTAGATAGGTGGAAAAAAATAAATATTAAAAATTAATTGTGCATGGGTCAAAGTTTGGATAGCATTAAGGGAAAAAAATAATTGTAATCTAAATATTCTGGTATATATAATAAATTATATAACCTATTTTTAGAGTTATTATATTAGTTATTTATGTGTTGATATAAATTTTTGAAAGTTACGTTTTAATAATTGCATTTTTTTAAAATTGCATAAATTGTACAATTTTATATACAATTCCAATTGGAGATAGCATCTATAAAAACTGAGTAGCACAACCTTCAAAATCATTGATTTGAAAAGCATGGAGCCTACAAAGTTTTTTATGTTTCTCCTCATCACCATGGCCATAGTTTCCCCTTTCATCAGCACTGGTACTTCTTTCTCTCACTCGTTGTTTCATATTATGAATGTGCATCTTCTGTCTCATTCTCTATTTTGACGATGTTATTCCTCACATTATTAGCAAGTTGTTTCTGGCTAATGGCTGCCAAAATCAAACTAACATACTTATTTTCTTTGTAGCTGAGGGTGAGCCTTGCTTTATTGAATGCGTAGAGGGTTTTGGAAATGCTGAATGCCTGAAATTGTGCGAAAGATATGATTTTAGCAATGGAAAATGTGTCCGTCAAGGATCTGAAGGAATACAATGTTGTTGCAATGTTTAGACAGATGTATGAGAAGAAAAAAATTATTATGATTCTCAATATCAAATATATAAAATTATTGTGATGCTTCACAGACATTTGCTAAATTCTCTGAGAATAAAGATTTTCTTTATCTATTTTATCTTGCATTGTTGTATTATCTATTTAATAGATAGAGAACAATTAGAATACATCTAATCTAAGCGACCCCTCCCTTAGAAGGGTGAGGGGTAGTGCTAGCCTTGGGTGTGGGATTTTTGGTCAGGCCAAACTAAACATGCAATTATTTCTTCGTCAATTTCTTTTTTATTTATTTCTACAATCAAAAACAATATTTTTGTTATTTAACTTTAAAATGAATATTTAATATAAAAATACGTTTTTAATCCTGAAGTGTTTCTTATCCCAAGTTAACAACCTATGACAATACAAATATTTCTTTAGTCAGTGAATTTAGTTAATTCATCAATTGAGTTACACCTTACACCATGTTAAATTAAAAAAACTTCAATTGTCTTATGTCTTTTGTTATATTAGAGAATTTTAAAATTATGTTATACTTATATATATATATATATATATATATATATATATATATATATATATATATATATATATATATATATATATATTCTTATTTAATTTAAAATAATTCACTGGTTCTTTCCCTTAAATACACCATAAATTAAAAAGAATAAAATGAGGGTTTTATGGTCAATGTAATATACTAATATATTAATGATTTTTTTTTTAATTTGGAACGGAGGAACATTTATTGGTAATATAAATGACATTTATGGTTAAAAAAATGTTTGATTAACTATTATCTCAAAACTATTGCAATTTTAGAATTTTAATGTTATGTTAAACTTATATATATATATATATATATATATTATCTCCCTTAAATACACTATAAACTAAAAAGAATTAAATGGGAGTTTTATGATTATGTATTATACTCAGATAGTAATAAGGATTTTTTAATTTGAAATGGAGGAACATTTACAGGTAATTTAAATGACATTTATGGTTAAAGAAAATAAATGTCTGGTTAATTGTAAAACATTTCTACTAATCACCAAACCTTAACCAAAATAACTACCTCGACGGGTTTTTGTATTGTTTCCTTTAAAAAAATACATAATGGCAAGATGCGGAAAGAAAGAAGACTACAACATCTATAAAAACTGAGTAGCACAACCTTCAAAACCATTGATTTGAAAAGAATGGAGCCTGCAAAGCTTTTTATGTTTCTCTTCATCACCATGGCAATAGCTGCCCCTTTCATTATCACTGGTGCTTCTCTCTCTCTTTCATATTATGAATTTACATCTTTTGTCTCACTTCATATTATTTTTTGAGAACGTTGTTTCTTTCATCATGAACGTATTAGGAAATTCTTTTCTACTAGTACCAACAAAAATCGGAGACCCTATTTGCTATTTCACCTGCTCAAGATCATTTGGAGATGTCGAATGCCTACAAATGTGCAAAAGATATAGATTTGACAATGGAAAATGCGTCCCTAGACAAGGCTATGAAGGTTTTTTACTTTGTTGTTGCACTGCTTAGACAAGATATTTGAGAAGAACAAAACTATTATGATTATAAATGTCAAATCAATAAAACAATTGGTGTGATGCATCGCAGACATTTGCTGAATTCTCTGGAAATATAGATTTTTCTTAATCTGTTATATCTTGCATTGCTGTATTATCTATTTAATAGTTAAAGAACAATTAGATTATATGAATATCTATTGTCACACAGTGTCAATACAATTTGATTTGTCAATTTATTTAATATGAGAATAGTAACTGATAAATTACTATGAATGTATTATTTAATTCCAAAATTTTAGTGTGGTGAAAGGCTAGTAATCTCTGTTAGAGACGCCCACTTCTTTCTAGTAGTAATTACGTATTATTTATCAACGAAGAACTATCAGTAATGAGATAAATAATTAAATTAATATAATCGTTTTATATTTGTAAATGTGCAAGTATAGGAGGTACAAATATTAAATAGTTTGTCGAGGGCCACTCTAATGCAAGTACAATCTATTTTATTGGACTCAGATTAGTCAAACAATAAAACAAAATAATGGAAAACTTCACCCAGGTCTTTTTTTTTATTATTATACTTCACTAAGCTTTTTTAAACTTTGTCTCATGTGCATTTTACTCTTAAAACTTTTAAAATGTGTATTTAATTCTTTAAAATTTATAAAATGTGTCCATATAATGTTTAGGGTTCATTAGGGTTTAAACTTCACAATTTAAATTTAGGGTTTAAAGGTTTAATAATTTTTAGTGTTTAGGATTCATGGTTTGAGTTTAAGTTTAATGCTTAGAGTTTATCATTAGAATTTAATATTTAATATTTATGGTTTAAAGTTCACAGTTAATATTTAAGGTGTAGAGTTTATGCTTAGAATTTTAGGATTTAGAGGTGGATAAGAGAGTTAAATAAGAGACATTAATAAAGGTATTAATATATATTAACTAAGAAAGAGTATTTATAAGGGGTATTAATTAGATAGGTGAAAAAAAAAAAAAAACAAGACATCAATTAAATTTCAACTTCTTGAGTCAATTTTATTTCATATTTAAATGAAGCAAAGGAGGTGTGAAATGGATTAGCAGTTGGAACAAAGAGATCAGTTTGATGTCAACTTCTTGGAGCAAGAGAAGTAAATAGTAAAAATTAATTGTGCATGGGTCAAACGTTGGAAAGCATTAACAATGGGAAAAAAAATTAATTGTAATCCAAGCATTTAATACATGCATTTTGGTTCACATAACAAAGAGATCCTGAATGCCTGGATTTGTGCAAAAAATTTGGTTTTCCAAATGGAAAATGTGTTCCTGGACAAGGCTCTGAAGGTCTAAAATGTTGTTGTACCCTTAGACAAGATATTTGAAAAGAATAAAACTATTATGATTCTCAATATCAAATCAAATATATAAAATTGTTGTGATGCTTCAAAGACATTCGCTGAATTCTCTGGGAATCTATTTAATAGATAGAGAACAATTAGATTAGATTTATATTCTGGTTCATATGATAAATTATACAACCCATTTTTAGGGTTACTATACTAGCAACTCGTGCGGATATGGAGTTTTGCGGGTTGTTTCTAATGGTTTTAATTTATTCTTTCAAGTTGCATAAGCTGTTTAATTATGTATATAATTCCCATTACAATTGATTGGTCACTTTATTTAATTGTACAACAAGAAAGTTATTTAATGCAATGGCGCAATATCTAAAGATAAACTTTTGGCATTTTCATATCTTAAGATTAAATTTGATCCCCTCTTAAATATTTGAGCTAATATTAAAAACTCGTGTTTATCAATATTTAAAGATAAATTTTGGTTGTTTGTAAATTGTTTTTAATGTTTTATTAACAATGTGTGAAGCGAAGTTCAAATCCTTGGTGAGAGGTACATTCAGTGCCTCAAATAGGAATGACACTAACAAAAAAAAAAAAAAAACTGTGTAAAATACCAAAAAAAAAAAAAAGTAAAATGCTTAATCAAGTCAGTTGGCGTTATTATAAATATTCAATGTTTTTATTAAAAAAAATTAATGTTAAATTGTTGGTCTTATTCCCCTATCTTTTAATAGGAATAATTACAGTCTATGGATGGGATTTTAGGTACGACGAATGCGATTGACAAAATGACATTTTATATGCAAAATGACTTTTTTGTAATAAGACAAAATGATTTAGATATTATTATAAAAATGTTTCAAAAAATAAAATAAATCACTTAAATATATATATATATATATATTGTGCAAACTGTTAGTATTTAGTAGTATATTGAATATTCATTAATTTAATTCAAGTCAAATAACACTAGCATAAATCACTTAATGTATATGTAAAACATGCAATTACTTGCAAAATAAAAAAAAAAATTTCCAAAATAAACATTTATGTCATTTGTCATTTTGGATCTAACTTCCTCCTAATGTTTTTATTTATTTAAAATTAATAAAGATATCTTTATTAATTTAACCGTGAAATGAATATTTGATCTTAAAAATTAATATTTATTGGTAATATAAATGCCATTTATGGCATTTAATAATTAAATTAATAAATAGTATTATATTTATAACCGTTCTAGTATAGGAGGTTATAAATATTAAATAGTTTGTCAAGGGCCATTCGACTACAAATACCATCTCTTTTATTTGGACCCATAAATTAGTTAAATAATAAAATAATTTTAGTTGTGGAATGAATGTAATTTTTGTATTATTTTCTTAAAAAAAATATAATTGGCAAGATACTAAAAAGAAGACTAAGAATGGCTGAGTTAGTAACGAAGTTATACTCAACGTTAAAGGTTTTTATAATATTAAAAGTTCCACATGTTAAAAGAAAATATGTTAACTTAAATTATTTTATTTCTTAAATGAAATTAATCTTATTTTTAATGTGAAGTAAAAATAATCACGACTCTTATAAAATTTTACAAAACTAATAATGAAAAAGACTACTACATCTATAAAAATTGAGTCTTCAAAATCATTGATTTAAAAAACATGGAGCCTGCAAAACTTTTCATGTTTCTTCTCATCACCATGGCCATAGTTGCCCCTTTCATTAGCTCTGTTACTTCTCTCTCTATCTCTCTTTCTCACACACACGCGCACGTTATGTACATTATTAACGAGTTCATTTTGGCTGATGGTTATTGTAAAAATATGTGGAAGTAGTTTGGCATGGTAGCATCATTCTTAGAGATAAGACTCTAGTACCTTCATACTTTTAGCTCAAATTTTATTTTATTTTTTTAAACACTTAAGTTAATATTAAAACATTTACATCTTATAATATTTTATACGTAACAAAATAAAAAAAAAAATGGTTATTGCAAAGATGAAAGTAATACATTTCTTTTCTTTGTAGCTGAGGGTGCTCCGAGTGAAGCTGCTTGCTTTTTCTCCTGCACAAGCTCATTTGGGGATGTCAAATGCCTACAACTGTGCAAAAGCTATAATTTTAACAATGGAAAATGCACACCTAGACATGGTGGTAAATATCTGCTTTTGTTGTTGCACTATTTAGACAAGATATTTGAGAAGAACAGAACTATTATCATTCTCAATATAATTGTTGTGATGTTTCAGCACACACATTTGCTGAATTCTCCGGAAATAAAGATTTTCTTTATCTATCATATCTTGCACTCTTGTATTATCAATTTAATAGTTAAAAGAGTAATTAGATTAGACCAACATTTATTTTCACATACTCTGTGTTAATATAGTTTGATTGGTCACTTTATTTAATCATAAAATTATAATCAACCAATCACTGCATAGAGATTGGCACATGATGTGAGATAATACAATACGTTATACCAATTAGACTTTAAGGGGTATTTGTGACTAAATATCTTTTTAGTTTACATTTAGGGTGTTTTAATATATTTTTTTTTTTGAAAGTGAGACTATTTCTTATTTGTAATAAGAATAGTAATCGATAAATTACTATGTATATATATATATTTTAATCAAGCTTAATCTATATCATTTGAATCAAGTTAGTTTTTATTTTTTTATTATTTGGATTAGATGAATGAAGTCAGTTGGCGTTACTTTAAATATTCAATGTTTTATATATAAAACAATTAATGTTAAATTGTTGGTCTTATTCACCTATTTTCTAATGGGAAAAATAAGGGCTATGGTGGCATTTTAGCCTTTTCTAGGTCAGGCCAATGCGATTTTCAAAATGATTGTTATAGGCAAAATGAATTTTTTTATAAGAAAAATTATTTTTTTTATAAGATACAAAAAGATTAAACTAAATCACTTAATATATATAAAGCATGCAATTACTTGCAAAATAGGAAAATGAAATAAGAAAACTTACCAAAATAAACATTTATGTCATTTGTCACTTTGGATATAAATTCTTATTCAATTTTTTTATTTATTTAAAATTAATAAGAATATTTTTATTAATTTAACTATGAAATGAATATTTGATCTTAAAAATAATATTTATTGGCAATATAAATGCCATTTATGGTATTTAATTAAATGGAATTTAATAATTAAATTAATATAATCTTATTATATCTTTAAATAAATGTGCTAGTGTAGGAGTTACAAATATTAAATAGTTTCTCAAGGGCCATTCTACTACAAATGCAGTCTATTTTATTGGTTCACACTTACTGTCTCATCATCTTTCTTGTTGAATTTGATTAGTTTTAAAATCATAAATATTTTAACTCTTTTATTATGTGTATAATTAATCAATCAAAACACATTGAAATAGGGAATAAGACAACAAATATTCTCCCATTTTATTGGACTCATAAATTAACCCCTTAGACCTAGCCTATTGTATTGGGCGTAGTTTGGGCAAAGCTGATAATCCATTATAGCCATTTCTTTGAACACACCCTTTTTTCCCAACACACACCCCTGAACTGACAAAAAGACTATTATACCCTTTAAACATTAAAAAACAGTACACACCAAATTTTTTTATTTTTTTCATTTTCTCACTATTTCTCTCCAACAACACACACCCCACTCCAGGATCAATCGACGAAAAGGGAGAGAAGGAATTAAATTTGTTGTTTTCTTCTTCCTTAGAGCTTTTCTATTGCATCTGAGTTTCAAAAATTGGAGAATAAAGGTTTAAATTAAGATAAATGATGGTTCCTGTTAATCTGTTAATGATCATGGAGTAAACGGGTTTCAAAATGCATAGAACTTTTTTTTTTTTTTACTTGAAAAATATCTTCAATTTTGTTTATTAGAAATTTACACAAAACGTTTTGAAATATATTAGCCTTATTTCAATATATATATATATATATATATATAATATATATATATATATATATATATATATATATTCTTTGTTTAACAGAATATGATAAATTGTAAGAAGCCAAATGGATGAATACTGAGAATGCGAGTACAAAACCCATACGAAGAATGGCTTACCAATGAGCTTTTTGGAGTTCTTTTCTTCCTTTGCTGATGATCTGCTACATCTGGTTAGTGTCTTTGGTGGGTTTTGAAGGGAAAGAAATGAGGGAAGTGTTAGGGCAAAGAAGCCGAAGGAGAAATGAAGTTTCATGGGGTGTTTCTCACATGGGGGTAATTTGGAAATAAAAAAAAATGTTAAAATAAACAATCTAGTGTGTGTTTTAAGAAATGGCCAACCATTATAGCATTCCTATCATTAATTATTTAGTTTTAACAAATTTTACACCAATTTATTAAGCTATTTTTGGGACTATTTTCAAAATTTGTAAATATTTATTGAATGCACTATTACATGTATACAAAATTAATACCATTCTTCCTTAATGCTTTTTCCTGGATCTTTTGATACACAAAATGAAAATTATTAATTTCAATTGAACGGGAGAACAGAAGTGGAATTACTTTTCAAGTCTTTTCGTTATTTAACATATAGAACTAATATAAAATGAAATCATAATTGATTTTAAAAACAATGATATCCTTCATTAAAAAAATATAATTAAAGTGGATATATTGAGAAAAAATAATGTGTTAATTAATTCTCGTAAAACATAGAATCAGAAATTCTACATTTTAAGGTAGAAATGAAAATTTGTAATTTTAGAATTAAGTTTAGAATTCGTTGGATATGTACGGGCATTATGGGCTAAATATAATGTAATTTATTTATTTATTTATCTATTATATTTTGCATTGTTGTATTATCTATTTAGTAGTTAAAAGAACAATTAGATTATATGAACATCTATTGTCATATAGTGTATCAATATAATTTGATTTGTCAATTTATTTAAGATGAGAACAATAATTAATAAATTATTATAAATATATTATTTAATTCCAAAATTTGAGTGTGGTGAAAGATTAGTAATCTCTGTTAGAGACACCCACTTCTTTCTAGTAGTATTTACATATTATTTATCAGAGAACTATCAGTAATGAGATAAAGTGCTTATTCTTTACTCTTTTTTTTTTTTTTCTTTTGTCAAGCTTAATCTTTACCTATTTGAATCAAGTTATTTATTTATTTATTTATTTTTATGGATCAGATGAATCAAGTCAGCTGGCGCTACTATAAAAATTTAATGTTTTATCAAAAAAATATTTAATGTTAAATTATGTGTCATATTCAATTATTTCTAAAATGAATAAATATAGAATATGAATTTGCCGTAACCTTCGGAACAAGTAGTTTAGTGCAATAGCAGAATTTCTAAAAATAAAACGCTCATATCTCCATCTTATTTATAACAAAAAATATAAATATGTAAATTATGGGTGGGATTTTAGATCGGGCCAATGCAATTTACAAAATGATCTTGATATTATTACAAAGATTACAAAAAACTAAATCAATTAATATATATAAAACATGTAATTAATTGGAAAGTAAAAAATTACATCATAAAACTTACCAAAATAAACATTTATGTCATTAGTCACTTTGGATCTAACATCTTCCTCAATTATTTATTTATTTATAATTTATAAGAATATTTTTATTACTCTTATTATTATAAGCACATCCTAAAAGGTTTTAGTAGTCCTTATAAAGCATTTTACAATTTTAATGAAATATTTATTTTTATTTTCTATAGTTTACTCTTAATAAATACTCACTTTGTCGAAATCTTTTGCTTTTTAAGATTATTGCACACGGATTAAGAAATTGTTAATTAGCATATTATATTAACTACAATGTCTTTATTTAATTGCTTTTAGTTTATATGTTATTAAGAGTGAATGAATAAGTTATATTTAATTAAATTGAGGTCAATATGAAAAAGTAATTTTTAACGGAGGGAGAACTTTAAGTATTTATGAATATTTGATCATAGAAATAATATTTATTCTTAATATGAATGTCATTTATGGCATTGAATAATTAAATTAATACAATCGTATTATATTTGTAAATGTGCAAGTATAGGAGGTACAAATATTAAATAGGTTGTCAAGGCCACTTTAGTGCAAATACAATCTATTTTATTGGACTTATAAATTAGTCAAACAATGAAATAAAATAATGGGAAACTTCACATACATTTTTAAAATTTTGTGTCATGTACATTTTACTTTCAAAACTTTAAAATATGTATTTAATCTTCTTAAATTTTAAAAATATGCCCATATAGGGTTTAAACTTCACAATTTCAATTTAGGGTTTTAAGGTTTAATAATTTTATGTTTAAGGGTCTTAGAGTTTTATGATTAGAATTTAAGATTTAATGTTTATAGTTTAAGGTTCATAGTTAAAATTTAGGGTGTAGAATTTATGCTTAAAATTTTAGGGTTTAAAGACAAATAAGAGAGATAAATAAGAGACATTAATAAAGGTATTAACATGTATATTAATTAAGAAAGAGTATTTATAAAGGTATTAATTAGACAGGTGAGAAAAAAAATAAGACATCAATTAGACTTCAACTGCTTGAGTCAATTTTATTTCATATTTAAATGAAGCAAAGGAGGTGTGAAATGGATTAGCAGATGGGACAAAGAGATCAGTTTGATTTCAACTTCTTGGAGCAAGAGAAATAAATAGCAAAAATTAATTGTGCATAGGTCAAACGTTGGAAAGCATTAACAATGGAAAAAAAAATAGTTGTAATTCAAATATTTTGGCTCAATTATACAACCTATTTTTTGAGTCGTATTGACAAGAATTTTTATAAATTATATTTTAATAAATATAATTTATTTTTTCAAATTACATAATTGTATAATTCTGTATATAATTCCCTTTAGAAATATTATCTATAAAAACTGAGTAGCACAACCTCTAAAATCATTAATTTGAAAAGAATGGAGCTTTCAAAGCTTTTTATGATTCTCCTCATCACCATGGCCATAGTTGCCCCTTTCATCACCACTAGTATGTCTCTCTCTCTCTCACTCATTGTTTCGTACGATGATTTACATTATTCGCAAATTCTTTTTGGCTAATGGCTGCAAAAATCAAACTAACATATTCGTTTTCTTTGTAGCTGAGGGTGACCCTGTTTGCGTTGGTGAATGCGTAGATGGATTTCGAGATCCTGAATGCCTAGATTTATGCAAATTATATGATTTTAAGAATGGAAAATGTGTCCCTGGACAAGGCTCCGAACGTCTAAGATGTTGTTGTACTCCTTAGACAAGATATATGAAAAGAACAAAACTACTATGATTCTCAATATGAAATCAAATATATTTGCTGAATTCTCTGGAATAAAGATTTTCTTTATCTATTTTATTGTGCATTGATGTATTAGCTATTTAATAGACAGAAAACAATTAGATTAAATCTACATTGTGGCTCACATCATAAATTATACAATCCATTTTTTTTTTAACTCGTTGATTTTAATGGTTTCAATTTATTTTTTTAAGTTGCATAAGCTGTTCAATTTTGTATATAATTCCCATTGCAATTTATTGGTCGCTTTATTTAATTATAAAATTTTAATTGTGTAATGAGGAAGTGGTTTGGTGTAGTAGCACAAACCCAAGAGATAAGATTTTAGTATTCTCATATTCTGAGGTTAGACTTAGCCACTCCACAAACACTTAAGATATGGGATAATAAGTTATCCCATTTAATTAGACCTAAGGTTTATTTGTGACCAAGTACTTTTTGGATTACACTTAGAGTGTTTGTATACTCAAAGTACTCATTTTGAGTGTGAAACCATTTTCTATTTTAAAATAAGAATAATAACTAATAAAGTACTATTAATATATTATTTAATTCTAGTAGAGGTTAGTCTTTGTTAGAGGCCCACTTTTTTGGTCTCCAAATCCATATCTATTTCTGCCTATTTAGAGATAAATTTCTTTTATCGGTATTTATAGATAAATTTTGGTCGTCTCTAAATGTTTTTTTGGTAGTGATCAAAAACTTTAAATCTTCATTAAGAGGTTATACTAGTAATTACATATATTATTTATCAAAGAAGAACAGTAAAGAGAGTAATATGTCTTATTAACATTGTGATGAAGCTAAACTTAAATTCTTGGTGAGAGATGTATTTAGTGCCTCCAATAAGATTGCCTCTAATAAAAGAATTCTTGTGTGGAACCAAACAAAAAAAGAAAAAAAATGCTTAATCAAGTTTTTTTTTTTTGGTAATTAGATGAATCAAGTGAAAATGACTTTTTTTTTAATAAGACAAAATAATTTAGATATTATTATGACAAATGTTTCAAAAAATAAAATAAATCGCTTAATATAAATCAATTATGATTTGATTCTACAGTAATTCTATGTACTAAATAATTAAAATACATTATTTTCATTTTATGTAGCAGATGTGCCACTAGATTTATAGTCAAAAGAATTGAAAGAGAATCCTATTAATTCTATATGTAATGGAGCACTCAATAAATATCTTTGAATTCTGAAAATAGTCCCAAAAGATACCCTTATAAGGTGTGAAATATGTTTAAAAAATAAATAAATTCAATGATAAGAATGCTAGAGTTGATTATAAACTTCTCAAGTGATTAAACAAATAAAATTAATTTTATTGATTTAATATTGAGAATCATAATAGTTTTGTTCTCATATGTCATGTTCAAAGACCACAATAACAAAGTACATCAGTAGAGCCTTGTTCAAGAACACATGTTTTCCATTGTTGAATCTTCTGCTTATGCAATATTGTAGGCATTGGAGATCCCCAAATGAGCTTGAGCATGTGGTAAAGCTAAAAGGCGTGAAAATATCAAATTAATAAACTTAAAATATGAAAAATAAAATTATTTAGAGTTTTAAATATGAAGAATTACAATGAGATTTTTCTTCATCATTAAACATAATTGTTGAATTTAAAAAGAATCCCATAAAGGAGGACTCTGATGGAGTAAATTTAGTGCTCCATTTCTATTTTAAAACTCAGTTTTGTGGATGGAAGGATGATTCTATTCCATATTCTAATTTTCTTATCTCAATTTTATTTAAAAAAAATAAACAAAATAGTAATTCCATTGGAAACTTGATTAAATTGTCATTCCTACCTTAAAATGTAGAATCTCTCATTCTATGTTCACGAAATTAATTAACACATTATTTTTCTCAATATATCATCGTTAATTATATTTTGTTTTATTTTTAATAAAGGATATCATCATGTTTAAAATCAATTATAATTTCATTCTATATTAATTTTATGTATCAAATAATGAAAAGGCTTGCAAAGCCATTCGATTTATATTCTCATTTCCATTTTACATCTATAGTTTTTGTTCAGTGTACCAGATGAGAGGTGCCATCAGAATTACAGTGAAAAGTATTGAAAAAGAATCCTATTAATTAATTTAATATGTAACAGAGCATTCAAGAAATATCTTCAAATTCTGAAAATACTCTCAAAAGATAGCCTTATAAATTGGTGTGAAATTTGTTAAAAAGAACAAATTTTAAAATAATCCCAACAATCAAAATTGGTGTGCAATATGTTGATAAGAATAAAATAAATCTTCAAGAGTGCATTGGAGAGATTCTTGCCATGTTACTGCAAAGCTTTTTATGTTTCTCTTCATCATCATGGCAATAGCTGCCCCTTTCATTATCACTGGTCCTTCTCTCTCTCTCTCTTTTGTATTATAAATTTACATCTATTGTCTCACTTCATATTATTTCTTGACAACGTTGTTTCTTTCATCATGAACGTATTAGGAAAGTCATTTCGACTAGTACCAACCAAAATCGGAGACCCTATTTGCTATTTCACCTGCTCAAGATCATTTGGAGACGTTGAATGCCTTCAAATGTGCAGAAGATATGGATTTGACAAGGGAAAATGCATCCCTAGACAAGGCTATGAAGGTTTTTTACTTTGTTGTTGCACTGCTTAGACAAGATATTTGACAAAGAACAAACTATTATGATTCTAAATGTCAAATCAATAAAATTGTCGTAATGCTTCGCAGACATTTGCTGAATTCTCTGGAAATATATATTCTTCTTTATCTGTTATATCTTCCATTGCTGCATTATCTATTTAATAGTTAAAGAACAATTAGATTATATGAATATCTATTGTCACACAGTGTCAATACAGTTTGATTTGTCAATTTATTTAATATGAGAATAGTAACTGATAAATTACTATGAATGTATTATTTAATTCCAAAATTTTAGTGTGGTGAAAGGCTAGTAATCTCTGTTAGAGACGCCCACTTCTTTCTAGTAGTAATTACATATTATTTATCAACGAAGAACTATCAGTAATGAGATAAATAATTAAATTAATACAATCGTATTATATTTGTAAATGTGCAAGTATAGGAGATACAAATATTAAATAGTTTGTCGAGGGCCACTCTAGTGCAAGTACAATCTATTTTATTGGACTCATAGATTAGTCAAACAATAAAATAAAATAATGGAAAACTTCACTAAGTTTTCTTTTTTTTATATATATATATATTATACTTCACTAAGGTTTTTTAAATTTAAAATGTCTCCATATAATATCTAGGGTTCATTAGGGTTTAAACTTCACAATTTAAATTTACGGTTTAATAATTTTTAGTGTTAAGTATTCATGGTTTGAGTTTAAGCTTTATGCTTAGAGTTTATCATTAGAATTTAAGATTTAATATTTATGGTTTAAAGTTCATGGTTAATAATTAAGGTGTAGAGTTTATGCTTAGAATTTTAGGATTTTGAGGTGGATAAGAGAGATAAATAAGGGACATTAATAAAGGTATTAATATATATTAATTAAGAAAGAGTATTTATAAGGGGTATTAATTAGATAGGTGAAAAAAATAAGACATGAATTAAATTTCAACTTCTTGAGCCAATTTTATTTCATATTTAAATGAAGCAAAGGAGGTGTGAAATGGATTAGCAGTTGGGATAAAGAAGTCAGTTTGATGTCAACTTCTTGGAGCAAAGAAATAAATAGTAAAAATTAATTGTGCATGGGTCAAACGTTGGATAGATTAACAATGGGAAAAAAAATTAATTGTAATCCAAATTATACAATTTATTTTTTAAGTTATTATGTTAGTACTTCGTGTGTTAACATAAATTTTTGTAAGTTGCGTTTTAATAGTTGTAATTTATTTTTTAAAATTGCTCAAACTATGTAATTCTATGTACAATGCCCATTAGAAATATTATCTATAAGAACTAAGCAGCACAACCTCTAAAATCATTGATTTGAAAAGAATGGAGCTTTCAAATCTTTTTATGTTTCTCCTCGTCACCATGGCCATAGTTGCCCCTTTCATCACCACTAGTACCTCTCTCTCTCTCTCTCTCTCTCTCACACACACACACTTATTGATGGGTATTATGATTTACATTTTTTTTTCTCATTTCATATTATTTCTTGGCGATGTCATTCTTCACACTATGTACATTATTTGCAAGTTCTAATTTTGGCTAATGGCTGCAAAAATCAAACTAACATATTCGCTTTCTTTGCATCCGAGGGTGAACCTCTTTGCTTGATTAAATGCAAAGATGGATTTGGAGATCCTGAGTGCCAAGATTTGTGCAAAATATTTGCTTTTCCAAATGGAAAATGTGTTCTGGGACACGGCTCTGAAGGTCTAAAATGTTGTTGTACCCTTAGACAAGATATTTGAAAAGAATCAAACTATTATGATTCTCAATATCAAATCAAATATATAAAATTATTAATGTCAAATGAAGGTGAGAACAGAAGTGGAATTACTTTTCAAGTCTTTTAGTTATTTAATATATAGAACTAATATAAAATGAAATCATAATTGATTTTAAAAACAATGATATCCTTCATTAAAAAATATAATTAAAGTGGATATATTGAGAAAAAATAATGTGTTAATTAATTCTCGTAAAACATAGAATCAGAAATTCTACATTTTAAGGTAAAAATGAAAATTTGTAACTGTAGAATTAAGTTTAGAATTCGTCGGATATGTAGGGGCATTATGGGCTGAATATAATGGAATTTATTTATTTTATTTATCTATTATATTTTGCATTGTTGTATTATCTATTTAGTAGTTAAAAGAACAATTAGATTATATGAACATCTATTGTCATATAGTGTATCAATATAATTTGATTTGTCAATTTATTTAAGATGAGAACAATAATTAATAAATTATTATAAATATATTATTTAATTCCAAAATTTGAGTGTGGTGAAAGATTAGTAATCTCTGTTAGAGACACCCACTTCTTTCTAGTAGTATTTACATATTATTTATCAGAGAACTATCAGTAATGAGATAAAGTGCTTATTCTTTACTCTCTCTTTTTTTTCTTTTGTCAAGCTTAATCTTTACCTATTTGAATCAAGTTATTTTATTTATTTATTTTATTTATGGCTCAGATGAATCAAGTCAGCTGGCGCTACTATAAAAATTTAATGTTAAATTATGTGTCATATTCAATTATTTCTAATATGAATAAATATAGAATATGAATTTGCCGTAACCTTCGGAACAAGTAGTTTAGTGCAATAGCAGAATTTCTAAAAAATAAAACGCTCATATCTCCATCTTATTTATAACAAAAAATATATAAATATGTAACTTATGGGTGGGATTTTAGATCGGGCCAATGCAATTTACAAAATGATCTTGATATTATTACAAAGATTACAAAAACTAAATCAATTAATATATATAAAACATGTAAGTATTTGGAAAGTAAAAAAATTATATCATAAAACTTACCAAAATAAACATTTATGTCATTAGTCACTTTGGATCTAACATCTTCCTCAATTATTTATTTATTTATAATTTATAAGAATATTTGTATTACTCTTATTATTATAAGCACATCCTAAAAGGTTTTAGTAGTCCTTATAAAGCATTTTACAATTTTAATGAAATATTTATTTTTATTTTCTATAGTTTACTCTTAATAAATACTCACTTTGTCGAAATCTTTTGCTTTTTAAGATTATTGCAAACGGATTAAGAAATTGTTAATTAGTATATTATATTAACTACAATGTTTTTATTTAATTGCTCTTAGTTTATATGTTATTAAGAGTGAATGAATAAGTTATATTTAATTAAATTGGGGTCAATATGGAAAAATAATTTTTAACGGAGGGAGAACTTTAAGTATTTATGAATATTTGATCATAGAAATAATATTTATTCTTAATATGAATGTCATTTATGGCATTGAATAATTAAATTAATACAATCGTATTATATTTGTAAATGTGCAAGTATAGGAGGTACAAATATTAAATAGGTTGTCAAGGCCACTTTAGTGCAAATACAATCTATTTTATTGGACTTATAAATTAGTCAAACAATGAAATAAAATAATGGGAAACTTCACATACATTTTTTAAATTTTGTGTCATGTACATTTTACTTTCAAAACTTTAAAATATGTATTTAATCTTCTTAAATTTTAAAAATATGACCATATAATGTTTAGGGTTTAAACTTCACAATTTCAATTTAGGGTTTTAAGGTTTAATAATTTTATATTTAAGGGTCTTAGTTTTATGATTAGAATTTAAGATTTAATGTTTATAGTTTAAGGTTCATAGTTAAAATTTAGGGTGTAGAATTTATGCTTAAAATTTTAGGGTTTAAAGACAAATAAGAGAGATAAATAAGAGACATTAGTAAAGGTATTAACATGTATATTAATTAAGAAAGAGTATTTATAAAGGTATTAATTAGACAGGTGAGAAAAAAAAAAAAGACATCAATTAGACTTCAACTGCTTGAGTCAATTTTATTTCATATTTAAATGAAGCAAAGGAGGTGTGAAATGGATTAGCAGATGGGACAAAGAGATCAGTTTGATTTCAACTTCTTGGAGCAAGAGAAATAAATAGTAAAAATTAATTGTGCATAGGTCAAACGTTGGAAAGCATTAACAATGGAAAAAAAAAAAATAGTTGTAATTCAAATATTTTGGCTCAATTATACAACCTATTTTTTGAGTCGCATTGACAAGAATTTTTATAAATTATATTTTAATAATTATAATTTATTTTTTCAAATTACATAATTGTATAATTCTGTATATAATTCCCTTTAGAAATATTATCTATAAAAACTGAGTAGCACAACCTCTAAAATCATTAATTTGAAAAGAATGGAGCTTTCAAAGCTTTTTATGATTCTCCTCATCACCATGGCCATAGTTGCCCCTTTCATCACCACTAGTATGTCTCTCTCTCTCTCACTCATTGTTTCGTACGATGATTTACATTATTTGCAAATTCTTTTTGGCTAATGGCTGCAAAAATCAAACTAACATATTCGTTTTCTTTGTAGCTGAGGGTGACCCTGTTTGCGTTGGTGAATGCGTAGATGCATTTCGAGATCCTGAATGCCTAGATTTATGCAAATTATATGATTTTAAGAATGGAAAATGTGTCCCTGGACAAGGCTCCGAACGTCTAAGATGTTGTTGTACTCCTTAGACAAGATATATGAAAAGAACAAAACTACTATGATTCTCAATATGAAATCAAATATATTTGCTGAATTCTCTGGAATAAAGATTTTCTTTATCTATTTTATTGTGCATTGATGTATTAGCTATTTAATAGACAGAAAACAATTAGATTAAATCTACATTGTGGCTCACATAAGAAATTATACAATCCATTTTTTTTTTAACTCGTTGATTTTAATGGTTTCAATTTATTTTTTTAAGTTGCATAAGCTGTTCAATTTTGTATATAATTCCCATTGCAATTTATTGGTCGCTTTATTTAATTATAAAATTTTAATTGTGTAATGAGGAAGTGGTTTGGTATAGTAGCACAAACCCAAGAGATAAGATTTTAGTATTCTCATATTCTGAGGTTAGACTTAGCCACTCCACAAACACTTAAGATATGGGATAATAAGTTATCCCATTTAATTAGACCTAAGGTTTATTTGTGACCAAGTACTTTTTGGATTACACTTAGAGTGTTTGTATACTCAAAGTACTCATTTTGAGTGTGAAACCATTTTCTATTTTAAAATAAGAATAATAACTAATAAAGTACTATGAATATATTATTTAATTCTAGTAGAGGTTAGTCTTTGTTAGAGGCCCATTTTTTTGGTCTCCAAATCCATATCTATTTCTGCCTATTTAGAGATAAATTTCTTTTATCAGTATTTATAGATAAACTTTGGTCGTCTCTAAATGTTTTTTTGGTAGTGACCAAAAACTTTAAATCTTCATTCAGAGGTTATACTAGTAATTACATATATTATTCAAAGAAGAACAGTAAAGAGATTAATATGTCTTATTAACATTGTGATGAAGCTAAACTTAAATTCTTGGTGAGAGATGTATTTAGTGCCTCCAATAAGATTGCCTCTAATAAAAGAATTCTTGTGTGAAACCAAACAAAAAAAGAAAAAAAATGCTTAATCAAGTTTTTTTTTTTTTTTTGGTAATTAGATGAATCAAGTGAAAATGACTTTTTTTTAATAAGACAAAATAATTTAGATATTATTATGACAAATGTTTCAAAAAATAAAATAAATCACTTAATATAAATCAATTATGATTTGATTCTACAGTAATTCTATGTACTAAATAATTAAAATACATTATTTTCATTTTATGTAGCAGATGTGCCACTAGAGTTATAGTCAAAAGAATTGAAAGAGAATCCTATTAATTCTATATGTAATGGAGCACTCAATAAATATCTTTGAATTCTGAAAATAGTCCCAAAAGATACTCTTATAAGGTGTGAAATATGTTTAAAAAATAAATAAATTCAATGATAAGAATGCTAGAGTTGATTATAAACTTCTCAAGTGATTAAACAAATAAAATTAATTTTATTGATTTAATATTGAGAATCATAATATTTTTGTTCTCATATGTCATGTTCAAAGACCACAATAACAAAGTACATCAGTAGAGCCTTGTTCAAGAACACATGTTTTCCATCGTTGAATCTTCTGCTTATGCAATATTGTAGGCATTGGAGATCCCCAAATGAGCTTGAGCATGTGGTAAAGCTAAAAGGCGTGAAAATATCAAATTAATAAACTTAAAATATGAAAAATAAAATTATTTAGAGTTTTAAATATGAAGAATTACAATGAGATTTTTCTTCATCATTAAACATAATTGTTGAATTTAAAAAGAATCCCATAAAGGAGGACTCTGATTGAGTAAATTTAGTGCTCCATTTCTATTTTAAAACTCAGTTTTGTGGATGGAAGGATGATTCTATTCCATATTCTAATTTTCTTATCTCAATTTTATTTAAAAAAATAAACAAAATAGTAATTCCATTGGAAACTTGATTAAATTGTCATTCCTACCTTAAAATGTAGAATCTCTCATTCTATGTTCACGAAATTAATTAACACATTATTTTTCTCAATATATCATCGTTAATTATATTTTGTTTTATTTTTAATAAAGGATATCATCATGTTTAAAATCAATTATAATTTCATTCTATATTAATTTTATGTATCAAATAATGAAAAGGCTTGCAAAGCCATTCGATTTATATTCTCATTTCCATTTTACATCTATTGTTTTTGTTCAGTGTACCAGATGAGAGGTGCCATCAGAATTACAGTGAAAAGTATTGAAAAAGAATCCTATTAATTAATTTAATATGTAACAGAGCATTCAAGAAATATCTTCAAATTCTGAAAATACTCTCAAAAGATAGCCTTATAAATTGGTGTGAAATTTGTTAAAAAGAACAAATTTTAAAATAATCCCAACAATCAAAATTGGTGTGCAATATGTTGATAAGAATAAAATAAATCCTTCAAGAGTGCATTGGAGAGATTCTTGCCATGTTAGTGCAAATCTTTTTATGTTTCTCTTCATCATCGTGGCAATAGCTGCCCCTTTCATTATCACTGGTCCTTCTCTCTCTCTCTCTCTCTCTTTTATATTATAAATTTACATCTATTGTCTCACTTCATATTATTTCTTGACAACGTTGTTTCTTTCATCATGAACGTATTAGGAAATTCATTTCGACTAGTACCAACCAAAATTGGAGACCCTATTTGCTATTTCACCTGCTCAAGATCATTTGGAGACGTTGAATGCCTTCAAATGTGCAAAAGATATAGATTTGACAACGGAAAATGCATCCCTAGACAAGGCTATGAAGGTTTTTTACTTTGTTGTTGCACTGCTTAGACAAGATATTTGACAAAGAACAAACTATTATGATTCTAAATGTCAAATCAATAAAATTGTCGTAATGCTTCGCAGACATTTGCTGAATTCTCTGGAAATATATATTCTTCTTTATCTGTTATATCTTCCATTGCTGCATTATCTATTTAATAGTTAAAGAACAATTAGATTATATGAATATCTATTGTCACACAGTGTCAATACAGTTTGATTTGTCAATTTATTTAATATGAGAATAGTAACTGATAAATTACTATGAATGTATTATTTAATTCCAAAATTTTAGTGTGGTGAAAGGCTAGTAATCTCTGTTAGAGACGCCCACTTCTTTCTAGTAGTAATTACATATTATTTATCAACGAAGAACTATCAGTAATGAGATAAATAATTAAATTAATACAATCGTATTATATTTGTAAATGTGCAAGTATAGGAGATACAAATATTAAATAGTTTGTCGAGGGCCACTCTAGTGCAAGTACAATCTATTTTATTGGACTCATAGATTAGTCAAACAATAAAATAAAATAATGGAAAACTTCACTAAGTTTTCTTTTTTTTATATATATATTATACTTCACTAAGGTTTTTTAAATTTAAAATGTCTCCATATAATATCTAGGGTTCATTAGGGTTTAAACTTCACAATTTAAATTTACGGTTTAATAATTTTTAGTGTTAAGTATTCATGGTTTGAGTTTAAGCTTTATGCTTAGAGTTTATCATTAGAATTTAAGATTTAATATTTATGGTTTAAAGTTCATGGTTAATAATTAAGGTGTAGAGTTTATGCTTAGAATTTTAGGATTTTGAGGTGGATAAGAGAGATAAATAAGGGACATTAATAAAGGTATTAATATATATTAATTAAGAAAGAGTATTTATAAGGGGTATTAATTAGATAGGTGAAAAAAATAAGACATGAATTAAATTTCAACTTCTTGAGCCAATTTTATTTCATATTTAAATGAAGCAAAGGAGGTGTGAAATGGATTAGCAGTTGGGATAAAGAAGTCAGTTTGATGTCAACTTCTTGGAGCAAGAGAAATAAATAGTAAAAATTAATTGTGCATGGGTCAAACGTTGGAAAGCATTAACAATGGGAAAAAAAAATTAATTGTAATCCAAATTATACAATTTATTTTTTAAGTTATTATGTTAGTACTTCGTGTGTTAACATAAATTTTTGTAAGTTGCGTTTTAATAGTTGTAATTTATTTTTTAAAATTGCTCAAACTATGTAATTCTATGTACAATGCCCATTAGAAATATTATCTATATGAACTAAGCAGCACAACCTCTAAAATCATTGATTTGAAAAGAATGGAGCTTTCAAATCTTTTTATGTTTCTCCTCGTCACCATGGCCATAGTTGCCCCTTTCATCACCACTAGTACTTCTCTCTCTCTCTCTCTCTCTCTCTCACACACACACACACTTATTGATGGGTATTATGATTTACATTTTTTTTTCTCATTTCATATTATTTCTTGGCGATGTCATTCTTCACACGATGTACATTATTTGCAAGTTCTAATTTTGGCTAATGGCTGCAAAAATCAAACTAACATATTCGTTTTCTTTGCAGCCGAGGGTGAACCTCTTTGCTTGATTAAATGCAAAGATGGATTTGGAGATCCTGAGTGCCTAGATTTGTGCAAAATATTTGCTTTTCCAAATGGAAAATGTGTTCCAGGACAAGGCTCTGAAGGTCTAAGATGTTGTTGTATCCTTAGACAAGATATTTGAAAAGAATCAAACTATTATGATTCTCAATATCAAATCAAATATATAAAATTATTAATTTCAAATGAAGCTGAGAACAGAAGTGGAATTACTTTTCAAGTCTTTTAGTTATTTAATATATAGAACTAATATAAAATGAAATCATAATTGATTTTAAAAACAATGATATCCTTCATTAAAAAATATAATTAAAGTGGATATATTGAGAAAAAATAATGTGTTAATTAATTCTTGTAAAACATAGAATTGTTATGAAAATGGAGAGTATAGACAACACTAGAATATCAAGAACAAGAGAGCTTTCTTCTATTTCCTTTTGTGTGTGTCCTCCAATACAAATGAAGTGCTCTATTTATAGGTACAAGTTTGTAACTCACCTATAATGCTACATAATGTACAATGAATACCCATTACTTTGTAGGGTATAACCTAAGGAATAATATTACATAAAGCCATTGGGAGTTATAACCTCCAAAGATAATGACACATAAAGCACATAATGGTTATAACCTTTAAGGTAGTGAAAGCTCTTGAATATGGGCATCCATACCAATAATATTGTTCATAACACTCCCCCCTTGGATGTCCATCTCTTAAGAATGTGCCTCAGTAAAACCTTCATAAGGAAAAACCCTATGGGACAAAAACCTAATGAAGGAAAAAGAGTACATCATTCTTTCATACACTACTAGATGCTGCCTCATTAAAAACCTTACCAGGAAAAACCCAATGGGAAAAAAAAAAACCATGGTTAAGGGAAAAAGAGTACAGTGCGTATGACAATATCAATTAAGATCTTTCAGTCGACGAACTCCAATGTTGCGGACAAGCTTTTCAAATGTTGAAGTAGGAAGTGCCTTGGTAAACAAATCTGCTAAATTATCACATGAACGAACTTGTTGAATGTCTATTTCACCATTCTTCTGAAGATCATGAGTGAAAAAGAACTTTGGTGAAATATGCTTGGTTCTATCACCTTTAATGTACCCTTCTTTTACTTGAGTGATACATGCAATATTATCTTCATATAAGATTGTTGGAATCAATTTGCTTGAAGATAAACCACAATCTTTTTGTATATGATGGATCATAGATCTCAACCAAACACATTCTCGACTAGTTTCTTGCAGTGCTATAATTTCTGCATGATTAGGAGATATGGCTATTATTGTTTGCTTCATAGACCGCCATGAGATGGCTATACCGCCACATGTAAACAAATATCCTATCTGTAATCTACTATTATGTGGATCAGATAAATATCCTGCATCTGCATAACTTATAAGGTCATGTTGGGGTACATTTGAATAAAACAAACCCATATCCATTGTACCTTTAAGGTAACGGAGTATATGCTTCACTCCATTCCAGTGTCTTCGAGTGGGTGAAGAATTATATCTTGCTAACAAATTGACAACAAAAGAAATATCAGGTCGTGTGTGACCAGCAAGATACATTAGTGCCCCAATAGCACTAAGATATGGTACTTCAGGACTAAGTACATCTTCACCTTCTTCTCAAGGCCTAAAAGGGTCTTTGTTCACATTTAAAGACCTTATCACCATTGGAGTAGTTAATGGATGTGATTTGTCCATATAGAACCGATTTAGCACCTTTGAAATATAAGCCCCTTGGTGCACAAAAATTCCATTCTTTAAATGTTCAATCTGTAAACCAAGACAAAACTTTGTCCTTCCTAGATCTTTCATTTCAAATTCTTTCTTCAAGCAACTAACAGCCTTTTGGAGCTCTTCAAGAGTTCCAATAATATTTAAATCGTCGACATAGACAGCAATTATAGCAAACTCATTTCTAGACCTTCTAATGAAGATACATGGGCAAATAGGGTCGTTTTTGTATCCTTCCTTTATCAGATATTCACTAAGGCAATTATACCACATATGACCAGATTGTTTCAATCCATAAAGAGATTTATTCAATTTAATTGAATAATGTTCTCGAGAACTACAATTATTTGCTTCAGGCAAACGAAATCCTTCAGGGAGTTTCATATAAATATCAGTATCAAGTGAGCCATACAAATAGGCTGTAACAACGTCCATAAGACGCAAATCAAGTTTTTCATGCACTGCCAGACTAATTAAGTAGCGAAAAGTAATTGCATCCACCACAGGTGAATAAGTTTCATCAAAATCAATGTCAGGTCTTTGTGAAAACCCTTGAGCAACAAGTCGTGCTTTATATCTCACAATATCGCCTTTCTCATTTCATTTTCGTACAAATACCCATTTGTATCCAATTGGCTTTACACCTTCAGGTGTACGGACTACAGGTCCGAAAACTTTTCGCTCTATAAAGGCATTTAATTCTGCCTCTATTGCGTCTTTCCATTTTGGCCAATCTTTTCTTTGTTTGCATTCTTGAATAGATTTTGGTTCATGATCCTCATCACCTTTTACTATATCAAGCGCTATATTATATGCAAAAGAATTGTCAACGTTGACATTGTTTCGGTTCCATCACATTCCATTCATGACATAATTTCTTCATTTTCACAATTCTCAGGTACCTGAGTTCCATTTGGAATAGAAACTCTAATTATGTTTGAACACTCTTCAAGAGTTTGTTTTGGGGACTCTTCTAGAGTCACCTTATCCTCGATTTGACCATCTAAGTTTTTAGCTCATTTATTTTTTCGAGGATTCTTATCTTTGGAACCGACTGGTCTGCCACGCTTATGGTGTACATCAGACTTATTTGTAATAGACGTTTGTCCTTCAGGGACATCAACTCTAATTGGAGCATTAGCAGCTGGAACATATGATTTAGTCACTTTCTTTGGGTCAGTGAACACGTCTGGCAATTGGTTTGCTAAGCCTTGCAAATGAATTATCTTTTGAACTTTCAGTTCACATTGTTTAGTACGAGGATCAAAATGAGACAATGATTTTTCATTCCAACTAATTTCCTTTTCCAACTGCTTATTTTCTCCCCCCAAGGTTGGGAAACTTGTTTCATCAAAATGGCAATCGGCAAATCGAGCCGTAAACAAATTGCCTGTTGTTGGCTCAAGATATCTTATTATAGATAAAGACTCATAACCAACATATATTCCCAACCTTCTTTGAGGACCCATTTGTAATATAAACCACACAACCAAATATTCTTAGATGGGAAATATTAGGTTCCTGACCAAAAACCATTTGTAAAGGGGAGACCTTTTGATAACTTGTTGGCCTGATGTGAATAAGTGCTGCAGCATGCAAAATTGCATGTCCCCAAGTAGACATAGGAAGTTTTGACCTCATAAGCAATGACCTTGCAATTAGTTTTATACACTTAATAAGTGATTCTGCATGTCCATTTTGTGTATGAACATAAGCTACAAGATGTTCAACTTCAATCCCAATAGACATACAATAATCATTAAAAGCTTGGGATGTAAATTCACCAGCATTATCAAGGCGTATTTTCTTGATTGGATAATCAGGAAAATGTGCTCTTAATCTAATTAATTGAGCAAGTAACCTCGCAAACGCCTGGTTGCGAGTTGATAGTAAACAAACATGTGACCATTTAGTCGATGCATCGATTAATACCATAAAATACCTAAATGGTCCACATGGTTGGTGTATCGGCCCACATATATCGCCTTGTATGTGCTCTAAAAATGTGAGAGACTCACTCTCAACTTTTATTGGTGATTGTCGAATAATCAACTTTCCTTGTGAACAAGCAGCACATGAAAGGTCACTAGATTGAAGAATCTTTTGGTTCTTCATTGTATGTCCACGAGCATTTTCAATAATTTTTCGCATCATTATTGAACCGGGATGGCCCAACCGGTCATGCCAAACAATAAACTGATTATAATCTGTAAACTTCTGGTTTACAGTGGCATGTGTTTCAATTGTACTTATATATGTATAGTACAATCCGGAAGAGAGTGCAGGTAATTTTTCCAATACACACTTTTTATTTGAGATAATGCTTGTAATATAAAGACATTCACTATTTCCCTTATTTGTTGTCTCAATATGGTATCCATTTCGGCGGATATCCTTAAAACTTATCTAATTTCTATGAGACTTGTGGGAGTATAAAGCATTATCAATATGTAACTTTGTTCCTTCCAGTAATAACACATTGGCTCTTCCGGAGCCTTCAATTATTCTTGTACTACCTGATATAGTAATAACATTGGCTTCTTGCATTTCTAAATGAGAAAAATACTTTCTATCCTTGAGAATTGTGTGAGTAGTTGCACTATCAGCAAGACACAAATCCTCATTGCCAATACCCACAGATGGTGTAGCCATTCTTCAAAAAAACATAATAAAAGTGTAAATAATTTGTATGAGAGAGAATTCTTTATTGCTTGAAACAAAAGTGTAAAATAGAATATGCTTAAACATAAAATTACAAGTAAATTTTTCATTGCTTAAAGTAAAGATATAAACTCATTAAAACAAGCTTGAACAATTTATTTTTGAACACTCCCATCACCAATTAGGTGATCAATTTTTCCATCTGGGTCAGCAAAGAAGTCGGCAACATCCAAGTGCGAGACATCAATATTCTCATAATCAGAATCATCTTCAAAGACAAAATTTGTCTCAACCTTTTTGCCTTTAATTTTAAGTGATTCTTGGTACAAATCAACAAGATGCTTTGGTGTACAACAAGTACGGGACCAATGGCCTTTACCACCACAACGGTAGCATGTGTTTTCTACATGCTTGCTACTTTGCCCAACCTTCTCCTTTTCATTTTTCCGCTTATGGGGAAAAATTATGCTTTTAGTACCACCATGTCTATGGCCACGACCACGACCATGAGTTTTCCCATAATTATAGTGGTCATGTGCCACTACATTCACTTCAGGGAATGGATTAGCACCAGTTGGACGTGACTCATGATTTTTCATAAGAAGCTCATTATTTTGTTCCGCGACAAGAAGGCATGAAATTAATTTAGAATATCTTTTAAAGCCTTTTTCATAGTATTGCTGCTGCAGGAGCACATTAGATGCATGAAAAGTGGAGAATGTTTTTTCTAACATATCTTCATCAGTGATCTTTTCTCCACATAGTATCAATTTAGAACTGATTCTAAATAATGCAAAATTATAGTCACTCACAGTTTTAAAATCTTGTAAAAGTAAATGCATCTAATCATAACGAGCTTTAGGAAGAATTACAGTTTTCTGGTGGTCATACCTTTCTTTCAATTTGTTCCAAAGGACAAGTGGGTCTTTTACCGTTAGGTATTCAATTTTTAACCCTTCATGAAGGTGGTGGCGAAGAAATATCATGGCCTTTGCTTTATCTTGATTAGATGCTTCATTCCCTTCTTTAAGGGTGTTTCCAAGCCCTTTTGCATCTAAGTGAATTTCAGCATCTAGTACCCATGACAAATAATTCTTTCCAGTAATGTCAAGAGCCACAAATTCAAGTTTTGCAAGATTTGACATATTTGAAACTATCATAAAATAACAAGATAACATTAGAAAATATATGAGATAAATATCATTCATAAAATATGTAAAACCAATAATCCAACAAGATAAAGATGATAAATAAATTCTATGCATGAAGTAAAAATATAATGAAAAACTAATGACGATATTATAACATTATCAAAGGATGGAAAGAATAAACTAAAATGGTTAGAATTATAAAAGTGAATTTTCAATCATCTTGCTATGGTTCTTCTAGACACATAGCTCATTTGAATTACTGTCTTATATGCCATGGTACTTCTAGATTCATGGAAGGATTTTATAAAATCCATGCTATGGCTCTTCAGGGCACATAGACTTATTTGTATAAATTCATTCTATGGCACTTCAAGGCTCATAGGTTTATTTGGCCAATGATACATTCACTTGGCTCCACAATATATAATTATAATGGTCTAACATTGACCAAAAGAGACAAAAGATGATTTGTAGGAATTGGACAAAATGACATGTAAAGTAATAGACTAATTTGACTAAAGTAATAGTTGAAAAAGTAATACCTTGTCACAAGAACTCAAAAGTAAAATGAAATTGTCAATCGCGTGGCAAAGAGTGATGAAAGAGTAGAGCTTCGTGCTGATAACGTATTATGTAAATGATGAAAATGGAGAGTAGATGTAACTCACCTATAATGCTACATAATGTACAATGAATACCCATTACTTTGTAGGGTATAACCTAAGGAATAATATTACATAAAGCCATTGGGAGTTATAACCTCCAAAGATAATGACACATAAAGCACATAATGGTTATAACCTTCAAGGTAGTGAAAGCTCTTGAATATGGGCATCCATACCAATAATATTGGTCATAACAAGAATCAGAAATTCTACATTTTAAGGTAAAAATGAAAATTTGTAACTGTAGAATTAAGTTTAGAATTCGTCGGATATGTAGGGGCATTATGGGCTGAATATAATGGAATTTATTTATTTTATTTATCTATTATATTTTGCATTGTTGTATTATCTATTTAGTAGTTAAAAGAACAATTAGATTATATGAACATCTATTGTCATATAGTGTATCAATATAATTTGATTTGTCAATTTATTTAAGATGAGAACAATAATTAATAAATTATTATAAATATATTATTTAATTCCAAAATTTGAGTGTGGTGAAAGATTAGTAATCTCTGTTAGAGACACCCACTTCTTTCTAGTAGTATTTACATATTATTTATCAAAGAACTATCAGTAATGAGATAAAGTGCTTATTCTTTACTTCTTTTTTTTTTTCTTTTGTCAAGCTTAATCTTTACCTCTTTGAATCAAGATATTTTATTTTTTTTTTTTTTTTTATGGATCAGATGAATCAAGTCAGCTGGCGCTACTATAAAAATTTAATGTTTTATCAAAAAAATATTTAATGTTAAATTATGTGTCATATTCAATTATTTCTAATATGAATAAATATAGAATATGAATTTGCCGTAACCTTCGGAACAAGTAGTTTAGTGCAATAGCAGAATTTCTAAAAAATAAAAAGCTCATATCTCCATCTTATTTATAATAAAAAATATATAAATATGTAAATTATGGGTGGGATTTTAGATCGGGCCAATGCAATTTACAAAATGATCTTGATATTATTACAAAGATTACAAAAAACTAAATCAATTAATATATATAAAACATGTAAGTATTTGGAAAGTAAAAAAATTATACCATAAAACTTACCAAAATAAACATTTTTGTCATTAGTCACTTTGGATTTAACATCTTCCTCAATTATTTATTTATTTATAATTTATAAGAATATTTTTATTACTCTTATTATTATAAGCACATCCTAAAAGGTTTTAGTAGTCCTTATAAAGCATTTTACAATTTTAATGAAATATTTATTTTTATTTTCTATAGTTTACTCTTAATAAATACTCACTTTGTCGAAATCTTTTGCTTTTTAAGATTATTGCACACGGATTAAGAAATTGTTAATTAGCATATTATATTAACTACAATGTCTTTATTTAATTGCTCTTAGTTTATATGTTATTAAGAGTGAATGAATAAGTTATATTTAATTAAATTGAGGTCAATATGAAAACATAATTTTTAACGGAGGGAGAACTTTAAGTATTTATGAATATTTGATCATAGAAATAATATTTATTCTTAATATGAATGTCATTTATGGCATTGAATAATTAAATTAATACAATCGTATTATATTTGTAAATGTGCAAGTATAGGAGGTACAAATATTAAATAGGTTGTCAAGGCCACTTTAGTGCAAATACAATCTATTTTATTGGACTTATAAATTAGTCAAACAATGAAATAAAATAATGGGAAACTTCACATACATTTTTTAAATTTTGTGTCATGTACATTTTACTTTCAAAACTTTAAAATATGTATTTAATCTTCTTAAATTTTAAAAATATGCCCATATAATGTTTAGGGTTTAAACTTCACAATTTCAATTTAGGGTTTTAAGGTTTAATAATTTTATATTTAAGGTTCTTAGAGTTATATGATTAGAATTTAAGATTTAATGTTTATACTTTAAGGTTCATAGTTAAAATTTAGGGTGTAGAATTTATGCTTAAAATTTTAGGGTTTAAAGACAAATAAGAGAGATAAATAAGAGACATTAGTAAAGGTATTAACATGTATATTAATTAAGAAAGAGTATTTATAAAGGTATTAATTAGACAGGTGAGAAAAAAAATAAGACATCAATTAGACTTCAACTGCTTGAGTCAATTTTATTTCATATTTAAATGAAGCAAAGGAGGTGTGAAATGGATTAGCAGATGGGACAAAGAGATCAGTTTGATTTCAACTTCTTGGAGCAAGAGAAATAAATAGCAAAAATTAATTGTGCATAGGTCAAACGTTGGAAAGCATTAACAATGGAAAAAAAAAAATAGTTGTAATTCAAATATTTTTGCTCAATTATACAACCTATTTTTTGAGTCGTGTTGACAAGAATTTTTATAAATTATATTTTAATAATTATAATTTATTTTTTCAAATTACATAATTGTATAATTCTGTATATAATTCCCTTTAGAAATATTATCTATAAAAACTGAGTAGCACAACCTCTAAAATCATTAATTTGAAAAGAATGGAGCTTTCAAAGCTTTTTATGATTCTCCTCATCACCATGGCCATAGTTGCCCCTTTCATCACCACTAGTATGTCTCTCTCTCTCTCACTCATTGTTTCGTACGATGATTTACATTATTCGCAAATTCTTTTTGGCTAATGGCTGCAAAAATCAAACTAACATATTCGTTTTCTTTGTAGCTGAGGGTGACCCTGTTTGCGTTGGTGAATGCGTAGATGGATTTCGAGATCCTGAATGCCTAGATTTATGCAAATTATATGATTTTAAGAATGGAAAATGTGTCCCTGGACAAGGCTCCGAACGTCTAAGATGTTGTTGTACTCCTTAGACAAGATATATGAAAAGAACAAAACTACTATGATTCTCAATATGAAATCAAATATATTTGCTGAATTCTCTGGAATAAAGATTTTCTTTATCTATTTTATTGTGCATTGATGTATTAGCTATTTAATAGACAGAAAACAATTAGATTAAATCTACATTGTGGCTCACATAATAAATTATACAATCCATTTATTCTTTCAACTCGTGCTAACATGGAATTTTGTGGATTGATTCTTATGGTTGCAATTTATTTTTTTAAAGTTACATAAGCTGTTCAATTTGGTATATAATTCCCATTGAAATTGATTGGTCACTTTATTTAATTACAAAATTCTAATTATATAATGAGGAAGTGGTTTGGTGCATTGGCACAATCCCAAGAGATAAGGTTTTAGCACCCTCATATCTCAAGGTTAAACTCAACGTCCCTCACAATACTTGAATTAATATTAAAAATATTATTTTTCTGTCTTATCTATAAAAAAAAGTCACAAAATACAATAACATAAAAAGTAACACGAGATATGGGATAATAAGTTATCCCATTTAATCAGACCTAAGGTTTATTTGTGACCAAATACTTTTTGGTTTACACTTAGAGTGTTTGCATACTCAAAATACTCATTTTGAGTGTGAGACCATTTTTATTTTAAAATAAAAATAGTAACCAACAAACTACTATGAATATATTATTTAATTCTAGTAAAGGTTAGCCTTTGTTAGAGACCCACTTTTTTTTTTTTTTGTCTCCAAATCCATATCTATTTCTGCCTATTTAGAGATAAATTTCTTTTATCAGTATTTATAGATAAATTTTGTTTGTCTCTAAATTTTTTTATTTTTTTTGGTGGTGATAAAAAACTTTAAATCTTCATTGAGAGGTTATACTAGTAATTACATATATTATTTATCAAATAAGAACAGTAAAGAGATTAATATGGCTTATTAACAATGTGGTGAAGCTAAATTTAAATTCTTGGTGAGAGATGTGTTTAGTGTCTCCAATAAGATTGCCTCTAACAAAATAATTCTTGTGTGAAACCAAACAAAAAATAAAAAAGGAAAATGCTTAATCAAGTCTTTTTTTTTTTTTTTGGGTAATTAGATGAATCAAGTCAAAATGACTTTTTTTAATAAAACAAAATAATTTAGATATTATTATGACAAATGTTTCAAAAATAAATAAATCACTTAATATTTATAAATCACTTAATATAAATCAATTATGATTTGATGCTGCATTAATTCTATGTACTAAATAATTAAAATACATGATTTTCCTTTTATGTAGAAGATGTGCCACTAGAGTTATAGTCAAAAGAATTGAAAGAGAATCCTATTAATTTTATATGTAATAGAGCGCTCAATAAATACTTTGAATTCTGAAAATAGTCCCAAAAGACACCCTTATAAGATGTGAAATATGTTGAAAAAATAAATAAATTCAATGATAAGAATGCTAGAGTTGATTATCAACTTCTCAAGTGATTAAACAAATAAAATTAATTTTATTGCTTTAATATTAAGAATCATAATAGTTTCGTTCTCATATGTCATGTTCAAAGACTACAACAACAAAGAACATCGGTAGAGCCTTGTTCAAGAACACATGTTTTCCATTGTTGAATCTTCTGCTTATGCAATATTACAGGCATTGGAGATCCCCAAATGAGCTTGAGCATGTGGTAAAGCTAAAAGGCATGGAAAAATCAAATTAATAAATTTAAATATAAAAAATAAAATTATTTAAAATTTTAAATACGAAGGATTACAATAAGATTTTTTTATCATTAAACATAATTGTTGAATTTAAAAAGAATCCCATAAAGGAGGACTCTGATCGAGTACTTTTAGTGCTCCAATTCTATTTTAAAACTCAGTTTGGTGGATGGAAGGATGATTCTGTTCCATATTCTAATTTTCTTATCTCAATTTTATTTTTAAAAAAATTAAAAATAGTCATTCGATTCGAAACTTGATTAAATTGTCATTCCTACCTTAAAATGTAGAATCTCTCATTTTATGTTCATGAAATTAATTAACACATTATTTTTCTCAATATATCATCTTTAATTATATTTTGTTTTATTTTTAATAAAGGATATCATCATCTTTAAAATCAATTATAATTTCATTCTATATTAATTTTATTCATCAAATAATGAAAAGGCTTGCAAAGAATTCGATTTATATTCCCACTTCCATTCTACATCTATAGTTTTTGTTCTGTGTACCAAATGAGAGGTGGCATCAGAAATACAGTGAAAAGTATGAAAAAGAATCCTATTAATTAATTTAATATGTAACAGAGCATTCAAGAAATATCTTCAAATTCTAAAAATAAATTTTGTTAAAAAGAATAAAATAAATCCTTCAAGAGTGCATTCGAGAGATTCTTACCATGTTACTGCAAGAACTTTTACAGTTCTTACTCTACGCCAGAGCATAAATGCGATATTATTTTTAAGATTAAATATTCATTATAAAGTTAAATTAATAAAAATATTCTTCTTAATTGTAAACAAAAAAATTTATGCAAAAAGAAAAATTGAGGAAAGAAGTTAGATCGAAGTGACAAATGACATAAATGTTTATTCTGCTAAGTTATTTTATGTTTTTATATGAACTCTATCGTTTTCTATTTTATATGTTTTTATACGAACTATATAAGGGGATGATCCACAGTCTATCTGAAAGTAATTTTATACACTTACTTCCTCTTATCACTTTTTTTTTTTAAAAAAAATCTTTTATTAATTTAACTATTGAATCATATTATATTATAAGTGTGATCATTCATGTCTCAAAGCTTGTAACAACCATGTAGTCCTAAGTATTTAATCTAAGTTATGACATTTATTTTTTATTTACAGTCTTATTATTCATTAAAAAATGTCATATGATGACGTGTCAATTAATTCTAAAATTTTATAAAATTTACAAGTATGATCTATAGTGTAAGAACTCTCAATTCAATAGCTAGATTTATTAAATTTACATTCTATACAAAGTTGTCAAATGAGGTAATTATAATAAGACTTATTCTTAAAATAAGTAGATATTTTGTGACAAGTCAACTAAACCAAATAGTTTGATATAGAAATCACAAATTTTAGTTATAATGATTAAAGGTAAATCAACAGTACAAAGGAATTGTTGTAAACAAGTATAATAGTTAGATATAGAAAAAAACAAAAATTTTAGATATAATGATTAAGGGTAAATTAGCAGTAGAAAGGAATTGTTGTAAACAAGTATAGTTGTTAATCATAAGGAGTACTAGTGTAGGATAATCTGAGCTCCTTTTATGCTCACACACATTCAATCTCATGGACTTTATAAATCAAAGAGGAAAGAGAGGGAAAAACCCAAGTACTACTAGCTAGTGTAGAAATTAAGGGAATAATTCTTTCTGCATAGAAATAGTTTGGCTGAACGGGAAGGAGAAAGGGATTAGGCTTAAGGCAAGGAGGAAATATGCTAAATGAGCAAGGGATGAAGAAATCAAATTGCATGTTGTGTAAAAGGTAGCTAGTTTCTTTTTCCTTAAATCATTGTGATTTCATACGGAATTAGATCTTCTATAAGACTAAGTTGGTGCTAAACACATACAAGTCATTGATTTACGACACCCAATAACAACAACATTAAAGACATGTAGGTCATCTATGTTCTATCTAGCAGGAGCCCAATAGAATATACCCAGTAGAGAAACTACATCCAAGTTGATATGGAAATCAAATTGCATGTTGTGTAAAAGGTAGCTAGTTTCTTTTTCCTTAAATCATTGTGATTTCATACGGAATTAGATCTTCTATAAGACTAAGTTGGCGCTAAACACATACAAGTCATTGATTTACGACACCCAATAACAACAACATTAAAGACATGTAGGTCATCTATGTTCTATCTAGCAGGAGCCCAATAGAATATACCCAGTAGAGAAACTACATCCAAGTTGATATGGAATTCCCAACATCCATGGTAAGTCATCAGCTTGTTATAGCATTGATTATAAGCTTATAAATCTTTGAATAAATCCTCAATTTGGTACATGTAATATGAGATTGACATCAATTAAGTACTTGTAAAAAATTTGACACCAAGATGAGATTCTCTTTTAATATCATTTTTAAATTAGAGGTACCGAATTGATGTCAATTTTTTTTATACGTACTTAACTGATATCAACCTCATAAGTACTAAATTGGGATTTTTATGGATATCAGTTAACACTCCCATGAATGTAGTTTGATTTAAGTCTTTCACGAGAGATCTATTAAATGTAGTCTGATTTAAGTCTTTCATGAGAGATCTATTATTTTTTATAGATGCAGTTATTAGATGGTTATTCGTAGTGAGGACATTGATAAGCCTTATAGTTATATATGATATAGCAATAAAAAAATGGATAAGATACCTTACTATTAAGTTGTCTTATTATTGTTTAAATAAATATCTATTATTGCCTCTTATATTTAAAACTCTTATTAATTTGGTCCATCATACTTTAAGTTTATCAATTTAATCCATCACATTTCAAATTTATCAATTTGGTCCCTCACATTTAAAATTTTAATAAATTTGGTTTCTTAAACCTGTCAAACTTATCAATTTAATTCATCATACTTCAAAAATATTAATAAATATAAGGAACAAAATTAATAAGAAATTTGAAGTATGAAGAGTTAAATTGATAAATTTAAAGTATAAGAGACAAAATTAATTAAGTTTCAAATATAATAAACTAAATTAATAAACTTAAAATATGAGAAACTAAATTAATAAGAGTTTCAAATATAAATAACAAAATAAATATTTTCTTATTTCTTCGTAGGTGCAAGCTATAGGGACTGGAATGATACTTTTTAGTTTCTACATAATTAGCTAGTGAGAAATTATTTTTCTCTAGTTTTCTATGTTTACTCACTATTCCAGGGGATGCCTCAGACAGTTTACATTTTAATAACCAAGACCCACACAGACCATAAACCAGTATTTGGAAAAAAAAAATTAGTTTTTAGGTTAAGGCTGTATATAGATTATTTTTTCTTAATTATTAGTATTTATAGAATATAAATTTATTATTAAGTTTCTTAATCTAACTAAATAAGAATAGAAGTCTTGCAAAAATATTTTTTTGTCTATATTCAAATTTGAATTAAATTAATTTATTTAAATAACTCTAACTCCTTATTACTAAGCTCAATCCTTGTTGAAAATGTATGAAAATTGTTGTAATACCTCTTATGACAACAAAGTGAAAGAACTACGAAGTTCAAGAGTAGTTTATATGTTATGTGAACTAGATTTCCAGTTTAAGAAGTAGTTGTGATATTGCTGAAAATTTGTATAACTTGTTCTACATACAGAGAAAAGCATTTTACGTATTAGATTTGCTGACACGGGTAGGACACGCACACCCTGTGTACTTGTTGTGTCGATGACTTCTTAAATAAGACGAATAAATTATATGTATATATTTATTATTGTACATCATCTTAAATTTTTATTTATAAAAATAAAATTATATAAATAAATAATAAGTGTACAAAAATACTTATATATATAACATAACTCAATCAACATCCTTTTAGCCATGAGAAAGATATAGGCTGTGTTACTCTAATGTTTGCCTTAAATAGAGTATAAGAAAGAAGAAATCTTTCACTAATATTATCAGACACAGTGAACATGTGTGTGTGTAAATTTTTGTAATAAAATATCAAATTAAATCTTTTTTTTTTTTAATGGCATTTGGCCCCTAAATCCCACCAAGGATAGTATACTTCCCCTCACCCCTCAAATGGAGGGGTACCTTATATTTATTCCCATCAGGAGATAAGGGAAAAAGACCAACAATTCCACATTGAATATTTATAGTAACTAGGTCCATGTCTAAGAATTTTCGAACATCAAGCAAATTATCGGGAGGGGGTTTAATTTTTTTTTTTTTAAATCTAATATTTAATATTATATTAAACATAGACTAAAATAAATTCAAGCTAAATAAAACTTTAATATAGAAAAAACTCTCTTTACTATATTTAAAACGTTAATTCTCATCATTCTTTAAAGCAAAATTTTATAGTAATAAAAAGATAAAAACTTGAGAACTGAAGAACAATGAGAATTGCACACTAATATATATATATATATATATATATACTCCTAATATTGGGCTAGTAATCACATTTGTAATTAGCAATATAAATAAATAATTATATAGAATTTCACAAAAATTTTAATACATTTACTATTAATATTAAACATTTTTTTACAATGGCTAAGGCAAATGCTTCAGGGTATGTTTAGGAAAACTAATTAAAAGTTGCAATATTGTAATAGCTAAATGTGAGATAATAGTTAAAATTTTATAATTGTATAATTAACTGATTGAATTAGAATTATTTGACATTGTAAAACTAGTTAAAATATATTAAGTGACTTAAGACAATTTTATTTATTTATTTATTCATTTACTTATTACGAACTAAATAATTAAATAATCATTTATTATTTATTTATTAGCAATCAATTAATTAAATATTTACTTAATGTCAACTAATTAATTTAATATTTATTTATTTATTTATTATTAACCAATAAATTAAACAATTAGATAATAAAATTGAGGATGGTCTTGAAAATATGAGAGAGTGAGGTTCAGTTGTTAAGAAAATAAATGTGTTGGTCAAATTTTTAATTTGTTAAAAAGGTTAAAGAAAAAATAATAAGTGAATTATTGGTAATTATTGGTTACTAAATTTTGTATTTAAATAAAATGACGGATCATATTATATTAGCATAGGGTATAAGACAATAGAAATCGGTACTTGAATTATAAATAGATAATAAGGAAATGCAAGACATTATAGACAATAATTTCATTGATTTAATATTGAGAATCATAATAGTTTTGTTCTCCTCAGTTATCTTGTTTAAGGACTGCAACAACAAAGTATAGCAGTGGAGAGTTCATCAGGAATACACACTCCATTGTTGAATCTTCTGGCAATGCAAAATTGCAGGCATTCGAGATCCCCAAATGAGCCTGAGCAGGTGGTAAAGCAAAAAGGGGTAGGAACACCCTCAGCTTCAAATAAAAGAGATATGTTAGTATGATTTTTACTGCCATTAGGCAAAAAGAACTGGCAAATAATGTACATAATACGAAGAATAATATAATTTTATATCTCTCATTCTTCTAATTAATCAAAAAATGAAAATGGAGTGAGACATAAGATGGGGATAGAGAGAGAAAGAGAGAAGTACAAGGTCTAATTAAAGGAGCAGCCATGGCAATGGTGATGAGAAGAAACATAAAAAATTTTGAAGACTCCATGCTTTCTGATTCAATGATTTTGAAGGTTGTGTGCTACTCGGTTTTTATAGGGGTCGTTGTCTTGTTTAGGTATCTCTATCTTCATGTATACTTATTAAAAGATACAACACAAAAAATTACATGGTTATTTTGTAAAGGGGTGTATTAGTTTAAATTAATAATGTTTCATTTAATAACATAACTAATATTTCCATTAATGGTACGTTTAACCTGTGCCCAAGACATTAATTAGTTTAAATTTCCAATGCTAAACCATAAATTCTAAATTATAAAATTCGAAATACTAAAATGTTGTGAATCCTAATTCTAAAACTCTAAGCATAAAATTTAAAATATTAAACTATAAAACCCTAAATCATAAATAATAATTTTAAACCTTAAATCTTAAAACACTCAAACCCTAAACTATAAATCTTAATGGGAGTATTAATATAGGTATTAATTAAAAAGAGTATTAATAAGAGATATTAAATATATAGGTGAAAAAAAATAAGAGATCGGTTTGATTAGCGTTTGAGATAGAGATCAGTTCGATTTCAACTGCTTGAGTCAGGTTTATTAAATGAAGCAAAGGAAGTGTGAAAGGGATTATCGTTTAGTTCGATTTCAACTTCTTGGAACAAGAGAAATAAACAGTCAAAATTAATTGTGCATGGGTCAAACATTGAAAAGAGTTACCAACGAAAAAATAAATTAAAATATTTTGGCCGACGTATTAAATTATACAATTAATTTTTGAGTTATTATGCTAACAGTAAATATGCGGATATGAATTTTTTTGAGTTGTAATTTTTTTTAATTTACCTAAATTATGTAATTTTGTATAGAATTCTGATTAGAGATAGCATATATAAAATTTAAGTAGCACAACTTTCAAAAAAATCGCCACTAACCCAATTTGCATCTAAAATTTTGGAATTAATGAATTAAATTAAACTTAAAAGAAAAGTGTTAGATTACAAATTGAAGATATTGTATATAAATTTTTTTCTCAATTTTTCTTTCACAGTTCAAAGAATCACTCCCACCAATATTATGGAAATAGATTAAATCATATTTAAATTTTTTTCGATTTTCCTCTTCAAACGGCTGTGTATAGCCATTTTCTTCATATTTTTGCTCTCGAGAGTCTTTTTTCACATCTAAGGCAAATAGGTGAACCATCCTTAATTATTTAATTTTATTTAATGTTAAATATTGTGTTTAACAGCTGAACTAAATTATTTGAATATGTTTGATGTTAAATTATATGTTTAATACTTTATCTTAATTTTTTTGATTTCATTTGATGTTAAATAACGTGTTTAATAGCTAAACTAATTTTTTAAAATTTGATTGATGTTCAATGCTCTGTTTAACACCTGATCTTAATTGTTTAATTTTGTTTGATATTAAATTATGTGTTTAACACTTAAACTGAATTTTTTGAATTTGTTTGATGTAAAATATTTGTTAAACACCTAATTTTAATTGTTTTATTTTATTTAATGTTAAATTATGTGTTTAACACTTGAATTAAATTTTATTTGAAGAAAACAGCTGTAAAGAGCCAAAAGAAGAAGAAAATGACTCTGAAGAGTCAAAAAAAAAAAAAAAAAAAGTTTTGGAAAGCCAAAAAAAGAAGAAAATGACTGTACTCAGCTATTTGAAGAGGAAGAGCCGTATAGGTAGTTTGGGAAAAAAAATTAATTGAGTGAGGCGCGGTCAATGTTAAAGTAGGGGAGGGGGAAAGTAAATACCCAAACCAAAGTGTGTGGTCTCTTCTTTCTATGAACATGGGTGTGTGTTGTTTTATTAATTTATAATAGTATATTGGTCTTTTCACCCAATCAAGATATGTGTTGAGAAATGACCGTTATTAAAATGTCAACTTGAATAAAATTGGGGGAAGCTAGACCGACGCATAAAGCAAAGTAAAAATATATAAATTATCTTCAAAAACATGATCCCAAACCAAAATTAGCGTGAAATCTGTTAACAAGAATAAATTTATAGTGGATTCAAGAGTCTTTACCAGCAAGAACTTATACATTTATATTTCTCTATACCAGAGCATGTACAGTGATGTTATAAGCTATACTGAATTCCAGAAGAAAATACAGAACTAGTATGAAGCAATCAACAAAGACTATATGCTGCTGAAAGAATGTACATGTACAACAATTCTCTTCTCTTCTCTTCTCCCCGGTGACAAATAATGAGGAGAAAGAATCATGTATTCTCACGCGCCATCTCTCGAATGAAGATCATCATAACTAGAAGACAGGGTTAAGTTCCCTTCGCGATCATTCGATTCAAGAAGCATCAACGCTACTTCCCTCATTGATGGCCTTTTGGTAGGGTTCATATTTGTGCAGATTATAGCAATTTTCATGACAGTAAGCATGTGATTCAGAGTTACTTGGTCTTGAAGATTCATACGATTGTCGAGTATATCTGAAGTTAATTTATTGTCATGATTCCTGATATGGTGTCTTGTCCATGTCACAAGATCACCTCCTTCTTCTATGGGCTGAACAGGAGTTCTTCCAGTTAGCAGCTCCAACAGAACGACGCCGTAACTGTAAATATCACATTTTTCAGTGACCTTCATAGTATATGCATATTCTGCAATAGAGGGTAAAAGGGTCAATAATTGAGTATTCAAGTTCAGTTTCTTAAGGCATTAGGAATTGTAATACTGATGAACCATCGCAAGAATAAATAAAATTAAGTGATTGATTGTTATACTACTACATTGGGCTATTAAGATAGAACTACCCTGGTCTTGTAATTCTAAGATTTATTGTAAAGATATCGTAAAACTGAATTACAAATTTAGATTCAGTGATTGTGATAGGAAAAGTCACTGATTTTTAATAAATTTAAGACATTGATTTAATATCTAATGGTCAAAATTTTTTCATACTTTAAAAAAAATATATCCTAGACATATGATGAAATTTAGACCATTAAATTTAAAATCAAAGTCGATGACTTTTCTCACCTTGTCATTGAATCCAGATTGCAAAGTCACATGCTTGTGTATCAATTTGTTTTTTTCTAATGATCTCACCTTCAACTCTTGTTCCTCCATGTCTAACACACATATCTTTTCTATAGATCTAATCTTTCAATTATTGCATCATTAAGAAGGCATACAATTCTCATATGTATAACAACCATTTCTTGTTTCTTGATAAGATCACTGCCAATAAAACAGATTGCAACACCAAGACCAGTTTCCCTCTTTTGATGCCATCAAAGTGTATGACAAGAACAAGCAATTTCAAATCAAGCCTCCTCAATTTAAGAGTTCAATTCTTCAAACAACGGTATCATAAACATGAACTAAAACCATAAATCCAAAAAAGGTACAAAATCTAATATGCCAAAACAAGAGATAAAGCAAAAGAGAACATTTATGACTTTATCTTCAGAAAGAAAAACAATTTTGTTTCCTCACACAGGGATATGCTTGTCAGAGAAACATTACAAGAAAAACTATAATGGAGATCAAGAAAAATAGGAGCTTACCAGGAGCAATATACCCATAAGATCCAGCAACTGCTGACATTGACTTTGATTGAGGCATGTCAATCACTTTTGCCAAGCCAAAATCACCAACATGGGCTCCAAATTTATCATCAAGAAGAATGTTATTAGATTTTATATCGCGGTGAATAATCCTTGGTTTGCAGTCATGATGCAAGTAGGCAAGACCTTCAGCAGATCCAAAGGCAATCTTGAACCGAGTAGGCCACTCCAAATGAAAAACAGAACCATGAAGTATTTCACCTAAGCTACCTCTTGGCATGTGCTCATACAGCAGGAGATTGGAACCATGGTGATAGCAAAAGCCATACAGCTTCACTATATTTCGATGCCTTATCTTTCCAAGAGTTAGTATCTCAGCCCGAAAACTATTCTCGATGTTGTTCCCCTCCCTGTTAGATGCTAACTTCTTAACAGCAATGGTTTTCCCAGATTGCATCACTGCTTTGTAAACTGTTCCACAAGCTCCACTTCCAATAACATACCTCTCATGAAAATTATTCGTAGCTTCAACTAAATCTTCGAAAGTAAAACCTTCTTTTGGTGGAAAATATAAATCTGAATCTGGGGATGGAATCTCAGAACCCCTTGATGAAGCAAGAGCAACCGTCTTGGGAGAACTTCTCATAATATATAACATAACGAAGATTAAAACAAGGGAAACACCACCAACAGCACCTGCAACTATGGTGACAATTTTACCGCGAGGAGTACCAACACTTCTCACAGCTGGAAGTGAACGAGAAGATGGATCAGTGATGCAATCATCCAGAGGAGCACCGCAGAGGCCTTTGTTACCAACAAAGCTGCTTATTGCCATATTTTGGAACAAGGGAACAGAAGGTAGAGGTCCAGAGAGGTTGTTGTATGAGAAATTACACCCCAGTAAACTTGAGAGATTCTCCAATGTACTGGGAATTTCACCATCTAAATGATTGTTATTGAGAAAAAGGAATTCAAGCAAACTGAGTTTGCCAAGCTCAGATGGTATGCTTCCTGTAAGATTATTGTAACTGAGATTCATAGCAATCTGCAAGCTTGAAAGAGAACCCAACTCAGGAGGTATTTCTCCAGAAAGTAAATTGCCACCCATCTGCAAGCCAGTCAAGCGAGAAAGATTACCTAATGATGCAGGAATATTCCCGGTGACTTTATTGTCTGAGAGACTGAGAAGCTCCAGCTGTGAAAGTGTTCCAAGCTCTTCTGGCAATGAACCAGTCAAGCTATTCTGACTGAGATCAAGTCGCTGAAGCATTTTGCATCTAACAATTTCACGTGGGAATTGTCCAATGAAAGAATTCAAGGAAACATTTAAAGTCACCAACTGAGAAAGATTTCCTATTTCTTTAGGTAATTCCAATGTGAAGTAATTCTGTGAAACATGAAGTCTTTGCAACTTCCTACAATTTGCAATCTGAGGAGAAATAGGACCACTGAACCTGTTCTGAGATAACTCAATGGCAGTAAGGTTCACCAGTTGACACAATTCTGATGGAAAACTGCCAGTAAACTTATTTCCACCCAACATCAGCTGCCTCAATGATCTACAATTCAAGATCCCAGTAGTAATATTTCCATGCAGCTGATTTGATGCCAGATCCAAGAAAGACAAGTTAGAATGTCGACACAGATGCGGAGGTATTTTTCCTGTCAACTGGTTGTCAGAAAAATCAACCAGCCAAAGAGTACTATACAGTCCAAGGAGCTGAGGAATGGTACCACTTAGAGAGTTATTAAAAAGTTGCAACTGATTCATTTCAGTCAAGTACTGGAACCCAAATGGAATTGGACCTGTGAGAAAATTAATAGAGAGGTCCAGCTTTCTCAAGTTCCTCAAGTTACTAAACTCATTGGGTATAACACCAGTGAGCTGGTTCTCAAAGAGAAACAGCAACTGTAGGCCAGTTATTTTGCTGAACTCAGTAGGGATATTGCCCACTAAAGAGTTTTCTGAGAAATCAATTTCTATTGCCGAAGAAAGATTCCCAATTGCCCTTGGAATGGTTCCATTCAACTTATTGCTGTAAAGATACAATTTCTTCAATGATTTAAGGTTCCCAATTTCCACAGGTATAGATCCAACAAGGTTATTTGAATATAAAGCAAGGATCTCAAGGATGCTACAGTTCCCAAACTCTTTAGGAATAGATCCTGACAACTGGTTTTGCCATAAAATCAATTCTCTTAAATTCCCAAGCATCCCAATCTCTTTTGGAAGTTCCCCGCCTATCTGATTTTGGGCTAGACCAAGATATTCCAATCTCTGACATCCACCAATTTCTTGTGGCAAGCTACCAGAGATTCGGTTTGCCCCAGCTCTGAAAGTTTGTAGATTCTTAAGATTTCCAATAGAATGAGGCAGTGGACCAGTGAGAAAGTTAGTGTAGGCCACAAACTCAACCAATGAAGACAAGTTTCCCAACTCATCTGGAAGAGTACCAGATAATATGTTATTGCATATATTCAACCTTTTCAAAAGGGACAGCTTACCCAATTCAGCAGGAACTTGGCCATCGAAACTATTATTGTGCAAATAGAGATATTCCAAACTTGAGCAATTTCCAATCTCCCTGGGTATATTTCCCACCAGACGGTTGTAAGCAAGATTGAGATAAGTTAGGTGGGTCAGTCCCCCAATACTTGCATTTAGAGTTCCAGAAAGATTCATCCACCTCAAGTTAACTGACTGGACTACCGGATTGGAGTCAGAAGAGCAACTTACGCCTATCCAACCACATGGGGTTTCGTCAGTAGATTTCCAATTTCCCAAATGATTAGATTCATCATGGAGATTATTCTTCAGCTCCAAAAGGTACTGCCCCTCTAAGTTCAACCCTTCAGTGGTATAAAGAAGTAGAGTGAACAACAGTAGAACTCCACAACATCCGTCTGCTAAAGCTCTCCGCGCGTTGAATTTGCTTGACATCTTAATAACAAGACCTGCAGAAGCAGTAGCTTTCTCAGATTGGGAATCCAAGTATTCAAATAAAACAAGTACTGAGTAGCAAGTACTAAGTACCTTCATAATTGCCAGAACAGAGAAATTAAAAAAAAAAAAAAAGCAAAACAAAACAAAACAAAATTGTGTAATTCACATTCTCAAGCGATTAAGCACTGGAAATGATCAAAATCCAATTCAAAACCCAAATAACTAAAACGAGACAAGTTTCCTAATGAGAACCAGAAATTTGGTAAACTAGGCCTATTTACTAATAAGCATCAACCTCATAATATCTCTCAAAATTCAGATAAAGACAGATAAGCAAATCAGAATATTTCCAGAAGCAGTTCAAAATCAAAACAGAGATAACAAATTATAAAGAACAAAAATAATAATAATAATAAAGTCAATAAATCAGTAAGTTACCTATCAAAGCTATCATCACTCATTAAAGATAATATAATAAGAGCAGCAAGTCCTCCACCTCTTGGGATTAACTCTTGAGAGGGAAAAGCAAAAACTATGGAATTCATGAATCTACAGACAAATTCAGAATATACCAAGTTGGACTTTTCCCACAAGTAAAAGGAATCTTCGATCTAAAACCCAATATAGTGCAGAAAAATCCTAACCCCTTTTTCGGGTATCTTCAACTCAAATGAAATGAATCAGAAAAGAGATATTCCTGTATCATTTTTCTTTCATTCCTGTGGTACAAAACCGTCCACTATAGAATGAAGAAAAGGAAATATTGGTGTGAAGGATCTTTTGGTGGATCGAAAAGACAAGCAACAGTTCTTGGTTGAAGCTCTAATGGCCGACAAAGCATGCTGGGATTTTCATTCTTCTCTTCTCACCCATTGCTCTCAGTGCCTCTTCTCTCTCCATGAAAGGGGTCTGTAGTTGTTGTTTTCCTTCCTTCTTCTTGCCACCATTTTAGTGCTTGGAAACTGGCATCATGTAGTTGAGTAAGAGAAGTAAAAGTTTCGAAATTTTCTCGAGAAAATTTTGGACTTTCTGTGATTGGGACCTTTCTGGGCTTGGTCGGTAGGTAGGCACTGAAATTTTAGTAGCTGAGCTGGTGTCCTCATACGGTGCGTTTTCTACACGTAAATATACCTTAATTTAGCCACGTGAACAATGAGTAAAAGGGTAAAAAAAAAACAAAAAAAGATATAAACGTTATCATTTTATTAATTTACCCAAAATGAAACAAAAGTACATAATCTTAATTAAAAAAGAAAATAAAAGTACATAATCATATTCATGGTAACAACGAAATATATGGAATCAGATAGAATCAGGGTCCCTAATTCATTGGGTAAAACCATTCAAACAAATAAAATACTATATGCAATACGTGTAAATCATTGTATCTAATATTATAATAAATTAAATATTAATTAATTTTATTTAAGTCAAATATAATTATAATGATAAAAAAATTATACTAAATTTTAATAATTATATTCTTAATATTTAAATTTAAGATTTTTAATTAAACTAAAATAACATTACAATAATTTTTTTTTAAGTGTTTGGCGATAGTTAATGCATTTGTGATACTTCACTCTAGATTCAAAATAGATAAAGCACAAAATTTTAAAAAAAATCTCACATCAAAAATTTTTTTTTAAAAAAAAAAAAGTGACAGAGATTGGGCATGAATTGTGAAAAAGGATAAGTACTTTAACTGCATTCAAAAATATCTCCAATCCTTAACTGATTCTAAAAACCTGGCAAAAGCAATAAAAAAAGATAAGAGAAAATTTTGAAAAAGAAAATAGAAGATACGAAAATTATGGGAAGAATATTAGAACGACTGAGCTAGTAACAAATCTCTAGATATACTTATTGCTAAGTTTTTTTTATTTTTTAATTAGAACCATGTAAATACAATATTAAGATATTATTTACTAACAAAATGTTCGCAAATAATTGAGGCTCTAAAGTATATTAACAAACATTGACTCTTACTAATTTTTTTTAAAAAAAATGTGTCCAATTTAATAATTTTTGCATAAAAAAGATATTCACCTATAAAATAAATTATTATCATTTAAAAATGAACTAGTAGCATGATTTAATCTATTGCCTAGGTTTGGTTTTACTATTGTCTAAAATATTTTTTAATAATATTTTAAAAAATATAATTTTTTATAAAATATAATAATATTACGTAATTATAGAACCAATTTTATTTAATAAAATAAAATTTTTATTGTTATATTTTTAAATTGTCAAACATATAGTTTTAAACTACCTCAAATTACATAATACCACTTGAAACCCCAAATTGCCAACAAAAATTATATCTAACCAATTAATTATATTTCATAAATAATATATTTATTAAAAATTTAAATTATAAAAATATCTTATTAATTCAAAAATATTAAAATAAAATTTATTACTAATAGATAATACCCAAAACAACCGTGAGGTGGCAAACAAGCCTACTCACTTTCAACTTTATGCAATATTATAAATTCATGAGAGATAAATATTCAAGTAAAAAAGAAACGCTTTTGCTCACTTAAACACAATCTCACAGTCAAATTAAACGAGTTAGTAATATTTTGGTTATGATTTTTTAAAAAATTCGAACTAATATCGTCAAGCTAATCAGTACACATCTTTACTTGAAAAGAATAAAATATCATTTTAGTTTTACAAATGTAACAAAATCACTTAAAATTTTAATTTTTAAATCACTTTGGTTTTAAAATTGTTAAATTGATTAAAATTAAAATAATTTTTTAACACTTACTTTGGCCTTTATAAAAATATTTTAAACCACATTTTTTATTAATAAAAATTTGCAAGGGCCAGGTGAAGTGACTAGGACTGTGGACCCCATCAGCATAGAACAAGTGATACAACTGGACCCACCAATCTGAAGGCCAGGGACCTTCGGGGTTCGGTGAGATGGCTCCCTTTCGAAGGGTCCGCATTTGTGGGTTTTCGAATCGGAAAACGCTGAGTCATCATTTATGCTTATACATTTTTTTATATTAATCTGTGTTTTGTATTAATAATAAAAAATAATTTTAAAATATACTTATATTAAAATTTAATAAAAATATATTTATTATTTTTATAATTTTATTTAATTAAATATTTAATGTGGTATTAAGTATATACTAATAGTTTGTAATAAAAAAAGATCTTTAAAATAACATCTTCACATCATAGTCATGCAATCTTTGAAAGGTCAATTTCTTGTCCCCATGAGTGATCGGAGCGCATGCGATGATGCACTTTTTCTTGAACCTTTCTACAAACAGATGGTGTGCCTCGTGAATGAATGGGCAGTTGTGCCGCTTTATTGAAGTTGGGTTCAATTCCACTAAATAAAAGGGATTGCTTTTTCTTTGTTTTGCGGTTTATTTATTTTATGAAAGACCATGTGTTTGGTAAATAAGTTTTCCATAAAACTTTTTAAAGTTTTAACTTTCATCATTAAGAGTGTTTTTGGCTACCCAATTTAAACTAAGTTATAATTTATTTAATTATCTCATAAATGTATTTATAAAAAAAGTGTTAAATAAATAATCTTATTTTATTAACTTATAACATATTGGTTGGTCACTTTTAAGATCGAATAAGATTTAAATTAAAGTAAATCTTAAAAATTTTATAAACAAAAATAAGTCAGATTAGATATTGAGTCTTTAACACTCAAGTCAATATCTGAACTAAATAAAATAAATGTTTAAAAATTAGTATCAAAATTACTTAAATTTTTAAATAGTGATGTGACCATTTATATAAATTTAGCAAAAAAAAAAGTTTTCTTGTAATTTCTCCTAAACTGCTTATTGAATTGATCCTACTTGTGAGAGTTAATCCATTAATTCTAATCTATATCATAACCTCTTTTTAAATACAACTTAAAGTACCATAAAAACTTGTAATTTAAAATTTGAACCAAATTTCAAAAAGAGATGAAGAAAATGTTGGGAGTAATTGAAAAACAAGTGCTATAAAGAGAAATCTGGAGAAAAATCTTATTGATCATATAGAATAAAGATGGCCATATATATAGCCTTACAGAAACAGAATGCAGAAACAAAATATGCAGAAAAATAGGCAACCCACAACAAACTTTAAAGATAAGTTTGGATAAATAAAATCCCACAATAAACGGGATTTATTGACTAAATCCTATCAATTCCTCCCTTAAACTAAATGCTGTATGCTGTAAGCATCTAGTTTATTTCATCCTCTGAACAAATTCCCAAAAGCTGTCGTATCTTCAAAAAATTCTCCAACTTGAGTGGCTTTGTCAAAACATCAGCCAACTGTTGTTGTGTTCCACAGTAAACCAACTTCACTGTACCAGCTTTTGTAAGATCTCGAAGAAAATGGAAGCGCACATCTATGTGCTTACTGCGACCATGCATTACTGGATTTTTTGATAATTTGATTGCAGAGCTACTATCACAATAAATGATGGTGGTTCTGCCTTGATTTTCTTCTAGTTTATTCAACACCCTTTTTAACCATATTGCCTGGCATGCACATGAAGCTCCTGCTATAAACTCTGCCTCAGTAGTTGACAGGCTTACTATAGGTTGCTTTTTTGATGACCATGATACAGCTCCTGAACCCAGCAGAAATACATATCCTGACGTGCTCTTTCTGTCTTCCAGATCTCCTGCATAATCACTGTCAGTATAGGCAACAAGCTCATTGTCTCCTCCCTTCCCGTAAAAGATTCCCAACCCAGTTGTTCCTTTTAGATATCTCAGCACCCTTTTTGCTGCTTGTAAATGAAGCTCAGTAGGATTCTCCATAAATCTGCTTATAAGACTTACTGCAAACACCATATCTGGTCGAGTAGCTGTGAGATACATAAGACTACCCATTATTTGTTTAAAATAAGTCTTATTTACCTTGGTTCCTCCTTCATCCTTGAAGAGCTTTGAGCCAGGAACAATTGGATTAGCAACGGAGTTGCTTTCATCCATGCCAAACCTCTGCAGCACCTCCAAAGCATATTTCTTTTGACTGATGAAAATTCCAGCTGACTTTTGCACAATTTCAAGTCCAAGAAAATACTTCATCTTTCCAAGATCAGTCATATCAAACTCATGCTTCATGGAAGTTTTGAATTCTGTAAACATTAATTCATCATTTCCAGTAAAAAGAAGATCATCAACATACAAACTTACAATTAACATCTTGCCATCCTTTCTGGTCTTAGTAAACAGTGTATGCTCATAGTCGCACTTTTCAAATCCTTGCTTCAAAAAATAAGCTTCTATACGACTGTACCAAGCACGAGGGGCTTGCTTGAGCCCATAAAGTGCCTTTTTTAACTTGTAAACTTTATGCTCACTCCCTTTTTTGACATAGCCACGTGGTTGTTCTACAAAGACATCTTCACTCAATTCACCATGTAAGAAAGCTGACTTTACATCTAGCTGGTAGATTGGCCATCCTCGTTGTGCTGCGAATGCCACTACCAAACGAACTGTCTCCAATCGTGCCACAGGAGCAAAGACTTCTCTATAGTCTATCCCATATTGTTGAGCATATCCCTTTACAACAAGCCTAGCCTTATATTTACTTACTTCCCCATTTTCGTCAAATTTAGTCTTATAAATCCACTTTACCCCAATTTTCTTTCCTCCTTCGGGTAATTCCATCAATTCCCAAGTGTCATTCTTCCTTATTGCTTCTATTTCAGCATCCATGGCTTTCCTCCATTTTTGATGTTTTACAGCATCTTCATAATGAGTAGGATCAGCAGTTGCAAACATCACCCAATGAGCTGCATCTTCATCAGAAAATCCTTCTCCAGTGTCATAGTCCTCCATCCAAACAGGTGGTCTCCTATTCCTCCCTTCATGCAGACTGGAGGTTCTATCTTCAGTTAAAGAACCATATGGGATGGCTTCTACCTCAGATTCTACTGTGTATGGCTCTCTTAAGTCTTCCCTTGCTTCTTGATCACCCCAATCCAAGTCACACATAATAGCTGTTTCAGATTTTTCATCCCAGTTCCAATGTTTGTCTTCTTCGAATACAACATCCCTACTTACTATAATCCTTTTTGAAATTGGGTCATAAAGTCTATAAGCCTTTGATTCTTCACTAACTCCAAGAAGAACACAACGTAAGCTTTTATCATCCAGCTTTGTTCTTGTAGTGTCAGCCACATGAACATGAGAGATACACCCAAAAACTCTAAAGTAATCTACTGATGGCTTAACTTTACTCCAGGCTTCTTCTGGTGTTTGATTTTTCACAGCTAAGGTAGGACTACGATTTAAGACATGCACTGCCCAATTTACTGCTTCAGGCCAAAAGGTTTTGGGAACCTTTTTCTCCGAGAGCATACTACGAACCAGATTCATAATAGTTCGATTTTTTCGTTCCGCGATTCCATTCTGCTGCGGAGTATAGGAAGCTGTCAGTTGCCTTCGTATACCATTAGCAGTACAAAAGGCTGTGAATTCATGTGATGTAAATTCTCCTCCACGGTCGGTGCGTAAGCCTCGAAGAGCTTTATTTGTTTCCTTTTCAACACGAACCTTGAAGCTTTTAAAAACAGCAAAGGCTTCAGATTTTTCTGTCAAAAAATATACCCATGTTTTCCTGCTATAGTCATCAGTAAAAGTAATTAAGTACCTTTTGCCACTATTGGAGATGGGTCGGATTGGTCCGCAGATGTCAGCATGAACCAGTTGAAGAACTTGTGAAGCTCTCCATATGCTCTTCTTTGGAAAAGGGTCCCTTTGCTGCTTCCCTACCAAACAATCTTTGCAGAACTTCAAAGGAGATTTCATGAACGGCAAGCCATCCACCATGTTTTTTTGTTGAAGAATTTGTAAGCCTTTAAAGCCCAAGTGTCCATATCTACAATGCCAAAGTTGCACTTCATCTTCTAAAATTGTGTTGAAACAAACAGATGGTATGGGTTGAGATATAGCACGTATCATGAACATTCTATTCAAGGACATCTTTGTCTCCATAATTAACCCTCTTTCAGGATGGAACACTTTACACTTTTCCTGTTGAAATAAAATGATGAGCCCTTTTTCTTGTAGTTGCCCAATACTTAAAAGATTGTTTTTTAAATCTGGCACGAAGAACACCCCTGTGATGATCTGTGTAATTCCATTTACCTTTAGCCTTATGTTTCCCTTCCCTTCTACTTTCAGGCTTGAGTTATTGCCAAGTTTAACAGAATCTGTGAATTTTTCATCTAAATCTGAAAAATATTCTTTCTTTCCGCACATATGATTGCTACAACCTGAGTCAAGAAACCACGTATCTTCTTTATTAGCCTCATCATCATTCACATATGCCATTAGCAACATGTCTTCTTGAGTTTCTGTATAATTTGCCTCCTTTTCCTTTCTTGAGCATTCCCATTGAAAATGCCCGAGCTTGTGACAATTATAGCACTCCACTAGAGCTTTGTTAAAGCTGCCTCTACCTCTACCTCGTCCTCTTCCTCTGCCACGTCCATGTCCTCTACCTTCAAATTGATCCCCGTGAGCAATTTTCAAAGCATGTTCTTCATCATCATTTGAACACATGCGTTGTTCATGCACAAGTAGGCTGCTTTGCAATTCATCAATGGTTAAAGTGCTTGTATCTTTGGACTCCTCAATAGAACACACAACATAATTGAATTTAGGAGTCATTGATCGTAGAATCTTTTCAACAACAACAGCATCTCCTTTGGCTTCACCATTAGCTTTCATCTTGTTTGCAATGGTAAGTGTTCGAGCAAAATATTCATTTACAGACTCTCCTGCTTTCATGTGCAGAACTTCAAACTCCCTCCGTAGTGCCTGCAAGTGAGCACGTTTGACTCGTGTTGTACCTTGATATTTCTGCTTCATGGAATCCCATATATCCTTCGCCGTGTCTTTGTTGAGAATTGTTTCCAAGATTGTACGATCTAGTGCCTGAAATAGATAGTTCTTTGCTTTCAAATCTTTCAACTTTTGATCTTCATAATGCTTCCTTTGTGCCTCTGTGAGAACAGCACCTTCAGCTGCTGCATGCACTCCATTTTCCACCAGATTCCAGTACTCCTTTGATCGCAAGAAGTTTTCCATAAGCATTGCCCAATGATCATAATGACCATCAAATTTTGGAATTGCTGGTTGTACAAATGTGCTGTCCGTTGCCATATTCTGGATCTAATCTTTCCTTAGAAGACTGCTGCTTCTAATGTTAACAGGCCCCGTGATGGGGCTCTGATACCAAATGTTGGGAGTAATTGAAAAACAAGTGCTATAAAGAGAAATCTGGAGAAAAATCTTATTGATCATATAGAATAAAGATGGCCATATATATAGCCTTACAGAAACAGAATGCAGAAACAAAATATGCAGAAAAATAGGCAACCCACAACAAACTTTAAAGATAAGTTTGGATAAATAAAATCCCACAATAAACGGGATTTATTGACTAAATCCTATCAGAAAAAAACAAAAATCTTCTACATCCATGTTTATTCGATTCTTTCCTTGGAAAAAGGTAACACGATTATAAGCGAATAGAATGGAATGGATTATACATTTTACTTATAGTTCATGAAATAGAATGACTTATAACTATTCCATTGTTTGGTACGTAAGATTTATATGAAACAGAATCATAATTGGCTTAAAAAAAAAAAAAACCTCTTGTTAACAATAAAATAAAGTATAATTATAGAGAGTAAATTAAAAAGAAAAATATGAAGTGTTAATACGAGCATTTCTACCTCTTTCTACTTCTATTGAATCTGTTTTAGAATAGATTAAATATTTCATGTCTTTTTTTCTTTTAGCATTAAACATAGGAATGTTCATTTTATAGAATAGATCGTGAAATATAATCACCATTTTGTGTAAAATCAAGCCATGAAAATGACCTTAATACCATCAGCTACAAGTTATTTGGTCCATATCTTCATATATGATATAAAAATAACTATAAATACCCAAAAAATTAATATGCTATTGTGTATAAAATTTCTCTATATATATATATATAATGCAGGCTTTGTACGCAATCCTACTAATCACGCAAAGTCTCGTAATTTGGCTCTTTTGATTAAAACGACTAATATATATGAAACTAGATTTTGACACGTGCATGCAATCCACGGGAAGTGAGTTAGAATAGTTGAGTTTGATTAGATTATGTGTCAAGCAGAGAATATTACACTTTATAAAATGTTAAGACCACATTAAAAGAAAAATGTACATTTTAATAAATTTATCCAACTTTTTCTATATTATAATAGATTAGATTAGGGTTGAACTTGCATGTATTGACTTTCTTACAATCACATTCTCATGGTAATAATGAGTACCACTAGAAGAAAAGAAAAAAGGTGACATAAAAATAATAATAAAAGTAACAAGTAGGATGTTGATATTAATGATAAAAATTTAAGTTTACTTAAATATATTTATTTGATTGAGTCCATATATATATAAAAGTAAATTTACTTCTGTTTAAATTTTTTAATTAATTTAAATTATAAAATTAATTATGAGTAAAGTAACTAGCAGTGGAAGGAAAAAAAAAGGTAAAAAGTAAAAGATTTGTGGGTAGTAGCTAGTGCTTCTCTATTAGTCACTGAATTTGATTTGATGATAAGGATCTTTCTTTTTCAGTCTACTCCAAAATGACTCAGACTCCCCTACATTATTTAATTAATAATTAAGAAGGTGTTAAACTCTATTTTGTATTTCTCATACCTTGAGCATGATCTATGCTGATCTATATCTATATCTATATATATATGACATAAACATTTATGTGGATAATGACATGAAGGTGTATGAAAGAGAAACATGTATGTGTTTATCTATATTTAGAATCAATTAACTGTTTTATTGTATATATTTTTTGTGATTTTTATATGAAAATGCCTTTTGAAATGTAAAGCATCTTAAATTGAGATAAATAAAATAAATTTACACTACCCAACTTGAATTTAAATTCATCAATGTCAAATATGACATAATTTTGACCAAAGTAAATAACTTTAGAATATTATTTGTATACAGTTGAGTTTAGAATATTGATCTTTGATACAAATAAAAAAAAATGAAATTTCATCCATTCACATAAGTACTTTACTTTTTTAATCATCGGTGTACTAAATAATAACTCTTAAATTAAACAATTATTTTTTGGATCTGTAAATTATATAATTATTGATCCTAATAAGTGATTGCTACATTTAAGTCTAAAGATACTTATTTAATTTAAAAACTATTTTAATAATTTTACAGTTTTGTCATGTACATACATGTGTAGAAAATAACCATATATATGAGTAATTTTCATCCTTCATCTTCTAGCACTTTTTTCCAAAAAATCATTATATTAATAATTTGAAATCAGTTTCCTACTTTTCAAAAAAAAAAAAAAAATCCAAACGAGAGAAATCTCTAAACACCCTCTGAATCATTTTTTAATGTCTAATTGCTATGTGCTCTAGGATAAATTAATGATAGGATGTGTCAAGACACACAACAACTTGAAATAATTCTTATTTCCAATAGATTTGAGTAATTTATTAAAACATAAATTCTCAAATTTCACATTGGCATGCACTTTAAAAAAATAAAATAAAATAAAATTTAATGAAATCAAACTAATCAGTAAGACATTTTTGATAAAAGATTTTAAATTTATTTTGACATTTAAAATATCAAAATTACTGTTGTTCAAGAGAAATTAACTATTTATTATTTTAATCTCAAACTAAAATTAGTTTGAGATGGAAATGTGTAAAAATATTGAAATGCGAACTCTAAAATTAAAAAAAAAAAAAAAAAAAGAGAAGTAATCTCCATCTAAATCATTTGTGGATAAGAAGTACATTGCCTTTAATTATTTATTCTACATGATGGTATTATTGATCATATATTATAAGTGATTCCTTAATCATATATATGGCCTACAATTGACCATGAGAAAAGGGAGGCACCGACTTACTAAGTAATGTCACAATTTTCAACTGGCAAAGGGCCTCCAAAAGAAAAAAAAAAAAAATTAAGAACAAATAAAATGTAGTAATAAGTAAATTAAATTTAATAATTAATGGGTTTTTATAATGTTAAATGTTTAAACTCAAAAAAATATATATATTAAAAAGTCATTATAATTAAATAATAATAAAAATAAATAAATAAATAAATCCATCCAAAATAGTGAGCGATACTTGGCAGATGCTTTGCAAATTTTAGCTTAGATCATTCCTGGACGTGGGGTATTGTCCGTACATTGAAACAGAAAAAATATATGATAATCAATGAATTTGAAGTTGCTTGAAACCCTAAGCCACTTAAAATGGTTCTAGGTTTAGTGTCTTTCACATCCACTATTTGGCACTTTTAAAAATTCGTCATTCATTGCATCACCCCACGTTAGCTTCGACTCACCATCAACACATGCTTACCCAACACTTCAATAATATTAGCATGGGAGTATAGTATAGGTGTACACTTTTTTATTTTAATCTTATCTTGCTTTAGTTTTAAAATGTGTTGTTTTAGTTTCATTTCAATTTTATTCTAAACACATTTCTTTTGTTATGTCCTAATGCTAAATATATAAAATAAATATTATTTTGATTATATATTTTTTATTCAAAATTAGACAAGACTCTCATTGTTCCATCTTTAACATTAGAATGAATATTCACCTAAGTCCAAGGTTATCTTTGTAACATAACATTTTGATCAAGTATCAATTGTTGTGATATATATATTAACTATAAAAAGTGTAAGATGTTGAAGATTTTTAGATAGGTTAATTGTTTAATATTTTTCTTTATATTGAAAGTATAATTAATCTTATTTAAAAAATAAAATAATTACAATTTCCTCCAACTCGTAATAACATGACATTGCAACAATTTTCTATCATGAATATATTTTAAAAAATAAATTATAATTTATTTAAGAGATTATAACTTATTATGAAATTTTTAAATGATTGTTTTAAAGAACTCTTGACAAAAATAAAATTTCTAAAGCTGTTTTTGATTAATTTATAGAGATAAAAATTTAAAAAGTACGATGAAAGTTCAAAAGTTTTAAGGTTAATAAACAATAGTTCACACTTAATTGCTATCTATAATTTATATTATACAACGGTTCAATAGTAAATCATTATTTAAAATCTTTTATATTTTTTATATACAATAATTTGAATTGAAGTATTATTTAAAATTTCAGGTGCTATCAATATACATTGGTTTTAGGTCAACCTCTCCTCCGCTTTTTCTATAAACATCGCTTACCTACTTTTTGCTGTAAAAAATATGCCGTTAAAAATCTTTTATTTATTTTTTAGTACATATGACAAGAAATCAAAAGAAAACCGCAATATACTAAAAGTAATAGCTGCACACGAAATCAGAAAATTAATTAATAGAGAGGAGTCAAAAGAAAATATTTAAGAAAGAAAAAGGTCTAAGTCAAATTATCAAAAAATTGTACATATATATATATATATATATATATATATATATATGATGCAAATATTTATCAAACGACCTAATTAATCAACATACATGCTTGCATGTACGTTGTAATACTCCATAAATGGTCCCAATAATGTAATTTTTATTTATTTATTACATTAAAATTAATATCAATTAAATTAGGGACGAATCTAAATCTCAACTAAAAGGAGTTGAGTATAAGTTGAGATTAAAAAAGAAAAAATTCCTAGGCTACGAGCGTCTGTTAATTTTAAATATTAAACAATCAAATATATAGAAAATGGCGTGGAGGGTGGGTTGTTACGACCTCTAACCTAAAATAATAAAACTCGACAATCTCAACTATAAATATTAGGTTAAGAAAAAAAAATTATTCCCTTACACTATTATTAATTTTAAAAAATTAATTTTTTAAATTAAATAAAATAATTTATTATATTTTAAGTAAAAAATAAAAATATATTTTATTAAAAATTTTGTATTTATACGAAAAATTTATTTTTATTTTAAACTTAAAATATAAAAATTTATTTTGTCTAAGGTGTGCAAGTCTTTTTAAAATGAAGGATAACATAAGAAGACAAAATAAAATTTTCTCTTAATATAAAAGATTTTATTAATATTTAAATTTTTATAGGAGGGAAGCCCTTGTCTGCCCCTCTAGATTCGTCTCTAAATTAAACCATAGAGCCCCCCGCCAGCAAAGTAATTTCGATGAAATTTATTTTATCATTAAATTATAAGGATTCCTTGATAGATCCAGAAAAACGCCCAAAACCTATCCTTAATCAAATAAATTAATTTTCTTTTTTAAGGCCAAAGGCACAATGCAAATATATATATCTCAAACCAAATTGACATGCATGCTTGGAGCCACAATAATGTAATTTCGATTTATTTATTTAATATTTTATAGTTTAAATTAAGGGTTCCTTAATAAAATCTAGTCAAACACCGAGAGCCCATCATCCTTAATTAAACAAATTAATGTTTAATTATTGAATTTATATGCATCATTATGACTAAGCAGGCACATGAGGAGGTACCAACTTGTTCTTCAAGGTGTCATAAACTCACGTTATCTTAAATTTAGATTTTTGAATGGAACAACTTTGACCATTTCTATTTTATTTATTATTTCTCCTTTATTTTCTATGGTTATTTTTAATATTTTTGATGAAAAATTCACTCTCACGAGATTTGTTAACATATTAGGTGTTACGTCGAAAATTCACTCTCATTTATATGAAGAGAAAGCCATGTCAAGCCAAAATTTTACTACTTTTTTGATTATTTCTTCTATACTTAAATCAGTAAACTATAAAAAGAACAAGAGAAGTTGAGGAGAGAAGGGGAGACTTCAGAAGAGTCCAACAAATTGACTAAAATCAAGAGATAAATGATAATGGAGGGTATTTTTGCCATTTTCCCCATAAAGTGATATATTGATGATATATATTATATATTTATTTTTGCAAACTCACTATATATATATATATATATATATATATATATATATATATATATATATATATATATATATATATATATATATATATATATATATATATATATTTTACATTTCTTCTATTTTTATTTATAATTTTACCCATATAATCGATACAAAAGAGAAGATATAAAAAAAATGAGTGCACTTAGTATATTCTATAGTGATATAGGTGTAATATTGTCTAGCAATACTCGCCAACACTGAGACAGCCACAAATGAAAACTATATATTCTTTCTTTAAAATTTTTAGATTTTGAAAGATTAAAAGTATATTTGGATTGGCTTTTGATAAAATATTTTTTAATTTGAAAAAAGAACATTTTTATATAATATTTTACTATTTGATTTAATTCTAAATAAAAAGAGAAATATTTTTAGAATTTAAAATTTTACTTTTTTTAAAAACAAATGAGGAGATATTTTTTAAAAAAAGAGAAATAAAAACCAAAACTCATGATTTTAAATTATAAAAATATCTCTAATTAAAAATTATAAAATAATACTTCTAAAAAATTTTCATCTATCTATTTTCATTCAACTGAGCTCTTCTTTTCCTTTTCTTTCTCAACCCTTATATATTCAATTTAATATTAAATATAAATAATTTAAATTAATAAATACAATAAATAAAAAATATTATTTATATTTATAAATAAATTTACAAATATACCTATCACTTTATATGTTGAATTTAAATTAAATATAAATAATTAAAAATTATAATAAAATATTTTTCATCCAAATACTTTTAAATAGAAATATTATTTATTATTTTAATATATTAAAAACACTTATATATATATATATATATATATGCATCCAAACATTTTTTAATAAAAATTTTTAAAAGATCAATTTAAATATAAATTAATTTTTTCTTTTTTTTTTAACTTTTATTTTTACTTCTCTTTTTACTTCCCAATTTTTATAGAAGCGAATGAGCTCTAATTATATGTGGCTGAAGACTGACTATTCCAATTTTCAAGTTCAAGTCGATGTAATGATATTTAGGGAGATTCTTTTCATACTACCTTTTTTCATAATTTTACTCCCTTTCTTTTTTTAACTCATATTTACCTAAATACCCCTAAACTCATTGTGACAGTGCAACGCTTGCCCTCATTCTCGTTCCTGCAATAAGAGTAAAAATATGAAAAAAAAAAAAAAAAAAAAGGTAGTATGAAAAGACAAAGCCAACTTGGGCCCCCAAGACTCAAATGGACAATCTACCTTAGTACAGCAACTGATTTTAGCACCACCTTTCTTTTAATATTTGCACCCCTTTTATGCTTACAGAAAGTATATTTCCGGATGTACAGAGGGTGTAAACATTAAAAATATGGTGGTGCAAAAATTAATCCCCTTAGTACCAATCTACTTTAAGCTGTTTGGTTAAATGGGTTGGCCCCTAGACTAAAAATTTTGGGATTAATGTTTTCACCACCTAAAATTAATATTTGCACCACCTTTGCACTTCTAGAAGTATATTTCCGGAAATCAAGGAGGTGACGAGAATATTAATAAAGATGGTGCAAAACTCCTTAAGACCCTCTTCCTTGTAGTTTTGAGATTTATATTTTTAGTTTTTAAATACCAAATTGGAAAAATAAAATATTTATTTTTCTAACTTATTTTTAAAAGTATTTAACTTTATTCTTAAAAAAATTAATTTATAATTTCAAATTATAAAAATTTAATTGAAAGTTATTATATCTTACCGAAAAGGAAATGAAGTTTTATAAATCTCTTCTGTAAGTATATAGTTTTAGCACATGGCTATCTATTTAATTCTCATAGTCTTGATAGCTTTCAAAACTACAAGACGTGTCAAAAGGCTTTGATTTGATTTCTTATTTAAGGTTATGCTATGGCATGCAAATTGGCAGTGATGCAAGGCCCAGGAAATTACAAATATAGTGATAAAACTCACAAGTGTTACATTGTTTCTTTTTTTATTATTTTTTAAAAAAATTTATTAACCACGTTACAATAATTCTCTTTTCACTTACTCTTCACTGCTATTCATACACAAAGGAGACCCATATTTGAACTTGCATCATTTTATAGTTGAAGAATGAATTTCTTCTCTCTCCTCTAACTCATCACGTATAATTCTATGCAACGATAAAAAAAATCACCACTAAAGATGGCCTAAGAAAGAATCATCTCAATTTCGACAATGAGCTTACCGATTTATGATCCCCTACTAAACATATATCATCCACTGGATCAAGCTCAGTAGATTTCTCCATTTGATTCCTTGTTTAACTCCAGTAAACTGAAGCTAAATGGCAATATCTCACATTTTTTTACCTCATTTACACTCTTTGGATCTAAAGCTAGACAGAAATTAGAAAGAACAAGTGAGCAACAAAACCCTAATTCTTGAAACAATCAACAAAATGAGTCAGTGTAGAATGTTGATGCAGCTGCAGTCTGTCAAATTGCCCAAATCAAGATACAACCAGAATAATGCAACAATCAACTATACCATTATCCATCAATCTAGAACTAGTTTGAATAAGCAAAATAGCCTCTTCTTGAGAACAAATGGTACCAAAACCATCAATCCAGCAACATTATGTTTTCCCATCCCCCCTAACCCAAGTAATATTACAAGCATAAAAATGGCCAAATCTCAAAAATCACTGCCTGAATTCTTGTCACCAGCATTACCAAGACAAACAACTAAATCCAAGACTCCCTAAATAAATTTTCCATCAAAACAAAGAATTTCCACTGTCCTTCTAGCCCCATTCAACAGCAAAAGGAAAATTAAGTTAAAATTAGAATAAATCAAAATCAAAACAAAAATAAAACCCTAAGTCCTACGCTAATTGCTAAAAGCACCACCCATTACAACCTTAGCCTTTATCCATGGCCTTAAACATCTTTCCCTCTTGCTTCTGTCTCCTCATCTCTACTATCTTCCTGTGCGAATTAGAATGTGAGTCACTACAAAAAGTTGGGCTATTTGCTGGGCGATACTCAGGCACAAGCCTCCCTGACTTATACCGAACCCCACATGCATTACAAAGCGTTTTCGGCCCAAGGGGTCCTGCCCGCCATTGTGGAGTTTTCTCTGCTCCACAATGCTGGCATTTCCTCCCAATCATTGAAATTGTTATTACAGGCTCTGCTTTGGCAACTTTGATATCCGTTTGGCTCCACCAGAATGATTGGCTGGAGATGTCACCAAGGCCACGGCGACACCTGCTACGTCGCTTACTCCGTGCACGAACAGGGACCTTAAGGTGATCATAGCAGTTTAAGAGGGTACTGCTGTTACTGCTGTTATTACTGTTGGTACTGCTTGTACTGTATTCAGTCATTGAGACTGTATTTTGGTGCCTTGATATGTTGGGTTGAATTGCAAGTATGTCGACAAATGTTTCCACAGCAGGAAATGCATCTTTGTTAGATATCCATTCAAGATCTTCTTCTGCAAACTCCTGGAACATGAGAAAGAGGAAAAATTAGTTTTTCACATCATTTTGTAGGTAAGCAAAAAGGGTTTCTTCAGTCAACTCAGCCATCAGATTCAGACACCAATAGTCATGTTGAGCTTTAGATCAAGAAAATAGTGCTCCTATCAGTTTTACCTTTTCCAAGCTGTGCAACATTTGGCTCTAACCTCCACAATATGGCAACCTTGTAGCCAAAATACTTGTGATTGTCACAAGTAAATAAAACTTCATCGGAAATATGGAATATATTGTGCCACACTATATCCATATGATGATGAGAACAAAAGAAAAAGAGGTGAAACTCCATTGACACCTATTAACATTTTTTATTATAGGTGAGACAAATATATTGAAACCATAATAATACACATTAAAATCTTCTGGGTACATTCAATTGTCGAAGATTCACTGGAAATTTCTTCATTTCAAAGATTCACTTGAGCAATCCTAATAATCCTGTAGTAGCATGAGACCATGACAATTAGAGTCCATGGGACAAACTTGTCCTGCAGTAGAAGCTGCACTCTCAATAAAGAAGTTGAAAGTCAATCAGAAACCTCTCATGCTCATTGAAGATAATGTATTCTTTCCTTTCTCTCTCCTTAAATATCCCTAAACAAGTCACCTCTAAAGCAATAACCAACCTTGTCCAATTTTTCATGACCTCATAAACAGTCAAAAGTAGGTTGAAAATGGACCTTCAGACTTACTGAAAATGATTGGCTAGGATCATCTGGGTCTAAAGCATTGAATGATGCTGGATCACTGCATTTTGGGTTAAGCGGAGGCAGGACATTCTGGGGTTTGTCTTCCTCATCATCCGATGAGAAATCCAACAATGCATCCACAAAAAGGGACTCCATCCCTGAAAACGAAAAAAAAAAAAAAAAGAATGCTGAAGCATAGAAGAGGCTTAGAGAGAGAGACTATAAATATATGATAGAAATATATAGATATCTATAAAAAGAAACAACAATATTCAAATATCATACGTGCAAATATAAGAGATGCCTTCCAATGAAAATGAGGATCAGAATCCATTCTCATTGAAGCTCAGTATTTGACTTTGACATTTGTAAAAGAGGTAACAAATAACATAGCTGCATAAAGACTGATCAAGAATATTCAATTTTCTAAAGCAATGCTTCTTGTTGTAGAAATTCACTGGGTAAAATGAAAACATGGGAAACATGCTGAGAAAGAGTTTATTAATTCTAACATAAGAAGGATTTACTTTAATGCAAGTCTTTAAGCCTTCTAATAGCTCTTGTCCATCTAATAGACAATAGGCTCAAAATCTTTTTCTGATGTCCATTAAATATTCCATCATGAATTTTACTGTGGATGACTAGATATTGCAAATAGTCATTCTGCACAGGGTTAGAATGCACTTTGTTACTGTTATATTTTCAGCATAAATGTCTCCTAAGCAGAAGATGGAAAGTGTTAGCAGATTATTCAGGATTCAGAAATCAGGATGAAATCACCAAATATACAGTCAACAATCATGTAAAGAAGCTGTTTGAAATGATAAACAAACAGAAATAGAAAAGACTGATTGAACATTCACAAACATAATGAAAATATGAGACATTTGAAGCATATAGGCACACAAAAAAGAAGGGAAAAATATCTACAATGAATTAAGGGAAGTGATGAAATGAGTATGTAAATATATTTGGACCTATAAATTACACCTTCTATCCAAAGCAACGTGACATTGTACAAATGCAAACGAATAAAAAAAGTCCCCTAAAATTAAAAGAACATGTCGAAAATTTAAGAGAAATGGAAAATTAGAAGAGTAAAATTGTGCAAATGGAGAGAAACAGTAATCAATCTACAAACAACTTATAATTCAAACAAGTGATGGTTTAACTGTTACAATTAGAAAACGTCAATAATTCCAACCAATAAAATCAATTAAAATTCAAAACATAAGCAGTAAGGAAAAGTCCAAGCATTTTAATTGAGATTATATACCCACTCCTCAAAGCACAAATTATTTCAAAAAAAGAAAAAACTTACACCATTTTGCATTTTTAGCACATCCAATTAGACCAAAACAAAAACAATCCAGGTAAAATAAAATTAAAATAAAAACAAAGCCTTTAGCTCTCAAAAAGTAACCCAGCAACAGCTGGAAAACAATGGCAGGGGCAAAACCTGAAGGAAATAAAAACGGGCAGAACCCAAATAGTAAAAATTGATACCTTTGAGCTTTTCCGACCACTATTTTGCCCAAAGGCCACACCAGCTGAAGCTGAGATTTTTGAGGCACGGAAAGAACAAAACCCAGATGAGACACGAGGGTTGTTGAAAATTTGAGGGACTAAGAGAGGAAGAGTCGGGAGGTAAGGGACGAGGGTCTGCGGAACGAAGGAGAGGCGTTTAGGGATTAGAAAGGTCGAATTGGGGATTTTTTTGTTGCCATTGTCCTTTCCTCTTTTGTCTTTTTCCAATTCGCTTGTTAGAAAATGAAATAAAGCTTTGCTATTGGTACACTTATTATTATGAGCCAATCAATAGGAGCCACCTCGATACTATTACACTTATTTTCTTTTTTGACATGCTGTAACGACGTGTGTGGTAAATAAATTTATTTTTTAATATTAAAATTCATAAATCTCAAAAAATACGAGTTTTAAGATTGATAAATTATAAAATTTTAAAAAATATATTTGATTGACTTTAAATGTTTATAAAATATTTTTAAAAAGAAGACAACAGAAAAACTATTAGCTTATAGAGGTCTACAAAGTTCCCTCTATGATTGCATGCCTAGCTAATTTATCTACACATTGGTTCCATTATTTAAGAGTATGGTTGATTTTCACCTCCCAATTTATAACATGATTAGAACCAAATCCCATAAGATTTAACAGATTTGAAATGGTTATCTTCAACTTATAATCAACTATTTTGGGATTTAAATTGTTAGAATATTTTTGGTAATATAGGAACTTGAAATATTACTTCAACCTTTGGATGGAGCTAGACAAATAACATTTTTTTTAATCTTATTTTTATGTCTTTTATTCATTATTCTTTATTTAAAAGTAACTCTGTTCGTCTAAAATCTAGATTTTACTTTTTAAGGTATAATACACAAATTAAGAAATTATTTATTAGTATAGTATATTGATTATAATGCCGATATCTATTTGCTCTTAGTTTGTGTTATTTAGGGAGATAATGAATAAATTATATTTAATTAAATAAGAATATATATGAAAAAATAGCTTTTAATGAAGCCTTAAAATTCTAAAAATGTAATTATTTTAGGACAAAAAAAAGTCTCTAAAACGGCCAAAGATTTAGGACAAAAGAAATATAAAATAACACTTAATATTACTAAGTTATTAAATTAATTTTCTTAACTAATAAAAATATAATGGGATAGAGAGAATGATAAGAAGCAAGATAGAAGATTTATCAGACCCTTGGACAAACAAGAGTTCAGCTATGAAAGCACCAATAACTGTTCTTTCAAGATTTGGATACAATACAATTATTGTTTCATCTAATAATTGAAAAGTTATTATTGTAGTATAATAACTGCAGTGCAGCAAATCGTATCTATAGTTTTTGTGGGCTAACTTCAAATTCATAATCAGTACATAGATGCTGTTGGGATGAATCCAACTCTTGAAAACAAAAGGAAATATAGACAATTGTTGAAGTAACTTTAGTTCTAAATATTTGAAATATTTATACCCCCAATATATGATTAAGTGATTTTAACTAGGATCAGATTCTCCATTAATAATAAAACAATATTCTGGAAGAGAAAATAATTTTTTTAAAAAAATGATTAAGTAAGTGTTTAGTGGATGAGCATATTTTTAATCTCAAGATTTATGAATTAACATAAATCTTAGATTTATAAATGATAAAATTCTTAAAACATATTTGATTAGCCTTAAACATTTATAGAAAACTTTTTACAAGTATCCTTAAGAAGTTAGAAAACTAAAATCCAACTCCATCTATTGGATTCTTTTTTGAGAAAATTATGTTAAAAACACAAAAAAAAAAAAAAAAATCTCAAGTTATGATTCTTGACATTCAAAAAAGAATTTGTCTATCAAACATCCCTTTAAATAAAGTGACATTCATTTTTACAATTATATAGTGTGATCATATGATTATCTTTTCCAAATTGTTTTAACTCCCTTCAAATGTTATAATTTCCTCTTTGAAACTTTTCAAAGGAGTTAGACTCATCCTAATGAACAGCATTAATAATGTGTTGGTGAATTCAAAGATCTATAATGCATCTTAGTCAAAAACACATTAATAAGGAAATAATTAATTAATTGTATATTTGTGAGATGAATATTTTTTCAAATATGTAGAACTTAAGCCACTCCCATTTGAACAACTATATATTACTGTAGATTATCTTTTTAAGTTTGATTCAATCCCTTGAAATATTATAGTTTAATTCTTTTCTTTTCAAAGGATTTTGTTTTATCCTAACAGTATTAATGTGTTTATGAATCCAAAAAAGTATAAACAGGAAAAAAATTTACAATTGAAATTTTAGAACATGAAGTTGACCCTATCCATGCCACAAGTTAGTTACCCTCAATTCCTTTTTTCCCTCCTAAGTTCATTATGATATTTTTACAGAATATACCTAATTAGAGTCATTCATGTACATCCCTTCATATATTGACGGTGCAAATTCACTTTTAACTTCAATTTTAATATTTTATATTCACTTGATGGTCCAGGTTCACTTGTATCTGATCAGCCATATGGACGGTCTAGATTATCCCACTCATTATATAAATCAAAAAGATGTGACATTGCCACACTCACAATTTCTAATGCAATTAATCAGCCTTTCTCACCTTTGTTCCTAATCTGCCAGTCCCTTTCTCATAGTTTCCCTTGTATTTTCTTGGCCTCTGTTAATGGTCCCCCCACTTTTTCCCTTTTTTGAGAAAACCAAATATCATGTATGAGATTCTTTTTTTATTTTATTTTTTATTTTTTTGGGTTTCTTGCATGTATTATATAAGCTCTATTATAGGCAATTCTGTTTGGTATATTTGCAAACATATATGAAAAAAAAATACTTATATAATAGATTTTTTGTCTTGACTATTAATATTTACGAGATATGAACTTATTACTAAATTCCTTAATCCATAACTAATTCAATTCAAACAATAACCTGTACTAATTAATTTTCCTGCTTGGTAGTTTATATAGCATATTTGACTCGTATAATATTTAATGTTGTGGATAAACTAAATCAGTTCTATCTTTAATCTAGATGCTAATTTTCACTTTTTTTTTTTTTTTTGAAGTTATCTAAATTTGGCTTCTGCCCCACCACATGTTTCAGACAGAGAACAACGCTTGTTGGAAGCTTCGAAAGAAAATTTCTTGATAGATCCAGCTCCCTGCAAATGCTAAGTGTTCTGTCAGTTATGTGTCATAAGATAATTATCAAGCTTTAATCCAAGGCCAAGGAATACCATAAACCCAAGCCTTATCAGTGAAAGGCTTGATCTTACCAACTGAATCAATCTCGATAACATCTCTTAAATTAGGTCAGATCAAACTTAAATGGGGATAAAATTTCTTTGGTTTAAATAAATAAATGAGAACTAATGTATTATGGACTCAATTAGTTTCTTTATTTATAATTTTTTTGGTGTAATGGTCTCTCTTTAATCTTTTTTTCATGCTAAATGAGCTCTTTCAATTCGAACATTTTATTCCCTTTCTCCAATTTGGCAGAGTTGGTATTCATCTGAAATTCTGCAAACTGTTCAGAAGTTTGAGAAGTTGTCAAGATTAATGAATCCTTTCCTGGCTAGCTACCTATTTGGCTAGTTAGTTACTCAAAATCTAACAAATCAGAGGCTCTCCCCAACCATTCCAGACATTTTTCTTAGTTTCTGTTCAAATTTAGAATACTCTGGAGATCAAAAAGTAAAGTAAAGTTCAGGTTAAGGGGTAAGCCTAGAAAGCAGACTCGTATCAAACTAAAATTTAGAAATGTTAGTTATTTTCATTGAACTTCAATTTTGTTATATGCCAAAGAATTTTTAGTTCTTTGCCTCATGTCAACAAACAGAGATCCCCAAATGGTAGTTCTTTTCGTTGAACTTCACTTTTGTTATACCAGTACTTGTTTTTGAAGAATGTATTCAATATAAGTTTTAACAATTGACAATTGGCACCCTAGGTTCTTTGTACCAAGTTATGCCTTGTGAATCAAGTGAGGAAGATGTCAAGTTATTGGAAATTGGATAAATTCAAAACAGAATTTAAGACAGGTACAAATAGATAATACGAGTACAGAATTATAACATAAAATTAAAACTCCTGGAATATACAGGTCTTCAATTAGTTTTACCAAGGGGTCAAGTCCTTTTGTCAGGTAAAAGACAACAGAAAGAAGAATAAAGCAACAAAGGAAGGTAAAGATAACACATAATGTTATAACTTCAAGAAATTCCAGAGCTAAAGCTAGAGTGCCAAAAATATCTGATAGATATGAATAAAATCTGCAAATATGATGCTTACCTCATTGTTTCTACCAGGTCTGCAAGGAGATGGTGGGATACTTCATTATTTATACTTTTTTGGTAGGAGTGGCATTTTGGTAATTTAGCATCCTTAGGTCCTATTGGGCCTCTTGGGCTGCCCGCCAAGATTGGGCTTTCCAATGGTGATTGAGTGCATACCACTCATAGTCGTACCAAGAAAAGAAATTTCTTCCTTAAGTAGCCCAATGTTTCTTCCCGATATCATGCACAGAGATCAATTTTTTTGTCCAGGTTTCATGCCTGTTAACTAGTGCAAGAATAGAAAGCCAAGCTAATAAAGATCTATAATTTGGAAAAACTCTGCATTAGACAACTAAAGTAATTAATAATATTTGTAGGTTGCATAGATGTACTTCCAATAATGTCTTTTTTATTTTCCAAAAATATAAGTGGTAGGATTACCAGATGTCATCCTGTTCCAAAACTTTATTGTTAGGTCTTAGACCATCTCTAATGGTGGTTCTTTGGTGTTGCATAGGGCTATGCAACAAAAAAATAGAGAGTATCATGAGTAGAGAGTGATGAGGTGGAGGAGAGAGGAGAGAGGAGAGAGTGGGTTGCTTGTTTAAGTGATGGGTAATTAAAAAAAAGTGGGACTCATTTGTATTTTATAATATGAAAATAAGATATTTATAAGAAGAAAGAGAAAAATTGTAGAATAAATTAATTAGAAATAAAAATATAAAATAGTTTGTAGGACCCATTTTAATTTTTTTTTGAAGTTGTATGAGTAAAGAGAAAATTGTATAAATTGTATTGAGTGATGTGTCATCGTAGGACCCACAAAAATAATATAAATAATTAGGATATGGAACCCTGACGGGTACCATGGTTAGAGATACCCTTATCTTATTGAAGGGGTACTTAAAAAGAAAAAACAAGGTTAAGAAATATTAGATGAAGATAACCACATTTATGGCTCGAAGAAGAAGAAAAAGATACCTTAATCCTTAATTCAAGAGATTCAATGTTTCAACTTACAATCAGTAACAGTAGCATATACCGCCCTTTGCCGGATTCGGAGTTGCTGCAGTGCAATAGCCTATTGCGCTTTCCAACCGTTTGCAATCCTCATCTAACGACTAAGAAACCAGTAACCACAACATATGCAAATCCTGCATTCACAATTTCCTCATGATCTTAGTTTTGTCTAACCAATTATACATTGTAATTTGCACATTACAGGTACAGCCAATCAACATTTTCAAAAATTAGAAGTATATCTAATATCATCTCACATTTACCAAGAGAAACATGACAATATCTAACACGGCCCTCCATCCTCTTTTCTTTTTCCTATCACTTGGGCTTTTTAAACATCTACCCGCTCACTATAGGAGCTATACTTGGAATTTCTGCCCCCAAAATTTCCAAATGTCAGAATCATAGTTTCATTCAAAAATCATCAATCATTAATGACAGCATCTCACTAAGCCCAGTTTTGAGCTGCGAGAAGTTACTCAGTAATTCAAGAATTCTTCCAAATCATTGCAGAATGACAAAGCCCATAAATCATTGCAAAATCCAATTAGCAGTGCAGGTTAAATTAAGCAGAGTTCAGAAAATTAAGTAGAGTTCAACAATGTCTAAAAAGACAACGTATAGGAAGATAAAATGAGAAAATCCAGAAAAAATATACCCGATGAAGAAATCTAAGCAAAATCCACCAACACTTTACCTCTCCAGTTCCTCCTTTTTTCTGCCTCAAAAGATTTCAATAAATTCTATCTAGCAGTAAGACATTTGCTTATAAATGAAGAAATTTCCAATTTCTAAAATGGACAAAGGAATGCAGGGTAAACAAAAGATAAAGAAAAATAGAATGAATCATAAAAAGGCCACCTGATAGATATAACTGGTGAGCAATGGTTGATAAGTGAAGTGGAACTTTATGAGAAGATGATTCATGAGTAACAATACCTTACAGATATCAAATATATATCGCTCAAATTATGCCAAGAATCTCACCTGTCCCCCCGCCCCCCTCAAAAAGAAAAAAAAAAAAGGCCGGGGGTGGGGGGAATCCATTCTTACCAGTTCCTTCACAAAGATATCAAGAGCAGAATCAGGCATGCAATAATTGTCTAGCATGTGTGAGACATGATTTTCAAACACCTGCAAGATAACACTTCCAGTTTAGCAATAGCTTTCTAAATCCAAATTTTGATAAGGAATCAATATGCACCGCATCAAAATAAGCGAAATTCAAATTTCATTCCAAAACCACCTTATCAAAATAAGCAGAATTGAATTTCACCCATAAACATCAGGTTCAACCAACAAATCTCTCATGCCACCTATTTTGTTAATAAAATAACAGTACTGCTCCCATAATCTAGAATCTAACATTTTGTCACAAACGAACATAAAATAAAGCATTTTTCCATGTGGATTCTCATTCAACCATTTTTAAGATCCCTCGTGACTTAAATCCATTGATAGAATACATTATGGTTCTCATCCAACCATTTTCCATATGGATTTCACAGTTAAATACGTAAGTCACTAATAGAAAGAATCTTGGTTTTTATTAATCGAAGCCTTCTTCTTGAGATTCTGATAGAATCTCAACCTCTTGTTATTTTACACAGCAAGACAATGTAATTCATCAGCCAGAAGTCATCAACTAAAATGGCTTACACGGAACATAACTTATTAATCTACAACCCTATTCATAAAATGAACAACATAATCCCAAATCTTAAAAATATAACTTCTAGCATCTTAAGGCACATTTCTAAACCATCACTCCGAAACACATATCCACATTAATTCAATAAATAGATCCCTACCATCACTTCTAGCATCTTAAAGCACATTTCTAAACCATCACTCCAGTAGAAGTATCGCAGGTTAAACTAAAAACTCTACTGGTTCTTTGATTTGTTGATCCAATGTATATAGCGTACTGTAAATAATGCTTCTTTGTGGGTGGGAATAGTCTCCAGCCACAAAAACATTTCTCGTCTTCTTGACTTCAATCCAACTGCATCCTGCTGGCTTTTTCAAATCTCTATTCCTCATGAGCCTTCTGATCTCCAAGACCTCATCCCATCTAGCATCTGCTGCATACAAATTTGACATGACAACATAATTTCCAATATCCTTATCTTCAATTTTGAAGAGTTGGTCTGCCACAATACTGCCCCATTCTACTTCATTATGGATTTTACAGGCACCTATCAATGTCCCCCAAACATGTGCATCAGCTTGAATTGGCAACCTGATTACAAGGTCATATGCATCATTGATGCGACCGCCTCGAGCTAGGAGGTCCACCACACAAGCATACTGTTCCATAGTTGGTTGGATCCCATACATTTTCTCGATTGAATAAAATATCTCCAGTCCTTCATCCACACGGCCAGCATGACTGCAGGCAGATAACACAGAAGTAAAGACAACATGATCTGGATTTATTCCCAATTCAAGCATATGGAAGAAAATCCTGAGTGCTTCTTCACTCATACCGTGCATAGCATAGCCACTAATCATAGCTGTGAACATAACCAAATCCTTCTCTATGCTTGATTGAAATAGCTTATTTGCATATTTTATCATGCCACATTTTGCATATGCATCTAAAAGAGTTCCATTCAATCGAACATCCTCAAAACAAGATCTAGTAATATACCCATGGCACTGGCGCAGCAGGTGGACTGATGCCATTTGTGTGCACACTGGAAAGAGGCTCATTATAGTCAGTGCATCAGGCTTCATCCCTCGACTTTGTAACTCATAGTACAGACTAAGTGCTTCCTCAGGGCAATCATTCTCGGCATAAACTCGAACCATGAGATTCCAGGTGGTAAGGTCTGTCTCTGACATTTCATTAAATATCATATTTGCATCATTATGAGATCCTAAACTCACATAACCTGAAATCAATGAATTGCATGTGACCAAATCCCTCTTTTCTGATAAATTCCGAAACATTTTGTTAGCATACTCCATGTTACTGCATTTGGAATAAGCATCAAGCATTGCATTCCCAACTGTTGATGCTGTGTCATAAGGTAAGTAACCGGACTTAAGTGAATAGCAATGTACTTCTTTAACGTTTTCTTCTCTGAAAAGAGAAGCACAAAAATGGACTATGGTCAATATTGTAATTGAGTCAGGTCTAACTTCTTCTCTAAGCATCAAATTTAACATGTTGAGAAACTTAGTATGATGCCCATTCTCTCCAAAGGTATCAAGAATAGAATTCCATGAAATCAAATCTTTCATAGATAACATAGAAAATGTATGAAGTGCTGCTTCTACATTGCCACATTTTGAATAGAAGCTAATTAGGGCATTTCCAACAGCTGTATCTTCAAGAAGATAAGGATGTCTAAAAATATATGCATGGATCATTTTCCCCACATGTAAGCTTCTCAACTGTGCACAAGCTGGAAGTATGCTGACAATAGTTACAGAATCTGGTAATAATAACTCTACAGATGTTAATTTATTAAATAGATGTAATGCTTTCAACCATTCATTATTTGATGTGTATCCAGCAATAACAGCATTCCAAGAAACCAAATCCCTTGAATCCATAGCCCAAAACAAAGATTCTGCTTCTATAAACCGTCCAACTTTTACATAGAAGCTAATCAAAGCATTGGAGACAGAAACATCAGCTGACAATTCATTCCGATGCAGCACGTATGAATGAATTTGTCTCCCACAAGAGTAGGCAACATTCTTACCGAAGGTAGCACAGATAGGTAGAATACTTACAATAGTTGCATAATTTGGCTGCATAGGTCCTTTCAACATTGAACCAAACAATGTGAATGCATCTACCAAGAACTTATTCTCAGAAAAACCTGCAATCATTGCATTCCATGAAACAACATCTTTATAAATAATGTTATTAAAGACAGCATATGCATTAGACACCAGGCCACACTTTGCATACATCGATACTAGGGCGTTTCCAGCAAGATTGTCTACTTCTAGTCCAGATTTGATTACATAGGCATGCACACTCTTCCCAGCATCCAGATCCCCTAAGCGAGCACAAACTGGAAGAATGATAGCAACTGTAACAGAATTTGGCTTAGCCTCCCCATTCATATGCATTGCCCGAAAAGTTCTTATCACGTCAGCATCATATCTTTTGGAGCCAGAAAACCCAGATAAAACAATATTCCACATAACAGAATCACAGCGATCGAGCTGATTAAACAATTTTTGGCATTCATCAAGAGCACTGCATTTGGCATACATGTTAAGCAGTGCTTTAGAGATAGCGTGGCAAGAAACATGACCCTGTTTCAGAACATAACTGTGTAGAGCTCTACCCAAGTTTCCGGCCAAGAGGGCCGCACAAGACTTGAGAATGGAAGCAAAGACTTGGTAATCTGGTTTGAAACCTCCAGAAGCCCGTAAACACTGATGGAAAAGAGACAATGCTTCATTGTACCTGACATCTACACATAAGTTCCTAATTATGGAATTCCATGTCTTGAAATCCGGTTGAAGCATACCCAGGAAGAGCTTCAACTACAACACTAACAAGTGTTGTCAGCAATAAAGTTGATAACAGAATCACCTTTCAGCACAAATCAAGCCAATCATTACACTGAAATCATGCACAATCAATTCACTAATCCCATTTCATTTATTATTTTAGTCTCACACTTGTATATAAATAGGAACCAATGATCCGGCAATCAAACATACAATTTCATATGCATCTTCCTGTTTACCATTCTAGATTTCTCTCAATCACTTCATGGAATCTTCCGGCAATGGCTCTAACCGAGTTGCCCCTCTGCTCCCTTGTGCTTTGACCCTCGCTGCTACCTCTGCCTCCTTTTCATTCTCGAATCTTCACCTCACTCTCGATTCCCGATGCTTCCCCTTCTGAGTCTCTCGGCGACTAGCTCACACTTTTCCTTTCGTGGTTGCAGTGGCGATGAGTGCGTCCTTCACTTCTCTGCTCTGCGCTGGTGTATCTGTATGCCTTCTCTCAGACGACGTCGCTTATGGTGATCTCTACTTTCCCCCCCCAATTTTTAGGCCTTTCTTTGCGACACCGTTTTTGCATAAGGTTCCTTTTTTATTATTTTGGTTGGTTTGTTTTGGACTTCCTCTGCTTTGGGGATTTCTTTTAACACCATTCTAACCCCTTGTCTAACTTTCTATAAACCAAAAAACCCTTTATACTAAAACACTGTCATTCACCACCTCGATACCTCCGCTATAAACCAATACGTGTGCTTTGGGGGTTTGAAATGTTATTTTACAAGAAGATAAAGCACAAATGCAGAGGAAGTCTCCCCTCAAACCCCAACATTCAAGCTCTAATTTTGGGAATCCAGCTTCTTTGATAGCATAAAATAGATGGCCAAGATTTACACTTTTAAGTGATGTTGTTATTGGATGTTTTAAATCATTGACTTAGATATGTCCAGTATCAACTCAGCTCAATAGAAGATTTAATTTCCTAATTCCTTAAGTAAATGGGACAGGTCTCGTACCACACAAGTTTGGTCAAATGATTTTGGCCTTCTACCACATGGCCAAGCACTCACTCAACACAAAAATGGGAGTTAATTTTTCCACTCTCCTTCCTTTTTTTTTTTTTTTATAACTTTTTCATTCCTAAACCACCCCTTCCATTTTGGTAACCTAACACCAAACAGAAAATGAAATTCCACAAAACTCATGATCTCTCACATGGAAATTAAATTTTTGCAAGATGTGGTCCAACATACATGGAAATTTAATTTCTGTAAAGTTGTTTTCACCTTATAGGGAAATTCAATCTACATACTATTCTGGGAGGAGAGTGTTCAATTCTACAGAAATTAAATCTGTGCAAAATACACTTCCAACTTTCACGGAAGTTAAATTTTTGCAAAATGTAGTTCAATATACATAGAAACTTAATTTCTATAAGTTGTTTTTATCTTACATGGAAATTCATTTTCGGCACATATTCTAAAGGATTGTTCAATTTTACAAAAAATTAAATCTCCGCAAAACTCACTTCAAACTTTTGAACACGTTGAATTTCCACAAAACACAATTTAACATACATGGAAATTCAATTTTTCACATAAATTCGGAGAGAGTGTTCAATTTTATGAAAAATTGAATTTATGCAAAACTCATTCCCCTTTCACACAAAGGTGTTGATTCATCGTGTTTCTTCCCTACCAACACAACCTCTTTTCATAGTTTTATTGGTAAACACATGTGTCATCTTAGCTAGCTCCTCTTGAGTGTTTGAGGTGGTTGTTCATGTGAGAGACTTAACTTAAACTTATACGTGATAAACACTTAGTGTTTATCTGTGTACTTTTATATTTACTTATAGTATTTTCAATTTATATTTAATTGTTTAATTAACATCTATTTTTATCATTAAGACTTAATTAGAATTTATTGTATTACATATTAATTTTTTCACTTTAAGGTCCAATTTTATTTGTTAGAAATTTTTAGTTTCAGGACTGGACCTGGGAGGCCTTAGAACCTGTTGGGATTTTTGTCCGAGCTTGGGATTTGAGCAATAATTTTCATTAGTTTATCAAGGGCATAAAGGATATTTTCTCAACTCAAGAAGGGCAAAATAAGCTTTTGGAAATATAAGGAGGGATATTTTTTTAATTTAGGCATCATTAATGACAATTATGTAATTTATGCCTCATTAATGGTAGTTTCGTAATTTTTCTATATTTACCCTAGGGATTTTCAGCTAGCACATTGAGCCAAGCCATTCCTAGCCGCCACTTCATCTTCTTCCTTGGTTTTTCTTCATTTTCTCCTTCTCCCATGGTTACCTCCATGAAAATGGCAGGCCAGGTGTATCTATAGTCAATCTAGGATAATTTAAAGACTATTGGTTTAATTCTTGAGACATGTATTGTGTTTATTTTGAATTTAATGATAGTTATGTTTCTCTACTCCCTATTTCTTTCTCTGTGATTGTGTATGATGATTTTTATGCATGATTGCTGGATGAGTTTGTGGGATTTCTAGGCCTGATCACTTTAGGAGTAATTTTCACAAAGTAGAATTTGATTTGGTTGGATAGAAATTTAGAATCTAAGTCTTGGGGGTTCTAATCCCTTGTTGCGATGTTGGTTAAGGTTAGATTTGGTTCCAATGACCATAATCTATGCAATTGTGTAGTAAGAATTGCAGAGCTAGGTGCAAGAATACCGGCTTAGTGAGGATTCAACCAAATTAATTAATTAAGTAGGTTAATCTTGAGATTTCGGGATTAATCTAGTTAATTGGCATAACTGGAGTTAAATTTATCTTTAGGTCGATGATAGAATCACCGTTGTCTGATAGTTCTCTAAGTTGATTGCATTTCCATCATCTATTTACTTCTATTTTATTGTTTATTGCATTTATTTACTGTTGAATTGCTGAAAACCCCCAATTTCGCCTAATTGACTGAAACCTGTACTAGTGATTCTCTGAGAACACAATCTTGGTTTGAAACTTGAACTTAAAATTTTTAATTTGACCATAACCTATAGTAGCGACGCTATAAGGCGCGCGTCATGATATACTAGAAAATATATATTCATCCTTAATTTGAAATGTATGATCATAACCAACCTACATTAAGAGATTTTATGTTCTCAAAAATAAAAAACTTTAGGAACTCATTTTCATCAAGATTTATTATTATCTCTTGTATAGGAATGCTTTGATTAGTAACTTTTTATGTGTTATGACAAGTGATACTTTATGTCAATGTATTCTCTTGTACCATGACACTTGTAACCCTTTGTGTAAGCAATGTATTTCTAATTATTACAATGCATGAGGATTGAGTTTAGATTCTCACTATCAATCCCAATTATTTCTTCAGAACTTTTTAGCCAAATTCTCTTGTACCACTACCTAACATGCTATGGATGCATGTACAAATCATTTTCTCAAATACAACGTATTATCTATTGTTTTTTCAAATGTTTTTGCAATCTCTTGATAGATTTCCACTGAATCTGTCTAGGTTTTGATTTTCACTAACCTACAAGTCTGTGTTCGTGACAAATATCTAGTCTAGTACACATCATTATGTATATTAGACTAACAACATTATAGGGACTCCTCGTTATCAGTTTTTCTTAAATTCGTCTTGAGGATAAAACCTCTTGACTCTTTATTACTCATTTATAGACATGAAACAATGTTTCATAAATAGACATAACTCATAACAAGTGTTGTTTCATGAAAAAACATATTCTTTTAACATACTCTCTATGAAGAAGACACATCTCTTCAATAAAGAGATATAACCTTTCAAATGAAAATGCTTCATCCACTAACAACTTTTCTACCAATTGACTATTAGTCATGACTCTCTATTAAGAAGACACATTTATTCAATAAAGAGATATAACCTTCCAAATGAAAATGCTTCATCAACTAACACAACCTTTTTTTGCCAAATGACTATTAACCATTTTAAGAAGTTAGAATTTTTGATTGTGTAAGATTTTCATGAACCAACACAACCTTTCATCGATTATATTTTCCAAAGGTATTATAACACCTTTGTGCCTTTTGGTTAATAAATCAAACAGTGTGACTTTTTATGTTGTTTCCTTTAAGTAGACATAATAATTTTTTTATATGACTTTTCCTTAATTTAAAGGGCATGACCTTTTAAGAGATGTATTTCTTCATTTGAAAAATTTATCCAAAATTAGCAACTTCAATCCAATGCAAGGTTGAAAACTGAACGTTGGTCATGTAACATGACTCAAACCATATCTCATAGCATTGAATAGATTTGAGATAGTTATCTTCAATTTATAATTAACTATTTTGCGATTAGAAATAATTGGATTTTTTGGTTTTGGTAACCGAGGGAGTTAATTTTAATTTTGACCTTTCAATGAGGCTAGATGGATAATATTTTATATTTCATTTTATGTTTTATCCCTTATTCCCTAGTCAAAAATTAAATAATAATATATATTATTAAGTTATTAAAAATAATTGTTTTACTCATCAAAATATATCAATAGAAAGAATGGGATAAAAAATAGATAGAATATGATCTTCTTAAACTTATCAAACATTGTCCAAATAAGAGTCTAGCTGTCAAAGCACCAATAGCTGTAGCTTTGTGGGATAATTTTGAATTTATAAACACATTAATGCTGTTGGGATGAATCCAACTCTTTTGAAAACAAAAGGAAATTACAATATTTGATGGGGGAGGATACAACTTGTGTTGTGAAAGATAATCACCACACACACACACACAGAGGACAATATTCAATTGTTAAAATGGAAGTAAATTTAGTTCTAAATATTTGAAATTTTTCCCACCAATATATGATTATCTGATTTTAATTAGGATAAGATTCTCCATTAATAATAAAACAATACTATTCTGGAATAGAAAATAATTTTATTTTTTTTAAATGGTTTTACTTTGTATAAGCATGACTACATTATCTATTTATTCCTCTTTATAGCTTTGATCAAGGTGCATGGTACATCTTTAGATTCATGAACGCATTAATGCTATTAGGATAAAACCAATTCCTTTGAAAAGAAAAGCATGAAAAGATAATATTTCAAGGGATTGAATGCAACTTCAAAATGATAATCATACAATAATGTATGGTTGTTCAAATGGAAGTGGCTTTAGAGTATCTTTAGTGGTGCAATTAACTAAGATTGCTTGACTTTTATATTTTATTATATTTTTTTAGGTTCTACTATGACACATTATTTTCTTATTTTTACACAATTTAAACAATTGTTTCTTTTAATAGTGCAACTCTTAAAATTTTCACTAAATAAACCCACAAAAACTTTACATTATTTTTATGTATCTTTCTCTTCTTTGATTTTATGCTTTCCCTTTTTCTTTGTGTGAGCCCATTTAAGAACATTACTTATATAAGCAATGGATTCATATAAAAACTTCTACCTTACATCATCTCTAGTGGTGATACTAAGTGAGAGAGAGTTGCTGATAAAAAAAAGTGTTTAAGCACCTCCCACTAAAGATGACCTTAGTTTTACATATTTGAAAAATATTAATCTCACCAATACAATTAACTAATTTGTTCCTCATAATGTGATTTTAACCAAGGTGCATTGTAGATCTTTGAATTCACCAACTCATTCATGTGTCTAATTAGGATGATTGTCACTCCTATCAAAAAGAAAATGAAATTATAATATTTGAAGGAAGTGAAAACGTTGAAAAATATAATCATATGATCATCTTGTATATAACTGTAAAAATGGAAATTGCTTTACATTTAGAGATTTGAAATATCTTAGTGTTTTTTTAACACTAATCTTTGTTTGACATAAAAAACAGTAAAATGATAAAGTCTTTTTAGTAAGGACAATTTAAAATTTTCAAACTCAAACCCTTACATTGAAACGTTTCAATTTGTTTTTACTAAACAAATACTTTATTATTATTAAAATTATGATTTGATTATTGATAAACTGAGTCAACATTTAATTGTTTTTTTTTTTTTTTAAAAAAAAAAACCATCTCTTTCCCCTAACAGTTGAAATTTTTATATCATGAAGTTGACCATATCCGTCCACAAAGTAATTACCCTCAATTCCTTTTTCCTTTCCTAATTACGTTTTGATATTTTTGCCTATCCAATTTAGGTGGTACTCATTTTGATATGAAAATATACGTATTTAGAGTCATTGTACATGTACATCCCTTCAAATATTGAATGTCCAAAATCACATTTGATATCCATTATAATATTTAATGTTCACTTGATGGTCCAAGTTCACATGTATCTCATCAGCCAAATGGACGGTCAAGATTATCCCAACCCACTATATAAATCACCAAGATGTGAAATTGCCATACTCAATTTCTCATAAAGTCAGTCTTGCTCACCTTTCTTCCTAATCTCCCAGTCCCCTTCTCTTAGTTTCCCCTATATTTCCTAAGCCTTTGCTAATGGTCACTTATTTTTCTTCAAATCCTCTCGAGTTTGTCTCAAACCTCATCATAGCATCTGCCATGGATGCTCACTTACACTCATACTTCAAATCTCGGAATCAATGGCCAGGGAACTTCCTTTTTGGCTCGAATGCATCAAGTTTGCGTGAGGGATGCGCCCTTAAGATTGCTCTAGAGCGACTTGATTTAATAGATTGAGACTAAATCCCTCCAGAGCATTCTTAAGGATGCACTCCTCACATTTGCATGACGCATATGGGGGAATTTAAATCCATTTGCGCTGGTCTAGAATTTGATACTTGGCTAAGTTTATATGAACCTGTTCCATCCTTATTATCAGGCCAAACCCTTGGAGTCAGATGATATGTTTAACCCTAGCCTTCTTAAATTTTTATTTCATTCTATCTGCTTTGCTTCTACTCCTTGCTAGTTTATTTTTTTTTTTTTTTCTAGATTATTTGAATCAATGTTTTGATCTCTCTTTCAAAATGATAAAGTTCATTTGGCTGTTCAGTTTCTAACCAAACAAATATTGTATAAATTTTTTTTTTTCCAAATATTGTCGTTTTTTGAAACACTTAGAACCTTTTTATTTATTTTTTTAATTTTCAGTTTTTCATTGTATTTTATAGAAACACTCTCCCCTTTATTAAACCAAACGTGTTTTAACGTACTATTTTTCATTTTCATTGAAAGCAAAGACATAAAATAGCTAAAGCCAACAAGTCCCCTAATATATATTCTATTTTATGGAATTTATGTATGCTTGCACGTCAATGTAGTATTATGTATCTAATGAGACATTTCTTTCCTTGCTCTCTCCAGTAGGGCTTCATTCTCAGATCCCTTATAATGCTTCCATAGGTTTGTTTTATTTCTTGCTTAAATTATTATCTGAATAAATTTTTTGATCTCTCCTCCTTTCAAATTTCAGAATTGATAGACACTAAGTTATTTTAGTTGTTTGGCTTGATTAGAAAACAAAGATTGTATAAGAAATATGAAAACCTAAAAATCCCTAAAAAAGACCTCTATTACTCTCTGGAGCGAGATAATCAAAAAAGACACGTAACAAAATTATTCTGTTAATTATATGAGGGGTTGACTGTGAAAACCAAATTGAAAAAGAGGGTGTATCCTTTAACAGATGAAATATGTTAAGTCTCGCTATAACAGTAGAGTTGAATCTTCCATCTATTTGTTTCTAGATTGCTAGGAGCTTTCACTCTTTGGCGTCTTTCTCCATTGTTGATTTATTTTCCGGTGCAAGGTTTCTCATCATTCATCAATGTAGCATTGGTAACAGCTTGTGGTCAGAGAGCTGCATTATAATCATGCTTTTACGGTTTTCTGCATTGTAGGTTTGGATACACGTCAAGGATCATGTTATTACTATAATTTTTTTTTAAAAAAATTTTGTTTGTAGTTATATAGGAGCATAAATTGTTGTATTAAATTGATAACTTTTTGGTAATTTTTTTAATACTACCTATATTATCATTAGCAACTTTGGCAAAGATGCATAGATTTCAAGAAGCAGTTGATGACTGTTTATAAAGCAGATAGGTTAAATTCAAATTGTGTTGATGCATTCATTCATCTTGGTTATATATATTTAGAGAAAATATCCATTTTGATCCTCCATACTTGAGATTCTAATTAATTTGATCTTTTATACTTAAAACTTTAATCATTTCGTCATTCACACTTCAAAATTTTTATCAATTTCATCTGTTAAAACTATTAGAATATATAATATTAGGAGTATGAAATGAATGTGGACATGTTAATGGTTAAATTCAAGTAGTTGTACCCTCCTCTACCTATATAAAGCTTTTCTTGTAATTACTTTTCTCATCTTTCAATAATACAAAACAAATTTCCTTTCCTTTATTTTTTTCTAATATGGTATCAGAGAGCTACTTGCTCTCGCTTCCACGCGCTGCCATAACTGAACCAAGTTCTTTCTCCTCTATGCATTCACCGATTCTGTTTGGCTCGTTCGGCATGGAAGATCGTGAATTGCAACTAGTCAATATAGAGTCTCCTTCAAAATTCCAATCTCCTGCTTCACCATCCATTCAACTTCCTAGTGATCTTGAAATTCCAGATTTAGAAATTTGATTTGGATCTTATGGCACTGGATCACCGATGATCACTTCATCTTCTTCCTCGGTAGATTTAAACATAGAGCTTCAGAATATTTCCGTGGCTTCAACAGATTCCTCTCCTCCTCCACAATTATCTTCATCCTCTGCCATGGCTACCACAAAATTTTTTGACTATTCCCTTCCTCCATTTTACTATAGACCTTATGATCCAGATCTTGATATTACTTACTATCACTACTATCAAGATTACTGTTGGTATTATGAGCAACACTGTCAATTTTATAGTAGTTTCGCTTCAACAGATTCCTCTCCTCCTCCATTATCTTCATCCTTTGCCACGGTTAGTGATGAGCATATCGTGTCTGTTGAAGGCAAATTTGAAGAAGATGCTACAAAAGCAGTTACAGAGATCCTTGAAAACGCGTTTGAAGATGAACTTGAAGAAGAAGCTGATTCTGATGATCTTATTCTCTCAGAATTCAACAGAAGCAAAGAAAATTCTGTGAGTGGTAATGGATCGGTGAGTCGTGGATCAATCCTACCAATTGCAAAATATGTTATTTCTAATATGGATGAGTCTCTTTGTGCTCATAAGAGTAATGGTTTGGATTATGATGTTCATGAGTTAGTTGATGTCAAGGAAAATAGTGCACACCATGCATTTGATGTTATTCCTCAGAAAAATGTCCAGTGCATGACTTCATGTGTTGGTGGCTTCGACATTCTTAGTGCCATATCTAATACACGCAGGGCTACTTTGGCTTCTTACTTGACACCCTTCAGAGTCCATTTCACTAGTAAGTTCTCTAAGGACATTCATTGGCAATTGGAGACTGATTTTATGAAATCTGTCAAGGCTGAGGTCATTGAAAGAAGTTACTTATTTCTGGAGAGACCTAATGCAAGACATGTTATGAAACTTTGCAAGCCTGAGTACCTTGGAGATGATGCTTGCAATGTCAGTGATGCTCTAGACAAAGGAGCTGCACTTCTTAATATATGGAAGGTGTTTGAGCATAGTTCTTCTACTAATATATGGAGTGTTGGCTGGATATGGAGACCTCCTTGGAGAAAGAACAGAGGATATGGAGAAATGCTCTCTGCTCAAGATATGAAGGATACAACCTCTGGCAATGTTGAATATGAAACCTTTGGTTTTGGTGGTCCCGTTGCTGGTGGTGGTGCTACTGGCATCACAAGCATTATGGTGGACAAATCAGTGGAATTCTTATATGAAGAACTAGCCAATGCCACAGATAAATTCAGTGTAGCTAATAAGATTTGTCAAGGTGGTTTTGGAGTTGTCTGCTATGGAGAGCTGAGAGAAAAGAATGTTGTCATAAAGAAGATGGACATGAAAGCATCTAAAGAGTTTATTGCTGAAGTGAAAGTCCTGATGAATGTTCAAGTGATTGTTTTGGTTTGTTATATTTTTTATCCTGGAGGACTCCTAAGCATGGTCTTCATACATTCAAGCTACACTTTGAAGTTTCCAAAGTACAGCCTGAGGGGCGGGTATTAGAATATATAATATTAGGAGTATGAAATGAATGTGAACATGTTAATGGTTAGGTTCAAGTAGTTGTACCCTCCTCTACCTATATAAAGCTTTTCTTGTAATTGCTTTTCTCATCTTTCAATAATACAAAACAAATTTCCTTTCCTTTATTTTTTTCTAATAATCTGTTAAAACTATCAATATTTTTGAAGTTTAAGAAATTCAATTGATAAGTTTGACAAGTTTAATAAACAAAATTAATAGGAGTTTTGAAGTGGAAGTGATTAAACTGATAAGTTTGAAGTGTGAGAGACCAAATTGATTAAGGTTGCAAGTGTAAAGGACCTTAATAAATTTATAGTGTAAGAAACAAAATTAATTAAGATTTTAAATGTGAGAGATTAAAAATATGTATTTACTCTATTTTTCTATTTTCTAGCAAGGCAACTACTTCAATGCTATATATCCAAGAGGTATCATATAAGATTATCGTTTTTCATTCCTATGAATATGCACTGGTGTGCAATCTCTCTCCCCTTTGGTAAGTAATAGAAGGTAGGTTCGAGTTTATGACTTTTTGCAAACTAGTAATGGTTAATGCAAACCCTAATTGGTTGCAGCTCTAAAGCAAGATCCTCCTAATCTGGCTACATTGTCCCACCTTCACGTTTGCTTATGCTAATTAATCTTTATTTATTTATTTTTTCTAAAATTCATGTTATGATTAGGAAACATAATTCTTCTGATCTTCAATTTCTCATGCTCAATTAATTTGAATTTGTGAGATAAAGTTAAACTAAGTTTGTGCTTTGATATATTTCAAGTTCAAAAAACTTTTGCACGAATATGTATTATATATAAAGCCATTTTTAGGCCACCTAAAAGATCAAGATTTTAGGTGAGATAATTTTTTTTTTTTTCACAGAAGCATTGATCATTCCATCGTTGTTAAGTGGTTCTTCTTTTTCATTATCCAAGTGCATGCTGCCTCAGAAGTTAATGTATTAAGTTTTCTTGCAGTATATCTTAGAACTCAAATGCAATACAACTAAAACACCATTTTAGTTTTCTTTAGGTTGAAATTGTCACAAAATAGTTCTTATTTTTAAATTGATGGTTATTACAAAATGGTCTCTCTCTAGATTCAAATGGTTACAATCTAATCCCCCTGTCATAATATTATCTAAAATTTGTTGACATTTCACACAGTTCAAGGATTTTGATGATGTGTTTACTGACTAGGCAAGTGAGTTAGCTTATTGACGCTCCTTCATTCTGAAACTTGAAGTAAAAGAATGACTTGAAGTAAAAGAAGTAAAAGAATTCTGAAACTTCATTCATAGCTAAACTTGAAGTAAAAGAATGACTTGAGGCTGTGTATCCACGATGAATTTGTTGCTAATGAAGATTTCTCAATATTAGTTAACATGAAATAATATCCAAACCCACCCCATCTGACCTATGTAAACTTGTTTGACATTAATCTAGACAAGGCACTTCAGGCAATGACAATAAAGATTAATTTACTCACCTAGAAGAATGGGTACATGGGAAGAGAGGATAGGAAATCCATCTTTGATCGATGTCGAGACAATTCCACAACAAAACTTGCATTACTTTACCTCCAATATTAAGAGAACTTGGATGTGCTGTAATCGATTGTAGTGTGTAATCGACTATCTGTCAACCGTTTAATCTATATATATAATCAATGCGTATGTCTAAAAATTGGACAGCCATAACACATCCGATGTCATATTAAGGAACTTCAAAGTCAAACACTAATTTGTCTAACTTAGGCACCAAAGATTGCATAAGGAGTTGTAAGTAGATTCTATTGCCAATGATGTCCACAGACTTGCGATCTCTGGCAATTGAGAAAGTTGATAATTGGTTGTCCACCATTTCCCATGTGGATCTTGAACACACAGATTGGAACTAATACTTGTCATCATCTGTTTCATCCTTCTATTTGCTTTTCAAGCAAACTTTATTAATATGGTTTGTGATAATTTTATGTACCTTCAGAAGGTTCACTCGATGCTGCCTGCAGATTTGTTTTTGAAGAAGTAAAATCATCTAACAACATTATTGGAGGTTATAAGTTATAGTACGTACTATAGCCTTGAATGTTGTTAGATGATGCATTAGGCATTTCAATCAATAAATATGATTGGACAAAAGATGATTTTATTTCTTCAAAAACAAATTTTCAAGTAGAAGGGAGTGATTCTATAAGGTACATAAAATTATCAAAGTATATTAATGGAATGATATAAATTTTACCTAAGTTGGAAAAACAAATAAAAAGAAGGATATAAGCTTTACATTCAGGATTTGAGGGGAAAATGAGAGTGATAAACTCTAAAATTAGACACCACAAGGAAAAAATCCTTAATAAGTCAAAAATTTCTTCAAAAGAACCAAAAAGAGAAGCTTTTATTCATGGAGTAAAATGCTCAAATTTGAAGTTATTTTTAGTCAGAAGGGGTTGCCTCCTTAATAGAAACCCTAACCGTAAAACTAAACAAAATGGGTAAAACCCAAAACCCAACTAAAAGATCTAACTATCAAACTATATTAATGGAGTGATGTAAATTTTTCCAAAGAAAATCTAACTAAGTTGGAAAAACAAACAAAAAGAAGGATATGAGCACTGCACTCTAGATTTGAGCAGTAAATAGCAGTGATAAACTCTAAAATTGGACACCACGAGGAAAAATTCTTAAGTCAAAAGTAATGCATGAGGATTGAGTTTAGATTCTCACTATCAATCCCAATTATTTCTTTAGAACTTTTTAGCCAAATTCTCTTGTACCACTACCTAACATGCTATGGATGCATGTACAAATCATTTTCTCAAATATATAACGCATTATCTATTGTTTTTTCAAATGTTTTCACAATCTCAAGTCTATCTTCAAGACATATATCTAATCTAGTACACAACATTGTGTATATAAGACTAACAACTGTTTAGAGACTCCTCGTTATCAATTTTTCTTAAATTTGTCTTGAGGATAAAACTTCTTGCCTCTTTATTACTCATTTATAGACATGAAACAATGTTTCATAAATAGACATAACTTATAACAAGTGTTGTTTCATGAAGAAACATATTCTTTTATTATACATTAGTCTTTATTAGTCGTGACTATCCATTAAGAAGGCACATTTCTTCAATAAAAAGATATGACCTTTCAAATAACAAGGATTCATCAACTAACGCAACTTTTTTGCCAAATAAATGACTATTAACCATTTTAGGAAGAGTTAGAATTTTTAATTGTGTAAAATTTTCATGAATCAACACAGCCTTTCATCGGTTATATTTCCATAAGGTATTATAACACCTTTGTGCCTTTTGGTTAATAAATCAAACTGTGTGACTTTTTATGTTGTTTCCTTTTAAGTAGAAATAATAATTTTTTATATGACTTTTCCTTAATATAAAGGGCATGACCTTTTAAGAGTTGTATTTCTTCATTTGAAAAATTTATCCATAATTAGCAACTTCAATCCAATGCAAGATTGAAAACTGAACGTTCTTCATGTAACGTAACTCAAACCATATCTCGTAGGATTGAACAGATTTGATATATTTATCTTAAACTTATAATTAACTATTTTGGTATTAGAAATAGTTGGATTTTATTTTTTTTTGGTAACCTAGGAAGTTAATTTTAATTTTCACCTTCCAATGAGGCTAGATGGATAATATTTTATATTTCATTTTATGTTTTATTCCCTATTCCCTAGTCAAAAATTAAATAATACTATATATTATTAAGTTATTAAAAATAATTGTTTTACTCATCAAAATATAACAATAGAAAGAATGGGATAAAAAATAGATAGAATATGATATTCTTAAACTTATCAAACATTGTCCAAATAAGAGTCCAGCTGTCAAAGCACCAATAGCTGTAGCTTTGTGGGATAATTTTGAATTCATAAACACATTAATGCTGTTGGGATGAATACAACTCTTTTGAAAACAAAAGGAAATTACAATATTTGATGGGGCAGGATACAACTTGTGTTGTGAAAGATAATCACCACACACACACACACAGAGGACAATATTCAATTGTTAAAATGGAAGTGAATTTAGTTCTAAATATTTGAAATTTATCCCACCAATATATGATTATCTGATTTTAATTAGGATGAGATTCTCCATTAATAATAAAACAATACTATTCTGGAATAGAAAATAATTTTTTTTTTTTTAAAAAAAATGGTTTTACTTTGTATAAGCATGACTACATGAACTATTATTAATGCATAAATTTGTTCCTCTTTATACCTTTGACCAAGGTGCATGGTACATCTTTAGATTCATGAAAACATTAATGCTATTAGGATGAAATCAATTCCTTTGAAAAGAAAAACATTAAAAGATAATATTTCAAGGGATTGAATCCAACTTCAAAAAGATAATCATACAATAATGCATGGTTATTCAAATGGAAGTGGCTTTAGAGCATCTTTAGTGGTGCAATTAACTAAGATTGCTTAACTTTATGTTTTATTATATTTTATCATTTTTATATTTTATACTATCTAAACAATTTTTTTTCTCTAATAGTGTAATTCTTAAGATTTTCACTAAATAAACTCACAAAAACTTTACATTAATTTCTATGTATCTTTCTCTTTCTTCTTTAGTTTTATACTCTCTTTTTCTCTGGGCCCATTTAATAGCATTGCTTATATAAGCAACGGATTCATACAATATTTTACACCATCTCTAGTGGTGATATTAGATGAGAGAGAGTTGCTAATAAAAAAAAAGAAGTGCTTAAGCACCTCTCACTAAAGATGGCCTTAGTTCAACATATTTGAAAAATATTAATCTTACCAATACAATTAACTAATTTTTTCCTCATTAATGTGATTTTAACCAAGATGCATTGTAGATCTTTGAATTCACCGACTCATTCATGTGTTTAATTAAGATGATTGTCAGTCCTATGAAAAAGAAAAGGAAATTATAATATTTGAAGGAAGTGAAAACGTTGGAAAATATAATCATATGATCATATGGTATCTAATTGTAAAAATGGAAATTGCTTTATATTTTAGAGATTTGAAATATTTTATTTTTTTAAAACACTAATCTCTGTTTGAGATAAAAACAGTAAAATGATGAAATCTTTTTAGAAAAGATAATTTAAAAGTTTTAAACTTGAACTTTTAAATTGAAACGTGCCAATTTGCTTCTACTAAACCAATACTTTGTTAGTATTAAAATTACAATTTGATCATTGATAAATTGAGTCAAAACATTTAATTTTTTCTTTTTTCTTTTTTTTTTAAAAAAAAAAAACATATCTTTCCCCTTACAGTTGAAATTTTTACATCATGAAGTTGACCATATCCATCCCACAAAGTAATTACCCTCAATTCCTTTTTCCTTTCCTAATTACGTTTTGATACTTTTGCCTATCCAATTTAGTTGGTACTCATTTTGGTATGAAAATATACGTACTTAGAGTCATTGTACATGTACATCCCTTCAAATATTGAATGTCTAAAATCACATTTAATATCCATTATAATATTTAATATTCACTTGATGGTCCAAGTTCACATGTATCTCATCAGCCAAATGGACGGTCAAGATTATCCCAACCCACTATAAATCACCAATATGTGACATTCCCATACTCAATTTCTCATACAGTCAGTCTTGCTCACCTTTCTTCCTAATCTCCAATTCCCCTTCTCTTAGTTTCCCCTATATTTCCTAAGCCTTTGCTAATGGTCACTTCTTTTTCTTCAAATCCTTTTGAGTTTGTCTCAAACCTCAGCATATCATCTGCCATGGATGCTCATTTAAACTCAAGGTTCAAATCTCAGAATCAGTGGCCAGGGAACTTCTTTTTTCGCTCGAATGCATCAAGCTTACGTGAGGGATGCGCCCTTAAGATTGCTCTAGAGGGACTTGATTTAACAGATTGAGACTAAATCCCTCCAGAGCATTCTTAAGGATGCACTCCTCACATTTGCATGACGCGTATGGGGGAATTCAATTCCGTATGCGAGTTTATATGAACCTGTTCCATCCTTATTATCTGGCCAAAACCCATGGAGTTAGAAGATTTGAACCCTAGCCTTCTTAATTTTTTGTTTCATTCTATCTGCTTTGCTTCTGCTCCTTGCTAGTTTTTTTCTTTTTCTTTTTAATTTTTGTCGAGATTATTTGAATCAATGTTTTGATCTCTCTTCCTGATGAATTTCAAAATGATAAAGTTGATTTGGTTGTTGGGTTTCTAACCAAACAAATATTGTGTATGAGATTTTCTTTCCCCAAATATTGTCGTTTTTTGAAACACTTAAAGCCTTTTTTATTATTATTATTTTCATTTTTTCATTGTATTTTATAGAAAACACTCTCTCTTTATTAAACCAAACATGTTTTTAAGGTATTTTTTCATTTTCATTGAAAACAAAGACATAAAATAGCTAAAGCCAACAAGTCCCTAATATATATTCTATTTTATGGAATTTATGTACGCTTGCATGTCAATGTAGTATAATATATCTAAAGAGACATCTGTCTCCTTGCTCTCTCCAGTAGGGCTTCATTCTCAGATCCCTTATAAAGCTTCCATAGGTTTGTTTTATTACTTGTATAAATTATTATCTGAATAAATTTTTTGATCTCTCCTCCTTTCGAATTTCAGAATTGATAGACACTAAGTTATTTTAGTTGTATGGCTTATTAGGAAACAAAGATTGTATAAGAAATATGAAAAACCCTAAATATCCCTAAAAAAAGACATCTATTACTCTCTGGAACGCGATAATCAAAAAAGACATGTAACAAAATTATTCAGTCTTCTATGTTTCTAAATTATATCCATTAATCTGTTGATTATATGAGGGCTTGAATGTGAAAACCAATTTGAAAAAGAGAGTGTCTCCTTTAGACAGATGAAATATGTTAAGTCTAGCTATAACAGTGGAGTTGAATCTGCTATCTATTTGTTTCTAGATTGCTAGGAGCTTTGACTCTTTGGCGTCTTTCTCAATTGTTGATTTATTTTCAGGTGCAAGGTTTCTCATCATTCATCAATGTAACATTGGTAACAGTTTGTGGTCAGAGCTGCATTATAATCATGCTTTTTATGGTTTTCTGCATTGTAGGTTTGGATACACGTCAAGGATCATGTTATTACTATAATTTTTTTCTCTTAAATTTTTACTAGTTATATAGAGCATAAACTGTTGCATTAAATTGATAACTTTGTAGTAAATTTTTTTTAATACAACCTTTATTATCATTTGCAACTTTCACAAAGATGCACAGATTTCAAGAAGCAGTTGATGACTATTTATAAAGCAGCTAGGTTAAATTCAAATTGTGTTGATGCATACATTCATCTTGGTTATATATTTTAGAGTAAATACTTATTTTAGTCATCTATACTTAAAACTATAATTAATTTGGTCTTGCGCATTTAAAATCTTAATCATTTCATTTCTCACACTTCAAAATTTTTATCAATTTCGTCAGTTAAACTTATCAATATTTTTGAAATTTAAAAAATTAAATTAATAAATTTGACAAGTTTAATGAAAGAAATTGATAGAAGTTTTTGAAGTGTAAATAACTAAATTGATAAATTTGAAGTGTGAGAGACCAAATTAGTTTTAGTTTTAAGTGTAAAAAACTAAATTAATAAACTTAAAATATAAAAAAATAAAATTAATTAAAGTTTCAAATGTAAGAGACCAAAAATATATATTTACTCTATATTTTACAAGCAAGGCAACTACGTCAATGCTATATATACAAGAGGTTTCATATGAGATTATCGTTTTTCTAGACTCCTATGAATATGCACTATTATTCAATCTCTTTCTCCTTTGGTAAGTAATAGAACGTAGGTTCGATTTTATGAATTTTTGCAAACTATTATTGGTTAATGCAAACCCTAATTCGGTTGCAGCTCTACAGCAAGATCCTCCTAATCTGGCTACATTGTCCCAACTTCAGGTTTGCTTATGCTAATTAATCTTAATTTTTTGTTTCTAAAATTCATTCTTATGTTGTAATTAGGAAACATAATTCTTCTGATCTCAATTTCTCATGCTCAATTAAACTGAATTTGCTGCATAAAGTTATAAAGTTTAAGTGAGTTTGTGCTTTGTTGTACTTCAATTTGAACAAATTTTTGCATGAACATGTATTATATATAAAGCCATTTTTAGGCCACCTAATGGATTAAGATTTTAGGCGAGATAATTTTTTGTTTTTTCACAGAAGCATTGATCATTCCATCGTTGTTAAGTGGTTCTTCTTTTTCATTATCCAAGTGCATACTGCCTAGGCAAGTGAGTTAACTTGAAGTAAAAAAATGACTTGAGGCTGTGTATCCACAATGAATTAGTTGCTAATGAAGATTTCTCAATATTAGTTAACATGAATTAATATCCAAACCCACCCCATCGGACCTATGTAAACTTGCTTGACATTGGGAGGACTTGAATTAATATCCAAACATGAATTCATCTGCAATAACTTATTTTACCTCCAATATTAAGAGGACTTGGATGTGTCGACTATTTGTTAACTGTTTAATCTACATACATATGTACAATTAATGTGTATATATGAAAATTGGACAGTTACAACACATCCGATCTCATATTAAGGAACTTCAAAGTCAGACACTAAAGATGTCCACAGATTGCACAAGGAGTGTAAGTAGACTCTATTACTAATGATGTCCACAGACTTGCAATCTCTAGCAATTGAGAAAGTTGATAATTGGTTGTCCACCATTTCCCATGTGGATCTAGAACACAGGAGGTTGGAACTAATCCTTGTCATCATCTATTTCATCCTTCTATTTGCTTTTCAAGCAAACTTTATTTAATATGGTTTGTGATAATTTTATGTACCTTCAGAAGGTTCACTCGATGCTGCTTGCAGATTCGTTTTTGAAGAAGTAAAATCATCTAACAACATTTTTGAAGGTTATAAGTTATTGTACGTACTATAGCTTTGAATGTTGTTAGATGATGCATTAGGCATTTCAATCGATAAATGTTAAATGACAAAAGATGATTTTACTTCTTCAAAAACAAATTTGCAAATAGACGAGAGTGAACCTTCTACAAGGTACATAAAATTATCAAACTATATTAATAGAATGATAAATTTTAAAATTAGACGCCATAAAAAAAATCCTTGATAAGTTGTTATTTTCAACCACTAAAAATTGTCTCTTTAATAGAAACCCTAATCCCAAAACTAAACAAAAAATGGGTAAAACCCAAAACCCAACTGAAAGATCCAACTTGTTGAGGCCTACGGCTAAACACAACTAACTACATTAAGGTCCAAAATAACAAATTCTACATACTTTGTTTAAGCCCAACTGCAACTACGCTATAGACTAAGTTGTTAAACCCAGAAGAAAGAACACATGGCCCAATAATAGTGTCTTAGATCAATAAAAGGCTCTTGGTTCAGAACTAGAAGTTTGGTACAATATCCTTAACCCCACTTGCCTGCACAATGCTCAGAAACCGATCGCATGCATCTCCATTCCATGGTTGCTCAAAGTTCTTCTTCACTAGAGCATTTAAAACCTCTTTTCAGCTTTCTAGCACGAGCACTTGTAATTGGACCTCCAAAAATGTGTAATGGGTCAACTTGATTGTTTGAAGTAGAACTATTTCCATCAAAGGGGTTGCCTTCCTTAACAAAAACCAAAGTTTCACTCCAAATAATCCAAGTTAACCCATTTTTGGAGTCAGTGGCAAATAATGAGTTTGCAAGCACTGTGCAAGCAAGTGGGGACAAGGATATCATGCCAAACTTCTAGGGTTCGTTTGATTTATTAAAAACCAAATGACAGGACAACACAGAAGTTTTTATCTCATGTTTGATTTCTTAAAAGACTAAAATACTAAACAAAAGTTTGTTCATGGTATTAAACAAATCCTTAAATTTTTGTTACTCAATAAATTATGGGACAAGAGATTTGTCCAAAATACTAAACAAAACTTTTAACCTTATTATCTTTCAAATCATCCTATAATGCTTAATATCTTGGCTTATTAAATTAATGGAGGCAAATCCCAACAATGGTCTTCAATTAGAGAGGTATCAGCAGTAGTTGACCATTGGTAAAGTACTAGCAATGGCCAACGACCGGCAATGCTTTTTAAATTTTATATTTTTATAAATTACTTTAATTATTATAAAAATATCAAAATCTTATTATATATTTTTTAGAAAATAATAATGCAAAATATTACTGTAAATTATACACAAATAATATAAAAAAATTTGTCCAGTGCATTAATCAACAAATAGTGAATAGTACAAAAAGTTATAATATACCTCAACTCTTTATACTGTACGATTTTACTTGTGCTGTCTAGTATTAATATCAAACGCTCACCAATTGTTGAACCAAGAGCATTCTATTGGGCTATGACACTAGTGTAGTTGCATTTGGGCTTAAAGACTGTACATAGCATTTGTTATTTTGGATCTTGATGTAATTAGTTGTGTTAGGCCAATACCCCAACAAGTTTGATCTTTTAATTAACTTTTACTCATTTTGCATAATTTTAAGCTTAAGGTTTCTAAAGCTCTCTTATGGTTAAACATAATTTTAAATTTGAACATTTTATCTCATGAATGAGAGATTCTCTCTTTTGTTCTCTTAAAAAGCTTTTTGACTTATTAAAAATTCTTTCTTGTAGCATCTAATTTTAGAATTTATCATTCTCTTTTCCTCCTAAAATCCGAAATGTGGCACTTATATCCTTTGTTTGTTTGTTTTTCCCACTTGGTTAGACTTTCTTGAGCAAGATTCACAAAGTTTGCTTGAAGGGCAAATAAAAGTATAAAACAAATGAAAAGTAATAGTTTCAACTTTTGGGTTCTGGATCCACATGGGAAATGGTAGACAACCAATTATCAGCTTTCTCAATTGGTAGAGAGCAGGTCTTTGGACATCATTTGCAACAGAGAATTATCTATTGACAACCCCTTGTGCAATCTTTGGTTTCTAACTAAGAAAAACTAGTGCTCCACTTAGAAGTTCTTTACCATGGGAGGTAAACTAGTGCAACTTTAGTTGTGGAATTGTTTCTTCATTTGTGTTGTTAAATAAGTTTAGCTGAAGAAAGATTTCCTGTTCTCTCTTCGTGTGTACCCATTCTTCGAAGTGAGTGAATTGATCTTTATTGTTTTTGCTTGAAGTGCCAATTGTATCTTAATGTCAAATAAGTTAACATAAGTCCAATGAGGTGGATTTGGATTATTTAATGATAACTGATTATAAATCTTCGTTTTGCAGTGAATTCATTGTGGATGTATAACTTCAAGTCATTCCTTTACTTCAATCTTGATGGGAAGGAGCTTTTTAGTGGGAACAAGTGATGGAGAAAGTGGTTTTGAATGGTAATATAGGCTTTTGCTAGGAAAGCACTTAACAGAGAAAGAGCTTAAATGTAGGGTTTCAGTGTTTTGAGTTTCAAAATGAAAGAAGAGAGTCATTGAGTTGACTCATTTGCCTAGTCAACGTTCAAGACATCAAAATCTCCAAAGACAATTGTCTGTGTGAAACACTAGTGCTTAGTTAGAAAACTTTTAGATAGCATAGTGACGAAAAGAATGATTTGTGATAACTCACCCAGCAAACCAGATTCTTGGGGATGAAAATTACTAGAGATCGATCAAATAAGCTATTGTGGCTATCCGAAGAAGGATACACTAAGAAAATTCTTGAAAGGTTCAATATGCATAAAGCCAAGCCGGTCAGTACCCTACTTGCTGAACACTTTAGGTTGAGTAAGATGCAAAGTCCATCAAATGAAAAGGTGAAGAAAAAGATGAAGAATGTTTCGTATTTATTGGCAGTTGGCAGTCTCATGTATGTACTGATTTGCACTAAACCCGACATTGCATTTGTTTTGTGAATGTGCAGACTACTTACACCTGGAAAAAAGACCATACGAAACTTCACTGTTTCCTGGAATATACTACTAAACCTAAATTGGGATTATTTATTAAGTACGAAAGAGAGATATTCAAACTGCCTAAGTAAAGAACTGTTACAAACAATAAAGATTTGGTCTTGTTAGTCGATTCTTGTTTAACCCCAGGAAGGAGCATCGGGCAGCTGTTAAATGGATATTTAAATATGGGAAACTTTGAAAATGTGCATATGTTTTGGCTTACCTTATCATTAGCATACTTCCATAAAAAGGAACGGTGGAAGTTGTTTTCTGCTCCCTATAAATACATGCCTTCTTAGGGAGTTTTATTCTTGGAGAAGAAACACAAATCCTAAAGAGAAGGAGAGAAAAAGATAGATAGTGCCACCATTGTACGATTAAGAAGACATATCTCTTCAACAAAGAGATATAACTTTTTAAATGAAAAGCCTTCATCAACTAACATAACTTTTTTGCCAAATGACTACTAACCATTTTAGAAAGAGTTAGAATTTTTGATTGTATACGATTTTCATGAACCAACACAACCTTTCATCGATTATATTTCCAAAAGGTATTATAACACCTTTCTGCCTTTTGGTTAATAAATCAAACTGTGTGACTTTTTATGTTGTTTCTTTTAAGTAGACATAATAATTTTTTATATGACTTTTCCTTAATTTAAAGGACATGACATTTTAAGAGATGTATTTCTTCATTTGAAAAATTTATCCAAAATTAGCAACTTCAATCCAATGCAAGGTTGAAAACTGAACATTGTTCATGTAACATCACTCAAACCATATCTCATAGGATTGAATAGATTTGAGATAGTTATCTTCAACTTATAATTAACTATTTTGGTATTAGAAGTGGTTGGATTTTTTTTTTTTTTTCTATTTTGGAAAACTAGGAAGTTAATTTTAATTTTGACCTTTCAATGAGGCTAGATGGATAATACTGTATATTTCATTTTATATTTTATTCCCTATTCCTTAGTCAAAAATTAAATAATACTATATAGTATTAAGTTGTTAAAAATAATTGTTTTACCCATCAAAATATATCAATAGAGAGAATACGATAAAAGATAGATAGAATATGTTCTTAGACTTATCAAACATTGTCCAAATAAGAGTCTAGCTGTCAAAGCACCAATAGCTGTAGCTTTGTGGGATCATTTTGAATTCATAAACACATTAATGCTGTTGGGATGAATCCAAATCTTTTGAAAACGAAAGGAAATTAAAATATTTGATGGGGGAGGATACAACTTGTGTTGTGAAAGATAATCACCACACACACACACACAGAGGACAATATTCAATTGTTAAAATGGAAGTGAATTTAGTTCTAAATATTTGAAATTTATCCCACCAATATATGATTATCTGATTTTAATTAAGATGAGATTCTCCATTAATAATAAAACAATATAATTCTGGAATAGAAAATAATGTTTTTTTTAAAAAAAAAAAAAGGTTTTACTTTGTATAAGCATGACTACATTATCTATTATTCATGCATAAATTTGTTCCTCTATAACTTTGATCAAGGTGCATGGTACATCTTTAGATTCACGAACACATTAATGCTATTAGGATGAAACCAATTCCTTTGAAAAGAAAAGCTTTAAAAGATAATATTTCAAGGGATCGAATCCAACTTCAAAAAGATAATTATACAATAATGTATCGTTGTTCAAATGGAAGTGGCTTTAGAACATCTCTAGTGGTGCAATTTACTAAGATTGCTTAATTTTATTTTTTTATTATATTTTTATAAGTTCTACTATGACATATTAATTTTTTATTATTATTTTACACAATTTAAAGAATTTTTCCTCTAATAGTGAAACTCTTAAGATTTTCACTAAATAAACTCACAAAAACTCTACATTAATTTCTATGTATCTTTCTCTTTCTTCTTTGGTTTTATATTTTCCCTTTTTCTATGTGTAAGCCCATTTGAAAACATTGCTTATGTAAGCAATGAATTCATACAAGAACATTAATGTGATTTTAACCAAGATGCATTGTAGATCTTTGAATTCACCAAGTCGTTCATGTGATTTATTTGGATGATTGTCACTACCATGAAAAAGAAAAGGAAATTACAATATTTGAAGGAAGTGAAAACGCTGGAAAATATAATCATATGATCTTTTTGTATATAATTGTAAAAATGGAAATTGCTTTACGTTTAGAGATTTGAAATATCTTAGTGTTTTTTTTAATATTAATCTCTGTTTGGCATAAAAACAGTAAATAATAAAGTCCTTTGGTAAGGACAATTCAAAAGTTTTAAACTTAAACCTTTAAATTAAACGTCTAATTTATTTTTATTAAATTAATACTTTGTTGTTATTAAAATTATGATTTAATAATTGATAAATTGAGTTGAAACACTTAAAAATTTATTTCTTTTTTTTTTTTAAAAAAAATATCTATCCCCTAACAGTTGAAATTTTTAGATCATGAAGTTTACCATTTCCATCCCACAAAGTAATTACCCTCAATTCCTTTTTCCTTACGTTTTAATATTATTTGGCTATCCAATTTAGGTGGTACTCATTTTGGTATTGAAATATACCTATATAGAGTCATTTTACATGTACATCCTCTCAAATATTGAATGTCCAAAATCACATTTAATATCCATTATAATATTCAATATTCACTTGATGGTCCAAGTTCACATGTCTCTCATCAGCCAAATGGACGGTCAAGATTATCCCAACCCACTATATAAATCAGCAAGATGTGACATTGCCATACTCAATTTCTCATATAGTTAGTCTTGCTCACCTTTCTTCCTAATCTCCCAGTCCCTTTCTCTTAGTTTCCCCTATATTTCCTAAGCCTTTGCTAATGGTCACTTCTTTTTCTTCAAATCCTCTTGAGTTTGTCTCAAACCTCAGCATAGCATCTGCCATGGATGCTCACTTATACTCAAGGTTCAAATCTCAGAATCAATGGCCAGGGAACTTCTTTTTTCCCTCGAATGCATCAAGCTTACGTGAGGGATGCGCCCTTAAGATTGCTCGAGGGACTTGATTTAACAGATTGAGACTAAATCCCTCCAGAGCATTCTTAAGAATGCACTCCTCACATTCGCCTGACGCATATGGGGGAATTTAATTCCATTTGCGCTGGTCTAGAATTTGATACTTGGCTAAGTTTGGATTAACCTGTTCCATCCTTATTATCAGGCCAAACCCTTGGAGTCAGAAGATGTGTTTAACCCTAGCCTTCTAAATTTTTTATTTCATTCTATCTGCTTCGCTTCTACTCCTTGCTAGTTTTTTTTTTTTTTTTAATAATTTTTGTAGAGATTATTTGAATCAGTGTTTTGATCTCTCTTCCTGATGAATTTCAAAATGATAAAGTTAATTTGGTTGTTCAATTTCTCACCAAACAAATATTGTGTATGAGATTTTTTTTTTTTTCCAAATATTTTTGTTTTTATAAACACTTAAAACCCTTTTTTTTCAGTTTTTCATTGTATTTTATAGAAAACACTCTCCTCTTTATTAAATCAAACATGTTTTAAGGTATTATTTTTCATTTTCATTGTAAACAAAGACATAAAATAGCTAAAGCCAACAAGTGCCGTAATATATATTCTATTTTATGGAATTTATGTATGCTTGCATGTCAATGTAGTATAATAATATATCTAATGAGGCATCTGTTTCCTTGCTCTCTCCAGTTAGGGCTTCATTCTCAGATCCCTTATAAAGCTTCCATAGGTTTGTTTTATTTCTTGCTTAAATTATTATCTGAATAAATTTTTTGATCTCTCCTCCTTTCGAATTTCAGAATTGAATGTGAAAACCAATTTGAAAAAGAGGGTGTCTCTTTTAATAGATGAAACATGTTAAGTCTAGCGATAACAATGGATTTGAATCTGCTATCTATTTGTTTCTAGATTGCTAGGAGCTTTGACTCTTTGGCGTCTTTTTCCATTGTTGATTTATTTTCAGGTGCGAGGTTTTTCATCATTCATCAATGTAGCATTGGTAACACTGGTCTGGGAGCTGCATTATAATCATGCTTTTATGGTTTTCTGCAATTGTAGGTTAGGATACACGTCAAGGATCATGTTATTACTATAATTTTTTTTTTTTTAAAAAAAATTGTTTGTAGTTATGTAGGAGCATAAATTTGTTGTATTAAATTGATAACTTTTTTGGTAAATTCTTTTATACTACCTATATTATCATTAGCAACTTTGGCAAAGATGCATAGATTTCAAGAAGCAGTTGATGACTATTTATAAAGCAGCTAGGTTAAATTCAAATCGTGTTGATGCATACATTCATCTTGGTTATATATTTTATAGTAAATACTTATTTTAGTACTACACATTTAAAACCATAATTAATTTGGTCTTTCGTATATAAAACTTTAATTATTTCATTCTTTATACTTTAAAATTTTTATTAATTTTGTCTCTTAAACCTATTAATATTTTTGAAATTTAAGAAATTAAATTAATAAATTTGACAACTTTAATTAATAAAATTGATAAAAATTTTAAAGTATAAGTGACTAAATTAATAAATTTAAAATGTAAAAAATAATTATTAAAGTTTCAAATGTAAATGATCAAAAATATATATTTACTCTATTTTACTAGCAAGGCAACTACATCAATGCTATATATCGAAGAGGTTTCATATAAGATGAGCCGTTTTTCTAGACTCCTAGCAATATGCACTGTTATGCAATCTCTTTCTCCCTTGGTAAGTAATAGAACGTAGGTTCGACTTTATGACTTTTTGCAAACTATTAATGGTTAATGCAAACCCTAATTCGGTTGCAGCTCTACAGCAAGATCCTCCTAATCTGGCTACATTGTCCCACCTTCAGGTTTGCTTATGCTGATTAATCTTAATTTTTTGTTTCTAAAATTCATGCTTATGTTATAATTAGGAAACATAATTCTTCTGATCTCAATTTCTCATGCTCAATTAAATTGAATTTGCTGCATAAAGTTATAAGGTTTAAGTGGGTTTGTGCTTTGTTATACTTCAAATTCAAAAAGCTTTTTCACATGAATACGTATTAGATATAAAGCCATTTTTAGGCCACCTAATAGTTCAAGATTTTAGGTGAGATATATATATATGTTCACAGAAGCATTGATCATTCCATCGTTGTTAAGTAGTTCTTCTTTTTCATTATTGTTCACCAAGTGCATGCTGCCTCAGAAGTTAGAATGGATAGACGAGCAGGTAAAGAAAAAAAATTCCTTTCGTTAATGTATTAAGTTTTTTTACTGTATATTTTAGAACTCAAATGCAATACAAATAAAACACTATTTTAGTTCTTCTTAGGTTGAAATTGTCACAAAATAATCTTAATTTTCAAATCAAGGTCATTACAAAGTAGTTTCTCTAAATTCAAATGGTTACAAACTAGTCCCTCTATCATAATACTATCTAAAACTTGTTGACATTTCACACAGCAAAATTCTTCAAGGATTTTGATGATGTGGTTGCTGACAAGGCAAGTGAGTTAGCTTAACGACGCTCCTCCATTCTGAAACTCAAAACACCAAATTTGAAGTAAAAGAATGACTTGAGGCTGAGTATCCACGATGCATTTGTTGCTAATGAAGATTTCTTAATATTAGTTAACATGAAATAATATCCAAACCTATATAAACTTGTTTGACAGTCATCTACACATGGCACTTCAGGCAGTGACAATAAAGATTAATTCACTCACCTAGAAGAATGGGTACATGAGGAGAGGGTAGGAAATCCATCTTTGATTGGCTAAACTTATTTCACAGTACAGATGTCGAGTCATATCCACAACAAAACTTGCATTACTTTACCTCCAATGTTAAGAGGACTTGGATGTGCTATAATCTATTATAGTGTGCAATCGATTATCTGTCAACCATTCAATCTATATATATATACACACACACAGAGACAGTGCCATATATATGAAAATTGGACAACTACAACACATCAGATCTCATATTAAGGAACTTCAAAGTCAAACATTAATTTGTCTAAGTTAGGCACCAAAGATTGCCAAGGAGTTGTAAGTCGACTCTCCATTGCTAATGATGTCCACAGACTTGCGATCTCTAGCAATTGAGAAAGTTGATAATTGGTTGTCCACTATTTCCCATGTGGATCTAGAACGGAGGTTGGAACTAATACTTGTCATCATCTGTTTCTTCCTTCTATTTGCTTTTCAAGCAAACTTTATTAATATGGTTTGTGATAATTTTATGTACCCTCAGAAGGTTCACTCGATGCTTCTTGCAGATTTGTTTTTGAAGAAGTAAAATCATCTAACAACATTATTGAAGGTTATAAGTTATAGTACGTACTGTAGCCTTGAATGTTGTTAGATGATGCATTAGGCATTTCAATGAATAAATATTATACAGCACAAGATGATTTTTCTTCTTCAAAAACAAATTTGCAAGTAGAAGGGAGTGAACCTTTTATAACGTACATAAAATTATCAAACTATATTAATGGAGTGATGTAAATTCCTAAAAATCTAAGTTGGAAAAATAAACGGAAAAAAAGATACGAGCGCTACACTCAAGATTTGAAAGGTAAATAGGAGTGATAAACTCTAAAATTAAATGCCACAAGTCAAAAAAGTCTTCAAAAGAACCATAAAAGAGAAGTTCTTATTCATGGAGTAAAATGGTCAAATTTAAAATTATTTTTAATTACAAGAGATTGCCTCCTTAATGAAAAACCCTAACCCAAAAACTAAACAAAATGGGTAAACCCAAAACCCAACTAAAAGATCCAACTTGTTGAGGTCTAGGCTTAAACACAACTAAATATATTAAGGTCCAAAATAACAAATGCTACATACATTTTTTAAGCCCAAATGCAACTAAGCTAGAGACTAAGTTGTTAAACCCGAAAGAAAGAACATATGGCCCAATAATAGTGTCTTAGCTCAATAAAAGGCTCTTGGTTCAAAACTAGAAGTTTGTTATGATATCCTTAATCCCACTTGCTTGCACAATGCTCAGAAACTCACTGTATGCAACTCCATTCCATGATTGCTCAAAGTTCTTCTTCACTAGAGCATTTAAAGCCTCTTTCACCTTTTTAGCACAAGCTCTTGTAATTGGACCTCCAAAAATGTGTAATGGGTTAACTTGATTGTTTGAAGTGGAACTATTTCCATCAAAGGGGCTGCCTCCCTTAATAAAAATCAAAGTTTCACTTCAAATAATCTAAGTTAACTCATTTTTGGAGGTCCAATTACAAGCGCTTTTGCTAAAAATGTGAAAGAGGCTTTAAATGCCCTCGTGAAAACCTTTGAGCAATCATGGAATGCAGTGGCAAAGAATGAGTTTGCTATCAAGTGGGGATAAGGATATCATGCCAAACTTTAGTGTTGAACCAAGAGCATTCTATTAGGCTATGAGGTGTTGGGCCATATGTTCTTTCTTTTGGGCTAAACTACTTAGTCACTAATGCAGTTGCATTTGGGCTTAAAGAATGTACATAGCATTTGTTATTCTGGATCTTAATGTAATTAGTTGTGTTTGGGCCTAGACCTCAACAAATTGGATTTTTAGTTGAGTGTTCCTCATTTTACGTAATTTTAAGGTTAGAGTTTCTAAGACAAATTAGATTTTAAATTTAAGTATTATATTTCATGAACGAAAGATTCTCTCTTTGGTTCTCTTGAAAAACTTTTTGACTTATCAAAAATTCCTTCTTGCGGTGTCTATTTTTAGAGTTTATCACCCCCATTTTGCCTCAAAATTTGAAGTGTGGCACTTGTATCATTTTTTTTTTTTTGGTTTTTCAAACTTTGTTAGACTTTCTTGAGCAAAATTCACAAAGTTTGCTTGGAGGGCAAATAAAAGTATATAACGAATGAAAAGTAATAGTTCCAACTTTTGGGTTCTGGATCCACATGGGAAATGGTAGACAACCAATTATCAGCTTTCTCAATTGGTAGAGAGCAGGTCTTTGGACATCATTTGCAACAGAGAATTATCTATTAACAACCCCTTGTGCAATCTTTGGTTTCTAACTAAGAAAAATTAGTGCTCCACTTAGAAGTTCTTTACCATGGGAGGTAAACCAGTGCACCTTTAGTTGTGGAATTGTTTCTGCATTTGTGTTGTTAAATAAGTTTAGCTGAAGAAAGATTTCCTGTCCTCTCTTCCTGTGTACCCATTCTTCTAAGTGAGTAAATTAATCTTTATTGTTTTTGCTTGAAGTGCCAAGTGTATCTTAATGTCAAATAAGTTAACATAAGTCCAATGAGGTGGATTTGGATTATTTAATGACAACTGATTATAAATCTTTGTTTTGCAGTGGATTCATTGTGGATGTATAACTTCAAGTCATTCCTTTACTTCATTCTTGATGGGAAGGAGCTTTTTAGTGGGAACAAGTGATGGAGAAAGTGGTTTTGAATGGTAATATAGGTTTTTGCTGGGAAAGAACTTTACAGAGAAAGAGGTTAAATGTAGGGTTTTAGTGATTTGAGTTTCAAAATGAAAGAAGAGAGTCATTGAGTTGACTCAATTGCGTAGTCAACGTTCAAGACATCAAAATCTCCAAAGACAATTGTCTATGTGTGAAACACCAGTGCTTAGTTAGAAAATTTTTAGATAGCATAGTGCGAAAAGATAGATCTGTGATAACTCACCCAGCAAAGCAGATTCTTGGGATGGAGATCGATCGAATAAGCTATTGTGGCTATCCGAAGAAGGATACACTAAGAAAATTCTTGAAAGGTTCAATATACATAAAGCCAAGCCAGTCAGTACCCTACTTGCTGAACACTTCAAGTTGAGTAAGATGCAAAGTCCATCAAGTGAAAAGGTGAAGAAAAAGATGAAGAATGTTTCGTATTCATTGGCAGTTGGCAGTCTCATGTATGCAATGATTTGCACTAGACCTGACATTTCATATGTTTTGTGAATGTTCAGACTACTTACACTTAGATAGAAAGATGCCATGAAGCTTTACTGTTTCCTGGAATATACTACTAAACCTAAATTGGGATTATTTATTAAGTAAGAAAGAGAGATATTCAAACTGCCTAAGTAAAGAACTGTTACAAACAATAAAGATTTGGTCTTGTTAGTCGGTTCTTATTTAATCCTAGGAAGGAGCATTGGGCAGCTGTCAAATGGATATTTAAATATAAGAAACTTTGAAAATATGCATACGTTTTGGCTTGCCTTATCATTAGCATACTTCCATAGAAAGGAATGGTGAAAGTTGTTTTCTGCTCCCTTTAAATACATGCCTTCTTAGGGAGTTTTATTCTTGGAGAAGAAACACAAATCCTCAAGAGGGGAGAAAAAGATAGAGAGAGCCACTATTGTAATTAAGAAGACACGTCTCTTCAATAGGGAGATATAACCTTTCAAATGAAAAGGCTTCATCAACTAACATAACTTTTTTGCCAAATGACTATTAACCATTTTAGGAAGAGTTAGAATTTTTGATTGTGTGCGATTTTCATGAACCAACACAACCTTTTATCGATTATATTTCCAAAATGTATTATAACGCCTTTGTGCCTTTTGGTTAATAAATCAAACTGTGACTTTTTATGTTGTTTCCTTTAAATAGGCATAATAATTTTTTATATGAATTTTCCTTAATTTAAATGACATGACATTTTAAGAGATTATTTCTTCATTTGAAAAATTTATCCAAAATTAGCAACTTCAATCCGTTGAAAACTGAACATTGGTCATGTAACATGACTCAAACCATATCTCATAGGATTGAGCAGATTTGAGATAGTTATCTTCAACTTATAATTAACTATTTTGGTATTAGAAATAGTTAGATTTTTTTTTTTTTGGGTAACCTAGGAAGTTAATTTTAATTTTGACCATTCAATGAGGCTAGATGGATAATATTTTATAGACTAAAATACTATTTTGATCCCTCTTAGATTTAAGTTGTCGCGAACTAGTTTTTCTTATATTGATTGTCACAAAATAGTTCCTCTTAAATATAAAATGATCGCAAAAGAGTCCTTCCGTTATAACACTGTTAAGTTTATTTTAATATGACTTTTTTATTTTCACACGTGGATATTTTTAAATAATAAAATACTAACTACATGAAAAGAATTTAAAGAGTTTTCAATTTTTTTTTCCATTCCAAAAATTCACAAAGCTAATTTTAGATTTGGCATAGAACGAAAGAAGGCTAAGGCCAATTTACAGTTACTTGGCCTTTGTTGGTGAAATTTGCAAACCCAAGGAACCAAGCAACGAGAGTGAAATTTGTGTCCACAAGGCAAGCACATCAATTCATCTCCATCTAGGAAAATTTCCCAGCCAATTGCAAGTTTTCCCTTTCCCCACTTGTCTATTGTTAAGTTCTTTAGTTACGCTTCCATAAGTATTTATTCTAGTATTGGGTAGCAGTTATCAGTTATTCAAATTTTAATTTATTTTTTAATTTAATCTAATAACATGTTCTTCATCAGTAAGTTGATGGAACAAAGGAAACTACTAACATTGTTCAGCATGTGGCTTACCCACACTTAATACTATTTCCATGCAATTTTATTTGAAAAAGATAAAATATTTACACAAATGAAGCGAAGAAATTGAAAGGGAAATTTTAACGGTGTTTATGAGTCTACTTGTAGAGAAAAATCCTAGAAAAAATTGATAGGAATAGCCAAGAACTTGTGAGGCTATTGTAAATGGAGGGGTTGATACTCATCACTCAGCCACCCACATGACCTAATTAACTTCGTTACCCACATTACCACAGGAAGATTCATTGCTTTGCTGCAGGAATGACAAGGGAATGATTGAGCCCTCTATTTTTAGCTTTAACATAGTACAGAAGATCTCTCTTTCAAGATGAAGACACAACTACAGAGAATGTATTTGAAGTCTCAACTTCTCTCTATAGAATGTAGGAAGAAAATTGAGAATTTTAAGATTTAAGCCAAGAAAAAATTTTAGAATTTTAAAAAGGCAAAATATTAAGTGACTCGAGTAGTTTAACAAATATTTTTATCATTTAAAAATATTCACATATGAAAATTACAAGCTACGTTAGTATAAATTTAATGGTGTTATAATGAATGGACCATTTTGCAACCATTTTATATCTAAAATGGACTAATTTGACACAACTCGAATTTAAGAGGGATTAAAATAGTATTTTAATCATATTTTATATTTCATCTTATGTTTTATTCCCTATTCCCTAGTCAAAAATTAAATAATACTATATATTATTTAATTATTAAAAATAATTGTTTTACCCATCAAAATATATCAATAGAGAGAATGGGATAAAAAATAGATAGAATATTTCTTAATCTTATCAAACATTGTCCAAATAAGAGTCTAGCTGTCAAAGCACCAATAGCTGTAGCTTTGTGGGATCATTTTGAATTCATAAACACATTAATGCTGTTGGGATGAATACAACTCTTTTGAAAACAAAAGGAAATTACAATATTTGATGAGGGAGAACACAACTTGTGTTGTGAAAGATAGTCACCACACACACACACAAAGGACAATATTCAATTGTTAAAATGGAAGTGAATTTAGTTCTAAATATTTGAAATTTATCCCACCAATATATGATTATCTGATTTTAATTAGGATGAGATTCTCCATTAATAATAAAACAATACTATTCTAAACAATACATTCTGGAATAGAAAATAATGTTTAAAAAAAAAAAATGGTTTTACTTTGTGTAAGCATGACTACGTTATATATTATTAATGCATAAATTTGTTCCTCTTTATACCTTTGATCAAGGTGCATGGTACATCTTTAGATTCATGAACACAATAATGCTATTAGGATGAAACCAATTCCTTTGAAAAGAAAAGCATTAAAAGATAATATTTCAAGGGATTGAATCCAACTTCAAAAAGATAATCGTACAATTATGTATGGTTGTTCGCTTTCGAGCAGCTTTAGTGGTGCAACTTACTAAGATTGCTTAGCTTTACTTTTTATTATATTTTTGTAAGTTTTACTGTGACACATAATTTTTTTATTTTTATATAATTTAAATAATTTTTTCCTCTAACAGTGCAACTCTTAAGATTTTCACTAAATAAACTTACAAAAAAGTTACATTAATTTCTATGTATCTTTATCCTTTTTCTTTGGTTTTATACTTTCCCTTTTTCTATGTGTGGGCTCATTTAAAAACATTGCCTATATAAACAATGGATTTATTTTACTTTACACAATCTTTAGTGGTGATATTAGGTGAGAGAGAGTTGCTAATTAAAAAAAAAGTATTTAAGCACTTCCCGCTAAAAATGGCCGTATTTCTACATATTTGAAAAACATTAATCTCACCAATATAATTAACTAACTTGTTCCTCATTAATGTGATTTTAACCAAGGTGCATTGTAGATCTTTGAATTCACCAACTCATACGTGTGGTTAATTAGGATGATTGTCACTACTATGAAAAAGAAAAGGAAATTATAATCTTTGAAGGAAGCGAAAATGTTGGAAAATATAATAATACGATGATATTGTATATAATTGTAAAAATGGAAATTGCTTTACGTTTAGAGATTTGAAATATCTTAGTGTTTTTTTAACACTAATCTCTATTTCACATAAAAACAGTAAAATGATGAAGTCTTTTTAGTAACGACAATTTAAAAGTTTCAAACTCAAACTTTTAAATTGAAACATCCCAATTTACCTCTACAAAACCAATGCTTTGTTATTATTAAAATTACGATTTGATTATTGATAAACTGAGTTAAAACATTTCAAAATTTATTTAAAAAAAAAACCATATATTTCCCCTAACAGTTGAAATTTTTATATCATGAAGTTGACCATATCCATCTCACACAGTAATTACCCTCAATTCCTTTTTCCTTTCCTAATTACGATTTGATATTTTTGCCTATCCAATTTAGGTGGTACTCATTTTGGTATGAAAATATACCTATATAGAGTCATTTTACATGTTCATCCCTTCAAATATTGAATGTCCAAAATCACATTTAATATCCATTATAATATTTAATATTCACTTGATGGTCCAAGTTCACATGTATCTCATCAGCCAAATGGACGGTCAAGATTATCCCAACCCACTATATAAATCACCAAGATGTGACATTGCCATACTCAATTTCTCACAGTCAGTTGTGCTCACCTTTCGTCCTAATCTCCCAGTCCGCTTCTCTTAGTTTCCCCTATATTTCCTAAGCCTTTGCTAATGGTCGCTTCTTTTTCTTCAAATCCTCTTGAGTTTGTCTCAAACCTCAGCATAGCATCTGCCATGGATGCTCGCTTATACTCAAGGTTCAAATCTCGGAATCAATGGCCCGGGAACTTTTTTTTTCGCTCAAATGCATCAAGCTAACGTGAGGGATGCGCCCTTAAGATTGCTCTAGAGGGACTTGATATAACAGATTGAGGCTTAATCCCTCCAGAGCATTCTTAGGGATGCACTCCTCACATTTGCATGACGCATATGGGGGAATTCAATTCCATTTGCGATGGTCTAGAATTTGATACTTGGCTAAGTTTAGATGAACCTGTTCCATCCTTATTATCAGGCCAATCCCTTGGAGTTAGAAGATATGTTTAACCCTAGCCTTCTATTTATTTCATTCTATTTGCTTTGCTTCTACTCCTTGCTAGTTTTTTTTTTTTTTTTTCTAATTTTTGTCGAGATTATTTGAATCAATGTTTTGATCTCTCTTCCTGATGAATTTCAAAACGATAAAGTTCATTTGGTTGTTCGGTTTCTAACCAAACAAATATTGTGTATGAGAATTTTTTTTTTTTTTTCAAACATTGTCGTCTTTTGAAACACTTAAAATTTTTAATTTTCAGTTTTTCATTGTATTTTTCAGAAAACACTCCCCTCTCTATTAAACCAAACATGTTTTAAGGTATTATTTTTCTTTTTCATTGAAAACAAAGACATAAAATAGCTAAAGCCAACAAGTCCCCTAATATATATTCTATTTTATGGAATTTATGTATGCTTGCATGTCAATGTAGTATAATATATCTAATGAGACATCTCTTTCCTTGCTCTCTCCAGTTAGGGCTTCATTCTCAGATCCCTTATAAAGCTTTCAGAGGTTTGTTTTATTTCTTGCTTAAATTATTATCTGAATAAATTTTTTTATCTCTCCTCCTTTCGAATTTCAGAATTGATAGACACTAAGTTATTTTAGTTGTTTTGCTTGATTAGAAAACAAAGATTGTATAAGAAATATGAAAAAAACCCTAAAAATCCCTAAAAAAGACATCTATTACTCTCTGGAGCGAGATAATAAAAAAAGACACGTAACAAAATTATTCAGTCTTCTATGTTTCTAAATTATATCCATTAATCTGTTAATCATATGAGGGGTTGACTGTGAAAACCAATTTGAAAAAGAGGGTGTCTCCTTTAACAGATGAAATATGTTAAGTATAGCTATAACAGTAGAGTTGAATTTTCTATCTATTTGTTTCTAGATTTCTAGGAGCTTCGACTCTTTGGCGTCTTTCTCCATTGTTGATTTATTTTCAGGTGCAAGGTTTCTCATCATTCATCAGTGCAGCATTGGTAACAGTTTGTGGTCAGAGAGCTGCATTATAATCATGCTTTTATGGTTTTCTGCATTGTAGGTTTGGATACACGTAAAGGATCATGTTATTACTATAATTTTTTTTTTTGGTAGTTATATAGGAGCATAAATTGTTGTATTAAATTGATAACTTTTTTGGTAAATTTTTTTATACTACATATATTATCATTGGCAACTTTGACAAAGATGCATATATTTCAAGAAGCAGTTGATAACTGTTAATAAAGCAGTTAGGTTAAATTCAAATTGTGTTGATGCATACATTCATCTTGGTTATATATTTTAGAGTAAATATTTATTTTAGTCCTTCACACTTAATACTCTAATTAATTTAATTTTTCTTATTTAAAATTCTAATTATTTTGTCTCTCATAATTCAAACTTATCAATTTAGTTCCTCACACTTCAAAATTTTTATCATTCTTCTTTAAACTTATAAACATTTTTAAAGTTTAAGAGATTAAATTGATAAGTTTGATATGTTTAATGAATGAAATTTATAAGAGTTTTGAAGTGTAAGTGACTAAATTGATAAGTTTGAAGTGCAAGGAACTAAATTGATTAACTTAATTATGAAAGATCAAATTAATAAACTTGAAATGTGAAATACAAAATTAATTAAGATTTTAAATGTAATAAACCAAAAATATATATTTACTCTATTTTATGAGCAAGGCAACTATGTCAATGCTATATATGCAAGAGGTTTAATATAAGATTAGCATTTTTCTAGACTCCTATGAATATGCACTGTTATGCAATCTCTTTCTCCTTTGGTAAGTAATAGAACGTAGGTTGGATTTTATGACTCTTTGCAAACTATTAATGGTTAATGCAAACCCTAATTCGGTTGCAGCTCTACAGCAAGATCCTCCTATTCTGGCTACATTGTCCTACCTTCAGGTTTGCTTATTCTAATTAATCTTTTTTTTTTTTGTTTCTAAAATTCATTCTTATGTTGTAATTAGGAAACATAATTCTTCTGATCTCAATTTCTCATGCTCAATTAAATTGAATTTGCTGCATAAATTATAAAGTTTAAGTGGGTTTGTGCTTTGTTATACTTCAAGATCAAAAAACTTTTGCATGAACATGTATTAGATATAAAGCCATTTTTAGGCCACCTAATAGATCAAGATTTTAGGTGAGATAATTTTTTATTTTTTTCACAGAAGCATTGATCATTCCATCGTTGTTAAGTGGTTCTTCTTTTTCATTATCCAAGTGCATAATGACTAGGCAAGTGAGTTAACTTGAAGTAAAAGAATGACTTGAGGCTGTGTATCCACAATGAATTTGTTGCTAATGAAGATTTCTCAATATTAGTTAACTTGAAATAATATCCAAACCCGCCCCATCGGACCTATGTAAACTTGTTAGACATTAATCTACACATGGCACTTCAGGCAGTGACAATAAAGATTAATTCACTCACCTAGAAGAATGGGTACATGGGAAGAGAGGATAGGAAATCCATCTTTGATTGGCTAAACTTATTTCACAACACAGATGTCTAGACAATCCCACAACAAAACTTGCATTACTTTACCTCAAATATTAAGAGGACTTAGATGTGTTGTAGTCAACTATAGTATGCAACTGATTGTTTGTCAACTGTTCAATCTACATACATATGTACAGTCAACGTGTATGTATGAAAATTGGATGTTTACAACACATCTGATCTCACATTAAGGAACTTCAAAGTCAAACACTATTTTGTCTAAGTTAGGCACCAAAGATTGCACAAGGAGTTGTAAGTAGGCTCTCTATTGCTAATGATGTTCAGAGACTTGCGATCTCTAGCAATTGAGAAAGTTGATAGTTGGTTGTCCACCATTTCCCATGTGGATCTAGAACACAGAGGTTGGAACTAATACTTGTCATCATTTGTTTCATCCTTTTATTTGCTTTTCAAGCAAACTTTATTAATATGGTTTGTAATAATTTTATGTACCTTCAGACGGTTCACCAGATGCTGCTTGCAGATTTGTTTTCGAAGAAGTAAAATCATCTAACAACATTATTGAAGGTTATAAGTTATAGAACGTATGATAGCTTTGAATGTTGTTAGATGATGCATTAGGCATTTCAACCAATAAATGTTATATGACAAAAGATGATGTTCTTCAAAAACAAATTTGCAAATAGAATTAAGTGAACCTTATATTAATGGAGTGATAAATTCTAAAAATTAGACGCCATGAAAAAAATCTTTGATAAGTTAAAAAAATTATTTTTAACCATTAAAAAGTGTCTCTTTAATAGAAACCCTAATCCTAAAACTAAATAAAAATGGGTAAAACCCAACTAAAAGATCCAACTTGTTTAGGTCTATGCCTAAACACAATTAACTACATTAAGGTCCAAAGTAACAAATGCTACATACTTTGTTTAAGCCCAAATGCAACTATGCTAGGACAAAGTTGTTAAACCCGAAAGAAAGAACATATGGCCCAATAATAGTGTCTTAGCTCAATGAAAGGCTCTTGGTTCAGAACTAGAGTTTGGTATGATATCCTTAACCCCACTTGCTTGCACAATGCTCAGAAACCCATTGTATGCATCTCCATTCCATGATTGCTCAAAGTTCTTCACCAGAGCATTTAAAACCTCTTTTCACCTTTCTAGCACGAGCTCTTGCAATTGGACCTCCAAAAATGTGTAATGGTTCAACTTGATTGTTTGAAGTGGAACTATTTCCATCAAAGGGCCTTCCTTGATAAAAATCAAAGTTTCACTCCGAATAATCTAAGTTAACCCATTTTTGGAGGTCCAATTACACGTGCTTTTGCTAAAAAGGTGAAAGAGGCTTTAAATGCCCTAGTGAAGACCTTTGAGCAATCATGGAATGCAGTGGCAAAGAATGAGTTTGCAAGCATTGTGCAAGCAAGTGGGGACAAGGATATCATGCCAAACTTCTAGTGTTGAACCATGAGCATTCTATTGGGTTATGACACCATTGTTGGGCCATATGTTCTTTCTTCTGGGCTAAACTACTTAGTCACTAGTGTTGTTGCATTTGGGCTTAAAGAATGTACATAGCATTTGTTATTTTGGATCTTAATGTAATTAGTTGTGTTAGGCTAATACCCCCAACAAGTTGGATCTTTTAGTTGAGTTTTAATCATTTGGCATAATTTTACGGTTAAAATTTTTAAAATTCTCTTGTGGTTAAACATAATTTTAAATTTGAAAATTTTATTTTATGAACGAAAGATTCTCTTTTTAGTTTTCTTAAAAAAAAATTTCTTGTAGCATCTAATTTTAGAGTTTATCATTCTTATTTTCCCCTAAAATCCAAAATGTGGCATTTATATCCTTCTTCTTGTTTGTTTTTCCAACTTGGTTAGACTTTCTTGAGCGAGATTCACAAAGTTTGCTTGAAGGGCAAATAAAAGTATAAAACAAATGAAAAGTAATAGTTCCAACTTTTGGGTTCTAGATCCACATGGGAAATGGTAGACAACCAATTATCAGCATTCTCAATTGGTAGAGAGCAGGTCTTTGGACATCATTAGCAACAGAGAATTATCTGTTGACAACCCCTTGTGCAATCAATGGTTTCTAACTTAGAAAAATTAGTGCTCGACTTAGAAGTTCTTTACCATGGGAGGTAAACTAACGCAAGTTTAGTTGTGGAATTGTTTCTGCATTTGTGTTGTTAAATAAGTATAGCTGAAGAAAGATTTCCTGTTCTCCCTTCCTGTGTACCCATTCTTCTAAGTAAGTGAATTAATCTTTATTGTTTTTGCTTGAAGTGCCAAGTGTATCTTAATGTCAAATAAGTTAACAAAGTCCAATGAGGTGGATTTGGATTATTTAATGATAACTGATCATAAATCTTCGTTTTGCAGTGGATTCATTGTGGATCTATAACTTCAAGTCATTCCTTTACTTCAGTCTTGATGGGAAGGAGCTTTTTAGTGGGAACAAGTGATGGAGAAAGTGGTTTTGAATGGTAATATAGGTTTTTTTGCTGGGAATGAACTTCACAGAGAAAGAGGTTAAATGAGGGTTTTAGTGTTTTGAGTTTCAGAACGAAAGAGTCAACGTTCATGACATCAAAATCTCCAAGGAAAATTGTATATGTGTGAAACACTAGTGTTAAGTTAGAAAATTTTTAGATAGCATAGGGACGAAAAGATTGATTTGTGACAACTAGCCCAGCAAAGCAAATTCCTGGGATAAAAACTACTAGAGATCGATCGAAGAAGCTATTGTAGCTATCCGAAGAAGGATATACTAAGAAAATTCTTGAAAGGTTCAATATGCATAAAGCCAAGCGGGTCAGTACCCTACTTGCTGAACACTTCAAGTTGAGTAAGTTGCAAAGTCCATCAAGTGAAAAAGGTGAAGAAAAAGATGAAGAATGTTTCATATTCATTGGCAGTTGGCAGTCTTATGTATGCAATGATTTGCCCTAGACCTAACATTGCATATGTTGTTGGTCTTGTCAGTCGATTCTTGTCAAACCCTAAGAATAAACATTGGGCAACTATCAAATGGATATTTAAATATCTTCTGAAACTTTAAAAATGTGATTATGTTTTGGCTTACATTATCATTATCATACTTACTAGAGGAAGTTGTTTTTTGCTACCTATAAATACATGCCTTCTTAAGGAGTTTTATTCACTGAGAAGAAACAGACATCCTCTAAGAGAAGGAGAGAAAAAGATAGAGAGAGCCGTATGAAGAGTTTGAAAAAATTTTCCAACTAGTTTTTGTTCCACCGAATAAGGTGAAAAAAATGGGAAATAATTTAGGGTAATAATATAATTCTAGAAATTAAGGTTAAGATATTTTAATATTTTGAGATCAAATTTGACTCTTTTCTTAAATATAGAGTTAATATAAAAAAAAAAAAAAAACTCGCATTTCAATTCTATTTATGACGTAAAATAATTATTTTTAATAATTTAAATTTTAAAAGACTATTTTATAACTATTAATTTAATATGAATTAATTTGTAATAAAATTAATTTAAGAGACTATAAAATTTTAATAAAAATATAAATTCAAAATATTTTTTTTAATCTTTAGAGTTTTTTTTCTGCTTTTGTTAAAAATATTTTTTGACATAATTAATTTTTAAAAAACATGCTTTCATTTTTTAGAACTGCTTTTCCTTTTTTGCTTTTTTGAGAGCTAATCTAGACAATATAATATTACACATAATTTTTTTTTTTTCTAAATGTACTTCTAATAAAAAAATATTAATCCAAACACGTCTAGATATATTATATTCACATGTCCAGTTTCATCTAGAACCAAAACATTAACAAAAAGAAGTCAAACTTTATCCGATAATGTTTTTTTATTTATCAATAAAAGTTTAGAAAGACTTAGGTTTGAGATTTGATCAACAATTTAACATGTGGTCTCCATATGTTTCTCCCCAAACAGTCCTTCATGGTGGCGCTTTCCTAATTAGTAATTTGTCAACTTCATTAAATTGGCACTTTTATCATCTCCTAACAATGCCATTGTTAACCATTTTATCTCCCCTTGCATACGTGGCAAATTGGGATAGAACAACCTCGAAAAGACTGCTACTACACACACTCTACGGCAACGGTTTCAATTCATAGTTGAAAAATCCAGAACTTCTCTCGTTTTGCCCAGAGAACAGAAGACCCCAGTAATCCAATTTTGCGTTGCAGAGATGAACTTGTAGAGACAATTTTCAGATAATATGAAGGCGTTAGGTTCTAATAAACCGTTGGTTTCAAGGGCCAAGTCTCCTCTGTTATCGTTGGTAGACACGTTACCTTGTTGCGCTTATTTCTTTGGAACGACCCTCTCACCCTCGTGTAAGTACTCCACATATTCCCAGTTGGGTGTTTGATATTTGTGATTGAAATGTGGAAGATGGGATTTTTCTTGTTCTGGTAGATTTTTTTAGTTAGATTTTTCGGTGGTTTTGGTAAAATTCATAATAAAGCTGAGTTTTTTCAATTGGTTCAATGTGGAATTGGATTAACATAATGTAGAACAAAGAAATTGTTTGTCTTTGGGGAAATATTGGTGGGATTTGTGCTATCTGGGTTGAAGATACAAGCGTTTAATGGGTTTAAATTAATTCAGTTTAAGAAGAATATGAGTGTGTGTGATTTGCTTTGTTGGGATACTGTATCTATAGTAAATGTATCTATTTCAGTTCTCTGGTGTCAATACTTGCCAAAATTATGTTCTGATGCCTATCCATTGAGGTACTCAAAATTCAACATCGACATGTTCAGTTGTAGTCATTTCAAGAAAATTATTGGCTTTCTTTTAAAAGAAAAAGTTTCTGGTAATTCTTCAATGCATCTATTTTTCCTTTGGTTCAATTTTTTATTTGTTGTACCGGGGGATATGTGTTAATTATTTGCCTGTTGAATCTGATTCTGGAGATACTAATTGAAATGTTATGTATGAATAGTTTGGTGTTACCTTTGTTGGACTGTGGTTTGCTGCTGTCATATATTCATATACATTGGCATTTCTGAATTTGCTGTCTTACTAATTTACGTTGCTTAAAAATTATGTATAGTAAGATGCAGAAAGATATCGAGCTTGACTTTGGCCCATGGCAGAATTCGAGCCCAAGCATCAAATATTAGTATTGGACCTGGAGATTATGAAAGCAAGGGTGAGAGAGACAGCCATAATGTTTTTGGAGGTGTTCCAGTCGATGATAGTTCATCTAAAATGTGAGTTCCAATTAATTGGTCAAATTTTGATATAAAAGTTGTCTTTTAAACCGTTTTAGATGCTAATGAAGTGATGAATGGTGTAAGGCGCTTTGCTGAATATGACTTGTGAATTTGAAAATAGTTTGCTGGTATCACTTTTACCTTTGTTATTTTGTCTGACTTACAAATCCAAATTATTACATGAAAAGTTTGTTCTAGCAAGCCCCTTAATGCAAAAGCTCTTTGGGCTTAAAGCTTGTGCAAAGTACATGCACAGTTCAACTTGTGCTGAAAATTTAAATGAAAGAAAAGGGAGAAACAAAAATTGAACTCTTGACCACTTGGCCAAAGAGGCTTGAATACCTTGTGACAAACCAATTCAACCCAAAGCTTAAGCTATTAGAAGGGAATCATAAATGATTTTATTAAGAACAATAAAATATGTAATCAAAAAGTTGAAGCCTGTAGCAATAGAAGGTAATAACTCTTTAGTCCTAGCCATAATAGTAAAAGTTGTCTTCATGAGCTTCTATCAAAGAATGACATTTTTGGTCATCATTCCGTCTTTCCCATTCTAACTCATCCTACTTTATTCTCTTTCTAGGGTGTTTTTCCTCATCTTTACCAGCATGCAAGTATTTGTTTGCTTTATATTCTGGACAAGCTTACATTCTCATCTATCTAATATTTAATGAAATCTCACCATGAGTTTGTGGTACTATTTTCATAAGTATACGGCCACTTGCAATTAATCACTTATCCCTGATACCGGGATAGCCCAATGAACAAAGTATATAAATGCTGAACTTTATAAAGAATGAAAATTTGACAAAAAAAAGTTACATATTCTCTTACCTGTTGCAAGTATGAAAGTGGAGCTATTTTGGTCCTCTATCACATGGCACACACGTCAAAAGCATTTGAAGATTAAAGAGAAAATAACTTCTTATACAAGAGATGACACTAGATATGATTTTTATGATCCCTTGATAAAGTCCAACTTTCTATTTATTGTTTAAAAAATTTTAAGTTTGAGAAACTGTTTTGCCTCTTGTTTGACTTCAAATGAAGGTCTGTGCGCACAACTCTGTTTATTTTTCTATTTTTGCTGAGGAATATAACAATCATTAAGTTCTTTTTACTTGTATTTGCCACCATATTTGGGATATTAATGGCCCAACTATGACTCATTTAGACTTCTTGTTATGATTTGGCAGTCAGAAGCCTCCTAATCAAATCCGTTATCTCATCTCTATAGCTTTGGTGCTATTTGGATGTGCTCTTGTATTTTCACTGATAGCATTTTTGAAAGGGGGACCTTCATCAGTCTTAGCAGCAATTGCAAAAACAGGCTTCACTGCTGCGTTTACACTAATATTTGTTTCTGAGATTGGAGACAAGGTAATTAATTACTAGTACCATCAAGAATTTGTGTTCTTGCATTTTACTGGTTTACTTTCTCTATTATTTTTGAAAACTTCCTATCCTCTATATTGTCTTATCTCCTTTTGACATGAATGTAAAATATAAAATTAATGGACATTGATTTATGTAGTGGGCAAAATGGACTTAGGCCAAGTTGAGGAAATACAATTTCTCTTTAAACATCCATAGCACTTGCACATATTTTGTGTTCCTAAAGTTGGTCTTTGATCTGTTCCCCAGACATTCTTTATTGCTGCACTCTTGGCGATGCAATATGACAAGGGATTGGTATGTCTTAAAACTTTTTTCTCTCAGTTTAATATCTTCCTCACCTGCCCCCCTTCTATAAGTATGATACAGTCCCATTAATAATGTCTAGTTCTGTATTTTTTTAATATGATTTTTAAGGAATAGAAGTTTTCCTTAATTTTAAAGCAATTACTCTTCACCATGTTAAGTTTATTTCCTCTCTATGATTATAAATTACAGACCGGAAAATGTTGCTATATTTCCTATTTAATGTCTCCTGAGTTCCTACAATACTATGCTATAGTCTTATTTTGCTGATAAAGGTGGTGTGTCTATGAAATTTTTTACCTTGGAGAGGCCCAATTCCCATAAAAGCACATGGCTTAGGAGCAGTGCGGAGTTAGGATATCCTGCCAACATGGACCCTATGGCTTAGTACCCTTAAGAAATAGACCATCTTCTACCTTATCTTTTATTCTTTATGAACAGTTTTTAGGTTGAGATCTTTTAGACCTTGAATAACATGTGATGTCTTCTGTCTTTCTAAGCCTCTTGGACAAGTCAGAATGTCAGATTTGTCCCCTCCTTTATTACAGGAAAAGTAAATGTGTGGAATGGGTGATATCATCATGGCTGTCCATTGTCAAGCCATTAGAACCTAAGCATCCCTGATGAAACCAAAGGCAAATCTATCATGCATCAAGCTCTATCTCCAAACTGTTCTCTCCTGCCATCACTGACCTCTCATAATTAACAATATATTCATTGAAAGGAGGTTATACTTATATCTTTTCCTGTTCATTGGGTTATAAAAACCTTGTTTTTACCTGAAGGAGATAAGAGAAAAAGTAGCATGGGACACATCTAGGAGAGCTGTCGCTTATCACTCATACCATTTTGCTTTTACCTGACAAGATTGAGAAAAGAGGTAAACAATTTGCTGAAATTAAAGGAATTGATTCAGAAAATTAAGCTTTAGTAAGCATAGAATTAGGGTTTGTGGATCAATGGATAAGCAAAACATTTGAGGTGACTGTCTTTTATTCAGTCTAGAAAGGAAGGTTGTTTATAGTTTTAGTTTTAGAGAAGAGAGAGAAAGGTAGAAGTGGAGCTATTCTTCTGTTTGTGAACATGACTGCAAAGACAATGACTAGGGAAGAGAAATCGCAAAAGTAGAGAAAAGAAACTAGGCATGCACGCCTCACAGAGAAATGCTTTTGTTTTTCGGGGTGATAAAAGAAGAAATCTTCTAAGACAAGGAAGGAAGAAATTTTAAAAAAAATGGAGGATAAGATATATCCTCATACAAAACTGAGAAAACTAATACAGCCGAAAAACATAAAACATTAGTGAATGAGGTGTGAGTTCAATGATCCATCCTTAAATTTACCACTTTATCAAATTGACTTAACTGAAACTCATTTTCAGGAGACCTAAGTTAGAACTCAGAATTTGGTTGAGTACAATTATACTTGCTGGCAAAAACCAGACTTTTAAGGGCTGCTAATAATAAAATTTTGTTTTCTGAAAATCTAATTTTTTTTTATGAGCTTTCTTCAAATTACAATTTGGCCTTCCACCTAAAAAAAAGGTTTCTAATACCTAAGAAATACTTTGAAGTTATCTGACTTGTTTGTAGTTAAGATAACTTTAATTTTAAAACAAGCATTTTGTTAAGCCATGATCTAGATAGTTTTACCTTTTCTTTTCACCTCTTTTCTTCCCATGCTCTTTCTGGCTGGACCACTATAGCTATCATAAACAGTTTTGAGGTACCCATTGATAAAACTCAAAACAACTGTCACAACCACTTTGTTGTTTTGCCGTTAATTAAATTGCTGTAAAAATGTCTTGTACTAGAAACAGAAGTTTATATGTGTTTTCAGAATTATTAAATATTGAGCAGGTCCTATTGGGGTCAATGGGTGCTCTCTCACTTATGACAATCCTATCAGTTGTAATTGGTCGCATTTTCCAGTCAGTTCCTGCGCAGTTCCAGACAAGTAAGTATAACAACTTACCTTTATTATTTGATCAATTGGCTATTTTTAATACTCTTTCTATAGTGAAACAATTATTTATCTTCCTCACAAAAAAGAGAGAGAAAAAAAAAAAGTTGCTTTCTAAGAGTTAAAGCTTTACAAAAATTAACATGCTATAGGACTTCTGTTTATCATTCTACCTTATTTGCAAATCTTGTATTTCATACTATGGCTTGGTTCTCTTCTTGAGCAATCTCCATAAATTTCTCGTCTTAATGTTTACTTTGATGTGTCCCAGTCAGTTCATTTCCCATTTGAACTGAGATTTTGGTGTATCTTGAAAAATAAATGGTCATTGCTGCTCAGACTGCACAGAAATAGCATGCTTTTTGAGTGTTCTCCCATTTCATTTAGCAGGAGGAATGATCTGAATGAGTTTTACTTTTACCCTGTCCATGCCATTGACCAAGTTTACTTCAGAACATAATTTTAAGGAATACACTTGCATGACCAAATTTGTCTCCCTCTGACAATTGAAATATGATTTGGACAGAATCATATGCATAGTGGCACATATACTGCTATTTTAACTCTATTGAAAGGAGAAATATAGATTCTCCATTAATGCAGCAGTTTATTTACGTATCTCATAAAAGGAATGCAAGTGATTGTTGCTCTACATTAATAAAGACCGATATGCTTTTTTAAGCTCTTTCTTGAGATCTAGTGAGAGAACTTGAATTTGTTTCTACTGCAATAAATTAGCTTTTGGTTTTAAAAGCATAGCTGTCTCCACAGTTCAAAGTAATTTGATAGCTCTCTGAACTCCTACTTTCTAAAGAAAATTGATTTTTTTTTTTTTTTCATTTTTGAAATTTGTATCTTTTATCAGTAAGTTTTCTATCATCTTTCATAAAATACTTTCCTTTTTTACTTGGGTAACTTAGTATAGAAATGTAATTTTACCCCAAAGATAAACTGTCTCTAGATCATTCATTTTGCAGATTGCTGATGTTTCTTCTTTGTGTTCTTCACAGCCTTACCACTCGGAGAATATGCAGCAGTAACTCTTCTTTTGTTTTTCGGCCTAAAATCAATAAAAGGTGCATGGGATCTTCCCTCTGAAGTGGTCAAGAAAGGTGATAATGGCGGCCCTGAACTTGATGAGCTTGCTGAAGCAGAGGAGCTTGTGAAAGAAAAGGTTTGAATCCTATAAAACTTTGACCATTTTCTAGATGGGAAATGTTTTTTGTGGAACTTTCAATATATACTACCAATTTAGTAATTCTAGTAAGTTGTGTATGATTGATTAATTTGAGATTTTGAACCACTTAGGTATATCCATTGTTCACTATCTTGCTTTTGTAAATGCCTTATGATATTATACTCTTATTTGTTTAACTTCCTTCCTTGATTCCAACCTTCCCTTACCTCTCCATCTCTCAGCCCCACATATTTCTATCATGTTTATTATTCTTAGAGAATTATAAATAATAGACCGGGCTTTGCCCAGCCCCCCTTTTAGATGAGTTCTGGATTCGTCCCTGATCGATCTCTATAATGTTTCAGGTGTCGAAACGGCTATCCAATCCCTTTGAGATTATTTGGAAATCATTCAGCCTTGTATTTTTCGCGGTAAGGATCATATCCTTTTTGTCTTTATATACAGCAATGTCTTATAAGTAGATTTCTGATTGTATGGTCATCACTGGTAAAAGGAGGAAAAAAGAACACTTCTTCATTGGCCACACTCCTTTAATTTTGATGCATTTGCTCAATATAGCCCCACTAGTTGGCAAAAACTTGTGTACTTCCAAGTCACCTTTCTATACTGATAATCTGATTCTTAAGTCAGAGAGCCTAGTTTCAGTTTCAGAATGCTTATGCCACAGCTGAACTTAGGATGGCAGCTTCCCCCGTTCATGTGGAGATCTGGCGAGAATTCCCGGATAGGGACGGGGATGGGGATCATACTCCCCACTCTCTGAGAATCCCTGAAATATTCAATTATTAAAATACCCTTATATATAAAATAAATTATGTATACTAAATAAAATTGTAATTTGATTGATAGATAATCTTTTTATATGAAATAAGAGAATATATTTATAGTTTTAAATAAATTAATTCAAATCTATGATTATTTATTGATTTAAATTGATATTTTTAATCATTTATTTGTTTTTAATGTTATTAATGCTTAAAATGTAATACAATTTTTCTCATAAAAATTTCCCATAGAGTCCCCATGGATCCCTGTTTCCCGCAGGGATGGAGATTAATCTCCTGCCCAATTGCCATCCCTAGCTTGCTGAACTATAAATGCCAAAATGTCTGTAGTAATTAATAAACATTTATACAAAATCCTGAATTTAAATGTTTTATTTCCTCATTCATGAATTTTGATTTAGTAACTGGAATTGCTTTAGGAATGGGGAGATCGCTCAATGCTTGCAACAATTGCACTTGGTGCTGCTCAGGTGCATTTCAACTTCTGAGTTCTGAGGCAACTTGTAGTAACTTTTGTTCAATACATTAAGCTCAATAATCTGATTATTTACAGTCTCCTTGGGGTGTGGCAAGTGGAGCCATCTGTGGACATTTGCTTGCAACATTTCTTGCAATTATTGGAGGAGCATTACTTGCTAACTACATTTCTGAAAAACTGGTAGGGGTCGCGATCTTGTCTTCTATTTAAGTTCTGAACTATAAGAAATACTTCCTGCGCACTAGTTAGTTACCTTCACATTGGCTCATACTAATTTAGTTGGCAAAATCCCAGTCACAGGAAATATGTTTAAGAATGCAGTTAAGTTTAGAATGTGCCAACTATGTTAGTAGAAGACAAAATCTTCTATCCTAAAGCTACTCTTTGGTCAAGAAAATAAGCTTTAAAATTCTAATTAGGTTATCAAACAAAAATCTTTGAGACAGAGTATGAGACAAGGCATGAGATAGAAAATGTGAACCTCAATCTTGTTAGTAAGAGTTAATGTAAGCGTTAATTAGTATGTGAATAGTATTACAAAGAACCATTAATCTCGGAAAAAGCTATTTGCATAACTTTTTGTGCACACTTCAATGTATACCTATCTTTTTTAGTTAAGTTGCAAGGATGAAACTATATACAGAAAAATAAGACATGCAAAAAACAAAAAGTACAAAAATATGTGTGTACAAAGAGATGTGTGTATAGCTTCTATCATTAATCTGATATCTTAAGTCACTTTATGTTCAATCAGGTTGGCTACGTGGGTGGAGGTCTGTTTCTAATTTTTGCTGTGGCCACCTTTTTTGGGGTTTTCTAATATATTATATGGAGCTCAACTTCTTGTTTGTGTGTAATGGGTCAATGATGGTGACATGCACACAAGCTTAAAAACACACAGAATGAAGGACAGAGAAGGTCATGGTTCAACAGTTCAACTTGATTGAAAAATTCCTTTGTAGACATTAGCAGCAGAATGGAGATAGGGTTTTTACCAAATCTGTCAATGGAGGTTAGACTATGAATGATGATTCTCCCTGAGATTAGTTTTTGTAACTTATTTTTATTATAATAATTTGTCTCTTGTCAGAGATTTAAGTTTATTTACTTAAAATTTATTAGTTATCAAGAAATTAGTGATGTCAGTTTCTTCAATATGTTGTATTATGCAATCAATTACATTAAAATTGAGGTTTTTCAGATTACTTTTGTTATAAAAGTTTCAGAAAATATGATTTTTTATATAACACAATGATGTCATACAATTTATATAACTGATTTTATATAGTAAGATAAAACTTATTATTGTATTCATGAGAATGCCACATTTTAAGCTAATTTAAAAAAAAAAAAAACCACTTGTATAGCATGTAATATATCAAAGGAGACACTATCAATCAAGTACAACAAAAGGTAAAGTATAAGGGTGGGTACGGACGTATTGGTGTTTCATCCCAGCCCAAAAGAGGATGAGAGTGGTATGTAATTTTGTGTCTCGATTAATTTTTGAGATGGGATCGAGACAAACAAAATTTTATTTTAGTCTTATCTTAATTCCGTCCTAAATTTTATATAAATATGTCTCGTCTCATCTCGTTCTGAAATTGTCTTAATATATATATATATATATATATATATATATATATATATATATATATATATATATATATATATATATATATATATATATTTGTCATGTTTATTATTTTTTTATACCTCTATTTTAACTGTTTACACACTATCTTTCTTTTTTTTATGTGTTTTTAATACTTCTCTTATTACTTTATATACCTATTTATCATTTTTTTGTCTTTTTTATTTTATAATTTAACTAGGATAGGACTTTTATTCCAAATAATTTTTTGGGATGGGACCAAAACAACCAAATTCCTAACCCGTTTGTGCCTGTGCTCACCTTTAGTAAAGTATTATTTTGACTTAACCAAATGTTTTAAATTTGAAATTTAAAAATATAATTTATTAAAATTAAATAAAAAAATTGTCATTTTTCTAATTTTATTCAATTTTTAGCTCATGCTTAATATGATGCGAATCAAAATCTATTATCTTATTAGCACAAATCATTAAGTGTTTTATTTATTTTAATTTATCAAAATTTATTAATTAATTAGTTTATTTGTTAATAAATTATTTTTATCAATTAATTAATTTTATTAACCAATAAACATGAGGGAGATATTTATTAATTTATGTTAAGAGAATAACATATTTTGAATCATAATGATACTGGATATCAGATAATTTTTACTAAAAAATTATGATTGGACAAAATGAAGTTTCTTGGACTAGTTGCTCAAATGGACATAGTCTGTGGGAGTCATTTGGAGTTCAATCTTTACCCATCAGTGGTGGCGAGCGGTGGATTATGGTAGCCACTAGCAGCTGGCTAAGGGTTGAGCAAAATTCAACCAAACCAAAAATAAATAGGTTTAATCGGTTTGTTACGGTTTTGTAATTTGAAAAAATTAGTTAATGTCAATCAGTTTTGGTTTTATATTTTTTTAACCGATAAAAACTGAACTAATTTACTAAAATATTATGAACTTTAATGTTTTTATATACCATATTATTTAGTGATTTAATTATTTTATTGATTGACTAAATCACTCAAATATTGTGTTATCTTAATATATAAAGACAATCATATATTACTAATTTATATGCATAAGTATGTTTATTGAAAAATATAATTTTTTGGTAAATAAATTAAAAATATTATTTTTGTTATGTATAGATATTTATTTATGTTAATTTTGTCTTCTCTAAATATTTGTGTATATGTTTAGAACCGGAACAAGATAACTTCTATAAATATCTTTATACATTTTTAGGTTTATTATTTATGTATATCTGTTTTATTTATATAATTTTTAATAAGATATTATAGATATTTTAAAAAAATAACTTATTTTAATTTATTTAATTGTCACATTTTTAATTTATAATAAATTAATTAAATATATATTCTAAGTAGACTTAATACTAAAATAAAAAATAAAAAAAATTTTAAAAAAAATTATTACCGTCGAGTAACTATTAATCAATTAAAATCAATCGTTTAATTGATCAAAACTAAACCGTCAATTTTAAAATATAACCAATTTGTTATCGATTTAACAAAACTAAACCCTAAACCAATGTCAATCCAACCGATCCTAAAAAACAAAGTCTTGTCCAGAGCTAGATGTTGATTAATAATGCAATTTCAATTTTTTTAATAAAAAAGATAGTAGTTGAGAAAGTCCCTCTTGCATAATTATCAAAATTATTATATCCCAAAAAAATGAAAAAGCGAGATGCACGGATGTTATCAGGTCCGACAGACGCGACAGCCAAGCCAACCCATTAATAACTTGCATACTTGGTCAGTTCATCCATATCTAAATCCGACAGCGCATGTTATTTTTATTTTTTTTCTTATTTTTTATTTATAATTTATTTTTTAAAACAATAACAAAATAGAAGAATATACATGTGGTTTGTAATAATAACCGTGTAAATGACTTTTCTCATTTATAAATCTCCACTTAGATTTTTTTAAAATAAAAAATTTATATTTACACTAATTATTATATATCTTAATATATATATATATATATATATATATATATATATATATATATATATTATAAAAATAAAATTATGAAAAATAAGAGATATCAAATAAGTGTAAATAAAACTGTGTGAATATATATTTATATTATTGTGTCCTTTTTTTAAATTTTATTAAATTTTTTTTTACTTCTTATCTTAAACTATTTCTAAATTTTAAAATTAGGATAACTGAGCTTACTTATTCACACAAATATTTACCCGGACAAGTATAAAATTTTAGTATCTTGTAATTAAATTGAAAATAAATTTTTTATATGATCAAAAGGGCGAATAAATTTTTAAAAGGATTTGATGTTACAAGTTTTATTTTAATTGTGAAATTTTTTTTTTTTTTGATGCTTTGTTCCTAAGCATTTAATACATTAAATTTATCTAACATTGAAGTGACAGCTAACTTTTTTTAATTAAAAATTCATTGAACAGAGATATATGACTTATTAAAGCAAAGACCAAAGTGCATAAGTGGTCTCTATATATAGATAAGAGAATATTTATATAAGAGAATATTTATTAAGTTTTGAATAAGAAGATTGATATTTTGGATAACCAAAAAAGTTGGCTTTAATTTTAGATGTTAAAAGGGAACAATTATGGAGAGGGACCCACCCAAATGAGAAGAAAAGCACTTAAAAGGATTTTATGGGCAACTAGCTTTTGTCAAAATTTGAATGGTCGCTTCAAACGGTTGGATGTCGATTATTTATTACAAAGAATTAATGTATTGTCACAAAGAAATCTCATCCCTAAAATTTAAGTTAGGAGCCCAAAAATAATTATGTATTGTTTTTAATATGACATTTAGATGAGTTATATCTTAACTTACCCTTCAAAAAAGTATTTACATATATTATTAGGTTAAAATATTATTTTAATCCTTCTTAAATAAGTTATTATAAAATAATTTTTCTTAGATTAATTGTTATAAAATTATTCCTTTTAAATTTAAAATTATAACAAAGCTGTGATTCTGTCATAATATTTTTAAAAAATTCTTGACCTGGCTTTTAATTTTCACACTTGGATTATTACTAATAATTTTAGTAATTTAGATATGAATAAGAGATTGATTCTTGAACCCAAGGTTCTTTCCTTTTCCTTTATGACTCTTATTAATGAATAAGATATATAAAATCCTAACTATACATGTATTTTTTTGGTACATTAACTATAAATACACCTTTTTAAAAATAGGAATACAAGTGATTTTTTGCTATTAAATGTTTTTATATATAGTATTCTTACCTTAGAATAAGACAAATGTAAGTCCTCTACCAGTGTTCTTTAAGTTCAAAATTTTTCATTATTCCCTTTACTCTAAAACTTTGCTTATCTTATATTAATCAAACATACATTGATTTACAACACATTATCTGCAAAATCATATCTAACCAAAATGTGAATTCAAATTTAGTTACAAGTTTGAATACTTTATTGATGGATAATATTTAAATAAAATACTTTTTGAACCATGAGGCTATTGGTGAAAATATTCCACATCAATTGCATGGAGATTATGTGACCTTTTTACAAAAAAATTATGCCACACAATTGAGATATCAACAAAAATAAAAAATAAAAAAAATACACAAGTTTATATTCATGTTAGTGCATATATTGCATTTTCTTTAAAAGAGAAAAAAAAAAAAAAAAAGAGTGCTTAACACACTCCTCCATTTTTCTTATACATTTCTTCTAATTATATGTATTTTAAACAAACTCTCTCCATTAAGAGGCATTTTTAGTAACACCCAAAAAAAAAATAAAAAATTAGAGCAGGGGAAGCTTACCACAAATTTTAGTGAGGATATATAGTAATCCTAACAAAAGAAACCATACTATTTAAATGCAAATTGTACAAAAAAATAATAATTTGATTACTAGGCATACTATCTATACATTTATTTATATACATACATTTTTTTATCTCTTTTTTTATTTGTTTTGCATATATCTTAATTTTTATTTTTTTATAATTTTACTCTTATAATATAACTAATGCGTACAACTATCTTTTCTCTTTTGTTATTACTCCCTTAGTTATTTTTTATTTCGTTTAAGGTTGAATCACATAAATTAAGTTACGTATTAATTATTCTTGATTAAAGTTATTTATTATCTAACTTTCTATTCTGCCTTTGTCTAATTTTACTCTCTAGGTCTTTATTATTCTAATTACTCCATTCAAAAAAAGATAAAAATGAAAAATTCACAATAATTATCTTCTTAAAATTTTAAAACAGATAAATAATAATAACAAAAATTTAGTCCCCAAACCACCTGTAAAAAGTAACAAAAAAAAATACCAGCTTAACTAGCCTCTTTTTGGCTTGTGCATATATTTCATTTCAGTGATGGAGACATGTACAATTAGATGGAACACTGAAGTAATGATTTTTCTTTTTCTGGGATTTCCATAATTATCTTCCCATTAAAAGTAATTTTATTTGAAGCATAGGATATTAAATGTGTTCCAACAAAGATTTAAATTTTGGTTCTGTCACATCAAAAAATTGAATTTTGGAAAAATATATGTTATTTGGTTTTTTTTTTAAAAAAAAAAAAGCGAAGACGGTACAGTGCACTTGACTATTCAACTTGGGAGAGTGGGCAAGGACGAAAGAATCTCTATTTAAAGTCTCCATAACCGAGAATCAGATTCTTGGTATTCAGTCATATTCTCTTTTCTCTCTAGCTGTTTCAGTTGTTCTTCCTCTGCGTCTGTTTTCCTTCAATGTTACAAATCCAAGCGCTGGAATCACTGCAAAAGCAGAAGGAATGTGCAGCCGATGAAATGCTGGCGAAGAGGGGAACGAATTGGAGGAAATTGAGGAAGAGCGTGATTCGGAAATACCCAGAAGAAGACGAAGAAAAAGAAGAAACTGTGAAAGGAGATGAAGGGGAAAAATTGGTAGAGGAGCTTCGTCAGGACCCATTGGAGGTGCTCGGTAAGGACATAGTGATGATGATTCTGAGCAATCTCGATGCGCGCAGCTTGGCGTTATCACTTGCTGTTTCTCGTGCCTGGTATGGGCTTGCTTGCAGCGATAGCCTTTGGTAACCAAAGGTTTGTGTCAGCTTGCTCATTTCTCACTCTGTTTTTTTTTTTTTTTTTTATTATTTTGGGTCTGAATCTGGGATTGTGATTGTTTCTGAGGAAAGTTTTGAACTTGGAGAAACTGTGGTACTGGGAAATGGCCAAATGGGATTGGAAGATGCAAATTTGGTTCTCTGGAAAATTGCATGCCTTCTGGGTGCTAAATTGTTTATGCTTTTGATGATTTCTGATTATGGTTTCCTCCTTCTGGGAATTTTTTTGGATAGACTGTGTTACGGGGAAATGGTTCTGGGTTTATGTAATTTGGTCTCTACCCAATTGGATATCCTTGCTTTCATGCAGTTTTGGGTACTAATTGTTGTTTCTTGAATAATCTGATATTGGGATTGCTTATGTATGCTATCAAGGTGTGAAGCACAGATTGCTAATCAAGTAAATTTTCAAATATTAATAACAACATATTTGGTTGGAATTGATTAGATGGATGACTTTAATGTCTAATTGAGATTTAAGGGTCTACCCAGAATAGCTTAACTCAACAATTATTCTATTTTAAAAGATAGAGAAAAATACTATTTTTTGTTCTTAGACACTATCTACCATTAATAATCTACCCTGACACTTATGAATTAACAAAATCAACTCTCACACTTCAAATCATTAACAAATATATCCTTATGTTAATTTTCATCCTAAACACTAACAGAACTTGCCTACGTGTCACTTTCTTAGTGTGACACGTAGACAAGTTCCATTGAGTATCATTAACGGAAATTAACAAAAGGGCATATTTGTTAACTTTGAAGTATGAAAAACGATTTTCGTCAATTCAGAAGTGTTAAAGATAAATTTGTTAATGGTAGATAATTTCAGGATGAAAATAATTTTTCTTTTAAAAGATATACTAATCCATAGTGGATAATTGAAATAGACAAATAATGAGTTATTGGTTTCTCTCTTCTCCACATTTAGAGTCATGATTATGCTCAATTCCTACTTTGTAGTTTCTATATTATGGGCATGAAGATTCCTATTTACTGTATATGCTTGTAGTTGTAATCACAAAGAAAATGAAGGAATGTTGGGAGAAATACTTATATGATTCTTCAATTTTCTTTCTTTCCAGTGTGAGGAACTGTGGATGGGAAAAGCACACATTCCTCGCTTTTCACTTGACCAGGGTTTGTCAAAGTTAGCTGCTTATTCATTATCCATCATGGATTCCAAACGTGTGCGTTGGTAGCATTTCCTTTGCACTTGTGTTACCTGGGATTGGCAATTTTCTTTCCAGAATATTCAGTCGAAGATGGATAGGAATCTAGAAGCTCTAACCTCTTCTTATTTTATTATTAATCAGACCCGGATAATGAAGGAAGATATGTGATCATGCCTGGGAATTTCACTTTAACAGGGTATGTTTCTTTCAATGCTATAACATGATTATACATTCCTGGTGTGAACTGATTCTTGACATATCATGCTAAAAATATCATGCCTAGTTATTAGCTTGTAGTGTTCAATAAGTAGCATTTCTCTGGATATAAATATTCAATAAGTGGCAGATATCAGTAAAGGATGATTATGATGCATGTGAAAATAATGGCTGAAACATACATTAGAACAAAGTGCAAAACATCTCCAAGTTAATATCCTGAAAATGTTAGTTTATCTGTTGCTAGTGGATGCGTAGCCGCACAAGAAAAAATAAGATATGAAATGATTGCATAAGATAAGATATTGGAATGGCACCTGTTGAGGAGAAGATGATAGAAAATCAGTTAAAGTAATTTGGACATGTGCTAAGAAGGTTGTTAGAGGCACCTGTGAGGAAAGAAAGGCAAAGGCGAACCTAAAATGACACTTGGGGAAGTCATAAAAAGGATCTCGCAATTAATAATATTTCAAAAAATTTGGTTTATGATAAAGCACAATGGTGTAATGCTATCAATGTAACCAATCTCACCTATTGGGATAAAACTTATTGTTTTTGCTGATGCAAGGACATCATTAGTAAGTAATTTATAAGTACTTTAGTAAGTGTTCTCTAAGCCTTGAGACCTACCTAGTGAACCCCGTACGCAACTCATTTAAACTTTTATATACTAAAAAAGAACTAACATTTTATGTTTTTTTAGTAGTGTCATGCTTCCTTGCCTAAAGATAACATGAGAATGACAGATTTATCACAGTGAATGTAACACGGTTGTATTTGTAAACAATGAACAATGGCTACATTGTGTTGTGCAGGGTGCCCCAAACTACTGGCGTAACCTCGATCCTTATTGGAAGGGAACTGGCTCTCCGATGCGGCGTTTCTTCCACCCAGACGGCAGCCAAACTGCAAACCCTGATGATGAGGTTTGGGGTGGTCATGAATGCTGTTACTCTGTTGTCACCAGCTTTCTTGGCGAAGGAACGATCCGGGATCATTATGTGAGGATAAACCGGTGGCCTCAAATGTCTGTGTCCAGGAAACCAGACTGGAGCTGGGAAATGTCCAATCATCTCTATTGTTACTCCAGCATTCCTGATGCAGAAAAGGAAGGAGGGACTGGACCTTCTTTGGTAATTATGTAAATCTACATCTCCCACTTCTCATTTGTGTATATCTTTTTGAGTTCTGTAGTTATTTTCCACCTTGTATTTATGTTCTTCAGTTTCTGTTGCAGCTTAGTTAGTTACAGGTTGACATTAATGATTGATGTGTTTACTTGATAGTTTACTTAGTTACAGGTTGTATTCTGATATCTATGTATACAGTTTTTCTGGCTTTTTAAGTTCAGTGATATATTATCCACAATGATTCTTATCAGCAAGGCATAATTCTGCTTTATATATTAGGAGGGATAGATAGCATATGAATTACAAGAATTGCTAGTTAGCAATCTACAAGGCAATTCTGCAATTCCAATAATAAAAGCATGTAGTGGGATGCTTCGGAAAAAAAAGAAAAAGTAAGTTATAGTTTTTATATATAAAAAAAATGGTTTTAGAAGTTGAAAAAAATTTATTTTTAACTTTTGTTTTTACTTTTGTATCTCAAAAAATATTTTTTATAAAAACTAATCCAAACGAATTCAAAAATTGTTTAAGGTTCATCTTTATTTAGCAGAAACAAGAACAAAAGAGTTGGTTGCAAGTCTGGGATATAAAAACTATTCTTAAGTCCTCAACTAGAAGTGAGATTCCAATATATATTCTTTAGGAATCTGAAAAGAAATCAAGACACCCAAAAAAAGAAAAAAGAAAAAAGAGGAAGAAAAGCCAAAGGGGGAACATTAATATTGAGCAAGTTAAAATAGGAAACAAGTAACAAGGAATATGCATTTGATGGCTATCAAATATCAAAGGAGATTCAACTCAAATGAAAACAGCATAACATCAAAGATGGAAACAACCAGCACCAATTAACAAAGGTACAAAGGTCCAATTTGGTGTAAACACCATTAACCTGTCAAAAGAGCAAGTCATTTTGACAACATAAAATATCAACTCAGATAACTCAATGCTTCACTATATAATCAAGGAAATAACCTTTGCATGATGTTAGAAAATAAAACTAAATTGTTTGGTTTCAGTTTAAGCTCCCTGTTTTTCTCCTTTCACAGTCTTACATTTGGTTCCATATAAATTTACATGTCAATTATTCTCAAACACAACAAACAAAAGATGAGGAATACTGGTGAATGCTTGGGATATATGTTACATCCCACTCAAAATTCTTACAACAAATGCATATTGTCAAGGTATATTTTAGAGTTTCTTAGAATTTTTAAAATTTTTCCGAAACTTTTTAGATTAGTCTAAATGATTCTAGAAGATTCTAGAAAACGCCATAATTCTCTAGAACCTTGTGAAAAACACATGAGTTCTCTAGAAGGTTCTAGAAGCCTATAAAATATTATGGATACTTTTAGATATTTGTAGATATACCTAGGGCCTTGTAGAGTATTTTAGAACAACTTAGTAAGATGTATGAAAATATCTAGATATTTAGGTTAGAAACCTCTAGAACAAGCAATTGTAGCCACACATTTGGGAGGCCAAACAATTATAAATTGGTCATCCCCTCATTTGTAAATCAACCTTGAGTGAGTGAAATTCTCAAGTGCTATTCCCAAACTCTTTCTTGTGTTTATTGCTCTCCAAATTCCTTGTCTCATCTTCACTTCCAAGTGCTAGTTATCCTTATCCCCAAACACAAATAGGCTTACTTAGCATCTCCCATTATGAAATTGTCTAAGTGTCACACGGGTTGAAGAATAATCCCGTGACATATAGCTCTAAAGGCATCAACCCATGGCCTAAAAATAGTTTTAAAAAAAATCTAGAACAAAACCCAACAAGAAAAAGATGAGGAATTGAAACTCCACCATTAAAATAACAACAAAGGGGGAATTAGGCTTCACTATTAAAATAATATTCTTTTGTCATAATAAGATTATAATATGAGCTTTTTAATATTAGTTCAACCATACAAGAAGAAGACTAAACGTGTTATCTCATATCGAGTTTTACTGTAACAAATTGGTCAAAACACATATAAAGTATGACAACAGGATTATAAATTGATTTGTTTATTTATTTATTTTTTTAACTAATCATGGGGAATGAGATTAGTTGATTTTAATCCTATGAGGAGAGCACGAAGAAAATTTAAACGTAGAAAATTTCAACTAAAGATATAAAGCTCTTAGAATCTTATCCATGCAATTGTGTTGTCATGTTTAACCACTTCCTAAAAACATGAATTATTAGAACAAATATTATCTATAGGTTGATTGATCAGGGTTGTTCTGATAGGTGGTCCAAATCATAGATGAATATAGTAGCAAAATTATTCTCCTTAGGATGAGAACCAAACCACACCAAGAGTATTAATTGATAATCAAACATCCACCTCCTTTATTTCCACTGAAGAGTTTAAATACAAAAATAGCACTAACAACTCTTCTATAAATAAAGAGATCACATTAACCAAAGAGAAAAAAAAAAAACTAAAACATGCTTATCAACAATTAATAACCCGCAAATCAACAACTAAGAATCCTATCTCACTAAACCACTAACAACAAAACCACATCCGACTAAACCACAAACAGCAACAAAAGCCATGAAACAATAAAGGAGGGTTATTTACAAATATATTAAGAGGATAATATAAATTAAGTCGGAGTTATTTACAAAGTTATTATACTTATTTCTTCGAGTTAAAAAAAAAAAGAAATAATTTTCTCTTGCTTTTAATTTTCAATATAACAAATGAAAATATTTCTTATTTATTAAATTAAATATATTTTAGGCATTATTTCTATTTTCTCTGAAAATGAGAACATGAAGTGGTCAAGTCAAAGCAAAGGACCGGTTGTTGAGTTGAAATTGATTTTCTTTTTTTTTTAAAAAAAAAATCTATTTTCAAAATTTCAATCTTTTTTCTTGAAAATAACGTATGACTTGCTTTTTTAGGAGTTAATAATTTAGTCTGATTTCGAAATCAAAAGGATTCAATTAAAAAATTTGCATGTATGGGCTTCTCAAATGATACATTAGCATATTTCCTAATTTTTATTGAATTTAAGTAATTGAATAAAATTTTGAGTTTTATACAATGTTTAATATATATTCTTAGAAAAAAGAAAAGGATAGGAATATTTCTTCCTTGAATTTGACATAAAAATTGAAAATATATCCTTAGAATGTGAGATTCCTTATAATAGATTTAGACTTCTATTCTCATCAATATATTCACACCTAAAGAGGTGAAAATATTAAATTCCTAGATATAAAATATTAGGTTACGTTAGGTTGTAATTCGAGAAATATCAAGTATTTACCCAATAAAAAAATGAAACATCTTTTTTTTTTTTAAATAAAAAATTAATAATTTTTTATTACATTTGTAATTTTATTAAATTTAAATTAAATTAATTGATATTTAATATAATATTAAATATTAATAATAAAAAAGTTATATTAAATAATTTTACATTTAAAAAATAATTTTACTATCTCAATATATTTTATATTCGTTGTAGTGGTAAAATTTGGTTTGGAATGGTTGCATAAAACTTATGCAACCTTTAAAAAACATCACTAGAAAATCCTTTTAGGTATGTAAAATGAGGATATAACAACAAAAAATCAAAACTTAAACCAAACAAAATCTAAAATGAAAAAAAAAAAGACAAAAATGTTGCAAGTGCTTTATGGTGCGAATATGGGTCGGGGCGTGGGAGATCCAGTCCAGTAACGGGTCAAGCTGTTAAAGTAATTCAGAAGTTGAAAATTTTCGGTAGTTAAAAATTGAACCCTTAAGGCCCGTTAACAGAGAATCGGTTTAAAACGTAAAACCCTAAACCCTAGAAGGTGCTCCTTCTAGAGCCTTCCTCTTCCCTTGAAAAGCCCAGCTCTCTCCCCACCCTCCGTGTTCTATCTTCCCTCTTGCACTGTTTCTCTCCTTGTTCTTCAGTGTCTTCTATTCTTATAGATTTTCCAATTACCCATTCATCAACCTCTTATTCCACACTATGTACCGCTTTGCATCAAGCCTCGCCTCCAAAGCTCGGTATGTCCCAATGATGTTTCTTTGTGCTTGAGAGAGCTTGTTAGAAGTTTTGAACTTTTCTGAAATTCCCATTTGCTAGCTTTGATTTTCTGTGTTTTAAAAAATTTCTGCTTTTTTGCGGAGAAAATCTGGAAATGGGTTCACGCAAATATGCGTTTTTGGGGTCTTGGGTTTTAAATCTTACAATATTGCTTACTTATTTGTGCGGGTCATTTTAGCTTGATAATTCCATTCTTTGAACTCGATGTCAAGTTTCTAAACGATGAAATATTCTGACTTTTGTTTGTTTGTTTTGGCTTGCAGGATTGCTAGGAGTAGTACTAAACAGGTGAATCATTGTTCTTGGAATTGCACATTTTCAATCAAAAATTTTTTTTGATGAATCCTTTTTTAACCTTCAATCTTTATTTTGTCTCTGTTCTCTTCATTGCATGCTATAGGTTGGCAGTAGGTTGAGTTGGAACAGAAATTATGCGGCCAAAGACATTAAATTTGGTGTGGAGGCCCGAGCTCTGATGCTCAAGGGTGTTGAAGATCTTGCTGATGCTGTCAAAGTAACAATGGGTCCTAAGGTGACACTTCTAACAGATGCCTGTTGTGTTTTACATCAGTTTTGTGGATAGAGAAGTGAACGAGAGAGGAGAAATGGTTGCAATAAAAACTGTCAGTGTTTTGGTTATTCAAGTTTTCTGATGTTTATTGAGATCACTTCGCTGCTTTTTTAAGAGAAAAGCATCTTTATTTAATGGGAGCGTGAATGGCAACATTGCCGGCATTCTTCTTCTGCAACTTCATTTTTATATTTGATGATAGGCTCATCACGTAGTCACTTTTGTTCATGATAGCTGATTTCATTTTATGCTCTTCTAGGGGCGCAATGTGGTGATTGAGCAAAGCTTCGGTGCTCCAAAAGTTACAAAAGATGGAGTAACTGTTGCAAAGAGCATAGAATTCAAGGATAAAATCAAGAATGTTGGTGCCAGTCTTGTAAAGCAGGTTGCAAATGCAACAAATGATGTGGCTGGTGATGGTAAGCTGCTTTTATCAATAAAGTCAATTCTTCATCATTGAAGGCTATTTTGTGATTTATGCTAATCTTGCCTTCATGCTTTTGTGACAGTTAGAAATTGCCTTGGTTTTTGTACTTCCATACTGGCGTGCCTTTTTTATGTAATTTTTTGTTGATATTGTTCCTGTCACATGAATGTTTGCAGGGACCACATGCGCTACAGTCCTTACGCGTGCAATCTTTACTGAAGGCTGCAAGTCAGTTGCAGCTGGAATGAATGCAATGGATCTTAGGCGTGGTATAACTATGGCTGTTGATACTGTTGTTACAAACTTGAAAAGCAGAGCACGAATGATCAGCACATCAGAAGAAATAGCTCAGGTTTGTTAATTAAACTCCATGGTCTATCCTTGATTTATTGCTGCTAGCCTTAAAGCTAGCAAGAACTGAAAGTTTCTACTAAGCTTCTGATGTTTCAATTTCCTGTTATAGGTTGGAACAATATCATCAAATGGAGAGATAGAAATTGGAGAGTTAATTGCAAAAGCTATGGAGAAAGTTGGTAAAGAGGGAGTGATCACAATCTCGGTAAGTTGTCATATGATTATATCTTCTCTCCATTTTATTCATTTGTCTAGGAGTTTTGGGGCAAATAAGGGGTGTGGTTGCTGGTGCTCTTGATGATAGTTATGGGTTTTCTATCTGAGGTTTATATTTTCCTTTTTTACTGGGATCATCTTGTCGCATAGATGATGTGTGTGCACTCCTTTTAGCTCCATTAATTCCATATGCAGATTATCCATCTTGGTCTTCCGTTTTTTGATCCTTTTTCTTTCTTGCCCTTTTCCCAGCCCACAGAGACTCTGGTTTAGATTTGTGTGCTGGACTTTTCCATCTGTGCTGGGGACCTAATTTCTTTTAATTGTTTCAGGATGGCAAGACTTTATATAATGAGTTGGAAGTTGTTGAAGGAATGAAGCTAGACAGGGGCTATATATCTCCTTATTTTATTACTAACGAGAAGAACCAGAAATGTGTATGTCCTCTCTCCATTTTTCTTCTATATAACAAGTCTTCTTATGGATTAGTTTATATGTAATCATACCACGTTTTGGTGCTAATAGGAACTTGAAGATCCACTCATTCTAATCCATGAGAAGAAAATCTCAAGCATAAATGCTGTCGTTAAAGTGTTAGAGTTGGCTTTGAAGGTAAGTAATGCCAATCAGTTTCTTTTGTAATTAATTAATTATTTTTTTAATTTTTGGTTGACACTTACTTATCTTCAGAGACAAAGGCCGTTGCTCATTGTTGCTGAGGATGTGGAAAGTGATGCGTTGGCAACTCTTATTTTGAACAAGCTTCGTGCTGGAATCAAGGTTTGTTTTGCCCCTGCCTGTGGATTTACTTTTTAAGTAGTATCTAGTAATTTTGACTTTTTGATTTTGCTGATTTGATGTGATTTCTGGTGCCTTTTCTAGGTATGCGCCATCAAAGCTCCTGGATTTGGTGAAAATAGGAAAGCTGGTCTCAATGATCTTGCAGTTCTTACAGGAGGTGAAGTAAGTCTTCTATTCCGAGAGATTAAAGCTACATGAAATCCTATTTACGAACAGTCTGAGAATAATATTGTTTTCTTCTATCCTATTAGCTTATTACTGAAGATCTTGGCATGAATCTTGAGAAAGTGACCCTCGAAAGTCTTGGCACTTGCAAAAAGGTGAGCTTTAGGCTTCATTGAAAAATCTTGAATAATACTGTTTTCTTCCAATATTGTTGTCTTCTTCCCCTTAAAATGACTGAAATATGCCTGAGCACTTTCGTGCCTTCTTTTGGGTTAAAAGTTCATTGGATGGTTCTGTTTAAGGATATTGACCTTTCTTCAAGCATTATGTTTCAGCTTGAAACAAACATAGACTGAATTCTCCCCCTTTCTGAACCTAGTATAGGGTTTGATGTAGATCACTAATTAATATTATTGATGTTTTAGGTAACTATTTCTAAGGATGATACTGTTATTCTTGATGGAGCTGGTGACAAGAAAGCAATTGATGAAAGATGTGAGCAGGTTTGTGTTAAGCTCCTTTTAGATGGGGCTGTATTCTGATTCCAGACAATGATCTATTAAATTGTTATTCCTGAATCCTGGTTTAATTTTTGCCGTGAATTTTGATGAACAGATTAGGTCAGCAATTGAAAATAGTGAATCTGATTACGACAAGGAAAAATTACAGGAAAGATTGGCCAAACTTTCTGGTGGTGTTGCAGTGTTGAAGGTATCTTACTTTAGTTCATTTCATTTGTTAGGCTAGACAGTTTCTCTCCTGGTAAAAATCTTGAAGTGGCACTGTAATGGCCACAGTAAATTTTAAAAAAATGTCTTTTTTTTGGTAGATTGGAGGAGCCAGTGAGGCTGAAGTGGGTGAGAAAAAGGATAGGGTGACAGATGCTTTAAATGCAACTAAGGCAGCTGTGGAAGAGGGTATAGTGCCAGGTAAGTTACGCCACTGACTGTCATTTGGCTAAATTTATGACCTCTGTTCATATCTAATCTACTTCGCATTTACAGGTGGTGGCGTAGCTCTTCTTTATGCATCAAAAGAATTAGACAAGCTTCAAACTGCCAACTTCGATCAGAAGATTGGTGTCCAGATTATCCAAAATGCTTTGAAGGTCTTCCATACCATTTTCTTTTTGTCAAGGCCACTGGCGAATAAGTCTAGCGTTTCCATTTTCTTATGCTTTAACATAGCATATTCTCTTTTGGCACATTCTACAAATTTATGCACTGAATTTTCCTTTTGGTATCATTGTAACCTAAAGTGTGATCTAGTTGCTCATGTCACCTATTTCAACAAACAATGCAGACACCTGTGCACACAATTGCATCAAATGCGGGCGTTGAGGGTGCCGTGGTTGTTGGCAAGCTCTTAGAACAGGACAACCCTGATCTTGGGTACGATGCTGCCAAAGGTCAGTGACATGCTTATGTTTACTTTCCATGTCAAATGGCATTAAACTGTGCTGTCGTTTACTGATTCTATTGGCTTTTTCTGGTTCGTAATTAGGTGAATATGTTGATATGGTGAAATCTGGAATCATAGACCCACTGAAGGTGATTAGGACAGCATTGGTCGATGCAGCTAGGTAAGGGTATTGTGGTTGTTTAGATATATGCAATTATTTTAGGTTTAATTTTTTTTAGTCCTTACTATTTCACTCAAATTTTATAAAAGTCCCTATAATTTATAAATGTTTATGAATTAGTCCTTGTCAAATAACTCCGTCAATTAATTTCATACTATTAATCCTCATAGTTTTTGCTAATAAATGGTTAATTTTCAATATTTTAAACTTTTAAAATTATAGAGATTAATTTGTAAATGTTTGTAAACTATAAGAATTAATTTTTAGCGTTTTAAACTATAGGTATTTTTTAAAATTTTGTCTAAAACTATAGGATCTATTGCTATAATTAAGCCATTATTTTATATATTTTGTTAGAGTTGTGCTTTGCGTACCACTCTTTATACACACCCACTTCTCCATTTTCTCTTTTTTGCATCTTTTTTACTTTTTCTGATTACAGTTTTGTTCCTATAATGTAACTAAAAACAGAGAAGTGTACACATGGGTGTAAAAAAGTAAATGTACAACTATCATATCCCATTTTGTTTTCTAACTTGTAGTTCACCTTTTTCTGTGCAGTGTTTCATCTTTGATGACAACAACAGAAGCTGTTGTTTCTGAACTTCCAAAAGATGAAAAGGAGTCTCCAATGATGGGTGGTGGTATGGGTGGCATGGATTATTAACTAGCTGTTTTCTTCCTGTTTCTCAATTCCTGGCCTCCTTTCAATTGGACATTGAACAAAGAAAATTGTTCTTGTTCCACATATAGCTTTTCTTTTTGTTTTGTTGTGAGAAGGCATCCATGTAACCATAGTGAGATCTAGAGGTAGGTAGTAAGATCTCTGATTCTTGCAGTGAAACAAAATTTAGATAAAACAATTTTCCTAATGGAAGTTGATCTTGTACTTTCAGACTTTTAGCTCATTTTTCCTGTTAGAAGTTTGGAGTCTATAATTATTGGGGTTTGAAGCTCTGAATCTAATCTATTCTGGTTTATTTGAAAGTGGGATTCCATCTAAGATGCATGAGAAAACAGAATGGATTCTCTTGTTTTCTACTTCAATGTTCCCTTGAATTATGAAATTATAGTCACTGGGTAGGCAATTAGATGAAATTTAGATGCTCTCTCAGTTTGATCTTGCATCCTTGAAGTTTACAGTTTTATCCTTATAATTTTTTTTTTTAAAAAAATTAAAACAGAGATGTGGGTGTGAAAGCAATATTTCCTAATATGTTCATCCAAGTCTTGGATTAGTTCCATGGAGATCTACTTTCCTGGTTTCTCCATTCTCGCTTGTTGAACTTTGTTCAGGGCACGAAAACTAGCACACAAGAGGTGTATAGCGTCTGGCTCTTATGTTTGCTCCACTTGGCTCAGGGGATATAGCTCAATTGGCAGAGCTGTGCTCTTGCAATTGGGTCATTGCAATTGCGGGTAGGATGTTTAATTGTCTATGTTGTAAAGATAGAGTCAATTCCAATGAACTTATTGGAGAGTCAAGACACAAAATGTCTCTATTTATTTGATTAAAAATTGAATTGGATTTAATAGATGAATATTTTCATATCCAGTCTGCTGAAAATTCAAGCCACTTTACCATTATTATGATATTACTTTTTTTTTTTTTTTTTTTTTGAGATGGAGTTATTTCATGCTAAATGGTGGTGGAATAATCTAATACATAATTTGATTATTTTATCTTCAAAATTACAAATTTGGGCCCCTTTTCATTTTGGTAAGCACAAAGGGTATTCACAAGTTGGAGATTAATTAATTAATTTATTTTTTAAGACAAAGGTCCTTCAAATAGACATAAATTTTTTTTTGAGGTATAAAAATCATCAAAGTGAATGTGTTTGCGCTAATAATATTAATATATATATATATATATATATATATGACACGTGGTAATCTTATAAGAATATTTTTGTGACTAAGATTACCACGTGTCACGTATTGCCTCTATCCTTATATTCTAGAATATAAGCATGATAAAATAATGTCAAATTTCATGACTTTCACAATCTTAAACTACTATATAGAATACAAGACTATTGTGGGTATTCCCCAGTTTGGATCCTTATTTAAGCTTTAAGCCTAAAAGGATCTTACTAAGCACTTACATGTACAAAGCCATGCCTAACTACAAGTTCATGATATAATAAAGTCATATAATATAGTTTAACACACCTAATTCACATCACTTTTATGTGGGACAAAATTATCTGTTCCGCATCTTACGTATCTTTAAAGTAAAAATTGACACAACATTTTATTTTTACATGAACTTGGAGACACATTGAAATTTGCAGTCATCCAAATCTATACTCCCATAAACAGGATGATGACAAGGTTTAGCTAGTTATAGTAGCAACAATTTCTTCTAAATATCATATTCTTGAGTACTAAGATCAAAAGGATTTTGAGTTTGGATGAAATATCTCCATGTCTTCAGGTTGACCTTAACAGATACAACACATCAAAATTAAATGTTAATTGTATAGCTAGACAGATTTATACTAATAATACCAAAACAGAAAATTGTGCAATTCCAATTCACTTTCTTATTAAGAATTGGATAGGCAAGTAAACCTCCAAGGACAAGTAATGATCTAAGATAATAAACTAAGTTATCCATAGTTGCTTACTCATTTTTGCATTGAGTTACATTTTAGACAATAAACTAAACTAAGTTATCCATAGTTGCTTACTCATTTTTGCATTGAGTTACATTTTAGACAATAAACTAAACTAAGTTATCCTTAATTACATTGAATTACTACATATAGTTCCTTTTTTCCATTGTCTACTATTGTCCATCAGGATGATGTCAAGAAAACTAACCATGCAGCTTTAGTGAACAAGCTTGAATTTTCTGATTCAAAAAACTAACCCTTTTAGTTGCTTTGAATAAGTGCAGATTGCTTCCCTCAGCATCAAGCAGCCCAGGGATTTTCATTCGAACTCTCCTGTTTTGCTGGTTTCTTGCCTCGCCATCAAATGGCGCTGCAGAAAACATAATAATTCACTGGAAATCTTGGTCTGTCAGCATCATTTCCCTTTACGGCGATTTCTCGAAGCTGCACAATCTGAACAGTACCATTTTCCTTTCGGTTGTTCTTTGAGACCAACACAACCAAAATGGAACCACTCTATTTTGCACTGTTAAAGCAAATAGCCGTTCCTCAACATAGTTTAGGGATGCAAGTAAAAAAAAAAAGAAAAATATAGTGAGAAGCTAAAGCACATACATCAGGGTTGTCACAAGCAACCATCTCCCCATAGCTAACTTGATTACAAAGGCAATATGTAGGTTCGTTTGGATCAACGGGTAAATCTAGGTCCATCCCAGCGGGGGTTGCAGATGTGGTTTGTGCTTCTGTTGCTACCGCAGCTGCCGCGACTGATGCCGTTTGGCGTGACCTGAAGTAGTTTTAATTCAAATAATATCCATGAGAGTCGACATAAATGTATCTATCAGAAAAATCTAAACTTTTATTCAAATAAGATGTTAACGAAGGTACATTAATAATTTAGGGATACAAGTCTAAGAGAACTACGTTAACTAAAATTTTAGACTAGGGTTTTGTAGAATTAGTGTGACTTCAGGATCCAGCATTTCATATCCTGACAAATTTCAAGACTACTGGGGTTTCACCATTAAGTATATAAATTTTATTTTATTTTTTCCTTTTATTCTGTCCCACCAAACAAAAACTCCTTTTCTCTCTTCCCCCCACTCCCACCCCCTCTCTCCCCTTATTTTTCCTACTATTATGTCACTTTGTGATATCCACTCTGGTTCTTCAGCATTTTACCATGGAATTCACTCTTTTCTATGCATTTGAATTCAGCATCCTCCTTAATTCAAGAAACATAGGGAATAGGCAATAACCCAAATCAGGAAAATAGAGGATCCTAGAAAAGGACTTTACTTATAAAACAAAATAGCATTCAATCTACAAACCTACTAGAGTAATAACACGTGCAACGTGGCATGCCTGTGCATCTGTTAAACAACCAACATTTTTGAAATCAAGCTGAGGCAGATTTTTGTTCAAGTTTTGCTTGTGGTATCAGCAGTTATAGATGAATGAAAAATCAATATCACTATGACTGTAGTGGTCATTTTCCAACTCAATTAATGTATTAAACTCTAAGTATCTAACCATAGCAACAAAATTGCGCCAGATAATGTGGAAGAGATACATATCTTCAACATAAAATTGTCCTAGGTGAGAAATCAAGGTGCAGGTATATAACAAAACATATTAACCTAAGAAGACAAAAAACAGCGGCAGACTAGAATTAGTGAAGAATTTAGCACAATATGGGATAAGCATCTAACTAATTTGTAGATTTAGTAACTTAGTACACTCCAATATATAGGACAATGGTTTCTCATGCTCGTGATAGCATTTGTGTAAGAATATCACATCATGACTCCAAGAAAATAAATCTTAGTTAAGTCAAGATATGTACTGGAAACAAAAGTTTATAGCAACGTGTGCATGTGGGAATAGTCAATTAACCACCAGTTGGCAAAACCTTCAACTTCCCACCATCCATATATATCTATTCACCTCCATATTTACCACAAGGTGCATTCACTAGAGATTAAAATGGGAAAAAGAACTATAGGATAACACTGATCTTAATTTTCTTTCCAGCAATCTACCGCAAGCTGTCTATTAACTCACCATATTCTATCTCTCTGTACAGATTCTAAAAAGAACCTCCAATGATTCTCGTTGTCCCTATAATCTAAATGATTTACCAAACCTAGTCTTATATTCTCTTAGGTAAAGTTAGTATCCCCTCGTAGATGTGACTCCCAACTAATAACTCAATTAGCAGAATGTCAGATGTAGAAAATTGTGAGTGCAGAAAAGACCATTCCAAGTGACAGTTTATATAAATTATCACAGAGAATTGGTCCTGGGAAGCTACATACTTTTTACGCCCTCCCCTACCACCTTCATTGCCCCTTCCAGATTTGGTATTACCATCAACACCTGAAGCAGGAACAGTGGCTACTGCAGCATTTTCTCTTTCTGTCATAAATTTGAAAATTAGTGTTTATAAATTTAGAACTTTCAAATAAACTCTAACAATCATTTATAAACTAAACAAATCACGAAAAGATAGAAAGTGGCATACCACGTTGAAGCTCTTCATCAAACTTTTTCAGATATTGATCAAGTTGTTGTATGTGTGTGTCTACCTGCAGCAAAATCATGAATAAGCAAACAGAAAATCTTTGAATAATACAAATAAATCTGTTTCTACTAACTCTAAAAAAGATGCCAAAGTCATGTCTTAACAAGGTTTCTAAATGATGGTATGTACTATGCATAATACTGCCTTCACATATAAGGCACTTGACATGACACAAAATAACAATAACATTTTAGAATAAATTCATTGATAATACAAACAAGACAAATCAATCAAATTTAGCTAAAACGCAAACAAAAATTACAATGTTTTGAAAATATGATCTACTAAGGTTAAAAACCACAACATCAAATTCCATTACAGATATCTCTGACAAGATGTAACATAAACCTTCAAAAATAGATGTAATAATAGATTTTGAGTACCAAATTGTATGCCTGGACAGCCAAGGCAACTTTTTCATCAGCAATTCTGATGCTATGCTTTTGCTCATCAAGTGCCTCATCAGAGAATCTGATAAGTGAAGTATCGGGTGTGATGTTTCCCGATTGTACTCCTCGCCTAATTTCCTCTATTTCTTGTTCACAACGCAGCTCATTTTGCTTTTGAATATCTGTTCATATAATTCACAACGTTTTCAATGGTAAAGAAAATTGGCATACAAAATTAAACCTTCTTCTCAACACAACAAAGTGCACTGGAACACAAATTATCACAAAATGAACAACATGAAGTGTAAAAGAATGATTGTCACGAAAAAATTTGCATGAACAAAAGCTTCAATTTCTTTTTTGGAGGATAGACATGCCTTGAACACAAGCTATGCCTTCACCAATATTATACTTACCCTGTAAACTCTTATCAAGATCACGTAGCAGTGCATACTTCCTTTGAAGAATATTGGGTAGTGAATCTAAATCTGTCACAAATACCCACAAAAGAAAAAAAAAATGAATTTACCTTTAAAAAAAAACTGTATTCATTTCATATTGGCAATATTCCTACAACAATAACATACATATAGAAAGAGAAATAACAAAACGATGACAACAAAAAAGCTAAGGCAGGAATGAAAATCAACAAACAACAAAATGATTTTCAATAGAGGAAAAGAAGGGAAAGATTACTGGCTTGAAATTCTTCAAGGAATGACATCAGGATAATCTAGGTTCTAGGGTTTCACAGAAAATTTCTGAGTCCTTCGACGACAGGATTACCGACACGCTAAATCTGGAATTTTTCCACCTGCACTAGCTTTATCTATCTTTATTTCATGCTCTTCCCCCTTTCCCTCTGTTTCCTGTTCTTGTTCTTACACTCTATCGTTAACTCTTCACCTTCCCCCCTATTGCTTTTGCTTTAGTTGTTTTATTTTTATTTTATTTGTGTTTTTTTTTTTTTCTTTCTTTTTACTCTAGTTGTATTTTCCTATTTGGTTATAATAAGTGTATTGGATTATAAAAGAAATTAATACTCGTGTTTTTTTATCTGAAATTAATACCCATTTTTTTATGAGAAAATTAATACCCGTTAAAACATGGTTTAAAAATAGTTTATAATTTCATATAAAAAATAGTTTATAAATCTTATGTAGAAAAATTAGTTTACGGTTCATATAAAAGAAGTATACTTTATAACCATTCTTATTCTTTAAAAAATAGTAAATTAAATGGTATTTTCCTCAAAGCAATCATATCTGTAATTGTATTTTAGATGATTTAGTTTTTTGCTTAATGATAATTATAAAAAAGTTAAAAATATAGTTGAAAAAAAAAATTAATGTCACTTTTTAACTTTTTCATAATTTGATCAATTTATTGTAATGAAATAGTGTATAATTTTTTTATAAACATCAAAATATTTTGATGGAATAGTTCTATTATTTTATTGAAAAATGGTACTTTATTTGGTTGTTAAGTATCATTTTTTTTTTTACATTAACCATTAAATCTTTAAATGATTATTATTATTATTATATCTAAGTTTTTTAATTAAAAATTTAAATTTATAAAACATAAGTGAAATTAGACTTTTCTTAGCTATTATATTTTTTAAAAATAATTTAAAAATGTCATATATTTAAATATATATCTTAACTAATATTTTTGTCGGAACCTCTGGTATTACTGCACAAAAATAGAGAACAAACGTAGGAATAGGAAGTCTTAGCCATTTTCAATTCCAAACTCAAGTGTTAATTGCTATCATTTAGAATAGAATAATAGATTTCATGAGACAGGGAGAGAATATCAAAAATAAGAATATCATTAAAAGCACCTTTTCTCTTTGGTTCCTTAAGGAAATTACAATATTTTAAAGAAAAAAAATATTAAGTAACAAACAAATACACAAATCAGGGGAGGAAGGGTGTAATAGGAAGAAATCATTTGTCGTAATAACATAATTTTAAAATATAAAGTTTTGATAATTTTATATCTCAAAATTAAACCTGACTTTCTTTCTATATATTTGAGCTAATATTAAAAATCTTACATCCCATGAGAATATGAAAAACCAAGAAAAGGGAAATAATTAAGTGGTCAATTCTCCTCACTTCATGGGGCAATGACTTCACAATTTCTTTGTGAAGGAATCATAGTATATACTAGTTTCAGAAATTCTGAGTGTCAGTTTGGAAGCTAAAGCCGTTTAGATTACCAACAGAGACTTGAACTTGCTACAACCTGCTCGTTTTCTGGTTCTCCAGAGAATTTGCCAACACAACCAACGCTGCAGTTTCCTGGATCATCACAAGGTTAGAGGTTTCTAGATTTTTCTGGATCATATCCAGATCACACATTTGACCCTGAAAAGTTTGATTACGTACAAAGAACAGTGAACATATGCATTTTATCTCCTAATGTTCGTTAGCACTACAAGAAAATGAAGCAATTTGAAATCACCTGCAGATTATTCCATTGGAATGAGTTTGACAAGCTACCATCCTCACTGACACTGCCACCTGCATGTTATGATTTTAAGCCTTGGATTGCTTATTTGAAAGAGCGTGCTGTGGAAGTTGCTGTTGTTGATGTTGCTGCTGTGACTGAGCCAATCTTAACTGCACAGAAGAAACTAACATTTTGTAAGACTTGAATCATGTGGTGATTGAGTTTAAGAAGAAAAAGAAAAATATTATTTATGTCAACCACAATTCTCAAGAATCCATATTTATCTATATCTATATTTAATCGGACAAAAGTTGATAAGGTTTTGCCAAAATACACCTTCGGACCCACACTCTCCTTTTCTGGCATGTGTCCACTTCTACCCTCCTAAAAGCTTGCTTGGCACATGTATATGCTAATATGAACTTCTTTGTCTTACCGGCTTTGTTTTTTTTGTGTTTGCTTTATCCACTTTTAAATTTTGAAAATATTATATTTGAATGGATGGAGCAAGTTTACACGAGATAGATATATAAGTGAGTAGAGCAAATTTACATGGGATAGATATACCCCATGCATAGCACAGGTCTAAAATAATGAAGAGTTTTTTACAAATTGAGAGGGGATGTGAGTGGCCCAGAGTGATATGTGCTGGAATTCAATTACACAAATGATAAGCCAACAGGAAATACCTTAATCAAATGTCTTTCCACTTGATCTACAGATAATTCTAACACAGTTGATGCAAGGATATATTTCAGCTCATAGAATGAGATCGGCTGATCCAAGAAGTCTAGCACATTCTTTTATGGCTGCATAAGAGTATGAATTCAAACATCAAATATAAAAATTATATTTTCCTGATTCATTTGAATTCTTCTTCACATCTAGTCATGGCCATGCAAGTTCACTAGTTACCATTTATCGGCAAGGCAAGTAGCAGAAAAACAACATGTAGATGCGAATACTTAAACTATCCTCAGCAGTAGATTTCAGCCTACTTGAAGCACCAAAATTTAACCACACAAGCTGTTTTGTCAACCAAATTAAATACAACGACTTAATGTAATTAAAAACATTGATAAACATATGAATAAGAAGGAAACTAAAAATAAGATGACATGAAAATTGTCTGCATTCTACAATATGAATAACAATAGACAAAACTGCCCAGTGAAAATAAGTTGATTTCTTTGAATGAAAACCATGATTGAAGAAGTATAAGATAAGACAACTGTTTAATTCAATTGAAACACCAAGTCCCAAATCATTAGAGCACAGCCACAGTAAAATTTTCGGGACTCAATATCCCGATAATGTAGTACTTTATCAAAGGCAGCAGACGTACAAGTATACACACATGCACAAAAACTAAATTGGATTGTCAGACAAATAAAAGTGCTAGAAAGACTTGAAATTAAATTTCCCTTTTTCTTATCTTCGTTTATTCCTGTCTTACCTTATGGTTGTATGAGGCATGCCAATAGGCTTTGTTTTATAATATTTATCTGCTTCCACCTTCCATTGGCTTTGTATCAGACTCACTGCAGAACCCAAGCAAAAGAACAAAAGAAGCATGCTGCAAATACCACATATGTAGATTAATTTTCTCACACATAGAAACTTTAAAAAAAGGAAATCAAGCAAAATAAAGTTGCATCTCTTTATACCAATCCATCACTCTCTCATCATAGAATTGTGAAATAATTTCAAAATCAATCTCTAAAATCTTGAAAATGAGAATAAGAGATGAGATCCTTGTAGAATGAAAGGGACCCTCAAGGGAAAAAAGAAAAAGATGAAAATTAATGGAAACAATACTGGGCTCATACTTGTTTATGCTATATTAGATTACAAAAATCACATCACAGGGGAAATTTACCACAATAACAGCTTGATGTAGAGAACAACAGGACACCTGGTTAGGGCAGAGTCACTTTCTCTCCACGATACCCTTGTTGCTGTTGAGCAGTAAGGCCAGCATAGCACAACCAATTCGAAAGATGGGGTTTAAAAATTTGGATTTAGGGTTCGTATGGGCAGAGGAATGTAGATAAAAAGAGAGACAAACATAAAGGGATCAGTGTGAGTCTTTAACTCGACAGAAGTAATGGGGTTACTACAACACAAGCGTGAAGGTTAAGTGAAACAGGAATCAAAATGGTGGAAAAATTGGAGGGAAGAAGATGCACCAAATGGAGAGGGCATAGCCATTTCTTTTTTCCACGGAGAGTCCAAAGCTGTTGAAATAAAAACCTTAATTTCAACTATTATTTTAGGCCATTGAAATTAGCAAGTTGAAATTGCTCCATTTCTTGTAGCGGAAGTTATTGTTGGATTTTCTCAGCTACCTATTTCCTCCTCAAAAATGACAACATTCTTGTTGAAAAATCAATTTAATTCAAGGTTCTAATTAACCCATGTAAAAATATTAAGTACCTTCCTTTTTGCAGCACAGAACTCGTCATCAGATCTAAGATGGAAGTAGAATTTGACTGATAATATGCGTCTTTATAGGAATTTTTTCCTTCTTCAAGGAGGCACTCAACCTAGAAAACCTGTCGTCAGATCTAAGAAAGTGATTGAGCAATGGCCTTGACCATGGACGTAAGAGAGTGCCACCAAAAAATATCATAGCGTAGCATGGCCTTGACCAAAGACATGCAGTGATAACTATAGATCTTCCATAATAGAAATGCATAATCCTCCAGATCATAAACTAGTAAAGTATCAAGGGCATACTTATACCTGATCAACAGCCAAAAAAGAGTTAGCACTAAACCAACTTTTTGAACAGATCTAGGAGTGTCTTATCTGCTTGATTAGCATGTATAAAATTGATGAACATCGCAGCAGTGGTGGCATCCGCTGAGAATTTTTTATCAACCATTATCTGAGCATATTTCTCTAACCTAGATCTCTCACAATTTTGCAGCAGTCCTCGGAGAAATATATTATAAGTAAAACTATCAGGCAGACAGTTATTTTCTTCCATGTTGATCAGTAAGTCTTCAGCTTCACCCAATAAACCTTCACGACAGAGTCCTTCGATCATTATGTTATAAGTACGTATGCTGCTCTGCAATCCTTTAGCTGGTAAATTATTAAACAGCTCTCTTGCTGCATTCAGTTTTCCAGCAATGCACATTCCATGTAGCATAATATTATAGACAACAATATCAAGCTTTAGGTTACTCTTCTCTATTGCACAAAACAGGGATATTGCCTCATCAACAAGTCCTAGTTTGCAAAGGCCATCCAACATTACAGCACAAGTATGGAGATTAGGAGCTTGGCCATATTTATGCATCTTGAAGAATAGCTCTTTTGCAGCTTTTGGTCTACCCACTTGGCACAACCCACTTATAAGACTGGTAAAGGTGACAACATCTGGAACTAGTCCTTTATTAATCATTTCTTCAAGAAGATTTACAGCTTCATCAATATTTTCAAACTTGCAATATCCATTGATCAATGTATTATAAGTATCAACATCTGGTAAAAGGCCCCTCTTAAGCATCAAATTAAATACTTCCACGGCCTTGTCCATTTGACATTGCAAACAATAGCCATTAATTAAAGAATTATAGATGACAACATCAGGCTCAATCCTTCTTTGAATCATCATATCTATGATAGATTTGGCATCTCTTGCCCTTCCTTCCTTGCAAAATGCATCAACCAAAATACTAAAGGTTTTCAAATCTGGCATTATTCCCTGCTTAATCATCTCATCTAGTAGCATATTAGCCTCTTTCCAACGGCCAAAGTTACATAGACCTTGAATTAAGCAACTATAAGTGACTATGTCAGGTTGAATACCCTTGTCCCTCATCTCTGAGCATAATTCTAGAGCCTCATTAACTAATGCATTCTTGCATAAACTATCTATTACAGTGCTGTAAACCACAGCATTTAGCTCACAAAATCTTTCTTCCATCTTCCTAAGACATTTTATTGCCCCACTTGTGTCGCCAATCTTGCATAAACCATTAATCATCACTCCATAAGTGCGAACATTTGGTTGATACCCCATCTTCTCCATGCAGTTAAGTAACTTTGCAGCTTGAGCCACCCTGCCTTCCAGGCAGAGTCCATTAATGAGTGTGGTAAGAGTCACTATGTTTGGTTCAAAACCAAGTTTAAACATTGTTCCCATAATCGAGAACCCAAAATCCGTATGCTTCAAACAACATAAACAATTGACCAAAACATTGAGAGTATAAACATTGACCTTAATTCCTAAAGCATCCATTTGTTTAATCATGGATACCACAGTCATATAATGCTTCATCCTTGCCATTTGCCCCAACAATAAAGTAAAGTCCTTAATAGAAGGAAAAGGTCTCATTCCAATCATTTTACGAAAGAAATCCAACCCAGCATTAGCATTTTTCAATTGACCAGACCGACATTGATTTCTCATAACATTCAAAATATGGGTTCTGTCTTTTCTCTCATCGACTTCTTCGACATTAGAAGTTGCAACAAGACGGTAACTTTCGACAGGAAAGGGAAAGTGAATGGAACTATGCAATAAGAAAACAAGAGGGTTCCTGGAACTGGAATTAGAACTGGTACCGATGTTTTGGACAAGAAAAAACCACGACGCACAAGTAGGAGTTGCTGCAGTAGAAGCACTCCTCCGCAGCATCATCGTCAGGAAGCATTTCAAACCTCTTTTCTTCTATCTCTCCCTACTTCTAAGGAGTCCATGGCTTTGTATTGTAAAGGAGAGTCGTGAGTCATGACGGCGGCGTTCTGAAGAGCGTTCGTGAACGGTGGAGTTGGATGATTTGCCTATTAGAGCATTAGTGAAAAACTTTGAAGTGAAATAATTAATTTTTATATCAAAATAATTAATTTTTTATCTGAATAACTAAAAAGTTTTAGAGTTATGATGATAAGAATGAAATAAATATATTTTGTTTCACTTGAATTCTTAAAAGAAATTAATTAATCAATCAAATTATTCAGAAGCCAAGTGATATTAAAAGGAATTACTTCAATCTTATAATTAAGAGGTTGTTTACTTTGGCTTTTTTTATTTTATTTGAATTTTAGTAAAAATGAACATGAGACTCATAATATATGATTGCTTTAATACATAAAAATATTTTTTGGAAAAAATATAATTACATAATATCTTTAAAATTTGTGAGTAATTGTATAATTCTGAGCATTTTTTTCAAATTTAAATATATAAATTTAATTTATTTCTTAAAAAGATTTAGCACGGATTTTTAATTATTTTATTATATAACATACTTTTTATGACTATTTTTGTTATTGACTTATATGTTTTTTAATGTGCATTCTATATGTTTCTTCTACGGTTGGAAAATGTTTAAGAAAAAATTATTGAGTTATTTTTCAAGAGGACAGAGAGAAATGATAAGATATGTTTTTTATGTTTACGGTACTAAATACAACTTTAAATTTGAAGATTAACATTGAAAATCTTATTTAATTTAATAAAATAATATCTTTTTTTTACTTCTTACTAACTTTTAAACGTGAAAAATTATTTAATTTGAATTTATCTAGACTTTTTTTTATATTTCAAAATTTTTAATTGACGAATAGAAATTAGTCTTAATGATAAAGAATTAGAGTCATTTAAGTATGTGACCTGAATTTGAGTTTATATTTATAAAAAAAAATCTTTGAAAAACTCTACACTTATTTAAGTTATCCAATTAACTCTACTCTTATTTTGAAACTTTAATGTTTAGATTGTAATTTATATTTCAAAAATTAAAATTTTGAAATATATAAAATGTGTGATTAGAAAAAATGAGATGTGTTAAAAGAATTGGCGGACTTTATGCCATCCATCTAATCCACTTTTATACAATTGAATTCAGTTTTAAATCATGTTTACTTTTATGTATTTTGGGTTAAACGCGCGTTTGAATAGACTTTTTTTTTTAAAAAATACTTTTTATAATGTATTTTTATTAAAAAAAAAAAACTTTTGTTAAAAGTATAAGTTATTTTAACGTTTGGCTATAATATTAAAAAATATTTTTAAACCATAAAAAATATTTACATATACAAATTAAAATAATACTTTTAAACTATTTGGTATACACTTTCTCTTTTATTGCACTTGTTTTTTTTTAAAAAAAAAAAAAAAACTCAGACTACTTTTGAAAGGGTACTTTTTTGCCTGCTTTAATTTTTTATTTAAAAATCCATCAGCACTTTAATTTTAAGTTAAAATACTTTTTTTTTTTAAAAAAAAAAAGAAACTATTTCTCCTTTAGCCCCAACTAGATAATAAAATCAATTCCTATAAGTAGTAAATATTTTAAAGTTAAAACATACTTGAAGAAATGAGAATTGTCTTTTATAAAAAGTCTTTTAAGGGTAAACTGGTCATTTCACACCAATTGCAGTGGGCCATGAGCCTAGGCATAACACTTATAAATTTCATCTATGATTGTTGGTAAGAAAGTATTTTAGCTTCTACAAATCCTTGTCTTTGGGAGAAAAAAATGAAAGAACGTTAATGCTATGAGAACAAAGAGAAGAAGAAATAAATTCTTGTTAAAGGAGACAATGAAAGGAGTTGCATTCTTGCCAATTAAACCTAATCCATGGCATTGATTCCTCACAAGCAATTGAGTCCATTGACTCAATCTAGAAGAGGACCTAATCTCAATTATGAAATACCTAATTCATGAGTTCTTTAATTACCTTTTTTTTTTTTTTTTATAGCATATAGATATTCGGTATTATATTGGGTATTAATTAATCTAGTTCGAATCATATAAAATTATAAAGCAACAAAGTTTTTTATATTAAATTTTAATATAATTATATTTTTAAAACTTAAATTTAAAATCTCCAATTAAATTAAAATAATTTTATGCCAATAAATCTATACACTTAGTAGTTGAGTTATTTAATTATTGTGAAACATGTCTGATGAGGTAATGAGAGGCTGTGCTGGGCAAAGTGAGTAGCAAGAAAGTTACATAAGAGAGAAAACACGGGAAGAAGCAAACAAGCATTGATTTAAAAATTCTTGAATTATACTTGGAAGATATAGATTTGTGTTTTTTTTTTTTTTTTTTGGACAAAAGTTTAAGAGAGCACTACTTTGGTTTAGATAAAGTCATTTTATAAATTTTAGAGAGCTTATAATAATATTTATAAATAACTTACGATTGATTGTTAGTTTGCAGTAAGAAGTAATGTTCTGAGAATTAGATTAGTTCTTGAATCAATAATGAAAACGACTCACAATTTAGGAGTTTAATAAAGGTTAGACTATAATCCGATTACCATTTGAAAATATGAATATTTTATCAAAAAGAAATATATATATATATATATATATATATATATATATATATATATATATATATATACATACACTATTTTCATTTTCTGTATATTATATCAAATATCAAACATAAACTCTAGAAGCAAAGTGTTTCCATTTGACAAACTAGATTATCCCATAGGCAAATTATAATGATGTTTTACTAAGAAAAATTTTAACCTGAATTAAATAGCAATGACCGCAATAGTATTGAGATCATTTCCCCTACTAACGTTTTTGACTCCATGATTGTCACTTCTTAATAAAAATCTTGATAGTTTTCTTATTTTAAATTTCATTATTTTTCGGACCACGTTGAAATATGTGTAATATATTCCTTCTAAATTATCTAAGTCAAAATAAAAAAAAAAAAAAAAAAAAGAAATTGAGCTCAGCCGGTCCTATACTCTGTTTGGATTTTGTAAACTAACTTCAAAATTATAACCAAGAGTAAAGAAAAACATGGATTTGGTTTTTCTCATACTAGCATGCTAACATGATGATGTCAGCAAAGAAGATTAAATAATAATTTAATTATATAGAACAAAACTTATCAGGTCATAATTAATATATTAAAATTTTGCTTAAAACATAACACATGATCATATGATAATCAAATAGTTGTTTTTACTTAATATATAACCCATTTGTATTGTTCTTAATTTAAGTTAATAATAAAATAATCAATTATGTTTTATTTTAAGAAAAAATTCAGTATATTATTCATGACGTAATAAGTATTTGTTTACTCTTTTTTACCTATATGGTAGCACCAACACGACCGTCGTGTTAGCAAATCCTAATCCTAGAATCATAGCCTGAGCCACTACCATGTGATTATGAAAATTGCAATATCTCTCCCTTCTTTTCTTCCTATTATTTATTCTTGTTACTAAAAAAATAATTAACTTAACGCGCCATAGCCGCTCACGTCAACGGTCACACGCTCACAAAATTACGCGTTGCAGGCAATTGGACCTACCTATTCTTCCATCTCTCGGGGAAAGGTCTATGCAGGCCAACCTATTCTTGTCTTCGCCTTCTTGTCTATAATGCAAGTTTTTCCTACACACCGAAATAATGAAACCTTTCCCCATTTGATTTGGCTCCAAAAATGAAGTGTGTAAGTGACTAAACCAGTTCTTAATTCCTTGGGCAAAGAAAAAAAGCTAGAGTTCTATTATTTTTTCATAATATCATAATGAAACCCACAAGAAAGATTTACTCGATAGATGGATATGCTAAATAATACTTTCTTTTTTTTTGCCCCTTTGAGTTATTTTTGAATCTGTCTTCACTGAGTGCAGTATTAATTTGAACTATTAAAGTGTTCTATATGGTTTCATGGGTCTAATTAAGCCATTGCTACCAAGCATTTACTTGCAAAGTAAGGTAGTGTGTAACTACCATTACTGTATTTTTTTGCCCAAACACTTAATTATATGAGTTTGAGAGTAGGGAGGGGACCACTTGCTATGAATTTTGAGAGTAAGGATGAAATTATTTGCTTGACTCTTTCTTGCGATATCATGCCTATAAGCTATTTGTCCAAATGTCTTGGATTTTTTTTTTTTTTTTGGTGATAATCACCCCTTATAGCTGGAAAGATTAGTTTACCTTACCTCTTGGCAGGTTTTCTATATATTAGAAGTTGAACTATGTAGAATATCATGGAGAAAAGAAAGAGCCATCAAGAAAATGAGCTGTATATATTGTACAAAGATTTGCTATAATCATGCAGAAGTCAAAAGTAGGAGATAAAAATATTATAGGAAAGTGTAAATGTGAAGTCAGTCCTTATTGTGCTGCGCGTGTGATGTGATGTCCACGTGTCACTTGGAGGAAGCATCCTGACTTCACAAATGTGGACAATAAAATGGTTTTGGGCATCATATAGGTTTGAACCCCAGTTGCAATATGCTTATTATACTGCCTATTTCAGGTACTCATCTCTAGCTGCTACTTCAGAAGTTTGGGAGCTTTTTACCTCAATTCTTGCAGGAAGCACAAGAACTTCATTAGCTTTGAAGGTCCTACTCATCAGCTTCAAGCTGCATTTTAGATAAATACTGAAGGTAAGGTTCTTGAAGTCATTCATACATGAAATGGGTGTTTCTTCTTGTTATTCTGCATTCATATCATGACAGTTTCTCTATACTGAGTTTTTAAAGTTTCATGCTTTTCATTCGTTACTGTATGATTCTTACAATTCACTGGATATAGTTCTTGAGTGTCTCTCTAAGGTATTTGCTGTCCAAATGAAGTGGAATTTCAGCTTTTGCAATATACAATATCTAATGGAAAGCACTTCTATTTAAGGCTATGCTTGTGCTTTCCCATCTATGTAGCATGTCTGACTTGATTTTCTTTTCTTGATTTGGTTTTTTGAGTAATAGTTGGATTCTCTTCCTTCTTTATAGATGCAAAGTGGATGCCATAATGGCTGCATTTTGCTTATTCAGAGATCAATTTATGCTGGTTTTCCTTTTTACTTTTTAATATATTCTTGGGAGTAAGGTTATTCTTCAAAATTATATTCAGGTACCTCTTTCTTCATGAATTCATGGAAATAGTGGAGCATAGAAGTAGCACATGATGTTTACAATTTAGCTAATCCAGAAACGAAAGGGGAACAAAGTAACCAATCTCTGTGAATATGTGGGAACTGAGGGACTTTTATGCCAAAAAAAAAAACCATTTTCAAGTAAATTTCTTGTAGGTTTCTAATGGATAGCATGTGAATAAGAAGTTAAATTGCAATGTTTATTCATTTCAAGGAAAAAAAAAGTCAACAAATTTTTGTTAGATTCAATGCTATAAGCACTCTATGCAACTCACTTTCTCTGCAGGTAACCTCTAGTAGAGAGAAGTGAAGTTCAATAGAGATTTTGACCTTGTTATAGCCTAAAAGTGCAGAATGAGTGCATCTTCAATAGCAGAGAAAGGAATACAGATTGTTCCAACGGAAGAAACACAAGGTTCACTTGAGTTAAATAATGTTGATTACTCACTAGAAAGAAAGAAGTCACAGAGAGCCCGCTATTCATTCGGCATTATCTTCTTAGTAATGAATCTCGTTGCCTGGTTTTTTCGTGACTATGGGCAAAGGGTTATACCACAAGTTCAATGTAAGTTTCTTCAACAATATAGTGCTCACATAGCTGATATCTGCTTCTCTGGACTTTCTTCCTTTATCTACCATGAAATTTTGTCCTACATAAAGACCTCTATGTATTTAGTTTTCTGTGAAATAGCCTACTCCATTATAGGCAGAGGCAATAAGGGGAAATCTCCATAGAGGAATATTATCAAAGAAAACCCACTATAGTCATCTTCTTTAAACCCTTTTCTCTGAATTCTCTGAATCCTTGGTATCACATGCTTCCATCTGTTGTTGCTTAATAGATTTCATTACAAAGGACAGGTTTTCAATAATATACAAAGCGCTATAACTAGAAATTTAGTTTAGATTTTTTAAAAATATTCTTGCAGTTCATTTGCAGATATTTAAGGGGATACATAGTGATGGATTCTCATTCTTCTCTTTTTGCAGTTATTAAATCTTGTGGAACTGGAGGAGATGATTGCTTTCATACAATGGGAGTTCTTCGTGTGAGTTTAGGATGCTTTGTATCTTTCACATGACACAACTCCACTTGGGCCTATTTTCATATAATTATACAGGAAAACTCAATTTGCTGCCATCTTACTGCAGAAAATTTATAAATGGACGAAAATCAAATTCCAAGTGTTTTACATGTGAGATTATTCTTAACTACTGAGTTTATAATTATATACAACATATCTACTTAGAACAATAACAGGAATTATATCCTCTGTGACTGTTAAATATCTGAATTACACATGGACATTATTCTCCCATATCTATGTGTAATTAATACAACTCATTTTTTCCTATTAACCATAAGTTGAGAAAGAGTGAAATTCAGATTTTGCATTGAATATAAATTTTATTATCTTTGTTGTTTCAAATATATCTAGTATCCTTGACTACTGAAATCAGATATTTTTCTCGGTAATGTTTCTCACAACATATAAAACAAAAAAATTATGTGAAGCTGGCAATACATGGCATTCTGGATTGTGGGGATTGAAGTCTCTTCTGCTGATTGTATCAATGGCACTTCCATTCTTGTTGCCTTCAGAGATTGTCCAAATTTATGGTAAGTTTTATTTCTGTGATGATTATGAATCTGTGGAAATTAGGCTGTGTTCTTTTCTAGAATCACTCTTTATGGTGAAGTCAAACATAGTAGTATAATTAGATTTATACATCTAATCGTTTCTGGCAAGGTGCCTTCCCCTCTGAACATCAATTCAGTTCTCTCTTTTTCTTTTCTTTTTCCTTTTTAAAATGAAAATGATCAGATAAAAAACAAGCTTATTGCTTTTGTCATGCAGGTGAAATTGCTCGTGTAGGAGCAGGGTAAGCTTTAGGTCCTTCACTTAAATAGGTTCTGCTCTTTTTCCCCTATAGAAAAAAAAAAAAAAATGCATTTCTACTTTGAAAGGACGAGAGAAGAAACAGAAATATTTTCTTATTTAAAGAAAATCTGAACTCGGATTTGTTCAGTAGCAGTAGCTTTTCAGTTATTGGATGAGACTGTAATTGCTAGGATAACTTCATCCAATAGTTGAGAAGCTGTTACAGCTAGACAATAACTGCACAAGATGCAAATCCAACAGTTTTTGAATTTAATTTTCATTGTGCTTTACGCCATCAAGGGGAGACTCAATCATTATGTTGTCTCTTCTTGGTTTTCTCTCTGTCAATTATTACTGACATGCAAATTAAACTTTGCATGACATAGGATTTTTCTTCTTCTACAACTTGTAAGTGTAATACAGTTTATCAAATGGTGGGGCAAGTGCTGGACTCCAGATGAAGAAAGGAAGCAAAGGTACTTGATATCGTTATTTCTGAAAGAATCCATAAATTTTCATAGAGCCTTTGTTATTATATTATAAGGATCTAGAACATCTAATTGCTTTCAGACAACAGCAACATGCTATGATTGTCTTGATGCTTGGCTATCTATGACTCAACCTTTCATCATTCTAATAGCATCATTACTAAAATTATATAAATCATCATGACTATTGGGAGCTTCCTTTAAGATTGCCTCAGGAGGGATTTACTGTGACAGTTCCAATCTAATTTAAGTATAGTAGGAGCAACAGATTTTCCTTTCCAAGAATTGATGAACCAACAAAGCTCAATATTACAAGAGTGTATGATTCCAACCAGCTGAAACTCTAAAAAAACATCCTATTTTAGATTCTCCTTGTAAAATAACAACAACAACAAGACTTATTTCATTAAGTGAGGTCTGTTACATGGATTGCTTAATGACATTGTGCTCTATCAGAAACCATATTTTTTGAAATATTGTTAACCACAAGATCTTTTTTATAACTTCTTCAAGTATTCTTTTACGTCTCTTTTTACACCTTTTCATGGAGCTAGATACCATAAAATCAACTTTGCTCATTGGTGCCTCCAATGGTCTCCTCTTCTCATGTCCAAACCACCTTAACTGATTTTCTATCATCTTCGCCTCATTAAGCGTCACCAATGTCTCCTCTTATGCAATCATTACGGATCCTATTCTTTTTTTGTTCAGCCACACATTCATCTTAGTATTCTCATCTCTATCACCCCCACTTTTTGCTCTTATTTTCCTCTCAAAGCCCACCATTCACTCTCATAAAGCATGGCTAGTTAAATAACAGGATGATAAAACTTCCTTTTAAGTTTGGTACTTTACGGCCACAAACTTTAGCCAATAACTCAGATGAAATTTTGTTGAGAAACCAGTTCCTAAAGTTAAAAATACTTAACATATAAATTGTTGACTAAAAAGTGATGATAACTCCCATAACTTAGATATCCATTACTGTCTCTTATTGCTTGGTACTGTTACGTGTATATTCTTACACTCTGATTTTCTTCCATATGCACAGCTGCTTCCTGGGATTATTTATGTCAACACTCTTCTATATGGCTTCCTTATGTGGAGTAGTCTTGATGTACAAAACATATGCCCCAAGGCTATCGTGTTCACTCAACATATTTTTCATCACATGGACTGCAATTCTACTTGTTGTAATGATGATAACATCCTTACATTCAAAGGTACGATAATGAAAACACTTCTCACTTCACAGTAAGTAAATGAAGTTTATAAAAAAGGATCGTCATTTTATTTTTCTTTCTTCACTTTCTTGTGCTATTTTGGCAATTATTGGTAGGATAACATAACCTATTAGTTTACCTTGAAGTAATCAAGTAACTATTTACGTTAGAAAAGTTTAGAAACCAGATTAGAGTTTATTCAAGGGCATTCAAGCATTAGTGTAGGTTATAGCTTTACTCTTATAAATCATTTTTAAAACTTTTATATAAAGAGAAGGGACACCATTTAGAGATGACTATTTGCATCATTGTAGCGGATCTCCATTGGGGATAACCCATTCAAGGTAGAGATTGAGGAACCATTGCCCCCCACCGGAGATGGGGATGGGGATCTTACTCTTCACCCCACAAAATATCCGATTTAGGAAATTACAAAATTATCTTTATTGTACATTATCAATCATATGAAAGCAAATTTCTCCAACAGAAATTATGGTTTACTGCTTGATACTAAACAATTGTTCATTCTGAAGTGTTAATGGTAACACCCGTGCTTTATGAAAATCATGCTGATTATGTTCCTATTGATTCCATTTCTCATGCTATAAGACCTGCTTCAAGAAGTTCTTCATATTTTTCTATGCAAATAAAGCCCGCTTGACATTACTTTTTTGCCATTTAAATGCTTCTTACAGGTTAATAGAGGTCTTTTATCCTCAGGAATTATGGCTTCTTACATTGTATTCCTCTGTTGGTGTGCTATCAGAAGGTTAGGTTTCAAATCTCCAAGTTAAATAATTGCTTACTGTGTAAACTAATATTGCATTTTATTAATAGTTTGTTTGTCTCAATACTATTTATTATTAACAAATTTATTCTTAACACTTTTAAATTAACAAAATTGTATTTCATATTTTAAAACGTTAACAATTTCATACTTTAAAACGTTAACAAATATGCACGTCTGTTAATGACATTTACAAAACTTGCCTATATTTCATACTTCTTGAGGTGGCAATAGGTAAATTCAGTAGAGTTTAAGATGAAAATTAACAGAAAAGTATATCTATTAATAATTTAAAATGTAAAAAATATTTTTGTTAATTTAAAAGTATTAAGAATAAATTTGTTAATAATAAATAATGTTTTTCTCTTCTTCAAAAATTGATCCTTCATAGCTTGTACTATTTGGTAATCATGGTTTCATTGCATAAACTGATGAGACATGATAAATGCATAAGTGCAACTTAGTAAGTGATTAAGTTATAGAGTTTCGTATGTGTAGATCATTCTAAACGTCATATTTTTTTGGGGGGTAACTCGGGTCACTTAAAAATCCCCATGCCTTTAAGTTTGAAAAAGCAAGACTCTTGGAGATGCAGGGGATCGAACCCTGTACCTCCCGCATGCAAAGCGGGCGCTCTACCATTTGAGCTACATCCCCTTTGATCGTAGACGTCCACTTATAAAATGTTGACTATGATGCAACCTGGAAGTATGCTAATTTGAAATTATCCACCTAGACATTTTAGAAATTTTATTTTATTTTTTTCAGTGAACCTGCGACTGTAAAATGTGCCACAGAGAAGCAAGAAAGAGGAAACAGGGATTGGACGACTATAATTGTAAGTGTTGGTGATCTTTCTTTATAAGTTTTGATAATCTTTATTTTCATCCATCAATTGTGATTTTGTCTAGAATCCTATCTATATAACTCTATTTGTCCTATGATCTTAAATAAAAAGGACAATGATCTAGTATGACTAAAATAGAACAAGGAACTTCGGGTTTCATGATCTTCTAAAATGCTCATCTATGCAGTGAGTGTTCTATAAATTTGTTCTATATGCTCTGTAGAATGCTCACATTCTTGTCCATTCAACACTTTGGAAGACGATTTAATTCTGTGTCCACCTACGTAAGCTTAATATCTTACGCACCAAAGCTTTTTGGGTCTTATCTTAAAAGTTTAATAAGTTGTTTGAATGAATTTTTTTAAGAGAAAAGTAATTTTTTTTTTTTAAAAAAACACTTTGACTTACAATTAGGGTTTTTGGATATGCCCTTAGAAAAAAAAGTCAAACTAAGCAAAAAAAAAAAAAAGGCACGTAAGGGTGCATCTTTTAAGTTACTTTTAAAAAATAGTAGGTGTAGTAGAAAAGGGAGCATGCATAGAGAGAATTTAAAAGTGTTATTTTAGTTTTTGCATGTAAACATCTTTTATGATTTAAAAGTATTTTTTAATACTACATCAAAATATAAAATAACTTATGCTTTCAATAAAAATATGTGCATTAAAAAAATATATTTTTTTAAAAGTCTATTCAAACGGACTTAATGTTTTATACATAAAAACTCTTTAGGTTTGAATTATGAAACAACATAAATTCACCCATGTTATGTATTGAAATTTCTAATTAAATTAATAATAGGACAATGAGTAAATTTGATTCGTTAACACAATGAGGCTCTAATACTATGTTAAAAATTAATTTATTCTTAAAACTTAAGCTATTAAAAGAAGGTTAAGATTAATTTTATATTATCTTCAATACTTTTTATGAATTTTGAATTATTTACTGTTTTTCTTTTAGGGCTTCCTCATTGCAATATTTGCCATTGTGATGGCAACCTTTTCTACAGGAATTGATTCGAAAAGCTTTGAGGTAAACAACAACATTTTTTTTTTTAATAAAAAAAAAACATTATGTGATTTATATGCAAACTTAGATTTTGTGGTGTCTAGTTTCGCAAAGATAAAGGTGAAGAGGAGGATGATATTCCTTATAAGTATGGATTTTTCCACATGATATTCTCCTTGGGGGCAATGTACTTTGCAATGTTATTCATCAGTTGGAATCTAAATAACTCAGCCAAAAGGTAAGAATTTATCAACTCTAGTGCTATTCATCATTTTGACTTTGGATGCTTTTTGACTCATTTTTCCACAATTAGGTGGAGCATTGATGTTGGTTGGGCCAGTATGTGGGTCAAAATTCTTAATGAGTGGTTTGCAGCCACTATTTACTGTCAGTAAATCCATATTCCTATACTTTGACCTCACTTTTTACAGTTTTTAATATGTGCCTTAGATGTAAATTCAGTAAAATTTGAATTATGTAAACAATTACTTGACCTGACGAGAGAGTAGTGTAGGCTAGTAACATTCTATGTTATATGGAAATCTATACTCTCATACTCTGTTTTTTTTTTTTTTTTTTTTTATAAATAAATTAAAAACAAAAAGTGTATATTGGGATGTGTAAAAATAAGAATGCAACGAGATTTTTCCATTTCTAAAGCTCAGAGAAATAGAAAATAGTAGTTGCACACTCACTTCTACACACTCATTTTATTTTAGTTATGTTGTAAGAGTAAAACTGTAAATATAAAAATAAAAAAGATAAAAGTAAGAGAGATTCGTAAAAAAAAAAAAGTGTAAAAAATAAGTATGTATAAAGAGTTGTGCATGTAACACCACTCTAGGAAAAATACTTGACATGGCAATTTTATTTTTCTTGAAATAATGCAGATATCCCCTTCTGTTTGTTTCTGTGCTTATTCTTTGTTTCATGAAACACAGTGTGGCTGCTTATTTCCCCAGTTGTGAGGCAGAAAAGAGTTTTGGATCATAATGAGCAAGTGCAGCAGAGAACTGACATAGCTATAGCTGCTTGATTAATTTGGAAATTGAAATGCTGCAATTTCCCCTTGTTAGAATTTTTGCTATTCTTTTCATATGTTCAAGCCACTTAATCTGTAATGTTTAGGACAAAGATTCTCTATCGTTTAGACGAAATGGTAGTGACATTAGTGAATTTGTACAATTAATTTTAAATTCAATAAATTCATTTTCCTTGCACGAAAAAATATGAACTATTAAATTTAAAATTTAACATTAGGGTATACTATTTTATGGTGTTTATAAATTACCCACTAAAATGTGACTTGTTCCAAATGGAATTTGACTTATCTTACTTGCAAAAAGGTAACCAACCTTCACAAGTTCAAATTCTCTGGCCTTGAAGGTACCAACTTAAACAAAGTAATTTATCTGAATTTTGTATTGGTTTCATACAATAATATAAAATGATACTTAAGCTAAGAGGTTCTCATACTCAATAAATTAATCTTTTGAGTTGAGTTCCTTTTTAAGACTTGAGTAACATATTTTATTTCGCAACTTATTTTATTTTTTTATTCTAAACATTTTTTTACTTGATTATTTTATTTAAATATAAAATCAAATAATTTATCAAAATTTTAAATTTTATTTTCTTGTTCAATTAGAATCTTTGAAACAATAAATAAGGCAAAAGATAAGATAAAAGAAATTCTTCAAAATCAAAGTAATAAGTAAGGCAAAATATGAGATAAAAGAAATTATTCAAAATTTACTGATGCACGGCACTTCCATTAGTGCAAAGAGACAGATTTCTTTTAGCAGATGTAATGGAGTGCCATTATCATAAATTCAAATGCAATCGGTTCAAAATTCAAAAAAAAAATAAAATAAATTCTAGGCGTTGGAACAAATTTTATTTTAATAAAACTTGAGCTTTTACCCAAAATATTCTAAGTCAACATTTTTAAACCCCATTGACTACTCAATATGTCCATATAATAATTGTAATCAATCTTCTAAGAGTTGTGCCAAGAGTTTGGTTTAGTTGTACCCACTTCATTCTTCTATCTATCTTCTAAGAGTTGAGGCATAACAGAAACATCAACAAATTGAGTAGTTGAGATACAACAAATCAATGGTTTCTCTCATGGATTTTCTCCTCAAAGAAACTTATTACATAATTTCCTTTGACCAAACTGCAGCAAATGCTGCTACTAAACACAATTACAGGCTCCTCTGATTTCCTAAAGCATTATGGGGTCAACTTTTCACTTAACATGAACTATTTCACCTCCATCAATGTCTCACAACTGCTCCAACTCATTCTGAGTTGCCTCCTATATAAGGGCCAAGTTTAGCATTCCATTGCATCGCAAATCTAAATAGCAATTCCTTCTTCTTCCTATTAGAAAAGATCTAGACTCAGTTTGAAGACGAAAAAGCTTACAAAACACTGAAGATGTCTATGGGATCATCACTAGGTTCAATTTCCCTTGCAATGCTGGTTGTTTTGGCACATTTGGCAATGGCCATGGCAGTTGTTGACCCTGTTGCAGCCACTGGGAAAGAACCCATTATTGAGTTATACATGCATGACATTCTTGGGGGCAGTAACCCTACGTCTCGCCCGGTGACTGGCTTGCTGGGCAATATCTATAATGGTCAAGTGCCTTTTGCTGCCCCAGTTGGGTTCAATCCACCACAAGGTGGAATTCCCATCCCCAACGCCAATGGTGCCATTCCCACTGTCAATGGAGTTACTGGTATCCCACTAGGAACCGGCTTGGCTGGTACTGCTTTTGCAGGATCAACCAACAACAACAACAACAATCCAAATAATCTCCAGCCACAACAGATAGGACCTGATGGGTTGGGACTAGGGTTTGGCACAATCACAGTAATTGATGATGTTCTCACCTCTTCACCTGAGTTGGGGTCCCAAACAATTGGGAAAGCTCAAGGAGTATATGTGGCAAGTTCAGCAGATGGGACTAGACAGATGATGGCATTCACAGCCCTGTTTGAGGGAGGAGAATATGGTGACAGCTTGAACTTTTATGGCCTTTTCAAGATAGGAAGCACCATGTCTCAGTTGTCTATCACAGGGGGCACTGGCAAGTTCAAGAATGCAAGGGGATTTGCTGAAGTTCGAGCTCTTATTCCACCGGGGCAGCTTGCCACCGATGGCGCAGAGACATTGCTGAGGATCACTGTCCATTTCCACTATTGAGATTGTCCTGTGGTATGTAAAAGCAGCAACTGAGTATGTTTCTTCGAAGATGAAGGTCCTGTAATTTGTCAATTTGATTGCAGATTGTATTTGAAATGTTAGCTGTAATCCTGAAAAAGCAAAATGATGAGTTGCATTTGTTATATTTAGTCTTGGGGGTGTTTTATTCATTATCCTAACTATGAGAGATACTTAAAAAAACCATTGAAAAGCATAGTGATTCAGATTGAAATAGGTTACAAGAAGAAATCTAGAACAATTCCAGAAACAAGTTATAATGGAGATTCAAAGCACTAACTACAATGAACTAATCATATGAAAGAGAACCAAAAAAAAAAAAGCAAACCTTTTCTTGCCTAGTACATTCCAAAACATGAAAACAACAGATACCAACACAAAGGGTAACCCTGAAAAAGAAAAACAACACATAAATCTAATGGTTGGGAGAGGTCCACGGAAAAACGATGGGAGATCCCAATGAGAAGGTTTGCTACTTCTTAAAGCTTGAATGAAAGAAACTTTCTAATGAGAATTAGAAACAAACACTTGTTTAAGATTGTTGATATGTGTAGCCAAGTGCCAAGGATTGATTGAAGAACCTAACAAAATTAATGAGATTGCTGATAGGTATACCAACACGCAAAAAAAGCCAACCTTTTCGTGATGGAAGAACCTAACATCATAAATGAGAAGTTGACAATTTCCCCCAAACAAAAGCTGACTGGCAATTAAATCCATTGCCTTTGAGACTGGTTATTCTAGTGCAGAGAAATAAAGCTAGGAGAGACTCTGATGCAGCAAAAACCACAGGGTCAGAGCAATTTTTGATAACGAAAAAACCAACCAACATGTACCAAAACAAAGACAGAGAAATCCTCTACTGCTTCTGAAGACTGAAATGAAAGAAAATGTAATTTATTCATCAATATACAATTCTTTGAAAGACTTCATATACAAATCCCAGAAAACACAGGTCACTTTCTATCAAACTGAAATTATGAAGAATATATTTCTTTGAAATAATAAATCCACTTACATGGAAATTTCTTATTCTAGAACATGTAACTATACAAAAAAAGCCATATTCACGAACCTGCAAGAGTAACTATCAGTGATTATTATTGGCAAAAGATAAATCAACCAGGGATAAAAAATCTGTAGTGGGTTACAAGCTAACGAATCAAGGACCCATCTCCATGCCCAGCATAGGACCACAATAGACAACTCTGGTCGATCTAAATCTAATGACCATCACTAACTAGATGGTTGTACATACAGATCATGTTTCAAGGTAAACTCCCGATGTTAACGTGAGACAGCACAGCAGCTTCATCAAGCCCATGGAGTGAATCTATCAAGTGCATTCGCAATGAAGCTGGACCATTAGCCATCTTCATTCCCAGTTCTGCAGCAACACCAAATATGGATAATGCTGACACTACTGCTTCTAAAGCACTAGACTTGTCAACAGCAACAAAAGCAGCAATCAGGGCAGTGACTGAACATCCAGTAGCTGTTATTTTTTGCAGCATCGCTACCCCATTGCGAGCACCTATAACTTGCTTCCCATCTGTTACAATGTCAACAGCTCCAGACACTGCAACTATAGCACCACTTGCTTGAGCTAATAATTTTGCGGCTTCAACTGCATCTGTGGACTCAAGGATACTGTCCACGCCCTTGACAATAGAAAATTAAAAAAATGAAATGACTAAGTTTATGAAATTTAAGGTAACGGAATGAATAACAACATTCTGGTGACAGGTCTAAATTTAAGATCATGACCTGTTTCCGTTTCTGGGAGGAGGAGGCAATATGGGGTTTAAAAGAAAATCATTTTAAAAAAATAAATGAAGAAAAGTTCTTCGTAATTCTTAACAAACATCAAAAGGGCAAGTGAGCCATGTGAATTTTAAGGATTGCTGCGAAAGCAACAATTTAAGTATTAGACTTGATAAAAGATGTGAAATTTCACACAATTCAGGACAAGGCGAATGGCCAAGTAACTGACTAGAAAGCTTTATCTTGGAATCTGAATTTTAACGCTTCCTAAACACACAAAACAAATGAGAATAGCTTACACAAATTTTCTCACTCTAATGGTTCTTAAGACAGAATCAACAGAATAATTTTCTCATTCCAAAATCCAATCAGAGTGTTTAAGAATTCAAAAAACAACACACTACCTTGCAAAATGAGCTTAATGAAAATATCCAAAAATTACCTTAGTGAGTCCAGTGGAAGCCTTTGAAAGAGCAACAATTTCAGACCCATTTCCTCTTATCACAGTAGGTTTCATCTCTACTAGCTCCATACAAGCCTTCAAACGGAAACTTGAGGCTCCAGCAGCAACTGGGTCAAGAACCCAAGGCTTCCCCAGCTTAGAACACAGTTCAGCCGCGGCTTTCATGGCAGGTAACCACGAAGGCGATAGAGTACCAATATTGATGCAGACAGCGTGAGCATGGGGGGTGAAGTCTGGAATTTCCTCTATGCAATGAAGCATCGCCGGCGAGGCACCAGCGGACAAAAGCGTATTGGCCATTAAATCCATGGAAACGAAGTTGGTGATGCACTGGATGAGCGGCGATTGGCTTCGGACTCCGGCGAGGAGATTCCAAGCCTTCTGGGGCCATTCCAGTGTTGGCCTCACTTGGCTCGAATTCGATTCCATGAAGCAGGTAGCTGCTAGACTAAGCCGCCAGAAAGGCTAGACTCCCAAGACTATTTATTTATGGGACACGTCGGTCGGCGAATGTTGTGCGGTTGGTTCGGGTTTATAGGCAATAACTCAAATCAAATCAAATCAAATACTCCAATATTATTTAGAGGATTGGTTTGGGTTAAATTTTTGAAATTTTTTTTATAAAATAAACTAAATTAAACAATTTGTTTGTTAAATTGTAATATTTTTTTGTTAGTTCTTTAATGATCCCCTCTTTCTTTTTTTTTTTTTTTTTTTTTTTTTTTTTTATAGAGAACTAATTACCTAGGAGATGAATGATTATTTGAGGACCAAAGTAATAAATTTTTTTTAATTCCTTTTTTAATACTTCTTTTTCATCTTTTAAGTTTGGCATTATTTTAGCCAAGGAATTATATAGTGTAAAACATTTGACTCCTTTGCGTAGCTTTAATAGTGATTCTACCATCAAAGAATGAGCATTCATATGATTGGATGCAAAACAAACAAACAAATAAATAAATAAATAAAATACATGAAATTATCATTCCATTTAAAACCTAACTTTATATAAGTAGAAATGAACATTCTCATGTCCAACCTAACTTTATGTAAGTAGAAATGAACATTCTCATGTCAAGAGTTGGAATTGAGCTCATTTCATGCCCTATGAATTCAATGTTTTATTTTTTTTTTTTCACAACCAGCCCTCTTTAATTAATTTCATGCTTCAAAAGTTTTAATAGGGATATTATTATCTAAATCAATTATGCGTCTATTCTACATTAGTGATGTGTATCAAATAATGAAATGATTTATAAAATTATTCTATTTTATTTATATTCCCATTTTAATTACATGATTTTTATTTCGGATGCCAAATGATACATAAAAATTTCCTAAGTTAATGAAAAAAATTTATCATTATTTTTCAATATTTAGGTTTCTACAATTTTACCACTCTTCCGCAGCATTGAAGGGCAAGAGAAAGCCATAAAGGATAATCTGGAAACGCTTGAAGTTGTTGAAAACCAACAGTTAGGAGAGAAGAAATTCTTTGGAGGAAACAACATTAATGTTCAGGAGTAAGTCCAGAATGGGTGGATTGGTGGGAGAACTACGTTCTCGGATTGGTTAGGTTCTTGGGGCAAATTTGGTTTAAAGAATACTTGCAGACAAAAAAAATGAGTCAAATGTAATATTTTTAGCATTTAAATTAGTATTATAAATAATGTAAGATTTTTAAAATTATAGTTCTCGTATGTTATGTATTTTATTAATAACAACGTTTATTTATAGAGTTCCGATAACGTGGGCTTTTGATAATTTTGTTCTCACTTCACCATTATTGAGTTTTACATCTACTCTTACCTTTCATCAGATACTATTGGGACTTAAAACTTTAACCCTGGCCATATCAGTGTGGACATAGCATTTGCGGTCATTTTCCACAGGTTGCAAGTTCTAGAAAAACTCATAGAATTTGACAGCTTTAAGGATGTCCCTGTGATCAAAGAGAACCTTCCCGATTCTGAGAAAATGTTGGCCTTTTTCAAGGGTTTAATGAAAAAGTTATTAGCTTCTTCTAATTGATATAGAAAATATGTTACATAAGAGACACTCAATTATATTATTTGAGTCAATTTTAATTATGTCTTTATATATATATATATATATGATGTGAGCACAGTTATATAATGTATTAGTTCTTTTCTGTTTGGTATATTGATGATGTTACAAATCTTTTATTAGTTCTAAAAAAAAAGAGAGTAAAATATACTTAAATTTAAAAACTTGTCTCATTTAATTGGTTAGTCTTTTGGATTGAATACTCGTGCAAATCTTATTTAAAGAAAGAGACAACATTAGTGGGAGATATAACTCAATTTAGTTCAAACTTGCTTCTAAGAACAAATTTATCTCTATAACTCAAAAAATTTATAAAGATTTCAAGAATTGTGTCACTGCACCATTGCCTGTTTCTCAACATTAAGAGTTGCTTAATTTTAACTTCTATAGTTTTTTTCTATCCACCATAATACATATTTTTTTATTTTGTATAACTTGAAAGCAAGTTTTTCTCTCTCTATCCATGTAACTAACCTAGTTGGAAATTTTACTAGGGTGTGCCAAACGAATTTCCCCACTCATTGAGATGAGCTTATTTATAATTGGCCCAAAATGTTGGGCTCGCTGGTCCTATAGGCCCAATCTTGATAGCAAACTCGAAATTTTTGGCTCCACAGTTTGCAACCGAATTAAAATCCCTAGCTCTTTCACGTCACTTGCTGACTCTGGCGCGGTGGCACCCACGTCCTTCTCTGACCTGCTCTCTCGGCTAACTCTCCCATCTTCTCCGGACCCATAGCAGAGCCACCCTCTTCCCTCTGTATCGCAGTCTCAGTTGCTCTCACTCTCATTCTCCCAGTCACACAGAGGTATTTATCTTTATTTATCACTCTCTTTCCTCAGGACGTTGGCTATTATAGTTACATTGATTACAGTCTTCGTTTCTAATCTGCCGAATTTCTCTCATGGGGAGAAAAGGAGTTTTGGACGTAGGGAATTAAAATTTTTGTGGGTTATTGTTTATCTCTTAACCTTCTGTCTCGTATATGAATCTGTTCTATGCTAAGGAAAGGAGAAAAAGGTCTGTGTAAAGTGTGCTTTTGTATCTTGTCTGTTACTTTTACTCAAGAGTCCCAATTTGGTCTCTCATTATTGTGAATCGTATTTGAGGAAAAACTTGGGTTCTATGGCGTTGGTGAAGGCTATTTTGCTAAATGATATTATATAGCTATTGGAAATTATTTCATGTTGTGAATAGTCACTGTTCATAATCCAGGTATTTGGAATTCCGAATGTACAAATTTATTTTACTATTTTTATTGCTTAAGGATGGGCTTTCTTTTTGCAGCTGCTGTCATTACTCAACCTCTGATTTCTTTCTGATGAAAATGTATGTTTCTACCTTTAATCTTCATGATAATTTGTTGTCAAATTTTCTCCCTCTTTGATTATGGTTTTAGAATGTGTTATTGTTATTTAATAATGGTTCTAGTCTTGAGGCCAATGCTGGTGCACTTACAAATTTTGAAGTCCTTGACTTCTTACGAGCTAAAGGAGCGTCAAAAGACCCAACAAGGGTTATTGCCAAAGTAGCACCCTCCGAATACAAGGTTTAATTTTTAAATTGATTTCCTTTTCTGTGATATGATATTCATAACTAGGATGCTATATTTCACGTAATATATTTGTTTATATTGATGACTGTTGTACTAATTTAATAGGTTTATGATTATTTGGTTAATACTGCTGCCTGTGATCAAACAAGGAAGAACCTCAACGGGTTCCTGGAAAATTGTAAAAGACATGAGCTTGCAAAAGCTGAGGTTCTGAATATAATAAACAATAGGCCAGTTGCTGCAGTTGAAATTTTCCCTGTAAGTGTCAAACTTAATTTTGTGCTCCATTCTATAGAGAAGGTTTTCTTGAAGTTTCTTAGCAATGCATTCTTTTAGTTCTATCCATATTTCTCTTTAAAAAGTCTGTGGATAAAAACGAAATGTTGTATCTTTGAATATTTGCCATGTCAGATGCAACAAATATGTTGGTTTGCTTTAAAACAGAAGGGATAAGGCCTCGAGTCTAACTGCGATGCAGTAATTATTTAACATTTAAGCAGCAAGATTTTTGTAGGTAGGAAGTTAATGCTTGAATTTTCACAATAATCCCCCATCAAAAGAAAAAGCTATTGCTTGTCTTTATATCCACGGCTACAGCGGATGCTCTCAATTCTTGTCTTGTTTTACCCACTTGATTTTCTGATTGGTTGACCTTTTTTCTTCCTTTTTCTTTCCCCTTCTGTGGGCAAGTCTTGAGTTAGAAGAATTTAGACATACTTTTGATTTATGTGGTCTGAACAAGGGAGTTAACTTTATGTATGTTCATAATCAGGAATTAGGGAGTACAACCTATGGATGGGTTTACACTAGGAAAAAGAAATGTAGGGCTAGGGGTAATTCTGTTAGAGTAAGATGAGGTAGTAGTGAGCTAGTACTCTATAGGAGTGAGAAGGGAATACTGACATGCATGGTTAAATATTAGTACTTAGTAGAAGGAGCAGTGTGTGGGTAGTATAGTTTTACATTTTGGCTTTTGCGTGTGACAGAGGACCATCTTCCTTTCCTCTTGGCTCTGGGACCTGTTAATATCTCTTTTGGATCGAATGATACTTAAGTGTTCTTTTGTGTCCACTTGGGTATATTTTCTAGGTATCATTTCTGCGTTGTTTTTCATTTCTAGTTTGAGGTTCCTAACATAGAATGCGATATTATGTGAGTAGGCAATGGAAAGAAGATATATGATTATCTGTGACCAACGGAAATAATAAATGTGATGCCAAATGTCTAGGAATGATGAAGTGAATCATGTTAATGGCATCACACTAATATGTAGTAGACTATAATGAATAGATTTAAATCTGATAGCGTGCTTAGTTTTTCTAGGATATTACTCTTGAGGTGGCCACAGCAGTTATTGATTTCTTCTTATATTTCCTTCTAAAAGCCTCTAAAAGGTTGACACTGTCACTGATGACCTCGGTCACCTGATATTAGTATTTCCAGCATTAAATCTGAAGACGATCTCCAAAACCATTTGATTCAGGAGATTGGTTAATGTGATTTCTAATGTTATGAAACCAGGAGAATTTGTTGCTTGTTTTAGCGTTGGTCTATAGTTTCTAATTATGGGAATAGGATTTTTTGTAAGAACTCGGCTTTCTTTGACTGTATTGGGGTTGTAAAGTGTTTAGAATTCATGGCAGCAAATCGTGAGTCAGAAGGTTCTGGGAAAATAATCTATTGACCTGTTCAGAGCTTCTTTCCATTCTTACATAATTTTTAACACAATCAATCGTTTTCATCTCAAACGTTAAAAAGATTGTCATGCCTCTGGAGTGACATAAAGAATGATCTTATTTGCATATACTTGTATATTCCATTACAGCTCCCTCTTATATATATATACATATGTATATTACTATTGTTTGATACACAATTTAATGATTATTGTTTTTTGGGGCATGCCATTTTCTAATTTCATTGTTGGTCTTGAAATTGTGAAGGGAAGTTAGATTTGCAAGACTGACTTATAAATCCACTGTTCATATAACTATACTAGTGCATAAATGATTTGTTTATTTCCTTTTCATTGCATAGATCATAGAACAGTGCGATGACCGTTTTCGGGATGAAGAAATTGAAGAAATAATAGAGCTGGTGAAGAAAGGTTTGCCCCCACCTCCTGGAAAAGAGAAACCTGAAGAAGTTAATCAGGGAAATGAAGAAACTGCAAAATCAGAACACGAGGAAAATAATGACAACAGTCCAGACCAGAATAAAGATGGGGAGCAAATGGACACTAGTTGAGTTCTTTAAAGATAGCCACCTTAATAATCACCATAATACTATGTGTAGGAACTTCTATTTCTCTTTGGTAATTGATGGTAGGTTTTTTTTTAGCATACACATATGTAAATAGTTGACACTTGGCAATGTTAAGTTGCAAAACAACTATTTTTTTAATTAACCTATCTTCTGTGGGATTATTACATTGAGAGTAATTTCTTTAATCAACTTATTTTCTACACGGCTACCTCAGGTAATTGAGAGTTTCTCTCTAACATAAAGTGCTAGCATTTTCATGGTCTTAGATTTGAACTTAGTCTTTTTCTAATACACATAAGGTGTATCTCTACTTATCTATATAAAAAAAATTATTTTCTATGCGTTACAAGGGATAATTACATGGAGAGTAATTCTGTATTTTTATAAACAAGGGATAATTTTAATTATCTTAAAAGTGTAAGGCAGATTACCCAAGAAGTGCATTGATTATTGATACAAGCACTAGTGTCATCAGTCTAGACAGAACAGTAATGTGAAAGGTATAAAAATAATTATAAAAAAATAAGAGATATAAAAATAATGTAAAGGTAAGCATTGATGTATATACCCAACAACTTTTTTTGTTTTCTTTGGGAGTCAGTATATAAAGAAGCTAAGTGTGTGAGAGTGAGGTAGCAATATTTGTGGGCATTGTAAACACAAGACAAAGATGGGTGAGGGTGAGGAGGTGAAGCTACACGGGGTATGGGCAAGTGCTTTCACTCGCAGGGCAATATGGGCTCTGAAGCTGAAGGGCATAGCTTATGAGTTCATAGAAGAAGACCTTTCCAACAAGAGTCCCCAGCTTCTGCAACACAACCCTGTTTACAGCAAGGTCCCAGTGCTTGTTCATGGAGGAAAACCCGTCAGCGAGTCCATGATCATTGTCGAATACATCGATGAGGCTTGGCGCAGATCAACCCATTGCTTCCTGCCGATCCTTATCACAGATCCCAGGCTCGCTTCTGGGTTCAATTTGCTGAACATAAGGTACACAACTGCCTCAATCTTGAATCCATGTCTTAGTTTTCTTTGTTTAAACTGAAATACACTGCCTTATATATATGTTTTAATTGGGACAAAATCTGTGTATTTCATAATCTGTTTTATAACTCTTTATTAGTCAATAAATTGTTGAAATATTACTATAAAGATTAAATATATATTATTTTACAATTTTTAGTTATTAAAAAACTATAAAATAAGCTATAAAACACGGTTTAAGAATATTATTTTTAATAGATAACACTTTTAACTTTACTATAAAGGAGATTCTCTGTTGGCCTAAAAGACAAACCACCTGTGGGGCTTGCTTGCATTAATTATTTATAGGTGAAGATAAGTGAGTACTCTTTTGTAGCTTTTCTCCATTTGTCTTGCAACGGCTATATTGATCTTCTTGATCTGTATCCAGCTTGACATGTGCTTGCCAGTTAGCATTATGATTGCATCAAATGTGTATATGCAATTTAAATTCAAATAAAATGTAGTTTACCTGTAAATACACCACAGCACATGCATGCTAAAGATAGATATATGAATTCTGAAGATAAAATTCAGAAAAAAAGATAGAATATTAGAGAGAGACTATAAGATAGACAAAGAAATTTAGTTTAATAATATTAATAACATTTCCCAAGCTGGTTATATATATATTTTTATATATATTAATAATTATATATTCCATAAAACCGCTTCTCTCTCTGGGTTTTAGGTTAAAAAATATAATAATAAGTTTATGTCTAGTAAATATTGATAATCAATAAAAAAATAATTTGCACAAGGTTTAAAGTTTAATTTTTTTATCATGGTAAAGATAAAAAAAATTATATGATGGTAAAAAATATAAAACTTATAAAATAGGACTTTTCAGCTTCATTATTTGTATAGCACATGATCTTGCATGAAATCTCTAGAAAAATCAGTGAAAATTTTTATAAAAAATGTTGAGATCTCACCCACCTAATATATACTTTTTTTATGTGATAATTCTATTTATTTTATAATTTCTATGTATTTCATTCGAACTTTTTTGACATTCTACAATTTATTAGAAATTTTATATATGCTTTATTTTGAAAATTTTTATAGAAAATGTTGAGATCTCACCCACCTAGTTCTTGCCAAATAACAAAATAAAAAATATTAGATATTTTCCATGTAAATGATAACTTTCCTTTATAATGCTTTTTTAGGGTAATGCAGTTTGGTCACTCTTCCGCAGCATTGAAGGGCGAGACAAGTCCATAAAGGAAACATTGGAATTGCTTGAAGTTGCTGAAACCCAATGCTTAGGTGAGAAGAAATTCTTTGGAGGAGAAAACATTAACATTGTGGACATAGCATTTGGTGCCATTATCCACTGGCTACAAGTCATAGAAGAAGTACTAGATTTGAAGTTGCTTCAAGCTGAGAAATTCCCACACTTGTATTCATGGATTAACAATTTTAGGGATGCCCCTGTGATCAAGGATAACCTTCCTGATGCTGAGAAAATGTTGGCCTATTTCAAGGTTTGGATGGAAAGATTATCAGCATCTTCTAATTAATCAAGAAAATTTATCCTCTATCTTCATAAACTAGAGGGGATATATTCAAGAATTTCAATCTGCAATCATGGAAAACTAGAATTTGGATAAAAATGCTTGCAAAACCTTTTGTAAGGGCGGTGGCGACCATTAAGCTAACCCACTCTTCATCTTCCTTTATGTTAGCGAGTTTTGTTTGGTGAGTAATATTTTTTAAAGCAATAAAGAAGTGGTATGATCACATTTATGTATTAATTAGTTCTTTCCTTTGTAACATTTGGATTCCTGCTGAAAGTTGGATCAACTGAAGTAATGGAATTGTATTTTCTGCAGTGGCTATTTGCTTTTTTTGCATTTTCTGTCTAAGGGTGGCTGCAGTGCAATTCAATTCAACGTGAATTTTGAGAACTACTCAAATATAATTGGTGAGATTTGGTTTAGATCTTTAATTTTTTTAAGAAAATTAAATGAAACCAAACTACTCAAGAATAATTTTTCTTTTTTTTTTTTTGTGAAGTTACTGAATTGTCCAATAGAAAAACTAACGACAAAAAAAAAAAAAAAATCACATTGTATATGAATGGCCCAACAATAATAAAGACAGAACCTTCAATATTTTGATAGACAATGGCACATGTGAAAATAGAATATAATTAGAAATGACACAAACAAAAGCTTTTTTTTTTTTGGTCAATAGTAAGTGGGGACACACTTTTGTGTGTATTAAGAAGAGTAGGATTTGAACCCGAGACTATAAAAATGTTAGCATTTTATAGTATTAAAAAAATATTTTTAACCACTTAAGTTACTCTTAATCCTCGTACAAATAAAAAATTAACATTAAATACTTAAAAAAACTTAATTTGTTAATTTATATATATTCAACAAATCTTGAATTCTTTCTTATGTAGGGCTTTTTTCATTCTTAGGTTTGTTACGATATTCCAACATCATTGACATTGTGGCCCTGTGGGCATAGCATTCGAGGCCATTGTCCACTGGTTGCAAGTCGCATTAAGCTGAGTCCTGCACTTGCATTCATGGATGAACAATTTCAGGGATACATGTCTCAGTGATTAAGGATAACCTTTCTAATCGTGAGAAAATTTTGGCCTTTTTCAAGGGTCGAATCAAACAATAATAGCATAGAGAATAGTGTTAGATAATCAAGTATCCTCTATCTGCTATTTGATTATCAATCTTTCATTAGGCGTGTCCTATATTTTTCAAAGTAATACGATCACATTTACGTATTAAGTTTTTTTTTTTCTTTTTTATATGTGATAATATAAATATTTAAATTCTTGACTTCTTGTTTTTGCCCTTTTCCATACGTGAGACTTCTATACTCAATATAGCACTCACGCTACATGTTATATTGATTTGAACTGAAATTTGCATGCTCTATAGAACTTTTATTTTTGACTTATATATGTATATAAATAGACACCAAATAATCTCATTATATATATTCATCAAAACTCTGCTTTGTAATTTTCCTATTTTATGATTAAAAAGAGAGTAATATGATATGCTTTGAGATATTTGAGGAAACTAACATGCTATTATTTGGCTATGTAATATCACTGTGATGCGTTAACAGCCTTGTTGATTTTTGTGGCTTGGATAATGATTTTGTTTTGAGTAATGATTATTACATGATAATGAATTATGTTAAATGTTAAGAAGCTGGAGGGATGGAGAAGAAAAATAAGATAAAGATAAATAACCATTACATAAAAGGGAGATCATTTGAGCTGGAAGTGTTGGAAGAGAAAAAGATAAAATTGGATTTATTGGAGCAGGAAGTAGAAAAGGAAGCCTCTATTTTTTTAGATATCCTTCTAACTTGTAAAGATAAAACTTTTATTTGCCTCGACATTTTTAATCAATACTAAAAATAAATCTATACATTTTAAATTTCTTAAATTGTCTCTTTATATTATAAAATATTACCAAAATCAACCCTTAAAACGTCTTTTTATTTCCAAAGTTTAATTTAGTAGATTTTTGTAAATTTGAACCGTTGATTTTTCTTGGTGTATGGATGTTGTTCTATCTTGTTGGGTAGTGGCAGAACTTGGATTAGTGACGTGGAACCAAAGAGACGGGATATCGGATATCTTGTGTGTGCTCTCATTTTTTTACATTTATTTTTATATTTTTAATTTTTGTATACTTTTTTTTTTTTTTTATCTTATTTTAAATAAATTTACATATATAAACTAATTAAAATAAAGTAAATAAAATTAGGTGCGTATAAATAAATATATAAATAATATTTTTCTTTCAACCATTGATCTGGTTGAATTGACGAAGATGATTGACGTGACAGATACATAAATTTGGTGGAAAATTCTTTTCAAATTTGGGTGTATTTTGAAATTTCAACTGATTAAAAAAATATTTTTCACTTATATTTATATCTTTAAAAGTTTAAGAATATAAAATAATTTAAAAATTAAAAATTAAAAATATAAATAAATATCTCATAAAAAATAACTATGATTATAACAAATTTTAATTATGATACAAAAACTCGTTTTGATATTATTTGGATTCTTAGTTTATCTTATTCTAAAATTATCCTTAATTTTTTAAATTAATTTAAGATATTAAAACATCCCATCTCATCTCATGTTCACTCTTAATCTCCACCTTTAACTTTAGACCCTTGTAAAAGAAGTTAACTCTAGACCATCATAAAAGAAGTTAGAGCATCTCTATTCATGTAACTTACAAAAGTTACACATTTAATTTTTTAATAATTTTTAGTAGGTTCTACAATGACATATTATCTGTGCAACTTGAAAATAAAATTTTCTTTAATGGTGTAACTTATATGAGTTGCATAAATGAACTCCATAAATTACTTCATATCATCAACTCATTTTAATATTTATTTTTTAATTTGATATTTTTAAATTAATTTAATTTCAATTTTAATACACTACATATATATAAAATTAATACTAGACAAATTTAATAAATTTATATAAATTAAAATATATGATACATAATAATATATTAAAATAAATTAAACATCACCTAACATACATAATAATATTTAATTAAGATAATATCTAATTTTAATAAAGTCTTTCACTTAACATATTTATTTTTCTTTTCTCTACTCCACTTCCACTTCTCTACTTCACTTATTTTTCTTTTTCACCATTTCAAGTACAAATTGGGACCCATTAAATTGTTGTGAATCATTCTTTGAATAAATGTTCGTATCATTCTTCTTTCTGCCTGCTGGATGCCAACAAGGCATCCTCTACTCATAGAACCTGTCTTTCTTTCGATGCACAGCTCTGTGCTCCTCCCATTAGAGATACTCTTATAGGGCCAGGTCACTTGTCTTTCCATTAGCAGGAGTTGGGTAAATTTGGATCATCTGTAGTAACTAAACGCGTGCAGTCGGCTGTAGACCGTTCGATCTATGCTAACTACACAATCAACATAGATCGAACGGTCTGTAACCGACTGCATGACTACAGGGTCGTGAACCGACTCCAGACGATCCAGGTCCGAGTTGTGTTGGGTTTTAGCAAAAAGGCCAATTTCTCACAAAACAGTTCGAATCTTTACTTGGTACCACATCTAATGCCCAACTATGCCTCTAGCATGATTTCCTATAATTGAGAATATTTGAGAACAAAAGAATAATGACAAATTAATTATATTCCAAAATATCTTCATTATTTTACAAGAAAAGGTTGTGTTCCACTTCAATCTGGACATAAACTTCATCTATATTATGTAACGTTGCTCCTCCTAATTTCTAAGGGTTGGAACAACCCAAAAAGGTGGTGGGTAAATCATCTTGTACGGAATCAATGGCGTTATGCTCCTATCTTGAACACTGAAAACCCCCACATCATGTCCACCATACAAATCATTCTCATACATCTCATTACATCCATCATCTGTGAAATAAATAGAATTTGCTTCACATTGAGGAAAAGCTTGAGCAGACACAGACGCAGATTCATTCCTACCCAGAAAGAGAACCTGATCATTCAATGATTCAATCTTCCTCCACAATACCTTTTCCCTACCAACTCTATATTCCATATCAAGTTTATATAAACTAAAATGCTTTGTTCTGTAAGGAAAATCCAATGAATATGAGTCCTTGGATACCTCAACTTTAACATTATCATCCCTTTTAAGCACTTCTCCATCTGGATTCACAAAATCTTCAATGAATCTTTTCACCAAGAGAAGCTCTCCCAATGATTCCACCAAGTATAACCTGACTGTATACTCATCTTCTGGAAAATTTCTGATTTCCTCCCCACAAATCTCAGCACAAGGATCAATATCAAAGAACTTAACTGGTTTCTTTCCGCTGAAATCCCATCCTTCAACTGAACCATTGTTGGACAAAGCAAAAAGGGTACCCCTAGAGAAAATAATATCACAATAAGATCTCTCAGCTCCTGGAAGTTCAATCCAGATTTTGTTCAAAGACTGACAAAACACAAGCTTGTCTTGAGAACCATATATTATGACTATAGAGAATCTGCAGTAGCGGGTAAAGTGAACACTATCACACAGCATCACAGCTTTGGATATGAAAATCTTACTCATCTCTTTGAAGAAGTGGGATTGGCCAATGATAGAAGGGAATGAAGGTAACTTAATGCGAGTGCTTGAAAAGGGATCTACTAGAAGAGGTTCTCCATCTTGGTCCAAACTCACTAGAAACCCTTCAGAAGAACCCACGCACCAAGCATCATCTACAAGACCCTTTAACCTGTTCTTGGACTCGTAAAGCTTCTTCTGTGACAAGTTCATGACGCTTCCACCAGTGCTTGTTTTATGATCTTGATCTTGATCTTGATTTTGCATATTGGGGAGAATGAGGCATGGAGCAGAGACGTAAGCCATTGCCTGGGTTTGGAGTTTGAACTTCAGAGGAATAATGGGCAAAGAAACTAGATAAGAGCAGTTCGTGTCAAGGGAGAAAGGAACTCTTGCCGGGCAAGGAGTCTATCTCTGACGTGAAAACTATTAATGAGTTGATTTATCTCCAAGACAAAAGAGTAATCTAAAATATATTATATTATGTAATAATATAATATGATCGCAATAATCGATGGAATGTAATATTCAGGTTAATTTATTGAGATTCTCTAGCTGATTCCATTTCTCATACAAATTTGGGGTGAAGTATAATGGGTTGATAAAAGAAATAAAAAATATAATTGGGGGTGAAATCTATTATCTATTATTATTATATCTATAAAAATAAGTCGCACCACTGCTTGGTTTTAACATTTGTCATTTATTTGAATGACACATAAAAATATTAAATTATAAATTATTTTTTAAGAAATTAAATTAAAGTTAATTTATTCTAATTAATTATATTATATTAATATTTTAATTATAATATTTTAATTTGATCAAGTCTAAGTCTTCCATTTACAATCGGTTTTTCCTTTTTCTAAAGAAATAATTTCTGATTCAATAATTATTTTAATTCCGAGATATTTCAACTAAAGAAGCTTTGTGAAAAAATAAAATAAAAGTAGCACTAAATTTCAAAGTTTACACCTCACTAAATATTATGTGTCAATTTTTATAAGTTTGCAAAGGCTGTTAATCCATTGTTGAAAAGAAGGAAAGTATAATATGGCCACATTGCTCGTGATTTAACGATATTTACTCAATTTACTATTAGGTAATTCATGATTGCGTGCTTAATATTTATGGGTGGTTTTTGGCAAAAAGCCACTACTCCTTGATATACTAATAAGTTAGTTAGCATAAATAGTAAAAATATTCTCTATGTGTTTTTTTAAAGTTTTTGTTTTGTTTTAAAATATTTTAAAGTTTTAAAAGTTTGACAAATTTTTTTATTTCTTTTATAGTCTCATTTAACAAGATAAAAAAAGTTAATAATTATTGTTAAGGAAGAAACTAAATATAGTAATTTAGTCAAATTAACATAATTTATATGTATTAATATTTAATACATGTGCAAAAACTTTAAACAACATATATTATGAAATTGAGGTAGTAGTTCTTCTTCATTCAATCATTAATACATGTGTTCAATTTGGGACAAGAGAAATTTTTTTGATGTTTCATCCAATCCTATATTGTCTCAATATTCCCCTCTTTTTTCATCCCTTCCCAGTATATATATTTGAAAAAGATAAAATAAAAGACTAAAATGTGAATCTACGGAATCAATTCAAAAATTTTATGCCTTTTTTTTTATCATCGTCTTTTAATTATCTCCACATTGGCAGCACTTGATGCAAGAAAGCACATCAATTCATTTTATTTCATATAATTTTCGATTACAGAAACAAGGCCTTTCCGTAATGAGATATGCAAAACAGATAGATATTCAATCATTAATTGAAACAAGAAGAAATACAAGACTTAATTAATACATAGGATGCCATTTTAGATCTGAAGATGAACCCTGGTGAGTGTGGTTGAAGATGATAATTAATGAATATAGGTTGGATTTAGATTTGCTCAAGATCTTGGCACAAACATGACCATGATTTTTATATTTGAGCCGTTCATTACTTATTATATATATGTGCTTCACCTGCTACCTTTATGATAATTTAGATTTATGACCGATCTAAAGAACATGCCAGAGCAAATCCATTTCCATATGAATTATGTTCGTGATATGATCCTGGCGCATCTAATCTTGACCCAGCGATATCCAGCCTTTAGAGAATGCTTGATCTTGCTTTGGGTTCCATAAAGCTTATATTTAGCGACTCGCCTCTTTCTCTTGGCTTCAGGATCATTCCACCATGTGTTGTCAGAAGTCCAGGAAGGATCATTCACCTTGGCGAAACGTTCTTTCTTCCTGGGAGATGAAGACTTAGGTTTTGGTTCAAATGATGGAGAGCTCCGACCCATCCACAATCCATTCTCGTAGCTTGTCACCTTCACATTAGGGTTCGCCGCTGCTCCGCGCGACCGGAGCCCCTCCATGATTAATTCTCTTCCTCTCTCTCTTTCTCTACATGCATAGAGGGAGAGATGAAGAGAGGAAATTCTATGGTTTTTTAAACGTTACAATGTTTTATATGTGGCTGAGGAAGATAGGTTGAGAAGTTGGGGTGTCTCCCTCTTGCTGCCATAATTGCCAGATAGATGGAAACACATGAAAGTTTGGCTCTTACGTGAGTTTAACCCTAATTTTTCGTAACAGCAGCATGGAATTTGACTCTTATTATCAACTTCCTAATTGTAGAAGTTATAGCCTGTCCACAACCACGCTCCAAATTGTCACAACAAAAATACAAAATATGACAACCGTTTATTTTGCCTATTTGGTCGTTTCATTCATAGCATTTTTTTGGGGTTTTTTTTGCTAAATAAATTCAGTTGGTTTGATAGTGAATTGTTCTCAAAATGATCCTTTATGTCAATAAAATAACTAGACAAAAATCCTTCATGAACTAGTCCTCAACATGGTTTTTTTTAGTATTTAATTATTAATATTTGTGAAGCATAAACTTATTATTAGATCCTTTAATTCATAACTAATTTAACTTGAGTTAGTTAAAAGACACAAATGAAGATAAAGTTCTCCCAAAAATATTATATATATAAACTCAAATTAATATACTTAAACGAATTTAACTACTTAATCATTACCATTTGGAATCGCTCAAGTTGGTAATCCTGAACATAGTTTATTGGTTCAACTGATTTTTTTTTTAAAATATATTAATATTTTTATTTTTATTTTCCTTCTTTTGTTTTGTGTTATTTTCATTCTTTTAAGCAATACTCATTTCATTCAGAACGTGGTGAAGACATATAAAAAATATATTAAGTTTGATAAGCTTAGCACTAGATTTCAAAATATACACATTACTAATTTTATTCGTCAATTTTATAAATTCACAAAGGCTACTAGTTCCATGGGCAGAACCAGGATTTCAGAATGATGGGGCTGAGATAAATAAATAAATAAATAAATAAATAAATAAATAAATATATATATATATATATATATATATATATATATATATATAAAATTAATTTCTATAATTAAAAAATTATCGATTGAAAACCGTTTCAATCAAGAATCCAAAGTCTGACTAGTTCGAAATACATAAAAATATGATTATGGTTTATAATCAGATTAGACTGAATAAAAGCATACAAGTTAGATCATGTAAAGCCGGGTTAAACTTTTTTTTTCCACAATATAATAACAACAAAGAAAAATATGCATACCAAATCATTTTAAGAAAGAAATTAAATTTATAGTCTTAAGGATATAACCTATTTCAAAAAAGAATAAGAAAAAACAAAAAAGCATACTCAAAATTATGCAATTACTCAAAAAAATTTATTCAAGGTCTCTATATGGCTAAGTATATCTTAGAGATGTTTATGTTGCGGATGGAAAATCATAACATACTATCCTAAAACCACAAGATCTACTATCGAAACAGCAAAATGAAATTGAGATTTTCCTAAACTTTATAGATTTTAAATCTAGGTTTGGAGACAATTTTTTTGTCAAATACGTTAGCACAATTACAGGAATCGAATATGTTATAGTTAACTTGCATTCTTCAACTAGAAGAATACTCGGCTTTCAAGCTATTAAAGTTATTAAAACTTATCACCCTATACCAATAGGAAGCCAAGAAAAATATCCATTGAATCTCTTAAATTTTGTAAATACCATATGCAAATTCTCCAGAAATTTTGAGGGGGCCAAATTTATTGTAACTACATAGTACTATGAACAACTTGAAAACTTGCTAAAATACTAACAAAATGTAAAACTATTAACTTTTTACCATTTTACTATTGTTTCAAAACATATTACTAAATTACCGTTGTTTTGGTTTGTAGGCTAACGTTCTTCAAACTAGAAGAGCACTATTTTGGATGGTGTTCTTTAAGTTTGAAGAACACCAATCTAATTGACGCTCTTTAACCTACATTAAATTCACACTAAATAAATACAGGGCATGTAATTACAGAATTATTGAGCGCCATTTCAGATGACGTTCTTTAAGCTTGAAGAAGATGGTCCAAATTGTGTTCTATAAGTTGTCCTTTATGTATTATAGTTTGTTCACCTTACACTAGCAATAATTTGAAACACAGGGTCATTTTATAGTTACATGTCGTGTGTTTGTTTAGTGCAAATGTAGGCTAAAGATTGCCAATGAGACAAGCGATCTTTGGCCTACAAACCAAAATAAAAGTATTTTAGTAATATGTTTTGAAAAAGTAGTTAAATGATAAGAAGTTCATACTGTTACATTTTTCTAGTGTTTTAGCTTTGAAATTTGAGGGGTATGGGTTCCACCACACTAAAATCTAGTTCGAATATTGAAAAAAAGAAAAAGAAAGTGTATGGTCTTGTCGGTTGTGATTTTCTTATTTTTACTTAATTTACTATTAGGTGGTTCATGGTAGCTTGCTTAAAATTTATGGGTGGTTTATGGCAAAAGGTTACAATTACTTAATTAAGGATGGGTATAGAACAGAATATCTAATGTCTTGTCCCAGCTTAAGGAGTTTGAGATGGGACCAAAATAATATTTTGTGTCCCAAAATATACAAATCTCAATCCTGTCCTAAAGTGTATATATTATTATCCCATCATGTCCTAAAATTTAAAAATTAAAAAGTGAAAATATATTCAAGTTTTGTTTTAAAAGAAATTGAAGATTTTGATTGTTACTCCTTAGCATTAGTAGTTAGTAAAAATAAAAATCCATATCATTATATATATAATGAGCAGGAGTAGGCGTTATCACAATCACACAAATAGGTTAACTAATGAGAATTGAATTTTTAATGTTTGGAGAATCAAATTTGGAAAACAAAGTGAGAATTATAATCTTCAATTTTCTTAATCTCTTGTTATTGAAGTTCTAGTATCTTATCTATTGGATATTATTAATTGATACTCACAGAAAATATTAGTTGTTACTAGTGTTTGATTTTTTTTTTATTAAGTATATTCAGTTATTTATTAAAATATTTAAAAATAATATTACTGTATATGTCTTAAGTAAATCTAAGTTATTAATTTACTGTCTAGTAGAGGGACAATAGAGAAAACCCAACAGAGAGAAAACAAACTCGTGGCTACTATTGCTTATGTTGTTGTTGGTAATAAACTCTAAAAAAGAAAAAAATTATGAGTTTTTAGTTTTGAAAAAGAACTTTTGGGACATGATTGAATAAAATTGTTCATGACATGACTCAAAACAAGTCTAGGACATAACTTTATAAAATTCGAGCAAGATAAAATAAATAAAAACTCAGGATTAGATTTCTTTGCCCCAACCAATTTTGGGACAAAATAGAGACATACAAAATTCCATCTCGTCTTATTCCGTACCCATTCCTAATTTATTAATAAGTTGTTGATATTAATACTAAAAATAAGAAAAAAAATTTACATGTATAATTGTTTAGTTATTTGTAAAAATAAATCTATAAATAAAAAATAAACAAAGGTATAAAACGGGAAAAGAAAAAAGATCTATATAAGATGAGTATACATAAACAAGTATACCCATAGCATCACTCTAAAAATAATTCTTCTTCGTTGGATCATTAATACACATGTGAATTTCTAAAAATGGTAGTGCTAATCTATCATTTTGTTAATATTAAATTCTTTACCATGAAATGCCACCCCACCATAGGATTCCTTCTCATTTTTCACTGCTACAAATACAATGGTGAAAAATGGTGAGCAACTTGGCAATAAATGTTAGACCAATTTGTAAGAACTAAATTGCATTTTACAAGAACACATATATTTGAGTAGTATTATTTATGGAAAGACCTTAACTTTGTCAGTGGGTATTTCTAAATATTTTTAGAAAGGTTCTACGAGCCTTAAAATCTATTTTAATCCTTCTAAACTCTTAAAATCTAACTCATAAACTTTTCTTACACTTAAACAAAAAAAAATGGTTAGGGACCCTGCTATGTCTTGGTGTACTGTTTCTCTTCTTCATTTTATTCCTGTTGTTTTTCACAAAATATTTATTGTATAATATTATTTCTCATGCATATATGCTTGTTGAATTAAAAAATTCCTAAACAAACAGAATTTAACGAATTGATCTCTTAAAAAATATATTTAATCAATATTCTCAGTAAAATGGTCCACTTCTATCATGTTAACCTTGGACAAACTACCGATGATAAAATATTATAAACATCTTAGTAGTGAAACAACGAGTGCATGTGAGAACTCCTAAAGAAGGGAGCAAGAAATTAATGGCAATACAATTACAACACAATAAATAAATTAACATAATTAATAAATAATATATGCACGCATGATATGTACAAGTACATGTATGTCTGCATACACCGTACTTAGAGTTTCCCATGTATTCACTTTTGAATTCTATACAGCCCTCAAGCAATCACAAATTAATTATTAAAGTAATTCTTGGTGAAAGTCAAGCTTCCTCCTCTCTTTTAGATATTCTGGTTACATTTTGAGCATCCTCTTCTAGTTTATATTCCCCATGCCTGCAAATTATTAGAGGTTCAATTATGCTAAAGCAAAAATATATATTGAACAGTAGCTATTTGACTGGATTTGAAAGACTATATATATATATATATTTATGCTCTTTGGTATGTAAATTATATGGAAATGCAGACTTTGATGAAGTAACAACGAAACGGCCAATAAACTATAAAAAGAAAATGAATTAAAAGGCACTAGAATATTTGAAAAATTAAAAATGCACCGGTGCTTTCAGATGTATAATCATTAAAATTCATATTGAATGAGAATTGATTTTTCTATTAGACAAGGTTTTATTAGACATGTCTAAGCCATTCACTTAAGTATTTAAAAATAATATCACCTAAGACACTTATATGGAATTAATATGAGTCATTTACCTATATTACCTAGCAGATAAACAATAGAGTATATTTAGCAAAGAAATTTAGTTTTATTTGACAAAGTGCTTATTGGTTTACAATCAAACATAATAACTTCATATTATAGATAATAATTATATGCTTTACATATAATAATCACATGCAAAAACATCACCAGTTAAGTAATATTTTTGGTTATTTTTATGCAAACACACATTACTATTATAATTTTAGCCAAAAAAAATTGAACTTTTATGTACTTTTTCCTAAATCATATATGTAATCAATTGAAGAGTAAATTTGAAATGGGTTTTCTTTTCATAGTTTTACCAAATAGGGAAAAAAAAAGAAGAAGGAGTTTTATGGGACAGAAGGGGACAAAAAAAAAAGTACCTGAATTTGGCCATCAGAAGTTCCAATCACCAAAATTTCTTCATTGCCATCAAGAGCCATGCAAAGAACCCTACCGTTACCACTTGTACAAGTCTGTAAATTGTCAAGTCTATTAAGTTTCTTTCTATCCCAAATTTCCAAAGCTCCTCCTTTGCTTCCCAAATAAATGAGTTGTGAGCTCACTGCCATAGCCCTCACTTCCAATGCGGTTCGCAGTGACCCAACCACACTGTAATCAGAAGTGTTCCATACCTAGGCATATAAGTACAAAGCATAGTTAGTTAATTAACTAAGGTATATAATATCTAATAAACAAGCATCGATTAACTCAAATATGATGTTTTGTATGTGATTAAATTTTTATTATTTTTACTGTAAAAAGCAAAGGATTATAAAAAGCAAAAAGAAACTTAGGGTCAAGCTAGCTTGATGTACCACTGACCCTTAATAAGGTCAGACTAAGCTAAATTGTTACCCATAATTCCATAGAACATAATAGTTAGCAATGAATATCTCCTCAAATAGCTTTAGGATTCACATCCAGCATTTTCAGAGAAACTTTAAGGATTTCTCATACCAAGCACCACCTAAGTTTCATATCTATGCATAGAGAAGAAATTAACTGTCTTATTTGATGTCTTATTTTATGTCTTACTACTCATAATTGGGAAAAATAAAATAAAATGATATATTTTAAATAATTCAATAATGCAGCATTATTTTATAGTATTCTAATCAACTAGAGGAAGTGGGATATGGAATGAGATAGTAGAATGGAACGGCAAATTTCCCTATACATTCTCCATGCAAACATGATGATTATGGAAATCACATTCACATAGCTGGGATTAATATGAACACCGAGAGATTTTCATATGAATATATCACTAAATATGTGCTTGTCAATGGTACCTTTACAGTAACTCCATCCAAGGAAGAGCTGGCTGCATATAAATATTCACCATGAATTTTCATTGCATGAATTGGATTCGCTTTCCCAAGTAATTTCTTAGAACCAATTTGAATATTGTTGACTGCATCTGTTGCCAAATCTAGCTCCTGAAATTGCATTAAGAGTTTTATTACTAGAATAGTGAGAAAGATAATTTTGTAGACAGGATTCAGATAATGACACAGTATCACACTTCTGAAAAGTCGATACCTGAATGCTGTTGTCATGGCATCCACAGTATAGTTTGCCATGGGCAAGAGCCAAGCACTTCACATATTTCTTGGAGTTTAATAACTTTAACTCTCCATTCATTGATTGAACCTTAAGAAATTGCAAATTAAGTAGTTTAGATACAAAACTTAAACAAGAGAATGATAAGAAACTCATAGAAGTTTATCAAGCATAACATTTCTTAATGTGTGACAGAAAGGTTTTTCTAATAAAGCAAATGAGGTTGTTTTTGGCATCTGGCGTGAAATAACAAGAAGAATTCATAGTTTGATGTGTACCTTTACACCAGTGCCCTGAGGAATGAAGCAAGATGTGCTATCGGATACAACTAAACTATGAACTTGATCCTTCATATCATGCACTTTGGCACAATGTATTGATGCATTTCCAATAGACCAGACCTATATCATCAATGAAAAGAAACTCTGTTAAGCAGCCTGCTCATCATTGAACTTAGGAGAACCTACAGAGAACATGTTAGAAATTGAATTTGGATTCATTGCATTGTCAGTTGAGTTTTGGCACAATCACCATAGCTGATGATATGGCACGACAGGAGTCTTTGGATGGATCAATTGGTGCATAGCTTTACATGGTTCAATCTATCTAATAACTCTTGTCACGCCACATTATTGACTGTGCCAAAATAGTGACGACAGTGAATCTAGATTCTTAGAAATAGCAACATACCCCATGCCTTAATCTAGTGCCATGCAATTGGTAATTACATTTGATTTTTTCTGCTTCTATGGTGATTTGTGGTTTATTTTTAATTATGCAGGCTTTTTAACAACAAAATTTTACCTTTGTTGTTCGATCAAGTGAACCGCTATATAGTCTCTCACCAGATTCCGAAACCACCAAGCTTGTAACAGCCTTTGTATGTTCTTGAGTCTCTTGCACAAGCTGGAACATGCTGTTCTTTACTTTCCAAACCTTCAAGAGGTTAGGAATAACAAATAAGCTCACATTAGACCGAGTTGTCCAATGAAGCTATAATCATAAAAGTTACCAATTGCTGGATTTGTATACATATTGTTTACAAAACCAGCTCTTATTTCCTGCATTTTCTTTTCAATAATTGAAACTATTTGAAGTAAGATGTAAAACAAGTAAAATATCGAGTTCAATTACCTTCATAGTTCCATCTGCATGGCCTGAAATAATCTTATCCTTAAGGCAGATGATAGAAAATACTTCTCCATTCTCATTGCAATTTATCTGGGTTAACTCTTTATGCATCCACATGTCCTGTTTACAGCAAAGAATGTTGTTATGGAATCATCAAAATGCAACTGATTGAAACTTGTTTATGAATGAATCAAACTTACTGCTTGAGATTCCTGGTCGTCGACCAAAACTTTAAGCATTTCAGATGCCAACTGAGATGATTTCTTTAGTTCTCTCAAACATTTTAAGACATCCCTAGCATAGGTAGTAAGATCACGCAACCCGTCTGAAATTCACAGTTCAATCAGACCATCCTTAACATATTTTTCAGCTAACAACTTGTCCTTTTAATAACAAATCCAAGAACAAATACATGGTATCAGATCTAAATCAATGTTGAATTTTAGTATCTACCGGATTCAATGTTCTTCCTTGTTAAACATAAGTTTTAGTTCCAATATCATATCTCATTTCTCTTCCATCCTTGAAAACTTAGTTGTAAAAAAGGACCATGATTTGTGCAACTCACCAGGGAACTGAATAAAGCTATTTATAGCAAGCATAGAAAGGACTTTATCGTCTGTGTCCTTAGCAGTCTTTAATATAGATATGAAGCGCTTGAGCAAGCAGACGCGAGCCGCACTGTGTATTCCTGTATCTGGTAGAATGCTGAGCATGTATACGAGCCATGTAGCTGATATGAAGCATGGTGAACTTAGTTCTGCATTACGGCTCCTCAAGCAATCTGCTAAAGCCTCAAAAATTAGACCAAAGTCATGGCCAACTAGAACAGATGCAACTTTTCTTTCCCATTTCTCAGCTGCAAGTTCTTCTTCCTATTAACACCAATTGGAAAAAAAAAATATTTATGAGAATGAATTGCATCATCTTTGTCGAATTGTTATCTGGATGTGAAGAAGTAAAAAGCAAAATCAGAAAAACTTGTTTCACAAGAAAACATGAGAAACTCAGAATAAGGTGATACAGTTTCCAAGAGCTATACTGGATTTATTTCAGATTCTTCGGAAAAATCGCTGATCTGATCCATCTCAATAAAGCTTTTAGAACTTCTGCCAAGGCCACTGCGTTTAAGAAGAATTTCTCTGGTAAGAGGCTGTCCAGTGCTGTTGAACCTCCCTTGCAATGACACAATTTTCTCAGCAGCTGCTATTTGTGAAGCTGGGGAATCAGTGTTTCTGAGACATGAAATGAGAGCATCCATTGCCTCTTCACGGTATATACTCATTTTGATTGGCTCTACCTACAGATGAAAGATGAATATTAATCCACAATACCAATAAAGCATTAAAGAAAGTGTATCTAGCAATCATTTCGTTAATTTTAATGATATTTCAATTTCAATATCTGGTGAATATCCAATTACATAGAGAATGTCAATAACAAGAGGTCTAATGACCCATTTGGTCAAAATAGACGTCATATCAAAAATAATTTTAAATTAAAAGCCTAAGTGTTAGGTGGAGACTTTATATCAAACCGAGAGGATGCTTGGTTAGAGATAAATTCATACCAAAAGATCCAATTGAAGTAAAAGGCCGGCCACGACTGGAGATTGCTCTTCACTGGCTGTCTGCAGATAAATGAGAAGAGTGTGCATTGTACTGAAAGAACCTTCTTCCTTTATAACATAGAGGATTTGTTCAATAAATATCCTTCTGCAGAAACCAGAAGGTTAGATTAAATTAGCATGTTTAGAAGCCCAACATATATCAACTAAAAACCATATCAGTTTGATATATGTGTAAACACTAAACATAATCTGAAAAAGATTACCTATTTAATTTGACTAGCTCTGAAAAAAATTGAACAATCTTAAAACGTTGTCCATCAGTTGCATTGTTGAAGCTTCCCAAAATAGCAGATACATCTGCATTTTCAGCAATTGTATTCCTGCAAGCCGCATCCTCTTTCATGCATCTTAGTAATATCTCCACTGCAGCAATCCTCTCCTCTGCTATTTCGGCTCGTAAACTGCGAACAAGACTTCCCATCACTTCCTTATCAGACATCACAGTGTTGGCAACTGAAGATCCAGTCCTCTCCTCACTGCCTGCAATAATATCTGCCAGCAAAAGCACTGCAGCCGTCATAGGACTCATGCACATCTTAACCAGGTCCTCTTCTTTCTTGGTGAAAACTGCTAGAAGAGACTCCAACATTGCCATCTCCGCGAGACTCACAGGGAAAGGTTTCAAGAGATATATCAACACAATAGCTTCTGTCAACCCTTTCTGAAAGAGAGCCATGACACATTCTACATCAGAATCCACACGGGTGAGTGTCTGAACAACAGCATTATCTCTTGAACCCATCTCAGTAAGGAGGAAAACTGATGCTTTCAGCACCTGTGGATCAACAGAGTTAAAGAGAATCTCCATAAAACCATTAATGATAGGAGGTTTTGATAGCATGCTGTGAATGTCAATTCCCAGATTCTCTTCTTTCCAGAACTGCTGAATCCGAAGCACTGCCATTTCGGATTCCTCAAGAATCTCAGACAAGTAAAGATTCTCAATTGCATGACGCAGCTCATTAATCATCCCATCAACTGTGGCATGTGTAATAACACTATCAGGAGAAGTTGAAGGCATTTCTGGCTTGCTTTCAGGCTCAGTTTCTGCATAAGGATTCACAATAGGCGATGAGATCGAATAATCTGGGTTGTTCTCTTTCCAGCTTGCAATTAGTCTTTTGAGCACATAATTTGTTTTAGGTAGCTGTGTGCTTTGCAGCTGCTGGCGCGTGATAGGACAAGTTGAGTTTCCCCTATTGAACCATTCTTCAATAGCTTTACGTTCATATGTCTGGCCAGTCTCAAGAGTAACCGGATCATCAAATAGATAACTGGTTATTGGACACACAAAGTCCTTTGGAGGTGCTTGCTTCCCATTTCCATGAGATTGATTATCATAATCTTCCATAAGGTAATCTAAAGAACTAGAAAAACAGCAAAGATATCCAAGTTTAGGAAGATGCAGCAGATAAAGAAACAAAGATGAAAGATGCTTTAGATGGCATGAACATACCCTTTGGTTTCTGCAAAATTTTTCTGCATTTTCTCTCTTTGAGTTTGGCTTCGTCGAGGTTCTAAAATGTCCATCTTTTTGTTCTTTTCCTGTGTGACGCAGCTTCAGCATTTAAAGAACTAGAATAACGATAACCAGCATAGAAAATTCAGTCAGCAGTGGGCTTTTTCTTGCATTGGTTGTATCAGTTACCTTATTTTCGGCTTCAGATTCTGATGAAGAACAAGGTAAATTTTCTTCCAATGTAGGGTCAAGTTCAGTGCTTGAGTTTAAATCAGCTGTTATTGTCAATTTTTTCCAAGATTTCCGGTGTTTGATGGACATGGGAAAAACTCTCTGAGGATACATGGAACTGTTGCTGCTACTGCTGCTCAGAAATTCAATAGAATTTTCCCTTTCTGCCCATATTGGCTGCAGAAACCAGACAAAAAGAATTAGATATATAATAATCATGAATTTAAAATTGTCAAACTAGAGACAAGGAAATTCCTAATTTGACTGGTGGACGCTTGTGCATATCTTACACTGTGGTTGCCCCAAATCAACGGGTATTTGTACTTAAAAAATATTATGGCACAAAATCATAATTAAGGATGTAAAAGAATGATGAAATTCTTGATCATGCAATTAAACTAGCCCATTTTCTTGTTCCTTTTCTCAAACCAGACAAAAGTACGTTTCTAAATTGACCCAATCATTCAACAGTTTGTTCTCAACAAGTGGGCCCTCCCTTAATACACAAAGAGAAAGAAGTTGTTAGTCTTCTCTTAGACAAAGTTGAGCCTAATCTTGAAATGATTGAGTTATATGTTCAAATCTAAATCACTTAAATGCTCAAATCTAGTCAATAGTAAATAAATATTACAGAAACATTACAATATCTAAAATCACTAGTGATAGTAAAAAGTGAAAGACTTAAAAATTATTATTAGTAGAAGCCTGACTTCTTCTTCTTCTTTTTTTTTTTTTCCCCTCATAATTTACATCAAAGGGATTTTCACACTCTGAGTATAAGACTAATCTCATTTGCTTTAGGAATAATTTCCTTACAATAAGTAAAACTTTGAAATTTTAATGTAAAAAACAGGCATACCTTAATTTCTAATGAGCTAACGTCTTGGTGGGAATGTAATATGCAAATTAATCATGATTGTTGCACCCATAACACATTCCTAAACACTACTCATATTGCAGTATGTATAGATATGATGACTTTTGAGAACACGAATAAATAAATACAACATTACATTATACCGTCCGTTCTCCAACACAGGCATTGTCGTTTCCACTATCTCCTCTTGACTGCTGCCCACTTTATCTCCATTTCCACTGCTCTTTACCATCAATAACGGTGAACTAAGTGATGGGTTTCCATTTTTATTCTCCAAAACTTCTTTGAAATGCTTTGCCACAGCCCTGCAATTCTCATCAATAACCTCTTCATACTCTCTCTCCAACACTCTGAGCTTCAAAGTTTGATCCTCGCTTATTCTTGAGAGCAGTTTCGAACACGGTAACACCACAGATTGAAATGAAACCGAGGAATCACAAGTAGCATCAGCATGATCAGGCAAAGTGGAAGACAAAACCATCGTTCTTTGCTCATTGAACCACTGGAAAACAGGGAAAAGATGGACAGAAAATAGGTTCTCATAGAGAACGGGAGCGATTTCTGTTCTGGCCAATGAAGGGTTTGAATGGAAGATTTGGAGGAGACTTAAGGCGGCGTTAATGGGTTGGTTGCGTAGGGTGTGGATTATAGAGAGGAGGAAGTGAGAAATAGGGTTTTCGGGGAGAGGAAGAAGAAGCTTCTCGGCGAGGTTGAGGGAGGAGGATCGAGTGGTGGGGCTGGAGACAGCAATGGCGTTTTCTAGAGTATCAATAACAAGATTGAGGTGTTTGAGGTTGACATGGCTGGAGATCGAGAGTTCACGTTGAAGAGTTGAAAGAAGGTGGCGCCGGAGTTCGGACTTGGAAAGCACGGTGGAGATGAAGGCGGAGGTGTGGTGGAGGATGTGAGTTGTCGGGGTGGTCATGGTGGTGGTGACGATGGTGGCAGATAGAGAAGAGGGGTTGGGTTAGTTTGATGTTAACGGATCAAGACGCTAGCGGGTGAAGTCTGCAGTCATGGACGGCAGCGTCTGAAATGACTAATATAACCCTATAAGACTAACTTTGTGATTGTTGAATTCACGGTTACTACCACTCTGAAATTTGGCGGGAACATATTTAGTATAGAGAGGGTTCGTGGGGCCCATTGCCGCCTAGCCGGCTTTCCTTGACCATTATTCATCTCGTGAAACTTAAGTGAGCTTCTAGGCTTCCATTTGTGAGGCTTTGATTGAGATTCAAATGTCAAAAAAAAAAATTTGACCATATTTTAGACAGGCCAGGCATGAATATTGAAGCATGTGAAAGATGACGAAGTCAATCTTAGCATTTAGTTCTAATGCCGTTAAAGCTCAGAAGATCTAGATTTTTGTTCTACTACTATTCTAATTCTAATTCATGGCTGCTGCGTATTAACGAATTAGTCAAATTAAACTTTTTGGTATTGACAAAAATTGACATTGGTAATCATTTTTTTTTATGTAATATGGCTTAATTTGAGAATCTAAAGTGAGAGGATTTTTTTCGTTTTAGCAGAAGTCTCAAAAGCCAAAAATGGATTTTCACATTTTGTTATCAAATAGTATGAATGTGTGTGTGTGTGTTAATTAATACAATACCCTTATTTAATATAGTTTTTCAACATCCCATGTCTAAGAGAAAAAAGAGTGAATTATTTTTTCTACAGAGCACTTGATTTCCTATATTTCAAATTCAAAGAGTTAAAAACCAGGTTAAACATGAGCTAATTCAACTGATAAAGGATCTCTCGAACAATAGATTAAACACAAAAGGACACAAGAAAATGAAGCAAGCACGATGTTATTTTATCTATTCAAATCCTGCACTATATACAAATCTTTGAACTAAAGTAAGAAAGTGAACTTTACTCAATAGAGGGAGAAAATGAAGTTCAAACTACACATAAGGTACATAGACGTGGAGATTTTTGAAATATTTAATTATTAAAATGGCTTTGTATATATAATAAAATATTTATAATATATAAGAATAATTTAGTTGATAAATAATTTTTTTTTGTGTAAAATAAGATTGTATACTATAGTTTTAAATAAATTAATTCAAAATGTATGAATATTTATTAATTTAAATTTAAATTTTCAATTACTTATTTGTATTTAGAGTTATTAATACTCAAAATATAATATAATTTACTTATAAAAATTTCACAATGAATCCATTAATTCTTCGTTTTCCTACCGAGATAGAGACAAGAATTATATTCTTGGCAACTACTCTGTCCCATTACCATTCCAAAGGTTGTTTTTCTTTTGAGATAGTGTATATTTTCCATTATTAGACTCGAACCCTCCATACATGAATACAACACAATTTGGGTGTACCTTACAAGTATATTTCATTCTGTGCACTTTTTTTCTATTTGGGTGAACCCTCAATTTTACAATAATATATATCAAGACATTTCACAACTAAACCATATCTGTTAGCTTATATTACTTTCTACTCATATAATCAATAAGGAAACTCTAATATTAGAACATCTAATATTTTTACTATTGATATTATCATGTTCAAATTTTCTTTGAAGTAAGTAAAATATGTGTTCCGGAGATAAAATGCTACACCATATTATTTTGGCTCTAGTAAACTAAAAATGTGACTTTGTGAAATTTTCTTAAACAATAATAAAAGGAACCAAATATCACAGTATTAAATATATCACTATGAGCAAATTTATCTTTGTATTCACAGATTTTAGGATCAAAATACATAATCAAGTAGCTAAATTTGCATTCCATTTGTATTATTCTTAATATTAAAACTCAATTAACTCTCTAAAAAAAGGATGAAAAGAAATATGAGAGTTTTTATTACAACTGTCAAGTTGCAAATCCCTAATAAATAGGAAAGTGCATCAAAATCAAAAAGGAAAATTCATAAGCTCCATTAGGAGTTGAAGCTAAAAGCACCCAATTTTGAATGAAGAGGGTATCTCATATTTCAATTCTTGTCCATCCCAAGAGTATGCTTCACACTATCCACAGCACCCTGAGCCATATTCTTAACTTGTTCCCCAGTCTGCAACAAATTTCCGACAATAATAAAAAGGAATAATGGAAATGTTAGAGAGAAAGATAAGCTGAGAAATTATAAGAGAAAAGTATCAAGTTTTAATACAGATAGAGGGTTTGTTTGGGCGTTTGAAGTGAAAAGATTAGAGAAAATGGAACGATAATAATAATAATAAGAAGAAGAAGAAGAAGAAGAAGAAGAGAAAGGACTAATTCTTGAACCAAATATTCTTCCAAACCCTAAATTTCTCCCTAACTGGTTATTTCACTCCACATATGCTCTAAAAAATAAATCTATTTGAACTCATTTTTTATTTCAAAATTTAAAATTGTCAGAACTTGATATGAAAAATACACAAAACAAATAAAAATTCTCTTAATTATACATAAAAAATTATAAACCTACCTGCTGAATAAAACCAGCAGCTTCCTCCTGCTTTTGTTGTGTAGTCTCGCTGGCTGAGTTACCGGCGGCTTGAGCCTGGTCGGTAGCTGCCTGAGCTATTTCCTTTGTGGATGCCATCCATTGTTCAGCGTTTACCTAATCAAGATTAACCAGACATAAATAAGTTGCAGCTAATATCTCAAAAATGAAAATTTGGTGGAAGGATTTGAAGAATTAGTATGACAAAGGGCTCTTGGATTGATTTTAATAAAAAACTTGAGGTTGAAAACTAGAAGTAAAAATTTTAAAAAAATTATTTTAATTTTAAATGTACATTTTCATAAAAAATTATGATTTTTTTTTCTACTTTTATTTTTTTTTTATAAGCATTTCACTACATTTTTTGTTAGAAGCACATTTTTAGCTTCTAAAAATAAGGGTGTGCAGTATGGTTTAATGTGATTTTTAGCAATATTCCAAACTAAACCACTCAAATATTTACAATGCAGTTTAGTTTGAATTTTTTAAAATTTCAAAAAATAACCAAATCAAACCAAATCTTAAATTACAGTTTGGTTCGATCGGTTTGAGCAGTTTAATGGATAGACAAAATAAAAAGTTTTAAAAATGAACATGTTAACTTAAATGAAGAGGGTGCTTTCACCTGAGTTTGGCCTTGGGTTTGGCCTGCATTGAAGTTTTGTTGCATGTTAGACATGTTTGCTGGATTTTAAGAATGCAAAAAGAATATATATAAGTTGGTGTTTAGTGAGTGTTAACGATCTTGTTTGAGAAAGTATTTATAGTGTTTTTGTACTTAATTTTCAGGTGAAATGAACATGAAGATAGGATCATGGAGCTATTGATGAGCGTGTATTTCTGCCTTTGACAAGGGCTTTGGGACATTGAACCTCAAATGAGAGAGAATTATGCATCTCCAAGTTCTGTATTCCTCTAACTAATGGCTCCTGTTAAGAGTTGTATATTATATACAAAAACGTATATTATATCCATTGCATTCCCAAACCCTAGTCTTTTCTATTGATTTATGAACTTATTTAACATTTTTCTATTTTTTTTTAGTGAAACGGAAATTCAATCAACAAAAGAGAAAAAGTACAAGGTCTGAAGATTAACACCTACTAGGGAATGCAATATGCTAAAAGTAGCGTTTGGTTGTAAGTATAATTTTTAAGTAATTTGATGAGTAAGTAATAATTAAGTAAGTTCATCTCTATATTTGATTATTAATGAATTTTTTTAGTGATGAAGTAATTTTATTATAAATTACATTTTTTTTTTCATTTTCTTAGGAAATCTGGATACCTAAGTAGCTAAGAATTTACAAAAGTTAAAATCCTTCATATTTAATTTCTTTGCAAACTTAAGATCCATGATAGAAGTTTTTTTTTTTTTTTTTTTTAAATATATATTTTAATAGACTATAGTGTGTTTTTTAAGAAAGAGAAAAACTTTCTTTATACCGAATACTCCCTTATAGTCAGCATCATACAAAATGGAAACACAAGAAGGAGCAACATCAAACAAAATGATATATATCCTCAATACATTAATCAATTATCAATTTAAATTGGACGATATTAAGAATTCCATTTTTAATTTGTAATACATTTATACTTTTCTTCCCTTAATTTCTGGTTTGCACCGACATCTAAAGATTAATTTTTTTAAGGTAAAAAAATCATCAAATTAAGTATAATTTCTCTCAACAATTTTTTTTTTTTTTACATTTTATCAAAAATTAATTTTTTATAACATACTTAAAGGACACGGTTACCTATTAACTATGACAGATTTGTTAATTTTCTTCTCTTAATTTAGTACTTGTTTATATAGAATTAAGAGTTTAAATTTTATCAGCCGTGAAATTAAAATTTTAAATTAGCATTTCCCATCTGTGTACGTGCTTAAACTTTGAGTTCGTCTCTTCTACATATTAACAAGTATTGAAGTTATTTTAAGTATTTACGAATTTTATATTCTAATCTTAATGAAAGTATCAAGTTTATGATATCTAACCACATCAAAGCAATTATATGAGAGCAAATTCTTATTATTCAACCAAACACGTAACTAAAAAAGAAAATTGCTAGGCGCTTAAAGGTTTAAAAACAGAGAAGTTAGGTCAAATAAGAAACTTAATCAGAACCAAATACAATTGTCAGGTGCAATCCTTTATCTTAAAATGTTTTCTTTCGTTTGATTGGGAGTTGCATTTTGTGCAAACAAAGTGTGTTATTTATAGTATTTACAAATTAATATAATATTACTTAGAATCTGCTTAAATTAACTTTAATAAGTGTGCTTTGAGGTAAAAATAGAAGTAAATATTAAAAGTAATTTTTATTTTTAAAAATATTTTATTATTTTTTCCTTTTATAAATTAATTTAAACATTTAAAAGTTATATATAAATATTTTTTATTGCTAGAGCCTAGAAAATCAAAACAGCTCCTTTTGGTGCACTTTTTTGCCAACTCAATCTTGAATATATAATGGGACATATAATATATTTCTTCCACCTTAGCGACTAAATAAAGTATGCTGAAATGATATGTCATATCTATCTTACCACTCAGGCCCCAACTTGTCGATATGGGACCCGTCTAATCATCGTGATTTTTATCTCTGCAAACTTCCAATGTCATGTGGCAATGTGCAATTCCTCGTGCAAAAAGCTTCCATCTAACTTTTCTTTTTTGGGACTTACCTTCAACACCCCCCGCACCCTAGCCCCCACGGCCGACAGCTTTCTTCTCTTCCCAGTTTTGCATCGCTGTTTGCTGGGTTTGCACTTTTTTGAATTTTTTACAAAATTTTAAAATATAGATATTTATCTTTTTTCTTGATGTTTTACTTTTAAAATTTATTGTTTGTTGATGAAAAATGACTATATACTTCAAAATGGCCTAAATGATCATAAAAAGATAAAATCAAAGCCGTACACAAATATTTGTTAGAAAACGGTTATACACAACCATTTTCTTCTTGAAATGATTATACACAATCATTTTGTTTATGAAAAATAAAATAATTTAGTGTGTAGAATGAAAACGGATGTAGAGAGCCAAGTTCAAAGGAAAACGGCTTTCGATAGCCGTTTGAAGAAACAAATAGCTATGGAGAGTCATTTTCTTCTTCAAATGATTGTAAACAACCATTTTTCTCTGTATAATCAATGAAAAATTTTGTAAAAGAAGGGAGGGGGAATGTAAAACTTGGGGGAGAAAAGGTAAGTACCTTTTTTTTTTTTAATACTATTGGATACGAAGAGTTATTTTATATATTAATTAATTTAATTTTAATTAAATAATATTAAAAATAATAAATTTGTGATTTTCATTAAATTATGATGCAATTATATTGTTATAATTTGGACCCAAAACTCTAGTTAGCTAAAATAATTTGTCAACTAGGAGATTCTGTGTCATTGTTATAAAGACTTTCTAACTTAACAACCTGGGATTTTGGTATCACATAAAATAATGATATAGAAAAATTAAAGATTTTGGTCACATGAAATATAATGATACAGACAAATTAAGCTAGTATATTGACTTACGTAACAATACCAATTTTTAATGTGATACACTACAAAAATAAGTTTTTCAACTCTTTAATTCTAAGGAATTTTGCCATTGTTTTTTTGTTGGAGAAACCATCATTTAATTTTGAAATTGAACCAATATTTTAGCTGAAATTTCTTTGGAATTCAAAAAATTCCAACAAGAAATTCTGTTGACAATTGGATCTGGGGAGAGAAAGTTCTAACAAAGTTTATTTATATACTATTAAGTATGATTTAGTAGTGACTTAACAAACTCTAAACCCGAACAAAATTCCAACAAGAAATTCTGTTGACCCACACACAAGTTTTAACAAAGTTTATTTATACACTATTAGGTGTGGTTTAGCAATAACTTAACATACCCTAAACCTCACAAACAACATTTTTTTTTTTAAGAGAATCAAACTTTAAATTTCTTAAATGCTATACAAATTTTTAACTGCTAAATTATATGTAATGATTTAACAAAAATTTCTATTATAACAGAATATGGCATATTGAGAAATGCACAAATGTTTTTAAGAGATAAGATCTTTTATTCTTCATGTTTCAAATCTTATTTTATTAACTTTTGATTAATGTAAAAATTATTTTAATAACTTAATAATAATTATAATATTATTTTATATTTTTATCAATTCAAATAAAAAAAAGAATGAGCCATGAGACAGATGTTTTTCCTACTTTGAGAGGACGACACTAAACTTTTTAGTTCACTCTTGTATGTGTTCAACTTGAATTGCTATTTATCTTATTATTACTGAACTCGAACACATGCAATTATTACTCTTTCACATTTTTTATTGATTATTTCTATCCTACACACACATAATTTTTTTAATGAATTTTGAACAATTATTATATAATATTAATTTAAACATTTGAAAATAAAATTAAATTTGATCTAAATAAAAAAATATTAAAATTTTATTTCTAGAAAATTATAATAGTGTGTGAAACCACTTCCTCCACCACAGTAACCTCATTATCTGTTGATAGTTGTCGATAATTCTCGATGTAGATCAATTATTGCATATATACTGTTACCGTAATTCAATGACATTGCGCGTTATCGTCTGACCTTCTTTATGTGCTACCTGTAAAGATGAAAAAGCCTGTGAAATGCTCATCGAAAGCTTGTTGAAAGTTGACAGAGACTTAGCATTTTTAACTTAATTGGATATATAAAGCAATTAAAGAATTAAATTAAACAAAATTAGAAATCGAGTTGTGGCTAGAAGGCCAATCCAAGTGAACAAATTTTAAAATTGTTGAAATGTTAAAAGACAAATAGATTTTGATGAAATAATAAAATGATAATTCTAGAGAAAAAAAATGTTACAAAATTGGGTGAAGGTAAGCATAATAATACACCCATTACTCACCACTGAGTATGTAAATGGGATGACATGAATTACTCTAGCTTAACTAGTATTTTAAATTCAAAGTTTTGAGTTGATTAGAAGTGATTGAGATAAAAAAAAATGTATAAATACAATTATTAAAAAAAGCATATTAAATTAGCCAATTAAACCAGTTTAACTAGGAAACTAAGGACATGGTAGATCCATAATACCAAAAAAAAAAAAAGATTTAAAATCAAATTGAATAAGATAACATTTCCCTTACAAAATTTAGTAAAAAGTAAGAAAATGTTATTTTATTAAATTAAGTAAATTCGACAGTAGTCTCCCAAATTGAAGCTACATTTTATGCACTAGGCATAGATTAAGTTTTTTTTTTTTATCATTTCTTTTTTTTTTTCTTTTGAAAATTGAGTCAATAAATATATGTAATGCGAGTTATTAAAACTTATCACCTGATGTCCCATAAATTTTTATTAGTTCTTTAAAAAAAAATAAAAATACACCCACTTTGTCCTTTATTCCGTTCTTTATACATTTCTTAGATGCGTCCGGCCCCATGCTATCCTAACAACTCCACCTCTGGTTGTCGATGTTTCCAGCTTTTCTTCATTCATCATTTTGTTTTTCTTTTCAATTTAACTGTTTATTATATATCTTTATCTTCTATCTTTCCATTTGAGTATCAGTGCTTTTCTGCAGCTTTCGGTCAATGATTTCTGTTTCCACACCTTCTTCCCTTTCCAATTATCGGCGACAAATATTGATTGAATAGACCCACCACTATCTTCTTTTTTTCTTTGTGCAAATATAAAATATGGTATCTAAGATGTAAATAATTTATGAATTTGAATTAAATTTGTCAAACTTTTAATTTCTTTGCCTTTTCAGTGAAGATTAGAGATAAGAATTCACGTGCTTCTCACCAGATTTGGATCCTTTGGTCGCTATCCCATTACATCTACACGTGTTTCTTCTTTGGGAAATTGTAGCATTATTATATATAGGAAATAATTACTCATGAGATAAGAAGAGATGTTAGACTAAGTTTTTCCATTAAAAAGTTGCTGAGTCTAGATCTCTTTTACTATCTCATGCAAAAAACGGTTTCTTTGCTTTCATCATTTGCTAATCATCCAAAACAAAATTGTTTTCCCTTGTTGCTGGTATCACATAGGCCTAACATATAGTTGCGAGCAACTAAATTTTTTTAATGAGTCATTCATCGGCTAATCTATAAGAAAATTAATAAAAAAAACCATACACCACCTCTTATATTTTATCTTAAAGATTTTATTGTCAAAAAATAACATTCAAAATAATGATTCACTCAAATAATAATAAAAAAAAACTCTAATTGATTACATAATTTTGTTTTTGAATAGAATGACCAATGAAAAACTTTTGTGAAGATAAATGAAACAAATGATATTATTGTCAAATTATAAAAATCCAGTTTGACAAAGTTGGCATAAACCTACTATCATTTGTTTATCCAAAAATGATTTGACCTAAATGTTGCCCATCCTTTGATTTTTTTTTTCTTATATATATATATATATATATATATATATATATATATATATATATATATATATATATATATATATATATATATATATCTTTTTTGTTTTTTCTCTTTAAAAGTATTTTTGTACCATATAAGAATGAGATTAGTGATGGTTCGTAACAAAGACTAATAAACAATAAATTCTTAAAGTTTTGAAATCAAAATCTCCAACCTAAAACTCCATGAATCTCATTCTACTTTTATTAAGCCAGTATCTTGCTACTTCCATTCTTATTTCTAAATAATGAACCGGGCAAATGGACTCACATAATTATAGATATTGCTTATATTAAAATGACAGGACGTAAACGTAAAATATTATAAAAGTCAGATCCGACATGGCATGGTCACAATCATAGTACTAAAACATAGTACTATGCAACAAAGAAAATTGTAGTAATGAGTAGGAAGAGAGAGGAGAGAGTGTATTGCTTATTTAAATGATGAATAATTAAAAAAAATAAAATTTATTTGTATTTTATAATAAAAAAAAAATTTATAAGAATGATGAAAAAAATTATGAAATAGATTGATTATAAATAATAATATAAAATAATTTGTAAGATTTATTTAATTTTTTTTTTAAATTATATGAGTAGAGAAAAAATTGTATAAATTGTATTGAGTGATGTATTATCATGAGATTCATAAAAATAATATAAATAATTAAGATATGAAATCCTGATAGATACCATAATTAAAGATACCCAAACAGATTTAATGATAGACATTGATTATATTAAAACGACACAATCCAAAAGCAAAATAATATAAAATTCATATGTAACATAGCACTCTGACACTCCAATAATAATACACAGCTTTAATTCGTTTTGCATTAAACATATCAACACGAGCAAAGGAAAAAAACAGCTCAGTTAAACATGTTTATCTTGTGAATCTTGGTTGATTTCACTGCTGAGCTCAACAAGTTTCGTTCTCTGAGCATTATAAATACCAATGCTCTTAAGCATTCTGAGCAAGCAAGAGTTAAAAGCACAACAGCATAGCTAAACGCTTAAGCCTACGAAGAAGTTTCATCCCACCTCAGAAATGATGCGTCCAACTGCAGAGTATACTCCAAGTATTTGGGGCGATCATTTCCATTCGTGTGTGCCGACCGAGGTTTGAATTCCTAAACTTCTGGATATTGCTCAATCTCTAGCTCGTATCATTAGATCATACATAATGGCTGTTTGCAAGTCTTCTTATGTTTAATAATCCCGCGATAGATAGTTATGTTATTCTTCCTTTCATGTACGGTCTGCTTATTCATTTTATGGGAAACTAATATTGTTCTTGACTCACATTGATTGACTCTTTAAATTTTCTTTAAGATGTAGAGTTTATTAGGACCCCTTAAAGATGGTATATTGTTGTTGCTCGTTTATGAAAGGAAGATAGCTTAACACATGTACACACCTTTAAATCTCATTTCAACTGAGTTATATTAATGAGCATGAAATATTGAAATTTCTCTTGTAAAGATGTTTAAGTTTACTGTTCTCATTTTAAAAAAGGATTAATCTCTCACTCAAAGTGTCGGAGTACCATCTGTGGAAACCAAAAACTATGAGTTGTATTATTATTATTATTATTATTATTCAATATTATATAATTAAAATTTTGGCATATCTTCCTTTGACGTGAATCTGCAGAATGGTGGATCCCATAATAATCATCAACATCTACTCAGTATGAAAGAGAAAGTAAGAACTGTGCTTAAGAGCTACGTTGAAAAGCCCTCACAAAAACTGAACATGATTGATAACATTCAACGATTGGGAGTTTCTTATCATTTTAAAAGTGAAATTGAGGAGATATTACAAGACATGCACAAGAGTCCTCCTTGTAATAACAATAACAAAGATGTTAATGATCTTTACACCATTGCTCTTTGGTTTCGATTGATGCGACAACAAGGTTATAACATATCATCTGGTATGTCTAATTACTATCAATAACTTAATTGTCATTATTTCTACATAACACGGCGCACTAATCATTCATGATTTTGACAAATTATTCAGATATATTTGACAAATTCCGAGATGATAAAGGGAATTTCAAAGCAGTATTGATCCATGATGTTTCGGGTATGTTGAGCTTATATGAGGCTGCAAATCTTAGAATTCATGGAGAAGATATTCTTGATCAAGCACTAGCATTCACCACTCTTCACCTCAAGTCAAGTTTGAGTGACATGAACTCTAATCTTAAGGAGAAAGTAGCACATTCTCTCAATTGTCCATTTCGCAAAGGAATACCAAGAATGGAGGCCAGATATTGCATTTCTATGTACTCAAGAGAGGTACCACAAAAGGACCTAATACTACAATTTGCGATGCTAGACTTCAATATACTACAAGCACAACACCAGAAGGAACTGAGCCATCTCACAGAGTAAGTCCAACTAAATTATTTTCGAGACAAAATTTTTTATTTTCAGTTATGTCTTAAATTTTGTTTTATAAACAGTGATTTTTTTAATATATAATAAAATAATACAACCTAACCAATTTTTATCCTATAGGATAGAGTTTAAGACAAGATCAAAGATAGAAGATTCTATCTCATTATTTCCTATGGGAACCATTTCTAATGAAACAAACAGTCTCTGGGAACTTGCATGATTGAATTAAGTGATTTTCTGGCAAATGAAAAAGTTGCAGATCGACTAGCATAACTTTTGCTCATATTGCAGGTGGTGGGACAAATTAGACGTTAAGACAACTGTACCATATGCAAGAGATAGATTAACTGAGGGCTTCTTTTGGCCATTGGGTGTGTACTTTGAACCTCAATATACAATTGGAAGAATAATTCTGGGAAAATTAATTGCTGTTCTATCAACAATAGATGATACCTATGATGCATACGCTACAATTGAAGAACTTGAACCCTTCACAGAAGCTATTGAAAGGTCAATTAACCTTATTTCTAGATTATTTCTTGTTTATCCTTACAATTTTCTCGAATTTATAAATTATAAAATAATAAACAATAATTGCTTATAAGTGATGATATTTGATTGCAGGTGGGATATGAGTCCAATAGAATCTCTTCCAAAGTGCATGAAAGTGGTATTTGAGGCACTTTTGGATCTGTTTAATGAAATGGAGTTGATTACTGCAAAAGATCGAACATCATGCTTTGTTCACTATGTTAAAGGAGAAGTAGGAAATTATATTCTAACTCAAAATTGCTTATGCATGCAATCAAATTTAACAGTTAATTTCTGAGATTAATTTAATTTCTTTTATTTCTTAAGGTTCAAAAACTAGCTCGGGCTTACTTGGTGGAAGCAAAGTGGCGCGAGAAAGGTTACATACCAACATATGATGAGTACATGAAAAATGGAATTACAACTTCTTGCTATCCAGCACTTGAGGCAGCTTCTTTTCTTGGCTTTGGACACATTGCCACCAAAGAGGTGTTTGAATGGATTTCTAACAATGATGTTCCAAAAATTGTTCGAGCATCATCCATTATTTGCAGACTCACAGATGACACAGCATCTCATAAGGTATAAAATCAATAATTTACAGGGCAGAAGTTTTGCCTTGATTGAAAAGTGCTTCTAGTCTGTTTGGATATTTTTTCCTTTTACTTTTTTTCTGCCGGAAGTGATTCTTGTAAAAAAAAAGTAACATTTCCGTGTAATTTTTGAATATTTAAATTACTTTTAAGAAAAAATATAGAAAAATATATTTTTTTTTTCAAAAGTATATATAAGATGCTAAAATAGAAGTTCATTATTTATAACCAACTCTTTAATGACAAATTTGTCCGCCTTTTTTTTTTTTATCAAAAATGAAAGCTCTTTTGAAAATTATATCAAAATGAAAAATAACTTTTGCTTCTACATACTTTACTTCAAAAGCACTTTTTTTAATAAAGTTAACAAGCTTCTACTGGTTTCTGCTTTTGGTTTATAGTTTGAGAGAAAAAGGGAACATGTTGCCTCAGCAGTCGAATGTTGCATGAAGCAGTATGAGATTTCAGAAGAAGAGGCTTATAAACTATTGAATGAAGACATCGAAAATGCTTGGAAGGATACAAATGAAGAGTGCCTGAAGCCAAATACTATTCCAGTGCCTGTGCTTGAGTGTGTTGCGAATTTCTCACGCATCATTGAGCTTGTGTATGGCAACTATCAAGATAAATATACACATGGGGAGCTGTTGAAGGATCATGTCGCTGCACTGCTTGTGGATCCCATAGGAATTGAGCAATGCAAGTAGCAGAATGCCCGCTTGACTTTCTACTATAGCGAATGTTTCTTTAGATCTTGTTGGAATAATGTTTCTGCATTTGGGTTTCTTTGAGTTTTTGTTCTTTGTTGCTATTTTGATATATCTGTATTGTCTGCTCGACTTGCTATACTGGTGTCTATTACTCTGTTTCAAGTTCTTGTTGGAAAATATTACGACCTTCTTTATATTAAAATGCCCATTTGCATTACAAATAGTTTATTTTAAATTGTTCATAACTATTATGAGCCTAACTAGCCCATTTTATTAAGCAGGCTAAATTGGCTAATCAAACCTTAATTAAAGGAGAAAGTCTTTTCGGGAGATTCTTTTCTTACTACCCAATTTCATATTTCTAGTTCCTCTTTCTTGTTTTTGGAATCAAATTTACCAAAACACTCATATAAAATAAAATTTACCAAATCAAATTTACGAAAATGTTGATCCTTCGCCACCGTATAAGTTTGGAATCAATGACATTAACAAATTATTACAAAGATGGAATGATTGCAGTTGCAAACAGAGTTTAGTTAGTGTCCTACATTTGTTTCGAACCAAGCACAAAGGAAAAAAGAAAAAGAAAAAAAGCGAGATGCCACTTCGGGACTAAAAATATGAAAGCAAGTAATATGAAAAGAATTGCCCATTCTTTTCTAACCAAACACCCTAAAGCTTATATTAATCATATGGGTGTGTGATTAGAAGATATGGTGTGTGCCAAAAAGGTCATTATACTGTTATCGCGTACTAATCTCTTGGTAAGTTACGGCTTCGACTTTCTACCATTTATTATTCATTATGTTGCTATCTAAATGGGCTACCCGACCGAGCCCGATTCATCATGAGATGTTTTAATTCTCTGTTGATATTTATCTGGCAAACACTTTTTTAATTTATCTCCATAGAAGAAAAGGATTTTTGAAGCTCAACATCAAGTGAATCCCTAGACAATAGAAGAAAGTCGCAAATCCTTCCCCTCTCAGCATGCTCAAGGCTACCTGTAAAATTCAAAATATGATTCAAATACCTAAACATAATTTTGTTAAAATGCTAAATCAGGTTACTGCCACCTAAGACATGGTTTGATAACCAACTTGCACGTTATTGTTAACATTATATTTTGTCTTAATACATATTTATTTTTATTTTTATTCTATTTTATTTTATTTTATTTTATTTTTTAAATTATTATTATTATTATTATTTTATCCTAATACATTTGTATTTTTATTTTATGTTATATTATATTATTTTTTTTAAAAAAAATTATTATTACTATTTTAAAGCTTCTGCATAATATATTCAAATTGCAGAGATAGAGTCTAGAGAGCTATGAAGAACCAATTGAAGAAGCGAAGAGAGGAGACGGAGAAAGGGATCGATGGAGAAAAAGGAAAAACGAAGAAGAGGAGACGGAGAAGAGAGAGCTATCGAAACAGAGAGGAGATTGAAGCTACTGATACAACTTGGGAAAGGGAAACAAGGATAAATCATTATTCTCGGCAGTGACTCAGGTATGAATTCCCACTTTTATACCCCTTGAATTAATCCAGCTACTGGGATCCTGTGATTGTTAATTTATGTTGTTAGATTGGTATTATGGTTTGCTGGGATGTTCCGATTTGTGTGTTCATTTTATACTGCTGCTTGTTGAATTTAATTTTTAGTTAGTTTGGGATGTTGAGCATAGTTCTGTCTTCGGATGTCAGGGTCTCTGGTTAATTGATGATGCGGTGTTCTTTTACTCATTCTGGTTTAGTTTCATGTCCACGCTTTCTCTGTTTGATTGCTATAAACGGTGGGTTGATTTTTTTTTTTTTTAGGCACTTGACACTTGGTTGGAGGGAAATTATGAGTATGGTTTCTGAGTAATTCGTGCATGTTTCTTGCTCCCTTGTGTTGGTCGACAGTCTATGCTGTATTTTTCCTTGGAATTCTGGTTTTTAAGCTATTAATATTGTTGTTTTGGCTTCTACTGCTGGTGTTGTTTTAGTTTATGAGGCGTGATTGGGTTTAGGAATAATGTTGATGGGTTCAGTTATGTTCTAGGTTTGACTTTGAATATGTTTGTCGTCTGAATGCTTGATTATTGGCTAGGGAATTCATTCCCATTGCTTAAAAGTCTGTTTTGGGTTCTCATGTCCTATTTGCTTAAAGGATTTCTTGGGCGGCATGTATCTTAATGAAGCTATTTTAGGCCCTTGGATATTTAATTTGGAAAATTTGGAATGTTGATACTGCTTGGTCTGAATCTTGGAATTTTTGTGAACATTGATTTAATGGGTTAAATCCTTTGAGATTTAGTTGTGAATGTTCTAGGACTTTGTTAGGTTATTGTAAAATTCTGGTGTTGGTATATTCTTGTTTATGCAGCCCTAGGTGTTGTGGAGTTTCAAGGTTGCTGAATTTGCCTAAATTGGTTTGACGCTAGAATTTTCTGGGTTTTAAGAGTAAGGAATTTGATGCTGGAATTTTCTGGTTTTTGAGAGAAAATGGATTAGCTGGAAGATTGATTTCACCCACACAACTTGTGTTAGAATCTGCCAATTTATTTGTTTGTGGGAGGTCATGCTTGTGCAATCCTTTTCATTTGGGTTTGGATTGAGTCCTGAATATTTTAAATGTTAGGTTGAGTGCTGCCATTTTCTGGGGATTAAATTCTGCTGCTAGGTTGAGTTTGGGTATTGAATTTTTCTTGTATTCCTTCATTGATAACATGGCCATTAGTCTTGATTCCATATGCTGTATAGCTTTGATGCATACTGTTTTGAGGCTTTTGTTTGAATAAATGCATAGGTGCTTCTCCATTTCCCAATCAAGTGTTGTTCATCTTTCAATCGTGTGCATAAAGGTTTCTCAAAGATTAAAATGGATGTATATTTGGTGCAACATAATTAGGATACAGGGTCATTCGAAGAAAAGTTGTTTTTGGGATTAATAGACTCAGAACTAGTGTTCACTGGAATTCCTGAAATTCTATTGCATGCTTTGTTCTATTGTCAATTGCCTAACTTTGGTTGTCATCTGCATGTCTAGGTCCTGCCACTGTTTAATGTATTATGCATATCTACTAAACATTCGAATAAGCATTGAATTCTGCAATTCAGTTCCTATTCGTGGTTTTAAATTCTTGTGAATTCCTGGATGTTATTGCTGTTCCAAGGATTAATTTTCATTCTTACGACTTCTTTTCCTTTAAGAAAATAATTAAAAAAAAAATTCTGATGTTGAAATAAAAAGACTTATGAAAATTCTGAGTTGCTTTTGAAAATGCTTTTGGTCTTACCCGTTGCTTGCATTGATCATTCATTCCAAGTCTTGTTCTAGAATTGATTTAACCTGAACTACCATTTGTTGAAGTGGTTTAATGCCATGTGATGGGAAAGCACTTGTCTTTGGTTTTAGATATTTGATTTGATTTTTTTCCTTTTCACTTCTGTCCATTTTCATTCTTACGCATCTTTTCCTTTTTCTTTTAAAAAAAAGAAAAAAAAGGAAAAAAAATTCTGACGTTGAAATAAAAAAGACTTGTGAAAATTCTGGTTTGCTTTTTTACATATGCTTTTTTGTTTTTTTCTCTCGAATTTTGCTTGGTTAGCTAGAAAATTGCATGAAATTGTGGATGATTGTTTGATAAACCAATGCTAGTAAAGTGTCCATGAGGTTTTATAGTAGGTTCATGTTATATGGCTTGCATTCTCACCTCTTTTAAATTGCCTGGACTAAGTCACCCAAATTGTGTTTGTTTTGGATTTGCATTACTCATCAAAGTCATTGGGCAATCTGTTTTCCACGAGACTAGAGCCAAAGCTTGTTCAATTACATTCAAAACTTGATTTGAGAAGTTTCTTAGTGCTGTAGAAACTGTTAGGTATGATAGTTTGCTTATGATTGTGCTACTTGCTTAGCATGTGTCTCTAGTGATTCTATTTTAACTAATGGTTTGCTCATCATGGATCATTTGTGACTAAGCATTGTTTCTACTTGAAGGAAATAGTAGAGAAAAGGAATAGAGAAAATGATTGGATCATACTTGGTTGAAAGGCATTTTGTGAGTTCTTATTCTATTCTTTTTTTTGGTTCATTTCATTATTATTGTATCTAGAATTGCAGGCTTAAGTTAAAGGAAATAATGTGGAAGTTTGTTGTTCAATTATTGATATTTTCACCCTATTCTAATTTTCTTGTATCCTACTCCCAAATTTTAAATTTTAATTAGCATGCATACACATTAAGGTGCATTTGGATCTTTAGGGTCCCGAAGCCCCTCATTGATCATGGAAGGGTAGGTGGTCCGGTCTTCTATAAGATTGAGCTTGCACTATCCGACTTAGGTGAGGATAAGTGCTATTTGGAAGGACAGTTTATCTGTCTTGAAAGATGGAAGGATTCTAAGTTCATTTAGAGAATTCATGCATATATATTTATTTTTCATTATTTTATAAAAAATTGTAATGTTATTTCAACACTAAATAAAATACAATTTTGGGTCATATCATTATTTTGCATAACTGATTTGGGTAACTGTTTTCAACAGATGTTGTGGGGTGCCTAACACTTTCCTCGCACATAACTGACTCCTGAACTCATGTTTGGTTTGTATTCTAATGTCTTTCCAATAATAAAAAATAAATAAATTTTGAAATAAATAGGATTTTCAATTGTATCATAATTCTTAAACAATTAGTGACGATTCTAAAAATAAATTTTTTTAAATAAAGTTATTTTATTATCCGTCATAGCATTTTTACTCTCAAAAAGTACGTTGTGACAGCTATAATCAAGTGAAACTTAAAGACATGCACGAGCATTGATGATAAATACAATTATAAAATGATCATGACATAAAAAATTCACTAAAAATATAAAAAATGATCATGAGTGGTACATATAGTATTTCTAGCTAATCAAATGTCATTATTGCACATGCCCTAAAACATTTTTGGCTAAAGCTGGTAAAGTTTAAGATTAGAAAGTACTCTTGTCAAAGGGAAGTTATGTTTAAAAATTTTGAGACTTTAGACAAAATTATTAAAGAGGTTTATTGTAACGTGACTCATCAATCCTTATATTACTTTTTTAGCCAGCTTTCTAAGATGCAAAATTTATTAAAGTTTTATAATCAAATAATTCTAACATCTCATTGTCAATAAATAATATGGCTAATACATTCAAGTTATATTGTAACAAAGTTGATCTCATAGAAAATTTAAGCAATTTTAATTTTGTGACCGTTACATTCATTCTCAAGTCTCCCACTAAGCCATGAAATATTTTATATATATATATATCTATATATATATATATATATATATAAAATATTTCATGGCATATATATTGCACATATGATTTTATTGAGAACCATTGTCTATTAGTTAGCGTAGGCTTATTTATGAAATGTTTTCCTACAAAATTTTAAAATTTAAGCATTGTAAAAAATCTTTTTGAATTTTAAAATTAGAATAGTTAATCATATTTTTTTTTTTTTACGTAATATTCATTCTTCTTCGAGATCAAAACTTCATAGCCCATTTTTTACAACTTTCGGTCTCCTTCGCTTTATTGTTGGTACCTCTCATTTATGTTACTATTAACACCACCCACAACCATTATTTTCAAAGTTACAACTCTCCTCACTTGTTGTTCTCACTCTCTATTTGATAAATTTTTTCTTCCATTTAACCCTTTTCTTTAATCTTTTTGACATATTTATGGAATTGATTTTTTTTTTAATTTATTTTCTTGTCTTTTCACATGATACACATTCTTCTTCGTAAAAATCCCAGCTCCAAGTGACATTTTCTACAATTTGAAATCAATTCACCACAACTTCTAATTTCATTTTTAGTTTCACTGAAGATTAGACGATATTTCATATGCTTCTTAATCGCGTTGGATCCTTTCGTTGTTATCCCATTTTGGTGGTCTTAGATCCCTAATCCACACTATGTTTCTATATCTTTTGGCGAATTGTACTGTAATGATAGAAGAAAAATATCTTCTACCTTGCACATTTCTTATAATCTCATTCTATTTATACTTTCTCCTGTCCTTTTTATAAGGTGCCTTATAAAGAGTTTTGGTAGTTTTTTATAATAAAGCATTTTACAATTTTAATGAAGTATTTTTTTATAATTTCCCCCTACTATCTCTGTTTGTTGTTATTTATTAATAAAAAAATTATTAAATAAAGATAAAATTATAATGTAGTATTTTTTTACAAAAATTAATAAAATTAATTAACTTTATTGGTTTATGTAATTTAGTTTAGGGGCAAATATAGTTTGGTGTGTTTTTTTAGCAATATCTCGAGTTCAACTACTTAAATTGGTTCAGATTTTCAATTTTTTTTTTAAAAATATCAAACCACTCAATTGTATTCAATTGTGATTTGGTTCGGTATGTACTACGTTTAATACCTCAATAAAAAAAGTTAAAAAATTTGATATATTAACTTACAGAAAGAATAATTTTAAAATTAAAACTTCTACATTATTCACTACTCTTCTCAAACTTGTGGAGTTTTTCTCTAAAAAAAATAAAAAAGTAATATCATAAACTATATACTCACATTATTGATAACAAATTAATATGAAAAACAAAAAAGAATGTCATATTCACGTACGTCATATTATCTTTTTTTTTTTCTTTTTATTATATTATGCACTGTTTTAATTGTATATTAGTTGTTAATTGAGTGTTCTATAAATAATATATTTTTTATTATTATAAATATATAATATATGTATAAAAATTTAAAATACACATATACACTAAGTAGATCGATTTTATTAGATTATTGTTGAAATGATAAACTTTACCATAGTTTCGATTCAAATCAAACTAAATATCACTCTGATGGGTTTGGTTTCATAGCAAATTAGTTTGGTTGGAATGATTTGAGTAGTTTAGATTCAATTTTACTCACCTATAATTTAATTAAATATGTTTTATAATAAAGATTAGAGGGTATAAAAATTTTATTTTTAATAATTTAATAATATTTATAATTCTTATGCAATTGTAATATATAAATGAAATAGAAAATAAAACAAAAACTCAATTGACTTTTTTATCCAATTATAGAGAACCATTGTTCCAAAATTGACTTAAATCCACGTAAACCACTCATGATTAATGAATTGATCTAAATTTGGCCCATCCTTATCTCTAGGAAGGTAAATTGTCCAAATGAAATGACATGAAAGAAAATATGGACATGATATTACAATCTGATCCACAATTTCCTTGGAATTACACACGATCGTCATTGGAGCGGACAGACTAGACAACCCAACTAATCACGATTATCTTTTTTATTTGGTTGATGTCACTGCTGAGGTCTGCATGTTTCACTGACCCCCTCATAAGCTCTGCATAATCCATGGAACTTCATCGACTCTCTAACTTCTTGTTCATTTGCTGTGTCATTGCTCGGTAAAAACAAATATATATATATATATATATATATATATATATATATATATATATATATATATATATATATATATATATATATATATATATATATATACACACACACACATATATGAGATGACACATCATTTAAAAAAAATGTAAAGGAGAATGAGAGTTCAAAAATTACTATTGAAGTAAATAAATCTCTTCCATAAGCCCTTATGCCATAATAATAATAATAAAATAATAATGATAATAATAATAATATACACATTTTGAAATAATATTTAAGTTAGAAATAACAAATTTAAAAGTTACTTGAAACATGAACCCCAAGAGTGAAAGAAAAATCCAAGAGCGATAGAGAACTTAGAGGGAAGGGAAGTGGTGAGTTGAATGAAAACCTAAAGTTAAAATAGGGTTAAATAGTAATTTCACTGTATTTTAGTTTACATAGAGTTCCGTTCCATTTGCTCCACCCCAATTTAGGGGAATGGATTTTAGAGATTTGAAGGAGAAATGATGAAAATGTTCCCATTTCATTTCATCTATTTTTTTTTTATCCTATTTCAGTCTCTTCCACTCTCTTCAAACATATTTAAAGCAGTTAGTAGGGTTGTTAGTTGGGGCACGTGGGAGTTGAAATTATAAAATGACCCATGCAATTGTATCCATTCATCCAAGAAAGGAAAGAAAGATTTTCTTTATTATTTTGGCAGTGGTTTCTCTCTTGATTTATCAAAAAGATTATGATAAGTCAATTTAAAATAACTCAATATTCATATAAAAATAATATTATTAAAAGAGGATATAGTTTAATCTTTATCATATTTTTCAACATTAAAGAAGATGTGACATTAATAAATTGGAATATAAATAAAGTAGCACTCTAATTAGAGTGTTATTATATTGCATAACTTATAAGTCAAGTTGTTTTATTTTATCATTTTAATGGAATATAGATAAAGTAGCACTCTAATTATAGTGTTATTATATTGCATAACTTATAAGTCAAGTTGTTTTATTTTATCATTTTAATTGTAAATATCTTGTGAAGTACTGTGGTCTATTTGACTATTGATCCCTAGACATTTCATTCACCTCTCTATGCTGAGCACTATAAATACAAATGCACCATAGCATTTTGATCAAACAAATCTAAAAGCATATCAGTATTACTGAAAGCTAGTTTCATCACACTTCAGAATGATGCGTCCTTCTGCAGCTTTTAGTCCTAGTGTTTGGGGAAATTATTTCCTTTCTTGTGTACCTACTTTCAAGGTACATCATACAGCTCTATATAAAGAGAGAAAGCGAAGTACACAAATAAGAATATTAATGAGTTAAGCATACTCATGAGTTGAAATTGCTTAACTCGTTAATGATTCAATAAGTTAGGCTTATAAGTTAAATAATTGGGCTTGGGCATAAAATTTTGGCTCATTTGTTAACAGTTAATTTTAAGTCTTTATAAGTTTGATTTATTAACTTGTTAACTGAGTAGCATATATATTTATCATATTCAGTAGATAGACTCTGCCTAAATGATATGAACAAGAACTTGATACGTGATAATTAATAGATTAGTATTTTCTTTTTGATAGTTTTGATTGCTATTTTGCTTGTTTGTTGTTATAAATGAAATTTTACACAATTTTAGCATGACTCATCAAGCTTAATTTAGTCTATTTAATTGAACTTTACCTGTGAACTCATTTAATTGAGCCGAACTTGATTTTATAAAGTAGGCTTACAAGTTAAATAAGTCAAATTTAAGCTCATTAAATTTTACATAAACTAATTTGAGCTCAATTTGTCTTTTATCTCATTTCCATCTATACACAAATGCTGTCTATGATTTATATTTTGGTGATAGGTATGCTTGCGAGCTGTTTAAAGGCTTGCTCTATTCCAGCAGATTTTAGTACGACTAACGTTTCAAAATTGAGATTTGCATTATGAACATCTCCAAAACTTAAATCATGCATTGTGAATTAGATTTTAAACTAGTTGATAGAATTTGAGTTTGAATGAGTAAAAAGTTACTATACTATTTTATTTTCAATACCCTTTTCATGCATGTATTGCTCTTTATTTATACATTTTATGCGAAACTAACTGTTTTGACACAAATGTCATGAATGACTCCTTTTGTCCAAGATTGACCTAATTATAATAATTTTAGGAGGTAAATGTTAATGGAATATAACTTAGCACATGCTTTTTAAATTTCAACTGTGAATTTATTTTTTTATAGGAATTTCTACTATGAATTATATTAATATATGTTATATCTTATTGTTGTTACAATTATTATTATTGTTATTTTTTTTTAGTTACTGGAGATTACTTCCTCCGTTTTAAAATATATATGTTTTAGAGATTTTGCTTTGTTTTAAAATATATGTTGTTTTAGAATTATTAAACTTTATTAATTTTTTTCTTCAGTTTATTAGTACGTATAGTTATTTTAAAACTTCTCAACCAATTATAATTTCTCCAAATACTTACTCATATTTTGTTTTAGCCAATTATATCTTATTGTATAACTATTAATCCTCTCATTTTTTTCTCTTTGAATAAAAGCAATCTAGTCAAATTATGATAAATTTTAAAATTTTAATATTTGTGCAATAACTTTAAACAACACCTAGAGTATATAATAAAAATTCCGACATACCCTCCTTTCCATATGTAAAAGGAAAAAGAGAAAGATTAAATTAGAATAAAAATACTTTCTACAAGTCATACCAACAGTTGTTATTTGAAGTTACAGGATGGTGCACCCCATGATCATCAAAACCTACAAAATATGAAGGAGAAAGTGAAAAGTGTGCTAAAGAGCAATGTTGAAAAGCCCTCAGAAAAACTGAACATGATTGATAACATTCAACGCTTGGGAGTCTCTTATCATTTTGAGAGTGAAATTGAGGAAATATTACGAGACATGCACAAAAGTCCTCCCTATAATAAAAATAATGATAAAAATGTTGACGATCTTAATACCATTTCTCTCTGGTTTCGGTTGCTCAGACAGCAAGGTTTTAACATATCATCCGGTAAGTTTATTTAATTACTATATGTAACTTCATTATTTCTACACTAAAAGGTGTACTCATCATTTAAGATTGTGGCCCATGATTCAGATATATTTGAGAAATTTAGTGAAGACAAAGATCATTTCAAGATGGCATTGATAGATGATATTCTGGGTCTGCTAAGCTTGTATGAAGCTGCAAACTTTAGAACTCATGGAGAAGACATTCTTGACCAAGCACTAGAATTCACCACCATTCATCTCAAGTCAAGCTTGAGTGACATGAACCCTAATCTTAAGAAAAAAGTAACACATGCTCTGAATTGTCCGTTACGCAAAGCTGTGCCAAGATTAGAAGCCAGATATTATATTTCTGTATACTCAAGAGAGGTCTCACAAGATGACCTTCTACTACAATTCGCAATGCTAGATTTCAATACACTACAAGCACTGCACCAGAAGGAACTGAAAGATCTCACAGAGTAAGCCCAACTTAATCAGTTTATATGTAAATAATTTCTACTGAAACAAACAGTCTCGGGGAGTTTTTAGGTCAAAAACATGATTACAACTGATTTTCTAGACAATGAGGCTATATTGCTTGTGTTGCATGCAGGTGGTGGAAAAAAATAGACTTTTTGGCAAGGGTACCACATGCCAGAGACAGATTCACTGAAGGGTACGTTTGGCCATTGAATGCGTACTTTGAACCTCAATATGCAATTGGAAGAAGATTTGTGAGCAAACTAATTGCTATGATATCAGCAATAGATGATACCTATGATGCATACGCTACAATTGAAGAACTTGAACCCTTCACAGAAGCTATTCAGAGGTGAACCAAGTTCAAAAGAATCATTACGTCTTGATTAATTCTTCTTTCCTCCAAGAAATTTCTTGAATAATTGTTTATATATTTATGATTTAATCAACTTTTTTTTTTTTTTTGCAATTTGGTTACAGGTGGGATATTAGTCCAATAGAATCTCTTCCAAATTGTATGAAAGTGGTATTTCAAACACTTGTGGATGTGTTCAATGAAATAGAGTTGCTTACTGCAGAAGATGGAAGATCGTGCTTCGTTCAGTTAGCAAAACGAGAAGTAGGAAATTATATTATTCTATCTCAACATTGCTTAGGCATGCCTTCAAATTTAACACTTAATTTCTTAGATTAACTTAATTGATTTTATTTTTAGATTCAAAAACTAGCTCAGGGTTACTTGGTGGAAGAAAAGTGGGTCAAACAAGGTCAAATACCAACATATGATGAGTACATCAAAAATGGGCTTATAACTTCTGCTTATCCAGCAGTAGCAACAGCTTGCTTTGTTGGCCTTGGACACATCGCAACAAAAGAGGTGTTTGAATGGATTTCTGCTAATGAGCTTCCAAAAATCATGAGAGGTTTATCCATTTTTGGCAGACTCGCAAATGACCTAGGTACTCATAAGGTACAAATTTTACCCTGAATAAGTGCTTTTGAAGTTGAATAAGTGCTTCTAATTAGTTCTAACCAGTTGGTCTGTTCTTTTGGTTTGACAGTTTGAGAGGAAAAGAGAACATGCTCTCACGGGAGTCGAATGTTGCATGAAGCAATATGGGATTTCTGAAGAAGTGGCTTATAAATTATTGAACATGGAGATAGAAAATGCTTGGAAGGACATAAATGAAGAGTGCCTGAGCCCAAATAGTAGTGTTCCAATGCCTGTGCTTGAGTGTGTTGTCAACATCTCACGTGTCAACGAGCTCATTTATAGCAACTTTCAGGATAGATATACACATGCGGAGCTGTTGAAGGATCATGTTGCTGCATTGCTCGTGGATCCGATAGCATTTGAGCAATATAAGTAGCAGCTTGTGTCTGCGTTTGGGTGCTTTGTATTTTCTTATTTTGTGCTATGCTTGTTGTCTGCTGAATTTCTTGCTTGTGTCTGTTTCATATTCTGGTTGGAAAGTTGTTTATGTGTGTCCTGTGTGTTAAGCTTGTCTCAATTTGAATAAAAATGCCCATTTACATTGTAAAAGTTGTTAAACTCAGGAAAATATTTTTAAAAAAAATTACTTACAGTAATTGTAATTCTTTAATCTTAAATAAAATTAGTCTTAAAAAATTAATTATAAAACTTTTAATTATATGCGAAAGTCAATAAATCTAAACATACATGAGTATTAAAAACTTAATCACTAATTATACATTAAGGAATAAGATTTGATTTAGTAATTATTATCTCTTTAATAAAAATTTTGTTAACTTTTTTATCCGATTTTAAATTTCTCAAAACCCGCATATATTCTTTTCCCTCTTAACTATATATATATATATATATATACACTGAAAAATGAAAACGATATAACGCAGGTGTCTTTATCCACTTGAACCCCCACTAGTCGACGCTGGACCTACCCGTCCTTGATGTATTTCTCTTCAAACTGCCAAACCTACCCCTCCTTGATGTATTTCTCTTCAAACTGCCAACATGCAATTGGCCATTTCTTTTTTCACCCCTTTCTCTTTTCACATCCCACGCTAGTTAGGGGTGTTAAGAGAAGTCTCCCAAGCAATTGCTCATGTCCAAAATGAGTCAATCTAAATCATGTCACTGCTGAAAAGACTTTCCGATTTAAAAACCTAGGCCTCTAGTATGTCATGAAATAATGATGTAGAAGAATTGGGCTATTGCCTATTTAAATAAAGTACACTGAAATGATATATCCTATCTATCTTATCCACTCACACCCCAACTTGTCGATATGGGACCTGTCTAATCATTGTGATGTTTATCTCTGCAAACTTCCAATATCATGTGGCAATATGCAATTCCTATCTAAATTTTCTTTTTTTTTAAAAAAATATTTTTGAATATGAATGATTTTTTTTGTGTATTGGTTAATTAAATTTAAATTAAATAATATTAAAAAATTATAATTTTTATTAAATATAATGTAATTATATTATTATAATTTGGACCCAAAACTCTAGTTAGTTAAAATAATTTGTCAACTAATCTATGTCTTTGGAGATTCTGTCTAATTAAATAATTTCATTGTTAAAAAGACTTTCTAACTTAACAATCTGAGATTTTGGTATCACATAAAATAATGATATAGAAAAATTAAAGATTTTGGTCACATGAAATATAATGATATAGAAAAATTAAGCTAGTATATTGATTTACGTGACAATGCCAATTTTTAATGTAATACACTACAAAAAGAAATTCTTCAATTCTATGGAATTTTGCCATTGTTTTTTTGTTGGAGTTTCTAATTCCAACAAACTTTGATTGGAGAAACCATCATTTAAATTTTGAAATTGAACCAATATTTTAGCTGAAATATCTTTGGAATTCAAGTTTGGAAAAAAAAAATCCAACAAGAAATTCTGTTGACATTTGGACATGGGGAGAGAAAGTTCTAACAAAGTTTATATATATATATATACACACACATTCGTGACAGTCAAACAACTTTGTTTTTGATTGATTTCGAGGGAATTAAATTTAAAATTTCTTAAATACTACGCAAATTTTTAATTATTAAATTATATCTAATGACTTGACAAAAACTTTTATTATAACAGAACATGGCATACTGAGAAATACACAAATGTTTCTAAGAGATAACATTTTTTATTTTTATATTTCATATCTTATTTCATTGAGTTTTGATTAATATAAAAATTATTTTGATAATTATAGTATTATTTTATATTTGTATCAATCAAAATGGAAAAAAGAATGAGCCACAATGTGAGACATAGATGTTTTTCCAACTTTGAGAGGATGACAATAAACTTTTTAGTTCACTCTTGAAAGTGCTCAACTTGAATTGCTATTTATCTTATTTTTACTGAACTTGAACACATGCAATTATTACTCTTTCACATGTTTTTATTGATTATTTCTATCCTACACACACACATAATTTTCTTAACGAATTTTGAACAATTATTATCGCTATACTATAATTGTTGCAAATATATGAACATTTTATCTTCATTTATATGCAATGGTGAAGAGAAGACGCTGATTAAAATTTAAGAGAATAGGATTTAAAGAAGTCAAATATATATATATATATATATATATATAAATTTTTATCTTCATTTATATGCAATGGCATAGTGAAGATTAAATTGGTTAAGAGAAGACTCTTACTGAAGTTAAAAGAATACAAATTTTGGTTGACTAGCTGAACTTTCTTTTAGTTACATGACAGAATAGAATTGAAACCTTCTAAGGACTACTGAAACTTCTCAATATCAAATTACAGCTAGTTGTTGTTAGCTCAAGGGTTAATGAGTTTTATTAATTTTAACGCTTACAATAATTTTTTATTTCTCCTAATGATTTATATTAAAATAATTTCTCTTTGAAATTATCCAGAAAAATTTTGTCCTTCTTAAATACTTGTATTTTGTCTCTCTTGGCTCTGACATGTTTTTGGACTATATGCTTTTATCATTTTTGTCTCATTGATCCATCTGGCATAATTCCTAATTGGTGCAACTAATTTGAAATATATTTGCAAGCCTTGCTGTGGACCATACCTTTGTTGTGTTTGGGAGTTTTTAAATTGCAGGTCAACTCTCCAAGAATAACAGTGATAGGAAAGCAATGTTTGTCATCTTGCATATGTCACTTTTGAAGTACACCGTTTGACCTTGAAAGACTCATTGTGTTAGTAGTACATGCTGGCCACTCCTGCCACCTTGGGCCAACCGAAGATAAGAGGAAGGAAAGTTTTTGAGCGCTTATCATGGGACAAATCCATAATTTCCTTATTGATGCAAACCTGCAAACCAAGCATATCCTTAAAGCTATCTTCTGGCACTCTTAATGTTTCAGACTGTGGTAAAGGAATGCTGAACCACTGTAGAAGAAGACAAATGTGAGTCACAACAGTCACCTGCCATGGCTTCTGATTTAAAGGCTTTTATCATGACAAGAAGCTTTATGGGATAATGGAATTTCAAGCTGAGAAGCATATGCCTCAACAGTCACATTTTGAATGCTCCATAAAAGGGAGAAGGAGAGCCTCGTATGCGTAAGAAGAAGAAAGTTGTGAGAAAAACATTCATTTGCTCATCTATTAAGTGCTCTATAGTTTGAAACCTTCACTGCACTTCATCCTTACTTGGAATATCCTTGAGTGCACAAAAGAAAAACTGGAAAATCTGTTGATTCAAGCAACAACTCATCTACTCAAAATTCTTCTTCATCTGTTATTGTGTAAAATGTTATATTGCCTTATTGTTGATTTGTAACCCTGTGAGAGGGATTGACATAGTCATTGAGTGACATAGTCATTATTGTGAGAGATTTTTGGTAGTCCTGTAAAACCAAGCTTAAGTCTTTAGCTGCATCCTAAGAGACTGTAATAGGTGCTGGAATCCTATAAACCAGATTCACATAGTGGAGTAAATTCTCTCAATTGAGTTTAAGGGGAGTGGACGTAGGTCTAAGATTGAGACCGAACCACTATAAATCGTTGTGCATTCTTTCTACTCTATCCTATTTATTTCCAGCATTATTTTTGAGTTTATTGTGTTATACTACTATTATTGTTTGGACTGAGTTTTCTAAAAACCAAGCTTTGATATTAAAGCTTGTTTTTGGAAACATATCATTTTGCGAAAATTTTACAAAAGTCCTAATCACTCTCCTCTAGGACATTACACTTGCACTTTCAGTTGTATCTAAGTGAATTATTAAATATATAAGTGTGAGTAAAATCTCATATTAAGAGAATTTAAAACTTGTTATGATATATATATATATATATATATATATATATATATATATATACCATAATCAGTGACGTTGCGTGTCATCGTCCGCCCTTCTTTATGTGCTACCTGTGAAATGATCATTGAAGCTTAAAGCTTGTTGAAAGTAGACAAGTGAACAAATTTTAAAATTGTTGAAATGTTAAAAGACAATTAGATTTTGATGGAATAATAAAATGATAATTCTAGAAAAAAAATGTTACAAAATTGGGCGAAGATAAGCATAATTATACACCCATTACCCACCATTAAATATGTAAATCGATTGACATGAGTTAAAACAGTTTGATTAGTATTTTAAGTTTAAATTTTGAGTTGGGCAGAATTAAGATTTAGAAATGATTGAGGAGGTTGAGATAAAAAATGTATAAATACAATTATTAAAAAAGCATATTAAATTAGCCAATTAAACTAGTTCAACTAGGAAACTAAAGACATGATAGATCCTTAATACCAAAAAAAAAAAACAAAAATTGATTTAAAATCAAATTGAATTAAATAACATTTCCCTTAAAAAATTTAGTAAAAAGTAAAAAAAAAAATTAAATTAAGTAAATTCAACAGTAGTCTCCCAAATTGAAGCTACATTTTATGTACTAGACATAGATTATGTTTTTTTAATCATTTCTTTTTTTTTTTTTTGAAAATTGAGTCAATAGATACATGTAATGCGAGTTACTAAAACTTATCACCTAATGTCCCATAAATTTTTATTGGTTCTCTTACACATAAATTTTACAAAAATTTTAGAAAAAGGAGGCAAATATATAATAATTACGTAATACTATTTACAACGTAAAAATCTTTTCTTACAAAAAAGTGGTTTAGCAAATCCTATAATCTCTATTTCTAATTATTACTTTTCTAATGATCAATAACAAGATATCAGTTGGGATTAATTAAAATTATACATACATATTTCATATCAATATATATATATATATATATATATATATATATATATATATATATATATATATATATATATATATATATATATTTATACATTATGATAGTGTGCACATGCAAAATTTATTTATTTTTGGGTGATATAAATTATTTATGAAAATAAAGCACTCCTAGGTCAGTTTGGCAGAGTGCTTCAATGCAAGATTTTTTTTAAAAAAAAAAAATACACCAAGTTTGTCCTTTGTTCCGTTCTTTATACATTTCTTAGATTCGTCTGGCCCCATGCTATCCTAACAACTCCATGGAAGTTGTGCTTTCATGATTTCTCATTTCAACTCCACCTCTGGTTGTCACCGTTTCCAGCTTTTCTTCATTCATCATTTTGCCTTCCTTTTCAATTTAATTGTTTATGATATCTTTACCTTCTATCTTTCAATTTGAGCATCTGTGCTTTTCTGCAACTTTCGGTCAATGATTTCTGTTTCCACACCTTGTTCTTCCCTTTCCAATTATGGGTGACAAATATTGATTGAATATACCCACCTCTATCTTCTCTATTTCTTTGTGCTTTTCTTTTCAATGTATGTTTTCAAGTAAATAGATATTAAAAATAATAAACTACTAACATACTCAGAATGTGAATTGAATTTGCCAAACTTTTAATTTCTTTATCTTTTCAGTGAAGATTAGAGAAAAGAATTCACGTGCTTCTTATTTGGGAAATTGTGGCATAATTATTTATAGGAGATAATTACACATAAGATAACAACATTTCAAAACAAAACAAGAGATGTTAGATTAACTTTTTCCAATAAAAAGTTGCTGAATTTGGATCCCTTCTACTATCTCATGCAAAAACGGTTTCTTTGCTTTGATCATTTGCTAATCATCCAAAACAAAATTTCCCTTGTTGCTGGAATCACACGGGCCTAACATATATTTGCAAGTAGCTAAATTTTTTTAATACAATTCATCCATTAGCTAATCAACAAAAGGTTAATAAATAAATCATACACCATCTCTTATATTTTATCTTAAAAATTTTATTGTCAAAAAATAAGATTCAAATTAATGATTCACTCAAATAAAAAAAAGTTAATTGATTACATAATTTTGTTTTTAAATAGAATGATCAATCAAAAACTTTTGTAAAGATAAATGTAACAAATGATATTATTGTCAAATTATAAAGAGCCACTTTGCCAAAGTTGGCATGAACCTACTATCATCAACCACTACATTTTGTTTATCCAAAAATGATTTGACCTAAATGTTGCCCATCCTTTGATTTTTTTTACTTTTTCTTATATATATATATATATATATATATATATATATATATATATCTTTGTTTTTTCTCTTTAAAAGTATTTTTGTACCACGTCAGAATGAGATTAGTGATGGTTCGTAACATAGACTAATGAACAATAAATTTTAAAAGTTTTGAAATCAAAATCTCTAACCTAAAGCACCATGAATCTCATTCTACTTTTATTAAGCCAGTATCTTGCTACTTCCATTCTTATTTCTAAATAATGAACAGGGCAAATGGACTCGCATAATTATAGATATTGCTTATATTAAAATGACAGGATGTAAACGTAAAATATTATAAAAAGTCAGATCTGACATAGCATTGTCCAATCATAGTACTAACAGATCTAATGGTAGATATTGATTATATTAAAACGACACAATCCAAAAGCAAAATAATATAAAATTCATATGTAACATAGCACTCTGACATTCCAATAATAATACACAACTTTAATTCCTTTTGCGTTAAACATATCAGCACGGCCAAAGGAAATAAACAGCTCAGTTAAACATGTTTATCTTGTGAATCTTGGTTGATTTCACTGCTGAGCTGAACATGTTTCGTTCTCTGAGCATTATAAATACCAATCCTCTTAAGCATTCTGAGCAAGCAAGAGTTAAAGCACATCAGCATAGCTAAAACTTAAGCCTACGAAGAAGTTTCATCCCACTTGAGAAATGATTCGTCCAACTGCAGAGTATACTCCAAGTATTTGGGGAGATCATTTCCTTTCGTGTGTGCCGACCGAAATTTGAATCCCTAAACTTCTGGATATTACTCAATCTCTAGCTCGTATCATTAGATCATACATAATGGCTGTTTGCAAGTCTTTTTATGTTAAATAATTCAGCGATAGATAGTTATATTATTCTTCCTTTCATGGACGGCCTGCTTATACATTTTATGGGAAACTAATATTGTTCTTGACTCACATTGATTGACTCTTTAAATTTTTTTTTAAGATGTAGAGTTTATTAGGACCCCTTAAAAATGGTATATTGTTTTTGTTGATCTTTATGAAAGGAAGATAGCTTAACACATGTATACACCTTTAAATTTCATTTCGACTGAGTTATATTAAAGAGTTTGAAACATTAAAATTTTTCTTATAAAAATATTTACAGTTTATTTTTATTTTAAATAAAAATTAAACTCTCACTCAAATGTGTAAGTATACTTATTTGTAAATCAAAAACTAGGAGTGGTATTATAATTGTCGTGATCATTGTGGTCGTTATTATTATTATTAGTATTATTTATTACTATTCAATATTATATAATAGCAATTTTGGCATCTCCTTCTTTCGACGTGAATCTGCAAAATGGTGGACCCCATAATAATCATCAACATCTACTCAGTATGAAAGAGAAAGTAAGAAGTGTGCTTAAGAGCTACGTTGAAAAGCCCTCACAAAAACTGAACATGATTGATATCATTCAACGATTGGGAGTTTCGTATCATTTTAAAAGTGAAATTGAGGAGATATTACAAGACATGCACAAGAGTCCTCCTTATAATAACAATAACAAAGATGTTAATGATCTTTACACCATTGCTCTTTGGTTTCGATTGATGCGACAAGAAGGTTATATAACATATCATCCGGTATGTCTAATTACTATCAATAACTTAATTGTCATTGTTTCTACATAAAACGGCACACTAATCATTTATGATTTTGACAAATTATTCAGATATATTTGACAAATTCCGAGATGATAAAGGGAATTTCAAAGCAGCATTGATCCATGAGGTTTCGGGTATGCTAAGCTTATTTGAGGCTGCAAATCTTAGAATTCGTGGAGAAGATATTCTTGATCAAGCACTAGCATTCACCACTCTTCACCTCAAGTTTGAGTGACATGAACTGTGATCTTAAGGAGAAAGTAGCTCATGCTCTCAATTGTCCATTTCGCAAAGGAATACCAAGAATGGAGGCCAGATATTACATTTCTATGTACTCGAGAGGTGCCACAAAATGACCTAATACTACAATTTGCGACGCTAGACTTCAATATACTACAAGCACAACACCAGAAGGAACTAAGCCATCTCACAGAGTAAGGCCAACTAAATTATTTTTGAGACAAAATCTCTTATTTTCAATTTTGTCCCTAACTTTGTTCTATAAACAGTGATTTTTTTTATATATATAATAAAATAATAAAACTAAATCAATTTTTATCTCATAGGATAGGGTTTAAGACAAGATTAGAGAAAGAAGATTCTGTCTCATTATTTCCTATGGGAACCATTTCTAATGAAACAAACTGTCTCTGGGAACTTGCATGATTGAATTAAGTGATTTTCTGCCAAATGAAAAAGTTGCAGATCCACTAGCATAACTTTTGCTCATATTACAGGTGGTGGGACAAATTAGACGTTAAGACAACTGTACCATATGCAAGAGATAGATTAACTGAGGGCTTCTCTTGGCCATTGGGTGTGTACTTTGAACCTCAATATACAATTGGAAGAACAGTTCTGGGAAAATTAATTGCTGTTCTATCAACAATATATGATACCTATGATGCATACGCTACAATTGAAGAACTTGAACCCTTCACAGAAGTTATTGAAAGGTCAATTAACCTTATTTCTAGATTATTTCTTGTTTATCCTTACAATTTTCTCGAATTTATAAATTATAAAATAATTAACAATAATTGCTTATAAGTGATGAATTTTGATTGCAGGTGGGATATGAGTCCAATAGAATCTCTTCCAAAGTGCATGAAAGTGGTATTTGAGGCACATCTGGATCTGTTTAATGAAATGGAGTTGATTACTGCAAAAAATGGAACATCATGCTTTGTTCACTATGTTAAAGGAGAAGTAGGAAATTATATTCTAACTCAACATTGCTTACGCATGCAATCAAATTTAACACTTTAATTTCTGAGATTAATTTAATTTTTTTTATTTCTTAAGGTTCAAAAACTAGCTCGGGCTTACATGGTGGAAGCAAAGTGGCGCGAGAAAGGTTACGTACCAACATATGATGAGTACATGAAAAATGGAATTACAACTTGCTACCCAGCACTTGAGGCAGCTTCTTTTCTTGGCCTTGGACACATATGCCACCAAAGAGGTGTTTGAATGGATTTCTAACAATGATGTTCCAAAAATTGTTAGAGCATCATCCATTATTTGCAGACTCACAGATGACATAGCATCTCATAAGTTATAAAATCAATAATCTATATTGCAGAAGTTTGCCTTGATTGGAAAGTGCTTCTAGTCTGTTTGAATATATTTTCCTTTTACTTTTTTTCTGCCAGAAGTGATTCTTGTAAAATAAATAAATAAATAAAATTTCCGTATAAATTTTGAATATTTAAATTACTTTTAAGAAAAAATATAGAAAAATACAATTTTTTTTTTCAAAAGTATATATAAGATGCTAAAATATAAGGTCACTATTTATAACCAACTATTTAATGACAAATTTGTCCCATTGTTTTGTTTTTATAAAAAATGAAAGCTCCTTTGAATATTATATCAAAATGAAAGATAACTTTTGCTTCTACATACTTTACTTCAAAAGCATTTTTTTCTAATAAAGTTAACAAGCTTCTATTGGTTTCTGCTTTTGGTTTATAGTTTGAGAGAAAAAGGGAACATGTTGCCTCAGCAGTCGAATGTTGTGTGAAGCAATATGGGATTTCAGAAGAAGAGACTTATAAACTATTGAATGAAGACATCGAAAATGCTTGGAAAGATACAAATGAAGAGTGCCTGAAGCCAAATACTATTCCGGTGCATGTACTTGAGTGTGTTGTGAATTTCTCACGCATCATTGAGCTTGTGTATGGCAACTATCAAGATAAATATACACATGGGGAGCTGTTGAAGGATCATGTTGCTGCACTGCTTGTGGATCCCATAGGAATTGAGCAATGCAAGTAGCAGAATGCCCGCTTGACTTTCTACTATAGCGAATGTTTCTTTAGATCTTGTTGGAATAATGTTTCTGCATTTGGGTTTCTTTGAGTTTTTCTTCTTTGCTGCTATTTTGATATATCTGTATTGCCCGCTTGACTTGCTATACTGGTGTCTATTACTCTGTTTCAAATTCTTGTTGGAAAATATTACGACCTTCTTTGTATCAAAGTGCCCATTTGCAACACAAATAGTTTATTTTTTATTGTTCATAACTATTATGAGCCTAGCTAGCCCATTTTATTTAGCAGGCTAAATTGGCTAATCAAACCTTAATTAAAGGGGGCAATTCTTTTCGGGAGATTCTTTTGCTACTACCCAATATCATATTTCTACTCCGTCTTTTTGGTTTTTGGAATCAAATTTGCCAAAACACTCTTATAAAATAAAATTTATCAAATCAAATTCACGAAAATGTTGATCCTTCGCCACCGTATAAGTTTGGAATCAATGACATTAACAAATTGTTACAAATATGGAATGATTGCAGTTGCAAACAGAGGTAGTTAGTGTCTTTAGTTGTTTTCCATCTCCTAAATTTGCTTCGAACCAAGCACAAAGAAAGAAAAAGTGAGGTGCCACTCCGGGAGTAAAAATATGAAAAGAATTGCCCATTCTTTTCTAACCAAACACCCTAAAGCTTATATTAATCATATGGGGTGTGTGATTAGAAGATATGGTGTGTGCCAAAAAGTCATCTCGTACTAATCTCTTGGTAAGTTACCACTTCAACTTTCTACCATTTATTATTCATTTTGTTGCTATCTAAATGGGCGACCCGACGGAGCCCGATTCATGATGAGATGTTTTAGTTCTCTCTTGATATTTATCTGGCAAACACTTTTCTTTAAAAAAACAAAATTTATATCCATTGAAGAAAAGGATTTTTCAAGCTCAACATCAAGTGAATCCCCAGACAATAGAAGAAAGTCGCAAATCCTTCCCTTCTCAGGATGCTCAAGGCCACCTGTAAAATCCAAAATATGATTCAAATACCGTAACATAATTTTGTTAAAATGCTAAAGCAGGTTACTGCTACCTAAGACATGGTTTGATAACTAACTTCCACGGCTATAATCAAGTGAAACTTAAGAGACATGCACAAGCATTCATGATAAATACAATTATAAAAGGATCATGAAATAAAAATCACTAACGATATATACAAATGATCATAGAATATATCTAGCTAATCAATGTCATTATTCCACATGCCCTACAACATTTTTGGCTAAAGGTCATGTAGTTTAAGACTCAAAAGTTACTCTTATTTCAAGGGAAGTCATGTTTAGAAATTTTGAGGCTTTAGACAAAATTATTTAGAAAAGTTTATTGTAATGTAACTTATTGATCCTTATATTACTTTTCTAGCTAGCTTTTTGAGATACAAAATTGTTTATTTATCAAAGTTTTATAATCAAATAATTCTAACATCTCACAGTCAATAAATAATATGGCTAATACATTCAAGTTATCTTATAATAAAATTGATCTAATAAAAAAATTTTAAGCAATTTTAATTTTGTGACCGTCATTCTCAAGTCTCCCACTAAGCCATGAAATATTATATATATATATATATATATATATATATATATATATATATATATATATATATAGAGCACATATTTTACAGCGTTTATTGGCTATGCATTGTAATAAGATGAGGCAGAAGATTTTTTACATTGTTATTTTTTTTTTCACGTAATATTCATTCTTCTTCAAGATCAAAACTCCAAATCCCATTTTCTGCAACTTTTCATCTTCTTTACTTGTTGCTAATACTTCTCATTTACATTGCTATTAGCACTATCCACAACCATTATTTTCAAAGTTACACATCTCCTCACTTCTTGTCGTCACTCTCTATTTAGTAATTTGTTTTTTTTTCGTCTAACCATTTTTCTTCAATCTTTTTGACGTATTTATGGACTTGAGTTTTTGATGATTTATTTTTTCGCCTTTTCATGTAATACACATTCTTCTTCATCAATATCACAGCTCCGAGTCCCATTTCCTACAAGTTGAAATCAATTCACCGTAGCTTCTAATTTCCTTTTCAGTTTCACTGAAGATTAGACAATATTTCATATGTCTCTTAATCGCGTTGGATCCTTTCGTTGTTATCCCATTTTGGATCCTCACTATGTTTCTATATCTTTTGGCAAATTGTACTGTAATGATGGAAGAAAAATATCTTCTATCTTTCACATTTCTTATATTCTCATTCTATTGATACTTTCTCCTATAAGGTGCCTTCTAAAGAATTTTGATAAATTTTCTAATAAAGTATTTTACAATTTCAATGAAAAATTTATTTTCATATTTCATAATTTGCTCCTAATATCTCTGTTTTGGGTTATTTATTGATGAGAAATATTATTAAATAAAGATAAAATTATAATGTTGTAGTATTTTTTTTTTTAAAATAAAACTAATTAATTTTCTTAGTTTATGTAATTCGCTTTAGAGGCAAATACAATTTGGTCTGCTGTTTTAGCAAAATCTCAAATTTAACTACTCAAATTGATTCGGATTTTCAATTTTATTTTATTTTTTATAAAAATCAAACCACTCAATTGTATGCAACTGTGATTTGGTTCAGTATGTACTATGTTTAAATAGTTTAATGGCTCAATAAAAAATTTAGAAAAAATAATATATTAACTTACATAAAAAATATATTTAAGGTTAAAACTTTTACATTGTTCACTACTCCTTCTCAAACTTGTGAGTAAAACCTGGTTTTTGTTCTTCAAAAAATTAAAAACTAATATAAGAAACTGTAAGTGTAGCCAATATGCTCACATTATTGATAACAAACCAACATGGAAAACAAAAAAGAATGCCATATTCACATATGTCATATTCTCTTTTTTTTTTTTTAATTGTGTTATGCACTGTTTTAATTAAATATTAGTTATGAGTGTTCTACAAATAATATATTTCTTATTATGATAAATACATAATATATGCATAAAAATTTAAAATACATAATATATATGTCAAATCATAAACTTTACCATAATATTTGATTTGAGAAATTTTCGATTCAAATCAAACTAAATATCACTCTAATGGGTTTGGTTTTAGTGTAAATTAGTTTGGTTGAAATGATTTGAGCAGTTTAGATTCAATTTTACTCACCTATAATTCAATTAAATATGTTTTATAATAAAGACTAGAGGGTGTAAAAAATTTATTCTTTAATAATTTAATAATATTTATAATTCTTATGGAATTGTAATATATAAATTGAATAGAAAATAAAACAAAAACTCAGTAGACTTTTTTATCCAATTATAGAGAACAATTGTTCAAAAATTGACTTAAATCCACTATCATCTACATAAACCATTAATGATTAATGAATTGATCTAAATTTGGCCCATCCTTATCTCTAAGAAGGTAAATTGTCCAAATGAAATGACATGAAAGAAAATATGGACATGATATTACAATCTGATTCGCAATTTCCTTGGAATTACACATGGTCGACATTGGAGCGGACAGACTAGACAACCCAACTAATCAAGATTATCTTTTTGATTTGGTTGATGTCACTGCTGTGGTCTGCATGTTTCATTCACCCTCTGATAAGCTCTGCAAAATCCATGGAACTTTATCGACTGTCATTACTTGGAATAATATTTAACCTAGAGATCCAAATTTTAGAAGTTACTTGAAACATGAACTCCAAGAGTGAAACAAAAATCCAATAGCTAAAGGGAACTTAGAGTGAAGAGGGAAGTGGTGAGTTGAGTGAAAACCTATAGTTAAAATATGGTTAAATAGTAATTTTACTATATTTCAGTTCACATGGAGTTCCGTTCCATTCCCTCCACCCCAATTTAGGGGAATGGATTTCGGAGATTTGAGGGAGAAATAATGAAAATGTTTCCTTTTTTATTTTATCTATTTCTATTATTAAAAGATCTCCTAAACAATAAAACGTGATTTTTTTTTAAATTTTTTTTATTTCATCCTCTTCCACTCTCTTCCATCTATTCAAACATTCACCTCTCTATGCTGAGCACTATAAATACAAATATCCCATAGCATTGTGATCAAACAAATCTAAAAGCACATCAGTAGTACTGAAAGCTAGCTTCATCACACTTCAGAATGATGCGTCCTTCTGCAGCTTTTAGTCCTAGTGTTCGGGGAAATTATTTCCTTTCTTGTGTACCTACTTTCAAGGTACATCATACAACTATGTATAAAGAGAAAAGGGCATACACAAATAAGGATAAAAATAGGTTAAGCAAACTCATGATTTAAAATTGCTTAACTCGCTAATGGTTCAATGAGTTAGGCTCATGAATTAAACAACTGAGCTTGAGCATAAAATTTTGGCTCATTTATTAAAAGAGCTAAGCTTAAGCTTTTTATAAGTTCAACTTATTAACTTTTGAGCTGACTAACATATATACAACTATATATTTATTTTATATTTATTATATTTAGTAGATAGTGAACAAGAACTTAATACATGTTAATGAATAGATTAGTATTTTCTTTTGGATAGTTTTGATTGCAATTTTGTTTGTTTGTTGTGATCAATGCAATTTTACACAATTTTAGCATGACTCATCAAGTTTAATTTAGTCTGTTTAGTTGAGAGGAACTTGATTTTGGAAAGTAGGCTTACAAATTAAATAAATTAAATTTGAACTTACTAAATTGTAAACTGATTTGAGCTCAGCCTAATTCAATTTATCTTAGCTCATTTTCTTCTATACAGAAATGCTGTCTATGATTTATACTTTGGTGATAGCTATGCTTGTGAGCTGTTTAAAGGCTTGCTCTATTCCAGCAGATTTTAATACGACTAACCTTTTAAAATTGAGATTTGGATTATGAACATGTCCAAAACTTAAATCATGCATTATGAATTAGATTTTAAACTAGTTGATAGAATTTGAGTTTGAACGAATCAAAAAGTTACTATACTTTCTTATTTTCAATACCCTTTTCATGCATGTATTGCTCTCTTTTTATACATTTTATGAGAAACTAACTGTTATGACACAGATGTCATGAATGACTCCTTTTTTCCAAGATTGACCTAATTATAATAATTTTAGGAGGTCAATTTTAATGGAATATAACTTAGCATATGCCTTTTAAATTTCAACTGTGAATTCATTTTTAATAGGAATTTCAACTATGAATTATATTAATATATGTTATATGTTATTGTTGTTACAATTATTATTATTGTTATTTTTTATTTACTATTTACTATTTACTATTGGATATTACTTCCTCAATTTTAAAATATGAATGTTTAGAATTTTTGCTTTGTTTTAAAATATATGTTGTATTAGAATTATAAAATTTGGTCAATTTTTTATTTCTTTTATACCCTCATTTATTATTATGTATAAATATTCACAAGACTTCTCAACCAATTATAATTTCTCCTAATACTTACCCATATTAATCCTCTCTCTCTTTCTTTAAGTAAAACCAATCTAGTCAAGTTGTGATAAATTTTAATTTCTTAATATCTACGCAATAATTTTAAACAATACACGGGTATATAATAAAAATTCCGACATACCCTCCTTTCCATATGTAAAAGGAAAAAACAAAGCAAATTAGAAAAAAATACTCTCTACAAGTCATTCTAACAGTTGTTATTTGAAGTTACAGGATGGTGCACCCCATGATTTTCAAAACCTACAAAGTATGAAGGAGAAAGTGAAAGTGTGCTAAAGAGCAATGTTGAAAAGCCCTCAGAAAAACTGAACGTGATTGATACCATTCAACGGGAGTCTCTCATCATTTTGAGAGTGAAATTGAGGAAATATTACGAGACATGCACAAAAGTCCTCCTTATAGTAAAATAATGATAAAAATGTTGATGATCTTTACACCATTTCTCTCTGGTTTCGGTTGCTCAGACAGCAAGGTTTTAACATATCATCCGGTAAGTTTATTTAATTACTATATGTAACTTCATTACTTCAGTAACTTCATTACTTCTACCCTAAAAAGTGTACTCATCATTTAAGATTGTGGCCCATGATTCAGATATATTTGAGAAATTTAGAGAAGATAAAGATCATTTCGAGGTGGCATTGATAGATGATATTCTGGGTCTGCTAAGCTTGTATGAAGCTGCAAACTTTAGAACTCGTGGAGAAGACATTCTTGACCAAGCACTAGAATTCACCACCATTCATCTCAAGTCAAGCTTGAGTGACATGAACCCTAATCTTGAGAAAAAAGTAACACATGCTCTGAATTGTCCGTTACGCAAAGCTGTGTCAAGATTAGAAGCCAGATATTATATTTCTGTATACTCAAGAGAGGTCTCACAAGATGACCTTCTACTACAATTCGCAATGCTAGACTTCAATACACTACAAGCACTGCACCAGAAGGAACTGAAAGATCTCACAGTGTAAGTCCAACTTAATCAGTTTATATGTAAATAATTTCTACTAAAACAAACAGTCTCGGGATTTTTCTTTGTGAATCGAATATGTGAGCCGCGAAATTTTTAGGTCAAAAACATGATTACAAATGACTTTCTAGACAATGAGACAATATTGCTTGTGTTGCACGCAGGTGGAGGAAAAAAATAGACTTTTTGGCAAGGGTACCATATGCCAGAGACAGATTCACTGAAGGGTACGTTTGGCCATTGAACGTGTACTTTGAACCTCAATATGCAATTGGAAGAAGATTTGTGAGCAAACTAATTGCTATGATATCAGCAATAGATGGTACCTATGATGCATACGCTACAATTGAGGAACTTGAACCCTTCACAGGAGCTATTCAGAGGTGAACCAAGTTCAAAAGAATCATTACTTCTTGATTATTTCTTCTTTGCTCTAAGAAATTTCTTGAATAATTGTTTATCTATTTAATCAACTTTTTTTTTTTTGAAATTTGGTTACAGGTGGGATATTAGTCCAATAGAATCTCTTCCAAATTGTATGAAAGTGGTATTTCAAACACTTGTGGATGTGTTCAATGAAATGGAGTTGCTTACTGCAAAAGATGGAAGATCATGTTTTGTTCAGTTTGCTAAACGAGAAGTAGGAAATTATATTATTCTATCTCAACATTGCTTAGGCATGGATTCAAATTTAACTCTTAATTTCTTAGATTAACTTAATTGATTTTATTTTTAGATTCGAAAACTAGCTCAGGGTTACTTGGTGGAAGCAAAGTGGGTCAAACAAGGTCAAATACCAACATATGATGAGTACATCAAAAATGGGCTTATAACTTCTACTTATCCAGCAATTGCAGCGGCTTGCTTTCTTGGTCTTGGACACCTTGCAACAAGAGTGGTGTATGAATGGATTTCTGCCAATGAACTTCCAAAAATCATGAGAGGTTTATCCATTTTTGGCAGACTCGCAAATGACTTAGGTAGTCATAAGGTACAAGTTTTACCCTGAATAAGTGCTTTTGAAGTTGAATGAGTGCTTCTAATTGGTTCTAACCAGCTGGTCTGTGCTTTTGGTTTGACAGTTTGAGGGGAAAAGAGAACATGCTCTCACGGGAGTCGAATGTTGTATGAAGCAATAAGGGATTTCTGAAGAAGAGGCTTATAAATTATTGAACATGGAGATAGAAAATGCTTGGAAGGACATAAATGAAGAGTACCTGAGCCCAAATAATAGTGTTCCAATGACTGTGCTCGAGTGTGTTGTCAACATCTCACGTGTTAACGAGCTCATTTATGGCAACTTTCAGGATAGATATACACATGGGGAGCTGTTGAAGGATCATGTTGCTTCATTGCTCTTGGATCCCATAGCATTTCAGCGATACAAGTAGCAGCTTCTTGTCTGCTGAATTTGTTGCTTGTCTCTGTTTCATGTTCTGGTTGAAAAGTTGTTTATGTGTATTCTGTGTGTTAAGCTTGTCTAAATTTGAATAAAAGTGCCCATTTACATTGTAAAAGTTGTAAAACTCTTAGGAAAATACATTTTGAAATAAAAAATAATTACGGTAATTGTAATTCTTTAATTTCTAAATAAAATTAGTTTTAAGAAAATTAATTAAAAGTCAATAAATCTGAACCATGCATGGGAGTTAAAAGCTAGTAAATCTCAACCACTAATTATTAAAGTACAATAATGAATATGGTTTGATTTAGTAATTATTACTTACCTGACTTCAAATTTTTCAATACCCATATTAAAATTTTTACATATATTTTCTCCTCTCTTAACTATATATATATATATATATATATATATATATATATATACCAAAAAATAAAAATGATATAACTTAAATTGAAATCTGCATATATCGTATCCTCTCTTAACTATATATATATATACTGAAAAATGAAAATGATATAACGTAGGTGTCTTACACACTTGAACCCCCACCTGTCGACATGGGACCTATACTCTTTCGTGATGTATTTCTCTACAAACTGGCAACATACAATTGGCCATTTCTTTTTTCACCCCTTTTTCTTGTCACATCCCAGGCTAGTGGGGGTGTTGAAGGAAATCTCCCGTGCAATTGCAATGAGTCGGTCTAAATCATGTCATTGCTGAAAAGACTTTTTAACAAAATAGCCCTCTAGCATATCATGAAATAATGATGTAGAAGAATTGGGTTATTACCTATTGCTTTTTTCACCCCTTTTTCTTGTCACATCCCAGCTAGTAGGGTTGTTAAAGGAAATCTCCCATGCAATTGCTCATGTCCAAAATAAGTCAAACTAAATCATGTCATTGCTGAAAAGACTTTTTAACAAACTAGCCCTCTAGTATATCATGAAATAATGACGTAGAAGAATTGGGCTATTATTATCTATTTAAATTTGATTTATATTAAGAATACCAATACCAATTTTAACCTATGATACTTTGATTTTTTTTTTTCCTATTCTAATACTCATTTATATATGATTGAGAGTTTAAATGTTGTTAACCACGAAAGTAATTTTTTTTTTTTTTTTAATTTTGGGCATGCACCTAAATATTTACTTTCACACATTATGGGTGTAAGAATTACTTAGATTAAAAGTAATAACTGATATTTTTTTTAATTAGTGTAATTTTTAAACTTTTAATTTAAAACACTTTAAAATTCAATCTACTGTCACTTAATTAACACTTTATTAATAAATTTTACATAAAAAAATTTCCTTTTCTGTATTTGTATTGTTTATAATTTTTTAAAATGTTTTCTTTCATTTGATAATGAAATCGATGATATGGTTGCTTCCCGTGCCCAAGAAATTTCTCATCTAGTATTTACCAAAATAGGATTACTCGAGTTAGTAGTACACTCTTGTTACACGTGAATTGAATGGCTCAATCTAATGAATTCTTATTATTTAACCCAATTATATTTTAAAACAAAATAACAAAGACAAAAAATAACTCAATCACATAAACATGCCTTTTATTTTATTTTACATTTATTAGTTAGTTCAATATTTAATTTTATCAAACATTTTATATTAATATATTAACTTAACAGCTCTTAACTAAAAATTAAAATTTTTACTTTTTGATAAAAAAATTAAACTTCCAATTTTCAACTAGTTGTTTTTGCTAAACACAACTTCAATTTTATCAATTCAAGGCTTCCACTTCAAACCAAGAATGAAGGTATTTATAAACGTTTGCATTTAATTAATCTTTATGTGTTAATTAGGAAACGATGATTTGATTAAAAAAAAAAAATTTACTGGGAATATAAAAGGGAAATTTTTGGGAGAAATGAATATTAAGGGTGAAGGTTACACCATTACCTGTTTGAAAAAGAAATGAGAACTTGAGAGGAACAAAAAAAATGTGGTAAAAGCGAGAAGAAAAGCAGAATACACGTTTATAACATTTAAATTTGCCCAAGAATGCTTTTAAAATATTACTTCAAAATCAACATAAAGTTTTACAATTACACATTACAAGTATTTGATTTTTTTTTTTTGATCCTGAATCTCAAGAAGTTCAAAGCGTTACACTATATATAATACAAAATTACACACTTAGCCGGGATAAAAAAATTTCCCCTTATATTGGCCTTTCTATAATTCCTATATTGCATATCCATTGTCAAACAAAGACAATTCTTAATGCATAAGAGCAATAGCTGCTTCCTGCACCAAAGGCTGTGTCACATGAACAAATTGCTCTGCTTCCCTTTCCACCTGTTCCCAGCACTTGTGATCAGATTTCCCTTCTTTCATTTTCTTCACAAATGCCACAAACTTCCTCCAATTTTCTGGCTGAAACAAATGCGGACTCATCCTCAGATAAGTAAATGCACACAGTTCATTCTCTCCGGAGTTGCCATCAACGTTCAATTGTGCGGCTCTTATGATCTGCTCGTGTGCGTATTCGTCGTACCGGGGCAGGGCATTTTCCCCGGCGAGAGGGACCTTCGCCTTCTGCGTGGCCATGGCGACTTGCCTCACCAGCTTCTCCGGTGCACAGAGAGCATCCTGCGGCTGCTCGTGGTCGCGCATCTCAATGCAGGTGAAGTTGAAGACAGCGCCATGGCGTCCTAGCATTTGAGCGATTGGAAGATAGCCATCCCGGAATCGGGTGTTGTAGTAGCCGGCGGTGAGCTCTGGAGCATGAGATCTGGTTCCGTAATGCCAGTGGATGCCGGCAATTTTTACTGAGATCTTGACGCCGGTGTTGTCGAAGATTGATTTTGCCGAGGTGAGGATCCTCTCGCCGTGGTCTAATAGCATTTGGGAGTACCAAGTGAGGAAGAATTCACCATATGGACCATCCCAGCCTCCACCTTCTTTGCGGAAAAATGGTGTGTCTTCTGGCCAGTTGTTGTAGTGGCCAGCATCTGTTGGGCCTGTGCTACCCCATTCGGACTTACCAGCAGCTTCAGCAGCAGCTTTTAAGCTACTTAGCATGTACTGAATTACGGCAAAAATAAGATGTTAGAGCTTACACATGTAGATTCAAACAAAGAAAGCAAAACCTCAATGGTTTGCCTTGCTGGTAAGAAAGCAATAAGGGTTCGTTTAGATTTGCTTTTTGAAAAGTGCTTTTGAGATACAAAAATAGAAACAAAAGTACTTTTAGTAGAAAAAAAGTTAATCTGAACAAGCTCTTTTAAGAAAGTCAAAGCAGGAATCCAAGTGCTAACACCCAAGAACATGCGATGCCAAACTGGATAAGAAGGAGAAAAGAAAGAAAATACCTTGTCATAACATTGGAAAGCACCAATTCCTGGGAATTTCCACACCCCATCTTGCTCTGGGTATGAAGGATAACGCAATTCACCAGCTGGTCCCATCCCAACTTGGATTTCCTGAATGAAGCAAATCACACAGATTAAGCAACATGGTTTAACAGAACACCCACAAGAATTAGGTCTCAGAGAATTGAAATATAGGACAACTGATATTTACCACAATGGTATCACCGAGAAGGTGTTTGAAGTTGTCTCTGAAAGCACGCATGAAATCCGAGTAACATTGAACTGGTGTTCTGCCCTTGAGGACTGGCAGAGTGTCGCATCCAAGTGATATGTATTCATAGTTTCTTCTTCCCCATTGATCAGTGTATGCAAGATCAGGGTCTTCGTTAATCTCTTCCACAACCCATTTGGGCAGAGGAATACTGCAACCAAGACAAATATTCAATAAGCATACCAAAAATTCCCTCTAGCTATTAAATCAGAACAATGATATTTTGTCATCACCAAATGCCTAAAATGAATGGGAAACACTTGTTTACACTTCCCGAATTTTAGTTTATTTGTACCAGTAAATTATATAAATTTCAGTAACTTACATAATTTTTTTTGGTTAATTATGCAAGTTGTGTTCTCTGTCTATCTGTGCAATAAAAAGAGAGAAAAATAAATAATTTGGATGATTCTATTTTAAATTAGGCCCTAATAGTTTTATATAAAATCATTTTATCAATGAATTATTCAATATTTGACTTAATTTAATTAAAACTTTTTTTTATCTCCAATCAGGTTTATTTTTTAATTTTTTTAGTTCTAATTATGACATGATGACTGGTTAATGATAGCAATTTTATGCAACATGACCTTAAATGACAAAACCTAACTCATTCACGTGCGAATGCCCAAATCCTCGGAAAAGCTATACTACTTTTTGAAGTAAAAGTCACAACACGTGGCCTCGGCATATGAAATTCATGACCACCGGCCAAAAAATAATTTATACAATTTTCAATAAAAATTATATAATTACTATAAAATAATAATTATTATTATAAACTATAAAATAAAATAAAAGAGAAGCATGACACTCACGTGCAAGAGTCACCAACGTTTCCACCGCACTGATGAAACGACATCACCGCTTGCACCTTCAGCCCATGTTTCTTGGCCATTTCTAGAAGCTCAGTGTAACCGCCCCAGTTGTACTGTCCCGGCGAATCCCTCTCCACCAATCCCCACCACACGTCCATCATAATCCCCTCTACACCCGCACTCTTCAGCGCCTGCAAACTCGCGTTCATCGCTTTTCTCCGGTTCACCGTGTTTCCCATCGTCACGCTATCCAAAGGCATCATCACGTAAACCGGCACTCCCTTCTCCTTTCCTTGACCACCTCCCAATCCGTACTTCCTCTCCGTCGTCGTCTCCGCCTCTGCCATCGCCGTCTCCTCAAGATCGGTAGCAAATGCCTGACACGCCACCGATAAATCCGGCCGGATTCCGCCTAGAACCGGCGATCGGCATGGACTCAATGGCGGAGATAACCCGTCCACGACGTCAGGTTTCTTTACTTTGCATCGGAGATTCGCCGCTGGGGATTTCCACACCGCCGCCGAGCTAACCGTCGCAGTTGACTCTACAGACGAATTTCCAGATTCAGACTGTACTGGAGTTCCGACAAGACTCCCAATCTGGTGCGTTATACTCAATGCCATTGTCCTTTACAAATTTTTCCTGAGAATGGAACCAAACAGAACTCAAACGCGAAAAAATCTTCAAATTCAAAATTTCAAAATTGAAAGCTAAAAGCTAAAGCTGCTTTTTCTTTTCTTTTCCGGTGATTTCAGCTGAAAGGGTTTAGATTTTGGATTTTTACATGGAAGTACGAGGCTGGTAGGGCTCAACAATATATAGGATCAGGAGAGCCGCTGTAGATAAGATTGAAATAATCTGGGTTTGGACCGTTAGTTTTTCGCCACGTGTCCATTCACTACGTGGCACCACATTGTCGGTTCTGAAGTCGATGGCTACGATTACACGATCTCGTGACGGTGAACGGTGAGATGGGGCTTGCGCGTGAAGGTTCCGTGAAGCGCGTTGCCGAATGTGCCTTGACAAATCGAGATGCGACATGTTAATGAAAGTAACATCTCACGCGTTCTGCCTGTACTTTCGCCTCTTGGTTCCCGTTCAACGAAGGAACTAAAAAGGAAAAATGATACTGCCTTAAAGTATACGGTATTATTTAGAAATTCTTATATTTATAAATATTGACTTTTTTCTATTTTAAAGGATAATTAATGATTTTTTTTAAAAATATTCATAATTAAAATTATGTTTTAATTATTTTTAATATATTTAGTTTAAGAGATAAAATATTAAATAAATTATGTTTTAATAATATTTTATAATTTTAACCGAAGATAGTATTAAAAATAAAAAAATAAAGAGAACTTGCCATGAAAGCGATCTCCATTTTATTGGTATTGTTCACCATGATGAACTTGCGTATGAACATTGCAAAAATTGTGACTAATGAGTTCTTTAAATATTAATGATTAAAGTTTTTTAATCATGATATTCAAGTTTGCATTAATATATAATTGTTAAATTACATATCATTATATTGTTTGATTTTGATAGAAATGAATAATTTAATATTTGATAAAAAATTGATTAGTTATAGAAATATATGTGCAAAAAACTTCAAAATATCAATAAATTTTTAATACAAATTACTTTAAATTTTTGTTTAAAAATTAAACTTTTTAATATACACCTAAATATCGTCACCATTTTTAAGTAAATTTCTTTTAATAAATGGGGGACGTGATCTATATTAAGTAGAAATTATTTTATTTTTATATGTGCAAAAGAATATTCCATAATAAGAAAGAGATCCATTTACATTAATACAAAATTTGAGTAAATATTTTTTTTAACCTCTGTGACATAAAAGTTGATATCAACTGAATATTTATTAAATTATTATTATTAAATAAGTCATTTTATATTAAATAAGCATCTATCAAATAATAAGTGATTTTTATTTATTAGAAAAAGGTTATATGGTAGAACATCATTTAATTTTAAAACTTTATAAAATTTAATAAGTGAATCTCTTTAATTTTTTTAATCTTTGAAATGATATTGAAATATTAAAATTTACATTACGGTAAAAAGATATTTCTAATTTTACGACCACAGTCATATTACAAAGAGGAAAGAACTGAAAATAGAGAACCGTAATTCTATTCAAAAACTAATAATAGAGAATATTACCAAAAAAGTAATAGAGAAAGATACCAGAGGGTAGTTTTGTCTTTTGAAATCTTCTTTCTAGTGTCTACAATTTCTTTGCGGCCACACAAGTGAATCCATAAATCCATAAAAGTAAAGGTATGTAAGGGTGACAGGTGGCACGATCTTAATGAGGAAGGACTGATGAAGAGTATGACTTTCAGCGAGATTCGTACACGTAGCTTCGAGAAGTTCGGTGCACCGTTGAGAATTTTGATAGATGGGAATGTTAGTAGATTCTTGGAATAAAGTGATGGTTGGCGGTGGTGTCAGAAATGGATCCATTTGGGCTAGCTGGCTGGTGAAGGAGAGACCCAAGTATCCAAAATATCTTGGGGCTAACCGAAAATGAGGGCCCATCCAGTTATTGATGCAATCTTGGGCATGGATCTAATGAATCTAATCTAGTCTAGGATCTCTATTTGTGTGGAGTTTTAACCAACGGTAGGGCTTGATTCGCATCCTTACAATCAAACTGGTACTCCTTAAATGCATTTTAAAAAAACCAAAAAGATTCAAGTGTTCTACATGTATAATTGATATATTTATTTTTTGTTACATAAAAGCATAAAGTGTTAAGAAAAAGGTAAGGGAATGTTCATAGTAGGAAATAAAACCCAGGTATTAAATCATACTTTAATACTTATGATCAGTCCGTGCTAGTTCGCCGTAAAGAAAAAAATTTAAAAAAATTAACAGTGTTAGTTAAGGTTGATGTTAACTTTGCACGTGTGGACACAAAAGTAAAGTTGTTAATTACACTAAGTTTATTAGGCAATTTTAGATGACTTATTTTTTAAAAAGATTGTGGGGATTAGTGTTAACTATGACTGACGCTGACTTTACACATGTATTAGCATTGACAAAAGTAAATATTGTTGAAAAAACTAAATTGATTGGCTTTGAAACGTTGAAACTTTTTGCTCCATATTTCTACAAATTAAGTTGAGAACACTAATTATTTTTCTCACTTAGGGACTTCTCTCTTTTGGCTTCTCTACCTTCGATCAACCACCTCTATATTAGAGGTATTTTTATAATATTATTTGTCGTGCTTTTGTAATTTGTGACTGACTTGCTATTATCTTTCTTTTACTTCTATGTTTTTTTGGAGAATGAATTTTGTTTCCAATCGGGTAGGTTTCATGCAGTGTAGTTAAATCTAAACTGTGTAATTTGTTGTTGTTGTTGTTTTTTATTTTAAGCTTTTTTATTCTATGTGTATTTATTAATTCTAAAAGATTTGATCTTACAAATAATATATTTTAGGATATGGTGATTACAAGATAAATGACCTCATTTGCTTACAAGACTTAGGACGTAATGCTATAATTGACTATAAAGAAAGACATTTTGGGTGTTATCTCTATCGAAGTGGATAGAGATTTAATGGGTTTTGCATAAAAATGACTTGATAGGATGATTTTGGTCATCAAAGTCAATGTCATAATCTCAATTATCTGACTGTTGATTTTGCAAAAAATTAGAGCACTAGTTGAAATACTGAGAACTTTGAAACCAAGAGCATTACTAAAGTTTATGGAGATAGTAGAGAAAACTATGTACACTTCTACCAGCCTACTGGGAAAATTATGATTATGATTATACAGAGATGCATGTAAAGAAAATGTTGAGTTTGATAAACATATATATATATATATATATATATATATATATATATATATATATATATATATAAAAGCATAGATAGTGGTTATATTATTAATTTCTATTTAAAATACAAAAATAATCATTTTAGACAATGATTATATATAGAACCACTACTTATGATTAATTAAAGACAACAGTTAAATGTACTTGTGCTGCCTATAAATCATATGCAGAACACTTATATAAGAACCACTATTTTTAACTAATCAAAGACAATATTTTGGTAACCGCAATAAAAAATAATGTAATTTATTGGAATGGTCAAATAAATAGTGTTGACTGTTGTAAAAGAATATCATTTGACCACTATTAAAAATGTTTTTTGACATAATAAAATGATTTTTAAAAATTATATGACCACCGTAGTTTGAATTTAGGCACAGTTGAAAATTGAAAATTATATAAATCTTTTTGAAAAAGAAAAGTCAAAATGATGGAATTTATGTAAAAGAGATTCTGACCTTGCAACGAGTTAGCTTCCGCTCATCTAAACTTTAATTTTTCATAAAGAAAAAAGAACATTTCTGTGGCAATTTTTTCTGTTGCAAAAAGAGATTCTGCTTGATTGTTCTTGTTTGGGTAATTCTTCCTATTAGATAATTGCATGATTGACTCTGCTCTGCTCAATAAATAGAACACGAGATGATGTACCATTATATGTTTATGCGCTTTGCATGAAAACTACATATGGCCATGCGCCCATGCAGAAGCTTGGAGGCTGGGATTGTCCTTCATCTGATAAAACTTGTTTCTTAATTAACTAGCACTGCATTTGTGTTTCCTTGGTCCTCCTTGTTTATCTATACCTATTGGGTCCTTTGGAGGGACAGAAATGAGTTATTGTTTAACAATAGAAATGGAGTTCTTCCAGTACTTTGGGCTGATTCGGCTGAATGAACTGCATTACTATGATCCAAACTTGTGAACTCTTATATTGTTATATATAATGTTAGTTGTTCAACAAAGAATCGATCGAGACTTAAGTTCTAAAGTGTTGAATGGGAATGGGAAGTATTCTGGGGTCAGATGAGTCTTGAGCTTGGGTGTTGGTTATAAGGTACCTGCGACAAAGAAGATTAGTCGGGTGCGAAACTTCTGATGCTCAAGAAGTCAGTGTTACAGACTTCAAAAAGAGTTACAGAAATTTTTACAATGAGTTTTTTTTTAGGATTTTTCAATTATTTATTTCATTAATAATAATGCCTATTTATATGCTTTGGTCATGGGGTTCTTTGGTAATTTTCTCTGACCTTATGGATACTGGATTGGGCTTTAGTTTTAACTCCTTGTTTATATTTGTTTGTTATGTGAGCTAGACTTTTTGATTCTGATCTGTAAAATTCTTTCTTTACTAAGAAAAAAGGAAATGGAATTTTTTTTTTATAGGTTATATATAATTGTTCCTTTATCCTTCCTCCTTAATTAAATATATCACCAAAAAAAAAATAAAAAAAAAAATTGAGATTGTCACAAGCTCAACTTTATCATATTACTTGCTCCATTTCTTTCTTTGGCACCATACATTCGGTGTTACGGTGTTGTTATCATTGTAGTTCTTTAATAAGAAGATTGATTAATGTTGGGTTCGATTTACCAATAAGGAGTTGATTTTAACAGAAAACATTTCAAATCTCTCAGTGTTTTAGCCTAAAATCACAACACCCTAAACCATCACCGCTCGGAGTTTTGCCAACATATTCCATTGTCTTTTTCAGCGCACTCCATTCGAATTGAGGTTTATCAAGGCAACCAAAACTCATCATCTCCTCGCTTCATTCTCGCACTGGTGCATTCTCATGCATAAACCTTGTTTTTTGGTTGGGATTAGATTGTTTTGCCATTTTTCTTGTAAGCTGTTTAAGATTGTTTGGTTGTTTTTGAGCAACAGCGTGCTGCCTGGTATTCTTTTTTGAGTTTGGAGATGAAAACGGATTTAGAGATCTGTTTATATGGCTGAAAGTTGAAAAACAAGTTCGAATTCCTTTGAGATAATAAATAAACATAACAGATCTTATGCAAAATTTTTTCTTTTTCAAATTTGAGACTCCAGATGAAGTTTGAGATCCGTTTACGGCATAAAACAAATTTCGAACTCCCTTAGTAAAAAAAAAAAGGCAAATGAATTTTTTTTTGACAAATGGATTTCAAGCTTTGTTCAGTGATCTACAAGGACCCGATTTTGCTCAATTTTAAACTCTATTATCCAATTTTTTAAACTCAAATGCAATAAAAGAGCACATAGAATGAAGAAAACAGCAAAATGTACCTACCTATATCACTTTTGGTATTAAAGTGTGGAATGGGGTGTGTGCCTCATATCTCAATTTGTAGAAGTTCATAGAATGAGGAGTGTGCTTTTTGTTTTGTTTTAATGGCATGTTCTGTTTTTTATTTTTAGAGGTATTATAGTCTTTTTCATGCGTCGGGGTGTGTCCAGTAAAAAAGAGAGCAGTGTGTTAAGATTTGTTTTGCGCCCAAAACTCTTTCAGGTTATTTGAATCCTTTGGCGAACTCTAAACCATTTTTGCCCATAATCTTCGCTTTTCCATAGTTGTCCGTTTCACCGAGAAGGCTGGATATGGTTTAATTTCACATAGAAACTAATTCAATGATTAAAATGTTGTTTAGTCTTCCCCGTGTTGTAACGAAATACTGCATTCCAGCAGCCAAAATCATTTAGTTATGAATAAGAATTGACAGGCAAACTTAATTTCATTTCATTTTATTTTTTTATTTTATGAGTATTCTTATCCCTCTAAGTTAAGGTATAAAATTATCCTTTATTCAAAATAAAGAGCAATAAACAATAATCATTCCACGTGATTATAAGATTTAAAAATTTAAACACATGCTTAGACAGTTTGTTAAGCATGCTCAAGTCAAAATAAAAAATACTATGGTCTTTACCATAATCCGAGGTCATCTTAATTAGACATTTATATAATATAAGCACTTCCCTTGATCATTCAAATATACCTTACTTGGTCAAGTCATTCTCGGAATCATCGTGCTAACTACCATGGCAATATATATATATATATATAAAACAAACATTGATGCACCACCATGCACATATTTTCTAACGAAAGTTTTTATATGATAGTACAATTTTCCTTTAATTATGAAAATAGTATGAACGTTTAGTTTAAGCTCAGTAATGAATTGGAAAGGGAAAATTAGAACATAAAGATATCGACAATGCGACGACGATTCTTATTGATGCTGGCTTCTTATTGATTCTAAATAGGACTGTTATACTGAAAGACCTTGACTTTGTTTAAAATGCTGATAATTAGGGGATGCAAAGTCTTGAATTAAGCAAATTAAATTCCATTAAACCTGCTGAATAGTCTTACTATTTTAATTGGAATTGAGTTGTCTGTGATAAGATAAGGGGGTCACCCTAATTAATTAAATTATTGGAAATGGTTGTTATGCTGTCACAAACGTATTATAACATTGCAATTATTTTATATCTAATATTATTCAATGGATTCATTTTCAACATAAACTAATTACAATTTGCTAAGCATTCATATGGTCTATAAATTAAAAATGTGCAAATGGTTTACACAGTTAGTTACAATGTAAAAAGCAAATCAAAATGTTGAAGAACAAGGTTGTTCCTAGTAGTAAGTAATTAGGGTCATTTATGTTGATTTGGGTTTAAGTCCATATATATATATATATATATATATATATATATATATATAACATTTTTAAGAAAATTCTATCTCTATTTGAGTTATCTAATTAGTTTGAATCAAATCAATTAAATGATGAGAGATTTGGTAACATACTTGGACTCCAAAATATATATGGATGATATACTCATTAAGAAAGGCTATTGTATTGACACTACCAACAAAAGAACTAGTATATCTTAAATAACATTAAGCAGGAGAAATACTCCAAGCTTAAATAGACAGATCTATTAGCATTTCAATATATGCACTAGACTTCTTTACAGATAGCAGAGCGTTTGGTGATTGCTGACTGATTACTGGGTTGTCTTGAATCCTTCATCATATCCATAAGTTTCAGGTTCCTTCTTAAAAACCCTTTTTCCTTTTTTTCTTTTTCCCTGTTAAACTACTCAATCAGTTCTGTAGATAGATCTTATTTCTTTTCTTCTGAAACAATGAATCCAATGGAAAACATAGATAAAGGAATCAAATAATCAAAGTAGTCTCAATTAATAAGAAGGTAATTACTTTTTGTGGGGACTGAGACAAGGATGACTTTGGTGCTGACTTTCAGGTACTTGATCAAGCGTGAAAATGGAGAGAGAAGAAAGTGAAAACGAAAATTTGGTCAATCACGTGGCATTGATGTTGGAAAACGCATGGCTTCCGGAGGAGTCTTGCGCAAACGAGCGATGCATTTACAGAGTTCGTCGTCCCAAATTTCGCCAACAAAATGAAGCAGCCAGCATTCCACGCATTGTTTCCATTGGTCCTTTTCACCATGGACAAAAGAGGTTGGAAACGATGCAAGAGCTTAAGTTAGGTTATCTTAAGAGCTTTCTTGAAGGGAGTGACCTAGCATTGGAGTATTGTATTAGTAAGCTCAAAGAGTGGGAAACAAATATTCGACGTTGTTATGCAGAGAGCATTCAACTGAGCAGTGATGAATTTGTGATGATGATTCTCATTGATGCTGGCTTCATAATTGAGCATTTCCTTAGATATGACGATTTGGAGAATTGGGGAAAAAGGGACCCTTTGTTCTTAAAACCATGGATGGCAGAGGATGTACTTCATGATCTTATCTTAATTGAAAATCAGATTCCTTTCTTTGTCCTTAAACGCATTTTCAAACTTGCATCTGCCAAAGGTGATACTGGAAGTTTACCCTCGTTTCTCCATATTACTTTCAAGTACTTTAGCCGATTCAACAAGCAAGATCTACGACCTGATGGTGTGAAAATGCAGCATTTCACTGATCTGCTGAGAACATTTTGCTTACCACCAAGTGAAAGACTACCGAAAAGAGAAATCAATCGGGTGAATTATCTACGTACAACGAGTGAGTTAATGGAGGCAGGTTTGGTGTTTGAGTCCAGTCCAAACAAGTGCTTGCTTGAGTTAGAATTTCAGAAGGGTGTTCTGAGAATGCCATGTTTCGAGGTAGCTGACATAACTGAGGTTCTTATGGGGAATATAGCTGCATTTGAGCAAGCTCATTATCCCACTGAAACCTATATTGTTGATTATTTGAAGTTCTTAGGTTTCTTGATCAATACAGAGAAAGATGTGGATGCATTAGTTGGTAAAGGAATTATCGCTATCTTATTTGGGGACAGCAATGAAGTGGCAACTATGGTTAGCCTTCTCTCCTCAAATCATAACCAGCAATATATCAACTCTGATTATCTCCATGTCTATGACCACTTGAATAAATTTTATGAGAATCCTATTCATAAGTACAAGGCAAACTTGATACGTGACTACTTCAGCACACCTCGAAAGACGACAATTTCCATTGCTGTAGTTGTATTACTGCTGCTTATCTTTGTCCAATCCATTTGCTCTGTCCTTTCAGTGTTATAGGGTCAAACGGCTTGTAGTTTTTACTTTGTATTAATATGGAATGTTGATGTACTCAGTATCAAAGCATAAACATTGTCTTTTTATTATGGAATAAATGTATGAGCAATTTTAAATGTCTGTTGTGGGTTGAGCATATAGGAGAAGGCTGCACGTTATTGCCATAAAGCATGTTCAGGTAATTGTTATCGGAAAAGGGTTTAAAATTGATCTAGAAATTATATGCAACCATGGTGCTACCAACTAATATTATGGCACATAACTAAATTAATTGAAATTTTTATTTATAGCAACTAATTATTTCTTACCAACAAAGGACAAATTAAATGAGATAAAAAAAGATTTTCTATTTTCCATCATGCTAACTGATAAATGAGATGGAACTTGGAACAATCAGTGCAACATTTCCTTTTAATGAAAAAGAACAAAAACCGTCAAATCCTTTTAAAATATGCTTAATATTAATGAAACAGAAGCCAATCGTTAATGACGCTTGGTCTGTCAAAATACATTAATGAAAAAGAAAAGACATTGTCTTTATGTATTTTGCCTAATGAAAAAGAACAAAATGTTTTTTTTTTTTTTTACAGTATTGGATGTTCCATAGAATATTGATGGCCAGTTAAAAATAATTTTGTAACACTCCTAAAAAAAATCAGTTGTTATGCCAAACACAGCTAGCATTTTTTTTTCCTATGATATTTTGAAGGCAGATTAAGTATCTATAAAGAGAAGACATTGCTTTGGCTTTAGATTATTATTGGTCTGATTATTTAATGAGCTTTGAACAGGTTCACTTAACTTTCAAAAATTTAAATAATATAAAATGGAAGGATCAAAGTAACCTCCTTCCAGGATCGACTTTGCTTTAACTATCAAATTACAACTTGCATGTTTAATATAAAGGCAATAATCAAATGTTAAAGAGAAAGTCCTCCTAAATCTAAACCAGTTTTAGAATTGTTAAAGAGAAATGTTCTCTGGAAGAGAATTATGTTTCATATGAATTTTGATAATTTTATATATACAGTTCACACTAGAATTCAACTTGTAATTAAAATTATTATAAGAAGATGACTCCTAACGTCTATGGTCCTTCTTAACAATTGTAGTTTTGAGAGGTGTTGCCTTTATTTTGAAAGACTTAAATTTGACGAAATTCTTTTCAAAAAATATCAGTCATTTCTTTCTGATTACAAACAACTTGAGTGTGGAAACATATTATGATTAGGCGTTTTTAAGTCGGGGAAAACAATGTCAATCATGTATATATGTTCAATCTTAATAACAAAACTTTTATTTGGTATAATTTGTTAGATATATAACAAAATGAAAATAATGACAACAATAACTTCATACGTTCGGTAATGATCACTAACATAACTGATAATTAGGTTAGACTTATTTTTGGAACATTTTGTTGGATATAAAACCATTCTTGAGTCATTGCTAAGCAACTTAATTAAGTTTTTAGGAGTTAATGATCCTTCACTTTCTCAGTTGAATAAAAAATTTATGAAGTTGCGTATCAACATGAATAAACAACGAAGGAATTCAAAAATTGAAAGTAAAACTGAAATATTATTCTGATCGATTGGAAATAGACTACAACAAGTTGCTTAAATTGGAAAATACGAAGTCAAATAGGAGATAATTAATTCGGATAGATAAAGCCATCAATGTAGGGAAACTTCTTTTAATGAATCTGTTGTAAATGGTTGTTAGGGCATCACAAATGTAATATGATATTAACAATTATTTAGATTACTATTTTGTTCAATAAACCCATTTTCGTATAAACTAATTACAAGTTGAAGTGTATTCATATGGGCTAGAAATATAAAAATGATTTATCCAATTAATTACAATGTGAAAATAATTTCAAATCAACACATTCACGAACAAATGGTTCACTTTCTTCTTAGGGAGTGTGTGAAACCCCGGGGGGGGGGGGGGGGGGGGGGGACTTCATGGTGCTTAGTCTTATATTTAAAAGTTCAATCAAGGCATGTGAGGAATTTTCACAATATATTCATAAAGAAAAGTAGGTTGTTGTGTATTTCATCTATATGGGTGGAGTAAAAAGGAATAAACCGTATAAGGGATTTACTGGCTACTACTATCATTTAGATATTGTGGTATTGACTTTAGAGCTAGTATTGAATCTATTGCTTTTAAAAGCCATCGAGGAAGAGGACTAATCCAAGTATTTGGCACGACCAGCTTTCTCCAAAAGGTGATTACACAGAGAGCACAGCAGAGATCAACAGTTCAAGCATTAGAGTTTTCTCCCTCTAAACCCCACACCATCCAAAGATTCCAGGTTCCTTTATTCCTCTTTCTTTCTTGACTACTATAGATCTGTTTCCTTGATAGTTTTGATGCCGCTTAATTTTCTTCGACCAACACTATCTACATTCAATTTTTAAATCTATACTTTTTACTTATTCCTTTGAAAATTTTTCTGTTGAACTCTGAAATTCTGGTTTAACCGGTCAATCAGTTGTACATATAAACATTTTCGTTTTTTTTTTTTTTTTTTCCCTACTCCAAGCAATAAATTGAATTGAAGATTTATGAGCTAAACTGCTAAAGAACTAGATATTGGAAATAAAATGTGTTTAAGATGTGGATAAAACAAAGATCAGAGATGCACTAAATTCTGTGACCTGAGACATGGGTTATATATATCTTTTGTTTCTAGATGAGGATTGAGGAATGAGGTATTATGAATTATGAATTCAATCAAAAAGCTTATGATATTCTCTTAAGTGATATTCAACAATGATTCTGAATTATATATCTACCCACAAAAACCCTTTTAAGCTTGAAGTACAAAAAAAAAAAAATCATAGATAATATGCTAAAATTTTTAATCTAATTTTGAAAGTTGGGCCAGAGAAAATTATTCTATCGGCTATTAAGTAAAAATAGGTATGATACTATGTTTTTTTTTGACAGCAGGTATGATACTATGTTAAAAACTAATTTAATCTATTTTTAGTCTATTTAATCTATAACTTTAAGTTATTAATTGAATGCCTAGGAATGATAGTTACTAAATTTGTGAATTCTTGCATGTGGTATGGAAAATAGGTATGCGATCCATGACCTCAAAAAATAAGATTCAATTGGGGTAGAATTTTTCGACATACAAAAATATTGGTACACTATGATACATTATGAATCATATTATCTTGTAATATTTTTATGTAAGTTTTGATTCTTATCCTTTCTCATTTATTTCTTTTTCATTTTTCTTGATGATAGTTTTTTAAGAAAATAAAAAGTTTGATATAAATCTATATAAACAAGGATGGATCCAAGGGAAGCAGGGGCCTTGCCTCCCTCCCCGGATTTTTTTTTAAATTGATTAATAAGATATTATAAATGGAGCTATTTGAAAGTGTTGGGGATTATATTTGCGTATACATAAGGGAATGGTAAGTTAGATAATGGTGGAGTGGCTGAGCTGGAAAGAGAATTTAATTAGAGAATTGTGTTTCCATGTGGGTGAGTCTTGTTTATTTATGGTGTGATGGTATTGTATTTATATGATCAACTGATACATGTACAGAATTTACAGATAATTTTATTCTGAAATACAAAAACAACTTTCCCTCAACTTGTGTCTCTGTATTTTCTTTCTTTCTCTTGCACTTGTCTTTTAGTTTTCATAAAGAGATGATACAAATAATTAGTTTTCTTTTACTGCCTCTCTCTATTAATGGGCACCCATTTAATAAATTGGAAAATTTGTGTTGAACGTAGGTCCTTCCCCATTGACTTGTAAAATGGTTTTTTTTTTTTTTTTATTGGATAATTTTCTTGTATTGTCTCTTTACTAATGTACCAAAAATAGATATTTAATTATGTTTTCTATTCTTGGCCTTTCATTTGTAGGATATTTTTAATTTTGATTGTAGTTCTTACAGTGCTAAGAAATTGGTTATAGTTAGCTAACTTGTTTATGCGATAGCCTTTGAAATAAATAGATTGAATATTTTGTTAATTGTAACTATTGGTTAACAATTCATGAATTTATGATGATGTGGAATTATCATTTTTCTTGTTGTAAAGGTCTAAGCATAATGGATGTTAAAAAAAAAAAAAAAATTGGCCCCCCTTTTAAGTAGTTTGTGCATCTGTCACATATAAGATTAAAAAAAGTTAGAGAAAGATGAAATCCATGTAATTAGTGTCACAGATTAGTAATAAGGAGTAGACTTTTGTAATTCGTCAAAAAATAAATAATCTATTTAACTATGCTAAGAATGACTTTATGTTATATCTAATAAGGAGTAGACTTTTGTATTTTTTTACAGGCTGCTTGAATTTAGAAAATGTTGGAACAGAAGACTGATTCATTTGAAAACAGAAGTAAACCCGAAGACTTGTGCAAATCTGTGACAGTGATTATAGATAGAGTGACGCTTCCTGAAAAGTGTAGATTGAATCAGCAATGCATCTACAGAGTACCTCCGAAAATCCGAGAAATAAATCAAGCAGCCTATACGCCTCGTATAGTTTCCATTGGACCCTTTCACCATGGAAGCCATGAGAGATTGGAACCGATGCAACAACTCAAACTAGGTTACCTCAAGAGCTTCGTTGAAAGGACTGAGCTAAACCTGGAACACTGTTTCAGCAAATTACAAGAGTGGGAAACCAACATCAGACTTTGTTACGGAAAGATTATTGAACAAAAAATTGAAGAAAGAAGTGATGAATTTGTAAAGATGATTTTGATTGATGCTTGCTTCATAATTGAGCATTTTATCAGACGTTATTACTTGAATGATGAAGAGTGGAGAGAAAGGGATCCTTTGTTCTTAAAACCATGGCTCACACATGACGTGACACATGATTTGATCTTACTTGAAAATCAGCTTCCATTCTTTGTTCTCAAACGAATTTTTAAGCTTGCAACTGCCCAAGCTGATTACCCCCCATTTCTTGAGCTCACTTTCAACTACTTCAAGTTCTTCAACTCGCAAAATCTACGGCCAGATGGTGTGACCGTGCAGCATTTTACTGATCTGCTGAGGACATTTCACTTACCACCGCGAGGAAGACTACCAGAGAGATCGAAGCCAGGAGTCATATTGGATCATTTGTATAGTACAAGTGAGCTAGTGGAAGCAGGGTTGGAGTTCAAGGTCAGTAAAAATAATAAGTGCTTACTTGATTTACAATATCATCAAGGTGTTTTGACCATGCCATGCCTTGATATAACTGATATGACTGAGATTCTGATGAGAAATATAGCTGCTTTTGAGCAACGCCATTATCCATCTATGACCTACATCACTGATTACTTGAAGTTCTTAGATTTCCTAATCAATGTTGAGAAAGATGTGGACAAACTAGTTTCTGAGGGAATTATCACCACCTTGTTGGGTGACAACAAAGAAGTGGCCAAAATGGTTAACCGTCTTTGTAAAAATCTCACCCAGGTGAATTTCAGCTCTCATTACCTAGATCTCAGCTGTAAGTTGAATGCATACTATGAGGATCCAGTCCATAAGTATAAGGCAAACTTGATACATGAGTACTTCAGCACTCCTTGGAAAATTGCAACTTCAAGTGCTGCAATTTTACTACTTCTACTTACCCTTATCCAAACCATTAATTCTATTCTTTCACTATTATAGGATTAGATGGCTTGTACTTTCAATTTTGAATTCATGTCATGTTGATGTACTACGGTGCATTTTTATTATGAAATAAAATTGTGTTATTTTTGTGCTCCAATCATTCAATTTTATATGTTTGTGAAGATTTGATCTCTTCATCAAATCCCTTGTAAAATCTTTTTTGCATCCTTAGCAGGTGGGTTAGTTCACACAAGTAATAATAAAGTGGGAATAAGTGTTGTCGTCTCATGGGAATGTGAATTAAGTACCAATTTCATTCTCTAATTACTATCTATACTTAATAATAAAGTGAAGAATATAACATTTAAACATACAACTAATTCTAAATAAAAAGTTCCTATGGAAGGAATACTATAGATTTTGGATTTCACTTAAAGCTATGAACGTAGGCATGAGATTTTTTTTTTGAAAGTTACGTAAGAGAATCAAACTCTAAATATCTACTACCTAAATTCTTCACCATCATAGATATAAGAATTTTCGTTAAACAATTCTTTTAAAATCTTTAAAAAGTTCAATTCCCTAATTTCGATAAAAACTCAATTCCTTAGCAAATTAATATTCTTCCTTTAAATTCAACTATTCAATTCCTTAAAGTAATCAAAGGCATTAGTCAGCTCTAAGGAATTATTATAACTATGTCACTGGCATTTACATGTTTATAGCTTTCACAAAAATTACATCAATTGACCCTAGAGGCTATTTTATAAAACGGCCTTCTAGTGCAAATTATAGATAAGATAATAATCTTATATAAGTGATTAATTTATAAAAAGCATTAGTACAAAATTGATTGCTCAAAGAAATCAAATATATATATATATATATATATATATATATATATATATATATATATATATATATATATATATATATATATATATAACTGAATGAATCAAAAACACAATTCATCTCTATAAATCCCTAGCTACCACATGCTTAATGTTAGGGTCTTCCTTACTTGGCCTTCCCTATCTTAGGAGGAACCTAAATGAGAAAAAGGACATTGACAACCAAGTTAGAGAATCTTTAGATCAATGGTTGATCTAGCTTAGCTTTAGTTCTCATGTGGGCCCTATATCTCCCCCACCCTTCAACGGCCCAGGCAATGACTTGGATCACCACATCATGGTTTATTGGTTCAACAGCGGGTTAGTAGATCAATTTGCATAAGTTTTTAAAAATATTTTAAAAATAATAATGCATATAATAAAAAATTATATATTTGACTTTTTAAGAGTAATTTCTTAAAATAAAGTACATTAAAAAAATGCAAAAATATAAATTATTTACCAAGAAACTATAGTTTAGAAATTATTTATCAATATAATGAAACAAACTTAGTGATAAAGCATCCCTAATCGAAAATGGGAAAATAACAATAACAAAACAGAAAATAATTGATAGTCTAAAATGGAATAAAAGGCCCACATGAGATAAACCCAAATCCTAATTCCTAATTAATGAAACACTAGTCATACAATAGCCTATTTTACATTCCCATGTTAGAAGAAACTCTCCTTTAGAGACTTGAAAAGAAGTAGTAATTCAAAAGAGCAAAATCCAATTGACCAAAAGCATCCACAATATGGCCAATATAGCAGCAGAAATAGGGCCTTGGTAAAGTGTTAAATTCTCTACACAAAGCAACTAGAGCATACTAGAGCACTCGGCCTTCCTATTATTTTCACGCTATGGAGACTTACTTTCATGACTATATTGTTGGGCATTTTTCCATCATTGACTTTGAGCATTTAATTTCTTTGTCAATCACCTAAATATGTTGAATCTTACTAATAAAATACAATTTGTTAGACACTCCTCCATTACTTTTTATATGTTAAGATTTTTTTTTTTAATTTTCATGTGATTTTACAAGTTCAAGTTAACATTAATTACTATCTTTTATTTATACTCTTGTTATTTTTAATTAATTTTTATAATTTCCTATCAATTATTCTCGTTCTCACTCATAATAAATTATGAGCATATAAGAAGTCTTTAAAATTTTTTTGATGTATTAATTGTATTTTTAATTTGTGTGCAACCTTAAATGACAAATAAAAATTAACGGAAGGAGTATAAAACAAAATGGAAACAAGAAACAACAATAATTTCATACATTGGGTAATGAGACCAACATAACTGATAATTAGATTAAAGTTTTACGGAAAATGTTAATCTCAGCCCTGAGGACTAAACATGAGAAAACATGTCTCATTTAATGCTTTTTTATTATTGATCAATTACAAATATTTAGGTGAACAACAGTGATTAATACGGTCAGATAAATAATAATTATTTAATGTAATCAATTATTTTGTGAGAATTTTAAGATTTAAAAGTTATTATTTAGGAGAAAAAATTATTATTTAAGATTTAGGGTATAGTTTTAACGTTTGTTTGATTTACATAAATCTAAACGAAAATTATTATACTTTGTTTGATTTTATAAATGTTCTAAATATTAGACAAAATTTTGTTTAAGGCATCGAACAAAACTCATAATTTTTGTCTCTGGCCAAACGAAAGGACAAAGTTTTGTCCACAGTAGAAAAAGTATGATAAGACAAATTTGACCATCTTCCTTCCCACCCCACCAAACACATACAATCACCAACCCCATGTTGCTGGCCTCCATAAGTTACGACACTACCTCTTCGGGACCTCTATAAGTTGCCGGAGACGACATCTTCTAATATTTTTATTTTTCCTTTTGTCATTATTACGTGGTTCTCTAATTACGAATACACGATAATTTTATTAATTTAATTATTAATTAAAACTAAACATAAAAATATTAATTCTCAATTAATTTTCAGTATTCATATATTATTTTATTTTTTTAAAAAATATCAAAACTTTATTCAGGTGAAAAATAAACAATACATTATACAAAGGATATTATAATAAATTTTGTATTATTTTATAATTATTTTTTATCACGTATGTTAACTAACAAATAATGAATGAGACAAAAGGTTGTTCAGTTACTCCATTATTTGTACTGCTATGTGTTGTGTATCAAATACACTCTTAAGATTTATAACTTTAGGGTAGAATTTAAGAATTAGGGTTTATTGTTTTAAATTTAGGGTTTACATTTCCAGATTTAAATGTTGTGGTGTAAGGTTTAAATTTATTATTTAGGGTATAGTTTTGGGGTTTTTATTTGTAGGTTTTAGAATTTAAGAGTTAAGGTTAAATATTTAAGGTTTAGTGTTCTAATTTTAGAATTTAGAGTTTATGACTTATTAATTTAAATTTAAAGCTTATAGTTTAAGGTTTAAAATTTAAAGTTTAGTTATAATTTTAAGGTATGAATTAGGATTTAAGTTTAAGGATCATAAATTAGGATTTTAAGTTTATGGTTTATGAAACATTTTAGGATTTTCAATTTTAGAAGTTTAGGGTTTTAAATTTTAGAATTTAGAATTTAATTAGTATGAGAGAGAACATTTGTAATCATTACAATTAATATAGGAGAGAGAATATGTAAATATAACAATTAATACAAAAGAGAAATTTAATATTGGAGAGACTATTAATTACATTGCTAACTCTTATGGTTAACGTATTATTTGGAACATTTTGTTGACTATAAAACCTGCTTAGCAACTTAATTAAGTTTGTAGGAGTTAATTGTCCCTCACTTTCTCAATTAAGTAAAAATTTTGTGAAGTAACATATCAACGCGAATAAAGAACTTAGGAAATCAAATTTGAAAATAAAACTGAAATATTACTCAGATTGATTGGAAACAGACTACAACAAGTTGCTTAAATTGGAAATCATAACAATACTATGTCAAAAAATTTTTTTTAATAAAATTAAGTGTTATTTTTGACAGAGCTTTTAAGCATTGTCTATTTGAACGCCGTGATAAATCATATTATTTTCGATAGCGATGATGAAACCACTATCTTTGGTTATTTAAAGATAGCAGTTGTTATTTAACCATTGATTTTTTTTTTAGCCCTAATGTATGATTATAGACAACAATTGTAGTTTTAATCTTGTCTATGATTATATTTTTTATAAAAATTAAGAATTTGTTGTACTTTACAATCATCTGCATTAGCAGCTAAAAATATATAGAATAGATAAAAGTTTATCAAATTTTCTCTACATACACAAATTAGATACATCATATATCAAAGAAATGAACCAAAATTTTTAATTTCCTTTCTCTTAAAAGACCAAAATGTGCCAGAGTGTCATATTTGCTAAGTGCTAGAGTTGTACATAACTTTGCCTACCCTCTCCATGAAATTGGGAAGGGTTTCAAAGTTTCCTGCATTTCAGCCCATGTTTTCGTTTTTTCAAAATTAACAACCATATGACTAGGATTGTGACATTGACTTTGATGACCAAGATCATTTTATAAAGTTTTCTAATGTAAGATCCATCATAGCTTACCTCTTTGTAAAATTAAGAGCTAAATTTCTTCCCACTTGATTATTCTCTAATCTCGTTGATAACTTTTGCATATTTCTTAGCCCCTTTTTGATTCTCTAAACACATCTTCACTTTGATAGAGATAGCACTCAACAAATACATGCAGAAGGAGGTTATTTCTCTTGTAATGACCACATCCTAAGACATATATCTTCAAGGCCAATAAATACACACATAATAAACTCATAAACGGAATAAAATGGACTTTTATATGAAACTATGTCGTTGTCAAGGGCGCACGGAGAAACTAGCCTAAAGAGAAGAGATCAACAGAGTTGAAGAAGAAGAGATGGAGTTCTAAATAGTTGTTTCAAGTAACTCTCGATAAATTTATTGGGGTTTCTAAAACTATTATTGATTTATAGAGATGGAGCTTCAAAAGTTATAAGGTGGAGAAAGATGAGAATTTTCAATACCAATAGACAATGGTTATTCTCCAAACCACTGTCTAAAATCTTCCATGCTTCTTCATATACAAAGTTAAATCAAAGCAATGTGTAAAACCCTTGGTTCTTTCTATAGACAATGGTTTTTAGATTAATCATTGTCTAAAATCTTGTCTTTTTTTTTTTTTTTTTGTTCTTCAGACAGTGCTTATCTCATTTTGCTATAAAAAAATACATTGTTAAGAATCTTTCATACAATAGTATAACCAAATATTAGTCTTAATTAGCCTCGCTGTAATTCAAGAAAATTATATAATGTCTACATAACATCTCACGAAAAACATTAGCAATGGCCTAAATGTCACTTTAGGAGGGATTTTGGATGAGAAGGTTGGAGTTTTATGGGAGTAGGGAAGGTTGAATGGACTACCAAGATTAAAGATAAAATGATTCGCCTAGATTTGTCACTAAAAACTTAAATTGAAGTGGCATCGCTTTTACGGATCAGTAAGTGATCAATAGATAAGCTAGACACAGGATTATACGCTTCCAAAATTGCACTTGTGGTTGTTCTCGATTTTGAGTTTGGGTCTCAAGTCTTCTCCTTCTTCACCTAATCAGAATTGGTTGATCCTTGGATTTTGGTTCAGTTGATATTGGATATCCATTTTTTAATGGTGGTTTGCATTAGGTAAAACACAAATTCCTTAAGAAATCAATCACATTCTGGAAGTCTAAGTTAAAAAACCAACAACCATTATGAAATTTCCAGAGTCCGCAGGTAAAGCTCCCAAATACGATGGTGATGTAAAATGAGTAGTTAGAAATTAGGGTATTTAAAATTTTATTAGGTTTTGTTGTCAGGGTTTTTTTTTTTTTAATTTGAGGCTTTTATTTTATCGTTTGGCTTTTATTCTATGTTGGGGTTATTTTATTCTAGCCCTAAAATAGTATTATTTTAGTATTTTAGTTGTTTGGTTATTTTCCCTATAAACAGTCTTCTTTGGTTCATTTAGAAAACCTTTTGTTGCATCTTCAATATTACTTATTATTTTCTTTGAGAGCATCTGAGCTAGAGTCAAGAGAGTATTTTATCTTAAAAGAGTACTTTAAATTTATTTTTAGAGAATTATCTTGTCTAAAGGAATATCTTAAAGTTTTTCTTTCTTTCTCTTATTGTTTTACATCAATTTAGCCTCCATTTTACATTAGATAGTCTCCAATATATAATAAAATACGTCGAATCTACTTACACAAGAAATCATATTTTCCCAAATCCACCTAGACAAGCATGAAATGGACAAAAATTGCCAAAAACATGCCCATGTCTTGACATATAGAACCTTCATCAACGTGATATTGAGCACAAAAAATTGTTCAAGACATATCCTACAAAAAGGATGTACAAATTAAAGATTATACAAAATGTATTTCTTTCACAAAATTATCATTAGATTTAGATGGAGGCCGGTAGAATAGTAGCAAATCACATCCACATTACTCGTAGAAATGGGAAAAGAAAAAAAATTAGAGTATGATTGTTAATGAAATTTTGAAATATTTAGAAGACATTAATTTCGAAATATTTGGAAGACCTAGACTTTATCTTACATGCCTCCCGTCCAACCAGGAAAGTCTTCACATTTTACATATCTTTGTCAACAAGTTGTTCAAAGGAGTGCAAACAAACAGCCTAAATTTTTTATTAGATATCATCAAGTACGGCCCCAATTATAGTGTTAATGCAAGATCGACTTCTTTGCCCAATATATGTTAAACAAGCTTGACTTCATCTTATAAACGTCAATGCATGTAAAGTCGTCTATTTATATATATATATATATATATATATATATATTTTCTTCATCTTTTTGTGTAGAAAGAACATAAAATAGTGAGAAATGATAGTTACACACCCAATATAAGTTAAAAGGGGAAGGATAAATTATTGTTTTTGGATTTACTCTTTTATTAACAAAGTTAAAAAAAGAAGCATCTCTCACTTAAAAAAAAGAGGGTTTTGATTTTTACAATTTTTTTTAACAAAAAATTAATCTAAATAATGAATTTTGCATAAAATTATTTCTTTTTCAAATTAAAAAGATAAGCACTTTGTCGAAAGACAATTCAAACATGCTTTAAGTCTCCTTTATATAAATACAACTTGTTTAATTAATATATAGAAAATACTTAAACAGAGAAAAATATTCTTTAAAGAGAAAAACTTGCTTTAATAGTTTTAGATTATAATTCAGTTCAAGAAATATTAAAGTGAATAGGTCCCTTTCATCTATATCCAGTTCACATGCAAATTCAACCTGTAAAATTATTATAAGATGGTCATGGTTGGTGGCTTATCTATGGTTAATTCTTAAAAATATTTGTAGTATTAACAGATATCGTCACCTAATTCTGATAAACCATCTTGACTTCTTCTTAAAACTACATTAGAAGCTAAGAATTGCATTTACACTTGTTTATTTATTTATTTTTAAATTTTATCTACCAGTAATTTTATTTTACATTAAAAATTAGTTAATTTCATCCGAGGATAAAAATTATTAATTTCGTTTACTTTTTACCTCAACATATATTTTTTTAGACTCAAAAATCTCTGGTTTTTAAAAACTTATTATTTATATATATTTTTCATTTCTATCCTTCATATTTAAATTTTTGTTTCCATCCTCTCTCTTTCTCACATGCCTTCTCTCTTTCCACATTATCCCCTTTCCTTTTCTATAATCAAGTCACCTCTCTCGTTCTCTCAAGCCATCACTTTTTTTTTTTAAAAAAAAAAAACTTCATACCATTCACACGTGTCCCATTACAGTTAACTCAATTTTCTCTTCCCTTTCCATCTCTCAAGCTTGTTTATTTTTATTATTTTTATTGGTTATTTTTAATATTTATTTTAAATATTATACCTTTTATAAAAATTTTATTATATTTTTTTCACCTACCATAATGTTTTAATTATATTTTACAAAATAAAAATGAAGTTTATCTAAAAATTTATATAAATATGTATTTTTATATCATTTTATATTTTATCACTTAGTTATTAGTTATTATATTTTTTTCACCTACCATAATGTTTTTATTATATTTTACAAAATAAAAATGAAGTTTATCTAAAAATTTATATAAATATGTATTTTTATATCATATTATATTTATCACTTAGTTATTAGTTAATCTTACAAAACACTTTTAATTAAACAAACTAACTTAACAAGTTTCTAACATTTAGTTAAAAATTAATGTTTAAGTTTTTAATTAACTTTTCAACTATTTTTGCTAAACTAGGTCATATTAAAAAGAATATTTAATTTGAAAGTTAATCCACTAAAAATTGAGTTTCTAAAGATAGTGAGGCATCCCTGAATAGCCTTGAAACTTGAAGAGGAATGGAGTTGCTTTATTGAGGAGGTAGCACTTAGAGTAGAATGACAAAGAGAGTGATCCTCTTTGATGAGTCTCCAATGAATTTTTGTAAAGAGGGCAAGGTTTTTCGGTTTAGATTTTCTCAAGTTAAGACCCCCTTTAGCTCTTTTATTAGTCATCTTAGTTACTAAAACTTATGGGTAAGCAAAATCTGAAGCAAATCACTCAAACCACCCAAAGTGAACCACCCCTTAACATATTTGGTTTGGTTTGAACTGAAAATTTCTTAAGCAATTACTATAGTTCAATTTTGTAATTTGAATAATTTCTGATTTTTTTGTAATTGAATCAAATCGCATATTTAATATACATACATACATATATGAGAAGAGATTTATTTATTCTAAACGTAAGTCTGGTCTCAGTTACACTTTATTATAACTTTTTAAAGACCATGAATTTTATAGATGGAACTGTTGAATTAATATCTCATATGATAAATCATATTCATAAATTTTAGAATTGATTGAGATTCCATCATAAAACCGTATTTTAATAAACAATAATATTTTCAATTACAAGTAAAATTCTTCATTTATATTAAATACTTAAGAATTTTAAATTTATGTAAAATTTGAATGGATGAAAATTATATTTTGAAAGAAGTCATTAAAGGTAGTAAGTATACAAGACTTACACTTAGAGTAAGTAGATCCCTTCTTTATATATATATATATATATATATATATATATATATATATATATATATATATATATATATATATATATATATATATATATATATAATTTTTATACATAAAATCATACTTATTATAATTAGAAATATATTATATTATTATTTATATAGACAGTTACAAATCTCATTCACTTGAAACTACGAGTCTACAACTAATGTTCACCAATTATCTAAAAATAAATAAATACAATCATAAACATAGAAAATCACATTGGGTGTAGATATGTGTATTGTATATATACATGCGTACATTTGCCACCTTTTGTTGATCATATCTAGCTTTGTGTGTTTTTTATTTTTATTTTATTTTGTTTATTTATTTTCATTTTTGCAAGGCAGAATGATAGAATTGAATGTTAGTAAGACAATGGTTCTTAGGTTAATTGTTGTCTGTAGAAAAAATACGGAGGATTGTAGACATCCCTTCATTTCTAACTATTATACATGAGAAAACACAAAGGATTTTAGATAACAGTTATCTTCTATCTAATATGAACTATAGATAGTAGTTCATCACTTCATAATTTTTGAAATTTTATCTTTATAAATTGAGAATAATTTTAGAAACCCAATTAACTTTACCGAAAGTTACTTGAAACAACTATTTAAAACTTCATCTCTTTTCTTTCAATGTTGTCTTCTCCTTTAACTCCGTCAAGGTTTTCTCCTTCAATGTTGGCTTCTCTTTTTGTTAGCTTCTTTGCAAGCCTTCAGCAATGAGGTGTTTTTCTATTTTTTATTTTTTTCGTTTTAATCTTATTTTGTGTGTATTTGTTGGCCTTGAAAATACTGTCTTGGGATGTGGTCATTACAAGAGAAATGACCTCCTTTTTGTGTATTATTTATTGGGTGTTATCTCTATTGGAGTGAGATGCATCTAGAGAATCAAAAGAAGCAAGGAAATATACAAAAAGCTATCAATGAGGTTAGATAATCATCAAGTGACAAGAAATTTGACTCTTGATTTTGCAAAGACCAGATTGGTTAAAGCTCTAACAGATCTTGCACAAAAATGACTTGATAAGGTAATCTTGGTCATCAAAGTCATTAATGCCATAATCCTAGTCATATATGGTTGTTAATTTTGCAAAAACTGGACCATCAGACTAAAACAATAGGAATTTTGAAATCCTTCTTGATTTCATGGAGAGGATAGACAAAGTTATGTACATCTCTAACACTTCAAAGTTCACAATGAATATAACACTCTAAAACTTTTTGGTCTTTTATGAGAAAAAAATTAAAATTTCTTCATATACTTATTCGATTATGATGTATCTATTTTATGTCTTTATATAAAATATTAAAAAAATTTGATGAACTTCTGTTTATTCTATGTATTATTAACTGCTAATAGAGAAAATTATAAAATATAATATATTTTTAAATTTAATATATATATATATATATATATTAACGGTTCTTTATACAACAATTATCTAAAATAGGCAAAACGTCTATTTTGTCTAGTTTAGGCAGTGCCTAAACATTAACCATTGTGTTTAAAAAGACCAAAGATAGTGGACTGATGTTGAAAATAATTTTATTTACTACTGTGCTAAAATAAATAACGCTTAAAAATGGTATTAAAAAAAAAGATTTTATCGTTGTTAAAAATTTCTTTTTACATTGCGAAGGATATGAGCTTGAAGAGCTGTAAAAGAAGAAAAATTTCCCTACTGCTTTACTTTGAAGTTGGTGTATTGTTTTTGTTGTGTGTATCTCAGCCTATAAATTGGCTGCTTGTACAGTTTGCTCTTCATTGATTCAATAACACAATTTCTCTCTATTCATATCTGTGATGGTGGAGGACAATATACAAAGAAGATAATGATAGGAAAAAAAAGGATTCTGCAAAAACAAATACTAATAAATATAAATAAATACACAGAAGAAAACTTAGGGAAAAAAAAAATAAAAATTATCAACCGGACAGTTTGGCAACTTTTGCTGAATTGTCTTGTTTGCTAATACATGAGCCACATGATTAACATCCCTACATACCCACTCAAAAGAAACAAACACAAAATCCTTCACGATCTCCCTGAGATTATCCAGAATAGGGCTGTGAGAGAAAGTACGGTTCTTCCTTCTCTCAAAGCTACCATTACGAATTGTGAATCACCCTCTAACAACAGCTGACATATAACCATGATCTCTGTAGTAACAAGCCTTCTCGCACTCCTATTGCTTCAAGAATCTATACAGAATCTGTACTCTGGTATCTGTGGTGGAATACTTTCAACAAAGGATCAATGAGTGGGTAAACGTTCCCACTATAGATAAAGGCTCAAAAGCTTAGTTTCACTTGGATTTCTACCAAACTTATCAATCTGTTCACCCAGGCTCCAACGTAACGACCTGCCATCATTTTGTAAGATCATTGAGAAGGAAGAAAGGAAGAAAGGAAAGATAAAATATTATATTTTAAGCAAGAGAATGCCATATCATTAATCCGTTGCAATTTTGTAAGTGTTTTTGGAATTCTTTATATTAAGTATCAAGAATCAATTCAATCCAAAAGGTTAAGTTGTTGGGAGGAGACTCAAAATAAGTTTTATATCTATTATGCCTGGCACACAAAAGCAGTTTGGGCTTGAAATGTGAAAACAACACTGGCTTTACCCATATATAAGTAAGGGGATTCAAACCTTTGATAGTAAGGTCATAGAATCATTAATATTATATCAAAAATTGATCTAACCAAAAACTTAAATTATTGGAAGAAGGCTAGATTTATATCTAACATTAAGTTTAATGTTTTTTTAATATATTTTTGGAAAGTTAAAAGCTCATAGATAGGATATCAACGGTTAGATATTAGAGAATTCTACAGTGTACTATGAATGCTTAATATATCTTACAAAAAGAACATGTGGTTTTGAATATGTATAGGTTATTTTATTTTTGGTAATATAGTTAACTTTGATTTCTCCATAACTAATAAATTAAGGTTAATCTGTTCGAAATGGTATTAGGTAACTTTGGTTATCAACTTATCACAATACTAAAATATTAACAGTTACTTGATTTCTCATTTGTTTGTTGTAAATTAAATACAATTTTCAAAACATTCATATAATGGTTGGAAGTTATGAAATTATTTATTCAATCAATTATAATGTGAAAAGCATTTCAAATCAAAGCTTCATGATCAAGTGGATCCCCATTCTACCTACTAGACTAATTACGGTTTGCTCAATATAAAAGGAATACTTAAACACAGAAAGTCTACAATCAAATCTACATTAAGCAAGCCGTAGTGCCAGATGATTATATTAGTTTTTTGAAATATTAAAGAGTAATTTTCCCTTTTATTAAAGTCCAGTTCACAAGCAAGTTCAACTCGTAAAATTATTATAGATGGTCATAAGCGGTGGCTTATTAAAAGTCAAATCTTAATATATTAATATTAATGGAAACATCGTCACCCAATATTAAAAGACGTTGGCTTCATCTTAAAACTTTATTACAAGCTAAGTCTTCTCTATTAATTTGTGTTTCGTTTGTGCCATTGCCAAGTTCACATACAAGTTCAATTTGTAAAGATATTATAATATAGACATCACCCAGTATTAAACGACCTAATCCATCTAAGTCTTGTGCTTATAATTGTTTATTCTGGATTATCTTGAGAAGAATGAGCATAAATAGGGACACAAATTGATTGAAGCTCATTCATTGTTTGAGTTTTGGATAAGTATTGCTTTGCTATAGCCCCACTAAAATGGCTGGCACATACACCTCATCGAGTTCTAGATATAGAGAGCAGTTTCGGTTGGTTGCTCTGAAACTTCCCCATTTGAGCAATGAGAGTATCAAAGGGCAAATTCAGGAAAGATATGGAAGAATTGATTACACTGAGCTGGCTCGTCAGCCACTCCTCGTTCCCATTCAGAATGTCCTCAAGCCCACCACCTTTTTGGTTGATGCCATTTTGCTGGTAAGCATTTTGTACTTTTAATATATATATATATATATACGCACACACATATATTGTCCCACAACCTCAAATTTCCCGATCTCTCACCGATTCTACATTAAGTTATATAGTTTCAAAAATGTTTGGTCAAGTTACACATTAAAAAAATAAATAAATAAAGTAAATGAAAAGAGACATTGAATATTTACAATACATGAGTATGTTGACATATCTGAATTCATCTTATACATGTTCTCTGTATGACAAATAACATCTGAATTCAATCAGACATATCTCAACAATGGTTTTCCAAAAAAAATAGAAAAAGAAATTGGATGGATCTGATATCTTAGTTTTCACAAAACATTTCTAACTTTCAAATTCATAAATGCAGGGCAAGAACGTTCCAAAAAGTACTATGTTAGATGCCTCCAAACCTGTGGAGTTTGATTCAGCACTAACTGAGCTAGATGTGCATGATTGTTTTACCTATTCCCGTGACCGGGTTTGTACATCCCACAATTCTTATGTTTCATTTTTCATCCAATGTTTCTCTATATATTCAAGCATTAATTCGTTGCTTTGAGTAACAGTAATCATACTCTCTCCTGCTTATTATTTCACATCTCTTCTTCATATTCATGGCACGGCTCTCTGAATTCAATTACCTAAACCTACCTAAAATTCAAACTGCACATGCATCCACTTGACTAATTTATAGGGTATTATTTGATGAACTGAATTCAAGTATATATAAAGCCTGGTAGGATATAAAGGGATATTAAGAATCCACTGTTAATTTGCATGACAATCCCTGCATATGTTAAACACCGTTCAATTCATGCTCTGTATTTGTTTCTCTTTTGTTTAATGCCTCTCATTAATGTGAGATTTCCTGACATTTGGAATATTAGTGAAATAAGTAATGATATATCCTTCTACTACATGTTCTTACAAATCCTCCTAATACTATATAAAGTAAGTATTGAGTAAAAAAGTAAATGCATTCAATATCTTAAAAATATAAAATGCATTCAATTCTTTCTTGATTTAAGTAAGTAGGAGGATTTGTAGGAGGATTTAAAATTATTCTAGTGAAATCTTGTATTATGTAAAGAATAATTTTAAATCCTCCTACAAAATTTTTCTATAAATCCTCCTACTTACTAAATAAAAAAAAATTAAATATATTTTCTGTTTTTAAGATAATGAATACATTTATATTTTATTTAATAATTACTTTATATAGTATTAGGAGAATTTGTAGGAAAATGTAGTATGAGGATATAGCATTAGATGAGGAATCTAAGATCACTTGGGGTCGATAACTACAAAGTAAATATTTTGATATACCGAACAACCCCTTTAGGTTCTGTATGAAGTTGAAGGGGAAGGAAAGAGAAATGTACAAGAGCAAAAGCGATCAAGGAACAGGAAAGGAATGAATAGGGAGGGTTTTTCTTTTCCTTAAAGGAGAGGAGAGCTCTAGTCAAGCACAATTTTGATGGGATTAAATCTCCAAATTTAATATGGGAGAGGAAACCTTTCTTCTCCTTCCTTTGTTCCAACTTGTTGAAACTCCAAAACAGACTCTTTTTGGAGCATTCTATAGGTGGATTTTCTTTTGCGTTTTCATACCTGGGAATCATAGTTCTATGGAACCTCGAATTCTAGGAATACTTAAAATCCATTTCCTTAGCTTTAAATATTCCTGAGAATGTTACTCTATGTTTCCTCATAAACTTTGATTTGGTTCTTTGGATTGAGTTGCATTTTTTTTTTCCGTATATAAATTCTTTTCTAAAAGAACTGCAAAGGGCCTTTTTTTTTCTATTTTCTGTTTTTATTTTTTAAAATGTGTTTTCATTTTCTAAAAACATGTTTTCTTACTTTCACTTGTTTTTATATTTATTTAGTACTTAACAATCATTTTTAATAAATTTTATTGAATTATTATTTTTTCAAAAAATTCAAAATTAATAAAATTACCGCTAGCTATTTTTCATAAACACTAAAAATATTTTTTTATTTTATTTTAATTTTCAACTCATTTAAAAAAATATGAAAATATTTTTAGTTTATTAAACTAAACACTATTCAAGCACCCTTTAAAACAGAAAATAGCTAAAGGCAAGTACGCCTAAGCTTTTCTCTATGCTTTGAACAAATACATGACTAACAATAATTGTCCAAAGGACATTCTCTGAATTTAATCAATCGCACATATTTAAACTGTGATTAAATTCACACTGTATCAATCAAATTCCTAGTTATTAACACTTTGTATACAAACATTATTTCTTTATAGATGGAAAAGATTGCAGATAAAGCACCAAAAACCCTTGATGGGATTGATGTTCACCTATTGTCAATGGAGCTACTTCATGAATTTCGATTTCTCCCAGGGGTTGACATGGCAGTGAAGGTCATGGGTTCTTTCGTTTTCAAATTTGTGGAGTTCTTGATGTTTTTGCTTGATGATCCAGACACACCATTTAGTGAATTTGAATCATTAATAGTGGCCTTGATGGAAAACCCTGTTTCTCTTGTGGGCTCTCCACTTGAGAAATTTAAAATACCAATTGATCAGTTGAACAGTTTGGTCAAGAACACATTGGAAGTGATTGAATACATCTGTGCCTTAACATTGCTGTCCGACACAGAATACCATAACAAAGACCTCTTGTCAATGGGCGTATATTGGGCAGTTCTTACCGTGGTTGTTTGCTATGTTCAAATTAATGTGCTCAAAGATATGGGGTAAGTTGTTTCTTTCATTTGCGACTTCCCAAGTCTTATAATTTTTCTAAGTTAAGTCGGAAGTCTAAGATTGACCAGAATATCTTATATTCTCAGTAAAAGGAAAATAACATCTTCTTCCACTGTGAAAACACAAATTAGAGACAATCTGAGAACTTAAATATCATAACAAAATGAGTTAACTAGGTGTTTCAATAGTCCTTTCTTTGATATATTATATTGCAAAAATTTTTCTCCTATTATCTTGAAATTAATAATAAGAAATCGTCTACAATGTTTTTCTCTATTACACTTTGTTCGATAATATAATTACTAATTATATAAAATACGTGTAGTTCTACAACAAAATGAAGAAAAAGATGACTATTAATTACTTAATGTTCATCTATTGCTCTTATCACTTAGGTTTAATGATTCTCATTTGTTTTATAGCAAGGTCGCACTGGACTTATCCCACCTACTTTCCAGTGTTAGCCATATGCTGAAGGACCTCAAGCACCAGCACAGAATTTCCAAACAACAAATAGGCAAGTACATACATACAATTATATGAAAAAATTGTTACTGGAATTGAAGATCTTCAATAGTGAGTTAGTATTTTGTTTTATTTTACCCAGTCATTTAATCTAAGCAGAATCAAGTGCTGGTAGTGTATATTACACCACATATGTTTTGTTCTCAAGATTATATTAATCACCTATGCAGAGGAGAAGGAGTTCTATTTACAGGCCAATGTGTATTTCGAAGACATCTTCAGTAATGAGAATAACGGACCTAACGGTCCCTCTGAAATCTCAGAGTTTATGCAATGGTTTACATACTCTTCGGATGGACATCAATTTATTATAGATGGTTCTACTCAATCCCAGGTTAGTTTCCATATAACAAACACATTATATATATATATATATATATATATACACACACACATATTATGATGAAAGTTAGTTTTTATACAAAAATATTGTATGTGATTCATTGCTTGTTAAATATAAAGCCATTCTTATCACTTGAGCTTTTTGATTGAATTAGTTTTAAGTTTGGTACAAGAGTTTTCTTGACCAAATGGTCAGAAGATCAAATCTATTTATTCACCCTTTAAACCCGAAAGGTTTTCACATGTGGAGACATGTTAGATGTATGATGTGGTGGTGTGTTAGATGTAAAATCATTCAATGTCATTCAATTAAATTTTTAATTTGAATCAGTTTTAGAAATTGCTTTGTGACAATTTAGATTTTTTTCTTATAAGTTTCTTTTTGCATAAACAGGTTGACTTAGGTCGGGTTTTCAGGGGCAAAGCTGTCTTAATGGTTGTTACAGACCTGCATTATATGTCCAGTAACTACATTTCTAGTCTTCTAAAAGTCTACGAAATGATACGAAAGGAAGATTATTACAAGGTTGTATGGATTCCTTTTGTATTGACTTGGACACAAGATCTGAGAGATAAATTCAGAAAGTTAATATCTAAGATGCCTTGGTACATAGTGTGCTATGATTCACCGATTGCTGCAGTTTGGTTTCTCAAGGGTCGATACATGAGAATTGGTGACCAAGAATCGTTGATTTTGATTGATCCCTTGGCTGCAAAACAGCAGAAGTTGGGCTTTGTCTCAAGAGGTGACATGAATAAATTAACCATCGTAAACAGGAAGCACTTCCCCTTCAAAAGCGGTTAGTAGACAGAGAGACTCATTTCAGCTAACCGTTATTTTTTTTTTTTTTTTGAGTTAAAGGTTCTTTTGTTCGTCCTTGAATTGTTTCTCAAATATCACTTTTAATTCTTGATTTCTTCTTTGTTACTTTAGTCCTCAAATAATCATTTGGCCCACTAAATAAGTCCTTTAAGAGATCACTTTTTTTATGGTATTGAGGACTGAGTTTGGCAGATCTGATTATTCAAAAGAGTAAATTAATAGCGACAAAAAAAAATCATTCAATTATTATTTTTCTCTTTTATCATTCTAAATCAGCTAATCTTAACGTGGCATGTAATATAGGAATAGTTCTTGTTGATTGTTTAATGAAATGGGCAAAAAAAAAAAGCATAGTAAGAAAACAAAATGCGTGGGCTCTTTGGTAATTATATATCGGTGCTATATCCATGAAGAGATTATTTTGGAAAATTATAGTTTGTTCTAGCACAGCTAATTAATTAAATATTCTGAATAATTTCTTTATTTTGCAATAATTCAGGATGCAATGTTTCATTTTAACTACAATTTTACGATCGGATTGGAGATTTTATGTTACTAAAAAGCTTAATGTTTTCTTGTAGATGGATATGATACTGAACCCGCCTTTCATACTGAACTTTATGAAGAATTTGAGGGTGGAGGGTACCGTCGTCATAGGCCAAACCAAAAGGCTGCTTCCCGTAGCAAAAAACCTTCAAATGGGTTCCAAGGTTTACTTCAGAAGAAGAAAAGAGGTAATTATCACGATCGTATTCTTTAAATTTCAAAATGAGAGCCTGTATTCATTCATCAAATTACATAAATCTGCAAATTGAGACCAAGTTCAATCTTTTGCAGGAAAATAGATGGGGAATTGTCACGACATATAATTCCATGGACGACCATTGGTACCAGCTGCATTAATAAGATTATATTGTTTGTCTTTTTATTTTTCTACAAATACTATAATATCCGTTTTGTATTGAGTGTTTGGGTGGATATTTGTAGCAACACATCCTAGGGACTTTTGTGTTGCGTTTGTGTAAGATTCTTATATGCTTAGACATTATCATCATACGATTGTTTCTGTTTACTTTTCCAGATAAATGTTGAATTACTGTATGTCCGTGTTCTCTTTAATTGGATGTTAGCTAAAGTCACGCATATTTAACATTAAGCAAACAAATTTTATAAACTATACAAATAATATGCACAAAACTCTCAAACCAAAAATTTTAATCTAATTGCATGTTAATTCCTTAATTCTTTTGTAACACTAATTTAGCATGACCATTGAGTAATTAGAGTAAGAAAAACACATAGATTACGGTTATGTTAATAGTTAGCGATGGAGAATAATATAGAAATATATTTGGTAATAATTATTCAGTGTTAATGACTATTTTAATAAGTTTAAAGTGTTAAATGTGTATTTAATAATTGTTATAAATTTTAAGGGTTAAAAAATAGTTTTCTGGGAAAAGTTAAAGTCTAGGATCTTCTTTCATTGCGGAGTTTTAAGCAAAGGTAGGGCTTATCAAACGCGATTGCTGGTTAATGTTATTGATAGACGTCGAAAAAAGAGAGGAGTATAATTTACTAAACTAGAAAGGTGTAGTTTAAGTCAAGTATATTGTTAGATCTTAAAAAAACATCTTGCCACTTTTTTTAATTTTTTATTTTCAAACCTTACCAGTTTTAGTGTAGATGCACAGATTTTTGGATATATACAAAGGGTATTTAGCTATAATTAGAGATTAATTTCTTTTAAAAAATTATTAAAATAGTTATAACTTTTAAAAAAGTTTTTATTTTTATATTTTTAAAGGAGTCTGCCTAGTTAGATGTGCTTAACGACGTTAGTTATATAACAATCGTGCAAGGTTTTGTTAGTGAAGTAGATTATACTTTTTTATCTAGACAAATTAGATTCTATTAGTAGGAGTTAGTAGTATTTCTTTTTGTTTTTTACTATAATTTTAAATTCTAATAAAAATTAAAGTTCACGAAACTTAAAGATAATTTGGGTGTAGATTATATATCATTCTGATAAATTGACAAGATTTAGTAAGAGGCCCATAGTCACAAACATTAAAATAAAGTTAGAACATAGCAACTAGTGATTAATAAGTCAATGAAAATAGTTTAGTTGAGAATGGTTAAATTATTTTACTTTTAAGTTTAAATTTTACTTTAAATAATTTAATTTTTTAGTAGAAAATATGTAAATATTATTATAATTTCATTAATTTTATGATTTACTCTAACTTTGCAATAGGTTAGCCTCTCTTCGTCCAAACTTTAATTTTTCGTAAAGAAGAAAGAGCAATTCTATGGCCATTTTGTTTTTGGTGGTCAATTTTTCTGTTGTAAAAACAGACTTTGCTTAATTATTCTTGTTTGGTCAATTCTTACTATTAGATATTTGCATGATTGACTCTAGTCTGCTCAGTGAATAGAACACGAGATGAGTGTACCACTATATGTTTATGCGCTTTGTAGGAAAACAACGTATGGCCAAGCCCATGCAGAAGCTTGCAGATTGGGATTGCCCTTCATCAGATAAAACTTGTTTCTTAGTACTGCATGCATTTATTTCTCGTACATTTTTTTTATAGGGTTTGGTCCTCATTGTTTCATACAACTTTCTACTTATCACCTCTTACTTGTGTGGCTCTGTAGACTTGCCAAAACACCAAGTTCTTGGCACTATTGTTGGGAACTGTTAATTTTTTTTTTTCAAAATTAATAGTGACTAGTAGAGTCCTAGTTTGAATTTTCATTTTCTTTGTTAGTAATAATGTATTTTATTTGGTTGTTTGTTTTATCAATTTCTTATTGCCAGTGACTCACATTGAATTTTGGTGTAGGCAAAGTACTCTTATTCTAATTATTTACTCTTTAATCCTGAAATTTTAAAGATAGCGAGAAGACTTTACAAGAAAACTAAGAAAATGAGACAAACACAATTGGAAGCTATGAGAAATCCACATAATGACATAATGATGGTCATTGGTGGTCATGGGGTAAGCTTAACTTTCCTCAAGATAGAACTCTAATTATTCCATTCCAAGAGCATATGCTAGTGGAACAAGTATTGTAAGACCACCTATTTAAGCCAAAAGATTTGAATTGAAATATTTTGCTTTAACTAGTTCAACTAAATTAGTTTGGGGGTCAAGACTAAGAGGATTCTAATACTCTCACATTGCCAACTTTCTCCAAATAATACGATAAAGATAAAAGGAGACAGTGATGATGATATTCAACTTAGGCTTTCCTGTTTGCATTGTAGGATAAGGCAAAGCATTAGGTTGATTTTTTAGCACGAGGAAGAATTACTGCACATGGGTATATTTGACTCAAAGTTTTGACCTAATATTTCCCTCCGTCAAAGTCTAACTAAATTGAGAACTAAAATCACTTCTTTCCCCCACGAGAGGGAGTCCTTGAGTGATGATTGGGAGCACAAAATGAAATCTTGATGTGGTGTCCAAATCATTATTTTGAATTTTGGATTCAAGTTCAAAAGCTTCCATAATGGGTTGTTATCTCACTTAAGATCTATGGTACATGCCATCACTAGTGGGGCTTTCAGTTTCATGACTCTGAAGCAAGCATGAGAGTTACTTAAAATAATGCAAACAATTTTTTTAAAAAAAATCATTAAATATTCTTTAAAATCAAGAAAAAACTAGATATTTTTAAATATAAAATTTTTCATATAATATCTTATAATTTTAAGTGGAGAAAATACTATTTTTTAACAACTCTCTGTGTGCTTAAATTATTGCAGTTTTAGATTTTTTTAAAAAATTATTATAATTATTCTTTATGTGTTTTTATATTTTGAAGATACTAGGTGCTTATCTCATTTTCAATATTATAAAAATTTCTTTTTGTATAGGTAATCAATCAATCAACCATTCATCTTTTATGTCATTTCACATGTGATTATTGAGGATATTTATAGCAAAGAAAAACTCTTTCAACTCCATTGGTGATAATCTAGCAGACTGTAAAATCATATGCAGCAACATATATATAACATGCTTCATATTTTCTATAAATTTTATTAAAGATTATTAATTTTCCTTAATTCTGAAAATATACTATCAGGAGTGTACATCTATAAAACTTACGGGGCATATCTTTTAACACTTCAAACATGAAAGAGCTTTGATGTAATAGAAAGTGCTAACTATAAAATACTCCCTCAATTTCAAATTATGCATCGTTTTAGGGAGAATATTTTTTTCTAACTTATCTGTCATTCTTTCCATTTAAGAGAGAATTAAATTTTTCTTCGTAACTTTATTAGTGTTAATTCTTATTAGCAACCTTAACTAACAATGCATTAATGAAATTAACTAGTTCTAAAGTGTGTATAAAAGATAGTTTTGTAAAATAATATTACTAGTTATTTATGAGAAATGCTTTATCCTTCTACCATTTATGAATTCTCCTATTCATTTAAAATATGAAGCATGTTAACTGTTAATATTTATTAATCAAGCATTTTTCTTTTACAAATTTTTTTATAAAGATACATAAAGAGATACTTAAAACCTTAAATTTTAAAACTTAAAACCAAACTTCAACTCTAAAATTAAAGTTTAGAGTTTTATAATTTAAGATTTAAAATTTAAAGTGCATGAAGTGCATTTCCCCAAAAGTAACTAAATTGTGGTACGAAATCAGCTCCAAAGATTTATCCCGACGCTCTCTCTCTTTTTTTCAAAAAATAAAAAAAGAATTTGAAATTAAAAAAAAAAAAGATTCAATGTTTAAGGGTTTAGAGTATAAATGTCTCTTCACCTAGTTTTGAGGGTAAATTTGACAAAAAGACAGATAGAAAGAGGAAATACTTGAATAATAAGTATTATAATTGACACGTGTCATCTTCTAAGTGTATAGAAGGATTTATTAACATAAATGATAGAACGATATAACATTTTTCATTATTTATTATTATCTTACTTAATTCATGTGCTAAAATTTTAAAAAACAAATAATTTAGAATGGAGAGTTTAAAACTATTTACATTAATTTTTATCCAACAGTTCAAAATTTTTTAGTTGAATTGATGTTTAAAACACTAGCATATTAAAAAAAAAAAAAATTAAACAAAAATTGCGTACAAATCGGTCAATTTATTAAAAAAGAATTGAGGGAGTATGTACCATGGCATTTTGGACTTCAAATTTTCAAATTTATGTATCTGCTTTTTTGTCCATTTCAACACAAATGAAATCCAAACAATCTTGCAGTAATCTTCTTCTCTTCTCACGTTCTCTCATAAATTTTTAGAAGTCTATTAATTTCTTCAGTGGATATATCTAGGTTCGAACTAAGCAACAAGATATGTTTTTCCTTTAGAACCTCTATCTCAACCTGTTTGCACAAAACAAATAAGAATATTTGCTTGTAATAAGCAGAATACTAAAAAGTTATAAGATATAGGCAAATTACTGAGTTTATGCATATCTAAAGTACTTTTTATAAAGCTAATTTAAACAGTTTTTAAAGCAGCAGCCAGATAAAAATAATATATATACATTTATTTATTGAAAAAAAATAATAGAGAGAGAAATGATCAAACGAAGTAATTTGCTCAGACTAACTTTATACATAATAGAACCATCCATTAGTGATTGATGACCATCATTAGAGTATATGAGCCTCTTCATAAGCCCCAAGAAATCAATAGGAGCTTGCGACCATTGATTTCTGATGTCAAAAGTATATTCAAATAGTGTATGGGATTGAATATGAGCCTCCATTGCCTCTACAAGGTTGTCTGATAAGAGTTTTGAGAATATATTTAAAGAATTAAAGTTTCATCTACACTGCAAATATTGCAATTACATAATGGAGTTGAAACCAATGACAGTAGTTAAAAAGTTTTAAAATTCAAGACCATGGATTTATGAATATATATAAAAAAGTTTATATATAAAATAAAGCAAGCACATAAAAGATTCATTGTTCAGAAAATTATATAAGACCAACTACTAAATTTTGAATATTTGCTTAGTGAAAATCTAAGATGATAATATAAAATTAGTTTGCATAAAGGAAGATGGGAATTCAAAACCAAAAAGGAACAATAACTTATTGTCTATGATCAAAGTAATTTGAATATAACCAGCTACTACACTTGGAATTTCCCAATAAACACTCGTTGAGACAATATATGTTATGAAGTCAAAGTCTCTTAAATATTAAAAACTTCATTGGTTGGATGGGTATTCCTATTATGCTTACTTCTAAAGATATTATATAAAATAAGAATCCAGCCATCATCGTGTTATAATAATTTTACAAATTGGACTTTCATGTGAACTGAATATGCCCAGCCTGGATCGAACGACACATACATAATATGTGATACTCTAAAAAATATATTCATTGAACTGACATATGACTTGGCATTTTCAATGCAAGTTTGTCTCATGAAAGACTTTCTGCACATAGTTAATTTTTGTCATTATATTAAACAAGTTGTAATCACAACTTTCTCATATAACCAACTTGTTAGAAAAGACATATAAATAAAATAACAAGACTTTGATTGTTGGGAGACATGTGAAAAAATCAAGAGGGCATTATATCTCTTGTGAAGTTTCTTGTGTTGTCTCCATGGCCTGAAAGTTCCCGTTGATGCAGTTCAGCTTGCAAACATGGGAGGGGAGTTTAAGGACTTGCATGCAAATAATTTAGCATGGAAGAGGTTACGGTATGGATCAATGTAGAGAAGGGCTGACTTCTACCTCACAAGTCTTTCTCAACTTTGTCTGCTATGAATTTGCAATTTGTAGTATTATTTCATAATTTTTTAATAGGCTTCTTTACAGAAAAGTCAATTTAGCTTAACTAATGCACAAACTAAGCACAGATGTATACATGCAGTTTGTTAAAATTATAAATAAAAGAAAAAATATATAAGAGAGGTGACAAGAATAAAACTTTTAGCTATTATGGTACAGAAATAACACTTTTACATCATATTAAAGAACCACAACCATTTTGACTTAAAAAAAAAAATAGAAAAAAGTACCATCCCAAAATTAAGATTAACCTACTAATAAAAATCAAAAATAGTTTTAATGATACAATTTTTTCTTTGTTAGAAGTTTTATATTTCTGTCATCAACTTGCTAATTAAAATCATTTTGCTGCAAAATCAAACTTATAAACTAGTGCATGACAAATCCAAAGTCCAATACTTTATTCAAAAACAAGAAAGCAATAACATTCTAAACAATATATAATAATGGGAAAAACCTATTTTTTTAACATTATCAACAATTCAAAAAAGATATCACAGTTTCAAAATAAACAAATTGAACTCTCACTTTTTAAATTAAGAACAAAAGTAAATTTTATTAAAATGCAAATGTTTAATTTGTTTATTTTAAAAGATAAAAATCTTTTTAAAATTAGTGATAGTGTGAGAGGATAAAAGTAAGTTTTTCTATGTGATAACAAACAACTCTATAGTTGGAGTAACTCTAAATTTCCACGTAGAAATTCTTAGTCAATGGCGACTGTAGTTTTATTAGCTATAGAAAGACACACAACGATAAAAACCTTGCATATTCAAACTCGCTGCTGCAGCACCAATGGCAATCTAGAGAACTTAAATTTTCCAGGAACTCTCTCCTTTCTTATTTCCTGGAAAATATTGAAGGTTGTGTTAGATTGCTGCTGATTTATTTGGATGAATACAAAATTTATATTCTGAAGTACAAGAATGAGATTTTATTAACCACCTCATTTATTCTTGGCAAGTAAACCTTGGAACCCACTCGAGGGATTGCTTAATTGCACACCAGCTGTTTGCTCACCACCTTCAGCTGATTTATTTATACACAGTTTTGGAAGAATTGGCGGGGCAGAGGAAGTTGGGACCCATCCAACCTGTCCTCTGGAACTTGAACTCACCAATTTCTTAATATCAGCTATTTGGAGGATAATCAAAAGTAAAATTTTGATTGAAAGCTCTAAATTCGGATAGTGTACGGGGATTAGGATATCTTAGTTTGTGAACATCTATGGATGTATACTAATCATCAAGCATATTTATATGCATTTCTTTGACACAACTTGTTAGCAAAGATAAATAAAGTGAGAAGACTTTGCTTAGTAGGTAGACACATAATAAAATTAGAAGAATTTGTATTTTTAGCAAAGAAAAAATAAAATAAGAAGTCTTTGCTAGTTGGGAGACTTGTGATAACAAGTCACGATCTTTACAATATTACCATATTTTATTTTTGGGCTTGTTTATCCTATGGATCAGGTGCCTAGGCTAAGCCTCGTTTAATAACCACCTCACATTATAAACTCCATCATATTAACTCTTGAAAGTAAAACTCATTTCTCTTTCTTTCATTATTTTTTTTTCTCATTTCTTAGGCATATATATATATATATATATATATTTTTTTTTTTTCCAAATTTTCCCTTTTATCTAAACCCTAAAATGTAAATTTTAAGCTCTAAATCTTAAATTGTAAAATCTAAAACTAAAATCTTAAATTTTAAACGCTAAACTATAAACCCTAAAATTAAATTATGAACTTTAAGATTCTAAATCCTAAACCCTAAAATAAATTAGACATTCTAAATTAAGAATTTTAAACCTTAAACCCTAAAGCACTAAATTTTAAAATCCTAAAACCAAAAGCCAAAACCCTAACCCTAAAATTTAAAATCAAAATATAAAGCCTAAATCCTAAATACTAAATTGTGAAGCATAAAATTCTTAACCATAAATCCTAAAATCTAAAACACTAAATTCTAAAACCCTAAAATCAAAAGACTAAACCCTAACCCTAAACTATTAGCCCTAAAACTTTAAACCTTAAATTCTAAACCCAATATATGAACCCTAAAAAATGAGAGAGAGAAGGACAAATTTGGAAACAAAGTTTTACTAAAAAAGTGGGAGTCAAAAAAACAAAAATGAGAGAGAGAAGAGTTTTAATTATTTGTATGTAATATGATTGATCTTTTTAGGAGCAGTTAATGTGTTGTTAGGTATTAAATAAGAGCTTAACCTATGCATGGGGTGCATAGGATAGAAAAACCCTAATTTTTTTTACTATATATCATGGAGAAAATATTATGAAGTCATCAATGTCCTTTAAATATTGAATGTTTTCACTGAGAAGCATGTTTCTTTCTTTCTTTCTTTTTATTTCCCTTTTCAGTAACGTTGCATGGGTTTTGCTATTCTATATCCATCCAATAATGATTATTAAAAAAAAAAAAAATTATATAGTGCTCAAAGTTAAAGTTGTTAGGAGAATGTTTATGATAAGTTTTATATCTAATATATCCTCACAAATGAGGGCCTTGGGTTTGAAGTGTAAAAACAACACAATGTTACCCATGCTGGCATGTTGTACTTACTACTTACCATGTGTTTGTTTTCTAGTGGAGAGGCATTTAAAATGAAGTTCTAGGTATTTTAATTGCACAAATACTATTAAGAAAGTTTATCGATAAAGCGACACCAGTTATCATCATCTTCTAATAATTTTACAATGACAAATTCAACTCACACTCCATAGATGAAAGGAATTGAAGATACACAAGTTGTAACGGGCTTTAATATTTCTAAAACTTATATAGATCATCTAGAACTTTGGATCGTTTAGTGTAAGTTTGTCTCATCAAAGACTTTCTTCGTTTATGTATTGCCATTGTGTTAAGCAAGTTGTAACTATATAAAGGGGATTTCCACTCACATTACTACTAAACATGTTAATATTAAGTTGGATAAATCTTGACCGTACAATTTCATTAAATAAATCTCAACAACCCATGTTATCATTCAGAATTTTTTTTTTTTTTTACTATGTAACATTCCTTAAGTGCTTGGACCTTGTTTCTTACACCTATTCATTTTAAAAAAATTGCTCTAACTTCACTGCATATTCAACAAAAGCATTTTCATTGGGGCAAGAAAAATATAGATTCACTAGAATATTTTTTTAAAAAAAAAAATCATTGTAAAGTGTATAAAAAACATTAGAGCTCCAATGATTACTTCGTTGTATTTGGAAATTCTTCTTGTTATTAACCTTTAATATTTATCCATAACTTCTCACATGGTATAGCTTTGTTAAACAAAACTGTATACCTATAGTTCATAAGTAATAAGAGATTATTCTAATATGCCAGGAAAAAAGGTAAGAATTTTCTTCGTAAAGACTAGCACATGAAGGGTGTAGAAGCTGTACTGGTCAAGAAGTTCATGTGCTCAGCCCCTTAATTAGCTCCTTGATCCGTCCTGGGTCTCACTCCATATTTATTCATAAAAATTTTATAAATGATGCTACAAATATTGTCAAGTAATTGAACGTAAACTTTTTAATCAATTAAAAGAAAGTCACATAAGAAGTAAAATAGAAGATGTAAGCTTCCCAATTAATTTATACCCACTCTTCTTAAGACATAAAATAAACAAATTATATAAATACAAGACTTAGATTATGTCCACGTTTATAGATGAAGTTAAGATTGTTTATCATCGGGTAATTATGTCTACTGTGCGTCCACACTATAGCTGGGGCGCTCATGATGTGATCTTATAATAATTTTACAAATTGAAGTTGCACATGAACTGAACATTGATTAAAAGAAAAAGGTATGCAACTTGTAATACTCTTAACATTCCAAGAATTGACAATAACAAAAATTTATCTCTTTAAACAGTTTCTTCTCGTGCTTATTACCTTTATATTAAAAATATTATAATAATATAAAGGTCCATTCATTGATACTAACTTAGAGAGTACATTTCATACGCAAGAAATTTGTCATGAGAATAATTTATGTTTAGACTTAGAAGTCTTCCAAGATAAAATCGGTGGTTAATACAGATTATCTTTATGTTTTGATTTACCACTAGGAGAACTATTGAGGGTGGGGAAAAAGGGTCATTGGCCCCACTAAGTTTTCAATTTTTCTTTAATGTTATGTATTAACTGTATAGTAGACTCCTCTGAATATTCTTAAAATTTTTGTTTTGCCATGACTTAAATTTAAGAGAACAACGAATTTGAGTACAAGAGAGACTTTTTTTAGTTTTCTATTACAAGGTGATAAGTTTCACTAACCCAATTTTTAATTCAATAGCTTTCAAATTGGGATTCTTCTGGCTAAAATTACAATCCGATATGAAAATCTTCAAATTTATAACAATGCAAATATATTGACAAAAAAAACTTGGGCTTTTAAAATCTGGACATAAAATTTTTAAGTTTGTGACACTTTCAATTTTGTTGTTAATTTCTTTAATAAAACATGTGGCTTTGGACAATGTATTATGATTTTCATTTTGGAACACAAACTTTTATGGTAAACTACTTAGAAAGATTGAGTTTTCCGCATATTTTCTTTTCCTATTTATGTATAAATTAGGTTAAATCATCAAAGCAAGACACTTGAGAAGCATTTTGGGCATGATTTGGTCCAATATGGTTTTAAAGTATGCCTTGTTTTACGTATTCTAAGCCAGCTAAGCCTCTGGTTCAATCAATCGATCTGATTTAAATTTTTAATCATTGTATTTATATACATTTTTAAGTTCAGCCCCCTCATTTCTACGTTCTGACTCCGCCCCTAGTGGTAGCTTTTGATGGTCTGATTCCTTCTGTCCTCAATTTATCAATTAAATTAAAAATTTAACACAAAGTATGAGTACTCATGAGCTTTTATTTTTCATCCAAATCAAGTTGACATGCAAGTTCTTTTTCCATTAAAATAGAAAGTTCCATTAATGCAATTGTACTACTCCTAACCACCGTTGTACCAACCCCAAAAAAAAAAAAAATTAAAAAAAATAAAAGAGTATCAATGCATTGACCTTAATATAAGTACAACTTGTTTAATATAAAAGAAAATAACTAAACCGAGAAAATATTGATGTGTATGTTCCATTTTCTTCTATATCCAGTTCACATGCAAGTCCATGTCTTTTGTTTTTCCATTAAAATAGAAACTTTCATTACTGCAATTGTACTACTTTCAAACACACTTTTCCAAACCAATTGTTGGGTCATTTTCACTGTGGTAGGCTCAGTGACCAGTAGTTTCAAATAGATGTGTTATTTCGGTCCCTCTATTGCTTTTATATTTATAAGAACTTAATTTTCACTTGTAATCATTTAAGCATTTTTTAAACAATGTATATTTTCAAAAGGATAATTATATATAGTTGACAATATAATGTTTATTCTTAACGTATAGATAAAAGCCGCACCAGTTAATGTAATCTAAGAATTTGACAAATTCAACTCACTCCATTTATGAAAGGAATCTAAGGTACACAAGTTGTAACAGTAGTTAATATTTCTAAAACTGATAGATCGTCTAGAACTTCGGTTCGTTTAACGTAAGTTTGTCTCACGAAGGGCTTTCTTCGTTTAGGTATTTCTTGAGCAAGTTGTAACTATATAAAGGGATTTGGATCTACTCGTACTACTGAACATGTTAATATTTAGTTATCTTGACGGGACAATTTCATTAAATAAATCTTAACAACCCATGTCATCATTCTGGTTGTTACAATGGGGAATATTTACACACTAGGAGAAGCACAAATGTTAATATTTAGTTATCTTGACCATACTATTGAACAATTTCGACTAATCCGTTCAAGGAGGAGAAATCTCTAAAGTAGGTACAGAACTTCTCTCAACAAAGCCTTTTTTTATATATACTGTCAGAAATCGAATTCCTATCAACATACTCAAGGGACATAGCTATCTACTAATTGTGTCTACTAATTGTGTTAGATTTTATTGATACATAACATGTTTTAAGATGAAGTTGATATTGTTTATTATCAGGTGATTATGTCTATTATGTGTCAGCACTATAGTTGGGGCGCTCATGACGTGATATTATAGTAAATTTTCAAGTTGAACTTGCACATGAACTGAACATTGATTAAAAGGAAATGTATACAACTTGTAATACTCTTTAATATTCCAAGAATTGACCACAGCAGAAGTTTATCTCTTTAAGTAGTTTCTCCTCGCGGTTATTACCCTTATATTAAAATTGTTGTAAAAATATAAAGGTCCATTATAATTAATATTAACTTAGAGAGTACATTTCACACAAGAAATTTGTCATTGACAATTATTTATAATAATCTCAATATCCTTGTGGTATGAATACTTCTACCCTCAAATTTTCAATTAAATTAAAATTTAACACAAAGTATGAGTAAGCGTGGGCTTTTATTTTTATCCAAATTGTGTTCACATACAAGTTCAATTTGTCTTTTATTTTTCCATTAAATTAAAAACTCCCATTACTGCCATTGCACTACTCCTTACCACCATTGTCCAAACCAAAAAAGAAAAACAAAAAGTATCAATTCAGTGACCTTAATATCAGTACAACTTGTTTAATAAAAAAGAAAATACCTAAACAAAAGTCTTTAATGAGAAAGACTTGCTTTAACTTAGAATATTGAAGTGTATATGATGTAAATTAATGCGAATAAAATCTTAAGATACTTCCTTAAGTAAGGTACTCCCCTTAAAATAAACCTAAAATATTTTTTAAGAGTTAGGTTTTCCCTTGACTTCGTTTAGATATTCTTTGAATAAAAAATCGTAATATTCAATTAGGTAATATTCAATCGTAAAAGGTTTCTTAAACTGATTACAATGGAGCCTATTTATAGGTCATGGAATTTCCTCAAAATAAGAGTCCTAATAGAAAATTAATTCTAATTTAGATAATAATAGAATAATTTAAATAAACAAAAAATAAAAACCCATTAAATAAGACCAAATCTAACCCTAATTAGGTAACTTTGGTTATCAACTTATCACAATACTAAAATATTAACAATTATTTGATTTCTCATTTGTTTGTTGTAAATTAAATACAATTTTCAAAACATTCATATAATGGTTGGAAGTTATGAAAATTATTTATTCAATATTATAATGTGAAAAGCATTTCAAATCAAAGCTTCATGATCAAGTGGATTCCTATTCTACCTACTAGACTAATTACAGTTTGCTCAATATAAAAGGAATACTTAAACATAGAAAGTCTACAATCAAATCTACATTAAGCAAGCCGTAGTGCCAGATGATTATTTTAGTTTTTTTGAAATATTAAAGAGTAATTTTCCCTTTTATTAAAGTCCAGTTCACAAACAAGTTCAACTTGTAAGATTATTATAAGATGTTCATAAGCGGTGACTTATTAAAAGTCAAATCTTGATATATTAATAGTAATAGAAACATCGTCACCCCATATTAAAAGACATTGGCTTCATCTTAAAACTTTATTACAAGCTAAGTCTTCTCTATTAATTTGTGTTTCGTTTGTGACATTGCCAATTTGACATACAAGTTCAATTTGTAAAGATATTATAATATAGACATCACCCAGTATTAAACGACCTAATCCATCTAAGTCTTGTGCTTATAAATGTTTATTCTGGATCACCTTGAGAAGAATGAGTATAAATAGGGACACAAACTGATGGGAGCTCATTCATTGTTTGGGTTTTGGATAAGTATTGCTTTGCTATAGCCACTAAAATGGCTGGCAAATACACCTCATCGAGTTCTAGATATAGAGAGCAGTTTCGGTTGGTTACTGTGAAACTTCCCCATTTGAGCGATGAGAGTATCAAAAGGCAAATTCAGGAAAGATATGGAAGAATTGATTACACTGTGCTGGCTCGTCAGCCACTCCTCGTTCCCATTCAGAATGTCCTCAAGCCCACCACCTTTTTAGTTGATGCCATATTGCTGGTAAGCATTTTGTACTTTTAATATACACACACACACATATATATATACATATACATATACATATATTGCCCCACAACCTCAAAATTCTGGATCTCTCACCGATTCTACATTAAGTTATATAGTTTCAAAAATGTTTGGTCAAGTTACACATTAAAAAAAAAAATCCAAATAAATGAAAAGAGACATTGAATATTTACAATACATGAGTATATTGACATATCTAAATTCATCTTATACATGTTCTCTGTATGACAAATAACATCTGAATTCAATCAGACATATCTCAACAATGGTTTTTCAAAACAAAAAAGAAAAAAATAAATTGGATGGATCTCTGATATCTTAGTTTTCACAAAATATTTCTAACTTTCAAATTCATAAATGCAGAACAAGAACGTTCCAAAAAGTACTATGTTAGATGCCTCCAAACCTGTGAAGTTTGATTCAGCACTAACTGAGCTAGATGTGCATGATTGTTTTATCTATTCCCGTGACCAGGTTTGTACATCCCACAACGCTTATGTTTCATTTTCATCCAATGTTCTCTATATATTCAAGCATTATTTCGTTGCTTTAAGTAACAGTAATCATATTCTCTCCTGCTTATTATTTCACATCTCTTCTTCATATTCATGGCACTGCTATCTCAATTCAATTACCGAAACCTACCTAAAATTCGAACTGCACATGCATCCACTTGAATAATTTTTAGGGTATTATTTGATGAACTGAATTCAAGTATACATAAAGCGTGGTAGGATATAAAGGGGTATTAAGAATCCACTGTTAATTTGGCATGACAATCCCTGCATATATTAAACGCCGTTCAATTCATGCTCTGTATTTGTTTCTCTTTTGTTTAATGCCTCTCATTAATGTGAGATTTCCTGACATTTATAGTAGAATAGGATTTCAACCTTGGAATATTAGTGAAATAAGTAATGATATAAAGTAAGTATATAAAGTAAATGCATTTAATATCTTAAAAATATAAAATGCATTCAATTCTTTCTTGATTTACGTAAGTAGGAGGATTTAAAATTATTCTAGTGAAATCTTGTATCATGTAAAGAATAATTTTAAATCCTCCTGTAAACTTTTTCTATAAATCCTCCTACTTACTAAATAAAAAAAATTAAATGTATTTTATGTTTTTAAGATAATGAATACATTTATTTTTTCATTTAATAATTACCTTATATAGTATTAGGAGAATTTGTAGGAAAATGTAGTATAAGGATATAAGTGAGGAATCTAAGATCACTTGGGATCGATAACTACGAAGTAAATATTTTGATATACCTAGCAACCCCTTTTGGTTCTGTATGAAGTTGAAGGGGAAGGAAAGAGAAATGTACAATAGCAAAAGCGATCAAGGAACAGGAAAGGAATGAACAGGGAGGGTTTTTATTTTATTTTAATTTTCAACTCATTTAAAAAAAATGAAAACATTTTTAGTTTATTAAACTAAACATTATTCAAGCACCCTTTAAAACAGAAAATATCTAAAAGCAAACACACGTAAGCTTTTCTCTATGCATTGAACAAATACATGAATAACAACAATTGTCCAATAGACATTCTCTGAATTTAATCAATCGTACATATTTAAACTCTGATTAAATTCACATCGCATCAATCAAATTCCTAGTTATTAACACTTTGTATACAATCATTATTTCTTTATAGATGGAAAAGATTGCAGATAAAGCACCAAAAACCCTTGATGGGATTGATGTTCACCCATTGTCAATGGATGTACTTCATGAATTTCAATATCTCCCAGCGGTTGACACGGCAGTGAAGGTCATGGGTTCTTTCGTTTTCAAATTTGTGGAGTTCTTGGTAGTTTTGCTTGATGGTCCAGACACACCATTAAGTGAATTTGAATCATCGATAGTGGCCTTGATGGAAAACCCTGTTTCTCTTGTGGGCACTCAACTTGAGAAATTTATAATACTCATTGATCAGCTTAACAGTTTGGTCAAGAACACATTGGAAGTGATTGAATACATCTGTGCCTTAACATTGCTGTCCGACACAGAATACCACAACAAAGATCTCTTGTCAATGGGCGTATATTGGGTAGTTCTTACTGTGGTTGTTTGCTATGTTCAAATTAATGTGATCAAGGATATGGGGTAAGTTGTTGTTTCTTTCATTTGCGACTTCCCAAGGCCTTATAATTTTGTTCTAAGTTAGGTCGGAAGTCTAAGATTGACCAGAATATCTTATATTCTCAGGAAAAGCAAAATAACATCTTCTTCCACTGTGAAAACACAAATTAGAGACAATATGAGAACTTAAATATCATAACAAAATGAGTTAATTAGGTGTTTCAATAGTCCTTTCTCTTATATATTATATTGCAAAAAAATTTCTCATATTATCTTGAAATTAATTATAAGAAATCTTCTACAAGGTTTTTCTCTATTACACTTTGTTCCATAATATAATTACTAATTATATAAAATACGAGTAATTCCACAACAAAATGAAGAAAAAGATAACTATTAATTACTTAATGTTCATCTATTGCTCTTATTACTTAGGTTTAATGATTCTCATTTGTTTTATAGCAAGGTCGCACTGGACTTATGCCACCTAGTTTCCAGTGTTAGCCATATGCTGAAGGACCTCAAGCACCAGCACAGAATTTCCCAACAACAAATAGGCAAGTACATACATACAGTTATATGAAAAAATTGTTACTGGAATTGAAGATCTTCAATATTGAGTTAGTATTTTTTTTTTTTTTACCCAGTCATTTAACCTAAGCAGAATCAAATGCTGGTAGTGTATATTACACCATATGTGCTTTGTTCTCAAGATTATATTAATCACCTATGCAGAGGAGAAGGAGTTCTATTTAAAGGCCAATGTGCATTTCGAAGACATCTTCAGTAATGAGAATAACCTACCTGACGGTCCCTCTGAAATCTCAGAGTTTATGCAATGGTTTACACACTCTTCTGATGGACATCAATTTATTATAGATGGTTCTACTCAATCCCAGGTTAGTTTCCATATAGCAAACAAATATACATACATACATATATATATATATATATATATATATATATATATATATATATATTATGATGAAAGTTATTTTTTATACAAAAATATTGTATGTGATTCATTGCTTGTTAAATATAAAGTCATTCTTAAACTTTCACAAAATCACTTGAGCTTTTTGATTGAATTAGTTTTAAGTTTGGTACAAGAGTTTTCTTGACCAAATGGTCAGAAGATCAAATCCATTTCTTCACCCTTTAAGCCTGAAAGGTTTTCACATGCGGAGACATGTTAGCTGTATCATGTGGTGGTGTGTTAGATGTAAAATCATTCGATATCATTCAATTAAATTTTTAATTTGAATCAGTTTTAGAAATTGCTTCGTGACTATTTAGATTTTTTTTATATTTTATAAGTTTCTTTTTGCATAAACAGGTTGACTTAGGTCGGGTTTTCAGGGGCAAAGCTGTCTTAATGGTTGTTACAGACCTGCATTATATGTCCAGTAACTACATTTCTAGTCTTCTAAAAGTCTATGAAATGATACGAAAGGACGATTATTACAAGGTTGTATGGATTCCTTTTGTATTGACTTGGACACAAGATCTGAGAGATAAATTCAGAAAGTTAATATCTAAGATGCCTTGGTACATAGTGTGCTATGATTCACCGATTGCTGCAGTGTGGTTTCTCAAGGGTCGATATATGAGATCTGGTGACGAAGAATCGTTGATTTTGATTGATCCCTTGGCTGCACAACAGAAGAAGTTGGGCTTTGTCTCAAGAGGTGACATGAATGAATTAACCATCGTAAACAGGAAGCACTTTCCCTTCAAAAGCTTGGAATTTGAAAGCGGTTAGTAGACACAGAGACTCACTTCAGCTAACCATTATTTTTTTTTCTTAGTTAAAATTCTTTTGTTCGTCCTTGAATTGTTTCTCAAATATCACTTTAGTTCTTGATCTCTTCTTTGTCACTTTAGTCCTCAAATAATCATTTGGCCCACTAAATAAGTCCTTTAGGAGATCACCTTTTTTATGGTATTGAGGACTGAGTTTGGCAGATCTGATTATTCAAAAGAGTAAATTAATAGTCATAGAAAAAGTCATTAAATTATTATTTTTCTCTTCTATCATTCTAGATTAGCTAATCTTATCGTGGCATGTAAGATAGGAAGAGTTCTTGTTAATTGTTTAATGAAATGGGCAAAAAAAGAAAAAAAGAAAAGCACAGTCAGAAAACAAAATGCGTGGGTTCTTTGATAATTTTATATCGGTGCTATATCCATAAAGAGATTATTTTGCAAAATTATAGTTGGTTCTAGCACAGCTAATTAATTAAATATTATGAAAAGTTTCTTTATTTTGCAATAATTCAGGATGCAGTGTTCATTTTAAGTACAATTTTACGATTGGATTGGAGTTTTTTATGTTACTAAGAAGCTTAATGTTTTCTTGTAGATGGAGGTGATGCTGAACCCGCCTTTCATACTGAACTTTATGAAGAATTTGAGGGTGGAGGTTACCGTCGTCATAGGCCAAACCAAAAGGCTGCTTCCCGTAGCAAAAAACCTGCAAATGGGTTCCAAGGTTTACTTCAGAAGAAGAAAAGAGGTAATTATCACGATCATATTCTTTAAATTTCAAAATGAGAGCTGTATTCATTCATCAAATTATATAAATCTGCAAATTGAGACCAAGTTCAATCTTTTGCAGGAAAATAGATGGGGAATTGTCACGACATATAATTCCATGGACGAACATTGGTACCAGCTGCATTAATAAGACCATATTGTTTGTCTTTTTATTTTTCTAAAAATACTATAATATCCGTTTTGTATTGAGTGTTTGGGTGGATATTTGCAGCAACACATCCTAGGCACTTTTGTGTTGCGTTTGTGTAAGATTCTTATATGCTTAGACATTATCATCATACACTTGTTTCAGTTTACTTTTTCAGATAAATGTTTTAATTACTGTATGTCCGTGTTCTCTTTAATTGGACGTCAGCTAAAGTCACGCATATTTAGCATTGAGCAAACAAATTTTATAAACTATACAAATAATATGCACAAAACTCTCAAACCAAAAATTTTAATCTAATTGCATGTTAATTCACTTAATTCTTTTGTAACACTAATTTAGCATGATCATTGAATAATTAGAGTAAGAAAAACACATAGATTACTAATTTCTGTTAATAGTTAGTGATGGAGAATAACATAAAAGTATATTTAATAATAATTATTAAGTGTTAATGAGTATTTTAGTAAACTTGAAATGTTAAATGTATGTTTAATAATTGTTATAAATTTTAAGGATTAAAAATAGTTTTTTGGGAAAAGTTAAAATCTAGGATCTTCTTTCTTTGTGGAGTTTTAAGCAGAGGTAGGGCTTATCAAACGCGATTCCTTGTTAATGTTATTGATAGAAATCTAAAACAGAGAGGAGTATAATTTACTAAATGAGAAAGGTGTAGTTTAAGTCAAGTATATTGTTAGATCTTATAAAAACATCTTACCACTTTTTTTAATTTTTTATTTTCAAACCTGACCAGTTTTAGTGTAGATGCACATATTTTTGGATATATACAAAGGGTATTTAGCTATAATTAGAGATTAATTTCTTTTAAAAGAAAATTATTAAAATAGTTATAACTTCTTTTAAAAAAAGTTTTTATTTTTATATGCTTAAAGGATTCCTGCCTAGTTAGATGTGCTCAACGAACTTAGTTATATAACAATCGTGCAAGGTTTTGTTGGTGAAGTAGATTATACTTTTTTTTTTTATCTAAACAAACTAGATTCTATTAGTAGGAGTTAGTAGTATTTCTTTTGGTTTTTTACTATAATTTTAAATTCTAATAAAAATTAAAGTTCATGAAACTTAAAAGATAATTTGGGTGTGGGTTATTTATCGTTCTGATAAATTGACTAGTGAGAGGCCCAAAGTCACAAACATTAAAATAATATTAGAACATAGTTACTAGTATGAATAAGTCGATGAAATTAGTTTAGTTAAAAATGATTAAATTATTTTACTTTTAATATTTGAGTTTAAATTCTACTATAAGTAATTTAATTTTTTTATTAGATAATCTGTAAATATTATTATAAGTTGATTAATTTTATGACTTACTCTAACTTTGCAATAGGTTAGCCTCTCTTCGTCAGAACTTTAAATTTTCGTAAAGAAGAAAGAACAATTCTATGGCCATTTTGTTTTTAGTGGTCAATTTTTCTGTTGTAAAAACAGACTCTGCTTAATTATTCTTGTTTGCTCAATTCTTAGTATTAGATAATTGCATGATTGACTCTAGTCTGCTCAATGAATAGAACACGAGATGAGGGTACCACTATATGTTTATGTGCTTTATAGGAAAACAACGTATCGCCAAGCCCATGCAGAAGCTTGCATATTGGGATTGCCCTTCATCAGATAAAATTTGTTTCTTAGTACTGCATGCATTTATTTCTCGTACAATTTTTAATAGGGTTTGGTCCTCATTGTTTCATACAACTTTCTACGTATCACCTCTTGTGTGGCTCGGTAGACTTGCCAAAACACCAAGTTCTTGGCACTGTTGTTGGGAATTGTTAATTTTTTTTTCAAAATTAATAGTAACTAAGAGAGTCCTAGCTTGGATTTTCATTTTCTTTGTTAGTAATAATATATTTTATTTGGTTGTTTGTTTTATCAATTTCTTAGTGGCTCACATTGAATTTTGGTGTAGGCAAAGTACTCTAATTCTAATTATTTACTCTTTAATCCTGAAATTTTAAAGACAGCGAGAAGTCTTTACAACAAAACTAAGAAAATTATACAAACACAATTGGAAGCTATGAGAAATCCACATAATGACATAATGATGGTCATTGCTGGTCATGGGGTACTCTTAACTTTCCTCAAGGTAGAATTCTAATTATTCCATTCCAAGAGCATATGCTAGTGGAACAAGTATTGTAAGACCACCTATTTAAGCCAACAGATTTGAATTGAAATCTATTTTGCTTTAAGTAGTTCAACTAAATTAGTTTGGGGGTCAAGACTAAGAGGATTCTAATACTCATATTGCCAACTTTCTCCAAATAAAACGATAAAGATAAAAGGAGACAGTGATGATGCTATTCAACTTAGGCTTTCCCGTTTGCATTGTAGGATAAGGCAAAGCGTTAGGTTGATTTTTTAGCACGAGGAAGAATTACTGCACATGGGTATATTTGACTCAAAGTTTTGACCTAATATTTCCCTCCATCAAAGTCAACTAAATTGAGAACTAAAATCACTTCTTTCCCCCAAGAGAGGGAGTCCTTGAGTGATGATTGGGAGCACAAAATGAAATCTTGATGTGATGTCCAAATCATTATTTTGAATTTTGGATTCAAGTTCAAAAGCTTCCATAATGGGTTGTTATCTCACTTAAGATCTATGGTACATGCCACCACGGGTGGGGCTTTCAGTTTCACGACTCTGAAGCAAGCATGAGAGTTACTTAAAATAATGCAAACAATTTTTTTTAAAAAAAAAAATCAATAAATATTTTTTAAAATCAAGAATAAATTGAGTAAATACAAAGAATAGAGTAGGGAGAATTAAGAGAAGAGAGAAATAGAGCCTCCAAAAAAACTAACTTTATTCATCCACCGAGGGGGTATATATACACAATGACAATGAAAGTGAAACACTAGCCGTGAAAGGATAATGTTTATTTAATAAATTATAAATAAATAAATAATGGGTTAGCCCTAAGGAATATTTCATTAAATGGGCATCCAATCAAAATATTCATAACACCCTCCCCTTGGATCCCCATTACTAAAGAAAGTGTCTCGTTAAAAACCTTACTAAGAAAACCCTATGGGAAAAAAAAACCTTATGAGGAAAAGAGTACACAATTCTTTGTATACGCAATCAAATGATGCCTCATTAAAAACCTTACCAGGAAAACCCAATGGGAAAAAACCATGGTGAAGGGAAAAATAGTACAATGCGTATCAATTAAATTATTTATGTCGACGAACTCTAATATTGTACAAGATCCTTCAAATATTATAGAAGTTAATACCATGATAACAAATTTTCTAGATTGTCATATTGATGAACTAGTTAAATTGTACTAGATTTGGTACTTTATGACCAAATATTTCTTTACCATTCTCATGAGTTCTAAAAAGAATATATGTTCACATTTAGCCATCACAATGCATATAATTTGTACATATAAAATCACTTTAACACTTCTACTATATAAGCATTTTAATGCAAGTTCTCTCTATAAATAATTTATAGCTTTGGAAACTCTTCAAAAGCTTTAATATTAAATCATAAACACAAATTTACTAATATGCAAATAAATGGGTCATTTCTATATATATTTCCTTAAACAAATATTAACTCAAACGACCATATAAATTGTTTAAGGCAAATCAAATCCTTTAGGGATGTCATTATTGAATAAGTCGACTACAACAATATTCATTAGACGCAAATAATATCATTCATGTACTGCCAAACTAAATAAGTATCATTAGATACTTGCATCCACCAGAACTAAGTATATCTATTTAAAATCAATGCCAATTATTTATGAAAACCCTTAAGCATCATTTTCATTTTGTATTCACACAAAAACCCATTTGTCCATAACTGGTTTTACACTTCTGGTGTTTAGGCTGCAAGTTTAAAACTTTTTTCGTTTTTTAACCAAGCATCAATTGCATCTTTTCAATTTTGGCCAATCATTTCTTTCTCTGCAGATCTTTACTAATGATTCTCAATATCTTTAATCACATAACGTGCGACATTATGTGTGAACATTGTCAACAATATTGATTTCATTATGGTTCCATCATATTCTATAGAGATCTTTTTATTTTCATTTCTTTCAGGTACTTGAGTTTCCTTTGAAACTAAAACATTAGTTATATTTGAGGACTTTTCTAGAGTTACCTTTGGTAACTCTTCTGGAGCTACCTTATCCTCGATTTGACCATCTTTGATTCTTAACTCCTTTTCTTTTCGAGGATTTTATATTTGGAACCAGTATATTTGTCACTCTTCTTGTGTTTATAATTATATTTTGATTGGAGCAGTAGCAGTTGGTACACATAATTTTAGTGACTTTTATTATTCAGGAGATGCGTCTAGCAATTTATACAAATGAATTATCATATGAACTTCTGGTTCATATTTGCTTTGTATGAGGATCAAGATGATAATTCATTCTAAATAGTCTCCTTTTCCAACTGCTTATTATCTCCCCCCTAATGTTGGAATAAATGATTTTTTGAAAAGATAAGTGGCGAACCAAGCCACAAATAAATATCCTTTTAGTGACTCAATATATTTCACATATATATGGAGATCTATATCAAACATATGTTCTTAACCTCTATTAAGGTCCCATCTTAGTACATTGTGGTGGAGCAATTAACAGCTCATTCAAAATTTTATAGATGGGATATACTTGGCTCTTGACTATAAACCAATTATAAGAGGGGGTTCGAACTTGTTGGCATGATGCAAATCAATGTTACAACATGAATGATCACATGTTCCCAAATCAATTTTGGAAGTTTAGATTTCCTAAGTAATGGTCTTGCAATTAATTTTAAGCGCCTGTAAGTCCATTTTATGTATTCCAATAGTAAATCTTGAAGAGTGAATTCACTAGCATTAACTAGATATAATTAAGGCATTATTAATAAACACCTTTTAATGTCTATCTTTACACTCTTATCCTTAACTCTTGTATCCCAATCTTGAACTTAACTGATAAATTAGTTAATATTTATTTCATTGAGGTTTAATTGCAACTAATTTATTTCATATTAATTTTCTCGCTTTAAGGTCCAATTCACTTGTTATGAAATGTCTATTTTTAGGACTGGACCTGAGCAACCTCAATGCGAGTTGGGTGAGCTGCTTGTTTGAGCTTAGAACAAAGAAAGCATAATCACATTCATGAAGTCATATGGGATGGCACACTTGTGAATTACCCAACTCTAAGGGCAAACTAGGAATTTGACAATTTTAATGAGGGGCAAAGTGGTCATTTTGTTCATGAATGACACTTTTGTAATTTTTCCATCTTTTCCCCATTTTTACTCCCCATTTTTGGCTTCCCCTGCAGTGTGAAATCCTATCCCCAAACCTCCCTTTTCTCTTGTTTTAGGGCTTCCTCCTCCTTCTCTTTACAATCTTCCATGAAAATGGAAGCTTAAACCTCTTGTAATCAACCTAGGGAGCTTGAAGACCACCGGGTGACTCTTGAAACTTGACTATTGTATCATTTTGGTATTTTAATTCAATGATTATTGTGCTGGAATTCTGATTCGTGGCTGCTTGATTTCTTGCTCCATTTCTCTAATTTCTTGCCATGTTCTTGATGGGTTATTCATGTTTTATTGTAGGTTATTGGTTGTGATGATTTTGGATGGGTTATTCTTGGATTATCTCATGTATTTGGGGCTGTTAACCTTGCTGTCATATTAACCCCGAATTTGGTTGAGTAGGTTTTGGTTTTTAAGCTATTAGAACCTATTTCTTGCATGGGCTATTGTTTTGGAATAGGGCAAGTGCTATTGGCCATATGCTGGTGATAATCTAGTAGAAAACCTAGTGGTTGTTCATGGGTTATTGAATAATCTCAGCTCAATCTTGATTAATTGAATTAAAATATAATCTTATGTTAAGGATAGAGTCGTGGTTAGGTCGAATAATCCCTAGGTTGGTTATATTCACGCCATAGTTAATTTCGGTTTTAATTTCTTGTAGTGTTTATTTATCGTTTATGTGATTTTTAATTAACTTGTGTTGTAAACCCCCCCTTTGTAACCTGGGTTAACTGAGACTTGTACTAGTGATTCTCTGAGAACACGACCCTTGGTTGAAAAGTCAAACTCGGATTTAAATTGGCCGCCTCCCATAATAGTGAAGCTATAGGCACGCGCGTCAATTATGCTCTTAATTCAATCCGTTGAACAAGTAATCTCATAAACTTCAAGTTATGAGTTAACCCAAATATGTGGTCATTTAGTCTATGCATCGATTAAAAATTAAGAAGTATGTAAATGATCCACTTGGTAGGTCTACTAGCCCACAAATATTTTTACCTCATGTACATTCTAAAAGATGAGGGATTTCCTCTCACTTTTGCTAATGCGAATAAGTTTTCTTTGAGAACAAATAGCATATGGGAAATTAAGCATTTCAATTAAAGAATCTTCTAGCTCTTCAATGAAAGTCCACATGATTTTTCAATTACATTTGCATCATTGTTGACTCAGGATGGCTCTACTGATCATGCCAAACAATAAGCTTATTTTGACTTGTCAACTTTTGGTTTACAACAACATATATTTCAATTGTACTAATATATATGTAGTACAAAATTGAGAAAATGCATATAATTTCTCAAGGTAAATATTTACTAGCTCTTCATGAGTTTTTCATTTCCATTCCTCCAGCTCTTCAAGAGCCTTCAATTATCTTTGCACTACTAAATATAGTAGTAATATTATCTTTGTACAATAGAAATAATGAAATATTGCATAATATATCAAAATCATTAAAGGTAAAAACTAAAATAAAATTACATACAAATACATCCATCATCTCTAGGGGATAAAATGATTTAATACCTTTGATATGATTATAATCAAAACTAGCACCTTGTTAATTGAAAGTGAAGTCAATATTTACTCATTTCCTTTTATTGATTCTTAAAAGGATTTAGAAGATGTTTAAATGTACAGTACAAGCTAAAAATCCTTTTCATGCCATAATAATATTTGGTTTCCAAATATCTCTTCGCCACCTTTTATTATTGTTCTCCCACTTCTAGTGGATAGAATATTTTGTACACTATAATTATGTGTACATTCACATTTCTTAAGATTGTTCTATTCAATTCAGGGAATGGAGAAAAACCAACATAATAAGATCTCATTGAGCAAAATTGTCTTAACAATTAATCTCTCTCTTTCATTGATACTTGAAAATCATTTAAAAGATGTTTAGATGTACAACAGGTACAAACTTAATAGCCTTTTCATCCCAAAATAATAGTGGTTTTTCAAAAATCCCTTTACCACTTTTCTTCACTACTCTCCCACTTCTAGTGGGAGGTATTTATAGTATTATAACTAATACTATATTTGTCGAGTCATAGCCATATATGTACTCATATTTCCTAATAGCTTCCCCATTCACTTCAGGGAATAGAGAAAAATCATTATGAGATAATGGCTTATGCTTTCTAGTTAAGATTTATTTTTCTTTATTGCAATATGATATTTCAAATACTACAAAATAAGAGATATATCCAACAAAATAACAATGAATAATATCCATAATTTCCCTTTCCTTGAAAGCTGGGACTTTGCGTAACCAAATATGTGTTACATGGGGTCTAAATATAACCTTTGTAAGACACCCTATACTTTTGAATATTTTAAATTGGGTGCATAATCCTTCCATAATTTAAAATAGTGAAACACATAGATAATCTAAGAACAAATAATCTCAAATAACACTCAAAAGCATCCAAACATTTGTCATAATAACATGTTGAAAGTATGACGAAGAGGCACTAAAAGTGAAGTTGATAAATTTGCAATTTTAATTGAAGTTCTTGAATCGAGGACATAATAATAAACTAAAGACCAACAAATGATTTAGCGTGATTTAACACATGCCCAAGGTATGGGTTATTCCATAAACCACATGTAATGTGAAGTATGCTCAAATAGCTAGCTCAAAACACCATGACATTGTACTAGAGGGCTTAGTAAAAGAATAAATTTGCAATTTTAACTAAAGTTCTTGAATTGAGGGCATAATATTAAACTAAATACCAACAAATGATTCAGCATGATTTAACACATGCCCAAGGTATGGGTGATTCCATAAACCACATGTAATGTGAAGTACGTTCAAATAGCTAGCTCAAAGCACCATGACATTGTACTAGAGGGCTTAGTCAAGGAATAAGTTAATTTTTAACCACCCAAGTAATATGCATTTACCAATGCAACTCATATAGTAAGTTAAATTGAATCATATTAAATAAGATCATAAAATATAAAGAGCTCACACTTACAACTCAATTTCAAGTAACTTTTATTAGATCTTTGTATAGCACATCATCCCTTTCACTTGATTTGTAGAAAAATTAAATGCTGCTAAAATGATAGATATTTTCTCCAAAATTCAAAAACAAAACATATAATTTAAAACAAAGGTAAAATATTCACCTATATACAACCTAACATTCATATGGCATATATAATCGACTAATCAATGGCATAATATCTTAATTTATGTTAGGTTAGAAGATGAACACAATAAGTGAGATTATTATGACGTAAATAGGAGATAAAATTGATGAATGCCACTTGCTTCATTTCATTATAATGTGAAAACTTAAGCAAGTGTAACTTCGGTTCTTTTAGACCATACATACAATTATCAAAGAAAATTCAGTTATCATGTTTTATCCATATATAACAACAATTACTATTGCCATAAGATCAATAAGAATACTCACAAAAATGATTACGTATAAGTATAATTTTAATATATTGGCTACAGTACTAAAGAAATAAAAATGCACTAGAGCTAATAATCCATTGGTTTTAGAATAAGTAATAATCCAGTGGGTCATAAAACATTAATGTGTCTGTGGCATAGTGGCTGCGCGTCTGATGTTAGATCAGACCTCCGTGGGTTCTATTACCACTAAGGCCAAGCAGTTTTAAGTTTTCTCTTTTTAGGTTTTATGTGGTACCGGAGTAGGAGAAAAGAAGGAAAATATAATAAAATAAAAGGGCGGAAGAAAAAAATGTGCATAATAAATGAACAAAAAAATAAAAATATGCATAATTATATTTCACATATTCTTTGAGTATAGAACTTCAGGATTTATTTTGAGTGTAGATAACTTTAGGATTTATTATGTGGATAATTTCTGGATTCACTTTATATCAAATTAATTGTTTAATTGTTAATAATAAAATTTCTCATACTTCTAGATAAGGGTGTATCAAATGAATAAAATCGTCTCATACTTCTAGATGAGACAAATTAAAAGAAATAAAAAAAAATTCTCATGCTTATGGATGAGAAGTATAAAAGAAATTAAATTATCTCATAAGATAAAAATTAATTGCCTTCATCCCAGTGATGGAAACCAATTAAACAATTAAAGCAATAGAAGTTCAATAAACATTTAAAGCTAATTGAAATAGTGTAGGTAGTGCACACCTGGCGATGGAAACCTTTTCTTGTTAATAGGAAAATAACTTCACAATGGCTCTTTCTCTTGAAAATTAGAAGCTACAGTACTCAGTTGGTTGATAGAGTCTCGTGCTGATAACGTATTGTGAAAAAGTAAATACAAAGAATGGAGTAGAGAGAATTAAGAGAAGAGAGAAATAGAGCCTCCAAAAGAGCCAACTTTATTCATCAACCGAGGGATATATATACACAATGAAAGTGAAACCCTGGCCCTAAAAAGATAATATTTATTTAATAAATTACAAATAAATAAATATTGAGTTAGCCCTAATGAATATTCCATTAAATAAGCATCAAATTAAAATATTCATAACAATTAAATATTTTTTAAAATCAAGAAAAAATTGAATAATTTTAAATATAAAAGTTTTCATATAATATCTTATAATTTTAAGCCAGAGAATACTGTTTTTTAAAAACTATCTGTGTGCTTAAATTATTGTGGTTTTAGATTTTTTTTAAAAAAATATTATAATTATTCTTTATGTGTTTTTATATTTTGAAGATACTAGGTGCTTATCTCATTTTCAATATTATACAAATTTCCTTTTGTATAGGTAATCAATCAATCAACCATTCATCTTTTATGCCATTTCACATGTGATTATTGAGGATATTTATAGCAAAGAAAAACTCTTTCAACTCCATTGGTGATAATATAGCACACTGTAAAATCATATGTAGCAACATATATATATAACATGCTTCATAGTTTCTATAAATTTTATTAAAGATTATTAATTTTCCTTAATTCTGAAAATATACTATCAGAAGTGTACATCTATAAAATTTTCGGGGCATATCTTTTAACACTTCAAACATGAAAGAGCTTTGATGTAATAGAGAGTGCTAACTATAAAATACTCCCTCAATTTCAAATTATGTGTCGTTTTAGGGAGAAACAAATTTATAAATTATCTGTCATTCTTTCCATTTAAGAGAGAGATAAATTTTTCTTTGTAACTTTATTATTTATAATTAATTAGTGTTTTTTTTGATAATGTATAATTAATTAGTGTTAATTCTTATTAGCAACCTTAACTAACAATGCATTAATGAAATTAACTAGTTCTAAAGTGTGTACAAAAGATAATTTTGTAAAATAATATTACTTATATAGTTATTTATGAGAAATGCTATATCCTTCTACCATTTATGCCTACAAATTCTCCTATTCATTTAAAATATGACACATGTTAATTCCTAATATTTATTATTCAAGCATTTTCTTTTTTTTTCTTTTTACAAATTTTTTCATAAAAATACATAAAGAGATACTTAAAATCTTAAATTCTAAAACTTAAAACCCTAAACTTTGACTCAAAAATTAAAATTTAGGATTTTACAATTTAAGATTTAAGATTTAAGGTGCACCAGGTGCATTTCCTCAAATGTAACCGAATTGTAGTACAAAATCAACTCCAAAAATTTATCCCAACATTCTCTCTCTTTTTTATAAAATAAAATTAAAAAGAATTTGAAATAAAAGAGAGACTCAATGTTTAAGTATTAGCATAAAAGATAGAAAGAGGAAATGCTTGAATAATAAGTATTAGCAATTGACATGTGTCATCTTCTAGGTGAATAAAAGGATTTATTAACATAAAAGATAGAAGGATATAACATTTTTCATTTTTATTATTATCTTACTTAATTCATGCGCTAAAATTTTAAAAAACATATAATTTAGAATGGAGAGTTTAAAACTATTTACATTAATTTTTATCTAACAGTTCAAAATGTTTAGTTGAATTGATGTTTAAAACACTGGCATATTAAAAAAAATAAACAAAAATTGCGTACAAATCGGTCAATTTATTAAAAAATAATTGAGGGAGTATGTACCATGGCATTTTGAACTTCAAATTTTTAAATTTGTGTATCAGCTCTTTTGTCCATTTCAACAGAAATGGAATCCAAACAATCTTGCAGTAATCTTCTTCGCTCGTTCTCTCATAAATTTTTAGAAGTCTATTAATTTCTTCAGTGGATATATCTAGGTTTGAACTAAGCAACAAGATATGTTTTTCCTTTAGAACCTTTATCTCAACCTGTCTGCACAAAACAAATAAGAATATTTGCTTATAATAAGCAGAATACTAAAAAGTTATAGGACATAGGCAAATTACTGAGTTTATGCATATCTAAAGTACTTTTTATAAAGCTAATTTAAACAGTTTTTAAAGTTGCAGCCAGATAAAAATAATATATATACATTTATTTATTGAAAAAAATGATAGAGAGAGAAATGATCAAACGAAGTAATTTTCTCAGACTAACTTTATACATAATAGAACCATCCATTCGTGATTGATGACCATCTTTAGAGTATATGAGCCTCTTCATAAGCCCCAAGAAATCAATAGGAGCTTGCGACCATTGATTTCTGATGTCAAAAGTATATTCAAATAGTGTATGGGATTGAATATGAGCCTCCATTTCCTCTACAAGGTTGTCTGATAAGAGTTTTGAGAATATATTTAAATAATTAAAGTTTCATCTACACTGCAAATATTGCAATTACATAATGGAGTTGAAACCAATGATAGTAGTTAAAAAGTTTTAAAATTCAAGACCATGGATATATATATATATATATATATATATAAGTTTATATAAAATAAAACAAGCACATAAAAGATTCATTGTTCAGAAAATTATATAAGACCAACTACTAAATTTTGAATATTTGCTTAGTGAAAATCTAAGATGATAATATAAAATTAGTTTGCATAAAGGAAGATGGGAATTCAAACCAAAAAGGAACAATAACTTATTGTCTATGATTAAAGTAATTTGAATATAACCAGCTACTACACTTGGAATTTCCCAATAAACACTCGTTGAGACAATATATATTATGAAGTCGAAGTCTCTTAAATATTAAAAATTTCATTAGTTGGATGGGTATTGCTATTATGCTTACTTCTAAAGATATTATATAAAATAAGAATCCAGCCTTCATCGTGTTATAATAATTTTACAAATTGAACTTTCATGTGAACTGAATATACCCACCCTGGATCGAACGAAACATACACAATACGTGATACTCTAAATATATATTCATAGAACTGATATATGACTTGGCATTTTCAATGCAAGTTTGTCTCATGAAAGACTTTCTGCACATAGTTAATTTTTGTCATTATATTAAACAAGTTGTAATCACATAACTTTCTCATATAACCAACTTGTTAGAAAAGATAGACAAATAAAATAACAAGACTTTGATTGTTGGGAGACATGTGAAAAAATCGAGGGGGCATTGTATCTCCAGTGAAGTTTCTTGTGTTGTCTCCATGGCCTGAAAGTTCCAGTTGATGCGGTTCAGCTTGCAAACATGGGAGGGGAGTTTAAGGACTTGCATGCAAATAATTTAGCATGGAAGAGGTTACGGTATGGATCAATGTAGAGAAGGGCTGATTTCTACCTCAGAAGTCTTTCTCAACTTTGTCTGCTATGAATTTGCAATTTGTAGTATTATTTCATAATTTTTTAATAGGCTTCTTTACAGAAAAGTCAATTTAGATTAATTAATGCGCAAACTAAGCACAAATTTATCCATGCAGTTTGTTAAAATTATAAATAAAAAGAAAAAAAAATATATAAGAGAGGTGACAAGAATAAAACTTGTAAGTATTATGGTACAGAAAGAACACTTTTAAATCATATTAAAGAACCACTATCATTCTGACTTTAAAAAAAAAAAAAAAAAACTACCATCCCAAAATTAAGATTAACCTACAAATAAAAAACAAAAATAGTTTTAACGATACAATTTTTTCTTTGTTAGAAGTTTTATATTTCCGTCATCAACTTGCTAATTAAAATCATTTTGCAAAACTAAGCACTTATAAACTAGTGCATGACAAATCCAAAGTCCAATACTTTATTCAAAAACAAGAAAGCAATAACATTCTAAAACAATATATAATAATGGGAAAAACCTATTTTTTTAACATTATAACCCATTCAAAAAAGATATTACAGTTTCAAAATAAACAAATTGAACACTCGTATTTTAAGTTAAGAATCAAAGTAAACTTTATTAAAATACGAATATTCAATTTGTTCATTTTAAAAGGTAAAAATCTTTTTTAAATTAGTGATACTGTGTAAGGATGAAAGTAAGTTTTTCTATGTGATAATAAACAACTATAGTTGGAGTAACTCTAAATTTCCACGTAGAAATTCTTAGTCAATGGCGACTGTAGTTTTATTAGCCATAGAAAGACACACAACGATAAAAACCTTGCATACTCAAACTCGCTGCTGCAGTACCAATGGCAATCTAGAGAACTTAAATTTTCCAGGAACTCCCTCCTTTCTTATTCCCTGGAAAATATTGAAGGTTGTGTTAGATTGCTGCTGATTTATTTGGATGAATACAACATTTATATTCTGAAGTACAAGAATGAGATTTTGTTAACCACCTCATTTATTCTTGGCAAGTAAACCTTGGAACCCACTCGTGGGGTTCTTCACGACCTTCTGCTGATTCATTTATATACAGTTTTGGAAGATTTGGCGGGGCAGCTAAGGAAGGTGACTGCAAGAAAACAACATTTGAGTCTCAACAAATTCATCAATGTCATACAAGCTTAGCTCCTAATATTTTGTAAAAATAAAAGTAGCCATAAGAACTACTATCTCCATTATATAATATATGTTGTTTAAAGTTTTTGCACATTAATAATCCAATTTTTTTATCTTAATTTGACTAGATTACTTTTATTTAATCTCTATGTTAACTATATTATTAATTTTTTTATTTTATTAAATGAGAGAATAAAAAATAAAATAAATTGACAAAGCTTTGAAACCCTAGAACAACACATATTTTGAAACCAAAAAAAAAAAAAAGACTCTAAAAAAACACATATTGTTGAATAAAGAGAGTATTATTTATTTGGGTGAATGTTGATCCAATTGTACGTCCCAAATCAATATGAACTATTAATTATAGGGACAAAATCTGCTGTCTCAAATTGTATCTCATAGCCTATTTCAAATTTTTTTATTGACCAAAAAAATGATAGAATAACATGTATTTAATATTTGTAGTAATATTTTAATAATTTTTTAGTCAATAGAGTCTTAAAATAGGGTATGAAACAGTTTATGACAATAAATTTTATCCAAAAATTATATTGGAGATGAAACTTGGATGAAAGACTACATGGATATATTTCTTTTGGTACATAGGCTATGACATTGCATTTAGATTATACCCTATGTATTATATTTAGTATTGTTAATTTCAATTATGGTTGTGCTCCCTACACTTAAGAACGCAAAATGATACAAGGACCAGTGGTAGTTTTGACCAACAAAACCCACAAGAATCAGAACTATTGGCGAACTCAGCTAAGTTTATGAATTAAGAGTCTAAGTAAATTATTAATAATGTTACTAACCGAAGTAAATACTTTTGCGAAAATGGTATTCCATCGTCTCTCCAATCTGATATGAATATGAAAATGTGTTGATATGTATTCCAGCAATGGAACCTTGCTGCTCTATTCCACCTTTCGAATTAATAAGTACTACCCAAGGCTGTTTAGAGATCCACCGTCCTTTGAAGTACCATAGACCGTCAATTGGTGAATCATAGCAAACTGTGTACCATGGCATCTTAGATTTTAGATTTTCAAACTTATCCCTCAGCTCTTGTGTCCATTTCAACACAAATGGAATCCAAATAATCTTGTATTCTTCTCCTCCTCTTATCTTCTCATAAATTTTTAAAAGGCTATTAATATCTTCGATGGATATGTTTAGGTTTGAAATAAGCAACAAGACAGATTTCCCCTTTAAGACCTCTATATCAACCTGTATGCACCAAAAATAAAGAACATCAGCCGTTGTTAAGCAGTATAGTAAAATTAATTTGTGCGGCTTTTTGATATTTCGTGGTTTATTTTCAAGGTTATGTACTTAAGTGGGGTTAAGGAAAAAATTTCAAGTTTATTTTCAAGGTTATGTACTTGGAAACTATGATTATGATTATATAGAGATGGATGCAGAGAAAATATTAAGTTTGATGAACTTCTATTCAGTGTATTACCGGCTCTTAATGTAGAATATTATAAAATATAATACATTTTCATATATATATAAAAGGATAGACAATGGTTATATTATTAATTGTTATTTAAAATGCAAAAATAATCATTTAAGACAATGATTATAAATAAAACCATTGTCTATGATTATTGAAGACAACGGTTAAATGTACATATGTTGTCTATAAATCATATATTAAACTAAAAAAAACCAAAAATAGACAACATTTATATAAGAACTACTATTTTTAACCAACGAAAGGCAACATTTTATTGAACACAGTAAAAAATAATGTGATTTATTGGAGTGATCAAATAAACAGTGTTGACTACTGTCAAAAATAAAATTTAACTATTATTAAAGAAAAAATAGCATAGTGAAATGATTTTTAAAAAATTATGAGACCATCATAGTTTGAATCTGGGCACAGTTGAAAATTGAAAATTATATAAAAACCTTTAAAAAAGTTTAATAAAAAAGTCAAAATGATGGAACTTATCTAAAACAAGTGAGTCTAACTCCCTAGTAAACTGCTCCCTGGTAAACTGAGGGTATCAGAATTGATCTTTTAGCTAAAAAACTGCATTCTACCAAATTTTGAGTGCTTCAAAGATAGTTCAATATATAGAATTTTTTTTCCCGAGAGAAAACCAGTAAGATGGTGAAATATAATATTAAACATAAAACTATACAAAGAATATATAAAAGTATGCCTAAGTGTAATTATGGTTTTTTTTTTTTCAATATATATATTTTTTTGTAAATTTAAACCCTTGACATCGCAGACGTTTTTACCTTATTAGTGTGTTCCAAGTAATGATTTGCTTTTTAAAAGATTTCCCATCATGCCCATAGTGACAAACCTTAAAATATTATTAGGCATATACGTATTTCAAATGAATATATTATGTGAAGAGAATAATCAATAAAGAAAGATAAGGAAAATACGAAAGGCAAGAATTTAATTGGTGATTAATTCAATAAAGTCAGTTTAGTTAATAATGATTAAATTGCTTCACTTTTCTTCTTTTTATTTTAACCAAGAATATCCATATTCATACCCAACATTAGAAGTGCAATTAGTCTCGTTCAAAAGTAAAGAGCAATTATGATTACTTTCATTCTCAATATATATATATATTTTTTTCTGTAGGCTAATTACTTAGATTTAAATTTCATTACCAGTAATTCTTTTGTGGTAAGCAATCTGTAAATGCTATTATAGGCCAGTTAATATGGTTTGTACACATACTTTGGACCTTGCAACGAGTTAGCTTCCGTTCATCTAAATTTTAATTTTTCATAAAGAAAAAAAAAAAACAATTCTGTGGTAATTTTTTCTGTTGCAAAAAGAGATTCTGCTTAGTTATTCTTGTTTGGGTAATTCTTCCTATTAGATAATTGCATGATTGACTCTGCTTTGCTCAATAAATAGAACGCGAGATGATGTACCATTATATGTTTATGCGCTTTGTATGAAAATTACATATGGCCTTGCGCCCATGCAGAAGCTTGGAGGCTGGGATTGCCCTTCATCTGAAAAAACTTGTTTCTTAATTAACTAGCACTGCATTTATGTTTCCTTGGTCCTCCTTGTTTATCTATACCTGTTGGGTCCTTTGGAGGACAGAAATGAGTTATTGTTTAACAATAGAAATGGAATTCTTCCAGTACTTTGGGCTGATTCGGCTGAATGAACTGCATTACCATAATCCAAACTTGTTAACTCTTATGTTGTTTTATATAATGTTGGTTGGTCAATAAAGGACTGATCGAGACTTAAGTTCTAAGGTGTTGGATGGGAATCGGAAGTATTCTGGGGTCAGATGGGTCCCAGGCTTGGGTGTCAACTATGATGTACCTAGGACAAAGAAGAAAATTAGTCGGGTGCGAAACTTTCGATACCCAAGTCAGTGTTACAAACTTCAACAAGGGTTACAAAAATTTCTACAATGAGTTTTTTTTTTTTGGAGTTTTTCATTTACATATCTCATTAATGACAATGTCTATTTATAGTATTTTAGTCATGAGGTTCTTTCATAATTTCCTCTGACCTCGTGGGTACTGGATTGGGCCTTAACTCTAACTTCTTATTTATGATACGTGGGCTGGGCCTTTTGATTCTAGCCTGTATCATATAATAAATTCCTTCTTTATTAAGAAAAAAGGAAATGCAATTTTTTTATATAGGTTATATATAATTGTTCCTTTATCCTTCCTCCTTAATTATATATATCACCAAAAAGAAAAATAAAATTGAGATTGTCACAAGCTCAACTTTATCATATTACTTGCTCCATTTCTTTCTTTGGCACCAAACATTCGGTGTTACAGTATTGTTATCTTAGGAGTTCTTTAATAAGAAGATTGATTAATGTTGGGTTCGATTTACCAATAAGGAGTTGATTTTAACAGAAAACATTTCAAATCTCTCAGTGTTTTAGCCTAAAATCACAACACCCTAAACCATCACTGCTCGGAGCTTTGCCAACACATTCCATTGTGTTTTTCAGCGTACTCCATTCGCATTGAGGTTTATCAAGGCAACCAAAACTCATGCATAAACCTTGTTTTTTGGTTGGGATTAGATTGTTTTGCCATTTTTCTTGTAAGCTGTTTAAGATTGTTTGGTTGTTTTTGAGCCAGAGTGTGCTGCTTGGTTGACGCACGAGCCTATAGCATCGCTACTATAGGTAGCGGTTAAATTGAAAATCTAAGTTTGAGTTTTTAACCAAGGGTCGTGTTCTTAAAGAATTATTAGTACAAGTCTCAGTCAATTCAAGCTAAAGAAACTGGGAGTTTTAGTCGAATCAACAGTAATAGAGTAAATAAACACGATAAAGAGTGAAACAGAAATCAACAGATGAAGTAAATGCAACCAACCTAGGAACTATCTGACATCTAATAATTATATCCTCGATCCAAAGACAAAGTCTAATTTTAGTTATGCCAATTAACTAGATTAACCCTAAAATCTCCAGATTAACCTGCCTAATTAATTAATCTGGTTGAACCCTAACTAAGTTGAGGATCCCAACACTTACCTCAACAATTCCTACTACACAATCGTATAGGCTATGGCCATTGGAACTAAACCCAACCCCAACCATAATCACAACACAAGATTAAAACATCCAAGACTTAAAGTCTGAATTTCTATCCAATCAAATTGAGTTTTACTCTGTGCAAATTACTCCTAGGGTGATTAGAACTAGAAAATCTACAAACCCATCCAAGAATCATGCATAAAAATCATTATACACAATCCTAAAAAAAGAAACAAGGAGTAAAGAAACATAACCTTCATTAAATTTAAAATAAATACAATAATGGTCTCAAGAATCAAATTGATAGAGTCGTCCTAGGTTTATTACAGAAGCTTCTAGCCGTTCATTTTCATGAAGGCAGGCATAGGAGAAGAGAAAAGAAGCTAAACTAGAGAGAGAGGGAGAGGGAGGCATGAAAATGGGTGAGGGAGATGACCTCGCCGAATTCCTTGGGTTAAATGTGGGAAAAATTACAAAAATGCTATTAATGAGACTCAAATTATAAAAATGTCATTAATGAGGCCCAAATGACGACCTTGCCCATTATTTAAGTTGCCAAACGCCTATTTTACCCTTTTGAGTTAAGAAATTCTCCTTTATGCCGTCACTTCATGAATTTATGAAGGTTTATTGCTCCAATCCTAAGCCTGCACATAATTCCTAACACGATCTGAGGCCTTTTAGTTCTTGCCTTAAAATTTAAAATTTTTAACAAGTAAAAATTGACTTTAAAGTGAAAAAGTTAATATAAAATAAAATAATTTTAATTAGACCTCAATGATATAAATATATACTAATTGAACAATTACATGCAAGTCTGAAATGCTAGAATTAAATATAAAAGTATAAAAATAAACACTAAAAAGTGTTTGTCATTGATATTCTTTTTTGAGTTTGGAGATGAAAACGGATTTAGATATCTGTTTAGATGGTTGAAAGTTGAAAACAAAGTTTGAATTTTGTTGAGATAATAAATAAACAAAACGGATCTTGTACAATTTTTTTTTCTTTTTGAAATCTGAGACTCCAAATGGAGTTTGAGATTTGTTTATAGCATAAAACAAATTTTGAACTCTCTTAGAAAAAAAAATAAGACAAATGAATTTTATTTTTTTCACAAATGGATTTCAAGCTTTGTTCAGTGATTTATAAGCACATGATTTGTTCCATTTTAAACTCTATTATCCAAATTTTTAAACTCAAATGCAATGAAAGAGCACATAGAATGAAGAAAACAGCAAAATGTACCTACGTATATCACTTTTCGTGAATTGAAGTGTGGAATGGGGTGTGTGCCTCTATCTCAATTTGTAGAAGTTCATAGAATGAGGAGTGTGCTCTATTTTTTTTTTTTCTTAAATGACGTCTTATTTTTATTTTTATTTTTAAGGGTATTATAGTCTTTTTAATACTTCCGGGTGTGTCCAGAAACAAAAAAAGAGAAGTGTGCTAAGATTTGTTTTGTGCCCAAAACTCTTTCAGGTTATTCAAATCCTTTGGGCCAACTCTTAAAACCATTTTTGCCCATAATCTCTGTAAACACTTCTGTTGTGCGTTTTTTTGAACTCTTCTGAAACCAATTCTCTTATACAAAGCCATGCGTTTTGATAAAAGCCATTCAATTCTGTAACCTTTGCTTTTCCATAGCTGTACGTTTCACCGAAAGGGCTGGATATGGTTTAATTTCATATAAAAAATAATTCAATGATTAAAATGTTGTTTAATATTTGTTTACCTTTAGGGGTAAAAAGACAGGATAAAATAATTTTATTTTAAGAAAAAATAATTTTAGAATCGATAAAAATTATGATACAATTAGAAACTTTATTTATTTTGAAATTTATGTATTTATTTTATTATTATTATTATTATTATTATTAATTTATTTACTTTTTTGGAAAGACACTAGAATGTAAACTAGAGATGAGTTCGAAAGTCAATTATGTGTGAGAAACATGTTAGGCACCTCATAGTATTTGTCAGAACAATTATCTAAATTGATTGTGCAAAATAAGATATGACTTGAAACTATATTTTATTTTTTGTTAAAATAAATATTATAATCTTTAAAACAATGGCAAAAAAATAAACATATATGAATAAATTTTCTAGATGAACCTAAGGTCCTTCCATCTTTCAAGACAAATAAATTGTCCCTCCAAATGACGCTTATCCTCACCAAAGTTAGATATTGTAAGCTCAGTCTTATAAAAGACAGACTACCTACATTTCTGTGATAACTGAGGGGCCTTATCCTAAAAATTTAAATGCATCCTAAAGTGCGTACATATTAATTACAATTTAGAATTGGAAGTAGGATACATTAAAATTTTCATGGGAAAAATGAACCTAGGATCCTTCCATCCTTTAAGACAGATAAATTGTTCTTCTAGATAACGCTTATCCTCACCTAAGTTAAATATAGTAAACTCAGTCTTATAAAAGACCGAACTACTTACCCTTCCATTATTAGTGAGGAGTCTTAGGACCCTAAAAATTCAAATGTTTTAAAATGTGTACATATTAATTACAATTTAGAGTTGGGAGCGAGATATGTTAAAAATTAAATAAGAAATATGGCATGAAATAAAAATTACTTACTTTTTTTTTTCACACCCACTAAGCCCACACCAACATTTTCTTCTCACACTCCTCTTTCTTTTCAACACCCATCGGCCCACTTAGCACTCGATTTTTTTTTTTTTTGTTCTCAACCCATTCTTATCTTTACAGTACCCGAAAGCCTATTGGGCCTGACCAATGGACCTTATTTTCTCTTTTTCTTTTCTTTTACTTGAGCCCATTGCCTATTCTGAACCAACTCTTCTCTTTCCACACCCCACCAATTCCAGTTTACACCAGTTTCTTCTAAAACTCTGTTCTCGACTTTCTGAACCAACTCTTTTCTTTCCATGCCCCCACCAATTCCTATTTACACCCGTTTTCTTTAAAACTCTATGCTCGACTTTCTCCAATTCCTATTTACACCAGTTTCTTCTAAAACTCCATTCTCGGCTTTCTCTTCTCGTCCTCGTCAATTTCTACTTGCATCTCTTTACTCCGCTCTACCAAAAAACAGATTCAATGACCACTTTAGACAGAAATAATTTATTCCAATAAAGAGTCTCCATAATTTTTGTGAAATCAAACATCTGCAAAAGTAAAATACCATATCAAATGCATTTAATTAAATCAAATTCTTTCTTAAAATGAGATAATTCACTCAACATTCTTTGCTCTACTCTACCAAAAAGCAGACAAAAAATAACTTGTTCCAACGAAGAGTCTCCATATTTTGTAAGATCAAACATCAAGAACAGTAAAAAACCATATCAAGTATATCCAACTAAATCAACAATTCCAAGATCATGATTCTCAAAGGAAACAAAGAGCAGATTCATGCGAATGGCAAGAAATTAATTGTTGCTAATTAATCTAACTATAAACAGAACCAGTGAAGAACAAAGAAATTAACGAGGAGTAGAGCATGAAGCATGTTCAATTGCTCACCAATGCTTAAACTGAAATTGGTGGTAATCGTTACCAGAGCATGAGTTCAGATCACAAAATTACACACTATTCGAATAATTAAAATCTTCATTAGAAACTTCAACAAGACCCTGCCATATACCTGAGTCTCTGGCACTTCCTTAATCTTTTAATCTCTTTATCTCTCTATTTCATTGATTCTTTAGATCTTCATAGTTCTCTATTTTTCTCCTTCTCCAGACCTTGAGAACCCTCGCCCTTTTCTTCTTCGGTCGCCCTCTATTCTCTTTCAGTAGCTTTCTCTTTCTTTTCGACTATTCCCTTCTCCTCTCGCTCTCTTTCTCATTCGATTCTCTCTCTAGCTTTCTCTACTCCCTTTGCTTCCTCTCTAGCTCTCTCTGCTCTCCTCTAACAAGTTCCTACTCTTTCTCTATTTCTCCGCTTCCACTCCGCCAAATCCGCGTCACTTCCCACTTTCCTCCAACGAACTCCGCTCTCCGCTTCGCTTCGCGATTCTTCTCTTTTCTTCTTTTTTCTTCTCGCCGCTGTTTTCCCTTTTCTTTTTCTTTTCTCTTATGTTTTTTTTTTCTTTTTCCTTTTCTTGTCAGTTTTCTTTTTTCCACTATTTTCTTTCGTTTTCTTTTCTTTCTTCTTTTCTCGTTTATTTCTTCACTGCCCTCTTTTTTCCTATTTTTTTACTGCTGTTGCTTTTTTCCTTTTTTTTTTTTTTTTTCTTTCTTTCTTCTCTTCTGTCCGCTGTCACTATTTCCTTTCTCTCTTCTTTTTTCTTTTTTTTTTTTTTTCCTTTTCTCATCCTATTTCCTTTTTCTTTTCTTTCTGCTTTTCTCATCTGTTTTCTTTCTTTTTTTCCCTTGCTGTTTCCTTTTCTTTTCTTTCTCTTTTTTTTTTTTCTCGCTGATCCCTTTTCCTTCTTTCTTTTTTTTTTTTTTAAAAAAAAGAACATATATATATATATATATATATATATATATATAAAAGAAAATAAGATGAAATAAAATAATAATAATAATAAAATAAAAACTCAAACAAAATATTCTACAGTCTTCCCCATGTTTTAACGAAATACTGCATCCACAGCAGCCAACATCATTTAGTTATAAATAAGAATTGACAGGCAAACTTAATTTCATTTCATTTTATTTTTTATTTTATGAGTATTCTTATTCCTCCAAGCTAAGGTATGAAACTATCCTTTATTTAAAATAAAGAGCAATAAACAATAATCATTCCACGTGATTATAAGATTTCAAAATTTAAAACAAGCTTAGACAATTTGTTAAGCATGCTCAAGTCAAAATAAAAAATACTATGGTCTTTACCATAATCCGAGGTCATCTTAATTAGACATGTATATAATATAAGCACTTCCCTTGATCATTCAAATATACCTTACTTGGTCAAGTCATTCTCGGAATCATCGTGCTAATTACCATTGCAATATATATATATATATATATATATATATATATATATATATATAACAAACATTGATGCACTACCATGCCCATATTTTCTAACCAAAATTTTTATATATGATAGTACAATTTTCCTTTCATTATGAAAATAGTATGACGTTTAGTTTAAGCTCAGTAATGAATTGGAAAGGGAAAATTAGAATATAAAGATATGGACAATGCGATGATGATTCTTATTGATGCTGGCTTCTGATTGATTCTAAATAGGACTGTTATACTGAAAGACTTTGACTTTGTTCAAAATGCTGATCATTAGGGCATGCAAAGTCTTGAATTAAGCAAATTAAATTCCATTAAACCTGCTGAATAGTCTTACAATTTTAATTGGAATTGAGTTGTCTGTGATAAGATAAGGGAGTCACCCTAATTAATTAAATTATTGGAAATGGTTGTTATGCTGTCACTAACGTATTATAACATTGCAATTATTTTAGATTTAATATTATTCAATGGATTCATTTTCAACATAAAATAATTACAATTTGCTAAGCATTCATATGCTCTATAAATTAAAAGTGTGCAAATGGTTTACACAGTTAGTTACAATGTAGAAAGCAAACCAAAACGTTGAAGAACAAGGTTGTTCCTAATAGTAAGTATTTAGGGTCATTTATGTTGATTTGGGTTTGAATTTATATATATATATAAAATATCTTTACGAGAATTCTATCTCTATTTGAGTTATCTGATTAGTTCAAACCAAATTAATTGTATGATAAGGGATTTGATAACATGTTTCTACTCTAAAATATATATGGATGATATACTCATTAAGAAAGGCTATTGTATTGACTCTACCAACAAAAGAACTAGTATATCTTAAATAACATTAAGCAGGAGCAATACTCCAAGCTTAAATAGACAGATCTATTAGCATTTTAATATATGCACTAGACTTCTTTACAGAGAGCAGAGCGTTTGGTGATTGCTGATTACTGGGTTTTGGCTTGAATCCTTCATCATATCCAAAAGTCTCAGGTTCCTTCTAGAAAACCCTTTTTCCTTTTTTTTTTTTTGTTTTTTTCCTGTTAAACTACTCAATCAGTTCTGTAGATAGATCTTATTTCTTTTCTTCTGAAACAATGAATTCCAATGGAAAATTTAGAACATAAAGATCTGGGTAAAAAAACATAGATAAAGGAATCAAATAATCAAAGTAGTCTCAATTAACAAGGTAATTACTTTTTGTGGGGGTGTGCTGACTTTCAGGTGCTTGATCAAGCGAGAAATGGAGAGAGAAGAAAGTGAAAACGAAAATTTGGTCAATCACCTGGAATTGATGCTAGAAAACGCAGGGCTTCCCGAGGAGTCTTGGGCAAAGGAGCAATGCATTTACAGAGTTCGTCGTCACAAATTTCGCCAACAAAATGAAGCAGCCAGTATTCCACGCATTGTTTCCATTGGCCCTTTTCACCGTGGACACAAGAGGTTGGAAACGATGCAAGAGCTTAAGTTAGGTTATCTTAAGAGCTTTCTTGAAGGGAGTGGCCTAGCATTGGAGTGTTGTATTAGTAAGCTCAAAGAGTGGGAAACAAATATTCGCCGTTGTTATGCAGAGAACATTCAACTAAGCAGTGATGAATTTGTGATGATGATTCTCATTGATGCTGGCTTCATAATTGAGCATTTCATTAGATATTACGATTTGGAGACTTGGGCAAAAAGGGACCCTTTGTTCTTAAAACCATGGCTGGCGGAGGATGTACTTCATGACCTTATCTTAATTGAAAATCAGATTCCTTTCTTTGTCCTTAAACGCATTTTCAAACTTGCATCTGCCGAAGATGATACTGGAAGCTTACCCTCGTTTCTCCATATTACTTTCAAGTACTTTAGCCGATTCAACAAGCAAGATCTACCACCTGATGGTGTGAAATTGCAGCATTTCACTGATCTGCTGAGAACATTTTGCTTACCACCAAGTGAAAGACTACCGAAAAGAGAAATCAATCGGGTGAATTATCTACGTACAACGAGTGAGTTAATGGAGGCAGGTTTGGTGTTTGAGTCCAGTCCAAACAAGTGCTTGCTTGAGTTAGAATTTCAAAAGGGTGTTCTGAGAATGCCATGTTTCGAGGTATCTGACATAACTGAGGTTCTTATGGGGAATATAGCTGCATTTGAGCAAGCTCATTATCCCACTGAAACCTATATTGTTGATTATTTGAAGTTCTTAGGTTTCATGATCAATACAGAGAAAGATGTGGATGCATTAGTTGGTAAAGGAATTATCGCTATCTTATTTGGGGACAGCAATGAAGTGGCAACTATGGTTAGCCTTCTCTCCTCAAATCATAACCAGCAATATATCAACTCTGATTATCTCCATGTCTATGACCACTTGAATAAATTTTATGAGAATCCTCTTCATAAGTACAAGGCAAACTTGATACGTGACTACTTCAGCACACCTCGAAAGACGACAATTTCCATTGCTGTAGTTGTATTACTGCTGCTTATCTTTGTCCAATCCATTTGCTCTGTCCTTTCAGTGTTATAGGGTCAAACGACTTGTGATTTTTACTTTGTATTGATATGGAATGTTGATGTACTCAATATCAAAGCATAAAACATTGGTTTTTTTATTATGGAATAAATGTATGAGCCATTTGAAATGCCTGTTGTGGGATGAGCATATAGGTGAAGGCTGCACGTTATTGCCATAAAGCATGTTCAGGTCATTGTTATCGGAAAAGGGTTTAAAATTGATCCTAAAAATTATATGCAACCATGGTGCTACCAACTAATATTATGACACATAACTTAATTAATTGAAATTTTTATTTATAGCAACTAATTATTTCTTACCAACAAAGAACAAAATTAAATGAGATTCTTTTTTTTTCCCATTTTCCATCGTGCTAACTGATAAATGAGATGGAACTTAGAACAATTAGTGCAACATCTCCCAATAGATACTCAAGTTTTAGAGGTTTAGGTTTATATTTAGGATCTATGACTTATATTTTAGGATTTAGATATTTATGGTTTGAAAATATAAGAATTAGTATTTATATTTAAAGGTTTTAAATTTAAGGTTTAGAATTTATATTTAAAGCTTAAAATTTTAATTTCTTAGAGTTACAAGATTTACAGTTTATATTTAAGATTTACTCTTGTTGTCCCAATTTGATTTTCATTTAAGGTTTTGACACAACAATTAAAAAAGATAATAAATAATTTGGTAAGTAATATAATTTTATAAAATTGTGCTTAGTAAGAAATGTTCTTATTACTCCTTCCATTCCAAGGCACTATTTCATAAGTTTTATATTTAAAAATATAAAGTATTTTGTTCTCAAAAATACCCTTATCAAATGCCCATAATTAAAGTTATATTTTGATTATTTTCTATACATTTGACTGACTCTTGGTTTGTCAAAATACATTAATGAAAGAGAAAAGTCATTGTCTGTATGTATTTTGCTTAACGAAAAAGAACAAAATGTTTTTTTTTTTTTAACACTATTGAATGTTCCTTAGAATATTGAAGGCCAGTTAAAAATAATTTTGTAACACTCCTAAAAAAAATCAGTTGTTATGCCAAACACAGCTGGCATTTTTTTTTTTTATTTTCCTATGATATTTTGATGGCAGATTAAGTATCTATAAAGAGAAGACATTGCTTTGGCTTTAGATGATTATTTGTCTGATTATTTAATGAGCTTTGAACATGTTCACTTAACTTACAAAAATTTAAATAATATAAATTGGAAGGATCAAAGTAGCCTCCTTTCAGGATCTACTTTGCTTTAACTATCAAATTACAACTTGCATGTTTAATATAAAGGCAATAATCAAATGTTAAAGAGAAAGTCCACCTAAATCTAAACCAGTTTTAGAATTGTTAAAGAGAAATATTCTCGGAAAGAGAATTATGTTTCATATGATAACAGCGCATTACAAATTGCTTATGAATCTTGGATAATTTTATATATACGGTTCACACTAGAATTCAACTAGTAATTAAAATTATAATAAGATGATGACTGCTAACTTCTATGGTCCTTCTTAACAATTGTAGTTTTGAGAGGTGTTGACTTTATTTTAAAAGACTTAAAGTTGACGAAATTTTTTTAAAACATATCACTCATTTCTTTCTGATTACAGGACTACTTGAGTGTGGAAACATATTATGATTAGGCGTTTTTCAGTCGGGGAAAACAACGTCAATCATGTATACATGTTCAATCTTAATAACAAAACTTTTATTTGGTATAATTTTTTAGGTATAAAATAAAATGAAAATAAAGACACCAATAACTTCATACGTTGGGTAATGAGCACCAACATAACTGATAATTAGCTTAGAGTTTTTTTTGGAACATTTTGTTGGATATAAAACCATTCTTGAGCCATTGCTTAGCAAATTAATTTTCAGGAGTTAATGGTCTTTCACTTTCTCAATTGAATAAAAGTTTTATGAAGTTGCGTATCAACATGAATAAAGAACTTAAGAATTCAAAAATTGAAAATAAAACTGAAATATTATTCTGATCGATTGGAAATAGACTACAACACGTTGCTTAAATAGGAAAGTTTGTGTCAAGAACATGTTCAAATACAAAGTCAAATTGGAGATAATTAATTCGGATAGATAAGCCATCAATGTAGAGAAACTTCTTTTAATGAATCTGTTGTAAATGGTTGTTAGGGCATCGCAAATGTAATATGATATTAACAATTATTTAGATTACTCTTTTGTTTTTAAACCCGTTTTAATATAAACTAATTACAAGTTGAAGTGTATTCATATGGGCTAGAAAATATAAAAATGATTTATTCAATTAATTACAATGTGAAAATAATCTCAAATCAACACATTCACGAACAAATGGTTCCAAATGTAAAGACTTTCTTCTTAGGCAGTGTGTGAAAACGGGGGGGAAGACTTTATGGTGCTTAGTCTAATATTTAAAAGTTCAGCCAAGGTAAACCATTGGATGTGGCCATGTGAGGAATTTTCACAATATATTCATAAAGAAAAGTAGGTTGTTGTGTACTTCATCTATATGGGTGGAGTAAAAAGGAATAAACCTTATAAGGGATTTATTAGCTTCTATTATTTCATACCAAAAGAGTGTGGGGATACTCCGGGTGTAACCAACAACAAAGGGATTTGTCATTTCACTTGGAATTTGAACCAAAATGAACTTTGAAATTTGGCATCATTGTGATGAAGTCTAAAAGTTTAACCATCTAGCATGTGCAAAAACAGGAAATACACCGAAAAAAGCAATTAATGTTTTGCTTTGATTCTTTTATATTCAAACTTATTAACAATTTAAGGATGTAGAGCTTACTGGGTTGCTCAAATAATTTTGAAATCTTTGCGGTATAATAAGATTGAAAGTTGGTTCCTACTCCAAACTCAATAAAAAATAAATACTTAATTTCTAAGTTTTACCTAACACTTATGGGGGGGGTGTAGGAAAGAGTCTACCCTAAAATAGATATTATGGTATTGACTTTAGAGCTAGTATTGAATCTATTGCTTTTAAATGCCATCGAGGAAAAGGACTACTCCAATTATTTGGCACAACCAGCTTTCTCCAAAAGGTGATTACACAGAGAGCACAGCAGAGATCAACAGTTTCAAGCATTAGAGTTTTCTCCCTCTAAACCCCACACCATCCAAAGATTCCAGGTTCCTTTATTCCTCTTTCTTTCTTGACTACTATAGATCTGTTTCCTTGATAGTTTTGATGCCGCTTAATTTTCTTCGACCAACACTATCTACATTCAATTTTTAAATCTATACTTTTTACTTATTCCTTTGAAAATTTTTCTGTTGAACTCTGAAATTCTGGTTTAACCAGTCAATCAGTTGTACATATAAACATTTTTGTTTGTTTGTTTGTTTGTTTTGTTTTGGTTTTTCTTTTTTGTTTTCCCCCTACTCGAAGCCATAAATTGAATTGAAGATTTATGAGCTAAACTGCTAAAGAACTAGATATTGGAAATAAAATGTGTTTAAGATGTGGATAAAGCAAAGATCGGAGATGCAATAAATTCTGTGACCTGAGCCATGGGTTATATATCTTTTGTTTCTAGATGAGGATTGAGGAATGAGGTATTATGAATTATGAATTCAATCAAAAAGCTTATGGTATTCTATTAAGTGAATATTCAACAATGATTCAGTTATTATATATCTACCCACGAAAGCCCTTCGAAGTACCAAAAAAAAAAAAAAAATCATAGACAATATGCTGAAAATTTTAATTTATTTTTGAAAGTTGGGGTAGAGAAAATTATCCTCTCGGCTGTTAAGTTTAAAAAGATTTGATACTATGTTACAAACTAATTTAATCTATTTTTTAGTCAATTTAATTTATAATTTTAAGTTACTAAGTGAATGCTTAAAAATGATAGTTACTAAATTCGCAATACGTTTTTGCATGTGGTACGGAAAATAGGTATGCAATCCATGACCTCAAAAAATATGATTCAATGGGGGTAGTCTTCTTCGACATACAAGAATATTGATACACTAGGATACATTATAAGTCATATTATCTTGTAATATTTTCATATAGGTTTTGATTCTAGCCCTCCCCCGGGATTTTTTTTTTTTTTTTAAATTGATTAATAAGATATTACAGATGGAGCTATTGAAAGTGTTGGGGATATTTGTGTATACATAAGGGAATGGTAAGTTAGATAATGGTGGAGTGGCTGAGGTGGAAAGAGAATTTAATTAGAGAATTGTGTTTCCATGTGGTCGAGTCTTGTTTATTTATGGTGTGATGGTATTGTATTTATATGATCAACTGATACATGTACAGAATTTACAGATCATTTTATTCTGAAATACAAAAACAACTTCCCTCAACTTTTGTCTCAGTATTTTCTTTCTTTCTCTTGCACTTGCCTTTTACTTTTCATAAAGAGATGATACAAATAATTAGTTTTCTTGTACTGCATCTCTGTTAATGGGCACCCATTTAATAAATTGGAAAATTTGTGTTGAAGGTAGGTACTTCCCCATTGACTTGTAAAATGGTTTTTTTTTATTGGATAATTTTCTTGTATTGCCTCTTTACTAATGTAGTAAAAATAGATATTTTATTATGTTTTATATTCTTGGCCTTTCATTTGTAGGATAATTTTTTTAAAAAAAATTTATTGTAGTTCTTACAGTGCAAAGAATTGGTTATAGCTAGCTAACTTGTTTATGCAATAGCCTTTGAAGTAAATAGATTGAATATTTTGTTAATTGTAACTATTGGTTAAAAATTCATGAATTTATGATGATGTGGAATTATCATTTTTCTTGTTGTAAAGGTTAAAAAGAAAAATTGGCCCCCCTTTTAAGTAGTTTGTGCATCTGTCACATATAAGATTAAAAAAGTTTAGAGAAAGATGAAAAATCAAAAATATTGATTTACTTGTATTTTGAATTGGTACATTAATTAAGATGAAATCCATGCAATCAGTATCGCAAATTAGTACATGTAAATTGATTTGTAATTTGTTAGAAAATAAAGAATCTATTTAACTATGCTAAGAATGACTTAATGTTATATCTAATAAGAAGTAGACTTGTATTTCTTTTACAGGCTGCTTGAATTTAAAAAATGTTAGAACAGAAGACTGATTCATTTGATAACAGAAGTAAACCTGAAGACTTGTGCAAATCTGTAACAGTGATTATAGATAGAGTGACGCTTCCTGAAAAGTGTAGCTTGAATCAGCAATGCATCTACAGAGTACCTCCGAAAATCTGAGAAATAAATCAAGCAGCCTATACGCCTCGTATAGTTTCCATTGGACCCTTTCACCATGGAAGCCATGAGAGATTGGAACCGATGCAACAACTCAAACTAGGTTACCTCAAGAGCTTCGTTGAAAGGACTGAGCTAAACCTGGAGCACTGTTTCAGCAAATTACAAGAGTGGGAAAACAACATCAGACTTTGTTACGGAAAGATCATTGAACAAAAAATTGAAGAAAGAAGTGATGAATTTGTGAAGATGATTTTGATTGATGCTTGCTTCATAATCGAGCATTTTATCAGATACTACTACTTGAATGATGAAGGGTGGGAAGAAAGGGATCCTTTATTCTTAAAACCATGGATCACGGAAGAAGTGACGCATGATTTGATCTTACTTGAAAACCAGCTTCCATTCTTTGTTCTCAAACGAATTTTTAAGCTTGCAACTGCCCAAGCTGATTACCCCTCATTTCTTGAGCTCACTTTCAACTACTTCAAGTTCTTCAACGCGCAAAATCTACGACCAGATGGTGTGATCGTGCAGCATTTTACTGATCTGCTGAGGACATTTCACTTACCACCGCGAGGAAGACTACCAGAGAGATCGGAGCCAGGAGTCATATTGGATCATTTGTATAGTACAAGTGAGCTAGTGGAAGCAGGGTTGGAGTTCAAGGTCAGTAAAAATAATAAGTGCTTACTTGATTTACAATATCATCAAGGTGTTTTGACCATGCCATGCCTTGATATATCTGATATGACTGAGATTCTGATGAGAAATATAGCTGCTTTTGAGCAACGCCATTATCCATCTATGACCTACATCACTGATTACTTGAAGTTCTTAGATTTCCTAATCAATGTTGAGAAAGACGTGGACAAACTAGTTTCTGAGGGAATTATCACCACCTTGTTGGGTGACAGCAAAGAAGTGGCCAAAATGGTTAACCGTCTTTGTAAAAATCTCACCCAGGTGAATTTCAGCTCTTATTACCTAGATCTCAGCGGTAAGTTGAATGCATACTATGAGAATCCAGTCCATAAGTATAAGGCAAACTTGATACATCAGTACTTCAGCACTCCTTGGAAAATTGCAACTTCAAGTGCTGCAATTTTACTACTTCTACTCACCCTTATCCAAACCATTTGTTCTATTCTTTCACTATTATAGGATTAGATGGCTTATACTTTCAATTTTGAATTCATGTCATGTTGATGTACTATGGTTCATTTTTATTATGAAATAAAATTGTTATTTTTGTGCTCCAATCATTCAATTTTATATGTCTCCTTCAAGATTTGATCTCTTCATCAAATCCCTTGTAAAGTCTTTGTTGTATCCTTAACAAGTGTGTTAGTTCACACAATAAATAATAAAGTGAAAATAAAGGTTGTCGTCTCATGGGATTTGTGAATTAAGTATCAATTTCATTCTCTAATCACTATCTACACTTAATAATAAAGTGAAGGATATAACATTTAAATATACAACTAATTCTAAATAAGAAGTTCCTACGGAAGGAATACTATAGATTTTGGATTTCACTTAGAGCTATACAAATAGATTTTTTTTTTTTTGTTACGTAAGAGGATCAAACTCCAAAATACTACCTAAATTTCTCCCCATGAGAATTTTCATTAAGCAATTTCTTTTAAAATCTTTAAAAGTTCAATTCCTTAATTTCGATAAAAAAACTCAATTTCTTGACAAATTAATACTCTTCCTTTAAATTCAACTCTTCAATTCCTTGAAGTAATCAAAGGGCATTAGTCAGCTTTAAAGAATTATAATAACTATGTGATTCATATTTATATATTCACAGCTTTCACAAAAATTACATCAATTAACCCCAGAAGTGATTTTATATAACAGCCTTCTAGTATAAATTATAGATAAAAAGATAATCTTATATAAGTAATTAATTTATAAAAAGCATTAAGTAGAAAATTGATTGCTCAAGGAAGTCAAATATATATATAACTGAATGAATGAAAAACTCAAACCTTCTCTATTAATCCCTAGACTTAATGTTAGGGTCTTCCTTAGTGTTCCTTATCTTAGGAGGAACCTAAATGAGAAAAAAGATATTGACAACCAAGTTAGAGAATCTTTAGATCAATGGTTGATCTAGCGTAGCTTTAGTTCTCATGTGGGCCCTATATCTCACCCACTCTTCATCGGCCCAGGCATTGACTTGGATTACCACATCATAGGATTATTGGTTCAACAATAGTAGATCAATTTGCATAAGTTTTTAAAAATAATAATGCATATAATAAAAAAATTATATATTTGACTTTTTAAGAGTAATTTCTTAAAATATTTTTAAACTCAATGAATATAGACAAAATTCGGGCTAAAGTACATTAAAAAAATGTAAAAATATAAATTATTTACCAAGAAACTATAGTTTAGAAATTATTCATCAAAATAATGAAACAAACTTAATAATAAAGCATCCCTAATCTAAAATAGGAAAATGACAATAACAAAACAGAAAATAATTGATAGTCTAAAATGGAATAAAAGGCCAACATGAGATAAGCCCAAATCCTAATTCCTAATTAATGAAACACTAGTTATACAATAGCCTATTTTACATTCCCATGTTAGAAGAACTCTCCCTTAGAGACTTGAAAAGAAGTAGTAATTCAAAAGAGCAAAATCCAATTGACCAAAAGCATCCACAATATGGCCAATATAGCAGCAGAAATAGGGCCTTGGTAAAGTGTTAAATTCTCTGCACAAATCAACTAGAGCATACTAGAGCACTCGGCCTTAACATGACATTGTTTTCTTCCAAAGTGTTTAATACATTGCATACTAGAGCACTCGGCCTTCCTATTATTTTCACACTATGGAGCCTTACTTTAATGACCATATTGTTGGGCATTTTTCCATCCTTAACTTTTAGCGTTTAGTTTCTTTGTCAATCACGTATATATGTTGAATCTTAATAACAAAATACAATTTATTAGATACTCCCTCCATTTCTTTTTATCGGTTACTTTGAAAGAAATTTTTTATTTATTTATTTATTATTTTACAAGTTTAAAGTAACATTAATTGTTATTTTTTCAATTATATCTTTATTATTTTTAATTAGTCTTTATAACTTTTTTATCAATTATTCTCATTCTTATTCATAATAAATTAAAGATTGTATTAATTATATTTTTTAATTTGTGTGTAACCATAAATAACAAATAAAAATGAACGGAAGGAGTATAAAACAAAATGAAAATAAGAAACCACAACAATTTCATATGTTGGGTAATGAGACCAACATAACTGATAATTAGATTAAAGTTTTATGGAAAATGTCAATTTCAGCCCTAAGGACCGAAGATGAGAAAACATATCTCATTTAATGCTTTTTATTATTGATCAATTACAAATATTTAGGTAAACAGTGATTAATACGGTCAGATAATTAATAATTATTTAATGTAATTAATGTAAGTCTTAATTTTTTCGGTGAGAATTTTAAGATTTATAATTTATTATTTGGGATTTAAAAAAATTATTATTTAGAGTTTAGGGTGTAATTTTAAGGTTTGTTTGATATGCATAAATTTGAGAGATAAGACATTACAAAAGTAATTATTCCTTGTTTGATTTTATAAATGTTTTAAGATCATTTTTAGTGGGGTTCTATAGAAGTTGTATATAGTAAAATTTTAGTTGCATAATGAGTTATATGACTAGAGAGTAATTATATGGAAGAGAGAGAATTTTATGAATTCTATAACTATGAAATGTTACATAAAGGAAAATGGTCTAAAAAAGTGAACTCACTATTATAATGCAAGTGACAAAGAAAGAGAAAAAAAAAAAACAAAAACAAAAAGGAAGAGAGAGAATTTGAAAGAAATATAATGATTTATAGAACTCATTATTGATAATTGTATAAATAGATAAAAAAAAAATTATTTAAATTATATAAAATAAAAAGATTATGTGTAATGGTAGAGTTCACAAAAATCAATAAAAAATTAAATTATACAACTCATGAGAATATCAGAACTAAAAATACTAAAGTACCAAACAAAACTCATAATTTTTGTTTTTCTCTAAATCAAAGGACAAAGTTTTACCCACAGTATAAAAGTATGAAAAGACAAATTTAACCATTTTCCTTCCCACCCTACCAAACACATACCATCACCAACCCCATATTGCTGGCCTCCACAAGTTATGACACCACCTCGTCGGAACCTCTATAATCTATTTTCCGTTGCCGGAGACCGCATCCTCTAGTATTTTTATTTTCTATTTATCATTAATGCGTGGTTCTCTAATTACATATACACGAGAATTTTATTAATTTAATTTTTAATTAAAACTACACATAAAAATATTAATTCTCAACTATTTTTCAGTATTGATATTCATATATTATTTTATTTTTTTCAAAAAAATTAAAGCTATATTCAATGAAAAATAAATAATACATTATATAAAGGATATTATAGTAAATTTTGTATTATTATAGAATAATTTTTTTTTATCATGTACATTAACTAGCAAATAGTGAATGAGACAACTCTTTGCAAAATCAAGAGCTAAATTTCTTACCACTTGATGATTCTTTAATCTCATTGATAGCTTTGGCATATTTCCTAGCCCCTTTTTGATTCTTTAAACACATTCTCACTTTGATAGAGATAGCACCCAACAAATACACACAAAAGGAGGCTGTTTTTGTTGTAATTACCACATCCTAAGAGATATACCTTCGAGGCCAACAAATACACACATAATAAGCTCAAAACAAAAAAAAAAAAAAATGGATTTTAATATGAAAATATGTCGTTGTCAAAGGCGCATAGAGAAACTAGCCAAAAGAAAAGAGATCAACGGACTTGAAGAAGAGATAGAATTTTAAATAGTTGTTTCAAGTAACTCTTGATAAAGTTAGCTAGGATTTCTAAAACTATTATCGATTTATAGAGATGGAGCTTCAAAGGTTACAAAGTAGTGGAAGATGAGAACTTTCAATCCCAATAGACAATAGTTATTCTCTAAACCACTATCTAAAATCTTTTGTGCTTCTTCATATACAACAGTTATAATCAAAGCGATGTGTAAAACCCTATGTTCTTTCTATAGACAATAGTTTTTAGATTAATCGTTGTCATGAATCTTTTTTTTTTTTTTTTTAAACAGCACTTATCTCCTTTTTGTTATAAAAAAATGTATTGTTAAAAATCTTTCATGGTATAGTGCAACCAAATATTAGTCTTAATTAGCCTCGCTATAAATCAAGAAAAGTATATAATGTCTACATAACATCACACGAAAACATTAGGAATGGCCTAAACTGTCACTTTAGGAGGGATTTTGGATGAGAAGGTTGGAGTTTTATGGGAATAGGGTGATAAGAGTAGTTTTACTCCGTGTGTAACTGAATGAACAACTGCCATCTCCAATCTGTTAGAGTTTGTTATTCTGTTATTGCAAGTGTAACTTGTAGAGAAAGTATCTAGAACAAGTGAAGAACTATATATAGGTGTGTAGCATCTTGTAAAGTGTTCAAGTTTCATTTCTGATGTAATAACATACTTCTTCATTCTCTCTGTCAAAACACCATTCTTCTTCTCCTCTTTCTCTCTTTCATGGTATCAAGAGCCTCAAATGGCTTCTCTGCTAATGCTCGGTCAGTCGTTGACTGTGAAGTTAGATCGGAGCAATTATCTTGTGTGGAGAAACCATATCCTTAATGTCGTCATAGCAAATGGCTTCGAAGAAATCTCGGATAGATCCATGCCATGTCCAAAAAAATACTTGCAAGATGATGAAGAAGATCACCTATCTTTGAATTCTGACTATGTTCTTTGGAATAGACAGAACAGATTGGTCTGAGCTGGATATATTCTTCTCTTTCAGAAACAATTATGGCCCAGATACTCTCCTGCACTACTGCTAATCAAATCTAAAAAGTACTACAAGATAGCTTTGCATGTTCTTCTAAGGCAAAGATCATGGAGTTAAGGCTTCAATTGCAAACAACCAAGAAGTTGAGTCTTGGAATGTAGGACTACATCCTGAAAATTCACAATATATGTGATAATCTGAGAGCTATAGCGGAAACTATAACCAATGATGATCAAGTTATGGTCATTCTTGGAAGACTTGGACCTAAATACAATCCAATTGTTGCCTCAATAAGTTTTGAGTCATTGTCTGTGGAAACACTGCAAAGCCATCTACTCATGTTTGAAGAAAGACTTGAAAGACATAAGTCTATAGATGATCAAATAGTAATGCAAGTTAATGCTACACAATTCAGTCAAGGCAAAGGAAAGAAAAGGTTTAATCTAAATTTCTCCAATATTCCTCAAGGAAATTCACAAAGATCTGGGAATTCAGTGTTGTTCCAAGTCAGAGAGAAACCCAGAAATCAGTTTCGATCCAAGAACTCAAACAAGTCTATTTGTCAAATCTACCAAAAACCTGGACATGTTGCTTATGATTGCTGCCATAGATTTGATGATGCTTTTCAACCAAGGAGTACAGAAGGCAATACTAATCAAATAGCTGCTCAAGCCTTTGTAACTACTTCTGATCAGTTAGAAAATACTTCTTGATTTCTTGATACAGGAGCCACCCATCATGTGACTGCTGATATTGCCAACCTCAATCTGTATAATTCATTTACAGGAGAGGATAAAGTGATGGTTGGAAATGGTAAGAAACTAGATGTTAAAAATATTGGCACATCTTACATTTCTTCAAATCACAAAACTCTTATGCTTAATTAAGTTCTGCATGTTCCTAGAATCACAGTAAATCTGGTTAGTGTGCAACGTTTATGTCAAGATAATAATGCCTTTGTGGAATTTTATCCTTACTGTTTCTGTGTTAACAATATGAAAACAGGAAGGAAAATTTTAAGAGGCAAACTTGATCAAGGCCTTTACAGAATCACTTCCACAATGTCTGCTCCCTCACAAGGGTATTCACATGCTCCCTTCACCTATCAAGTGTTTGCTGTTTCAGACAATAAAGCTGCTCCAAAGTTTCAACTATGGCATAACAAATTGGGACATGCCTCATTAGAAATCATCAATAGAATACTTCATAAATGTAATATTTCTCCTATTTCTTCCAATCTCTCATCACTTTGTAGCTCATGTCAAATAGCTAAGAGCCATCGCTTATTGTTTGTAACATCTGAGTATAAAGCAATAAAGCCTTTTGATATTGTACACATGGATTTATGGGGATCACCTCATTCTGTCTCATCTAATGGAGCTACCTATTTGTTGTTAATTGTTGATAATTATAGCAGATATTCTTGGATTTATCTTCTGCAAAACAAAAGCCAAACTCTAACTATGTTTCAATCATTTTTAGCCATGGTTGAAAGACAATTCAATTACCAAGTTAAGTGTATTCAATCTGATGGTGGAGAGGAATTCTCTATATTTGCTGAATTGGTTAAGTAGCTAGGCATTATCATAGATTTTCTTGTCCATATACTCCATAACATAATGGTACAGTAGAGAGAAAGAACCGTCATGTGGTGGAAATGGGATTATCATTGTTGTCTACTGCTCATATGCCCACAAGGTATTGGAATTTTGCTTTGCCAGTTGCAGTTTACTTAATCAATAGATTGCCTACCCAGTATTGGATTATCATACTCCATATGAGTTGTTACATGGCAAAACTCCAGACATAACACATTTAAAGACTTTTGGTTGCTTGTGTTTCCCTTGGCTACGTCCATACAAAAAATTTAAACTGAAAAATAGGTCTACTGTGTGTTGTTTTGTGGGATACAACTCAAAACACAAAGGTTTGCTCTGCTTAGACATGGAATTGAAAAGAATTTATGTCTCTAGACATGTGGCTTTTGCTGAAACTATTTTTCCTTTTCACAAGACTTTATCACTGGCTTCTGACATGAATGATGCTACTGTCACACCTCTAGCTCCTGCTATACCATCTCTAATACTTACTAATAATGCATATGATATAGACTCAATTCATCTGTCTGATGATAATTCTATTCATACTGCTTCTCCTTTGGTGACACATATTAATGATATAGAACCAATAGCTTCTGTAACTCCTAATAGTTCCACTTTGTTACCAAAACCTGTGCCACAAAATCAATCTCCTACTATCCCTAAAATGATGGTCACACGCAGTCAAAATGGTATTTTTAAACTAAAAGTGTTTACTTCTCAATATCAGTTACAGTCAAAAGAACCAAGTGCTTATATTCAAGCAAGCAAGTCTAAGTGTTGGGTTCAAGCCATGGAAGCTGAAGTTATAGCCTTGCAATAGAACCACACTTGGGATTTGGTGCCTTACCTTAAAGACAAAAATGTTGTGGATAATAAATGGGTTTATAAGATTAAATATAAGCCTGATGGAGCTATAGAACTATACAAGGCAAGGTTGGTAGCCCAAGGATTCACTCAATCTTATGGTATTGACTATTTTGAAACTTAATAGTCCAGTTGTGAAACCTGCCACTATAAGGTTGATTTTAACCTTAGCCTATTCCAAGGGTTGGCCACTCTGATAGCTAGATGTGAATAATGTATTCCTTAATGGGGAACTACAAGAAGAAGTGTATATGGTTCAGCCAAGAGGTTTGAGCATCCTAATTTTCCAAAACATGTGTGCAAACTCAAGAAAGCCTTGTATGGACTAAAGCAAGCACCTAGAGCTTAGTTTACAAAGCTTAAAAACACCCTACTTGAGTGGGGATTTGTCTGTACTACTTCTGATTCATCTCTATTTGTTTTCAAACAGTAGCATACTATACTTTATCTTCTTGTCTATGTTGATCATATTATACTCACAGGGTCCAATTCTTTGTTGATTCAGCAGTTAATTTGCTCTTTAAAATCACAGATTTTCCTTAAAGGATCTTGGAACTCTTCATTATTTCCTTGGAGTTGAAGTTCATTGGTCTTCCAAAGGGCTGCATCTTTCTCAAACAAAGTACATCACTAATTTGATTCACAAGGCTGGTCTTGATTCAGCTAAACCTGCCATTACACCCATGATAAGCTCCTTTACTCTCTCCAAGTTTGATGGAACTCCTCTTGATAATTCAACTAAATATAGAAGAATTGTTAGAGCCTTGCAATACTGCACCATTACTCGACCTGACATTGCATTTTTAGTAAACAAGTTCTGTCAATTCATGCATTCCCCCACACATTCTCATATGCAAGCAGTAAAGTGTTTACTCAAGTATGTGAAAGGCATTATTTCTCATGGACTACTTCTCCCTAAACTATCTTGCTTTCAATTGGTGGCATTCTCTGATTTAGATTGGGCAAGATGTCCAGATGACAGGAGGAGTACAAGTGGCTATTATATACTTTTTGGTGGCAGTCCAATCTCATGGTCCTCTAGCGAGCAATGAGTTGTAGCTAGATCAAGCACTGAAGCTGAATATCGTGCCTTAGCAAATTGCTCCTCTGAGTTACAATGGTTACAATCCTTACTTAAGGAGATTCATATATCTCAAGCTGCAGCTCATGTGCTTCTCTGTGATAACCTCTCAGTAACTTTCTTGGCCAATAACCTTGTTCTTCATGCTCGCACCAAGCATATAAAGATTGATTATCATTTCATTCGGGAGAAAGTGATATCTAAGGCACTCAGGCTATGTCATGTTCCAGCTATGGATCAAACAGCTAATATTTTGACTAAACCACTTTCAACCAAACTTTTTCTGGCAAATCGCAGCAAACTCATGGTGCTACCCCATACACCATGTGTTTGAGGGAGAGTGATAAGAGTAGTTTCACTCCTTGTGTAACTGATTGAACAGCTGCCATCCCCAATCTGTTAGAGTTTGTTATTCTGTTATTGCAAGTGTAACTTGTAGAGAAAGTATCTAGAACAAGTGAAGAACTATATATAGGCGTGTAGCATCTTGTAAAGTGTTCAAGTTTCATTTCTGATGTAATAACGTACTTCTTCATTCTCTCTGTCAAAACACCATTCTTCTTCTCCTCTTTCTCTCTTTCATAGGGAAGGTTGAATGGACTACTAAGATCAAAGATAAAATGATTGGCCTGGATTTTTCACTAAGAACTTAAATTGAAGTGGCATCGTTTTTACGGATCAGTAAGTGATCAATAGACAAGCTAGACACAGGATTATACTCTTCCAAAATTGTCCTTGTGGTTGTTCTCGACTTTGAGTTTGGGTCTCAAGTCTTCTCCATCTTCACCTAATCTGAATTAGTTGATCCTTGGATTTTGGTTCAGTTGATATTGGGTCTCCATTTGTTAATGCTTGTTTCCATTAGGTAAAATAAAAATTCCTTAAAAAATCAATCACATTCTGGAAGTCTAAGGCTCATACAATTAAAAAAATCAACAACCATTATGAAATTTCTAAAGTTATAGCAGGTAAAGGTCCCAAATACAATTTAAGACGGTGATGTAAAATGAGTAGTTAGAATTTAGGGTCATTTTTATTTGGACTTTTATTAGGTTTTGTTATTAGGGTTTTTTTATTATTATTTGAGGCTTTTATTTTATATTGGGTTATTTTATTCTAGCCCTAAAATAAAATTATTTTAGTATTTTGGGTGTTTGGTTATTTTGTCTATAAACAAGTTTTTTTATTCATTTAAAAAAACCTTTTGTTGCATCTTCAATATTATTTATTATTTTCTTTTAAGAGCATCTAAACCAGAGTGAAAGAAGTACTTTGTTCTAAAAGAATGCTTTAGATTTATTTTTAGAAAATTACCTTGTCTAAATAATATTTTAAGGTTTTTCTTTCTTCCTCCTATTGTTTTACAGCAATTTAGCCTCCATTTTACATTAGATAGTCTCCAATATATAATAAAATATATCTTGATAAATTTCAAAGATATCCTAAACCGGAATCTACTTACACAAGAAATCATATTTTCCCAAATCAACCTAGACAAGCATGAGTGGTGTGCCCAAAAATGATGTTCTGTTGTGAAACACTGCCTTGCATGGACAAAAATTGCCAAAGGCATGCCCATGTCTTGACATATAGAACCTTCATCAACGTGATATTGAGGACAAAAAAGTGTTCAAGACATATTCTCACATAAAGGATGTACGTATTAAAAATTATATAAAATGTATTTCTTTCACAAAGTTATCATTAGATTTAGATGGAGGCCGGTGGAAGAGTATAATTGTTAATGAAATTTTGTAATATTTAAAAGACATTAATTTCGAAATATTTGGAAGATCTAGACTTTATCTTACATGCCTCCCCGTCCAATGAGGAAAGTCTTCTCATTTTACATATCTTTAACAAGTTGTTCAAAGGACTGCAAACAAACAGCCTAAATTTTTTATTAGACATCATCACGTACGGCCCCACTTATAGTGTTAATGCAAGATTGACTTCATTGCCCAATATATGTTAAAGAAGCTTGACTTCATCTTAAAAACGTTAATGCATGTAAAGTCGTCTATTTATATTTGTTTTCTTTTTTTTTAAAATCTTTTTGAGTAGAATGAGCATAAAATAATGAAAAATGATAGTTACACGCCCAATATTGTATATCTTAAATGTATTCCTCATTTATTAAGTTGTATTACAGGAAAAAAAATAAAAATATATAATATATAAAATATATGTGAATAGATATACAAACAGCATACCTCTAAATTAATAGCAACACACGCCCGCGAAGTTGTATGATTGGGATCCAGTCATATTGCTATTTGATATGATGTCATGCTAGTTAAATCTTGACCCTTAATTTTATCAGCATGATAATGCCATGTCACCGTTCCAAAATATACAATTTCCGGCCTTTTTCTCTCCCACGAATAGTGGCTTCGTCATTAATCTTCAGCATTCAATCGTGTAAAAAATGAAGGAAAAAATAATTATTGTGTTTTGATTTAAACACCACAAACTACTTCGCCATTAATAATTTTAGATTATAATTCAGTTTTAAAGATATGAAAGAGAATGGTTCCTTTTCATCCAAATCCAATTCACATGCAAATTCAACTTGTAAAATTATTATAAGATGGTCATGGTTGGTGGCTTATCTATGGTTAATTCTTAAAAATATTTGTATTATTAATAAACGACCTAATATTCGTAGTATTATCTATGGTCATCGTCACCTAATATTAATAAATGACCTTGACTCCATCTTAAAACTACATTGCAAGCAAAATGTGCGCTGTCATTATCTCGGCGGCGCCAACTACGGTGGTAAACATGATAGACATCATCATCCAATATTAAACAATCTTGACTTCATCATAAGTTGTTGTTAAGAATGATGAATTTTTTTGTGTTGTTGAGATTTTAACCGTCAAGATTTAACTAACTTGGGATTGTCGTTTTAAAAGCGAAACGAGTGGATCCAAATATTAATTCCCTTCAAATAATCACAACTTGTTTAATATAAGGACTTATACGGAGAAATTCTTTCAGGACAAACAATAAACGAGCCACTGTTCTAGATGATCTATAAGTTTTAGAAGACGGACACAATTCTGATTTCATTCTATGCTCTATTCTATTAAATAAGTTTCTATGTTTGGTAGAGAAAAAGAAAAGACATGGACTAGTCATCCCATTCCAAGCCTAGTTCCACGGAAGTAGAAATCAACATTTGCTTATTCCACACTAGAGATGGAAAGAAGTCTACAAGAGTTGAGTTTAAACTTAAGTAAAATTTAATGAGTTAAATCTCACTTATTTGTATATTTTTCTTAGTTTAAGTTCGATTTATTCTAAGTTTAATAGTTAAATAAGATTACAAGTTAAGTTTAATTAACCAATTAAATTAAATATTTTAGGCTCATATGCACTAAATAAATAAAATATGCTAAAATTATAAAATCATGTTCACTTAACAAAATAAACAAATTAATATTCTAAATTATCAAAAAGTAAATAACAGTCCATTAATACTTAGCAAATTCTTGCTAATGTCAACTAAACAACTAGGTCAAAGACTAATTTTAACCATGATATACTACAAATAGAACATAACATAATAAATATAAAGTTTTACTAATGAGTCAGTGATGTTTGTGCCAAACATGTTATTTTGGGGCTATATTTTATTTCTTACTCTCCAAATTTATTAACGTGTTGTTTGTTCTTAATGCATTCTGTGAATATTTTGGTTATTTACATTGTTTGTTTTGAATTTTAGTGTTTATTTAACTTAGCATTTTATTTTCTTCTCTTAGGTTTTCTTAAAAGAAGGTTCTCTAAAATTAAATTTTGCATGACTAAAATGGAGAGAATAGAAGTTTTAAAGAGTTGAGAAATGAAGAAGCAACAAGGACTCCAAATATGAGAGCTGGGGCTTTTTTATAATGAAGATAGGCTAAGCTTGCATGACTAATGAGCTAAGGCCCATTGGAAAAAATTGCAATGAGTAAGCGGGCAGCACGTGAAAGACAAGGGGGAGGGATTTCTTTAGTCATGAAGACGGAGGGAAATTTGACACACGGAGTGCATATGGAACCAGAAACGTGAGCTGCGCACTACACAGAGGGTCACGAAGTGAAGGCAGAAGTGCAGTGGTTCAGTCAAGCAGCCGAAAAACTGTCTGGGTTCTCCAATTGGGTGATATTGGCTTCTGTGCTTGCTACCTTTTTTCTTATTTTTTTGCTCCCTTGTAATGGATTGTTAGACTCATTTAGCCAATGTTTGATATAGTTTGATTATGATAAACTTTTAACTTGGATATGTTATTTTATGAACAATTTTTATTATTGAGTTGTGATTACTGTTCTTATTGCTTTGGATGTTTGACCACCATTCAATTGATTAGTTGGACCAACTTGTTTCTAGGAATAGTGCAATTTAGAGATGTCTTACATAATTTCAACCATGAATTAAGTTAATCTAGGAATAGATACTGATTTGTGTGATTTTCCTTTAATTTTCATGAAGCTTAATCACTTAGAGCTTATTAATTTGTACAAAAGAATTAGGCAAGTTAGGGAAACTAAATTAGATTGATTTTTTGAGGAATTGAGTTTTAATTAATTAAGAGAATTTAATTATCAATGTAAGAATTGAGATTAAAATAACAATGTCCAAGGAGATTCAAAAGGTGCGTTGTCTATGAAGTACCCGGATTCATAATTAAATGAAGTCAAGACCTTATTGCTTTTAGTATAGCATTACTTTTAATTTCACAAATTTAAAGTAATTTAGAAATTTTAGTTTTTAAGTTGTTTAATTACTTTCATTTAAATTTCTAGTCATCGATTTGAGCTGCCTTTGATCTAATTATCATTCCATCCAATTAGAATTTTTCTTAGTGAATTGATTTTTGTTGAACATCAATCTTTATGGATGATACTTTCTTTTGTTACTTTATTACTTGTCAGATATGGTATATTTGCTGATAATCCATCAGTCAACTCATGTAGATGAGTTGAATTTATAAAAACTAAATGTTTGCACATTCAATAAATAAGTTAAAATTTGAGGCTTAAGCCTAACTTATCTCCATCTATCTCCATTCCACATTTTATTTCATGTAATTAATGTATATTGGAACAACACATAAGTTTTTTTAACTTACCATTTTTAATTATACCCCCCTTACGTCCTATTTAAGAATTTCAAAGCTCTATTAAGATTGTAGGATATTTCCAATTTGATTCTTTCGTTAAATCAAAAAAATTAAAAATAGCCAACTCATCTCACTTTTAATAACATTATATATAAAATGAAATAAAAGGAACTAAATAAGGCTATAATACAGTCAATGTATCATATAGATTAATGAATTCTTAATTTTTTATGTAATAATTTTAAACAACTAAAAATGTAGGATGAAGGAATTAGTATTTTGTCTTATCTTTAAAAGAGAGAAACAGACATTATTGTCATTAACACGAATCATGATTCTATTCCACATTCCATTTCCTTAGCTACCATATAAACCATGTGATGGATGAGTCATTTCATTAACATCCATATTCCTATCAAATAGATTTTCACTCTGTATAGCAAATCAACGAGCTCTTAAAGACTTTACAACTTGTGTATCTTTCCTTTTATCTATGGAGTGTAATTAAGTTCAATTTGTGAGGTTACTAGAGATCACGACTGGTGTGGTTTCTATCTATAGTCATTCTTAATAATTTTTTAATATTAAAATACATAGAACTTTTTTTTCAACGCCCGTCTAAATAAAAAAAGTATCTGTTACCTTGGATGTGAAACCCCAACAAGTGGTAAAAATAAAAATAGACATCATCACCCCATATGAAATAGCCATGACTTTATCTTAAAACGTCAATAGAGCAAAGTCTTCTTTTTATATTTGTTTATGTTACATCTCGCAGAGAAGAAAGATCATAAATAGGGGCAAAAACTGATTTGAGCTCATACATTGTTAGAGTTTTAGATATATCTGTCCTTGGTTGAGTTAAGCTACCCTCTAAAATGGCCAACACTTCTTCGAGTTCAGGATTTCGGTTGGTTTCTCTGAAAATTCCCAGTTTGATCGATGAGAGTGTCAAGAGGCAAGTTCAGCAAACCCATAAAAGAACTGGTTACACTGAGCTGCTTCGTCAACCACACCTTGTCACCATCCAGAAGATCCTCAAGCCAGCAACCATTTTGGTTGATTCAATATTGCTGGTAAGCAATATATATATGTATGTATGTATGTATTTCTAGGAACTTTGTTGTAGTTTAAAATTTAATAATATTGGTCAAAATAGTGATGCTATTAAGGTAATGTTTATACCCATAATATCTGTCTATGTATATATCATTTTCAGCTTGATGATGATTCTTAATTTCCAATTCATACATGCAGGACAAGAAAGAACCAGAAAAAAGGATTGGTTTAGAGCTCTCTGGTCCTCTGGAGTTGAATTCAGCATTATCAGAGCTAGAATGGGCGCGTTATTTTTACTTTTTCCTTGAATGGGTACCTTTCTACGTCCCACAAGGCTAATGTTAATATTTGCATGCATTTGTGCCCTCCTTACAATTTTGCACCTCTTCATATACATAGCATTGTTATCTGAATTCAATTAATTCATTCTACCAGAAGTTGATATTGCACATGCACCTTCTTAAACTACTTATATATAGTGAATTATTTGATGAACTGTAATTTTGATCCCTTGGTATCTACTATATCTAGATTTCAGGGATATATGAAGGTAAGATGTGAGGGGTATTAGGACTTTATTGGTATGATAATCCAATTAATCATTTATATTCTAAGGAATATGTATCAATTGTGATGTACATATTATTTTAATCCAATACAATTCTATGTTGTTCTATGCTGTTGTTGTTGTTATTAGAATAGCTCTCATTAATATGATATTTTCTAAGTTATATAAGAGAATAGAATAGGATTTCAACTTTTGTATATTAGTGAAATCATGGGCGCTAATAGGTAAAATTTTTGTAATCGAACTGGGGAATCTAAGATAGAATGGGATACAAAATTACAAAGTAAATATTTCGATATACCTTATTTTAAAAGATTTAGATTGATCTCTACCTCTCTTGCAACTAATTAATGTGCTAATTGTTGGATATAAAACTACTTTTCATCCTTCACCCAAAAATTCAAGATTTTTTTATAAGACAGTTTCTTGATATATTAATATTAAGAGTCTATTTTATCAATCGGTTAAGAGATTAAATTTTGTATCCTTACTTTCTCAAGTAAATTAGAAGTTCAGACATAAGATATAACTGAACTTATGCTTTGTTCATCTTTTAAGCATTATTGAGTTGAGTCTTCATTTAATAATTTAAACTTTTGGGTTCACACTAGTGTGTTAGCTAGTGTATGAAATATGAGTTTAATCAAATATAAATATTTGAATTCTAACAGACAGTATTTGTTTGTTAGATGGAAGAGATCACAGACAAAACAGGGAAAATGCTTGAAGAGATAAATATTCACCTATTGTCAATGGATGTACTTCATAAAATTGGATCAGGCTTAACGTGGGATGCAAAGGCAATAAAGATCATAGGTTCTTTTGTTTTCAAATATGTGGAATTCTTCGTGTTCTTGCTGCGTGGTCCGGACACACCACTAAGTGAATTTGAATCATCAGTGGTGGCCTTGAAGGAAAACCCTGTTTCTCTTGCTGGCTCCCAACTTGAGAAATTTCAAAATCAGATTGATCAGCTTAACAGTGTGATCAAGATCACATTGGAAATGATCGAAGACATCTGTGACTTAACGTTGCTGTCTGACACAGAACATATGGTTGCTAGCAGTATTCAAATTAATGTGCCCATGGAAAATGGGTAAGTTCCTATTCCTTTCAATATTCAATAATCAGCAATTGGTCTTATTTAGTTTAAATAATGCTCGTGTGTATTATATATAGCGATGAGGCACTGGACTTTTCCCACCTAGTTTCTAATCTCAGCTACATCCTTAACGACCTCAAGCACCAGAAAACAATTCACAAATCACAACTAGGTCAGTATATTTATTTGTATACATTTTTGTATATGTATATTCATATATGACCTGTTATTATAATTTAAACTGAATCAAATGTCTTTTTGTGTATATATAGTACCTTATATAAGTTTTTAAAACCATCAATAATTATTTAATCTATACAGAGGAGATGGAGGCTCATATGATGGCTAATGAACTGTTCAAAGAGAGCTTTCGTAATGTCAAAAGGCTATATGACATCCCTACTGGAATCTCAGATGTTATGACGATGTTCTTACACTCTAATGATTCTAAGCAATCAGTCTTTGATGGTTCTACAAAGTCAAGGTTGGTCAATTTAGTACAAAGTAAAAGTGGATAAGTCATTTTATTTGCCCATACTTAATGTATATGGTCTTCTGGATATATGAGCATATTGATCTAGAATTAGTGTCAAACAATTGATGTGAACAACATTATTACAGTTGAAATTTCAGTATCTAAACTCATAAACAAACTATTTTTATCAATTAGATCATTGAATAGTTGAAATTAAGGTATTTAAAATCATAAACAAACGATTTTTATCAATCAGATCATTGAATAATGTTATGTTACGACACCATCATTCACATCAAAGGAGAAGAATATAATTTGTTCATTTTGAGGGAAATTTGTAATACTTCAAAAATTGCTTGGGGCTTTTGTAATAAATTGCATAACCCATGTATCCTGATTATTTTGTTTTTCTGCAACAGGTTGACTTAGAGGAGCTAAATGGGAAAGGATTAGTTTTGTTTATTTCAGACCTAGATGTATCCACGGAGAAGATTGAAAATCTACAAGGAAATAAGAGAAGAAGATTACTATAAGATTGTGTGGATTCCGTTTGTGCTAACATGGACTGAAGAGCTTAGGCATAAATTTAAAATTTTAAAATCCAAGATGCCATGGTATATAGCATGCTATGATTCACCGATTTCAGGTCTCTGGTACATAAAGGGACGCTGGTTCACAGGAAGTCGACCTGCTGGAGTTCTTGTTGATCCATCTAAGGATTACCCATATGCAAATTCTGGTGCCATTGATAAACTGATGATCAGTAAACGAAAGAAGGGGTTCCCCTCGAAAAGCTTGGAGATTAGATATGGTTAGTAATTTCATCAATTACATGCATTCATAGATAATCAGTTCAGCTTATTGTTACTTATTGCTTGCTTTGATATGTCTTTGACTATTAATTTTACACATAAGGAAGAAAATAAACCACATTTTTTGTAATTGAAAATTTTGGAAGCTATCACTTGAATCTCTAGCTAGTTTTTTTTTTCCATTTGTGTTACAATTTATGTTCCATTCAACTATTTGTTCTCTATGGATTAAAGTGACATTAAACAATAATTCAGGAACTGAAATGACACTTCTAAAGGTTTTTCAAGGATTAAAATAGAGGAAAAAATATGCCATTGATATTTTAATTCATCCATAAATTATAACTCAGTAACTTTAATTGAGATCTATGAGTTAAAAATTACAATTTCTACTCGTATATCTAATTAATTCAATATAATGCATAGTTTACCTTAATTTGGATACGAATGATTTGAATGAATAACGTCCAAGATGCACTTTTTTTAAAAAAAGTTTTACTGAACTTAAATTTTAGGAAAACATTCATATAAAAAAAACCAAAATGGAAAGCATTAGCTTTATTTTGACACCGCAGAATTGTATGTGACTAAAATTCTGTGTTCTTGTAGATGGACCTCACTATGCTGCGCCGACAGCTCATGCTGATCTGCATAAAGGTTATAAGACCGGTGCCCATACTAAAAAGAATAGTCCGCACCAGAAAAAACCTGCAAGTGGATTCCAAGGTTTAAGTCATAAGAAGATCAAAGGAGGTAGTTATCACAATCATAATAATAATTTTAACTTCAATTAAAATATGAGCTTGTATGCATTCATCAAATTATATTAATCTCTAACCAAGACTTCGAATCTTCTGCAGGAAAATAACAAGGGAAATAGCATGCATTCCATGGATGACCATTCGCACCAGCAAGTTAATAAGATTATATTGTGTCTGTCTTTTTCTTTTTCTAATAAGACTGTAACTCGTTATGTATTAAATATTTGAGTGGAAAACTTACAGCAACACATACTAGGGGATTGTGTTATGTTTATTTGCTTTTATATGAGTGTGTGTGCTTTTCTTGTTTTGAATAAATATAATGTTAGACTTTATTTCTATCACACTTGTTATGTGTTTAATTTTACAGATAAAGGGCTTAAGTTGGTTTATCTCAATGTATCCTAGTCATACATGGTTGTTAATTTTGCAAAAATCGCACCATCGGCTAAAATGACAGGAACTTTGAAACCTTTTTTTAATTTAATTTCATGGAGAGGATAGATAAAGCTGTATATACCTCTAGCACTTCAAAGTTCATAACAAATGTAATACTCCAACACTTTTTGGTCTTCTAGGAAAAAAAAAAAAAATTCTCTGTCTACTTATTTAATTATGATGTATTTATTTCGTGTCTTTATATAAAATGTTGAAAAAATTTGATAAACTTCTATTTATTCCGTGTATTATTAGGTGTTAATGCAAAAGATTATATAATAAAATAAATTCTTAAAATATAATACACGGAATAAATAGAAATTCATCAAATTTTTTCAACATTTTATACAAAGACGCAAGACAGCGCCTTAGCATTAACCATTGTGTTTGAAAAAACCAAAGATAGCGGTCAAATAAATAATGCTTAAAAATAGTATTAAAAATAAGATTTTATCATTGTTAAAAGTTTCTTTTGACGCAGTGAAGGATATGAGCTTGAAGAGCTGTAAACGAGGAAAAATTTCCCTACTGCTTTACTTTGTAGTTGGTGTATTGATTTTGTTGTGTGTATCTCAGCATATAAAATGGCTGCTTGTACAGTTTGCTCTTCATTGATTCAATAACACAAAATTTCTTTCTATTCATATCTCTGATAGTGGAGGACAATATACAAAGAAGATAATGATATAAAAAAAGAAAAAAGATTCTGCAAAAACAAATAATAATAAATATAAATACACAGAAGAAACCTTGGGAAAAAAAAAATTATCAACCGGACAGTTTGGCAACTTTTGCTCAATTGTCTTGTTGGCTAATACATGAGCCACATGATTAACATCCCCACGTACCCACTCAAAAGAAACAAACACAAAATCCTTCGCGATCTCCCTGATATAATCCAGAATAAAGCCTGTGAGAGAAAGTATGGTTCTTCCTTCTCTCAAATCTGCCATTACAAATTGTGAATCACCCTCAACAACAGCTGACATATAACCCCATGATCTCAGTAGTAACGAGCCTTCTCGCACTGCTATTGCTTCAAGAATCTATACAGAATCTGCGGTCTGGTATCTGTGATGGAATGCTCTCAACAAAGGATCAATGAGTGGGTAGACGTTCCCACTATAGATAAAGGCTCAAAAGCTTATAATTTCACTTGGATTTCTACCAAACTTGTTCTTATTGCCAAAATTCACTCACCTTATCAATCTGTTACCCAGGCTCCAAGGTAACGACCTGCCATCATTTTGTAAGATTTTCTCATTGAGAAGGAAGAAAAGAAGAAAGGAAAGATAAAAGATTATATTTTAAGCAAGAGAAAGTCATATCATTAATTGGTTGCAATTTTGAAGTGTTTTAGAATTTTTTATTATGCTTGGCACACAAAAGCCCTATAGGCTTGAAATGTGAAAACAACACTGGCTTTTCCGATACCATAAGTAAGGGGATTCAACCCTTTGACCATGAGGTCATAAAATTATTAATATTATATCAAAAATTGATTTAATCAAAAACTTAAATTATTAGAAAAAAATTAAATTTATATCTAACATTAATATTAAGTTTAATGTTTTTTTTATATATTTTTTTATATCTAACTTTAAATTTTTATATATTTTTTATCTAACAGCTGATATCCTATCAGCTGTTAGATATTAGAAAATTCTATAGTATACGATGAATGCTTAATATATCTTACAAAAAGAAGATGTAGTTTTGAATATGTATAGGCTATTTTATTTTTGGTAATATAGTTAACTTTGATTTCTCCATACCTAATAAATTAACGTTAATCTGTTCGAAATGGTATTAGGTAACTTTGGTTATCAACTTATCACAATACTAAAATATTAACAATTATTTGATTTCTCATTTGTTTGTTGTAAATTAAATACAATTTTCAAAACATTCATATAATGGTTGGAAGTTATGAAATTATTTATTCAATTAATTATAATGTGAAAAGCATTTCAAATCAAAGCTTCATGATCAAGTGGATCCCCATTCTACCTACTAGACTAATCACAGTTTGCTCAATATAAAAGGAATACTTAAACACAGAAAGTCTACAATCAAATCTACATTAAGCAAGCAGTAGTGCCAGATGATTATATTAGTTTTTTGAAACTCTCAAACCAAAAATTTTAATCTAATTGCATGTTAATTCACTTAATTCTTTTGTAACGCTAATTTAGCATGACCATTGAATAATTAGAGTAAGAAAAACATATAGATTATGGTTATGTCAGTAGCAGAACAATATAGATCAATAATTTCTGTTAATAGTTAGTGATAGAGAATAACATAGAAATGTATTTAATAATAATTATTAAGCGTTAATGACTATTTTAATAAGCTTGAAGTGTTAAATGTGTATTTAATAATTGTTATAAATTTTATGGATTAAAAAATATTTTTTTGAGAAAAGTTAAAATCTAGAATGTTCTTTCTTTGTGGAGTTTTAAGCAAAGAGGAGTATAACTTACTAAATTAGAAAGGTGTAGTTTAAGTCAAGCATATTTATTGTAAGGTCTTAAAAAAAAAAAATCTTACCACTTTTCTTTTTTTTTATTCTCAAATCTTACCAGTTTTAGTGTAGATGCACAGATTTTTGGATATATACAAAGGGTATTTAGCCAGCCAATAATTAGAGATTATTTTTGAAAAAAAAATTATCAACATGTATAACCTCCTTTAATAAAATTTCTTTTTATATGTTTAAAGAAACCCAACTAGCCCAGTGTGCTTAACGAACTTAGTTATGTAACAATTGTACAAAGCCAATTAGATTATATTTTTTTTTTTATCTAAACAAATTAGATTCTATTAGTAGGAATTAGTAGTATATGTTTTTTTTTTTAGTTTTTTACTGTAATCTTAAATTTAAAAAAAAAATTAAAATTCTCGAAGCTTAAAGATAATTTGAGTGTCAGTTATATATCGTTCTGATAATTTGACAAGATTTAGTGAGAGGCCCAAAGTCACAACATTAAAATAATATTAGAACGTAGCAACTAGTGATTAAGTCAATGAAATTAGTTAATGGGATTAAATCTAGGTTTAGGATTTCACTTAGGATTTAAGTTATGAATATGACTAATCTATTATACTAATCCTATCAATTCTATGATTATCCAATTTGTAATTCAGTTAAAACTCAATCTCTTGACAAGTTAACTCTCTTTTCTTAAATAACTACTCAATCTCTTTACATAATTCAGCTAGATAAAGGTATTAAACTTTAAGGAATTGTTAATAACAAAACAACTTGTGTTTGCCTATCTTTAGTTTTTGCTCAGGTTGTAGTAATTGATTCAAAAAACAATTCTATAAACAGTATCTTTGTGCGAATAATAGACATCTAATCATTCTATAGGCGGCCAATCTATAACAAGCATTAAAATAATTATTCCAATACTTCTTCTTTGAACGAATAGCACTTTGGAATAATTCTGACTTTCTTTTCCTCCTGTTAGACTTAAGCAAGTTAAGGAAACAAATAAGAAATAGATGTAACTTTCACATAATAAATTCCAATGAATTTTGTTGTTCTTTTGTTACCTAAAAGTCATTTTTATTACTAATTTTACACTTATGCTTCAATATTCAAACAAAAACAAATGGTTTGCAACTTAAGTCATTGAAGTATATGTTTGAAGATAAAATCTGACAACTAAAATATTAATATTATTCAAGTTATCAACCATACTTTTATTGAATTTTATCTTGATTTAATATCAATCAACACAATATTTGTTAAAAAATGAAAAATTTACATTCCAAGCTAAATGTAACTAGTATTTAGTTTAATTATAATGATAGCTTAGATTCTTACAAGTGTTGTGATAAATAGATTTATTTAAATTGCAATTTAATATAAAAAGAAAAAAAGTTTGAGAAATAGGACGCGTATGGGAGAGAACGAGAAAAAAAAAAAAAAAAACACCTATAATGATTTTTAAAGTATAATGTATTTTTTTATGATTTGTTCTAAAAAATCAAAAATAAAAGTTGTATTTAAAAATTAAAAAGTCAAAACAACTTTTAGATATTTTCTTATTCTTGTTTCGAGAAAACAATAGCGGTGAATTTATAAAAGATGAAAAAATATCTTATAAATAATCCCATAATTCTCTCTTCCCCACGTCTATTTTTCTTATTTTCTTCTTGAATGGCTTTCAAACACATTTTATTATTCTTTTATTTTCAAATTATTTTAAAAATAATTTTATAAAACTATTTTGAAAACGAAAGGACAGATTACAAAATCAGGCGATTTCTTCCCGTTGCATTCTTTTACTCTATATAAAGCGATGTCTTCCTCTCTGTTTCTTCACACCATCTCACGTTCTCTCTCTTCCAGTTTCTCTTCTTCTGTCTCTCTCCCTCCTACGCTCCTTCCTCTCTCTTCTTTCTTGGCGATTTCTCTCTTCCACGCTCGATGCTACGTTCATATTCTCTCTTCTCTTCCCGTTACCTCCTCCTCTAGGCGAATTATCTCCTCCGCCTCCGCACTCTTTCTCCTCTGCTTCCTACTCCTCCCCTGTTATTTCTTTCCTCTACACTCACTCCTCCGCTTTCCTAATCCGCTATCTCTTTCCTCCCCCTCTGTGATTTGTTACTTCTTCAATTATTTTATAGTTTACGAAATGTGTTATATCTGTAATTGTCTTGTTTTAATTTGATTTTTATAATTTTTCTCTTTGCATTCTTGTAAGAGTGATGGAATCCTTGAAGAGCACTCCAAAGATGTATTATGATTCGTGAAACCGTCTATGCTAAGGAAAGGTTAGTCAAGGCATTTTTTTTTGTAATTTTTATTTCTTTCAAAGTATATACTCTTTAATTTCTTCTGTGTTGGTTTCATTTTAATCTTTTAGAATTCTTGCTTCTTCTTTTTTTCCCTTCTTGAAGGATTGTGCTTTTTAATAATGGAATATCAAATTAAATCTTATACTGTTTATTTTCTTGGAGTCGGGTATTTTTCCTGATGTGGTTTATTTGTTAAAATATGACCGAAAAATCCGAAATAATAAGAACACATGAAAATATGGCAGATCTATACTTCAATGTTGGAGGATAGGGGCTCTGGGCATCCATCTAACAAAAGAATTGGAGATAGAACAGAAAGTGAACCGGGCATGCGTTAAAATAATGCCTTTTTCTCATCCTCAATCAAATTTTACTCGTTAAACAAGTTCTGAAAGTTTAAAAATTTTATCCTCGCATAAATATTAGACACCGATACTTAAATATTTTGCTAGTTTCTTTTGTTGTATATATGAGCTTGGAGACTCTAACATTAAGATATCAATCATGTAATCATTAATTTGGTATCATTTAGTTTGCAGCTATTGTTACACAACCACCCCATTGGCGAAATATGGTATGGGGAGGAGCTTCAGCTCTGATCTCATTTGCACACCCGAACAGACTGGAGAGGTAACTATTTATTTGCATATCTAATCCATGGAATTGGTTTACTGTTATCATCTGAAGTAGATGACCCTCTGGACTTAGAAAGCTGAAGAAAACACTTCTTGTATAATTGCTCTGCGTGGTTTGAGAGAGTATTGTTGTTTTGATATTTCTCCCTTAGTAATAAAGAAATGCAGGAAAAGGTTTTCAAATGGCTCATATCTTTGGTAAAAGAGCTTGGAATTTCATAAAACCATTTGTGAACTAAAAAAATGAAGTGACATATCTACAATTGAATCTGGATTTGAGTAATTTTTTATTGTTAAACGAAGATGATGCTTGCTAATTGTGCTGTTCTCGATCAACAGAGTAGATTTATCACTTTAAGCTATATTTGTTAATATTTTGTTATTTTCTGAACAATATACATATAGAGTTTATTGGGTAATGTGTTTTTGGTCTCTTTCAAATGAAATCATATGAATTGAAGAAAATATTATTTTTATACTTCTTTTTTTGCCAAAGTTTCAACATAAGAAATTAATTCACTGTCATATGTTTGCAAACTTAGATAATACTAAGAATGCTTGTAATGATTTTGCATCTTGTAACAGAATTATAACACTAGCATATGATGTCATGTACGAACCACAAACAAAAGCATGTTGATTCTGGAGTATGTTGCATTAACTTTAAAGAATATGCATGACAGTGATCTTTGGTTATTTTGTTAAAATGGCAGTTCACGTTTTCTCTTTATATAGGATGGTTTCTTGTCAAATTTAAAAGCTTTGGAGCCGGAGCTATGTATTACAACAGCATATGGGAATATATTGCCTAACAAGGACAAATTGGGTTAGTCGTCATGTTTTATTTGGTCTTGCAAAGTCGATGACAAATTTATCTGCTATTTCCTATTTGAACAAGTGTTAAATTTCTCAGTAACAGTCAATGCTCATCTTAGTTAATTGCCATTAAACCGTGGTACTGTGCCTGTTCAAAGAGCTTTACAGGTAATTCTTCTCTTGTCACTTCGTTTTTATCTCTGAAAGTTGAATACCTATTCAATTTTGATTTGAAATTTTTATTATACATGAAATTTCTATCCCAGGATGGTGTCAAGGAAACTGGAGTATCATTAGGCTTCACTGTGCATGAACTGGATGCTGGACCAATCATTCCTAGTGAAGTATTTCAAGTTGATGATCAGATTAAGGTATGCTTGTCTTTTTGTGCCACAAACGATCTGATTTACTGAACTTATTTGCAATGATTCTTTAGAGGATTAGTACTTATGTTCATGTTCATCCCTATTTGTTAACCTAATCCATAATTTTTTAACTGTTGGTGACTGGCTTATTGTGATGTGTATGGATGATGTAGTCACTGATTATATTAACTATGCATGAATTCCTAACAAGGAAAGTATTGATTTTATATCATTTTTTTTTTTCCTTCTCCCATTTTATTATTCCCTGTAGTGCAATGATTATGGCCTGCCATATAGTATGTTTTTTATTTCAAATATATGCCACATTATTTGCTTTTGGATTCCAATTTTAGCTGGAGCTTTTTTATTCACTCATTTGAAGATTTGAATAGAGAATTCGGGAGAAACTGTTTTACATCTCTTTTTGCTGTGTTATTTAGTATATGTGGTTGCTGGGAATTCGGGAGAATTCTGAAGTTTCTCTTATGATATTTTGCTTTCTTTGTTACTACTTACTGAGAGGGTGAAAAGATTCTAAATTTGTGTGTATTAGAAATTTAAGTTCTACTTATTTTTGTTAACCACCATGCGAAAGCTGCGCTTATCAACACAGCTTCGCATAGCTGGTCTTGGATTTAAATCGTGCTCACATCCCAAAAGTCGAAGCGGCCTGGAAAGTGTAGCCGCTGACTCCTCATTATGAAGCTCTATGATCAAAAGCCTGTAGGCTTATGTATGTCTGTTGCTTTAGCCTTTAGGTGTCGTGCCTCCTCCTTAGGTAATTGGTCGGGCAGGCCTTTATGGCTGTCTATTGCTTTAGGTGTCGTGCCTCCTCCTCATGTAATTGGTTGGGTCGTGAACCGGCCAAGGGATCATTTTATCTCTCGCAATTATTTATTACTTCACTGCATCATAACTTTTCCTTGAGAGCAAAAATTAATGATGAATATGAACTGAGATATCATTTGCCATTTCGTCATTTGAGGCCTAACTTAGAAATACTGTGATCAATGATTGCTCTTCTATGTTTTTCATGGTTTTTAGATGATCATTGATGGCAGCATGTATGATATTAGCTTGAGTGCACGCTCATAAGAAATTTACAAAATTTTGTCAGTATTATAACTCTATGATGTTTGATAATGATTTAATTTCAAGCACATTCCATCCGAATGCAAGTAAACTGTAACCATATCTTCTATATTGATTGTGTTGAATGGTGGAAGGCAATGTAGGCCACCAACAGGCGTATTTTGACTGATAGTTTGCTTTCTTACTCCTTGAATCAAAATTTTCAGTTTGAGTTTGTTTTTACTATCTTGGTGAGTCAAGTCTGTTGAACTATGGATGTGTATAATATTTCTTTCCTTCTCATTGCTCCATTGATTTACTTAACCGATTTATCATCTTGACTAAAGATATAGCAAAGCAATGGGAGATGGACAGACAATCAGATTTATTCTATTTGTGTCTACTGCTGTTTCTGTTTCTGTAATTTGGATGATAATACATTTTAGGTTTATTCTTGTTTCTATTGTAAGTGTAGTTTGAATAAATTTGAATTATGTGTTCTTTACATGTATATATATACAAAACTAGAGACTAATTAGGCAATCTAATGCCTTGATTTTAGGGATCAATAACCTGTTTCCAAATCTATAGGATCCTAACTATATACGATTTCCATAACACTCCTCTTCAAGCCGGAGTATAGATATTAATCATGCTCGGCTTGTTTCAAATGTAACTGATCCGCACCCCATTTAATGCATTAGTAAATATATCTCCTACTAGATGCGATTGAACATATCTTATGGAGATGAACTCTTCTTGAACCTTGTCACAGACGAAGTGACAATCAATCTCAATGTGCTTAGTTCCTTCATGAAATACAGGGTTGGATACAACATATCCTGTTGAAGTTCATAACTGACTTCCTTCAGCAGTTGATGTATCCACACGACCTCGCATATTGAATCAGCCATAGCCCTGTATTCTGCCTTAGCTACAGACTGAGAAACTACATTCTGTTTCTTGCTCCTCCATGAGACCAAATTCCCTCCATAGCCCTATATATGCCACATTATTTGCTTTTGAATTCCAATTTTAGGTGGAGCTTTCACTCATTTGAAGTTTTGTGCTAATGATAAATCTGTGTCTCGCTTTTCGGTGAAGCTGAAAAGGCAGTTTCTGCCTTCTCTTTTCTCTATTGACTACCTTTGTAGGCACTTGAATTATGAGTTCTATTGACCTTCTGAGATGTGGTTTATCAAACTAGTCAAAGTATATATTGAGTATATACTTCTAGTTCTAGAGGACATTTTTCTTTTAAAACTGCTACTATTCACTTGTTAGTGTTTCTTGCAACTATAAAACTGCTACCTCAAAGATATGTTCTGTATCTTTAAGGGAAGATGAGGATATTAGCTCTATTAGCATTATTAATAGCTTTGTAGGCACTTGAATTATGAGTTCTATTGACCTTCTGAGATGTGGTTTATCAAACTAGTCAAAGTATATATTGAGTATATACTTCTAGTTCTAGAGGACATTTTTCTTTTAAAACTGCTACTATTCACTTGTTAGTGTTTCTTGAAACTATAAAACTGCTACCTCAAAGATATCTTCTGTATCTTTAAGGAAAGATGAGGATGTTAGCTCTATTAGCATTATTAATAGCTTTTTTTGTCTGAGGCTTCTATAGAAAGCTATTAGGTTTCATAAATTTTGTCATTTATTTATTTACGTAATTTACTTGGTAGTTAGCTGCAATTCTTCAAATAGAGAATTGGGTAGAAACTGTTTTACATCTCTTTTTGTTACTGTGTTATTTAGTATATGCAGTTGCTGAGATATCTTGTTTTCAAGGATACTGAAAAGCACCAATGATATTACATTTTGTAGTTTTATTATCAACGACAAAGTTTCTCTTATGATCTTCTGTTTCTTTGTTACTACTTACTGAGAGGGTGATGAGATTCTAAATTTGTGTGTATTAGAAAGTTGAGTTCTACTTATTTGTGCGCTTATCAACATAGCTTCGCATAGCTGGTCTCGAATACCAAATGCAAGTGAACCACAACCATCGAACTCATATAAGAAGAAATTTGACTTTTCCAACACCCCGTTTATCATAAGGCAATCAGGGGATTCTTTTAAGTCATTTTGGTTGATAGGAAATGAAGGAAGTGTTACTATGGAAAGCCATAAATGGCCTGTTTCGTTACTGTTTATTTAGGAAAGGAAGAGTACTTATAGTGACAGCTTTCTATGTTTTTACGAAGTGGGTCTATCCTCCTAAAGAGGCCTTTTTTGTGTTGCCGCTGTTGCTGCGAAAGAAGCCTCTTCCATCGCTTAGCTTAGTTTCTGCCAATGCAAGCATTTCAGTCGTTATTTTTGCCTACTCAAATTTGTGTGTGTCTCAGCTGTGTCTCAACCCACCTCTACTTGCTCTTCTTGTCATTGGCTATGTTGGGTCACTGTGTTAGCATAGGAAGATGAAGCTTCAGTCTTGTTGCTTTATTTGCTAAATACGATTTGAGTCTTGATGGTAAACATGATTAGTGATCCTGTTTTTTTCTTTATTTTTAAAAAATTTAATTTGTTATTCTATTTGATAAATTTAGTTGTAATTTAGATTTAGTAATTACTGAACTATGATAGAGGTTATTCTTACAATTTGTTATTTGGTAGAATTTGGTTCTAGAATAAATTATTGAAGATGATCCATTGTTGCTTGCATTTTATTACTTCCTTCTAGAATTTGGTTCTAGAATGTGTAATTAAGGATGCCGGGTGATGGCAAGGGAGAAGAGAGGAGGTGGAGGATGAGCGAGTTATCCAAAGCAATTTAGAGATGAATTTTTTTCCTTCTTTTTTTTTTTTAATTTCATTTCAATTTACTTTGTTAATAAATAATTTATTTTATTAAGTTAAATCTCTTTTGTTAATATATAAATCCTAATCTCTTTTTGTTTATTAAGAGTAATATCATTTTTAATTATGCTTTATTCATTAATATAAGTATTTTTTGTTTAAGGGCAATATAATCTCACTCATTCAATTTGCTTTGTTAATAGATAGTTTGTTTTATTGAGTTAAATCTCTTTTGTTAATATATAAATCTTAATCCTTTTTTGTTTATTGAAAGTAATATTATTTTTAATTATGCTTTATTCATTAATATAAATAGTTTTTTGTTTAATGGCAATATAGTCTTACTCTAATTCTTTTGTCCATTGTTTGATAAACAAACTCTTTCTATTTCAACTTCCTTTTCACTTTCCATTTTACCCATAATTCATTATGTTCAACCAAACATGCTCTTAATCTTTGCCCATTTAATTTTTCCAACAGCATAAATAATCCTAATACTTAAATTACCCCTTCTTAAATACATTTCTCGCACCCTTCTAGAAGGAAGAACAACCACTCACCATTGCATTCTAACAACTACCGCACACTCATCGCTAGAAATAACTCTTCTCAAAAGTTGGATTTTATAACGCTATTTTTTTTTCTGGTTTAAAAATAAGTAAATTTTGATGCTTCATGGTTATTTGATGTTTTAGATGAAGGTTTGTTACTTTATGGCGTATTAATTTTGTGTCTCTATATGTTTAATATAATGTCATTGTACACCCTTAAATTATTTTTTTGAAAAGAACTTTAATCGTCAAATTACAACTTAAATATTTAATATAAATGGGATAATTAGTTGTAGGAAGTCTTCCAAAATCTAAATAAGTTTAAGAATTGTTAGAAAGAAGTCATATTACGAAGAGAATTACAATTTGTCATATGATCATATTAGTCTATTTTATTGAAAATGATTTATTATTATCTATTGCTCTTATTTTAAATTGAGAGTAGTTTAATAGCTTATTTTAAGATAAATGTGTTAGAAGACCAGATGTGAATTCTTTTGTTTTTTAAATTCAACAGCTTTCTTAGATTCCTTTTCTTTTATTTTATGCAAAAGAATAAATGAACACACTGCACTGTTGAATAATCGTAGCAACAAAATGGTTCCATACTGAGGTAGCAGCCATTGAATTATCTCTAGCACTCTTCCATAGCCACTCTCCTTATTCTTACCAAGGCAACATTTATAGGTGATCACCGTTTCAATCATATAGTAGCAATTTGGGCAAATTGAGATAAAGGAAAATGATAGAATAAAATTATATAAATTTATGTGCAAGCATTTCAAGTTAGGGCTTCAACCCGTAATGAAATTGTGTGTATATAATTTAAAAGTGCTATCATAGGTTGCCGTGATTAATTTATCAAAGATATATATGATAATGATATCAAAATTTGAATATATGATTTACCATTGATTAATTTATTAGAAACTTATCTTTAGGGAGGAGCAAGTTTAAGAAGATTATAACATGAGAAATATGTTAAGTTACTCGTGCAATAATTGTATAACTCTGTTTTTACTTATGAAACACCAATTGTTATTTATTGTATTGAAATATCAATTTAAATAACTAAATATGTACTTGCCCTCAAACTATTACACACTAGTATAATAATAACATTTAAGTTAAGCCGAAAAAAAAAATTGAAGGTTATCAATAAATTTAAAATTTAAATAATATTTTAATCATTCATACTTAAAATTTTATTAATTTAATTATTTATATTTTAAATTTATTAATTTAATTTTTTATACATTAAAATTTCTATCAAATTGGTCCTTTTAATATTTTTTAAAAGTTTAAAACATAAGTAAACTCATAAATGATTATTATTAAAAAATTTAAAGGATGAAATTAATAATTTTAAAATATAAATAATTAAATTAATAAATTTATAGTATGTAAACTAAATTAATTAAAATTTAAAGTGTTAGAGAATAAAATAAAGTTTAATTTATAAATTAATTTGATCATGGAAAAAGAGAAAATTAAAAATGCAATAATAGTATTTTTTAATAAAAAAATATGTAATATTCTTAACAATGTGTAAATAGCATTACTTACTGCATCATATATATCTTTATGTCCTTTGAGTATCTTCTTGATTCCATAATCTTTTCATGGAGGAGGTTTATTCCCACTGTCTTTATTATTTGAAATCCATCTCGGTACGTTACTGATCCTCTTTGATTAATAATCACAACCATAGGCTTGAAACTGAATTGCCACTTCTCTTTCACGTATTTTATCATACCTTCCTGCTACTGGGCTATTGCTCACTGGGGGGATCCAAACGATCTGCTTTCAGTTGTTTTATATCTTCAATGAATATCACGATATTTTTTTCCTTCAGGGTCTCAAGACTCTCAAAGCTAACCTGTGTGCAAGACATAACATATATAATCAAACTGAATACTGATCAAGAAAATTATGCATCTCATCATTTTAATCACTTTGTTAGTACATTTTTTGAGAGCCACAAAGAGAAGATAGGGCAAAGGGAAACAAACCTCTCCTTCAGGATATGCGCAGACCTTTGTGGATGTAAGCAATCCATAAAAAAACACTCATATTGAGATCAGCTAAAACAAAGTTATAACAAAAAGGTTTGTTTACCCGTGTTGAAATAAATTTCTTGGTTATTTTTTGATTGTAATAGTGATCTATATTCATAAACATATGAGTCTTTTGTATCTGTATAATTAATAAATTTACACATATACAAAACTAATAAGATGTCAGACTTAGTACAAAGCAAGCTAATCACCAAGGACTTGTGAGGCAAATGTCCTAAGATGAAAATCTTGGAGTTTTATTGGGAGGAACTGTCCGTCGTGTATTGCTCCTAAGGATTAATCTCATCCCGAATGAGTATAAGAATGCGGCTTATATATATATATATATATATAGAATACATGATTATACTATTTTTGGTTGTGTGGACCGATGGAAATTGTTATATATATATTCTTTCTTTCTTTTAGCTATGATCTCTAGATTTAATCATGCATTCTTACTACTTAATTAAAAACTGTTTGATTTAAGTCACTGGATATGATGTAATGGTAAAGAGTTTAAGTAGTATATAAAAAACTTGATACTCAATTCTTTTTCTTATATCCAAATGGCTTTGAGAACATCGAAATCCAACTCTTCTTTTTGTTTGTTGATATTTTTTTTTTTCTTTTAAAAGTTTAAAATCTCAAAAAATGTAAATTCCATCTTACGGTTGTCATCGATGGGGTCGGGTGCACCAACGAGTCTATTGATCCCTGGACACACGAAACCTCGACCAACTGCAGGTTGGTTAAGCCCAACATATGATACCAAAAAGTATTTTCCAGAGGTTCCACCCAGCAAGTACAGGCCCATAACAGAAGTCCGAAACCTGAATCAAGGATCATTTATTATGATTGATTACTTACACTCATTAACTTCTACTTAATGGCAATATTACCTTGACTTTTTTCTATAGTAAAGTTTAAGGTATAAAATTTGTGATTTAGTATTTAGGATTTATGTTTATGATTTAAGATTTATTGTTTTAGAGATTTTATATCTAAAGTTTTAAGGTTTAGATCTATAGGATTAACATTTAGGGTCTCAGAATTTTAGATTTAGAGTTTATTGTAAATAGTTTAATTATTTTTTAATTTTTATTTAAAGTTTTGGCTTAGAGTCTAGGGTGTTAAGATTTAAATTTTAAAGTTGAGGGTGATGAAAGAAATCGGATGGGCAAGCATATTGTGAGAATTAATTAAATGTTAATGGTTGTAATTAACAAAATTACAATAAATAATTAGCACATTTCTAAGGAAATTAACAATTTCAATAGATTCTAAATCTATATTGATAAGCTTAAAAAATAAAATTAACAATTTTAAAATGTAAGAGATGAAATTAATAAAAATTTAAAATATTAAAAATTAATTTAATAAATTTAAAGTGTAAAGAGTTGATGATAATTTAACTTATAAGAAATAAAAAAGGCATTTAACATTAATAAAAAATAATATGGTTTTAATAACTTAATAATAATAATAATGTTATTTTATATTTTTTACCAATTATAAATATTAAAACAATAAAAAAAAAGAGACAATATATGTTAAGAAATAAAAAAGGCATTTAACATTAATAAAAAATAATATGGTTTTAATAACTTAAAACAATAATAATGTTATTTCAATAAGGGAAATCCAATTGTATTATTTGGTACAAGCTATTGTAATGATTCAAGAAGGGAAATCTAATCATGCAACACCTTTTTTTTAGTTTGACATTCAGTTGTGTTTTTCAATTATATATGATGGCCTTTTCTTTGAATTCAAAAGTTTTAATTAAAGACAGGAATTGATGAATGCGAAGTAAGCAAAATATTATTATTAACGCCTGAAACATAATATAGTTTAATGAATTCGAAAAAATAGTTTCTTGTAAATAAATATTAAAATATTTAAACATAATTAAAATTATTCTTTCTAACTTCTAAGCTAAATCAAATGTCCAAACATTTTTCTATTTAATTCTTAAAGATGATTTTTTTTTTATCTAAATTATATTTTGGTGAATTTACCTTCCTTGGATGGAGCAAACGACCTGAAATATGCAACTGCAACAATCGATGTTGCCAAATCAGAGTACTCTGAGATCATCTTTGTTCCTTCTATCCAAGATGCACTGAATCAATTCCAAAGTTCCCTTCACCAAATCATTGAGATCAACCATTGTTTTCTTTGAACTTTCATTGGCTAAACGCCTATTGAAGTCATTTATTTGCATGTCTCAGGAATCCAAATGACCGTGAGAATTGACTCTCAAGTTTGAAATTCTGAAAATGCAGCCATAGTTCTCCATAGTCTAACGCGAAAGCAGCTAGAATCAGCACTGCCTTTCAAGCAGATAAATCTGTGTAAGGCTGATAGGAATCTAGGTATTGTTTTCTCAAAGCCCTCGTTCTTGGCTGTGCATCCCACCGGATATATATACCACATCAATGTTAAGAACATGTACAAGGAAAAAAATAAACGAAACAAAGGAAAGAAAAGTAAGAATTGTGGTTTTTACCCTCACAGTAGTGCTTATCTGGTCAGCTAATTTTTGTTAAATTACTTTTACTTTTAATTTGATAAAAAGATATCCTATAGAAAAATTTAATATTTAAATTGTCTTTTTATAAAATAAGAAGTGTATCTAAAAACTAAAATTTTATTTTTTTAAAAGTAAGTAGATGGATGCTTCTACTTTTTTTAAAAAAAAAAAATTTTAAAAAAAATCTAAACGTGCTCTTAGGACTTTGAATAACATTCAATAGTGGAGATTTTATTGATTGCATGATTGCACCACATTTTTTGATTGAAGATAATTCTAATTCGAAGTGCAAATAACTTAATTATGACCTGTGACTTCACAGGAAATTTCCTTCAGCGCATGCACTGGATAGTCAAACTTGGAAGAATTCGTTTCAATTTTTATGCCACCCTCGCTTTGTTTGCCCTGCTCTCATGGACGCCATAAGTGAACTACAAATATTGTAGAAGTACAAGAAGACTATTATGATTAATGCTATTCATTTTTTGGGGCAACAATCGCTTAATGCGCTGTTAGCCAAAATTGTGTTAGAAATTTAAGTAGGAGCAGAAAGAACTAGAAATAATTAACAATCTAAACACAAGACAGATTGGGTATATATATTATATGATTGAGTAGATAGATGAATCCATTTTTAAATTTAAGAATTCATCATAGCTTTTATAAATTATGAAATTTTTAAAAAAAAAAAAACGTTGAGTTAATTTTAAACATTTATGGGAAATTTTTTTAAAATAATTTTTTGGAAGTTAGAAAACTAAAATTTCACTTCTACCCATTAGATTCTTTTTTTTTTTTTTTTGGAAAAAAAACTAAGTTAAAAAACAATATTAAAAAATGTGTTTTATTAAAATTTAAAATTTTAAAATCCAAAATGCCATGGTATATAGCATGCTATGATTCACCGATTGCAGGTCTGGTACATAAAGGGACGCTGGTTCAAAGGAAGCCAACCTTCTGGAGTTCTTGTTGATCCGTCTAAGGATTACCCATTTGCAGATTCTGGTGCCATTGATAATTTGATGATCATTAAACAGAAGAAGGGGTTCCCCTCGAAAAGCTTGGAGATTATATATGGTTAGTAATATCATTAATTACATGCACTCGTAGATGATCAGTTCAGCTTATTGTTACTTATTGCTTGCTTTGATATCTCTTTTGACTATTATTTTTTACACATAAGGAAGAAAATCAACCACATTTTTTGTCATTGAAAATTTTTGAAGTTATCACTTTAGCTAGTTTTTTTTGCCATTTTAGTTTTACAATTTATGTTCCATTGAACTATTTGTTCTCTATGGATTAAAGTGACATTAAACATTAATTGAGGAACTGAAGTGACACTTCTAAACGTTTTTCAAGGATTAAAGTAGAGGAAAAAAATGTCATTGGTATTTTGATTCATCGATAAATTATATAACTCAATAACTTTTATTGACATCTATGAGTTAAAAAATTCCAACTTCTACTTGTATATCTAATTAATTCAATATAATGCATAGTTTACCTTGATTTGGATACGAACGATTTGAATGAATAACAATAATCCAAGATGCACTTTTTTTAAAAAAAGTTTTACTGAACTTAAATGTTAGGAAAGCATTAGCCTTATTTTGACACTGCAGAATTGTATGTGACTAAAATTATGTGTTCTTGTAGATGGACCTCAGTATGCTGCGCCGACAGCTCATGCTGATCTGCATAAAGGTTATAAGACCGGTGCCCATACTAAAAGAATAGTCCGCACCAGAAAAAACCTGCAAGTGGATTCCAAGGTTTAAGTCATAAGAAGATCAAAGGAGGTAGTTATCACAATCATAATCATAATTATAATTTTAACTTCAATTAAAATATGAGCTTGTATGCATTCATCAAATTATATTAATCTCTAACCAAGACTTTGAATCTTCTGCAGGAAAATAGCACGGGAAATAGCATGCATTCCATGGATGACCATTCGCACCAGCAAGTTAATAAGATTATATTGTGTCTGTCTTTTTCTTTTTCTAATAAGATTGTAACTCGTTATGTATTAAATATTTGAGTGGAAAACTTACAGCAACACATGCTAGGGGATTGTGTTATGTTTATTTGTTTTTATATGAGTGTGTATGCTTTCTTGTTTTGAATAAATATAATGTTAGACTTGATTTCTATCACACTTGTTATGTGTTTAATTTTACAGATAAAAGGGCTGAAGTTGGTTTATCTCAGTGTATCCTAGTCATACATGTTGTTAATTTTACAAAATGACAGGAACTTTGAAATCTTTTTTAATTTTATGGAGAGGATAGACAAAGCTATGTATACCTCTAGCACTTCAAAGTTCACAACAAATATAACACTCCAACACCTTTTGGTCTTCTAGGGAAAAAAAAATTCTTCAACTACTTATTTGATTATGATGTATCTATTTTGTGTCTTTATATAAAATGTTGAAAAAATTTGATGAACTTCTTTTTATTCCGTGTATTATTAGCTGTTAATGCAAAAGATTATAAAATATAATAAATTCTTAAAATATAAATATAATATATATATATATATATATATATATACACATACACATACAACGATTCTTTATATAATAGTTATCTAAAATAGATAAACTGTCTATTTTATCTAGTTTAGACAGCACCTCAACATTAACCATTGTGTTTAAAAAAAAAAAGATAACGATTAAATAACTATGTTGAAAATAGTATAATTTATTACTGTGATCAAATAAACAATGCTTAAAAATAGTATTAAAAATAAGATTTTATCGTTGTTAAAAATTGCTTTTGACGTAGTGAAGGATATGAGCTTGAAGAGCTGTAAACGAGGAAAAATTTCCCTATTGCTTTACTTTGTAGTTGGGGTATTGATTTTGTTGTTTGTATCTCTGCCTATAAAATGGCTGCTTGTACAATTTGCTCTTCATTGATTCAATAATACAAATTTCTTTCTATTCATATCTCTGATAGTGGAGGACAATATACAAAGAGGATAATGATAGGGAAAAAAAAAAAAAGATTCTGCAAAACCAAATAATAATAAATATAAATACACAGAAGAAACGTTGGGGCAAAAAAAAAAAAATTATCAACCAGACAGTTTGGAAACTTTTGCTCAATTGTCTTGTTTGGTAGTACATGAGCCACATGATTAACATCCCTACTCAAAAGAAACAAACACAAAATCCTTCACGATTTCCCTGAGATAATCCAGAATACCTGTGAGAGAAAGTATGGTTCTTCCTTCTCTCAAAGCTGCCATTACGAATTGTGAATCACCCTCTAACAACAGCTGACACATAACTCGATGATCTCAGTAGTAACAAGCCTTCTCGCACTGCTGTTGCTTCAAGAATCTATACAGAATCTGCACTCTGGCATCCGTGGTGGAATGCTCTCAACAAGGAATCAATTAGTGGGTAGACGTTTGATAAACATTTTTTAGTGTCTATCTTTACACTTTTATACTTAACTCTTGTATCCCAATCTTGAACTTAATTGATAAATTAGTTAATATTTATTTTATTGAGGTTTAATTACAACTAATTGTATTTTATATTAATTTTTTTACTTTAAAGTCCAATTCACTTGTTATAAAATGTCTATTTTCAAGATTTTACCTGGGCAACCTCAATGGGAGTTGGGTGAGCTGCTTGTTCGAGCTTAGAACAATGAAAGGATAATCACATTCATGAAGTCATATGGGATGGCACACATGTGAATTACCTAACTCCAAGGGTAAACTAGGAATTTGGTAACTTTAATGAGGGGCAAAGTGGTTATTTTGTTTATTAATGGCACTTTTGTAATTTTGTCATCTTTTCCCCCATTTTTATTCCCCATTTTCAACCTCCCATTCTCTCTCTAGTTTTAGGGTTTCCTCCTCCTTCTCTCTATAATTTTTCATGAAAATAGAAACTTAAACCTTTGGTAATTAACCTAAGGAGCTTGAAGACCATCAGGTGACTTTTGAAACTTAACTATTATATCATTTTAGTATTTTAATTCAATGATTATTGTGCTGTCGTGGCTGCTTGATTTCTTGCTCCACTTTTTTAATTTCTTGCCATATTCTTGATGGGTTATTCATGTTTTATGATAGGTTATTGGTTGTAATGATTTTGGATGAGTTATTCTTGGATTATCTAATGTATTTGGGGCTGTTAACCTTGCTGTCATATTAAACCCGAATTTGGTTGAGTGGGTTTTGGTTTTTAAGATATTAGAACCTATTTCTTTGCATGGGCTATTGTTTTGGAATAGGGCTAATGCTATTGGCTATATGCTAGTGATAATCTAGTAAAAAAACCTAGGGAACCGTTCATGGGTTATTGAATAATCTCAGCTTAATTTTGATTAATTGAATTAAAATATAATCTTATGTTAAGGATAGAGTCATGGTTAGGTCGGATAATCCTTAGGTTGGTTACATTCACGACATAGTTAATTTCGGTTTTAATTTATTGTAGTGTTTATTTACCGTTTTTGTGATTTTTAATTAACTTGTGTTGAAACCCCTCTTTGTAACCTGAATTAATTGAGACTTGTACTAGTGATTCTATAAAAACACGATCCTTGATTCAAAACTCAAACTCGGATTAAATTGGTCACCTCCTATAGTTGTGAAGCTATAGGCATGCACATCAACGTTCCTACTATAGATAAAGGCTCAAAAGCTTATAGTTTCACTTGGATTTCTAGCAAACTTGTTCTTGTTGCCAAAATTCACTCAATTTATCAATTCGTTACCGAGGCTCCAGGGTACCTGCCATCATTTTGTAAGATTTTCTCATTGAGAAGGAAGAAAAGAAGAAAGGAAAGATAAAAGATTATATTTTAAGCAAGAGAAAGTCATTATTAATCCGTTGCAATTTTGAAGTGTTTTAGAATTTTTTATATTAAGTATCAAGAACCGGTTCAAATCAAAGCTTCATGATTAAGTGGATCCCCATTCTACCTACTAGACTAATGACAGTTTGCTCAATATAAAAGGAATACTTAAACACAGAAAGTCTACAATCAAATCTACATTAAGCAAGCCGTAGTGCCAGATGATTATATTAGTTTTTTGAAACTCTCAAACCAAAAATTTTAATCTAATCGCATGTTAGTTCACTTAATTCTTTTGTAACACTAATGTAGCATGACCATTGAATAATTAGAGTAAGAAAAACACAGATTACGGTTATGTCAGTTGCAAAACAATATAGGTCAATAATTTCTGTTAATAGTTAGTGATGGAGAATAACATAAAAGTATATTTAATAATAATTATTAAGTGTTAATGACTATTTTAATAAGCTTGAAATGTTAAATGTGTATTTAATAATTGTTATAAATTTTAAGGATTAAAAAATATTTTTTTTAGGAAAAGTTAAAATCTAGAATCTTTTTTCTTTGGGGAATTTTAGGCAAAGGCCTGGGCTTATCAAACGCGATTCCATGTTAATGTTATTGATAGAATCTACAAGCAGAGAGGAGTATAACTTATTAAATTAGAAAGGTGTAGTTTAAGTCAAGTATATTTATTGTAAGGTCTTAAAAAAAAATCTTACCACTTTTTTTATTTTTTTTATTCTCAAATCTTACCAGTTTTAGTGTAGATGCATAGATTTTTGGATATATACAAAGAGTATTTACCTAGCCAATAATTAGAGATTAATTTTTTTTAAAAAATTATCAACTTAATTATATCCTCTTTCAATAAAGTTTCTTTTTATATGCTTAAAGAAACCCCAGCAAGCTCAGTGTGCTAAACGAACTTAGTTATGTAACAGTTGTAGAAAGCCAATTAGATTTTTTTTTATCTAAACAAATTAGATTCTATTAGTAGGAATTAGTAGTATTTTTTTTTTATTTTTTACTATAATTTTAAATTTTAAAAAATTAAAATTTTTGAAGCTTAAAGATAATTTGGGTGTCAGTTATATATCGTTTTTAGTGAGAGGCCCAAAGTCACAAACATTAAAATAATAGTAGAACATAGCAACTACTGATTAAGTCAATGAAATTAGTTAATGGGATTAAGTTTGGGTTTAGAATTTTATTTAGGGTCTAAGTTATGAATATGACTAATCTATTATATTAATTCTATAAATTTTATGATTATCTAATTTCTAATTTAATTAAAACTCAAACTCTTGACAAGCTAACTCTTTTTTTCTAAATAACTACTCAATCTCTTAACCTAATTAAGCTAAATAAAAATATTAAACTTTAAGGAATTATTAATAATAAAACAACTTGCGTTAGTTTATCTTTAGTTTTTGCTCAAATTGTAGTAGTTGATTCAAAAAATAATTCTATATACCATTTCTTTGTGCGAATAATAGAAATCTAATCATCCTATAGGTGATTAATCTATAGCAAGCATTAAGCATAGAATCAAATACTCAAAATTAAATGGAACCATATATATATATATATATATATATATATATATGAAATCAATCCAATCCATAACAAAGAACCCTAGACTACATCCCTCTCTTAGTGCTAGACATGATCATAGAGTTCAACACAGTAGATGAAAAAAAAAAATCATTGTTTTGATGAAAGACAAGGTAAAGAAGGTGCTTTTCTATAGTAGATCCAAGAGTTCTTCAAGTTCTTCTTGTTCCTCTTCAGTTTCACTTACAGAGACAACGTTTTCGATCCTGTCAGCCACTATCGAATGCCTAAAATTAAGTTTCTGAGCCTTTTATACCAATTAACCGTCTAAAATTTCATAACAAGTTGGGTTTGACATTGGCGTTGGCACTGGGTGCTGGTTGCCAGCGCTAGGCGCTAGCGTTGGCACTGGGTTCTAAGTGTTGGGCTTCCACAAGTGCTTGAAACCTATAAAATTACCTGAAATAGCTGAAATTCCTATAAAGACTCACAAAACCAAACGTAAAAGAGCTAAATTAATTCTATTTTCATAGAATTAGCAAGACCTATGAAGGCCGGGGCAAACAAGAAAAGAGATGGCAGTGGAACTGACCAATTGAAGACTTCAATTGAACTACCCGAAGATGTCTTTTTGTCTGCAAGCCTTACTTTATTAGGATCTTCTGTCATTGTTGTGTGTGATAACTAATGATATTTTAGATATTAAAAGTAGAGTGACTTCTCTTATACTGTTTTGAAAGAACATCTTAAAGGTTAGTTTTTTTTTTTTTTTTAAAAAAAAAAATGTTAAAAATAATTATTCCAATACTTCTTCCTTGAACAACTTTGGAATAATTTTTACTTTCTTTTTCTCCTGTTAGACTTAAGTTAAGTTAAGGAAACAAAGAAGAAATAGTTGTAATTTTCACATAATACTTCCAATGAACTCAACTTTGTTACTCTTTTGTTACCTAAAAGTCATTTTTGTTACTTAAGTCATTGAATTATATGTTTGAAGATAAAATCTGACAACTAAAATATTAATATTATTCAAGTTATCAACGATACTTATATTAAATTTTATCTTGATTTAATATCAATGAACGCAATATTTGTTAAAAAATGAAAAATTTATATTTCAAGCTAAATGTAACCAGTATTTAGTTTAATCATAATGATAGCTTAGATTCTTACAAGTTTTGTGATAAATATATTTATATAAATAGATTTATTTAAATTTTGATTTTATACAAAAAGAAAAAAGTTTGAGAAATAGGACACGTATGGGAGTGAACGAGAAAAAAAAAAGCCTATAATGATTTTTAAAATATAACGTATTTTTTATGAGTTGTTCTAAAAAATCAAAAAATAAAAAGTTGTATTTAAAAATTAAAAAGTCAAAACAACTTTTAAATATTTTCTTATTCTTATTTCAAGAAAAAAATAGAGTTGAATTTATAAAAAATGAAAAAATATCTTATAAATAATTCAATAATTCTTTCTTCCCCACGTCTATTGAGAACTGGGTAGTTTTCTTATTTTGTTCTTGAATTGTTTTCAAACCCACTTTATTGTCCTTTTATTCTTAAAAATTGTTTTAAAAAATAATTTTACAAAACTATTTTGAAAACGAAAGGGCAGATCACAAAATCAAGTTATTTCTTCCCGTTGCATTGTTTCACTCTATATAAAGCGATGTCTTCCTCTCTGTTTCATCACACCATCTCACGTTCTCTCTCTTCCAGTTTCTGTTCTGCTGTCCCTCGACCTCCTACGCTCCTTCCTCTTTCCTCTTGCTTGGCGATTTCTCTCTTCCACGCTCAGTGCTACGTTCCTATCCTCTCTCCTCTTCCCATTACCTCCTCCTCTCGGCGAATTCTCTCCTCTTCCCATTACCTCCTCCTCTTGGCGAATTCTCTCCTCCGCCTCTGCACTCTTTCTCCTCTGCTTCCTACTCCTCCCCTGTTATTTCTTTCCTCTACACTCACTCCTCCGCTTCCCTAATCCTCTATCTCTTTCCTCCCCTCTCCTCCCCACTGTGATTAGTTGCTTGTTTAATTATTTTATAATTTACGAAATGTGGTTTATCTGTAATTGTCCTGTTTTAATTTGATTTTTATAATTTTTCTCTTTGCATTCTTATAAGAGTGATGGAATCCTTGAAGAGCACTCCAAAGATGTATTATGATTCGTGAAACCGTCTGTGCTAATGAAAGGTTAGTCAGCATTTTTTTCGTAATTTTAATTTCTTTCACAGTAAGCTCTTTAATTTCTTCTGGGTTGGTTTCAATTTAATCTTTTAGAATTCTTGCTTCTTCTTTTTTTCCCTTCTTGAAGGATTGTGCTTTTTAATAATGGGGATATCAAATTAAATCTTGTACTGTTTACTTTCTTGGAGTTGGGCATTTTTCCTGATGTGGTTTATTTGTAAAAATCTGACCGACAAATCCGAAATAATAAGAATACATGAAAATATGGCAGATCTATACTTCAGTGCTGGAGGATAGGATAATATTCTTGTTAATGCATCCCTATTTTAGGGAGCTCTGGGCATGCATCTAACAAAAGAATTGGAGATAGAACAGAAAGTGAACCAGGCATGCGTTAAAATGATGCCTTTTTCTCATCTTCAATCAAATTCTACTCTGTAGTAAGCTAAACAAGTTTACAACTTTTATCCTAGCGTAAATATTTGACACTGTAGATACTTAAATTATTTGCTAGTTTCTTTTGTTATATATATGAGCTTGGAGACTCTAACATTAAGATATCAATCATGCAATCATTAATTTGGTATCATTTAGTTCGCAGCTATTGTTACACAGCCACCCCATTGGCGAAATATGGTATAGAGAGGGGCTTCAGCTCTGATCTCATTTTCACACCCAAACAGATTGGAGAGGTAATTATTTATTTGCAGCTCTAACTTTAATTGAGGAAATGAGTAAATATATATATATATATATATATATATAATATTTATTTATTTATTTATTTATTTATTTTCTTGTCAGTAGTCGGCATTGCATATCTAATCCATGGAATTGGTTTATTGTTATCATCTGAAGTGGGTGACCCTCTGGACTTCTTGTATAATTGCTTTGCGTGGTTTGAGAGAGTAGTGTTGTTTTAATATTTCTCCCTTAGTAATAAAGAAATGCAGAAAAAGGTTTTCAAATGGCTTATATCATTGGTGAAAGAGCTTGGAATTTCATAAAACCATTTGTGAACTTAAAAAAATGAAGTGGCATCTCTACAATTGAATCTTTGGGTTTGAGTAATTTTTTATAGTTAAACTCAGATGATGCTTGCTAATTGCACTGTTCTCGATCAACACAGTAGATTTATCACTTTAAGCTATATTTATTAATATTTTGTTTTTTTCTCGACAATATATACATATATATTCTTTTGCAAGCTGCATTTGCATATAGAGTTTATTGGGTAATGTTTTTTGGTCCCTTTCAAATGAAATCATTTGAATTGAAGAAAATATTATTTTAATACTTCTTTTTTGCCCAAAGTTTCAACATAAGAAATTAATTTACTGTGATATGTTTGCAAACTTAGATACTACTAAGAATGCTTCTCATGATTTTGCATCTTGTAACGGAATTATAACACTAGCATATAATGTCATTTTCGAACCACAAAAAAAAGCATGTTGATTCTGGAGTATGTTGCATTAACTTTAAAGAATATGCATGACAGTGATCTTTGGTAATTTTGTTAAAATGGCAGTTCACGTTTTCTCTTTATAGAGGATGCGTTCTTGTCAAATTTAAAAGCTTTGCAGCCTGAGCTATGTATTACAGCAGCATATGGGAACATATTTACTAACAAGGTTCTAAATGTTCCACCATTGGGTTAGTCATGTTTTACTTCGTCTAGCAAAGTCGATGACAAATTTATCTGCTATTTGCTATTTGAACATGTGTTAAATTTCTCATGAACAGTCAATGCTCATCTTAGTTAATTGCCATTAAACCGTGGTACTGTGCCTGTTCAAAGAGCTTTACAGGTAATTCTTCTCTTGTCACTTCATTTTTATCTCTGAATTTTGAATACCTATTCAATTTTGATTTGAAATTTTTATTATACATGAAATTTCTATCCCAGGATGATGTCAAGGAAACTGGAGTATCATTAGGCTTCACTATGCATGAACTGGATGCTGGACCAATCATTGCTAGTGAAGTATTTCAAGTTGATGATCAGATTAAGGTGTGCTTGTCTTTTTGTGCCACAAAGGATCTGATTTTCTGAACTTTTTTGCAATGATTCTTTAGAGGATTAGTACTTATGTTCATGTTCATCCCTATTTGTTAGCCTAATCCATAATTTTTGAACTGTTGGTGTTGTGTATGCTGTACCAATGATGATGTAGTGACTGATTGTATTAACTATGCATGAATTCCTTACAAGGAAAGCATAGTGATTTTATATCATTTTCTTTCCTTCTCCCATTTTATTATTCCCTGCAGTGCAATGATTATGCCCTGCCATATAGTATATTTTTATTTCAAATATATGCCACATTATTTGCTTTTGGATTCCAATTTTAGCTGGAGCTTTTTTGTTCATTCATTTGAAGATTTGAACAGACAATTCTGGAGAAACTGTTTTACATCTCGTTTTGCTGTGTTATTATTATATGCAATTGCTGAGAAGTACCAACGATATTGCATTATGTAGTTTTATCATCAAAGATGAAGTTTCTCTTATGATATTTTGCTTTCTTTGTTACTACTTACTGAGAGGGTGAAGAGATTCTAAATTTGTGTGTCTTAGAAAGTTAAGTTCTACTTATTATGTTAACCACCATGCAAAAGCTGCGCTTATCAACACTGCTTCGCGTAGCTGGTCTTCGATTTAAATCGTGCTCACACCCAAGGTTGGAGCAGCATGGAAAGCATAGCCGCTGACTCCTTATTATGAAGCTCTATGAGCAAAAGCCCGTAGGCTTATGGCTGTTTGTTGCTTTAGCCTTTAGGTGTCATGCCTTCTCCTTACGTAATCGGTGGGTAGGCCTTTATGGCTGTCTGTTGCTTTAGGTGTCGTGCCTCCTCCTCAGGTAATTGGTTGGGTGGTGGACCGGCCAAGGGATCATTTTATTCCTCGCAATTATTTATTACATCACTGCATCATAACTTTTCTTTGAGAGCAAAAATTAATGTTGAATATGTACTTAGATATCGTTTGCCATTTAGTCATTTGAGGCCTAACTTTGATAGTACCTAGTTTATGTAGTCCTTATTTACATATAATGTCATAATGCTGGAATAGAAATGGAGCAGATAAAGAAGAAATACTGTGATCAATGATTGCTCTTCTATGTTTTTCATGGTCTTTAGATGATCATTGATGGTAGAATGTATGATCTTAGTTTTAAAGAGCAGCTTGAGTGCATGCTTATAAGAAATTTACAAAATTTTGTCAGTATTATAACTCTGATGTTTGATAGTGATTTAGTTTCAAGCACATTCCATCCAAATGCAAGTAAACTGTAACCATATCTTCTATATTGATTGTGTTGAAGGTGGAAGGCAATGTAGGCCACCAACAGGCTTGTTTTGACTGATAGTTTGCTTTCTTACTCCTTGAATCAAAATTTGCGGTTTGAGTTTGTTTTACTATCTTGTTGAGTCAAGTTTGTTAAACTATGATTGTGTATAATAATTCTTTCCTTCTCATTGCTGCATAGATGTCTTAACAGATTTATCATCTTGACTAAAGATATAGGAAAGCAATGAGAGAAGGACAGACAATCAGATTTATTCTATTTGTGTCTACTTCTGTTTCTGTTTCTGTATTTTGGGTGATAATACATTTTAGGCTTATTCTTGTTTCTATTGTAATTGTAGTTTGAATAAATTTGAATCGTGTGTTCTTTACAAAAATATATATACAAAACTAGCGAGAGTAATCAGGCAATCTAATGCCTTGATTTTAGGGATCGATAACCCATTTCCTAATCTATAGGATCCTAAATGTACGATTTCCAGTAACACTCCTCTTCAAGCTGGAGGATAGATATTGATCATGCTCAGCTTGTTACAAATGTAACTGATCCGCACCCCATTTAATGCCTAGTAAATATATCTCCTAATCGATGTGATTGAACATATCTTATGGAGATGAACTCTTTCTTGAACCTTGTCATGGACGAAGTGACAATCAATCTCAACGTGCTTAGTTCCTTCATGAAATACAGGGTTGGATACAACATATCCTGTTGAAGTTCATAACGTACTTCCTTCAATTGTTGATGCATCCACACAACCTCGCATATTGAATCAGCCATAGCCTATATTCTGCTTTAGCTACAGACCAAGAAACTACATTCTATTTCTTGCTCCTCCATGAGACCAAATTCCCTCCATAGCCCTATATATGCCATATTATTTGCTTTTGGATTCCAATTTTAGGTGGAGCATTTCTATTCACTCACTTGAAGTTTTGTGCTAATGATAAATCTGTCTCTCTTTTCAGTGAAGCTTAAAAGGCAGTTTCTGCCTTCTTTTTTTCTCTATTGACTAATTTTGTAGGCACTTGAATTACTTGCATGGAAATTTTCTGTTGAAGTTTTTCGTTTGCTTCATAATTATGGTTACTTCATCTTCTTTGAAGTAGATAGTATTCTTATTCAATCATTTCAACAGTAAAATTGAAGTAGAAATGGAAATGAGTTCTATTGATGTTAGTTCAATATAAATCAAGTCCTTTTTTGTTCTGACCTTCTGAGATATTGTTTATCAGACTGGTCAAATATTAAGTATATACTTCTAGTTCTGGAGGACATTTTTCTTTTAAAACTGCTATTATTCACTTGTTAGTGTTTCTTGCAACTATAAAACTGCTACCTCAAAGATATCTTCTGTATCTTCAAGGAAAGATGAGGATGTTAGCTCTATTAGTATTAATAGCTTTTTATGTTTGAGGCTTCTATAGAAAGTTATTGGGTTTCATAGATTTTGGCATTTATTTATTTACGTTATTTATTTAGTAGTTAGCTGTAATTCTTCAAACAGAAAATTGGGAAGAAACTGTTTTACATCTCTTTTTGCTATCGTGTTATTTAGTATATGCAGTTGCTGAGATATTTTGTTTTCAAGGATACTGAAAAGCACCAATGATATTACATTTTGTATTTTTATTATCAATGACGAAGTTTCTCTTATTATCTCTTGTTTCTTTGTTACTACTTACTGAGAAGGTAAAGAGATTCTAAATTTGTGTGTATTAGAAAGTTAAGTTCTACTTATTTGTGCGCATATCAACACAGCTTCGCATAGCTGGTCTCGAATTCTAAATTTGGATGGTTACTGTGCATCCATCCAAATGCAAGTGAACCACAACCGCTGAACTCATATAAGAAGAAATTTGACTTTTCTAACACCCCATTTATCATAAGGCAATCAGGGGATTCTTTTAGGTCGTGTTTGGTTGATAGGAAACGAAGAAACTGTTACTATGGAAACCCATAAATGGGCTGTTTGGGGTACTGTTTATTTAGGAAAGGATAAGTACTTATAGTGACAGCATTCTACGTTTTTACGAAATGGATCTGTCCTCCTAAAAATGGGAAGATTGAGCCTTTCCTTCAATAAGTAAGTTCATGTTTCTTCCCCTCCCTTTTTCGCGTTGCCATTGTTGCTTCGAAAGAAGCCTCTTCCATCACGTAGCTCAGTTTCTGCCAATGCTTAGAGCATTTCAATCGTCGTTTTTGCCTACTCAAATTTGGGTTTCGTCTACTTGCTTTTGTTGTCATTGGCTATGTTGGGTCACTGTGTTAGCATAGGAAGACGAAGCTTCAGTCTTGTTGCTTTATTTGCCAAATACATTTGAGTCATGATGGTTAACATGATTTGTAATCTTTTTTTTTTTTTAATTTTTTTAAAGTTTAATTTGTTATTCTATTTAGTAAATTTATTTGTACTTTAGATTTAGTAATTACTGAACTGTCAGAGGTTATTTTTACAATTTGTTATTTGGTAGAATTTGGTTCTGGAATAAATTATTGAAGATGATCCATGGTTACTTGCATTTTATTACTTTCTTCTAGAATTTGGTTCTAGAATGTGTAGTTAAGGATGCCGGATGATGGCAAGGGAGAAGAGAGAGGAGGTGGAGGATGAGAGAGAAGATAAGTGAGTGATTCAAATCAATTTGGGGATGAATTTTGTTTTTCTTCTTTTTTCTGTAATTTCATTTCAATTTGCTTTGGTAATAGATAGTGTATTTTATTAAGTTAAATCTCTTTTGTTAATATATTTCTTTTTGTTTATAAAGAGAAATATCTTTTTTGATTATGCTTTATTCATTCATATAAATATTTTTTGTTTAAGGGCAATATTTTCTTACTCATTCAATTTGCGTTGTTAATAGATAGTTTGTTTTATTGAGTTAAATTTCTTTTGTTAATATATTAATCTCTATCTTTTTTTGTTTATTGGGAATAATGTTTATTTTTAATTATATTTGATTCGTTAGTATAAATGTTTTTTGTTTAATGGCAATATAGTCTTACTCTAATTCTATTGTCCATTCTTTGATATACCAAACAAAGTAAACAAACTCTCCTTCTATTTCAACTTCCTTTCCCTTTCTATTCTACCCATTTAACTTTTCCAACAATATAAATAATCATAATACTTAAATTACCCCTTCGTCTAAAACACATTTCTCACACCCTTCTAGAAAGAAGAACAGCCACTCACCACCGCCGCATACTCATCACTAGAAATAACTGAATATGTTAAATATATGTAAATTTTTGCCTATTTGCTTGTTTTTCTTTGTTTGTAAATTTGTCTTATAGATTTTGAATATTAATCAATTTTTATAGTATAAATCGAGTTTAATTATAAATTTTAAAAATTCATAGTTATAAATAAATAATTTATATATTTTGTAAGTAATTTTTAATATATAAGTTGTTTATTTATGATTATGTAGTTTTAAAGTCTAAAGTTCGTGATTAAACTTACTTTATATTAGAAAATTTGTTGAATTTTGAAAGAAGCATCTGAATAAAATTGGACTGCAAGAAAACATTTGAGTCCTAACAAATTCAGCAATGTCATAAAAGCTTAACTCTTAATGTTTGGTACTACCTCTATTCTCTATTCTCTATCCTATATCTTTTATTTTAGATTATTACATTTTTAAAATTTTAAGATATTATTTAACCTATTTTTTATTATTTTTATTATCATTAGTCTTTAAATAACAGTTTAAATTTTTTATTTGAATTAATTTTTAAAGCACCAACCTGTTAAAAGAAATTAAAAGAAAAACAGATTTGTCTACTAAGAATGATTTCCCAAACATCTTCCTTAAGTCTCTACGTGGTGTCTGTGTATGTACAATAATGTTACTAACCTGTCAATTTTTCTTTCATAGTTATGAACATGGGAGAATAGAACGGAACAATCATGGTTTTGCCTCTATTTCAACCTGTTTGCCTGAAAAATAAGGATATTAGCTTATCTTAAGCAGTATGCTAAAACGTCACCAGACAATGGCAAAACTGAAAAATAACTTTGTGGGAAGATTTTATTCGTTTATTTTTTTTTTCTGCTCTTTGATAAAAATCTAGCTTCGAACATGAAACCCAAAGAAGATGAAACTCCAGTTTAGTAAAAAGAAAATACTTCTATGTAGTTTTAAATGACTTAAATTGGGTTCTAAAAAAATAAAAGAAATAGTTCTACAAGAAAAACCTGCTTTTTTAAAAACGTAAAAGTGAAAATTAAGTTGCTATTTATGTAGATCTTCATTCAGTGTTAATGCACGGTGGGGCCACTTCCCAATGGCGCCATCTTAAATGACATCACTCTTGCATTAAATGTGACATAAGGCTAATAATAAGGATAAAACAATAATATTTTCGGAAATTACTTTTAAATTGCTATATTTTAATAAATTGTTTAATCTTTTTATTTGCATTTTTAGGTATCTTGGCTTAATTATGGCATATTAATTTTTTGTCTCTATGTTTTAATATAATGTCATTGTGCACCCTTAAATTATTTTTTGAAAAGAACATTAATTGTCAAATTACAACTTAAATGTTTAATATAAATGGGATAACTAGTTGTAGGAAGTCTTCCTAAATCTAAATAAGTTTAAGAATTGTTAAAAAGAAGTCTTGTTACAAAGAGAAATACAATTTGTCATTTAATCATATTAGTCTATCTTATTAAGAATGATTTATTATCTATTGCTCTTATTTTAAATTGAGATTAGTTTAATAGCTTGTTTTAAGATAAATGTGTTAGAAGACCAGATGTGAATTCTTTTGTTTTTAAAATTCAACGATTCCTTTTCTTTTTTTATGCAAAAGAACAAAAGGGATAGAATGTGAGGCAGAACTTTTAGATTATATTCTCACAAAATACATGCAGAACACAAATGAACACACTGCACTGTTAAATCATCGTGGCAACAAAATGGTTCTATTCTGAGGTAGCAGCCATTGAATTATCTCATTCATAAAAGGATCTGGTGCCTTCAAGCTTTCAATTTCATCCCAGAAAATCTCTAGCACTCTTCCATAGCCACTCTCCTTATTCTTACCATGGCAACATTTATAGGTGATCACCGTTTCAATCATATAGTAGCAATTAGGGCAAATTGAGATAAAGGAAAATGATACAATAAAATTATATAAATTTATGTGCAAGCATTTCAAGTTAGGGCTTCAACCCGTAATGAAATTGTGTGTATATAATTTAAAAGTGCTATCATAGTTTGCCGTGATTAATTTATCAAAGATATATATGATAATGATATCAAAATTTGAATATACCATTTACCATTGATTAATTTATTAGAAACTTTACTTATCTTTAGGGAGGAGCAAGTTTAAGAAGATTATAACATGAGAAATATATTAAGTTACTCGTGCAATAATTGTATAACTGTTTTTACTTATGAAACACGAATTGTTATTTATTGTATTGAAATATCAATTTAAATAACTAAATATGTACTTGCCCTCAAACTATTACACGCTAGTATAATAATAACATTTAAGTTAAGCTTGAAAAAAAAAATTGAAGGTTATCAATAAATTTAAAATTTAAATAATATTTTAATCGCTCGTACTTAAAATTTTATTAATTTAATTATTTATATTTTAAATTTATTAATTTAATTTTATACATTAAAATTTTTATCAAATTGATCTTTTTAATATTTTTTAAAAGTTTAAATCATAAGTAAACTCATAAATGATTACTATTAAAAAATTTAAAGGATGAAATTAATAATTTTAAAATATAAAAAATTAAATTAATAAATTTATAGTATGTAAACTAAATTAATTAAAATTTAAAGTGTTAGAGAATAAAGTAAAGTTTAATTTATAAGTTAATTCGATCATGGAAAAAGAGAAAATTAAAAATGCAATAATAGTATTTTTTAATAAAAAATATGTAATATTCTTAACAATGTGTAAATAGCATTACTTTCTGCATCATATATATCTTTTATGTCCTTTGAGTATCTTCTTGATTCCATAATCTTTTGATGGAGGACTTTTATCACCTTTGATGGCGTTTATTCCCACTGTCTTTATTATTTGAAATCCACCTCGGTACGTTACTGATCCTCTTTGATTAATAATCACAACCATAGGCTTGAAACTGAATTGCCACTTCTCTTTCACTGGCCTATTGCTCACTATAGGGATCCAAACGATCTTATACTCCTCATAATCTGCTTTCAGTTGTTTTATATCTTCAATGAATATCACAATATTCTTTTCCTTCAGGGTCTCAAGACCGTCAAAGCTAACCTGAATGTGCAAGACATAACATATATAATCAAACTGAATACTGATCAAGAAAATTATGCATCTCATCATTTTAATCACTTTGTTGGTACATTTTTTGAGAGCCACAAAGAGAAGATAGGGCAAAGGGAAACAAACCTCTCCTTCAGGATATGCGCAGACCATTTGTGGATGTAAGCAATCCATAAAAAAACACTGATATTGAGATCAGCTAAAACAAAGTTATAACAAAAAGGTTTGTTTACCTGTGTTGAAATAAATTTCTTGGTTATTTTTTGATTGTAATAGTGATCTATATTCATAAATATATGAGTCTCTTTTATCTGCATAATTAATAGATTTACACATATACAAAACTAATAAGATGTTGACTTAGTACAAAGGAAGCTAATCACCAAGGACTTATGAGGCAAATGTCCTAAGATGAAAATCTTGGAGTTTTATTGGGAGGAATTGTCGGTCATGTATTGCTCCTAAGGATTAATCTCATCCCGAATGAGTATAAGAATACGCCTTAAATATATATATGTATATATATATATATATATATAGAATACATGTTTATACTATTTTTGGTGGTGTGGACCGATGCAAATTGTTATATATATTCTTTCTTTCTTTTAGCTATAATCTCTAGATTTAATCATGCACTCTTACTACTCAATTAAAAACTGTTTGATTTAAGTCATTGGATATGATGTAATGGTAAAGAGTTTAAGTAGTATATAAAAAATTTGATACTCAATTCTTTTTCTTATATTCAAATGGCCTTGAGATCATCCAAATCCAACTCTTCTTTTTGTTTGTTGATAATTTTTTCTCTTTTGAAAGTTTAAAATCTCAAAAAATGTAAATTCCAGCTTACGGTTGTCATCGATGGGTCGGGTGCACCAAAGAGTCTATTGGTCCCTGGACACACGAAACCTCGACCAGCTGCAGGTTGGTTAAGCTCAACATATGATACCAAAAAGTATTTTACAGAGGTTCCGCCCAGCAAGTACAGGCCCATAACGGAAGTCCGGAAACTGAATCAAGGATCATTTATTATAATTGATTACTTGCATTCATTAACTTCTACTTAATGGCAATATTACCTTTACTTTTTTATATAGTAAAGTTTAAAGATTTAAGGTATAAAATTTGTGATTTATTAATATTTAGGATTTATGTTTATGATTTAAGGTTTATTGCTTTAGAGAATTGAGATATAGAGTTTTAAGGTTTAGATCTGTAGGATTAAGATTTAGGGTCTCAGAATTTTGGATTCTGAGACCCTAAATCTTAATCCTACAGATCTAAACTACCGTGGATGGTTTAACTATTTTTTAATTTTTATTTAAAATTTTGGCTTAGAGTCTAGGGTGTGTTAAGATTTAAATTTTCAAGTTGAGGGTAATGAAAGAAATCGGATAGGCAAGCATATTGTGAGAATTAATTAAATGTTAATGGTTGTAATTAACATAATTACAATAAATAATTAGCACATTTTAAGGAAATTAACAATTTCAATAGATTCTAAATCTCTAATGATAAGCTTAAAAAGATAATATTAATAATTTTAAAATGTAAGAGATGAAATTAATAAAAATTTTAAATATTAAAAATTAATTTAATAATTTAAAATGTAAAGAGTTGATCATAATTTAACTTATAAGAGATAAAAAAAAGGTATTTAACATAAATAAAAATAATATAGTTTTAATAATATTATAAATATTATTATTTTATAAGAGATGAAATTATTATTATTTTATATTTTTTACCAATTATAAATATTAAAACAATAAAAAAAAGAGACAATATATGTTAATCCTTTACACCAACCCATGTACGTGTATATATATATATAGATATATGTACTGACCTACCTACTGTTGCGAATGTTCTTGCTTTGTCTTCAGATCCTTGGTTCTATTTTCAACAAGGGAAATCCAATTGCGCATGCCGTTTAAGATAACAAACCTGAAATAAGGAAATTATATTATTGGGTAAAAGCTATTGTAATGATTCAACAAGGGAAATCCAATCATGCAACACTTTTTTTTTTTTTAGTTTGACATTCAGTTGTGTTTTTCAATTATATATGATGGCCTTTTCTTTGAATTCAAAAGTTTTAATTAAAGACAGGAATTGATGAATGCCAAGTAAGCAAAATATTAATATTAATGCCTGAAACATAATATAGTTTAATGAATTCGAAAAAATAGTTTCTCGTAAATAAATATTAAATATTTAAACATAATAAAAATTATTCTTTCTAACTTCTAAGCTAAATCAAATGTCCAAACATTTTTCTATTTAATTCTTGAATATCATTATTTTTTTATCTAAATTATATTTCGGTGAATTTACCTTCCTTGGATGGAGCAAATGACCTGAAATATGCAACCTGCAACAATCTTTGTTGCCAAATCAGAGTACTCTGAGATAATCTTTGTTCCTCCTATCCAAGATGCACTGAATCAATTTCAAAGTTCCCTTCACCAAATCATTGAGATCAACCATTGCTTTCTTTGAACTCTCATTGGCTAAACGCCTATTGAAGTCATTTGCATGTCTCAGGAATCCAAATGACCGTAAGAATTGACTCTCAACTTTGAAATTCTGAAAATGCAGCCATAGTTCTCCATAGTCTAACGCGAAAGCAGCTAGAATCATCACTGCCTTTCAAGCAGATGAATCTGTGTAAGGCTGATAGGAATCCAGGTATTGTTTTCTCAAAGCCCTCGTTCTTGGCTTTGCATCCCACCGGATATATATACCAAATCTATGTTAGGAACATGTACAAGGAAAAAATAAACGAAATAAAGGAAAGAAAAGTAACAATTGTGGTTTTTACTACAGCAGGGTTTTTTGTCAGCCATGGCCGATTTAGATTAGTTTTTACCAAGTTCTTTCTGCTTTATTTTTTTTTTTTAAAAAGTACTTTATATAAAAATTTAATGTTTGAATTAATTTTTTATAAAATAAAAATATATTTAGAAATTATTTTTTCAGAAGCAAGTAAAGAATCTTTTTACTTTTATTTTTATTTCTTTAAAAAAATCTAAATGTGCTCTTAGAACTTTTAAATAACATTCAATGGTGGAGATTCTATTGATTGCATGATTGCACCACATTTGTGATCGAAGATAATCCTAATTCGAAATGCAAATAACTTAGTTATGGCTTGTGACATTTCCTTGAGCATATGCACTGGATAGTCAAACTTGGAAGAATTCGTTTCAATTTTTATGCCACCCTCGCTTTGTTTGCCCTGCTCTCATGGATGCCATAAGTGAACTACAAATATTGCAGAAGTACAAGAAGAATATTAAGATTAATGCTGTTAATTTTTTGGGGCAAGAATCGCTTAATGCACTATGAGGCAAAATTGAGTTAGAAGTTCAAGTAGGAGCAGAAAGAACAAGAAATAATTAACAATCTAAACACAAGACAGATTGGTTCAATATTATATGATTGAGTAGATAGATGGATCCATTTTTAAATCCAAGAATTCATCTTAGGTTTTATCAATTATGAAATTCTTAAAATATATTTAGTTAATCTTAAATATTCGTAAGAAGCTTTTTTAAAATTATTTTTGGGAGGTTAAAAAATTAAAATTTCACTACCTCCCATTAGATTCTTTTTTTAAAAAAACTAAGTTAAAAAAGAATATTAAAAAATATGTTTTATTAGGATGTAATTTTAAAAAATTATACCGAACATAAAAAATAAAAAATTTAAATTACGATTTTTAAAATTCAAAAAAGAATCAGTCTAATAAACATTAGAGTGATGGGTAAATACCAAGAATTTGTCAGCGGTAGTAGTTGCCCCATTGAGGACATTCAAAGCACCCAACAAAAGTGAAGCTAGACTTTGGTCAATCAATCGTTTGGCTTCTGGAATTTCGTCAGCTTTGTAGGCAGCCATGTCACTGAGATAGAAGCTTTTTTTTTTTCATAATGATATGGAATAGGGCTAAAGGATTAGTGTCGGTAGATGAGTTTGATGATGGCCTATATATAACCCTCAGGATAAACCATCTAACATATTAAACGAAGACTCGCTCTTGAGACAGACTTTGTCTTTCGGTTTTAACTTTCTGGTGCAGTGGAAGTTTCTATTTTGAGGGAAAACCATAGACAAATTTAAAGGCATCAGAAAACAAGGACGTCTCCTCAAATCTTATTTTAATATTGTAATTGATGGTCTGTTCTTGTTGTTTACATATATAGTAATTTTCCAACAATGTTAAATATTTCTCGTGTGCATGTAATTACCAATCCTGAGATTCTAAATCAACAAATTCATCAAGTTGAGTAAATTAATCGAATTTCATTAGCTGCTTCAGCGGCTGCAATAACTATACAACTCTCAATATATAATTTAAGAGCATAAATGCCAAAATTAATTGAAACTCTTTATCTGTAAAATAGAATATGTATTAAAAGATTAAAAAAAAACGATTAAGAAACAAAGACTAATATTTTATTTAAAATAAGAAAATATCCATATATTAAGATAAAAGCCCCCTAGAATGTGTTGCTATAAATTTCCACCCAAATACTCAAAAAAAAAAAAAAAAAAGACAGAAGATACAGTCTTATTAACTTGTTGGTAACAATGATCACCCATGGAATCATACATCCCTTGCTATTTATTTCCTGCAAAAGATTGAATATTGTCTTAGTTGGCTACGACAATATTTTGTAATTTCATGAATGGATAAGCTTTCATTTTGAGGTTAAAGAGATCATGCTTGTGGTATCTACCTCTTTTCTTCTTTTGAAGTAAACCTTGGAACCCATTCGGAGGTTCTATCTGCTTGTCACCTTCCTTTTTATTACGGTTAACATCAGTATAATGTTTAAACAATGAAGGATGAGTTGTCCGTTGAACCCTATCATAATCATCTGCAGAGTCATAGAAAATGTTATTGCTCTTTTTACAAAAAAAAAAGGATAAAAAAAAAAAAGCGTATCTTGGATTAATGTTATGAATTCTAATCATTAGGATCCAAATCAATCTAAACTATTCATGAAATTTAAATCATCGTTTGATATTTAACACCGCATTAAATATTAATTAATTCATTTTAATTTAGACATGACCATAAGAGTGTATTCTCAAGACTCAAATCCGAGATATTTGGTTAAGCTATAATAACTCTTGTATGCTAATTTAAGTACTTGGTGGTTCATCTATAGTTATTGAATTAGTAATATATAATTTTCAATGAAGTTAGATATGAATGCATAACGTAATTCCATTTTCTTTCATGGAAATTTCAAAAATATCAATCTAATTCACATTTTTTTTTGTCACTTTAATCCACACATAACTAAATTGATGATCATTGAAACATAAATTGAACAACTACGGTGGCACAAAAGTATCACTGATTTTTCTTTTTCTTTTTCTTTTTTTGGATTGCAAGTATCACTGATTAAAGTACTGATAATTCAAAAATTTCTCAAGTACCAAAAAAGTATTACTCTTATTCTTATGTCAACGTAATGTTTAAATAAAAACAAGGTAGAAATGACAGTACGATTAATTGACAATTTAGGAGTGTGTATAATTAATGTTATTACTAACCAAATCTCACTGCCAGACTTTTGAAGGGGAACCACTGTTGATGGTGAATGTAAAATTTATCTATGGCACCAGATTCTGCAAATGGGTTAGCTATTACAGATTTTGGATCAACAAGAACTCCAGAAGGTTGGCCTCCGGAGAACCAGAGTCCCTTGATGTACCAAAGACCTGCAATTGGTGAATCGTAGCACACAATGTACCATGGCATTATGGATATTAACGTTTGAAATTTATGTACGAGTTCTTCAGTCCATTTTAACACGAATGGAACCCATATAATCTTATAATAATCTTCTTCCCTTATTTCCGTGTAGATTTTTAAAACTTTATCAATCTGCTCAGTGGATATATCTAGGTCTGTAATAAACAATATGATTCCTTTTCCATTTAGCACCTCTAGGCCAACCTGTTAATTTATAAAAGAGAAAAGAATAGAAAAATTAGTCTGTAGACAGAGGGATATGCAAGCAATTACAATAGCTCCAACCAATTTTTGAAGTATTACAAATATCCCTCAAAATTATTAAATTATGATTGTAGATAGCCTAGGATTGTAGTACTTTTTGGTCAGTACAATTGTTTATTACTATTAATTTTATTGTCACTATGCTCACGCCTTCCAAAGCCCATTAATAGAGCTCATTTGGATTTTTTTCAAATACTTTTAAAATACAAAAATAAAAGCAAAAGCCAAAGTCCATTAATTAGAGGTAAAAAAAATAGACGTACACACTTTACTAAAATTGACTAACCTTGGACTTTGTAGAACCATCAATGACTAATTGGCGAGCATCTTTAGAGGATAAGAAAATCTTCATAATCTCTGAGATACCAGTAGGATTGTCTTTTAGCTTTCGGATATTACTAAAAGTTTCTTTAAAAAATGCATTGATCATCATATAAGCCTCCATTTCATCTGCATAGATTAATTATTAGTAGTTTTAAAAACATATATATTATACATAACCAAGAATTGATAAGTTTAAGTTAATAGTTAGAACGTTTAAAATATTAATAATTGTAGACTAGATTAATTCTATTGACAATGTTTCTCAACACATATAATGGAAAGAAACTCTACATACTTACCTAGTTGTGGTTTGCAAATTGTTTTCTGGTTCTTGAGCAGGATAAGCATGTTGCTGAGATTGGAAACTAGGTAGGAAAAGTCTAGTGCCAGTTGGCTATAAAACAAAGAACATCATTCAAACTATGTTATAAGACAAACTATTGAATATTGAAAGAAACAAGAACTAACCCAAGTTCCTTGAGCAGGTCAATTTGAATATAGCAAGCAACAACACTTAGAATTGCCCAATATACGCTCATTGACAAGAGGTCTTCATTGTATTCTATGTCAGACAGCAATGATAAGTCACAGATATTTTCGGTCACTTCTAATGTGATTTTGATCACACTGTTAAGCTGATCAATTTGATTTTGAAATTTCTCAAGTTGGGAGCCAGCAAGAGAAACAGCGTTCTCCTTAAAGGCCACCACGATGGATTCAAATTCACTTAATGGAGTGTCTGGACCACGCAGCAAGAACACCAAGAACTCCACAAATTTGATAACGAAAGAACCCATGACCTTTACTGCCTTTGCATCCCATGGTATGCCTGATTCAAATTTATCAAGTACTTGCATGGATAAATGGTGAATATTAATCTCATCAAGCCTTTCCCCAGCTTTGATTGCGATCTCTTCCATCTAATAAAAATAAATAAATAATGTTTGTTAGAAATACTAATTGAGGCTAGTGAGAATCAAGTTAAGGTTTAAATATGTAGATATAATTAAATTCCAATGCTAGCACGTGCAATCTTGAAAAAGATCGACCTTAGTATATTGCTTAAAGCATGACGTTTGTGTTTGGAAACGATTCCGAAGCTACATTCAGAATCATATCATATATTTTCTTCTTTTCTCTTCAATTTCCAACATATTCTCTATAAATAGTTTATGTTGAAATTTGAACTAATAGGTACATTCAGTTATTTGAATTAGATTGTAGTGCCATGTACATGAAGCAGGTTAAAATGATAACTTCCCTTAAAGCAAAGAATCCATTCTTGTTGAGAGAAAAATTAGTTCAAAAATATCAACATAAATCTGTGGGAAGTAGAAACGCACCGTGTAATGGGAAAAGTTTGGGTAACCCACTTGTTGTAGCTCAGATAATGCTGAATTCAACTCCAGAGGATTAGAGAACTCTAACAGAGTCCTATTTTCATGTACTTTATTTTCCTGCATGTATGTATTTGAAAGTAAGAATTTGATATCCTTTCTTCAGGTACTTACTTAGATTGTACTGAGTACAGAACGCTTATAAAAGTAGCTGGAATTTCATAAAATTGAAGTATCTTAGAAACAATCAAGTTATTAGAAAATATTTTGATTATTTGCTTATAAAAAATTAAATACAATAGTATATTAAACTCGAGGTAGAACATTCTTTAGGTGATCAGTCATGATCCCTTGTGAATATATGCGAAATATCCAATTCCTGAAAAATATTTCTGTATATATTCTGATATTAATCTTCAAAATGAAACCCAAAAACAGAGATGTTTAATTTGTTTAAGAACATTGATGTTTCAGCTTTGTTTTTGGGGTCACAAAGAGTGCAGTGGATTTAAAGGAGGGAAGAGAGTACACCTTTTGAAGAAAACCCTAGACAACAACCCTTAAGTTCTTGGAATAACTACAAGTGTTAATATAAATATATAATGTACTTTGCTTGGTTGATTGAACAAAATGCTTACCAGCAGCATTGAATCAATGAAAACGGTGGCAGGCTTGATGATTTTCTGGATCATGCCGAGGTGTGGTTGACGAAGCAGCTTCGAATAACCATTTCCTTTATGAGATTGCTGAACTTGCCCTTTTATACCGTCATCGGTCAATTCGGGAACATTCAGAGAAACCAAACGAAACTGCTCACTGGATGTTAAACTCAAAGAAGTAGTCATTTTAATGGGTAGCTCAACTCAATCAAAGCAAGACTTATCCAAAATGTGACAAAGTATGAAATCAAATCAGCTTGTACGTCCCTATTTATACCCATTCTTCTAAAGGAGATCTAAAATAAACTAATATACATAGAAGACTCAACCAGTTTAGTGGTTTTAAAATGAATTCAAGGTCGTTTATGATTGGATCATTACGTCTACTTTGTATTAGAGTGGTGATATATACCACCCATTTATGCATACTTAGTTTTTACATTTATTTTTAATTTCTGCATCTCTTCTTTATCTTTCTTTTATATATATATATATATATATATATATATATATATATATATATATTTATTTATTTATTTATCTCTGCGACATAATTAAAAGTAAGAGGTGTACAATGAAGTGTGTAAATCTAAATGTGCATGTACCTTTTCCCTTTGTGTTATCACTAGTTGGGGTTGTATGCACATGCTGGCATGTTGTACTTACTACTTACCATGTGTTTGTTTTCTAGTGGAAAGTCATTTAAAATGAAGTTCTAGGTATTTTAATTATACAAATACTAATAAGAACGTTTATCGATAAAAGCGACACCAGTTATCATCATCTTCTAATAATTTTACAATTACAAATTCAACTCGCACTCCATATACGAAAGGAACTTAAGATACACAAGTTTTAACGGCCTTTAATATTTCTAAAACTGATATAGATCATCTAGAACTTCGGATCGTTTAATGAAAGTTTGTCTCATCAAAGACTTTCTTCGTTTATGTATTGCCATTGTGTTAAGCAAGTTGTAACTATATAATGGGGATTTCCACTCATATTACTACTAAACAAGTTGGTTTTATCTTGACCGTACAATTTCATTAAATAAATCTCAACAACCCATGTTATCATTCAAAATTCTTTTTTTCTACTGCTTAGGGTTTCTATTGAACATATTTAGGTTATTCAATTAAAACATTCAAAAATAATATCACACAAAACACGTGTTGAGTTAATTTAGAGTCATTCAATGGTGGTGCATCTTCCTCTTTTTGAAGAACCTCATCAACCAAAAACTTAAGCAGTTTAATTAATATACAACAATTGTTTTTTTAGTATGTTTAACACTCTTCACCTTCTGTATCTTTCTATTGTCTCAATTTTTTTCTTTCTTCATGTATCACCAACATCTACTGAAGGAGTTTCCATACACAATTCTGTGTCAGCGCCCTAGAGTCGGTTATCAAATTCTCAAAACTGGGGCATATATATACCTTTACATCGTCCCCTCGCCCAACTCTTCTTTAGTTGGTTAATATAGCATTTGTGTGCTAATGTTACACTAGTGCAGCAACACCCCTATGACAGCGAAAGTGGATAAACAATAGCTCTTTGTGATGTGTACATGCTGATATTGGCTAATGACGGGAAGGGTTTGTTTGGTTTTGTAGTAACTAGTAACATTCCTTAAGTGCTTGGACCCTGTTTCTGTTTCTTAAACCTATTCATTTTAAAAAAATTGTTCTAACTTCACTTCATATTCAACAAAAGCATTTTCATTGGGACAAGAAAATTATAGATTCACTAGAATATTTTTTATTAAAAAAATCATATTGTAAAGTGTATAAAGAACATTAGAGCTCGACTGATTAGTTTTTTGTATTTGGAAATTCCTCTTGTTGTTAACCTCTAATATCTATCCGTAACTTCTAACATGGTATAGCTTTGTTAAACAAATCTGTATACCTATAGTTCATAAGTAATAAGAGATTATTCTAATATACCATGAAAAAAGGTAAGAATTTTCTTCTTAAAGACTAGCACATGAAGGGTGTAGACGCTGTACTGGTCAAGAAGTTCATGTGCTCGGCCCCCTTTAATTAGTTTCTTGATCCGTCCTGGGTCTCACTCCATATTTACTTGTAAAAATTTTATAAAATAATACTATAAATATTGTCAAGTAATTGAACATAATTTTTTTAACCAATTAAAAGAAATCAGATAAGAAGTAAAATAGAAGATGTAAGCTCCCCTATTGATTTATACCCACTCTTCTTAAGACACAAAATAATCAAATTATACAAATACAAGACTTAGATTATGTCCACGTTTATAGATGAAGTTAAGGTTGTTTATCATCACATGATTATGTCTATTGTGTGTCCACACTATAGTTGGGGGCCGCATGATGTGATCTTATAAAAATTTTACAAATTGAACTTGCACATGAACTGACCATTGATTAAAAGAAAAGGTGTGCAACTTTCAATACTCTTAACATTCCAAGAGTTGACCATAACAAAAATTTATCTGTTTAAACAGTTTATTCTCGTGCTTATTTACTTTATATTATAAATATTATAATAATACAAAAGTCCATTAATTGATACTAACTTAAGAGAGTACATTTCATACTCGAGAAATTTGTCATGAGAATAATTTATGTTTAGACTTAGAAGTCTTCCAAGAAAAAATCGGTGGTTAGTATAGATTATCTTTATGATTTGATTTACCACTAGGAGAACTATTGGGTCGAGAACAAGGGTCATAGGCCCCTCTAAGTTTTCAATTTTTCTTCAATGTTATGTATTAACTGTACAGTAGACTCCTCTGAATATTCTTAAAATTTTTGTTTTGCCATGACTTAAATTTAAGAGAAAAGAAAATTGGGTTATTAAATTTTACTAATGCTACCTTGAGTTCCCAAATTTCCACATTGTCTATGGTATTATGTAGTTATCATACATCTACTTTCAAAATTTTGTAAAATTTCCACAACGTCACCTATATTTTAGAGAACGAATTTTTCTAATTTTCTATTGATACAAGGTGATAAGTTTCACTAACCCAATTTTTAATTCAATAGCTTTCAAATTGAGATTCTTCTTGCTAAAATTACAATGCGATATGAAAATCTTCAAATTTATAACAACGCAAATATATTGACAAAAAGCACTTGGGCTTTCAAAAACTAGACATAAAATTTTTAAGTCTCTGACACTTTCAATTTTGTTGTTAATTACTTTAATAAAAACATGTGGCTTTGGACAATGTATTATGATTTTCATTTTGCAACACAAACTTTTAAGGTAAACTACTTAGAAAGATTGAGAGTTTTATGCATATTTTCTTTTCCCATTTATGTATAAATTAGGTTAAATCATCAAAGCAAGACACTTAAGAAGCAATTTGGGCATGTTTTGGTCCAATATGGTTTTGAAGTATGCCTTTTTGTATGTATTCTAAGCTAGCTAAGCCTCTGGATCTCAGTTGAACTGGTTCAATCAATCGATCTGATTTAAATTTTTAATCATTGTATCTATATACATTTTTAAGTTCAGCCCCCTCATTTCCATGTTCCGACTCCGTCCCTAGTGGCAAGCTTTTGATGGTCTGATTCCTTCTGTCCTCAATTTATCAATTAAATTAAAAATTTAACACAAAGTATGAGTTCTTATGACCTTTTATTTTTCATCCAAATCAAGTTGACATGCAAGTTCAACTTGTCATTTCTTTTTCCATTAAAATAGAACGTTCCATAAATGCAATTGTAATACTCCTAACCACCATTGTACAAACACAACCCCCCCCCCCCAAAAAAAAAAAAAAAAAAAGAGATAAATAGTATCAATGCATTGACCTTAATACGAGTACAACTTATTTAATATAAAAGAAAACAACTAAACCGAGAAAATGCTGATGTGTATGTTCCATTTTCTTCTATGTCCAGTTCATATGCAAGTCAATGTCTTTTGTTTTTCCATTAAAATAGAAGCTTTTGTTAATGTAATTGTACTACTTTCAAACAAACTTTCCCAAACCAATTGTTGGGTCATTTTTACTTTGGTAGGCTCAGTGACCGGTAGTTTCAAATAGATGTGTCATTTCCCCTCCATTTCTTTTATATATGTATAAACTTAATTTTCACCTTGTAATCATTTAAGCATTTTTTTAAACAATGTATATTTTCAAAAGGATAATCATATATAGTTGATAATATAATGTTTATTAACGTATAGATAAAAGCCGCACCAGTTAATATCATCTTCTATGAATTTGACAAATTCAACTATCTCCATTTATGAAAGGAATCCAAGGTACACAAGTTGTAACAGTCGTTAATATTTCTAAAACTGATAGATCGTCTAGAACTTCGGTTCGTGTAACGTAAGTTTGTCTCACGAAGGGCTTTCTTCGTTTAGGTATTTCTTGAGCAAGTTGTAACTATATAAACGGGATTTGGATCTACTCGTGCTACTGAACATGTTAATATTTAGTTATCTTGACCGTACAATTTCATTAAATAAATTTAACAACCCATGCTATTATTCTGGTTGTTACAATGGGGGATATTTACACACCAGGGAGAAGCACACATGTTAATGTTTAGTTATCTTGACCTTACTATTGAACAATTTCGACTAATCCGTTTGAGGAGGAGAGACCTCTAAAGTGGATACAGAACCTCTCTCAACAAAGCCTTTTTTATGCATACTGTTAGAGATCAAACTTTTATTAACATGATTAAAAAAATCTAACTATTTACTAACTGTGTCAGATTTTACTGGTCCACAACATATTTTAAGATGAAGTCCATATTGTTTATCATCGGGTGATTATGTCTATTATGTGTCAGCACTATAGTTGGGGCGCTCATGATGTGAACTTACAATAAATTTTCAAGTTGAACTTGCACATGAACTGAACATTGATTAAAAGGAAATGTTCACAATTTGTAATACTCTTCAATATTCCAAGAACTGACCATAGCAGAAGTTTATCTCTTTAAGTAGTTTCTCCTGTAGTTATTACCTTTATATTAAAATTGTTGTTATAATATAAAAGGTCCATTATACTTAACTTAGAGAGTACATTTCGCACAAGAAATTTGTCATTGACAATTATTTGTAATAATCTCATTATCCTTGTGGTATGAATCCTTTTACCCTCAAATTTTCAATTAAATTAAAATTTGACACAAAGTATGAGTACGCATGGGCTTTTATTTTTTATCCAAATCGTGTTCACATACAAGTTCAATTTGTCTTTTATTTTTCCATTAAATTAAAAACTCCCATTACTGCTATCGCGCAACTCCTAACCACCATTGTCCAAACCAAAAAAGAAAAAGAAAAAGTATCAATTAAGTGACCTTAATATCAGTACAACTTGTTTAATATAAAAGAAAATACCTAAACGAGAGTCTTTAATGAGAAAGACTTGCTTTAACGTAGAATATTGAAGTGCATATGATATAAAATAATGGGAATGAAATCCTAAGATACTTACTACCCTTAAAATAAATCTAAAGTATTTCCTTAAAGCTAGGTTCTCCATTGACTTTGTTTAAGTACTCTTTGAATGAAAACTCACATAATATTCAATTGCATAAAGATTCCTTCAATTGATTACAACGAAACTTATTATAGATCATGGAATTTCCTCAAAATAAGAGTCTTAATAGAGAACTAATTCTAATTTAAATAATAATGGAATAATTAAAATAAACAAAAAAAATAAAAGCCCATTAAATAAGACCAAAACCTAACCGTAATTTGACTATAATCCTATATGCTTATTTTACATCATTCTCCTTGGGTTGGCAGAACTCTCCTCTAGAGAGTTGAAAAACTGGTGGTACAATAGTAAATACCGGGAGATAATGATCCAAAATGACAATCTTTGATGAGTAGGAAGCTTCGACAATGAACCACAATAGCTAAACGTTTTTTTCCACTTCATGAGGTACCTGGGTGGAGCAGTAGAAGAAACAACATCTGCATTATGAGTGATAACTTGTCTCTCATCTAGCAGCCATGGAATAGGAGGTATGTTGGCAACCCCAGAAGACCTGTAATCCGTATATACAACTAGAGACAACATAGGAGGTTGACATAGGCCTTGATAAAGTGTTAAATCCTCCACATTAAAAACAAGGCTAATAATCAAATCACTAGGTAAGTCAAGTAAACATGCATTAAGCAAATAAAGTGGCAAAATAAGTAAAGGTCCCAATACATAATCAATGGTGGAGAAGAGCCCAATATCACAATCAACAGGGAAAGGCTCAATAGTATGAAAAATAAGTGAAGGCCCAAGAGCTCTAACTTACAACTCATTAGGTGTTGGGTAATTAGGATAGGTTTACACTACAAAATAGTTACCTACATTAAAACTCTGAACTTTACAATGCATGTCAGAATTAAGTTTATAATATTACTACTTAATACAAATATGTGTCTAATATCAGCATGCAATGCAAGGATATGAATAGTAGAAGGATCTGTTGAATCAAAGGCCTCACAAGAAATAGAAATAAGTCCAATAAATGTGACTTTTCTGGTGGTGTCCGTTCGTTCCTTTTATCACAAAATCTGGAATCATGCCCTATTAATCCACACATCTTGAAAAACATTGGGAGTCTTTCAATACGGAACTCTACCTAGAACTTGTCTTTATTACTTTCCATAGCCCATATCCTTTTCTTCAGAGGTTTGGAGGTATCAATTTCTATCTTGAACTTCAGTATTCTCCTATTCACATGAGGGAGATTAAAAATGGCAACATCTAGTACTTTCCCTATCTTGTCTCCTAGTTTTTACCTAGTGCTATGGTTTGAAAGTGAACCGGAATAGCCAACATTGATACCAAAGGGGACTTTTGTAATTGATCATTATCTCCCATCAGTTCCTTACTCCAAAGTTTTATGATAAGGAGACAGTTTTTAAAAATGGCCTTTTTCAATTCTAATCAGGACAACTTCCATATGGAAGGAGAACATAAACTTGCTACCTTTTAGGCTATGGATTCTGAAACTAATAGTATTACCCCAAACCACCTTCATGACTGATTCTCTTAGCACATTCCTTGATTCCCTTTTCTAGGTCTTCCTCTCCGAAAATGACAACCTCCTCTTCCCCTTCGTTTGCCTCCATTCCCAAATACTCCTAGCCCTAGCATTAGAGTGAACGAACAGGACCCCAGTCAGCGTCCAGGAAGCCGAAGACTCGATCTCTAACACCAGCGAACCACCGTGAAAGATTCCCAACCACGCTCGGACAGAAGGTAAGAAAATATGAAACCCTAAAGGATAGAGACCAGAACGGATTTATCTCATCTCTCCACGCGACTTCTCTATCTTACTTTCTTCTAATCAGCTAAAAAAAATATTTTCAATAACTTAGTAATATTTACTATATTATTTTCAATCTTTTCACAAATCAAAATATTTGAGACAAAGAATGAGGGGAGTAAAAGAAAAAGATGTGAAGTGAATGGACTAGCGAAATAAGTGAACACACAATCTATGTGAATCTGGACATGTATTCTTAACTAATGCCCTTATAAAAGACTAATTACTACTTTTACATCTTAATAAAAAAAGACAAGGCAACTTTACTGTTTGATGAGTACAAAAGCATTCTACATCAATTCAAGGTTGAAACTAGAAGCCATCTAACTACCATGAACTAGAGGATAGATTGAACAAACGGTTTGGACAAAAGTAAGTACAATTAGTACAATTGCAGTAATGGAAGTTGCTTCACACCAGCCTTCAACTTATTCATAGGTTTCTCATAGAACTCATTCAGCTGCTCACAGATTGAGAGGTATTCATTGTTCATATTTGGCTGGATAAGATTTGAGCAAAGACGGTTGATCATCGTTGCCACTTCATTACTGTCACCCAACAAGGTAGTGATAATTCGCTTGTGAATTAATATATCCACATCTCTCTCACTATTGACAAGGAAATCTAATACCTTCAAGTAATCGGTTATATATGTCTGAGCAGGAAAATGAGCTTGCTCAAATGCAACTATATTTCTCAAATGAAACTCTGTCCTATCTGATACATCAAGCTTTGGCATTGTCAACATACCTTTATCATATTCAAACTCAAGTAAGCATTTCTCTGTTTTATGCACCTTGAACTCCACTCCTGCCTCAACTAGCTCACTTGCACTATATAGATGTTCCAATATAGTGCCTTCTGATCTTTTCTGAAACCTTTTGTTTGGTGACAAGTAAAATATCCTTAGCAGGTCCGTGAAATGCCTAATACTCAGCCATCAGGTTTTATTTCTTGATGGTTCAGGTCGACAAAGTAATTGAAAGTAATCTCAAGAAATGAGGGAAGTCCAGGATCGTTGCGGGCAGCTGCAAGGTTGTAAAAGTCTTCAAGAACAAAAAATGGAAGTTGATGCTCAAGTAAGATCAAGTCGTGTGCTACATCTTCTGCAAGCCATGGTTTTAAGAACAATGGGTCCCTTCCTCTCCATTGCTCTTGCTTGAAATATCTTAAGGAAATGCTCAATTATGAAGCAAGCATCAATTAGAATCATTTCCACAAAATCATCACTTTCTTATTCAGTGTTCTCTGCATAGCAATTTCGAATATTCGCCTCCTACTCTTTGAGTTTCCCAATGCAGTCCTCCAATTTTAGCCCAGTCCCATCAAGAAAGCACTTCAGGTAAATCAATTTAAGCTGTTGCATTGATTTCATGGATTGCAACTTCTTGTCTTTATGGTGAAAGGGGCCAATTGAAATGACATGAGGTGTATAGGCTACTTCGTTTATCCTGCGAACTTTCTCAGGCGCCCTATAGATACATTGCTCAGTCACTTTAGGGTTCTCCAATTCCTTTATCCTCAGTATCACAGAATCAACCAATTTCTGGTGCTCACTTTTGTTTTCAGACGAATTATTCTCCCGTCTCCCCATTTTCTAAGTTCAGTTCTGTCTTGATTAAGCAACCTGAAAGACAACCAGAACCCACTTTTATCTTGGTCTCACACATGATAAAATAGTTAACCTTCTTGAGGACATTTTATGGAGAGTTCAAATTGAAAAGATAAAAGAACGGTTTGGAGAGAAAAAAAAGTAGTTGTTTGTTTTTGGAGCTGTATCATAGGATAGACAAATGAGTTTGTTAGACTAAGATCAAGTCTATATACTATGCCCTCTATCTAACGTCTATTCAGTTTATTGACGTAAGTAAACGGACTAATTAAAATCTTCTATCCTATTTAGTCTATCAAACCATGTCTATAAAATTTTAATAAGTTAAAATATTATAAAGTAATACTTTAAAATATTACAAATTGCATATCTGACCAATTAGAATTTTGTGAAATAGAATTTAGCACATTAAATAGCACAGAAAATTTTCTCATAATTTCAATATATGATTCTCCTAGAGAGGATTTCAGAACTAATCAAAGGCCAAAGCAAACATAATGCGTATGAAAGGAAAAATTTTCAGATTTACAATAAGATACTAAGTAGAGCTGCAGATATAGCAAAGCGAAGAAGGAACCTGAAACCTTCGAATGATGGATGTAGCACGCTAAGCAAAACCCACATTGTATTTTGTCCAAAGGTTCATTTTATTATTTTTTAATTTATCTATTTAACCAATTATTTTACCTTCTTTATTTTGATTTTGATTTTTCATTTTTTTTTTTTATTATTATTTTATTTTCTTATATATATATATATATGTTTTCTTTAAAAAAAAAAGAGAAAAAAGAGAAAACAAAAAAAAAAAGAAAAGAAAATAGAAATAGCTTCAGAAGAGCATAAGAAAAAAGAAAAAAAGAAGAAAAAAAAAAAAGAAAAGGGCGGTGGAAATTAAAAGAAAAAAGCTAGGAAAAAGGGAGAAAAAAGAAAGGAAAGAAAAAGAAATAGAAATAGCTTCAGAAGAGCATAAGAAAAAAGAAAAAGAAGAAAAAAAAAAAAAGGGCGGTGGAAATTAAAAAAAAAAAAAAAAGGAGGAAAAAGGGAGAAAAAAAGAAAGGAAAGAAAAAGAAAAAGGAGTGGGGGCAAAAAGCAAAAGAAGGAAGAGCGGAGACGAGGGAGAAGAGGAGAACAGAAAGGGGAAAAAGGAGAGGGATGACAGAAAGGAGAGAAGAAGAAAAGGAGAAGGAGCTAGAGAAAGAAAGTGAATCTGAGAAAATAGAGAAGGATCGGAAGTTAGAGAGAGAGGAGGAGACAGAAGCGAAGTGGCAAAGGGTGAAGAGAAGAAAAATAAGAGAAGAGAGGAGGAGAGGAATCGGAGATCCAGCTGAAGCACTGATCCGCCAATCGATGTAGAAAGGCTTCATTGGTTTTGGTCTTGGCTTAGATTCTTAAACCAGGTATGAGCTCTTCTTTCCGCTAACTGGGCTCCAAATGATGAATGGTTTCTTCTGCATTTGGTGATTGTTTATGAGGGAATATAAGTCTCTGGCTTACGTGCTTAGTTGAATTATCTTCTTCGGGTCTCCGATTTTTCAATTTGTGGGTTGATAGTCATAAATTTATGATGGTGTTGTTGGAAATAATATGAGTTGCTTTGTGTTTATATCTCCTGATTGATGGTATCGGTATTGGTCCTCTAATTTGCTTATACGTGACAAGTGGGGATGATCTGATTTGCTTATAAGATGTTTGATGAATGTACGGTGTTGGATTTCCTCTGTATGGAATTTGATTACTTGAATAGACTGATCAACTAATTTCCATAAGTGTTGACTAGATTATTCTTAAATGTCGTTTTATCATTTTTCTTCTTTGTGCGAACTGAGACGTTTATTTTGGTCGATTCATTGCTCTGAATGTCCTTTGATATTAACTTGATGGGATCTATTCTCAATGAATTGGGTTAGGGGTTTAGGTGATTTCGATTTTGCTGTTGGGCATTTGTTTCGTTGAATTCCTTGGACCAAATATAACTGCTATTCTGATTGTTTGTATGGTGCTTATAGTGCTATATATATTGTTCTCCTGTTTCCGTGGTTATTTCGGTGAAATTTGCGATCCTTGTTTTATGAAATTGTTCGGGGTGTCGTGTAGTGATGTCTGGTCATGCAGATGCCCCAGATATTGATTGATGGGTGCATGCTTTAGATCCTCAAATTTAACTTCTACATGCAGCTGAATTTTGACTTGTTTTGCCTTGAATGAATTTGGTGAATGTTTGGTTCTATTAAGTCTCTGTAAATTTGAACTTCCCATTTTGCTTCAGATCATAATTGTCTTCTTGAAATGAGTGGTTGTTGGATCAACTTGTTTTTCATTGGGTATGGATTTAATTCTTCCAATGCTTAGGTAATTTTTATGTGTTATGTCCTGATGCGCTTGTGAGATTTTATCAATTTCCTATTACTTCACAAAGTGGTTTCAAGTTGATTGAGTGAAATATGCCAAATTTTATTTTACTTTATTTTATTTTATTTTAATTTTTTTGTGAATGCTTACATATTTTGTGTTATCCTTGGAATTATTCATTGTTTCCATTTGTGGTATAGATTAGGTAAGCTTGTTTGAGGATTGTGGGTTTTGCCAGCTTGCGTGATAAACATTTGGAAAAATGCATGGAACTTTCTGGGGTTTACCAGAATGGCATTTTTAGATTGCGTCCATTAGGAGGGTGCTAAAAGAAATGATTGGGTGAAAGTAGGAATTGAGGAGGTGAGAATAGAAAGGAATAGGATGTGAGAATGGGTGCGAATAGGAATTTCGGGGGGTGAGAACAGAAAAGAGTTATGGTCAACTCAGAGAGATGGGTTGCGAATAGTAATTTTAGGGGTGAGAACAGAAAGCAGGTGGCCCAGTTAGAGAATGGGGTGAGAATAGAAACCAAGGGTGTGAGGATAGAAAGAAATCAATTCAGATGGGGAGATGGGTGTGAATGGGCTGCGGAAGAAGTGAAGTGAGAGGTGTAAATATAAATTGTTATGGTGCAGGAAGGAAATTATTGGGTGCAAACAGAAAGTGTGGGGTGCATAAAGAAGAGGCGATAGGGGTAAAAATAAAAATTATGGAGTGTGGATAGAAATCTTATTGCAAGGGGGTGTGAATAGAAATTATGGTGGTGGAAAGAGGAAGAGTGTGAGGGGAAAAATGTACGATAATTCTTCCTCCATGCTATATTTCCGTTATAATTTTAGATGTACCCCACTCCTCAATATTAAATTGTAATTAACATGTATACACTTTAAGATATATTTGAATTGTTGTGATTCTATGGCCCCTAATTTATTATGGAAGGATAGGTAGTCCGATCTTTTTATAAGACTGAGCTCACCATATCTAACCTAGGTGAGGATAAGCGTTATTTGGAGAGATAGTTTATCTGTCTTGAAGGATGGAAGGACCCTAGATTCATCTAGAAAACTCATGCATACATGTTTATCTTTTTGCTATTACTTTGAAGATTGTAATATCTATTTTAGCAAAAAATAAAATATAATTTCGGGTCATATCTTATTTTGCACAACTAATTTGGGTAATTTTTTTGACAAATGTTGTGAAGTGCCTAACACTTTCCTCACACATAACTGACTCCTGAACTCATTTTTGGTTTGCATTCCACTGCCTTTTCAAAATAAAATAAAATAAATATATAAATTTAAAATAAACAGAGTTTTCAATTGTACGATAATCCTTAAATAATTGGTGGCAACTCTAAAACTAAATTTTTTTAAAATAAAGTCGTTTCATTCTTTCGTCGTAACGTTTTTATCCCCAAAGAGTACGTTATGACACCCATAATCAACTAATTTCTGATCTGCTCTCCGTAAAGATGCTTGGGACATATCGAGTGCTCTGGATCTGTCTATTTATACTCTTGAGTACTGCCCCTGCTTTGTGACATTTAAAGTCAATTAGAAATGTCAAGGTCATAGTTTTTATTATATTTGTTTCTCTATTTTCATAATTACAATGATTAAGAACTAGATACTCCAATGTGGAGATTCTTAATTATTAGTAAAGCCACACTTTGACTTTTCAATTTAGGTTGAATTAGTTATATAATCAAGACTTCATTAAACGGTTTTGTGTGCGGGAGGTTATTAATAGGTCTTCAACTATTAGTTTAAACATTTGAGTTATTCAAATTTTACCATGATATGAAAGCTTATTTAATTGAGTGGTTAAAAGAACAAATTCTTTTATTCTCAATTTTTGACAAGTCACAAGGAGTGTATATATTGAATAATATAATATAATACCAGTCTTAAGTTATTTCTTAAAAATATAAAATTTTATAATAAATTAATTCTTAATATGTTATTATAGTCTTTTTGACTTTATAGTCAAAAATTAAATCACCCCACTATCACTTTCTCAATTAAATAACATCTAATTAAAATTCTTGGCCATTTAATTTTATTAAAAGTGAAATCAATAGCCATGATTATGACGCCATCTTCCCCCAATAAAGCCAAAAGTCGAGCAACCTAATTTACAATATATAATTAATTATCCTTCATTCTAAAATGAAAATATTACTTGTAATTCCGGTAAGCTAATCCATATTTCTTTTCAGTAATGGGCCCCTTTGTAATTACCATTCTTTTCACACTGTGATTAATAGAATAAATCAATTGCCGAATGTTGAATCCATATGTTTGAAAATGAGTTCATTTGAGAAAACATTAATCTAAGTAACTATATATATATATATATATATATATATATATATATATATATATATATATATATATATATATATATATATATGTACATACATAATATGAGAATTGTGATGCCTTATCCATTTCCAAAAAGTTAATTAAAGGTCTCAGTTCAAGCCATGAGAATGCTTGGTAGAAAGAACTTTATCACCCTTAATGTCTTATTTGACTCAAACGGAATTAATTGATACCTAAATATGATGTTAAATACTTGTAGTTTATAGAAAAAAAAAAAAAAAAAAGTTAATCAATCAACATGCCCATCTGATCTCATCACAGACAAAAAAAATCCTTTTTATAATAAAAAGATTGCTTTAAGTTCCAGCTGGGTTAATGCTACTTTGTCTCCGTTGAAGGCTTTATGACTTATTTAAATTTATAATAAACAAGTTGTAATTAGAAAAATGTCGGTTTTATGCAAATCACATGGGAGTGGAACTTGATACAAGTATTTAAGGTGGCTTTAGATATACAAGTCATTCAAGTTTGAGACATGTGCTGAGTTTATTAGGTGATGGTTGAATCTGTTTATAAGTCTGATTCTGACTAAACTAAATTCCAGGTTAAAAATTAGAAAAGATATTCTTTCATGATTAGCTGTTATTTTAAATATTATTTTTTCCTTTGGGAAGAATGGTATGTTAAGTCTGAGATGTAATAGTTGACAACAGATAGCTTAGGTTTAAATCATATTGCAAGCAATCATCTTTAAGTAAGCAATTTGTAAATACTATTTTAATTTTTTACCGAGGCTTGTAGCATCTAAAACCTTAGAATGGAATTAGTTTTCGTTCATTCTAAACTTTAGTCAACCATACAAAAGATAACAATTTTTATTTCTTAACAAAGATTAAAAACATAAGAAATAATTTACAATATGTAACAATTTCTTGGCAACGCAACTACTATAGAATATATTTATTTTCATCTCGAACTAAGCAACCTGCAGCGTGCAACCCCATTCGAGATGTTTTGATGAAATCATAGGCATATGTCAGATAATGTCATCTCCAACCCCATCAGCATATTTAAGTAATATGATTTGTCATTTTCTAATAATCAGATACAAAAGTCAGATAATTTAATTTAAGTTATGCTTTGGCCCGACTTAAAATTTTGGTACCAGCTGTAGCCACACATATTAAATTGGATAATTATGTATGTGATAATATCATTTTAGTTTTAATTTATAGTAAAATAAAAGTCTTATTTCAATATAATGCTTTCATCTTAAAGTCTAAAACAGTGAAAGTCAATCTATCTGTACATACAGCTTGCAAGGTATATGCATACTTAAACAATTGATAGCGTGAAACAGACATGATCACCCAATATTACAAGACCATGATTTCAATAATAATTTATAAAAGTTTCGTTGAGTATTCACACCTATATGGCTTCAGTAGTAATATATGTACTAATGACTCACATGACAAAATTTATGGTCGCTGATGGCAACTAGCTAATTGCTCAAATAATTTCCACTGGATTTGATTATGTTTCTGCGAATACGAATGTCAATAACCAATGAACCTAAAAAGATAAGTTATAGTAGGTGAAAGGAACTAAAAATGGTTTTATATTTACTGCAATAGCCTTGGGCATGAGTATCACAAGCTCGGTTACACCAAATGCTAAAATTCTTAGTTATGAAAGTTGTAGCGACAACTACCAACTGCATAGATCAATTGGTACGGAGCTGTTTTCACTTAATTAAAGATTTCAGAATTAGTTGTGAGTGGGGGTCAAGACCAAAAAAGTTGTAGGGACAATTATCAATCTCCAAATCACTTATTTAAAGAGGTTTTGATTGTCGTTTTATCAAAATTTTATCCTACTTTAGCAGTTGTTTTACAATATGATTGTGCCATTAAATGTTATTTTTTTCATTTCTAGCCTTAATAAGATAATTGATATATGACTTTTAAATACTTAAAAGAATATAGTGAAAATATTTATTTTTTAATGATAATTTAATAAAATTATACTCATTGTTAAGTTATTTATTATCTTTTTTAATTTTTGTATCAATACTTTAAATGACATTCAAATTTGGAGAGATGGAGTATTTTTATTTGATGATATATAATTAACTCTTATTGTGAATATATAGACAAATTAGAGTGTTCTTCCAAAAAGTTAATGCTTTAGTCTTAAAGACTCACATGCAACCTGCAATATATAAGCATCCTTAACAATTGGCAATGTGATACATAATCACACTTAATTTAATTAGTATTCACACTTATATTATATGGCTTCATTAGTAATATATCATAATGTCTCACGTGGCAAACTTTATTAATAATCAAATTCAAGTATCTACCGATCAAAGACATCTCCTTGTAAAACCGTAATAAGATTTAAATTTAAACTATAACTGCGGGAACATAGCTATCGGGAAAAATCAGAATCTTCTTTAACGAGACAGTTTAGTTTAAAGTAGGGGAGTGATAGAGATTTTAATGGAAGGGACGGAATGGATTTCAATAGCCTCCTATTGCTTAATTTGTAAGGTGAAGAGGAGAGGCAATTTTTTTTATTATTATTATACTCCATAGCCTTATAAGTTAATAAAGGAGACAAAATATGAAGAATAATTTAGTTATCTCATAGGTTATCCATTTTTTAAGAGGGAAAAAAAGAGATAGGTGATGAAGAAAAATAAGAGATAAGAGATGAAGAGAGATATTTTTACCTCAACTCTTTCTCTCCCGTTTCCTCCTTGTCTTTGAACTAAATGAGGGAACCTTGCAACAGTATCTGCCCTTCTGTACTTCTGTGCTTGTTTCCTCTCTGTCTAATTATGCATTGGCAGAGTCATCCCTTCGTCCCCGCTGACTGCACTTTCAATACTTGCATACACGTTCTACATCAGGTCCTGTTTTAAGTATTCAACTCAAGGTTTCATCTCTTTCATCTGTTACGGATTCACAACCAAAAAATTATATTCATTTAGTTTATTAATTAAGGTACTTTTTCCTTAAGTTATTTTCCTTCCTTCTTAATTAGCTCACCAAAACATCCAAAAAAAGAAATGACATTAGCCATTTTTCCTTACTTTTCCTTTATTTCTTTAGCACATATCACCAGTGGTTTCCATATTTTGATTTTGATTGTTATTTAAGCATTTGTAGTTGTTGGTTTATGGTTTTACTACTTTGTATTTAGCTTATTCAGCATTTTCATGACTAATCCCAATTCGCATGATATCAATATTGTTAATCAAATTCCCTTTCGGCGAGACGAAACTAATGTAAACCAATTTATCATTGAAATCTGTGGTGACCTCTACGCACTCACTAAACAAGTGAAACAATTGATCCAGACCATTGACCAAAGCTTTAATCGTGGCCATAATGATCTCAACCTTAGAGACTCTCATCATTCCCAAAATGCCCAAAATGATTCTTTAGAGGTTGAATTTGGTCACCAAATAGTTGAACCCACAACTTACCCTGTTGATATGGAGGATGATGACTCTAGGGCTTCGGTATAGTCCCTTCATCACCTTAATGTCAAGCAGTGCATGTTGTCCCCTCCAGCCTTTTCCCACAAGAGTCTGATATCATACCAGCTTTGCTTCAACTGCGACTTTTGCTCATACTATTCATGAGTTGCATTCCGACATTCAATCTACACTTGCATTGAGTAGTGATGATCATTGCTCATCAAATTCATAGTTTTATAAGCTTGATTTGCATAGTAATTCTCACCAGCTTGGGCTTAAGCTAATAGATAAATGAAAACTGATCTTTAAAAGCCCATGATGATTTGTACTTTGTGATCGCTTTGGTTTATGAGAACTAATCTTTACTATTTACCTACCGGCAAGAGTCCATCTGATATTGTTTATCAATTGTCCCTCTGCCTTTGCATGATCATGGATTTTCTGTTCACTTATCTTTCCATATTGTACCTTTGATTATCCATGGATTTCCCTAGTCAACCTTTTGACCTCTGTCTTTGCATTCTCATGGATTTCTCCTATTTCAACTTCTTGACCTCATTCATTTGCATGTCTGTGGAATTTCACCTCACCAAATTTTGAACTTGGACCTTTGCCTATTTCATTTGGGACTTCTAGTTCAGCTGGGTCTATTGACCTTTGATCTTTGCATGTTGCTTTTGGACCCTCCAATTTGACCGAACTAATTGCTCAAACTGTCCTAGTTCAGAACAGTTCTAAGCTCGAGTCCTGGGTTTTCTGGTTTTAAAACAGTACTGGTTCAAAGCACTCAAGCTAGCTATGTATTCAAGGCTGGAGTATTTTACTCCAGTTACTTTTTCATGCATACAATAATTGTGGTTTTGGCGAAAAAAGGGTCACAGAAAATGAGAGTTAGCAAAGTATGTCTTCAACAAGTCACTTAATGCATTTATCCATACATACACAATGATAACCGTTATAGCTTCATATTCTAACATGCTGATGCAGCACCGATGGTCATCTAGGGAATCAAAATTGCCGGGACTCTCCTTTCTCGTTTCCTGGAAAAATTGAAGATGATGTGAGATTGTTGGAGATTTATTTGAATGAAGACAAAACATTACATTTCCAAGTCACAAGAGAATGTAACTTTTATTAGTACCTCCTTTATTCTTGGACATGGAAAGTAAACCTTGGAAACCACTAGAAGGATTGTTTAGTGGGACACCATCCTTTTGACTTCGTTCTGTACGGGCTTCATATAATAATTTCACATATAGTTTTGGAAGCATTGGTGGAAGAGCTGCAATAAGCGTCTCTACATGAAAAACACCTTTCAGTTACATCAAAATCTACGATGTGATATAAACTTAGCCAAATTCTAGGGCTTAGCCGAATGTTATTTAATCCAATTATTGGGACCTGAATCAATATAAATTCCAAGTGGTACTGAGATTATCGTCAGAGCTTATTGAATTCGCTGCTGAAACCTAGAATTAGAAATACCAAACGAAAAAAAAAAAAAAAAAAAAAGGTGCTACTAACCGTAGTAAATTATTTTGGAAGGAACGGGCTTTATCGTCTCCCTACGCATTGATGAATGTGGAAACGTCTTGACTCTTATATTGTATATGATAACTGGTCGTATTTCTAGTCCACCCAAAGGATCAATCAGAACCACCACGGGCTCAGAAAAGTGGCTCCATCCTTTGAAGTACCAAAGAATTTCAATTGGTGAATCATAGCAAACTGTGTACCATGGCATCTTGGATTTTAAATTCTCGAATTTGCGCCTATGTTCTGTTGTCCATTTAAACACAAATGGAATCCAAACAATCTTGTAATAATCTTCTTCTCTTATTTCCTCGTAAATTTCTAAAAGTCTATCAGTGTCTTGGGTGGATATATCTAAGCTAGAAATAAGCAACAAGACTGATTTTCCCCGTAAGACCTCTATCTCAACCTGTTTACCCAAAAATGGAACAAAAAACACAAAAAGATATTCTAAGCAGTGTAAAAGAAAAAAGTAAAATTATGGCAAAACTGATATATCTTGATAGGAATTTATTTTTTAAACTTTGATTAAACTCTTGAAAAGAATGCTTTATCGAACTAGTTATATGCTACATGGTGTTATATGTTAAGCTTTGAAAGGACAACAAAAATATAAAATAGTAGTTGCAAAAATAAGAATGTTAAGTTAGATACGTGGCTACATAAGAAAAGACGAGAAATGATTGTGTACAAGGAGAAATTAGGATGATAGCTATCAAAAGGAATTTGACATAAAATTAGTTAGGTGGTTTGGATATGTGCAAATAAAGTTACTAGATACTAGTAAAAAAAGTTGATTACATAATTTTTAGCCTTGTGAAAAAACTATAGAGAGACTAAAACAAACAATGGGGAAAATCATTTAGAAGGGGTCTATGATGAAAAACATTGCTTAAAATCTAGGTTTTTATAGAGTACAAGTCATGTGATCCTTGTAACCTATATCATTTATTGGGACAAGACTTCTGCTATGGTTGTTATTGATTAAAGCTCATGCTTTAAACATAAGGCTTAAAAACCCTTTTTGTGGTTTCTAAAATTTAAAGACACGAACAAATAAAGAAATGATAAATCAAAATAACGTGCTCAAACTAACCTTAGACATAGTAGAACCATCAATTAGTGATTGATGACCGTCTTTGGAGTGTGTAAGCCTCTTCATTAGCTCCAAGATACCGATAGAGGTCTCAGTTGATCCATTTTCAGTGTCTACAAAATACTATGGCAGAGAAGAAAATTTTGGTCATGTAATTAGCTCATTCCATGTTTGGCTCCCCATGCATTTTATGTATCTTTTAAACCTTTTAAACCCCTGCTTATGGGTTCTAATTAAGATTTAGAAGTCGTAACCAATAAAGGTAGATTCAGAAATCAATTAAAGAATACCAAAATACGCAAGAAAACAAGGGAAGCCAAAGACCCAACGTTTTATTTTGAGTGGTATTGAAGTAGTTCTTCGAGCTAGTAGATTTTGTGTTCGAATTCAAAGTCACAATCAAACTACCCAGAAAGAGAGTCGTGCCGATACTTTTGTGTATTTTTTTTTTAAAAAATTGTTTTATTTATTTAGGGAAAACTTTAATGCATTTTATGGTCCTGTTCAATTTGAAACTGGATTTATTAATACACTAAAAAAGGAAAATGGAGAAAGAAACGAGCCACTGAAATAATTTGCTCACACAAACCTTAAGCATAGGACCAACGTCAATTAGTGATTGTTGACCATCTTCGGAGTCTGTAAGCCTCTCCCGAATCTCCGACAGATTCTCATATGATAATTTCATAGTGCCGAAAATGTTGTCAAACACTGCAGTGGACTTAATATGGGCCTTCATTTCGTCTGCGTGGATTAATTAATAACAACTTTGATATAATATAAAGTGTAATATACACTACCAAAGTATAATTAATTACTTGACTGAGTTTAAATCAATCATTATTTAAAAACTTTATAATTTAAGTGAAAATATTTCTTAATACATAAATATAACAAAGTGTCGTACCTATTTGTGGTTTGCAAGTTCTATATTGGTGCTTGAGGTCGTTAAGGATTTGACTAAGATTGGGAATTAAATGGGACAATTCTAACGCCTCCTCCCTGTCAAACAGAACAAATATTATTCAAGCAAAAGAAAACTCTAAACCCTAGCATATCCTAAGGGCAATAGCTGAATAATGAATAGTATGCTTAGTAAAAATTTAAAAAGAGAAAGTAAAAATATCACCCCACATTACCTTAATTTTATAGAGATCAGGTTCATGTTCATTCTAAATTTCAGCTAAAGATTTAATTGACATTAGTAGATGTTGACGAATAGCATTACAAATATATTATTATGTCTACCACAAACAGATAATAATCATGGCTTTTTCGACCTTACAAGGAACCTGGAAAGCACTACGAAATGGTGAGGAAGAGGAATGGATAAAATATAAAACCATTTATAAATCTTTACCCAACAACATAAATTTTTAAGTTGAATTTGTTTTTAACATAATATCAAAGTCTTTTTGACTTAACAATCAAAAGATCAAACCCTTCTGTCTCAATATTTTGCTTCCTTTATATGACTGAGGGAATTGTGATTAAACTCATGAGTCATTTGATTAATAATCTCATAATACCCAGAGAAAAACAATTAAACAATAACTGCCTTTTTCATCCTACTTTATTTCAGTTCAATTAAGCTTCCTCCTGACAACATTTTAAAACATGATGACATGATCAAATCAGAATAGGTTCATCAATACCAAACACATGTAGGAAGGTAAGAATTCAAAACTCAAAGGAACAAGAACTCACCCATTGTCTATGATCAAAGAAATTTGAATATAGCCAGCTACTGTACTTAGAATTGCCCAATAAACACCCACTGAGACAAGATCTTCTCTGCTGTATTCTGTGTCCTGCAGTAACGTTAGCTCACAGATATGTTGGATGAGTTCCAATGTGATCTTGATCAGACTATTAAGCTGATCTAGTGCTTGTTGAAACTTTTCAATGGTGGTACCAACAAGGGAAACTGGGTTTTTCTTCAGGGCTGCCATCGATGAAGATAATCTAAGGGATGATTGGTTAGGACCATGAAGTAACAACTCCAACAAATCTACAAATTTTAATGCTAAATTCCCCATAGTAATCACTGCCTTATCATCCCATGAGTCTTCCGATAAGTATTGGAGTATATGGATTGAGGCTTGGTCAACATTTATCTCATCAAACATTTCCTCAGCTTTATCTATGGTCCTTTCAATCTGCGATTAGGCACAATAGTTATTACTAAAAATAATGATGATTGTATACACATACAATCAATATATGAGGTGTAACAGTCTAAACTGTAAAAAGTAGTAAAAATGGGTCCTTATGTGTAAATTATTAAGAAGTTAACGTGAAAGAAGCCATTCAAAATAGTATGAGTAAGTGAGTAAGTAAACATAGTTATTGTATGAAATTCAAAAAGTAATTTAACATCTAAAATATCCTCACATGCAAAAGGCTTTTCAAGCTTGTAGAGACTGTGCAGGAGGTCCATTTTATCTTGTAATTGAATTTTGTTTTTATTAACTTATAACAAATATAGGAAATCAATTACGAAACATATCAATAAGGATGAACATAACCATGTTAATTAAAATGATGAATTTTTTTTTTTTTTTTACTTGTGTGCCTACGTTTACATAAGTAGAAAATGAATTTATTTTAATCCGCAATTACCAACCTAATAGTTAAAATTTTATATTAATGTATGAAGAAATCATTTCTAAGAAAAGCCATCATGTAGTGTCAAATACCTATTGAATGCACAAAAAATTAAAAAATCATTTCTAAGAAAAGGATGCTTGCATATGGACATTTGTTGAGGAAATAAGAACAGCATTTGCATTGAGTACCAATCGTGTTATAATGTCAAAATCACAAAAATCTTCTCCATATTTCCTGAGATGAGGTAACGCTAAATAAAGTTTCCAGAGATTAGAGCTCTCTAATGCATCCCTCTTTTCAGTTACTTTCTTGTCCTGCATATGTACATATGAAAATCAGAATCCAATGAAGATTAAAAATGAAAATAAAGAACGGATTATACCCACCGTATGGTTAAAATTTTATAAATAAGAACGAGTATTTATTAATTTAAAAAATACTTGTGGGGACGTTTATGGTAATTCTTTGGTGATTGGAGAAAAAGAAATCAATACATACATATATATACATACATTGGTTTGGCTAGCACAGAAGTATCATTATCAGTCATCATAAAATATGAAATCTCTTTTGGATTAGTTGAAGATCCTAAGATTTAAACTTATTTCAGTGTAACACTTGCACTACATTAATTTATTTTTTTTTCTCTTTTTCTTCTTTTGGATTTTGTTTAAACAAGTTGATCTAGATCTGCGAGATGGGATAAAAATGTCTCATTTTTGTCGGTCCTAGATATACCAACTAAGAAAATTAAAAATCTTTAGAAAATCTTTAAGTAACTGAGATAGGAAAACTTGGGGTGGGCACGGGTCGGGACAGGTCGGGAATTTGGCTGTCTCATCTCGTCCAAAAAAAAATGTTTTGTTTTTTTGGTCCCTACCTGTCCCGTCCTAATTTTATATAGCCTTATCCCGGTTCTGTCCTAGTCCCATCCTGATTCCTATCTCGATCCATTTGTCTTGGTCTCGGTTTTGTCCTGGTCCTAATTTTAAAGTAATAAGAAGAGGTGTTGAAAGTATATAGAAAAAGAAGAAAGTGAGGTGTAAACAGTAAAAATGGAGATGTAAAAAGTAATATACAGGACAAATATATATACTTATTGGGACAATTTCGGGACAGGACGGGACATATTTATATAAAATTTGGGACGGAACTAGGATAGAACCAAGATGGGATTTTGTTTCTCCCAATCCCGTTCCGAAAATTTATTGAGATACAAAATTGCATCTTGGTCCCGTCCTGAATCTCGAATTGTCTTGTCTTGAAATTGTCTCGAATCATTCCGGCAGGGACGGAACACCAGGACGTCCCGTCCCATGCCCACCCCTAAGGAAAACTGTGTAAGTTTCTTTTGGGGTGAAAGGAAGTGTTTAATTTAATTAACCCAAACTCTTAAAATGTTATGTGAAAACCATTTACAGTTGAAGTGTGCATATATAAAGCACAAGCTTACTTAGGCCAAAGTTTTATTTTCATTGTGAAAGTTTGAGTAGAAGGATTCTCTCTCTTGGCTGTAAAGTTTAAGAAGCTAAAATATCATGTTATAAACCAATTAAACTTAAAAATTTAAATTAGTAGGTTAACACACAAGAATGGTTATATGTTATATCTAATATAGAAAAGAGCCGAGACAATAAATTGAAGATTTAAAATCTAAGATGCTATGGTATACAGTGCCCTATGATTTGGTGCAGGTCTAAGATATCTCAAGGAACGGTTGTTCTCTGGATATAATCCTTCGTTGGTTGTTCTTTTGAATGTCCATCTCAATAGCAGGTTTCTAGTTTTATCTTCAATTAGAGGATATACAATAGCGATTTTACTATACAATTAACAGTTGACTAAAACATTAGCATCATATATAAGCAATCATACGAAATAGATGGTGGTTCATGAATTGGAAATATTATTCTCACATTTATTTTTACAAACTCAAATGTACACTAATTTATTTTAATTACTTTATAAAAATAAAACTATAAATAAAAATAAATAAATAAATGTACACAAAACACAACTCTTCATGAAATGCTTACCAGCAATATTGAATCAACAAAATGTGTGGCAGGCTCGAGGATATGAGAAATGGTTATGAGAAGTGGTTGGCGAAGCTGCGGTTTGTCAATGGTACGCGAATGGGTTTGCTGCACTTGGCTTTCGATATTGTCGTCGGCCAAGATGGGAAAGTTCAGATGAACCAATCGAACTTGTTCACCGGAATTTGAACTCACTACTGTCTCACTCTCGGCCATTCGGAGGCTCAAGCAAAGAAGATTTTGATTGAAAGCTATAAATTATCATACGGGACATTCACGAACCTACCCTATTTATTTGCGCTCATTTGAACAATTTGACGGAGATTAACACATAAAATAAGCAGACTTTGATTTTTGGTAGACGCGTTTAAGAAAAGCTCAAGTGCTCATGCGAATTTAATGTATAAAAAAGAAAAAGATTGGTGGACTAGAATATTAAAAAGGGACTTATCAATCGAACCAGCTGCATTCATTTTCAATATAAACTAAATGCAACTTCAAAAGCTAGCGTTCCCATTCATATTCAAACTTTTGACCAAAGTGCAAATCATGTATTCCTTTAGTTACAATAGGAAAAGTATTTTAAATCAAAGTTTTCTTAATCAAGTGGTCCCCCATTCTTCTAATTGAAATAAACTTTTGGTCAGTACAATGCTGGTCCACCTTATAAAATTATTGATTTTGATCTAGTTGTAGAGTTTTCACAATTTTCTAAATTCAGTGATATAACAACTAGGGATGGCAGTTTTGTTTACCTCAAAATTTTGTTCAAATTCCTTTCTGAAAAATATATTGAGTTGATATTTACATATTTTGACCTATGATTTCTCACGGAGTCTCAACCGCGTATATTGGGGTAGAGGCACAACTACCAGGTGAAGAAAACACGAGTGTAGACCCAACTTGCAAAAGACTGATACCATGTAAGTGGTCACCCCATTATGTTGTGACAAGTCTGGGATTATACCATTTTATATGTTTCGCTTTTCAAATACTTTCCTTTCTTCACTCTTTCGCACGAATCTGAGGAGGAAGCACCCCACAAACATAAAAAATAAAAAAAATTTAAATTACGATTTTTAAAATTCAAAAAAGAATCAGTCTAATAAACATTAGAGTGATGGGTAAATACCAAGAATTTGTCAGCCGTAGTAGTTGCCCTATCGAGGACATCCAAAGCACCTCACAAAAGTGAAGCTAGACTTTGGTCAATCTGTCGTTTGGCTTCGGGAATTTCGTCAGCTTTGTGGGTAGCCATGTTACTATAGAAGTCTTTTTTTTTTTTCAAAATGATATGGAATAGGGCTAAAGGATTAGTGTGGATAGATGAGTTTGATGATGGCATATATATAACCGTCAGGATAAACCATCTAACATATTAACCGAAGACTTACTCGAGACAGAAGACAAAATACGAAGACTTTGTCTGTCGGTTTTCTACTTTCTGGTTCGTTGGAAGTTTCTATTTTGAGGGAAAACCATGGACAAATTTAAAGGTATCACAAAACAAGGACGTCTCCTCTAATCTTATTTTAATACTGTAATTGATAGTCTGATCTTCTTGTTTACATATATAAGTAATTTTCCAACAATGTTAAATATTTCTCATGTGTATGTAATTACCAATCTTGAGATTCTAAACTAATCGAATTTCAATAGCTGCTTCAGCGGCTGCGATAGCTATACAACTCCCAAAATATAATTTAAGGGCATACATGTAAAATTAATTAGAACCCTTTATCTGTAAAATAAAATATGTATAAAAGATAAAAAAAAAAAAAAACTGATTAAGAAACAAAGTCTAATATTTTTTATTTAAAATAAGAAAATATCCATATATTAACATAAAAGCACCCTAAAATGTGTTGCTATAATTTTTCACCCAAATACTCAAAAAAAAAAAGAAAAAAAGATAGACGATACAGTCTTATTAACTTGTTGATAAAAATGATCACCCATGGAATCATACATCCCTTACTATTTATCTCCTGCAAAAGATTGAATATTGTCTTAGTTGGCTACGACAATATTTTGAAATTTCATGAATGGATAAGCTTTCATTTTGTAATTAAAGAGATTATGCTTGTGGTATCTACCTCTTTTCTTCTTTTGAAGTAAACCTTGGAACCCATTCGGAGGTTCTATCTGCTTGTCACCTTCCTTTTTATTATTGTTAACATCCGTATAATGTTTAAACGGTAAAGGAAGAGATGCCGGTTGAGCCTTACCATAACCATCTGCAGAGTCAGAGAAAAGGTTATTGCTCTTTTTACAAAAAAAGGATAAAGATAAAAAGTGCATCTTGGATTAGCGTTATGAGTTCTAATCATTAGGATCCAAATCAATCTAAACTATTCATAAAATATAAATCATTATTTAATATTTAACACTGCATTAAACAATAATTAATTCAGTTTAAGTTAGACATAACTATAAGAGCGTATTTTCAAGACTCAAATCCGAGATATTTGATTAGGTTATAATAACTCTTGTTTGCTATTTTAAACACTTGGTGGTTTCATCTATGGTTATTAACTTAGTAATATATAATTTTCAATGAACTTAGATACGAATGCATAATGTAATTCCATTTTCTTTCATGGAAATTTCAAAAATATCAATCTAATTCACTTTTTTTTTGTCACTTTAATCCACACATAACTAAATTGATGACCATTGAAACATGAACAACTAAGGTGGCACAAAAGTATCACTGATTTTTCTTTTTCTTTTTTTGGATTGCAAGTATCACTGATTAAAGTACTGGTAATTCAAAAATTTCTCAAGTACCAAAAAAAATATTACTCTTATTCTTATGTAAACGTAATGGTTAAATAAAAAAGGAGGTAGAAATAACAACGATTAATCGACAATTTTGGAGTGTGTATAATTAATGTTATCACTAACCAAGTCTCATTGCCAGGTTTTTGAAGGGGAACCGCTGTTGATGGTGAATGTAAAATTTATCTGTGGCACCAGATTCTGCAAATGGGTTTGCTATTGCAGATTTTGGATCAACAAGAACTCCAGAAGGTTGGCCTCCAGAGAACCAGAGTCCCTTGATGTACCAATGACCTGCAATTGGTGAATCGTAGCACACAATGTACCATGGCATTATGGATATTAACATTTGAAATTTATGTACGAGTTCTTCGGTCCATTTTAACACAAATGGAATCCATATAATCTTATAATAATCTTCTTCCCTTATTTCCGTGTAGATTTTTAAAACTTTGTCAATCTGCTCAGTGGATATATCTAAGTCTTAAATAAACAATATGATTCCTTTTCCATTTAGCACCTCTTGGTCAACCTGTTAATTTATAGAAGAGAAAAGAATAGAAAAATTAGTCTGTAGACAGAGGGATATGCAAGCAATTACAATAGCTCCACACAATTTTTGAAGTATTACAAAGATCGCTCAAAATTATTAAATTATGATTGTAGATAGCCTATTATTGTAGATACCCTTAGTTTGTAGTACTTTTTGTTCAGTACAATTGTTTATTACTATCATTCTATTATCAATATGCTCGCGCCTTCCAAAGCCCATTAATAGAGCTCACTTGGATTTTTTTTTTTTTAAATGCTTTTAAAATACAAAAGTAAAAGCAAAAGCCAAAGTCCATTAATTATAGGTAAATAAAATGAACGTACACACTTTACAAAAATTGACTAACCTTAGACTTTGTGGAACCATCAATGACTAATTCTTGTAGGATTGTCTTGTAGCTTTCTAATATTACTAAAAGTTTCTTTAAAAATGCATTGGTCATCATATGAGCCTCCATTTCATCTGCATAGATTAATCATTAATAGTTTTAAAAACATATATATTATACATAACCAATAATTGATAAGTTTAAGTTAATAGTCAGAACGTTTAAAATATTAACAAATGTAGACTAGATTAACTCTAGTGACAATGTTTCTCAACACATATAATGAAAAGAAACTCTACATACTTACCTAGTTGTGGTTTGCAAATTGTTTTCTGGTACGTGAGCACGATAAGCATGTTGCTGAGATTGGAAACTAGGTAGGAAATGTCTAGTGCCACTTGGCTATAAAACAAAGAACATCATTCAAACTATGTTATAAGACAAACTATTGAATATTTAAAGAAACAAGAACTTACCCAAGTTCCTTGAGCAGGTCAATTTGAATATAGCAAGCAACAACACTTAGAATTGCCCAATATACGCTCATTGACAAGAGATTTTCGTTGTGTTCTATGTCAGACAGCAATGATAAGGCACAGATATTTTCGGTTACTTCTAATGTGATTTTGATCACACTGTTAAGCTGATAAATTTGATTTTGAAATTTCTCAAGTTGGAAGCCAGCAAGAGAAACTGAGTTCTCCTTAATGGCCACCACGGAGGATTCAAATTCACTTAATGGTGTGTCTGGACCACGCAGCAAGAACACCAAGAACTCCACAAATTTGATAACCAAAAAACCCTGACCTTTACTGCCTTTGCATCCAATGATATGCCCGATTCAAATTTGTCAAGTCCTTTCATGGATAAATGGTGAATATTAATCTCATCAGGCCTTTCCCCAGCTTTGATTGCGATCTCTTCCATCTAATAAAAATAAATAAATCATGTTTGTTAGAAATACTAATTGAGGCTAGTGAGAATCAAGTTAAGGTTTAAATATGTACATATAATTAAATTCCAATGCTAGCATGTGCAATCTTGAAAACGATCGACCTTAGTATATTGCTTAAAGCATGATGTTTGTGTTTGGAAACTATTCCCAAACTACATTCAGAATCATATCATATATTTTCTTCTTTTCTCTACAACTTCCAACAAATTCTCTATAAATAGTTTATGTTGAAATTTGAACTATAGGTACGTTCAGTTTTTGACTTTAGATTGTAGTGGGTACATGAAGCAGGTTAAAATGGTAACTTCCCTTAAATCAAACATAAATCTGTGGGAAGTAGAAACGCACCGTGTAATGGGAAAAGTTTGGGTAACCCGCTTGTTGTAGATAATGCTGAATTCAACTCCAGAGGATTAAAGAACTCTAACAGAGTCCTATTTTCATGTACTTTATTTTCCTGCATGTATGTATTTGAAAGTAAGAATTGGATATCCTTTCTTCAGGTACTTACTTAGATTGTACGGAGTACAGAACGCTTGTAAAATTAGCTGGAATTTCATAAATTGAAGTATCTTAGAAACAATCAAGTTATTAGATAATATTTTGATTATTTGCTTATAGGAAGTGAAATACAATAGTATATTAAACTCGAAGTAGAAACATTCTTTAGGTGATCAGTCATGATCCCTCGTAAATATATGCGAAATATCCAATTCCTGAAAAATATTTCTATATATATTCTGATATTAATCTTCAAACTGAAACCCAAAAAAAGTGATGTTTAATTTGTTTAAGAACATTGATGTTTTAGCTTTGTTTTGGGGTCACAGAGAGTGCAGTGGATTTAAAGGAGGGAAGAGAGTACACCTTTTGAAGAAAACCCTAGACGACAACCCTTAAGTTCTTTGGAATAACTACAAGTGTTAATAGAAATATATAATGTGCTTTGCTTGGTTTATTGAACAAAATGCTTACCAGCAGCATTGAATCAACGAAAAAGGTGGCAGGCTTCATGATTTTCTGGATGATGACGAGGTGTGGTTGACGAAGCAGCTTCGAATAACCAGTTCTTTTATGAGATTGCTGAACTTGCCCTTTTATACCGTCATCGGGAACATTCAGAGAAACCAAGCGAAACTGCTCACTAGATGTTAAATTCAAAGAAGTGGCCATTTTAATGGGTAGCTCAACTCAATCAAAGCAAGAATTATCCAAAATGTGACAACGTATGAGCTCAAGTCAGCTTGTACGTCCCTATTTATACTCATTCTTCTAAAATAAACTAATATAAATAGAAGACTCAACCAGTTTAGTGGTTTTAAAATGAAGTCAAAGTCGTTTATCATTGGGTCATTACGTCTATTTTGTATTAGAGTGGTGATATATACCATCCATTTATGTATACTTAGTCTTTACATTTATTTTTTATTTATATTTTTATCTCTGCAACATAATAATTAAAAGTAAGAGGTGTACAGTAAAATGTGTAAATCTAAATGTGCATGTACCTTTTCCCTTTTTGTTATTATTAGTTGGGGTTGTATGCACATGCTGGCATGTTGTACTTTCTACATACCATGTGTTTGCTTTCGAGTGGAGAGGCATTTAAAATGAAGTTCTAGGTATTTTAATTGTACAAGTACTGTTAAGAACGTTTATCGATAAAAGCGACACCAGTTATCATCATCTTCTAATAATTTTACAACTACAAATTCAAGTCACACTCCATAGATGAAAGGAATTGAAGATACACAAGTTGTAACGGCCTTTAATATTTCTAAAACTGATATAGATCAACTTCGGATCCTTTAGTATAAGTTTGTCTCATCAAAGATTTTCTTCGTTTATGTATTGCCATTGTGTTAAGCGAGTTGTAACTTTATAAAGGGGATTTCCACTCATATTACTATTAAACATGTTAAATATTAAGTTGGTTAAATCTTGACCGTACAATTTCATTAAATAAATCTCAGCAACCCATGTTATCATTCAGAATTATTTTTTTCTACTATGTAGGATTTCTATTGAGCATATTTAGATCATTCAACTAAAACACTCAAAAATAGTATCACTCAAAACACATATTGAATTAATTTAGAGTCATTCAACGATGCGTCTTTCTCTTTTTGAAGAACCTCGTCAATCAAAAAACTTAAAACAGTTTGATTAATATACATCAATTATTTTTTTAGTATGTCTAACACTCTTCACCTTCTGTATCTTTCTATGGTCTCAAATTTTTTTATTTTTTTTTTCTTTCTTCATGTATCACCAACATCCACTGGAGCAGTTTCCATACACAATTCTGTGTCAGCGCCCTAGAGTCGGTTATCAAAATCTCAATACTAGGGCATATACCTCTATGTATGAAGCATATGTTCTGTCTCACTCAGGGACAGATCAAGGGGGGGCGAACAAGGCCCTTCCCCCTCCGTCCCCTCTTCTTTAGTTGATTAATATAGCATTTGTGTATTAATGTTATACTAGGGCAGCAGCATCCCTATGACAGCAAAAGTGGATAAACAATAGCTCTTTATGATGTGTATATTGCTTATATTGGCTGATGACTGGAAGGGTTTGTTTGGTTTTGTAGTAACTCGTAACATTCCTTAAGTGCTTGGACCTTGTTTCTGTTTCTTATACCTATTCATTTAAAGAAAAAAAAAATTCCTCTAACTTCACTGCATATTCAATAAAAGAATTTTCATTGTGGCAAGAAAAATATAGATACACTAGAATATTTGTTATTAAAAAAATCATTGTAAACTGTATAAAGAACATTAGAGCTCCACTGATTACTTTGTTGTATTTGGAAATTCTTCTTGTTGTTAACCTTTAATATCCATCCATAACTTCTCACATTGTATAGCTTTATTAAGCAAAACTGTATACCTACAGTTCATAAGTAACAAGAGATTATTTTAATATACCATGAAAAAAAGGTAAGAGTTTTCTTCTTAAAGACTAGGAAATGAAGGGTGTAGAAGCTGTACTGATCAAGAAGTTCATATTTACTTATAAAAATTTCTTGATCCGTCCTGGGTCTCAATCCGTATTTACTTATAAAATTTTTATAAAATAATGCTATAAAAAATGTAAAGTAATTGAACATAAACTTTTTAATCAGCTAAAAGAAAGTCAGATAAGAAGTAAAATATAAGACGTAAATAAACAAATTATAAGAAACTTGCACGTTTATAGATGAAGTTAAGGTTGTTTGTCATCGGATGATTATGTCTATTTTGTGTCCACACTATAGGTGGGGCGCTCATGATGTGATCTTATAATAATTTTACGAATTGAACTTGCACATGAACTGAACATTGATTAAAAGAAAAAGGTATGCAACTTGTAATACTCTTAACATTCCAAGAATTGACCATAACAAAAATTTATCTCTTTAAACAGTTTCTTCTCGTGCTTATTACCTTTATATTAAAAATGTTATAATAATATAAAGGTCCATTAATTGATACTAACTTAGAGAGTACATTTCATACACAAGAAATTGGTCATGAGAATAATATATGTCTAGACTTCGAAGTCTTCCAAGAAAAAATCGGTGGTTAATATAGATTATCTTTATGATTTGATTTACCACTAGGAGAACTATTGAGGGTGGGGAACAAGGATCATAGGCCCCTCTAAGTTTTCAATTTTTCTTTAATGTTATGTATTAACTGTATAGTTGACTCCTCTGAATATTCTTAAACTTTTTGTTTTGCCATGACTTATATTTAAGAGAACAAAAAAATTAGGTTACCAAACTTTACTAATGCTACCGTGGTCCCCAAATTTCCATATTGTCTATGGTATTATATAATTATCATACATCTACTTTTGTAAAATTTGCACTTAACGTCACCTATATTACAGAGAACGAATTTGGGTCCAAGAGAGACTGTTTTTAGTTTTCTATTGATACAAGGTGATACGTTTCACTAACCCAATTTTTTATTCAATAGCTTTCAAATTGGGATTCTTCTGGCTAAAATTACAATGCGACATACATGAAAATCTTCAAATTTATTGACATAAAAACCTTCGGCTTTCAAAAACTAGACGTCAAATTTTTTAGTTTGTGACACTTTCGATGTTATTAATTTCTTTAATAAAACATGTGGCTTTGGACAATGTATTATGATTTTCATTTTGCAACACAAACTTTTAAGGTAAACTACTTAGAAAGATTGAGAGTTTTCCGCATATTTTCTTTTCCTATTTATGTATAAATTAGGTTAAATCATCAAAGCAAGACATTTGAGAAGTATTTTGGGCATGTCTTGGTCCAATATGGTTTTAAAGTATGCCTAGTTTTATGTATTCTAAGCTAGCTGAGCCTCTGATTCTCAGTTGAACTGGTTCAATCAATCGATCTGGTTTAAATTTTTAATCTTTGTATTTATATACATTTTTAAGTTCAGCCCCCCTCATTTCCATGTTCTGACTCCGCCCCTAGTGGTAAGCTTTTGATGGTCAGATTCATTCTGCCCTCAATTTGTCAATTAAATTAAAAATTTAACACAAAATATGAGTACTCATGAGCTTTTATTTTTCATCCAAATCAAGTGACATGCAAGCTCAACTTGTCATTTCTTTTTCCATTAAAATAGGAAGTTCCATCAATGCAATTGTACTACTCCTAACCCCCATTGTATAAACCCAAAAAAAAAATTAAATAAATAAAAGAGTATCAATGCAGTGACCTTAATTTAAGTATAACTTGTTTAATCTAAAAGAAAATAACTAAACAGAGAAAATATTGATCTGTATGTTCCATTTTCTTCTATGTCCAGTTCACATGAAAGTCCATGTCTTTTGTTTTACCATTAAAATAGAAACTTTCGTTACTGTAATTGTGCTACGTTCAAACACACTTTCCCAACCCAATTGTTGGGTCATTTTCACGATGGTAGGCTCAGTGACCGGTAGTTTCAAATAGATGTGTTATTTCCGTCCCTCCATTTCTTTTTTATATATATATAAACTTAATTTTCACCTTGTAATCATTTAAGCATTTTTTTAAACAATGTATATTTTCAAAAGGATAATTATATATAGTTGATAATATAATGTTTATTCTTAACGTGTAGATAAAAGCCGCACCCGTTAATATCATCTTCTAAGAATTTGACAAATTCAACTCACACTCATTTATGAAAGGAATCTAAGGTACACAAGTTGTAACAGTCGTTAATATTTCTAAAGCTGATAGATCGTCTAGAACATAAGTTTGTCTCACGAAGGGCTTTCTTCGTTTAGGCATTTCTTGCGGAAGTTGTAACTATATAAAGGGGATTTGGATCTACTCGTACTACTGAACATGTTAATATTTAGTTATCGTGACCGTACAATTTTATTAAATAAATCTTAACAACCCATGTCATCATTCTGGTTGTTAAAACACCAGGGAGAAGCACACATGTTAATATTGAGTTATCTTGACCCTACTATTGAACAATTTCAACTAATCCATTCGAGGATGAGAGATCTCCAAAGTGTGCATAGAATCTCTCTCAACAAAGCTTTTTCTATGCACATTGTCAGAGATTGAACTCCTATCAATATGCTTTAAGGACCTAATTATCTAATAATTTAGTATGCAACATGTTTTAAGATGAAGTTGATGTTGTTTGCTATCGGGTGATTATGTCTATTATGTGTCAGCAATATAATTGGGGCGCTCATGATGTGATCTTATAATAAATTTTCAAGATGAACTTGCACATGAACTGAACATTGATTAAAAGGAAATTGATTCAACTTGTAATACTCTTTAATATTCCAAGAACTGACCATAAAAGAAGTTTTTCTCTTTAAGTAGTTTCTCCTCGTGGTTATTACCTTTATATTAAAATTGTTGTAATAACATAAAGGTCCATTATAATTAATATTAACTTAGAGAGTACATTTCACACAAGAAATTTGTCATTGACAATTATTTATAATAATCTCATTATCCTTGTGGTATGAATCCTTCTACCCTCAAATTTTCAATTAAATTAAAATTTAACGCAAAGTATGAGTAAGCAAGGCTTTTATTTTTATCCAAATTGTGTCCACATACAAGTTCAATTTGTCTTTTATTTTTCCATTAAATTAAAAACTCCCATTACTGCCATTGCACAACTCCTAACCACCATTGTCCAAACCAAAAAAGAAAAACAAAAAGTGTCAATTCAGTGACCTTAATATCAGTACACCTTGTTTAATATAAAAGAAAAATACCTAAACAAGAGTCCTTAATGAGAAAGACTTGCTTTAACATAGAATATTGTAGTGTATATGATGCAAAACAATGCGAATGAAATCTCAAAATACTTATACTTCCTTAAGCAAGGTACTCCCCTCAAAATAAACCTAAAGTATCTTAGAGTTAAATTTTTCCTTGACTTTGTTTAGATATTCTCTGAATGAAAACTCACGTAATATTCAATTGCGTAAAGGTTTCTTAAACTAATTACAATGGAGTCTATTTATAGGTCATGGAATTTCCTCTAAATAAGAGTCTTAATAGAAAACTAATTCTAATTTTAGATAATAATGGAATAATTTAAATAAATTAAAAATAAAAGGCCATTGAATACGACCAAAACCTAACCCTGATTTGACTAAAACCCTATATGCTTATTTTACATTATTCTCCTCAGGTTGGAAAAACTATCCTCTAGAGAGCTGAAAAAGTGGTGGTACAATACTAGAAACTGGAAGGTAATGATCCAAAATGGCAATCTCTGATGAGTAGGAAGCTTTGACAATGAACCATCGAACAACAATAGCTAAACGTTTCTTCCACTTCATGATACCTGGGTGGAGCAATAGAAGAAACAACATGGGCATTATGAGTGATAACTTTTTCTCTCAACCAGCAGCCATGGAATAGGAGGTATGTTGGCAACCCCAGAAGACCTGTAATCTGTATACACAACTAAAGACAACATAGGAGGTTGACACAGATAAAGTGTTAAATGCTCCACATTAAAAACAAGGCTGATAATCAAATTGCCAGGTAAGTCAAGTAAACATGCCTTTGGCCAATAAAGTGGGAAAATAAGTAAAGGTCCCAAAACACAATCAATGGCGGAGAAAAGCGTAATATCACAATCAACAGGGAAAGGCTCAATAGTATGAAAAATAAGTGAAGGCCCAAGAGCTCTAGCATACAACTCATTAAATGGAGGTGTTGGGTAATAATTAGGATAGGTATACACCACAAAATAGTTACCTACATTAAAACTCTGAATTTTACAATGCATGTCAGAATTAAGTTTATAATATTAATACTTAATACAAATATGTGTCTAATATCAGCATGCAATGCAAGAATATTAATAGTAGAAGGATCTACTGAATCAAAGGCCTCACAAGTAATAGTGATAAGTCCATGGTCGACGGCTTAACTGAGCTAGAAAGTCCAAAGGAAAGATGCAAATAGCCAAGTTGAATAGTTGAGCTAAAACTGAGGGTCCAAAAGAAGCAAGTAGGGGTTCAGGGTCAAACGGTTAGCCAAGAAAAAATTCATAAACATGTAAAACTATAAAGTCAAAAGATTGGCCAAGAGAATATCCAGGAGCATGCGGGGGTATAGGGTCTAAAAGTTGGCAGAAAGGAAAGCCATGGACAACATTCAATGGGTTCTTACCTGCTGGCCTATCTTAGGTAAGCTGAGCAATAAATAACCCAAAATCGCAATTTCCTAGCTTATCCCCTACAAGACAATTAAAGAAGTTAACCAAGCTTGTTAACCCATTTGTATGTGTTTCTTGAATAAGGAAGGCTCTCTTGAAAGTGGAAGGGTGACATGATTCAAGGCTCCTAAAAAGATAACCATTATACCTAATAAAATCAATGTTAACTCTGATAACTTTCAATTATTGCAGTCGAGATAACACCAATGTCCTCCCTAATTTCCTTGCTAAAATTAAACTAAGCAAAGCAACCTTCTATTCGTCGCAAATTCTCAAATTTAGCAAGGAATTTGATGTTCCTCACTAAATGTGATTTTTCTAGTGGCGCCCGTTCGCTCCTTTTATCACAAAAGGTGGAAGCAAGCCCTATTAATCCACTCATCTTGCAAAACATTGGGAGTCTTTCAATACAGGACTCTACCCAGAACTTGTCTTTATTACTCTCCATAGCCCATATCCTTTTCTTCAGAGGTTTGGAGGTATCGATTTCCACCTTGAACTTCAGTATTCTCTAATTCACATGAGGGAGATTAAAAATGGCAACATCCAGTACTTTCCCTATCTTGTCTCCTAGTTCTTACCTAGTGCTATGGTTTGAAAGTGAATCGGAATAGCCAATATTGATACCAAAAGGGGGCTTTTTCTAATTGATCATTATCTCCCATCAGTTCCTTACTCCAACGTTTTATGATAAGGAGACAGTTTTTAAAAATGGCCTTTTTCAATTCTAATCAGGACAACTTCCGTATGGATGAAGAACAGAAACTTGTTACCTTCTAGGCTATGGATTCTGAAACTAATAGCATTACCCCAAACCACCTTCATAACTGATTCCAGAGTCTTGGGGTTGATGGTTCTGTTTGCAATCACCCTTCCTATCATGCTCTTAGCACATTTCTTGATTCCTCTTCTAGGTCTTCCTCTTCGAAAATGACAACCTCCTCTTCCCCTTCGTTTGCCTCCATTTCCAAATACTCCTAGCCCTAGCATTATAGTGAACCAACGGGACCCCAATCAGTGTCCAGGAAGCCGAAGACTCGATCTCTAACACCAGCGAACCACCGTGAAAGATTCCCAACCACGCTCGGACAGATACCAGAACCATTGTGAGAGCACTAGAACGGATTTATCTCATCACTCCATGCAACTTCTCTATCTTACTTTCTTTTAATCAGCTTAGAAAACATTTTCAATAATTTAACAATATTTACTATATTATTTTAAATTTTTTCACAAATTAAAATAGTTTGAGACAAAGAATGAGAGAGAGTAAAACGAAAAGATGTGAAGTAAATGGAGTAGCGAAATATATGAACACAATCTCTGTGAATCTGGACATGTATTCTTAACTAATGCCCTTATAAAAGACTAATTACTACTTTTACTTCTTAATAAAAGAACACAAGGCAAGTTTACTGTTTTATGAGTACAAATGCATTCTACATCAATTCAAAGTTGAAACTTGAAACCATCTAACTACCATGAACTAGAGGATAGATTGAACAAACAGTTTGGACAAAAGTAAGTACAATTAGTACAATTGCAGTAATGGAAGTTGCTGTTTTCACAGGAGTGTCGAATTAGTCATGTATCACACCGGCCTTCCACTTTTTCATAGGTTTCTCATAGAACTCATTCAGCTGCTCACAGATTGAGAGGTATTCCTTGTTCATATTTGGCTGGATAAGATTTGAGCAAAGACGATTGATCATCGTTGCCACTTCATTGCTGTCACCCAACAAGGTAGTGATAATTCCCTCATGAATTAATAAATCCTCATCTCTATCACTATTGACAAGGAAATCTAATACCTTCAAGTAATCGGTTATATATGTCTCAGAAGGAAAATGAGCTTGCTCAAATGCAACTATATTTCTCAAATGAATCTCAGTCCTATCTGATACATCAAGCTTTGGCATTGTCAAGATACATTCTAACTCAAGTAAGCATTTCTCTGTTTTATGCACCTTGAACTCCACTCCTGCCTCAACTAGCTCACTTGCACTATATAGATGTCCCAATATAGTGCCCTCTGATCTTTTCTGAAGCCTTTTGTTTGGTGACAAGTAAAATATCCTTAGTAGGTGTGTGAAATGCCTAACACTCACGCCATAAGGTTTTATTTTTTGATGGTTAAGGTTGTCAAAGTATTGAAAGTAATCTCAAGAAATGAGGGAAGTCCAGGATAGTTGCGGGCAGCTGCAAGGTTGTAAAAGTCTTCCAGAACAAAAAAAATGGAAGTTGATTCTCAAGTATGATCAAGTCGTGTGCTACATCTTCTGCAAGCCATGGTTTTAAGAACAATGGGTCCCTTCCTCTCCATTGCTCTGCCATGAAATATCTAAGGAAATGTTCAATTATGAAGCAAGCATCAATTAGAACCATTTCCACAAAATCATCACTTTCTTGTTCAATGTTCTATGCATAGAAATTTCGAATATTTGTTTCCCACTCTGAGTTTGCCAATGCATTCCTCCAATTTTAGCCCAGTCCCATCAAGAAAGCTGTTCAGGTAAGTCAATTTAAGCTGTTGCATTGATTTCATTGATCACAATTTCTTGTCATTATGGTGAAAGGGGCCAGTTGAAATGACACGAAGTGTATAGGCTTGTTTATCCTGCGAACTTTCTCAGGTGCCCCATAGATACATTGCTCAGTTACTTTAGGGTTCTCCAATTCCTTTATCCTCAGTATCACAGAATCAACTAATTTCTTGTGCTCACTTTTGTTTTCAGACGAATTATTCTCCTGTCTTGATTAAGCAACCTTAAAGACAACCAAAACCCACTTTTATCTTGGTCTCACCCATGATAAAATAGTTAACCTTCTTGAGGACATTTTATGGAGAGTTCAAATTGAAAAGAGAAAATAACGGTTTGGAGAGAAAAAAGAGAAGTAGTTGTTTGTTTTTGGAGCTGTATCAGAGGATAGACAAACAAGTTTGTTAGACTAGTAAGATCAAGTCTATATACTATGCCCTCTATCTAACGTCTATTCAGATTATTGATGTAATTAAACGGACTAATTAAAATCTTCTATCCCATTTAGTCTATCAAACCATGTCTATAAAATTTTGATAAGTTAGAATATTATAAAGTAATACTTTAAAATATTGCAAATTGCATATCTGATCAATTAGAATTTGGCACATTAAATAGCACAGAAAATTCTGTCATAATTTCAATTTTCAGATTTACATAAGATAGTGAGTAGAGCTGCAGATATAGCAAATCAAAGAAGGAACCTGGAACCTTCGGATGATGGATGTAGCACGCTGAGCAAAACCCAGAATCAACTAACAGCGCTGTTCTGATCTGCTCTCTGTAAAGATGCTTGGGACATATCCAGTGCTCTGGATCTGTCTATTTATACTCTTGAGTACTTCCCCTGCTTTATGACATTTAATGTCAATTAGAAAAGTCAAAGCCATAGTTTTTATTTTATTAGTTTCTCTATTTTCATAATTACAATGGTTAAGAACTAGATACTCCAATGTGGAGATTCTTAATTATAAGTAAAACCATACTTTGACTTTTCAATTTAGGTTGGATTAGTTATTGCATATATATAATCAAAACTTCATTAAACGGTTGTGTGCTGGAGGTTATTAATAGGTCTTCAACTATTAGTTTAAACATTTGAGTTAATTCAATTTTTACCATGATAATGGAAGCTTATTTAATTGAGTGGTTAAAAAAAAAATTCTTTTATTCTGAATTTTGGACAAGTCATAAGGAGCATGTATATTGAATAGTATAATATAATACTAGTCCTAAGCCATTTCTTAAAAAATGTAAACTTTTGTAATAAATTAATTCTTAATATGATATTATAGTCTTTTTGACTTCCAGGCAAAAAATAAATCACCCTACTGCCACTTTCTCAATTGAATAACATGTAATTACAATTCTTGGCCATTTAATTTTATTAAAAGTGAAATCAATAGACAGGATTATAACGCCATCTTCCCTCAATAAAGCCATCCTTATAAAAGTCGAGTAACCTAATTTACAATATATAATTAATTATCCTTCATTCTAAAATGAAAAAAATTACTTGTAATTCCGGTAAGCTAATCCATATTTCTTTTCAGTAATGGGCCCCTTTGTAATTACCATTCTTTTCACATTGTAATTAATAGAATAAATCAAATTGTCCAATGTGAATCCATACGTTTGAAAATGAATTCATTTGAGAAAACATTAATCCATATGTGACGCCTTATCCATTTTCAGAAGGTTAATTAGAGGTCTCAGGTTCGAGCCATGAGAATTTGGTAAGAGTTTTGTCACCCTTAAAATCTTATCTGGCTCAAACGGGATTAGTTGATTTATAATATAATGTCAAATGCCAGTGGTTTACAAAAAATAAAAAAGTTAATCAATCAACATGGCCATCTGATTTCATCACAGACAAAAAGTAATCCTTTTTATAATATAAAGATTGATTTGAGTTCCAGCTGGGTTAATGCTACTTTGTCTCCGTTGAAGGCTTTATCACTTATTTAAATTTATACTAAACAAGTTGTAATTAGAAAAAAAGTCTGTTGTATACAAACCACATGGGAGTGGAGCTTGATACAAGTATTTAAGGTGGCTTTAGATATACAAGTCATTAAAGTTTGAGACATGTGCTGAGTTTATTTGGTGATGGTTGAATCTGTTTATAAGTCACATTCTGACTAAACTAAATTCCAGGTTAGAAATTAGAAAAGATATTCTTTCATGATTAGCTGTTATTTTAATTATTATTTTTTCCTTTAGGAAGAATGGTATGTTAAGTCTAAGATGTAATGGTTGACAACAGATAGCTTAGGTTTAAATCATATTGCAAGCAATCATCTTTTAAGTAAACAATTTGTAAATACTATTTTAAATTTTTACCGAGGCTTGTAGAATCTAAAACCTTAGAATGGAGTTAGTTTTCGTTCATCCTAAACTTTAGTCAACCATACAAACAAAAGATAATAATTTTTTATTTCTTAACAAAGATTAAAACATAAGAAATAATTTACAATATGTAACAATTTCTTGGCAACGCAACTACTGTAAATTTATTTGCATCTGAAACTAAGCAACCTGCAGTGTGCAATCCCATTCGAGATGTTTTGATGATATCAGGGGCATATGTCAGATAATGTCATCTCCAACCCCATCAGCATATTTAAGTAATATGATTTGTCATTTTCTAATAATCAGATACATAAGTCAGATGATAAATTTAAGTTATGCTTTGGCCCGACTTAAAATTTTGGTACCAGCTGTAGCCACACATATTAAATTGGATAATTATATATGTATTTGATAATATCATTTCAGTTTTAATTTATGGTAAAATCAAAGTCTTCTTTCAATATAATGCCTTCATCTTAAAGTCTAAAAAAGTGAAAGTCAATCTATCTGTACATTCAGCTTGCAAGGTATATCCATACTTAAACAATTGATAGCGTGGAACAGACACGATCACCCAATATTACAAGACCATGATTTCAATAATAATTTATAGAAGTTTCGTTGAGTATTCACACGTATATGGCTTCAGAAGAAATATATGTAATAATGACTCCCATACAAAATTTATGGTTGTTGATGGCAACTAGCTAATTGCTCAAATAATTTCAACTGGACTTGATTACGTTTCTGAGAATACGAATGTCAAGAACCAATGAACCTAAAAGGATAAGTTATATTAGGTGAAAGGAACTAAAAATGGTTTTATATTTACTGCAGTAGCCTTGGGCATGAGTATCACAAGCCCGGTTACACCAAATCCTAAAATTCTTAGTTATGAAAGTTGAAGCGACAACCACCAACCTTATATAGATCAACTAATATGGGGTTGTTTTAATTTAATAAGAGGTTTCAGGATTAGTTATGAATCGGGGGTCAAAACTAAAAAATTTTTAAGGACAATGATCAATCTCCAAATCACTTATTTAAAGAGGTTTCGATTGTCGTTTTATCAAAATTTTATCCTACTTCAACCGTTGTCTTACAATATGATTGTGTCATTAAATACTCTTTTTTCATTTCTATCCTTAATAAGATAATTAATATATGACTTTTAAATACTTAAAAAAATAGTGAAAACATTTATTTTTAAGGATAATTTAATAAAATTATACTCATCGTTATGTTAATTATTATCTTTTTTAATTTTTGTATCAATACTTTAAATGACATTCAAATTTGGAGAGATGGAGTATTTTTATTTGATAATATATAATTTACTCATATTGTGAATATATAGACAAATTAGAGTGTTCTTTCAATAATTTAATGCTTTAGTCTTAAAGACTCACATGCAACCTGCAATATATAAGCATCCTTAACAATTGGTAATGTGATACATAATCACACTTAATTTAATTAGTATTCACACTTATATTATATGGCTTCATTAGTAATATATCATAATGGCTCACTTGGCAAACTTTATTAATAATCAAATTCAAGTATCTTCCGAACAAAGACATCTTGTAAAACCTTAACATGCTGGACCTAACCATCAACCCTAAAGTCCACTCGACTAAAACCATTATGATGAAATAAATCATGGGCAATAAATAGGGGCCGATAAAATACCCAAGGAGACAACCTGTCATTAAACTTGCTAGAGTACTAGATAAGATTTAGAGTAAAACATTTTTTTAGTTATTTGGTACTTATCACAATTATCAAATATATTTTTGATACTTTAAATCTATTAAAATAATTCTTAACATTAAAAAATTATGACTAAATACACCCTTCCATTACCAACTATTAGTAAAAGTTGTTAATTTGTATTGTTTATGTGGCTATTATATACTAACTTGGCCACTTATATATATTTTGATAGCTACATTAAAAAAAATGAAAACAGTAACTTTATAAATTTATTTTTTAATATTTGCACTTTAACCCCCTCTTCATCTTCTCTTCCTTTTTGTATTGGAGACCAGACAGAAACTGAGGTTTATACACCGTAGATCTTGAACCTTGTTTTTAACAGGTTAATACACCATACATCGACATCTCTATCATCATCAACTAGGAAATCTAAGACCTTCAAGTAATCAGTAATGTAGGTCACACAAGGAAAATGTGCTTGCTCAAATGCAGCAATATTTTGTTGGAAAATATTCTAACATGTGGTATACACATATAACATATTAGATATGTATCATTATTTTAGTAAATGACAATTAAAGTAATTTAATAAAAAATAAAGAGGTTAATTTAATTTTGTCATGGGATTAATGTGCTGAGACCCAAAATTATAATGACTCATATTTTGGTGATGGGCCGAATATTTGGAACACTATTTAAAGAGGGTTATGGTCCTTGTATTAGCTGAGGTTTCAAAATTGTGTTGTAACTACTCTCTCAAAGTCTTTTTCTAACAGTTCTTCTTAGTAATAACTCAAAAGATCAATTAACTCAGTGAGACTCTCTACATCGATGGACTATCTTCCTAGTAATAATTTAAGAGATCAATCAACTCGTAAGACCCTCTACATCGATGGACTATCTTTCACACTGATAGACTCAAGTACACTTCTAATCTTAGAGTTATCATATGGGTAAATCTAATGAATTCAAAATTCGATATTTCACTAAATTCCCAACAATTGATATCAGAGCCAGCCATATTCGGTTCTTTGGCATAATTTTGTCTGTCTTGTATGGTTATTATTCGGTCTCTCCAGTTCTTCGGATTTCCCTCACTAGTTGAATCTGTCGATGTGGTGATTATAGCTATAGTTGTGGATTAATTTTGTTTTATTGTTTCTGTTTCATGGTTATTAAAAAAAATTGTTCGGTTTACCCAAAGTCAAAATCACTTCACTGTTTAGGCAAAGGTGAAGTCAATTTTGGTTGTGGGATACAAGTCACTCACCACTAACAGATTCAAAGTTCAAGAGAAGTTTTTATTATGATTATTATTATTATTATTATTATTTTATTTTTTTTATTATGGTTATCTGCGAGATGCAATATGCGTCAGGCTAACCAATAAAATTATAAGGAAAAGGGAGGCCTTCTATGTATGGTCTCGTAAAGGACAATTCTGGTTAATTATTTTTCTTTTGACTGTCCATGGGAAATTTAATTCTGAGAATTACTAGTTTATCGTTCATATAGCTATAGCCATTGGTTGACGACTTTTGTATCTTTTCACTTTAAATAAAAAGTCAATTTTTTCATGTTTATCCAAATCAGTTTAGTCATGTGAACCAATGTTCTTTCTAAATTGCAATTGCCGATCAAGTCCTTATGGTTATGTTTGGTGTCCATTCGACCTATGTTATGGTGATGTTTTACGACTCAAATGTTTCGGTATTGTGTTGGAAATAGACGCTTTTGGTCATTCATGGCGAATTTTGGTTTGGCTATTAATTTAACTTTCTTTTAGATGAACTTGACCCATCAAGGCAGAGTGTGAAATTTTGAAACATGGTTATTAGTTTTTGGATTTTGGTATACGCACATGAAAATTGTGTTGAGGTTATGTTTGTTCTCTTATAACATTTGGTTTTTAGAATTTTTAACGATTAGAACTACAGAAAAATTGGACTTGAGTTTGTAAAGCTTAACGAATTAAAACTTGAGCTATTTAAGGATCTCTGATGCACACCCTATAGCGTTGCCATTATAGGTTACGGGCAAATTAAAAATACCAAGTTTAAGTTTCAAACCAAGGTCGTATTCTTAGAGAACCACTAATACAAGTTTCAGTCAATTAGGCAATATGGGGAGGTGTTTAGCAATTCAATAGTAATTAAATGCAATAAATTGTAAAATAGGATGATGGAAATACAATCGACCTAGGAAACTATCAGACAACGATCTATCAGACAACGATGATTCTATCCTCTACCTAAAGATAAATTTAATTCTAGTTATGCTAATTAACTAGATTAACCCCAAAATCTCAAGATTAACCTATCTAATTAATTAATTTGGTTGAACCCTTACTAAGCCAGTATCCCTGCACCTAGCTCGGCAATTCCTACTACACAATCGCATAGATTATGGTCATTGGAATCAAATCTAACCTCAACTAACATCGCAACAAAGGATTAGAACATCCAAGACTTAAATTCTGAATTTCTATCCAACCAAATCAAGTTCTACTCCATGGAAATCAATCCTAGGGTGATCAGGCCTAGAAATCCCACAAACCCAACCAGTAATTATGCATAATAATCACCATACACAATCAGAGAAGAAAATAAGGAGTAGAGAAGTATAACTATCATTAAATTCAAATTAAACATAATCACAGGTCTCAAGAGTCAAATCGAAGGTCTTCTAGCTTTCCTAGATAGACCACAAATGCGCCTAGCCTTCCATTTTCATGGAGGCAACCATGGGAGAGGGAGAAAAGTGAAGGAAAATGTGAAAGAGAGGGTTAATTGCGGCTGGGAGGCTGCTTGGTTGAATTCCCTTATGTCTAAGATGGCAATAACAAGTTTGTCATTAATGAAGCCCTAATTACAAAAATGCCAGTCCTTAAATTATCAAAAGCCTATTTCACCCTCTTTGAATTGAGAAATTATTCTTGTGCCTTGCTTCATGAATTAATGAAAATCATTGCTCCAATCCTAAGCTTGGACATTAATCTCGAGGCCTCCCGAGTCCATTCGTGAAATTAAAAATCCCTAACAAGTAAAATTAGACTTTAAAGTGGGAAAATTAATATGAAATATAATAAATTCCAATTAGACCTCAATGATAAAAATATATGCTAATTGAACAATTAAATAAAAGTTAGAAATGCTAGAAGTAAGCATAAGAGTATACAGATAAACACTAAAAAGTGTTTATCAAATCCCCCCAAGCTTATCCTTTGCACGTCTCGAGCAAAATAAAACTTTACATTAAAGACCAAGAGGGAAATGGCAAAAGGCAAAAAACTCATAACCAAACAAGGCAATTTCTACTCTACTTTCCAATGATTATCAAGAAAGAGACAATGTGTAACATGGAGGACCTCAAAAACATAAGAACATAACCAATCATGCCATAATTCTTTACATTCCAATTTAACAAGCATGGCAATATTAGATGAAAGCATATATCAAGAATGATGGTCTCATAAGATGCTATTCACTCAAACTCTCAAATGTTTAAGATAGGCACAGTGTTTACACTCACTAAACTCAAGATATAAGCACTACCATAAGCTTGCAAAAATTATAATCTCCACTACTCAAAACATATGCATTCATAAATCAAAAGGAATTTATTCAAGGTTGTAATGGGGCTAAGGGAAGAAGAAGAAAGGAAGGATAAAATGGATATTAAAGACTAAGAATCAAAGAGAGAAGGAGAGCATGAAAATAAGAGTTCAAGCACAAAAATACACAATTCTTACTCTCACTTCCTTCAATTAAAAAGGCCACAAAACAACATTTATTGTATATATAAATCTTTTTCTACTTCTTTTTCTTTCTTTCTCTCTTTCTTTCTTTCTCTTTTCTTCTTTTTTTTTTTTTTTCCTTTTATTGTTGTTGTTTTTCTTTTCATATATATATTTATTTTTTTCATTTCATTTTTTTTTTTTTAACTTTCTACACTTAGCTTGAAAATTTTTCACAAACCAACACTTGCAACTAACAAATTCACCCCCCCCCCCACACTTTATTTTTGGCGTCCCGAACAAAGAGTAAAACCAAAAAGTGCTAAGAACTCATATAAATGACATTCATGCTCTCTAACTCCATAAGGATAAGGAAACATGGTTTTGCATTTAAGGCAAAGATGAGTTCAACCAAAGATGGATAATAAGCTCAAGGGGCTAAACAATGGTAAATAATGCAAGGATGGTCATTTGAATAAGTAGCTAAGCAAGAAAAATGGCCTTCATTATCTCTATGCATGCACATGAAAATGTAGCCTAAAAAATAACTAGTTCAAGTTCTAGAGTGACAAATATAAAGAGTGAGAATGCACACTAGAAAGAATGAGCATGTCATAAATATGCAATTATGCTCAACAGGCTCAAAAGCTTACAAGGTATATTTTTCCAGCATCCTCAACATAAACATTCATCATCCATCACCAATTCATCAATTCAAAATATAAATAAATCATGGCAATCAAGGTTTCAAGTCATAGAAATCTAGAAAAGTCCTCATCAAGTCACAACATCATCATAAATCTCAAATCATCAAAGGAAATTATTCAAGCACTAAAAAGACATGAAATGTAAACTATTAAGGAAATAAAAGAGAAGACAAGAAAAGAAAGAGAAGGAAAGAAGTGAACTCCCTCATGGTGGATATTTGGCATCCATTAAAATAATCTCCTCATGATGTGTTTCCTCTTGAATTCCCTCATGAAATCTCTTAATCCGATGCCCATATACTTTGAAGCTCCTCTTTGTTGCTACATCCTCAAGCTCCACTGCACCATAAGAAAAAGTGCTAGTAACAACAAATTGCCCCTTCCATCTAGACCTAAGCTTACCGGGCATCAACTTAAGATGGGAATTGTAGAGGAGCACTTTTTGACCAATGGCAAATTCCTTTGTCACAATCATGCTATCATGTAATGCCTTGGTTTTTTCTTTGTAGATTTTAGAGCTTTCATAAGCCTATAATCGGAATTCTTCCAATTCTTGAATTTGCAATTTTCTTTCCAAATTAGCTTGGGCAAAATCCATATTGCACATTTTTACAACCCAATAGGCTTTATGCTCTATTTCTACTAGAAGATGACACACATTGCCAAAGACAATCTTATAGGGAGACATCCCTATTGGAGTCTTGTAGGCGGTCCTATAAGCCCACAAAGCATCATCTAGCCTTATACTCCAATCTTTCCTATCTACCTTAACTATCTTGGCTAGTATTTGCTTGATTTCCCTATTTGATATTTCAACTTAGCCATTGGTTTGGGGATGATATGGTGTAGAAACCTTATGCATAACCCCATATTTGGCCATCAAAGCCTTCATTTGCCTATTATAAAAGTGTGTGCCCTGATCACTAATGATAGCCCTCGGGACCCCAAACCTACAAAAAATGTGAGACTTAACAAAGTCTACAACAACTTTAGCATCATCAGTCCGAGTGGCCTTAGCCTCCACCCATTAGAAACATAATCAACAACAAGAAGAATGTAAACAAAACCATAAGAGCTTGGAAAAGGACACATAAAATATATGCCCCAAACATCAAATATTTCACAAAACAACATGGGTTGTTGAGGCATTTCATGTCTACGACTAATATTTCTTGCCCTTTGGCATTGCTCACAAGACTTGCAAAATTGATATGCATCATGAAATAGATTAGGCCAATATAATCCACAATCAAGAATTTTCCTAGCAGTACGTTGGGGACCAAAGTGTCCACCACATGCATAGGAATGACAGAAAATAAGCACAGAAGTAAACTCAACATTAGGCACACATCTCCTAATTACCTGATCATTACTAAATTTCCACAAATAAGGATCATCTCACACATAATATTTAGCATCACTCTTTAATTTGTGAATCTGTGCTCTAGTGAAGTGTGCAGGAAAAACATGAGCAACCAAGTAATTAACTAGTTCAGCATACCAAGGCAATTTTTTAATTGCAAGAGCTGCTCATCAAGAAAAGTGTCATTAAGACGAAGTGGATTAATAGATTTTTCAATGCGGCTCAAGTGGTCTGCCACCAAGTTTTTAGCTCCACTTCTATCTCGAATCTCAACATCGAACTCTTGTAACAAGAGCATCCATCTAATCAACTGGGGTTTTGACTCAAGTTTCTTAAACAAGAACTTCAAAGCTGCATGATCAGTAAAAACAACAACCTTAGAGCATAGTAAATATGATGTAAATTTATCTAAAGCAAAAATAATTGCTAAAAGCTCATTTTCAGTGGTTGTGTAGTTTGCTTGAGCAGCATCCAAGGTCCAAGAAGCATAGTAAACAACATGGGGGAACTTCCTAATTCTCTGAGCAAGGACAGCTCCCACTACATAATTAGATGCATCACACATAAGCTCAAATGTGAGTGTCCAATCTAGAGGTTGTATGATGGGAGTTGTAGTGAGGGCTTTCTTTAGTTTGTCAAATGCTTGTTTGCAAGCCTCACCAAAGACAAATTCCACATCCTTTTGTAGCAAGCCGGATAGTGGTAAGGCAATTTTGCTAAAATCCTTAACAAACCGCCTGTAGAAACCTGCATGACCAAGAAAAGAACGCACTTCCCACACACTGGCAGGGTAAGGCAAAGAAGAAATAACATCTATTTTGGCAGGATCTACCTCAATACCCTTGCTAGGTATAATATGGCCTAAAACTATACCCTGCTCAACCATAAAATGACACTTTTCATAGTTTAGAACAAGGTTAGTTTCAATGCATCTGTTCAATACTCTAGCAAGACTATTCAAACATGCATCAAATGAAGAACTATATATAGTAAAATTATCCATGAATACTTCCATACAATCCTCAAGAAATTCATAGAAAATACTTACCATGTATCTTTGGAAGGTGCTAGGGGCATTGCAGAGACCGAATGCATTATCCTATATGCATATGTGCCAAAAGGACATGTGAAAGTAGTCTTCTCTTGGTCCCTTAGTGCTATATGAATTTGGAAGTATCCAGTATACCCATCAAGAAAGCAGTAGACTTGCCAGCAAGTCTCTCTAACATTTGATCAATAAAGGGTAAAAGATAATGATCTTTCCTAGTAGCTTGATTTAACTTCCTGTAATCTATACACACCCTCCAACTGTTTTGTACTCGGGTGGGAATCAATTCATTCTTCTCATTAGCTACCACTATAACTCCAGATTTCTTAGGAACGACTTGCACAGGACTCACCCATTTGCTATCTGAGATAGGATAAATGATGCTAGCTTGAAGAAGCTTGGTCACCTCTTTTTTCACCACATCCAGAATAAGAGGGTTGAGTCTTTCTGAGGCTGTCTCACTGGTTTAGCCCCATATTCTAATAGAATTCTATGCATACAAGTGGAAGGGCTAATACCATGAATATCTGCAAGTGTCCATCCAATGGCTTGTATATTCTTTTTCAGCATACTCAGTAATCTTTCTTCTTGCCTAGGGAGAAGATTACCAACAATAATAACAGGCAATTGCTCATTGACCTCTAAAAAAGCATATTTCAAATTCCCCGGAAGAGGTTTCAGTTCAAGTGCAGGTGGTTGAATCACAGAAGGAAGTAATCTGCTAGGCTGTAGATCTGTTGCATTAAGCTCAAAGAAGTTTTCTACCATAACAGAATCAACAGATACAGATTCCACAGAATCACCAGTTTCATAACCCAATGCAGTTGTATGAATAGATTGTACAACAGGATCCACTATATCATTTAAACCATCAACAGAATTCCCATCATGAATGAATACATTAATTTTCGCACAAACAGAACATGGACCAGATTTACCACAATCACAATAAAAATCAACAGAATCATCTAAGTCCACAAGTTTTGGAAAATCAATAGAGCATATATCACCATATCTGTCATCTACCAGCTCATCAACAATATCCATGCAGAAGAAGACAGAATGATCCTTAGCTGGATATCTCATAGCATCATGAATATTGAATTTAACCACAATATCACCAAATTTCATAGTAAGAGTACCATCATAGACATCTATTTTTGTCTTAGCAGTTCTCAAGAATGGTCTGCCTAGAATAATAGGGGATCTACTAGAATCACCCTCCATATCCAGAATATAAAAATCAGCAGGAAAAATAAGCTCATTAACTCTAACTAAGACATTCTCAATTAAACTTGAAGGATATGCAGTATTCCTGTTGGCCAATTGAATGACAACTCTAGTGGGCTACAAGGGACCAAGGCTAAGAGACTAAAACACTGATTTGGGCATTACATTTATAGAAGCACTCAAGTCTAGCATGGCATCCTCAAACTTACGATTCCCAATTATGCATGGAATAGTGAAAGTGCCCGGATCTTAGCATTTCTGTGGCACTAGCTAGATGAGAGCTGAGACATTTTGGCCCATGGTGACTCTCTCAGTACCCTTAAGCTTCCTCTTGTGAGTGCACAATTCTTTTAGAAACTTGGCATACTTTGGAATTTGCTTGATGGCATCAAGAAGAGGAATATTCACTTCCACCTTTCTGAAAGTATCTAAAAGCTCTTTTTCTTTCTCTGCCTCTATTATCTTCCTTGCTGGTTGTATAGATCTCTGTGGAAATGGCAAGAGAATGCTTGGTTGCTGGGCAGAGTCATGTGTAAGAGTAGGCTCATTATTACTAAATTTTCCTTGCTCAGTAGAATGCTTACTACTAGTAGTGGAAGTAGGAGAAGTAGCAAGAGGCTCAAGTGAAGTTAATGTTTTCCCACTCCATAATGTAATGGCACTCACGTTCCCTTTAGGATTGGGCATGGTTTAGGAAGGAAGTTAGCCAGAATTTTGCCCTTGCTACATGTGGCTCAATGAAGAAGCTAGCTGCCCAATCTGAGTTTGTAAATTCTGAATTGATGATTTCTGTACGCTGCTGAAACTCAACATTGTTTTTCTGCATCTGAAGGTTGTTCAATGTCAGCTACTTCATCACCTCTTCCAAGGAGTTCTCAGAAGTCTGTGAAGGTGCAGGAGGAGCTTGTTGTTGCTGTGGAAATGGATGCCTACCTAACCATGCAAGATGATCATACTGCATTTGAGCCAGTAGCAGGAGCAAGTGCATTTCTTAATAAGCCATAGTACCAGCAGCCCCGCCATGATCCATACAACAACACTTACAATCCTGGTTGGCGGGATCATCCAAATCTTAGATATGGCAACAATCAATAGCCATATAATTTTGTAGCCAAGCCACCATTTCAGCAGTAGTCCCAGTTTCCAAATAGTCATTTTCAGCAATTCAACAGTGAATAAATGCGAAAAATAGTAAAATAGAAGTAAATAGATGATGGAAATACAATCGACCTAGGAAACTATCAGACAACGGTGATTCTATCCTCGACCTAAAAATAAATTTAATTTTAATTATGCTAATTAACTAGATTAACCCCAAAATCTCAAGATTAACCTATCTAATTAATTAATTTAGTTGAACCTTTACTAAGCCAGTATCCCTGCACCTAGCTCGGCAATTTCTACTACACAATCACATAGATTATGGTCATTGGAACCAAATCTAACCTCAACCAACATCGCAACAAAGGATTAGAACATCTAAGACTTAAATTCTAAATTTCTATCCAACCAAATCAAGTTCTACTCCATGGAAATCAATCCTAGGGTGATCAGGCCTAGAAATCCCACAAACCCATCCAGTAATCATGCATAATAATCACCATACATAATCACAGAGAAGAAAATAAGGAGTAGAGAAGCATAACTATCATTAAATTCAAATTAAACATAATCACAGGTTTCAAGAGTCAAACTGAAGGTCTTCCAGCTTTCCCAAATCGACCACAAATGCGCCTAGCCTTCCATTTTCATGGAGGCAACCATGGGAGAGGGAGAAAAGTGAAGGAAAATGTGAAAGAGAGGGTGAATTGCGGCTAGGAGGTTGCTTGGCCGAATTCCCTTATGTCTAAGATGGCAATAATTACAAGTTTGCCATTAATGAAGCCCTAATTACAAAAATGCTACTCCTTAAATTATCAAAAGCTTATTTCGCCCTCTTTGAATTGAGAAATTATCCTTGTGCCCTTGCTTCATGAATTAATGAAAATCATTGCTCCAATCCTAAGCTTGGACATAAATCTCGAGGCCTCCCGAGTCTATTCCTGAAATTAAAAATTCCTAACAAGTAAAATTGGACCTTAAAGTGGGAAAATTAATATGAAATATAATAAATTCCAATTAGACCTCAATAATAAAAATAGATGCTAATTGAACAATTAAATGCAAGTTGGAAATGCTAGAAGTAAGTATAAGAGTATACAGATAAACACTAAAAAGTGTTTATCAATCTCTTAGCACACAAGGTGTTGATCTCCCTCCTGCACAATTTAGCTAGTTTAAGGTCAATTATAGCTGCTTGAAGGAAAAATTGATTTTGTTGAGCTCATAGCCTATCTTGTGTAAGAGGAAGAGAGTTTACACATGATAACACTCATCTTACTAATCCGGCTAGTACATCTAAAGCTAAAGGCAAAAGAAATAAAGGTTCCAAAGCTATAAAGAGTCCAACTAAGAAGAAACTTATCTAAGAGAAAGATGGTTGTTTCTTCTACAAGTTGCAAAGAACTCCCAAAAGAAGAATTGCACAAATTATCATGCATAGCGTGCCAGAAAAAGTATAATCCTTGCTTTGGTTGTACAAATTAGGTGAAATATATTCTATTCGGGCTAGACTTGGAGCAATTGGAGAAAACTCAAATTCATTAGTCAATAATAAAGAGCTAGAGTTAACATTTAACTAGGGACAAACTTGAAATTACAAAAAAATTTAATGAAGAGCACTTGGGTCAATTTGTACACTTGGATGGTATAATTGTAATTATAGAAACTAAGGTTTTTACCCTTTTTATTGCCATTTTTAGCCTCCCTAGAAGTCCAGCCACCCATCCCTTTCTTCCCTCCATTATTCACTTTCTCTTTCACTCTTTCTTAGATTTTAGACTTCCCCCTTCTCCTCCATGGTACCTATCATTATGATGGAGGTGTAGAAGCTTTGTAACTAGCCTAGGATAACTTAGAAGACCCTCGGTTTGGTTCTTGAAACTAGTTTCTTATATTTATTTTGGTTTTATGAAAGTTTTGCATTTCTATTTCATGTTTCTCTTGCTTGGATTATGTATGAAGATTTTTGTACATGGTTCTTATTTGGGCTTATGATTTTTTAGGTTTCATCACCCTAAGATTAATTGCCAGGAGATAGAACTTAATTTGGTTGACTAATAATTTGATTTCTAAGCTAATGGGTGCTTAATCTTGATGCATGATTGTGGTTAAGGTTAAGTTTAGTTTTATTAGCCATATTCTATGCGATTGTGCAGTAGAAATTGCCAAGTTAGGTGTAGAAATTCTAGCCTAGTAAGGGGTTGAAAAGATTAATCACTAGTTATGCTAATTGATAGATTTCACGCTAATTTAATTAATTAGCATAACTAAACTAAAATCTATCTATAGGTTGAGCATAGAATCATTGGAAGGTTAGCTTGTCACCTAGGTTGACTGTATTATTTTCCATTTACTATTTTGTTATATTTTATGTTTTATTTGTTTATGTGTTTTGTATATATGTTATTAAAATTGTATTTTTTATTTTATTCCATTAGAAATCTCACTTTAGCTTAAAAATAATTAAAACGTATTTATTGATTTTTTGAGAATTCGACCCAAATTAAGCTTTATTATGAGATTAGAATTTAACTTGAGAGCAACCCAAAATAGCAACACTCTTTATTATGAGATTAGAATTTAACTTGAGAGCAACCCAAACTAGCAACACTCTGAATAGCTCATCAAATATGTGTCTGCCTTTCATGCCTCACATGCTCTTTTACACAAAAGTCATTTTAAATTGATGCACAAACTAAGCATAGATTTACTCATATTTTATTAAAATGAATTTAAAAAAAAAAAAAGGGACGGGAGTATAAGCTTATGACTCTATTGGGTTAAAAAAAAAACTTATACAACATATTAAAAGACCTACTATCATATAAAGCTTTAGCTACTGTTACATGACTGCAAAATCAAACAACAAACTAGTGCATGACAAACTCAAAGTCCAATATCTTATTCAAAACAGAAAGCAACAACATTCTTAAACAGAACGTATCAACGTAAAATTCTCTAGTTTGAGTAACTCTATATTTCCACCTACAAATTCTCAGTCAATGGCGACTATATCTTACTAGCCACAGAAAGAAATATGATGATAATTATAGCCTTGCATATTTAACTTGCTGCTCCAGTACCAATGATCATCTAGAGAATCAAAATATCGAGGAACTCCCTCCATTCGAGTTTCCTGAAGAAAAATGAAAAAGTAATTGAAAATGGTGTTAGTTTTCTTACATATATATTTAGAAGAATAATATCATGCCATGTGCTTAAAGTTTAGTTCAATTAAGAAAGTGATAGTTGAATATACTCTACGATATGGTAAAATTTTAATTTAATTAAGGGAATAATAAAAGAAGGATTTGATCTCGTAACGTTTTTAAGTTAAAAATTTTTAATATTATATCAAAAATTAATTTAACTTAAAAATTTAAACAAATATTGGATGAAGATCTATAAAAAATAAAAATAAAAAAATTATATTATATCTAACCTCTTTTATTTTGGGAAACGGAAAGTAAACCTTTGAACCCACCTGAAGGATAGCTTGATTGTACACCAGCCTTTTGGCTTCCTTTTGTACGGCCTTCAGCTGGTTCATTCATATACAGTTTTGGAAGATTTGCTGGAGCAGCATTAACTGGCACATCCAAACATAGGTCTAGAATATTTGACTGAGCAGCTCCAGATTTACCCCAACACATCCATCCAAAGCAGAAGCCAAGGCAGATGCAGGGTAACAGCAACTGATTCATATTGGCCAAAATGGGGAACAACTTTTGAGTCAAACAAGGTAATAAAAGCTTAGCTCCTAATATTTACTGAAAATAAAACTATCAATTGTATGACTTCTTTAATGTTAATCTTACCGTAGGGACCCAAACCTTATGAAGTATTAATCTTATTGAAGATGAAACTGGATGAAAGACATTGACAGAGATATATTGCTTTTTAGTTCTTAGTCTATAACTTCGCATTTGGACATCAAACACTAAGCATATATAATGTACTTTGTATGTATATATATATATATATATATATATATATTTATAATATTTCAATGATTGTCATATTCCTTACACTTAGAAGCACCAGAACTGTAGCCAACTTAGCTAAGCTTACAAAATTAGCATGTTAAGTCTTTATGTTAAACTAAATTCTATAATTTAGTTTTTCTAAATTTGATTTTCAATGTACAAGTTCCACTATCAAAAATCATCTCGTAAATCTTTTTTCGATATTGAATTAATATGAATTCAGTAATCAGAATCAATACGGTTTCTTTGTGCATATAATAATGTCACTAACCGTTCTCAATACTGTTGGAAAGAAGTGCTCCATCGTCTGTCCACCCTGTGAATTAATTCGAGCTAGGGAACCTCGCCGCATTATTAGATCATGTGAACCAATAAGAAACATCAAAGGATGTTCATTGATATTCAACCGTTCTTTGAAGTACCAGAGACAATCAATTGGTGAATCATAGCACACTATGTACCAAGGCATCTTAGATTTTAAATTATCGAATTTGCGCCTCTCCTCATCTGTCCATGTCAACACAAATGGAATCCAAACAACCTTGTAGTATTTCTCTATTGTCTCTATAAATTTCTTCAAGTTTCTTAAAGTCTCCACTGGGTATATCTAGATTCGAAATAAGCAACAACACCGTTTTTCCCTTTAGGACATCTATCTCAACCTATTTGCCCAAAAAATGAAGAATATTAGCTGAGTTAAGCAACATATTAAAAAATCACAAAGGTAAGGCAAAATTGAAAATATCTATGCGGGATGACTATTTTTTCCCACTTTTATGACAATTCCAGCTTTGATTAGCTTTATTTATTGAAAAAAAAAAAAGGATGAATAAATAATCAATCGAAATAATGTGTTGGGACTAACCTTAGACATGGTAGAACCATCAATTAGTGATTGATGACCATCTTTAGAGTATGTGAGCCTCTTCATAAGCTCCAAGATGTCAATAGGAGAATCAAATGACTCATATCCGTTTTCAAAAATATCGTCAAATAATGCAAATGACTGAACACGAGCCTCCATTTCCTCTACATAGATTAATTAATAATAAGAACTTTAAGGATAAAATTTGCACTACATTATACATTACCGACATATAAATACTTGATTGAGTTTTAATGATCGATCATTACAGTTCAAATATTTTAAAAATGAAGATCGTGATAATATTACGTAGTATATAAACATAAAAAGAGTTTACGGAAAATTAGACAAACTTCCTTTATTATTAGCTTATTTTTCAAACTTACCTCCCATATATTTTTTAAACCTAAATGCACCTCCTTCTATTGTATTTTGAAAATGTGCTACTCTTAAATACAATTCATGTACGTAATTGAAATAGAATGAAATTTAACCTAATTAATATATTAATCAATGGTTAATATAATTAAAATATCTTCATTACCCTTAACGAGTCATAAATTTGGCATCTTCTATAGATACTTTATTTTGACCTACATTCTCCATTTTCAAAGCCTACTCAAACCATCATTATAGTTTGAAAAGACAACACTTATATATAATATATAACAATTATACTAAGACATTGATCATAAATTATTTTGAGTGGAATCTTTAAAACCTACAACATAGTTTCAGTTTCTGTTTCTTTGTCCTATATTATAAATTCTAATTTTTGCAATATTCTGAAATAGAATGAAAAACTCACTTGCTAAATTAAACACAAAACTTTCATTTGAATTAATAAATAGTAAAATTATAGAAATCAAGTATCTTCTACTCCCAATGTTCCATATTTATTTATTTTTACTATTTTAACGATTTTTTGTCTCAAAATTCTTACATTTTAAAAATTTTAAGACTTTATTAAAGCTATTTTTCATATTTATTATTATTTAATTAAACGAATACATTTATTCTATCTTAATTACACTCAAAATAAGAGAATTAAATAAAGATATTATTGTAAATAATGTTTTGCACTAATTAATAATTTCTTAATTTGTGTATAACAACTTTAAGTTACACAAAGTATTTGCTTAGATTGTTTAAAGGCGCGATAAAAGTGATAATTGCAACAAAAATAAATAAAAACATGTGAACTTTGGATTGAGAGACTAAACATTATAGATATTAATAATCTTAAAGATAAAATAAGATATATTAATGCAGTAATTTATTCAATAGTTTATATACTCACCTATTTTTGGTTTGCAGATTGTGTAGTGGTGCTTCAGCACGTTTAGGATTTGATTAAGAATGGAAATTAGTTGGGACATTTCTAATGCGACATCCCTATAAAATAGAACAAGCATAATTGAACCTAAAAAATAAATCATAATACTGAATATTTGAATATCTTAGTGAAAATTTACAAGGAGATGCAAATATATTAATTTGTATAGAAATCACATCGGTAATGATTGTAAAGTTTATCAAAATGCATAATTGTGATTAGAAAGAAGGGAAATCTAAACTGAAAGGAATAAGAACTCACTCATTGTCGATGATCAAAGTAATTTGAACATAGACAGCTACTGTACTTAGAATTGCCGAATAGACACCCATTGAGACAACAACTTCTCTGCTGTACTCTGTGTCCTGCAATAATGTCAACTCACCGATGTATTGGGTCAGTTCCAATGTGATCTTTATCAGACAATTGAGCTGATCAAGTGGTTGTTGAAACTTTTCAATGGGGGTCCCAACAAGGGAAACGGGATTTTCTTTCAAGGCTGCCATTGATGAGCCTAATTCAATGGATGATCCCTTTGGACCATGAAGCAAGAACTCCAATAACTCTACAAATTCTAAAGCTAAATTCGCCATATTAATCACTTCCTTTCCATCCCATGAGTAGCCTGATAAGTATTGATGTGTATGGATTAAGGCTTGGTCAACATCAATCTCGTCAAACATTTCGTCATCTTTACCAGTGGAATTTTCAATCTACGAGTATGAACAATAGTTATTAATTACTGAAAATAATGATGATATCATACTTTTTGGAGGTGTAGAGAATCTAAAATATATAAATAGCTTAAATGGGTCCATATGTGTAAATTATGAAGAAATTAACATTGCAGATCTAGACGTATGATAAAAAATAATAATTTAAATATATCTAATTTGAGTTTGGATTGTATCGTGGAATCAGAAATTGAACTACGTGAATAAAATAAAGTAAAATATTAGGTGAAATCTAAAAAAAAAAAAAAATTGGAATAAATATTTATTTTGGTCTTTCATATTTAAAACTTTAGTTAATTTAATTATTTACATTTCAAGTTTAATAATTTAATTCCTTACACTTCAAAATTTATATAAATTTTATCATTTAAATTAATAAAAAATTTAAAATGTGAAGGATTAGGTTAATAAATTTGAGAGACCAAATTATATTACGATTTTAAGTGTGAGGTTAAAATATAAAGTATTGTTATTAAATTAATTAAACATGAGAGATTAAAATAGGTATTTACTCAAAAATTTAACATCAATAATGCTCCAACATGCAAGTTGGCTTTTAGATTTTTTTTTTAATGTGAAGTTGGCTTTTACATTTAAAGTATAGAGAATGCAAGAGGTCCACTTTATATCTTGTATTGAGATTTGGTTTGATTCAACTAGAACAAGTAAGTGCAAGAATGATTAAGCATATTATTACTTTATCAACGAAACATTGATATTGTGTTGAAAACTAGTAAACCCTAAAAGTGAATGTTGATGTGAAAAGATCTTAGAATGTATGGGCAAGATAAAATATGTATTTGTAACTATAAAAAGTAAAGTGATAATTATCTATTTAACATATGGAAGACCAATATGCGAGTTAATTAAAGCGACAATTTTTATTTTTTATTTTTCCATTGTATACCTACATTTTATGCACCTATATGTAGCAAATGAAATTAATTTAACCTGCAATTTCAACATAACTTTGATGCATCTCATATTCCTTAAAATTTTTTATTTATGTGTGGAGAAATCATTACCAAGAAAACCATGCTTGGATATGGACATTTAGTATGAGAAATAAGAACAAAAGGCTTGTGTGGAGTACCCATTTGGTGAAAATGTAAAAATAGTGAAATTGCTCTCCCAATTCCCTCAGCTCAGATAACGTTGAATTAAACTGCCAAAAATTTGAGCTTTCTAATTCAACCCCCTTGTCAGTTACTTTCTTGCCCTGCATATAGGCATGTAGTAAAGTTAGAATCGGATTAAGATTACAAATGAAAGAACTATTATATATTCAATCAAATCTATAAAATCCTATTATTAATTAGAACAAGTTTTCAGTTATGGAACTTGGATATGAGATACCTGTTTTAACAAGAGAAAGTCTATCCAAACACCGTAAGAGATTTGAGTAATAAAGGAAAAAGGAAGTAATTTGATGTTATTGAATGGTTAAATTACAGTTAAGTAAGATGCATGAAGTAGACCATTATGATAGTGTGCTTCATAAAGTTTACTTAATAACCTGTAAAGGATGAGAATTTAACTCTTTCATTTTTCAGAATAGGGGATGGGGGTTGGGTTACGTTTTGGGGAATTGTATCACTACATCAAATTCATTTTTTAGAATTTAACTATTTTTAATCACACAATATTACTTTTTTTTTTCTTTTTTTTTTTTGGAGAGCTTCGGAGCTCAAAAGCTAATTCCATGGGGTGAGAGCATAGTAGTTGACTAAAACATTATCCTCAAATGTTAGTACACACGTTATAAAGTGGGTGGTGGCTTGTAAAATGCTTACCAGTAATATTGAATCAACGAAATGGGTGGCAGGCTTGATGATATTAGAAATGGAGACTAAACGTAGTCGGCGGAACTGCGATGAGTGACTAGTACTTGAATAGGTTTGCTGCACTTGGATTTTGATATCGTCGTGGGTCAATATGGGAAGTTTCAGATGAAGCAATCGGACCTGTTCACTGGAACTTGAATTTGCTTCAGTCTCAGCCATTAGGAGGCTCAAGCAGTGCAAGATTTTGATTGAAAGCTATAAATTCTGATAGTGAGTGGGATTTTATGAGTTTTTGATGAACTGTGGGTACTCTCTATAATCTACCCTTTTTATATGCATTCAGGAACAATTTGATAGAGAAGACAAACACTATAATAAGACTTTGCTTGTTTGGCGAAACGTAAGGCAAAGTCAAGGTCCTTACAAAATTAGTAACTTCATTAATTATACCAAGTGATGAAATTTAAATTTTATTAAAATAATTTTTTTTAAAATTTAGAAGAAAGAATTTGATAGGAATAATTGAAATTTAAAAAGCACATGTCCATTCCATGAAAAGAGGAAAATAAAAAAACATTTCCATTATACCTATGTGATATATTGTTAATTTAATATTTGAATAATATATATAAAAAATGTCTTGTGCACTCGATGTAACATAAAGTGGGGACAAATTGCCAATAAAGAAATGAGGACAAATTGGGTAACATTTGTCATGTCACGCATAATTTTTTTTTTATCTTATCAAATAAAAGGACACATTTAAATCTTTGACTAACAAGTTTATCTAGATGTAATATCTTGCATTTTTTCTTCTGATGGTAGATATTAAGAATCTCTTTCTCTCTCTCTCTCTATATATATATATATTATTCATTTAATAGTTTTTACCACCAATATTTATATGACATGAATTTATTATTAAGTTTTTTAACTCACAATTAATCTAGTTCAAGTAAAATAAGACTATAAGGGCAACAAGAATCTTTTTACCATGTTTTAATGTAATTGTATTTTTAGAGCTTAAATCTAAAATCTCTTGTTAAGCTAAAATAACTCATATTAGTTTATGTATATACTTGGTAATTATTTCTATTCATATATATATATATATATATATATATACATACCTTGGATTTCCCAATACCTCATTAAAAAATAAAATTAGAATCAAAAGTAATTGTATAAGACAAAATTTTAAAAAATAAAAGAAAAGAAAAGAATTCCTCTTCCCAATGCCCACTTGGATATTTCTACGTACAGCTTCACAAATATGACAAGATTCCTACTAGCATAACAGTTGATGATATTTCTATAATCTAGACTTGAATGTTGAACTAAAGGAAATTAATTGGCCAGAAAATAAATACTCTTGCAACACTGTTTTTAGGGAGCCAGGGAAGCATTTAAAATGAAGTCAAGGTCTTAAAAATATTAAATATGAACTTTCATGTGAACTGCATAAACTCACCCTGGATAAAAGAAACATGACACACAAGTTGTAATACTCTATTCTAATACAGATCTAGGATAGGCACTTTTGTCACATTGAAGATTTTTCCCTCTATTTATTGTCTATACATTAAGCAAGTTGTCAATTCATTATTAAATAAAAAAAAAGCACAATGCATTGAGAAAAATGGAGACAGAATACATAATACATAATACGAATAAAAGTCAGAATATCAAAGTCTCCTTTTGCACAATATGCTTAATATTAAAGTCATTTTATTCAGTTAAAAAAAAAAGTCATTTTATTGGAAAGTGAACAAGCATGTACAGTTTACTAATTCAATGATTAGAAGAATGAAGAACCACTTGATCAAGAATGATTTGATTTGAGATACTTTTCACATTGTAATTGATTGACTAACTGATTTGTACAATTTTTAATGGAAAATGCAAGTTTTTTATACATCTATTTGTGCACTTTTTATATTGTAGTTAGTTGGAAGGAATATAATTATAAACAAAAAATAAAAAAGACATAAAATGAAAAAAATAATATAAAAAATAAATATACACAAATAAATATGCATATATCACTCCTCAAATATTTGCTAAAGTACAACCTTTGTTGGTTAAGAAATAAAAAGAAACTGATACCAGCATAAAGTAACAAAAGTAAAAAGAGATATAGGAAATTTATATGGTTTCCCCCAAACTCAAGCCTACATCCACAAGCAGCTGCAGAATATATTATACGAATAATATAGAATAAGAGATTACAATCAAGGAATTAATTGATAGAATTCTTGTTTTAGAAGTTTCCCAAACATGTGGTTCTCTCCCAAGGTAAAAGGAAACGCATAAGAGTAAAAATCAAAGACACCACGAACTCAAGGATATTGCATACAAGATGATAAGAGCTACCCAAGTAGGAAAAGAAGATCATAAAAATTCAAATTTTTTTCCTATAACAATCATATTTCAAAAATCTATAAAAATGGGAGAATACCTCACACTTTTTAACAAGAAAGTTATATTGCTCATACTCTTAAAAACTCTTTAAGTTTTCTTTTCTCTTCTTCATCTTCATACACCAACAATTCTACTTGAGATAATTTTTCTGGTGTATTGAGTTTATCAGGATATCTATTGATATAGTAACACCAATTTGTACTTGATCGCTACTCTTTTAGATTATTTCTTTGTAAAGGCTTCTAGCCTACATACTTGTGGTTGTAATATTTGTTGAGGATAGATTTCGTTTGTAAGAGACCTAGCAATTATGTAAAGGTTTTTGGTAAATCTTAGAAAACCAAACTCAATTAAAGTTACTGAGAAACTGTAAGAGGTTACTGGAACCCTACAAACTAGCTGGAGATAATAAAAAAAAACTCTCTCAAATGTGTTTGAGAAGAGTAGACGTAGGTCATCATTATTTGTAACCAAACTAATATAAATCATTATATCATCTCTCTTCCTTTACTCTTTTACTTTCAACATTTACTTATTTTCAGCCTACCATTTATGTTTAAATATCATTCAATTAAATTATGTTTTATAATTTTAAGATTTTTACTAAAACGTGAAATCAAGCTTAGACTATTTTAAATCAATTTTATTGTGTTCTGCTTGATTCTATATCTTACATATAAACTTTTATTTTGCAAAAAAAATTTAAATATATTATTCACCCTCTCTAAGACACATATATCTGCACTTTTATACCCAATATTAATGGCATAGGTATGTATCATTCAATGCTCAAACTACTTGTCCAACCTTCTTACCATTCAGCCAAGTTGTAACTTGAGCACCAGAGTATTCATTCCCGACCTCACTAAGCCTTTGCTTTGCTTTGCAGGATCTCTACCTGACCTAATCATGACCTCCTGATGTTTGTGCCAAACATCACTTATTTGAGATCATATTTTACATCTTTCTCTCCAAATTTAATAAAGTTTGGCTTGTTCTTGGTACATTATGTGAGTAATTTTTTTGTTTAGGTTGTTTAGTTTCTTTTAGGTAATTTATTTAGAATTGTAGTGTTAACTTATTGTTGCATCATTAGAAATGCTGCAGTTTGTTAAAATTGGAACATATCCTTGTCAAACTGAATTGTTTTACCTTCCTAGGTGTATGCCAAAATCAAAGCTGCTTGAGTTATCCGATCAGCTCAGGTCACCAACTCATAAGATGTTGACATCAAGGTAGAAAGTGACATGGAGGGGGAATCCAAGATGAATAGAGCTAGATTTGGAGGAAATGAAGATAATGAAGACAGATTTATGGCTTGCCCGACTCTGCTGCATACTGATAGCAACAACTACCATATCACATGCATCAATTTATTTTACCATGGCCCAGCCCAAAAGTCCAGCATACGTGGGCCTGCTCAGCCCAAGGACCGAATTCCTATTGTTAGTTCAGCCTAAATCTGAAGGAGTTGGGACCATCGGGGGAGGGGAAAAAACTTGGACAATAACTGGCAGAAATAGAAAAGAACAGAGAGCAAAAACAAGAAGCAGAAAAAAAAGAGAAGAGAGCTGCAAACAGAGCTGTGAACAGAGAAAAAAACTCCCTAGGAAGCTTGGTTTTGGTTCTCCAAGTTCTCGAACATGACCACTGAGTTTGCCATTTTACCTCTTGTTTTTATTTCTCTTGTAATGGACACTTGAACTCATTTAGCTAGGCTTGATGTAGTTTGATTCTAATGAGTTTTTAACTTAAATATTTGCTATTTTATGAACAATTTCTCATTGAGTTGAATTTATTATGCTTAATGCTTTGAATGTTTGGCTGCCATTCAATTGATTTGTTGGACCATTTTGTTGCTAGGAATAGTGCAATTTGGGGATGCCTCATGTAATTTCAACCATTAATGAAGTTAATCTAGGAATAGATAACTGATTTGTGTGGTTTTGCTGTTAATTCCATTAAGCTTAATCACTTAGAGCTTATTAACTTGTACTAAGGAATTAGGCAAGTTAGGGGAACTAGGTAAAATTGATTCACCAAGGGATTGGGTCTTAATTAATTTAGGGAATTTAACTATTAGTGTAAAAATTGAGATTAGAATAGTAATGTCTAAGGAGATTCAAAGGGTGCTTTGTGTATGTGGTATCCGGATTCATAATCAAATAAAGTCAAGACCCTAGCATTTTTATCATTGCATTACTTTTAAATTTTACAAGTTTAAGTATTTTAGAAATTTTAGTCTTGGTATTTTAGTTATTTAATTATTCTCATCTAAATTTTGAGTTATCTTTTTGAGCTGCCTTTAATCCAACTCATCATTTCATCCAAATAGAACTTTTTGTTAGTGAGATTGGTACTTTTTGAATGTCAATCTCTGTGGACGATACTTTTTCTCACCACTTTATTACTTGAGAGACTCGGTAAACTTGCCGATAGTCCAACAAGTTTTTGGAGCCGTTGCTAGGGATCGATAGTGTTTTTGATAATATCAATAGTAGTTAATAGAGTCCTAGTTTGGATATATTTTTTCTTTTTCTTTTTATTATTATTAATTCTTTTTTAGTTAGTTTTGTTATTTTGTTAGTAGCTTTTAATTGCTTGAGGCTTACATTGGACTTTGGTGTATGCGAGGTACTCTTGATTCTAACTTTTTACTCTTTGATCCTAAAATTGAAAAGACTGCAAGGAGACTTCGTAGGGAAACTAAAGAAAGAAGAAGAGCACAATTGGAAGCCATGAAAATCCACATAATGAGGGTCATAGGGGTAATCCTAATTATCCTCAACTTAGAACTCTCATGGATTATTCAATTCCAAGAGTTGATGGGTGTGGTACAAGTATTACTAGACCACCGGTTCAAGCCAACACTTTTGAATTAAAACCTGCCTTGCTTCAACCTGTGCAACAAAATCAATTTGGGGGTCATGATTTAGAAGATCCTAATGCTCACATTGAAAATTTCCTTCAAATATGTGACACTGTAAAGCTAAATGGAGTTAGTGAGGAGGCTATTTGGCTTAGGCTTTTCCCATTTTCTGTGAAGGATAAGGCTAGGCATTGGCTTGATTCTTTAGCAAGAAGGAGCATTTCTACCTGGGTAGATTTGGTGCAAAAATTCTTGACTCGTTACTCTCCTCCATCAAAGTTAGCAAAGTTGAGAACTGAGATCACTTCATTCCACCAACAAAAGGGAGAGTCTTTGAGTGATGCTTGGGAGCGCTATAATGAAATCTTGAGGAGGTGTCCACATCACTCTTTTGAATTTTGGATCCAAGTTCAAAGTTTCTACAATGGGTTGTTACCTCATGCAAGGTCTATGGTAGATACGGCTGCAAGTGGTGCTCTAAATTTCAAGACTCCAGAGCAAGCATGGGATTTACTTGAAATGATGGCAAATAATGACTATCAAAGGCAAGGAGAGAGAGCTGTTGTGAAGAAGGGTATCATGGAAGTTGACACTCTAAATGCTCTTTTGGCTCAAAACAAGATCATGACTCAACAATTGGCAAATCTTTCAAAGAAGGTTGAAGGCTTGAATATATGTGCTGTAAGTATTCCATCTATCTCTTGTGATTTTTGTGGGGATAAGCATTCAAGTGGAGAGTGCCCCGGAAACATGTTTGGCGAATCTTCTCAAGAACAAGTCAATTACTTGGGAAATCCTCCAAGACCCCAAAATGACCCATTTTCTAATACCTACAATCCGGGTTGGAGAAATCATCCAAATTTCTCATGGGGCAATCAAGGCAACCAAGGAGCTCCTCAAAGACCACCATTCACATATCAAGCACCACAACAATTTTATTCTCCAAATGTTCACTCTCAACCTCAACCTAGTGAAAAAATAGCTTCATTGGAGAATGCAATGGAAAAGTTAATCACTCTTACAACAACTTTCATTCAGAAAACAACAAACTTCATGGATGAAACAAGGAGTGGGTTTAGAAACCAAGAAGCATCAATTTGGAACTTGGAAGCTCAAGTGGGGCAAATAGCAAGGCAATTAACTGAAAGACCTCAAGGTTCTCTACCAAGTGACACCATTCCCAATCCAAAGGAGTATGTGAAAGCAATTACTACAAGGAGTGGAAAGGTTATTCAGCCTCTACCTAGAAAGGAAATCAATGAAGAGAGTAGAGAAAAACCATGTGAAGAATTTCTCTAGCAGTGAAGATACATCCAATGAATCAAATGACAAGCAATTTCTTCATGGTAGAGAATCAAGACAAGAGTCATCATTTAAAGGCAAGAAGAGAGTTGAAATAGAAGAAAAGCCTTTTGGACCATCACCCTTCATTAAAGTTCCTGTTCCTGTTCCTTTTCCACAAAGACTTAAGAAGCAACAAGATGAGAAGCAATTGAGCAAATTCCTAGAGGTCTTTAAAAAACTTCACATCAATATACCCTTTGTGGAAGCACTTGAACAAATGCCATCATATGCAAAATTTATGAAGGAGCTTTTATCAAAAAAGAGGAGAATCGAAGATGATGAAAGAATCATGTTAACGGAGGAGTGTAGTGCTATTTTGCAAAAGAAATTACCTCCAAAGCTCAAAGATCCCGGGAGTTTTTCAATTCCATGTACAATTGGTGATATGACTTTTGGGAAGGCTCTATGTGATCTTGGGGCTAGTGTTAGTCTAATGCCACTCTCCATATTCAAAAAGTTAGGAATTGGACAAGTTAAGTCCACCATGGTGACACTTCAATTGGCGGTCCGATCAATCAAGCATCCTTATGGTGTGATAGAAGATATTTTAGTTAAAGTGGACAAATTCATATTTCCGGTTGATTTGTTGTCTTAGACATGGATGAAGATGATAAAATACCACTCATTTTAGGAAGACCATCTCTTGCCACTGGAAGAGCTATGATTGATGTAGCGGATGGGACACTAACCTTGAAAGTTCAAGATGAGGCGGTTACCTTTAATGTGTTTGAAGCAATGAAATATCCGATGGATCAAGAGCATTGTTTTAGGGTGGATATTCTTGATTCTCTCGTTTCTACATCATTTAGAGAGAGAATTCCATCCTCACATCTTGAGAAAGCCATAACGGAATCAAAAACTATGGGGGATGAAGAAGAAAATCCTTTGGTGATTGAATATGTAGCATTATTGGAAGCTGGGCCAGCTTGTTCTATATCTTTTCCACCAAAAAAGGAGGAATTACACAAAGAAGATAATGTAGTTCAATTGGGAAAAGTTGAGCTCAAACCATTACCATCAAATTTGAAATACTCTTTTCTTGATGAACACAATTCTTTTCCCATCATCATTAGTTCCGAATTGGGAAAATTAGAAGAAGAAAAGCTCTTACGGGTGTTGAGAGATCATAAAAGAGCAATTGGATGGTCTATTGATGATCTTAAGGGGATAAACCCTTCTTTTTGCATGCATAAAATCCTCATGGAAGATAATTATAAGGCGGTAGTGCAACCACAAAGAAGTGGTTAGGAAGGAGGTGGTAAAGCTTCTAGATGCTGGCATTATTTACCCTATTTCAGATAGTCCTTGGGTCAGCCCGGTTCAAGTTGTGCCTAAGAAAACAGGGACAACAGTGGTTATGAATGAAAATAATGAGTTGATACCTCCTAGGACTGTCATAAGATGAGAGTGTGCATTGCTTACTTAAAATTGAATAGTGCCACAAGAAAAGATCATTTCCCTCTTCCTTTTATTGACCAAATTTTGGAAAAGCTAGCTAGTCATGCTCACTATTATTTCCTAGATGGTTACTCGGGTTATAATCAAATTGCTATAGCTCCAGAGGACCAAGAAAAAACTGCCTTCACATGCCTATATGGAGTCTTTGCTTACCGGAGGATGCCATTCGGATTATGTAACGCACCAGCTACTTTCCAAAGGTGTATGCTTTTCATTTTCTCTGATATGATTGATATATTTATTGAAGTGTTCATGGATGATTTTTCTGTGTTGGGTTCTTCTTTTGATAAATGTTTGCATAATCTGTCTTTGATGTTAAAAAGGTGTGAAGAAACTAATTTGGTTTTAAATTGGGAAAAATGTCACTTCATGGTGAGAGAAGGAATTGTCTTAGGGCATCGTGTTTCTTCTAGAGGTATATAAGTAGACCGGGCCAAAATAGAAATAATTGAAAAACTTCCTCCTCCCACCAATGTGAAAGCAGTGCGTAGTTTTCTAGGTCACGTAGGGTTTTATAGGAGGTTTATCAAGGATTTTTCAAAAATTGCTAAACCACTTTGCAACCTCCTTATGAAAGATGTACCTTTTGTGTTTAATGATGAATGTTTGGTTGCTTTTAATACTTTGAAGCAAAAATTGATCACTGCACCTATTGTTGTTGCTCCAGATTGGAGTCTGCCTTTTGAAATTATGTGTGATGCTAGTGATGTTGCTGTTGGTGCTGTGTTAGGCCAAAGAAAGAATAAGTTGTTGCATGTGATTTATTATGCTAGTCATATTTTAGATTCTGCACAAAGAAATTATACTACTACTGAAAAAGAGCTTCTTGCTGTTATTTTTGCTTTTGACAAGTTTCACTCTTATTTGGTAGGTTCAAAGGTGACTATCTACATAGACCATGCAGCCATTAAGCATCTTTTTGCCAAGCAAGAATCTAAACCAAGGCTTCTCCGTTGGGTTTTGTTAATGCAAGAGTTTGATCTTGAGATTAAAGACAAGAAGGGAATGGAGAATTTGGTGGCAGATCATCTTTCAAGGCTTGAGCAAAGTGAGGATCAAGGCAAACAACCACCTTCAATCAATGAAGAGTTTCCAGATGAGAAGTTATTTGTGGTGCAAAGTTTACCTTGGTATGCTGATCTCGCAAATTTCAAGGTAGCAAAAGTTCTTCCTCTAGATCTCAATGCACAACAATTGAGGCGATTTATTCATGAAGCTAAGTTTTATGTATGGGATGAACCTTTTTTGTTGAGAAGATGTGTTGATGGGTTATTAAGAAGATGTGTACCACAAGAAGAAGTTGAAAATATTCTATGGCATTGTCATGCTTCATGTTATGGTGGCCATTTTAATGAAGATAAAACTGCTGCAAAGGTGCTATAGTCTGGTCTCTATTGGCCAACCATTTTCAAAGATGCTCATGAGTATGTTAAGAGGTGTGAGCGTTGCCAAAGAATAGGAAACATCTCAAAAAGAAATGAATTGCCCTTGAACCCTGTGTTAGAAATTGATTGTTTGATGTTTGGGGCATAGATTTCATGGGCCCTTTTCCATCCTCTTACTCTAATTTGTATATCTTGGTGGCAGTGGATTATGTATCAAAATGGGTAGAAGCAGCAGCTGTCAAGACTAATGATGCAAATGTGGTCACTAACTTTCTTAGAAAAAACATCTTTTCAAGATTTGGAGTCCCAAGAGCTTTGATAAGTGATGGAGGAACACATTTTTGTAATAAGCAGTTGGAGTCCTTGTTGAGTAAATATGGTGTGAAGCATCGTATTGCAACCCCAAACCACCCACAAACAAGTGGGCAAGTTGACGTATCCAATCAAGAATTGAAGAAAATTTTAGAGAAGACTGTCAACAGTTCAAGGAAAGATTGGACGATGAAGCTAAATGATGCTCTTTGGGCCTATAGAACAGCTTTTAAGACTCCAATTGGCATGTCACCTTATCAATTAGTGTATGGGAAAGCTATCATTTTCCCGTTGAAATGGAACATAGAGCATTTTGGGCAACCAAATTCTTAAATTTCAACTTGAAAGCAGCTGGTGAAAAAAGAATTCTCCAACTTCATGAACTGGATGAATTTCGAAATCAAGCATATGAAAGTGCAAGAATTTACAAGGAGAAAACCAAACAATGGCATGATGAAAGGATTGTTCAAAGAAACTTTGAAATTGGGCAGCAAGTATTGTTATATAACACAAGATTAAAGCTTTTTCCAGGCAAGTTGAAGTCTAAGTGGTCAGGCCCTTTTGTGATTAAAGAAGTCTTTCCTCATGGAGCTATTGTCATAGCTGATATGCATACGGAAAGAAGATTCAAAGTTAATGGGCAAAGGCTCAAGCACTATTGGGGAGATGGTTTCACTCGTCAAATCTCTTCAATATTCCTCTCTTCACCACCATGACACATGAGAAAGTCTTGCTAAAGACTATAAATTTAGCACTTTTTGGGAGGCAACCCAAGTTCTCTATCCCTTTCCTATTTTGCATTTACTTTGATTTTAATAATTGTAGTTTGGGTCTTTTAGTGCTGCTCTAATGTTCAACTTTTTAGGGGTGTTCAAAATGATTTGATCTTGGAAATCTTTTTTTTTTTTTTTTTCTGCTGGCAAAAATTTGGAGGACATGGAATTTTGTACGGAAGATGTGTTCATGGTATAAGTGGTACACTTCATGAATAGTAGAGATTTAAAAATGAGACACCTAAGCACTGTAAGTAATTTCTTAAATATCCCATGTTGGGTTAAGGACGAAAAGAGGAACTCTTAGTTCTGTAAGAATTTTTTTTCTTTCCAATGATGCTCTGTTCTTTGAAAGATGCACCATGAACTGTTTAGCTATAATTTATTTCATTTTTTTTTTTTTATCATTTTGGGGGTGCTGCAGCTATATTCATTGTCTGGTCAATAGTCTTGTGGTGATTTGGCTATGATTCGAGAATGGGCACGAGTTACTGATGCATTTTTGCTGAGATTTTGCTGCCATTTGTTATATTTACTGGGTTTTTTTCTGTAAGGTTCCTATGCTATGAATCATCACCAGTGTTACATTGAGTAGTCAATTACTACTACTTGGAATTGACTATGTTTTAGCAGTCAGTGTTGTTTTGTAAGGACAAGCAAACTTTCTAAGTTTGGGGGAAAGGAAATTTCATGAGTAATTTTCAAATTCTATTCTCCCCTTACTTGAAAATATGATTCTTGGGCAAGCTCTTTTCAAAAAAAAAATAATGAGGAAAGTGGTTAAGGTTGTATGGTTGATTGAATGAATTTTCACTATTTTAATTTTTTTTTCTGGTATGTGAGGAATTTTTAGCAATTAGGACAAGTTTGGTGGGTACAAATAAGTGAGATTTTGAGCCTTTACTTTAGAGTGGGAGCATTAAGCCACTCTTTACTCCTTCTTGTGAGCACTTCACTCTTGGACTTTGCCTTCCAGAACTTGTTGTGACTCTTTTTGACATCATTCACTTGTATGCATGCATAGATAGGATCAAGGCCATGTTTTCTTTTGAATACTTAGAGACTAAATGGCCACCCATCATGTTTACCTTTGTTTTACCCCCTTGAGCCTGAGTATCTTTCCATTCTTGTGCAACTCATTATTTAGCCATAAGTGAAAAACCATTGAATGACCCAACTAAAGGAACTTTAAGTGTAATGGAATAGTCTAGAATATGGTTCTTTGATGATTTCTTATCTTTTTGAGCAAGAAGGGGATGTGCTATCATTTTCTTTTTCAAAAAAAAAAAAGGGGAGGTGTCACGTTGGTTGTTTCTTGATTCTCCACTTGTCTACCAAAAAAATAAAAAATAAAAAAAGAAGAAGAAGAAAAAAGATGAAAAAAAGTTGAAAAAAGAATGAAGGAAAATGAAAAAAAAATAGATATATATTCTGTGCCATGTGATTCTTGATGATGAGTTTGGTTTATGGATTAAAATTTTGAATGATTTTACCTCTTTCTTGAGGAACAAGTGCATGAGTCCATTCTTCCATTGCTCTTAAATTTCTTTAGTTTTAGCTCTTGTTACTTTTCTTTTATCCAACCTTGTCCATAGCCCCAATACAACCCAAAATAAAAGCCCTTGTGATTTATGTTTGCATCCATGATGGTGATGAATGTTAGAGTCCATACAAGCTTATGGTAAGGTTTGTTTCAAGTTGTTGAAGGAGAGTAGACACTTTTGCCCAAACAGTTTTGAGAGAACGAGTTACATTCCAGTGAGAACTCACTTTACTTGTCCTTTTTGTTGTCTTGAACTTACTTTATATATGAAAAAATTGATGGTGAGAAAGATTTCATGAAATCTATACTTTTTGAATTTTACAGCACTGCTTTAAGAAAAGTCATGTATCTTGAATTGCTCAAATTGTGTTTTGTTGTGACTTTCCCTTTGGCTTGCCCGGGACGTGCAAGAATTAAGTTTGGGGGAGTGATATTTGGCTTATTTGAAATCATATTTTACATCTTTCTCTTTAAATTTAATAAAGTTTGGCTTGTTCTTGGTACATTATGTGAGTAATTTTTTTGTTTAGGTTGTTTAGTTTCTTATAAGTAATTTATTTAGAATTGTAGTGTTAACTTATTGTTGCATCATTAGAAATGCTGCAGTTTGTTAAAATTGGAACATATCCTTGTCAAGCTGAATTGTTTTACCTTCCCAGGTGTATGTCAGAATCAAAGCTGCTTGAGTTTTCTGATCAGCTCAGGTCACCAACTCATAAGATGTTGACATCAAGGTAGAAAGTGACATGGAGGGGGAATCCAAGATGAATAGAGCTAGATTTGGAGGAAATGAAGATAATGAAGGTAGATTTATGGCTTGCCCGACTCTGCTGCATACTGATAGCAGCAACTACCATATCACATGCATCAATTTATTTTACCATGTCCCAGCCCAAGAGTCCAGCCCTCTTCCAGCATAGCATACATGGGCCTGCTCAGCCCAAGGACCAAATTCCTATTGTTAGTTCAGCCTAAATCTGAAGGAGTGGGGACCATCGGGGGAGGGGAAAAAACTTGGACAATAACTGGCAGAAATAGAAAAGAACAGAGAGCAGAAACGAGAAGCAGAAAAAAAAAGAGAACAGAGTTGCGAACAGAGCTGTGAATGGAGCTGCGAACAGAGCTGTGAACCGAGAAAAGAACTCCCTAGGAAGCTTGGTTTTGGTTCTCCAAGTTCTTGAACATGACCACTGAGTTTGCCATTTTATCTCTTGTTTTTATTTCTCTTGTAATGGATACTTGAACTCATTTAGCTAGGGCTTGATGTAGTTTGATTCTAATGAATTTTTAACTTAGATATTTGCTATCTTATGAACAATTTCTATCATTGAGTTGAATTTATTGTGCTTAATGCTTTGAATGTTTGGCTGCCATTCAATTGATTTGTTGGACCATTTTGTTGCTAAGAATAGTGCAATTTGGGGATGCCTCATGTAATTTCAACCATGAATGAAGTTAATCTAGGAATAAATAACTGATTTGTGTGGTTTTGCTATTAATTCCATTGAGCTTAATCACTTAGAGCTTATTAACTTGTACTAAGGAATTAGGCAAGTTAGGGGAACTAGGTAAAATTGATTCACCAAGGCATTGGGTCTCAATTAATTTAGGAAATTTAACCTTTAGTGTAAGAATTGGGATTAGAATAGTAATGTCTAAGGAGATTCAAAGGGTGCTTTGTGTATGGGGTATCTAAATTCATAATCAAATAAAGTCAAGACCCTAGCATTTTTATCATTGCATTACTTTTAAATTTAACAAATTTAAGTATTTTAGAAATTTTAGTCTTGGTATTTTAGTTATTTAATTATTCTCATCTAAATTTGAAGTTATCTTTTTGAGCTGCCTTTAATCTAACTCATCATTCCATCCAAATAGAACTTTTTGTTAGTGAGATTGGTACTTGTTGAATGTCGATCTCTGTGAACGATACTTTTTCTCACCACTTTATTACTTGAGAGACTCAGTAAACTTGTTGATAGTCCAACACCTCCCAGCCCGACCACATTCAGCCCAACTAGACTGAGACTCGTGGATACTTCGATATTCTGTCCTCAACACATGTAATTAATTTTCCTAAGATCTAATTTAAGACATACAAGTAAAAATTAATTTTATATGTATAGAAAAAAAAATTGAGAAACAAAGTCTAATATTTTTTTATTTAAAACAAGAAAATATCCATAAATATAAAAGCACCCTATAATGTGTTTTTATAAATTTCTACCCAAATACTCAATAAATAACGGGTTTTAGTCTTATTAGAGAGAGAGGGGGAAAAAAAAAAAGAAAAAGCAACCGACGATACAGTCTTAAATATCAACTATCTGGTACCAAATCCTGGCTATTTCTTTCCTGCAAAAGATTGTATATTGTCTTAGTTGGCTACAGCATTTTGTAATGAATTCATGAATGAATAAGCTTTCATTTTGAAGTTAAAGAGATTATGGTTGTGGTGACTACCTCCTTTCTCCGAAGTAAACCTTGGAACCCATAACTGGGAGTTTTTTTCTGCTTGTCATCTTCCTTTTTATTATGGTAAACATCCAGATAATATATATATAGTAAATGAAGAGCTGTCGGTTAAGCCTTCCAATCAGCATCTGCAGAGTCATATAGAGAAAAGGTTAATGCTACTTTTTATTCAAAAAGCACAAAAAAAAAAAGTGCAACTTGTATTGATGTTATGCATTCTAATCATTAGGCACTCATTAATTCAATTTAAGTTGTACATGACCATAAGAGCACATTCTCTGGGATCAAACCCAGTTTAAGTTAAACATAACCATAAGTTGGGCACTCATTAGATTTGAATACCCACACTGTATTGCGGTTACATATTCTCATTTATTTGGTATCTCTAATTGATCAGAATTGGAGACTCTCTTCATATTATGTAATCAATAATAATTAATAAAATGTGACAATTAAATAATCCAAAAAAAAAAACATTTTTAGAAAAAATGTGAACTCAAAAGTGTGCATAAAAAAAAAAAAAAAAAACTTTGTTAGGAGAAGCTGTACTTACGATTTGGCTTTTTTGCTGACTTTTTTTTTATATATATACTGATTCTCTACTTATCAATAAGTAAATAACTCAAATTAGCATGTGAATAAACCAAATCCTAACATGTAGCCGTCATAAGTAATATTATTTTGTTTTGAGTGCTTAGCAAGAGATCAGCTCAGTAGAGAAGCTGAACTCGTAAATGTGCCTCTGAACAAAAAGGATAGGTTTAAAGTATTAATACATGCTCGAAACAATAGAGAAAGTATAAATACACATGCAATAAAAACCTACTAATGGCTTGAACAGAAATTTCAATTAAGAAAAAGAGTGGCAATAGGTCTGATATCTTGGCGGCTTATTCAAAAAGGTTTTGCGAATATAGCATGAAACACATCTGCTAAATTAAATCTTAAGCTTTGTTAAATGAAATCTTTAGAGGGAAGTCATAGATAAAATCACCATCACCCAATAAGATTTAAATTTAAACTATAACTGGGGGAACATAGCTACTGGGAAAAATCAGAATCTTTTTTAACGGATAGTTTGGTTTAAAGTAGGGGAGTGATTTGAGTGGAGGATAAAGATTTAAATGGAAGGGAGGGAATGGATTTCAATAGCCTTCTATTGTTTAGTTTGTAAGGTGAAGAGGAGAGGCAATTTTTTTAATTATTATTATACTCCATAGCCATATAAGTTAATAAAGGAGACAAAATATGAAGAATAATTTAGTTATCTCATAGGTTATGTTACCATTCCAAAACCCTCCATTTTTTAAGAGGAAAAATAAGAGATGACGGGAGAGATTTTTACCTCAACTCTTTCTCTCCCGTTTCCTCCTAGTTTCTGAATTAAATGAGGAAACCTTGCAAAAATTATCTGTCCTTCTATACTTCTGTGCTTGTTTCCTCTCTGTCTAATTATGCATTGGCTGAGTCATCCCTTTGTGCCCGCTGACTGCACTTTCAATACTTGCATACACGTTCTACATCAGGGCCTGTTTTAAGTATTCAACTCAAAGTCTCATCTCTTTCATCTGTTACGGATTCACAGCCAAAAAATTATATTCATTTAGTTTAATAGTTAAGGTACTTTAGCCTTATAAGTTATTTTCCTTCCTTCTTAATTAGCTCACCCAAAAAAAAAAAAACAAAATGACATTAGCCGTTTTTCCTTACTTTACCTTTATTTCTTTAGCACATATCCCCAGTGGTTTCCATATTTTTATTTTGATTGTTATTTAACCATTTGTAGTAGTTGGTTTATAGTTTTACTACTCTGTATTTAGCCTAGTCAGCATTTTCATGACTAATCCCAATTCTTATGATATCAATATTGTTAATCAAATTCCCTTCAGACGAGACGAAACTAATGTTTGCCAGTGGAATCTGTGGTGACCTCTATGCTCTCACTAAACAAGTGAAACAATTGATCCAGATCATTGACGAAAGCTTTAATCGTGGCCATAATGATCTCAAACTTAGAGACTCTCATCATTCCCAAAATGCCCAAAATGATTCTTTGGAGGTTGAATATGTTCACCAAATAGTTGAACCCACAAGTTACCCTATTGATATGGAGGATGATGACTCTAGGGCTTGGGTAGAGTCCCTTCATCACCTTAATGTCAAGCAGTGCGTGTTGTCCCCTCCAGCCTTTTCCCACAAGAGTCTGATAGCATACCAGCTTTGCTTCAACTACAACTTTTGCACATCCTATTCATGAGTTGCATTCCGACATTCAATCTACACTTGCATCGAGTAGTGATGATCATTGCTCACCAAATTCATAGTTTTATAAGCTTGATTTGCGTAGTAATTCTCATCAGCTTGGGCTTAAGCTAATAGATAAATGAAAACTAATCTTTAAAGCCCATGATGATTTGTAGGGGTGGGCATGGGCCAGGACTGACTAGAAATTTGGTCGTCTTAGTCTTGTCTCGAAAAAATTATTTTAGACTTTTGTCCCATTCCGTCTTTATTTTATTTTTTTTGTCCCATCCCATCCAGACTCCTTTGTCTTGTTCCATCCCGGTTAATTTTTCTTTTTTTAAAAAAAAAAAATTGATGAGTGAGTGTATAAAGTAATAAGAGGGGTGTTAAAAGCAAGCAAAAAAAGAAGAGAGGTGATGTGTAAACAAAAAAAATATAAGTGTAAAAAGTAATAAACGTACAAATATATATACTTGTCGGGACGGGACATATTTATATAAAATTCGGGACGGGATTTTACTTGTCTTGGTCCAATCCCGAATCCTGAATTGTCTTGTTCTAAAATTATCTCGAATCTTTCAGGCTGGGACGGAACATTGGGATGTCCCGTCCCATGTCCACCCCTAATGATTTGTATTTTGTGATCACTTTAGTTTATGAAAACTAATCTTTACTATTCACCTATGTTTATGAATTTCTCCTGGGTCCACTTTTTGTCCCTCTACCTTTGCATGATCATGGATTTTCTGTTCACTTATCTTTCCATATTGTACCTTTGATTATCCATGGATTTCCCTAGTCAACCTTTTGACCCCTGTCTTTGCATTCTAATGGATTTCTCCTATGTCAACTTCTTGACCTCTTTCATTTGCATGTCTGTGGAATTTCACCTCACCAAATTTTGAACCTGGATCTTGGCCTATTTCATTTGGGACTTCTAGTTCAGCTGGATCTATTGACCTTGAATCTTTGCATGTTGCTTTTGGACCCTCCAATTTGACTGAGCTAATTGCTCGTACTGTCCTATTTCAGAACGGTTATAAGCTCGAGCCCTGGGCTTTTTGGTTTAAAAACAGTACTGTTTCAAAGTATTCAAGCTGTAAAAAGTAGTTAAAATGGGTCCTTGTGTGTAAATTATTAAGAAATTAATGTGAAAGAAGCTATTTAAAGTAGTATAAGTGAGTAAATAAATAAATAGATAAAGTTATTATATGAAATTCAAAAAGTAATTTAACATTTAATATGTCCTCACATGCAAAAGGACTTTTCAAGCTTTTAGACACTACGCAGGAGGTCCATTTCATCTTATAATCGAATTTTGTTTTTATTAACTTATAACAAATATAGGAAATCAGTTACGAAGCATACCAATAAGGATGAACATAACCATGTTAATTAAAATGATGAATTTTTTTTTTTCTTGTGTGCCTACGTTTACATAGAAAATGAATTTATTTTAACCCAAAACTACCAATTTAATTGTTAAAATTTTATATTTATGTATGAAGAAATAATTTTTAAGAAAAGAAATTATATCTAATTTTAATTAAATTAATTTATATTTAATGTAATATTAAATACCGATTATATGTAAAAACAAAAATTATTTCTAAAAAAGCATGCTTGCAGAAGGACATTTGTTGGGATAAGAACAACATTTGCGTTGAATAACAATAGTGTTATAATGTCAAAATCACGAAAATCTTTTCCATATTTCTTGAGACGAGGCAATACTAAATAAAGCTTCCAAAGATTAGAACTCTTTAACGCATTCCTTTTCAGTTACTTTCTTATCTTGTATATGTACGTATAAAAATCAGAATCTGATGAAGATTAAAAATGAAAATAAAGAAAGCAATATACTCATGCTTAAAATTTTATAAATAAAAATCAGCTTTTTATTTTATTTAAATCACAATTTAATATAAAAAGAAAAGAAAAAGTCTGAGAAATAAGACACTATGGTGGGAGAGAACGAGATAAAAAAAAAACACCTATTGTGCTTCTTGAAATATAACGTGCTTTTTATGAGTTATTTAAAAAAATCAAAAAATAAAATTTGTATTTAAAAATTAAAAATTAAAAATTCAGAATAAGTTTGAAATATTTTTTTATTCTGGTTTCGAGAAAAAAAAATAGTGGTGAATTTGTAAAAAATGAAAAATTATCTTATAAATAATCTAATAATTATCTCTTTCCCACGTCTATTGAGAACGCGAGTAGTTTTTTTAATATTTTCTTCTTGAATTGCTTTCAAACACATTTTATTGTCATTTTATTTTTAAAAATTGTTTTAAAAAATAATTTTATAAAACTGTTTTAAAAACGATTGGTCAAATCACAAAATCAAACGATTTCTTCCCGTTGCATTATTTCACTCTATATAAAGTGATGTCTTTCTCTCTGTTTCTTCACACTATCTCACGTTCTTTCTCTTTCGATGTCTGTTCTATTGTCTCTCTTCCTCCTGCGCTCCTTCCTCTCGGCTATTTCTCTCCTCCACGATCGGTGCTGTGTCCATGTGCTCTCTCCTTTTCCTATTACCTCCTTCTCCTGGCGAATTCTCTCCTTTGCCTCTGCGCGATTTCTCTCGTCCTCATTCCCTCCTCTGTCTCTGCGCTCTTTCTCCTCCGTTTTCTACTCCTCCCATGTTATCTCTTTCCTCTACGCTCACTCCTCCGTTTCCTAATCCCCTATCTCTTTCCTCCTCTCTATGTTTTATTGCTTTTAAAATTATTTTATAATTTACTAAATATTTTGTCTGTAATTTTCTTCTTTTAATTTGATTTCTTTTATTTTTCTTTATAATTTTTATCTTTGGTTCTTGATAGGAGTGGTGGAATCCCTAAAGAACACTTAAAAAATGTATTGTGTATCGTGAGACTGTTTGTGCTAAGGAAAGGTCAGTCAAGGCATTTTTTTCTGTAATTTTTATTCTTGCCAAGTATGCTCTTTAATTTCAATAAATTTTGTACTGTTTATTTTCTTGGAGTTGTTTATAGCCTGCCATATAGTATCTTTTTGATTTCAAATATATGCCACATTATTTGCTTTTGGATTCCAATTTTAGCTGGAGCTTTTTTGTTCACTCATTTGAAGATTTACGGTAATAATAATTGTCTGTCTCTCTTTTCGGTAAACCTTTCTACTGACTATCTTTGTAGACAACTGATTTATTTGTATGGAAATTTTCTGTTGAAGTTTTCCATTGCTTCATAATTATGGCTACTTCATGTTCTTTGAAGTACATAGAGTTCTTATTCAATCATTTCAACAACAAATTTATGGCTGTCTATTGCTTTAGCCTTGAGGTGTCGTGCCTCCTCCTTAGGTAATTGGTCGGGTAGGTTTATGGCTGTCTGTTGCTTTAGGCGTCGTGCCTCCTACTCAGGTAATTGGTCGGGTGTTGGACCGGCTAAGGGATCATTTTATCCCTCGCAATTATTTGTTACTTCACTGCATCATAACTTTTCTTTGAGAGCAAAAATTAATGATAAATATGAACTGAGATATCATTTGCCATTTAGTCATTTGAGGCCTAACTTTAATAGTATGTAGTTTATGTAGTCCTTATTTACATATATAATATCATAATGCTGGAATAGATATGGAGCAGAAAAAGAAAAAATACTGTGATCAATGATTGCTCTTCTCTATTTTTAATGGTTTTTAGATGATCATTGATGGTAGTTTGTATGATCTTAGTTTTAGAGAGTGGTTAGCTTGAGTGCACGCTTATAAAAAATTTACAAAATTTTGTCAGTATTGTAACTCTGATGTTTGATAGTGATTTAATTTCAAGCACATTACATCCAAATGCAAGTAAAATGTAACCATATCTTCTATATTGATTGTGTTGAATGGTGGAAGGCAATGTAGGCCACCAACAGGCTTATTTTGACTGATAGTTTGCTTTCTGACTCCTTGAATCAAAATTTGCAGCTTGAGTTTGTTTTACTATCCTGGTGAGTCAAGTTTGTTGAACTATGATTGTGTATAATAATTCTTTCCTTCTCATTGCTCCGTAGATGTCTTACTTAACGGATTTATGATCTTGACCAAAGATATAGGAAAGCAATGAGAGATGGACAGACAATCAGATTTATTCTGTTTGTGTCTACTGCTGTTTCTGTATTTTTTGGGTGATAATACATTTTAGGTTTATTCTTGTTTCTATTGTAAGTGTAGTTTGAATAAATTTGAATTGTGTGTTCTTTACAAGTATATATACACAAAACTAAAGAGACCAATTAGGCAATCTAATACTGCCTTGATTTTAGAGATTGATAACCCATTTCCTAATCTATAGGATGTTTAACTATATACAATTTCCATAACACTCTCCTTCAAGCTAGAGTATAGATATTGATCATGTTCAGCTTTTGGATTCCAATTTTAGCTGGAGCTTTTTGGTTCACTCATTTGAAGTTTTGAGCTAATAATAAATCTCTGTCTCTCTTTTTGATGAAACTTTAAAGGAAGTTTCTGCGTTTTCTCTATTGACCAACTTTGTAGGCACTTGAATTTACTTGCATGGAAATTTTCTGTTGAAGTTTTTCTTCAATTATGGTTACTTCATCTTCTTTCAAGTAGATAGTGTTTTTATTCAATCACTTAAACAACAAATTTGAAGCAGAGATGGAAATGAGTTCTATTGATATTAGTTCAATATAAATCAAGTCCTTTTTTGTTCCGACTTCTGAGATATTGTTTGTTAGACTAGTCAAAGTATATATGGATTATATACTTCTAGTTCCAGAGGACATTTTTCTTTTAAAACTACTATTATTCATAGGCTATATTCACTTTTAGTGTTTCTTGCAACTATAGAACTGCTACCTCAAAGATATCTTCTATATCTTCAAGGAAAGATGAGGATGTTAGCTCTATCAGTATTAATAACTTTTTATGTCCGAGGCTTTTATAGAAAGATATTGGGTTTCACAGATGTTGTTATTTATTTATTTATTCGCGAAATTTATTTAACAATTAGCTTCAATTCTATAAATGAAATGAAAGCTTCAAACAAAAAATTAGAGAATTGGGGAGAAACTGTTTTTCTCATATGATCTTTTACTTTCTTTGTTATTACCTACTGATAGGGTAAAGAGATTCTAAATTTGTGTGTATGTTAAGTTCTACTTAGTGTGCGCTTAACAACTCAGCTTCACATAGCTGGTCTTGGATTCTAAATTTGGATGGTTACTGTGCATCCATCCAATTGCAAGTGAACTACAACCGCTAAACTCATATAAGTAGGAATTTGAGTTTTTCAACACCCCATTTATCATAAGGCTACCAGGGGATTCTTTTAAGTGTTTGATTGATAGGAAACGAACGGAGTGTTACTATGGAAAGCCATAAGTGGCCTGTTTAGTTAGGGAATGATTTTCTTTTTTTCTTTTTCTGTAATTTCAGTTCAATTTATTTTGTTAATAAATAATTTATTATATTGAGTAACATCTCTTTTGTTAATATATAAATCTCAATCTCTTTTCTTCTTGCTTATTGAATTTGATTTACCCACGTGTGGGATTATACCATTTTATTTGTTTCGCTTTTCAAATACTTTCCTTTCTTCACTCTTGCGCACGAATCTGAGGAAGAAGCTGGAAAAGAACCACTTCTTTCCTCTCGCTCTTTTCCAATATAAATGCAAACAATTTATGCACAAATTTCAACGTGAAACCAATAAAAAGCTTATTATTATTATTATTATTTGGCTAATACAGATAAAGTCTTTATTAATGAGCCAAGTTGCATTAACATAGGTCAGATTTAATATGTATTTTTTTATGTTTTCTTTTTTTTTTTTGTTTAATCGAAGACGGTGAATATGCTTTAGAGATACTAGAAAATAAGTTTTGTAATTTTTTTTTTTTTTTTTTGTATTATCCAAGTCCAGTTCACATGCAAGTTCAATTTATAAAACTATTGTAGTTTGTAAGATGGTAATGACTCGTGGCTTATCTATATTCATTCTTTACAAGATTTGTAATATAAGAAGACCTTAATTAACTTCATTTTAAATGATTACTGCCATCCTAACAAAATAAATAAATAAATAAATAAAATTGCTCTACTATATATAATCCTTCATGTATGAAGCATATCATGTGGCCATATATATTAGTTTATTTTTTCCAATAATCCTTGATCAGAGCAAATTGACATAAGCTATAAAGATATTCTTAGGAGCTATAAACATTAATATAAAAACACTGCATCAGTAGTGCCTCTAAATTTTACAAGTCAAAGATTCACATAGATGTTTTATCCACCATTTAGGCTATGCTTTTTGAATGTCAACAAATTAGATATATTGAAACTTAACATCCATAAAGTATGTATCATGATAAACATTTTTTAGTGTTTATCTGTATACTCTTATACTTACTTCTAGCATTTTCAACTTGCATTTAATTATTCAATTAGCATCTATTTTTATCATTGAGGTCTAATTGAAATTTATTATATTTCATATTAATTTTTCCACTTTAAGGTCTAATTTTACTTGTTATGAATTTTTAATTTCAGGAATGGACCTCGAGAGGCCTCGAGATTTATGTCCAAGCTTAGGATTGGAGCAATGATTTTCATTAATTCATGAAGCAAGGGCACAAGGATAATTTCTCAATTCAAAGAGGGCGAAATAGACTTTTGACAATGTAAGAAGTGGCATTTTTGTAATTATTGTAATTAGGGCTTCATTAATGGCAAACTTGTAATTATTGCCATCTTAGACATATGCAAATTCGGCCAAGCAGCCTCCCAGCCACAATTCACTTTCTCCTTCACATTTCCTTCACTTTTCTCCCTCTCCCATGGTAGCTTCCATGAAAATGGAAGGCTAGGCGCGTTTGTGGTCGATCTAGGATAGCTGGAAGACTGTCGGTTTGATTCTTGAGACCTGTATTGTGTTTATTTTGAATTTAATGATAGTTATGCTTCTCTACTCTTTATTTTCTTCTCTATGATTGTGTATGGTGATTATTATGCATGATTACTGGATGGGTTTGTGGGATTACTAGGCTTGATCACCCTAGGAATGATTTCCACGGAGTAGAACTTGATTTGGTTGGATAGAAATTCGGAATTTAAGTCTTGGATGCTCTAATCCTTTGCTGTGATGTTGGTTAGGGTTAGATTTGGTTCCAATGACCATAATCTATGCGATTATGTAGTAGGAATTGCTGAGCTAGGTGCAGGGATATTGGCTTAGTAAGGGTTCAACCAAATTAATTAATTAGGTAGGTTAATCTTGAGATTTTGGGGTTTATCTAGTTAAATGGCATAATTGGAATTAAATTTATCTTTAGGTCGATGATAGAATCACCGTTGTTTGATAGTTCCCTAGGTCGATTGCATTTCCATCATCTGTTTACTTCTATTTTACTATTTTTCGCATTTATTCACTATTGAATTGCTGAAATCATCCCCCAATTTCGCCTAATTAATTGAAACCTGTACTAGTGGTTTTTTGAGAATACGACCTTGGTTTGAAACTCAAACTTGGTATTTTTAATTTGACCGCAACCTATAGTAACAACGCTATAAGGAACGCGTCAAATTTTGGTGCTGTTGCCAGGGAACTACAACTGTTTTTGGTTTTTTTAGGTGCATTTTTGTATATATTAAGACTGTGAATATATTGTTTCTTGTTTCTGTTTGTCTGGTTATTCTATTTTCTATATTTTTGGTACTTTTCTGCGGGACCCACTGAAAAACGTGTTGTGCCCGATTGCCCCGGAACTTGGTCAGGTTGTAGTTTTTGGATTCGTGGACAATTTTGACGGCCTCATTTATAGGGCGTCAGTTTCAGTTATTTTAGCCAAATTCCACTTCCTTGACTACTTTTCCATTTTCTAAAGATTTTTATTCCATTTTTTGGCTTCCGGGGTTATTAGAATCGAAGCTGTGGTGGTCCCAAAATTTTAAAAAATTATTAGATCAGTTAGTTTTACTTATTTTGTGATTTTTCAGTTGGTAATTTAGTGTTTTAGTGATATTTCTTGTGTATACGTTATTATGGCTTTGCTATTTTTCTGTGTTGCAGTACTAGCTGTTAGTGTATGACTAGGTCTTCCTCTGTGCTTGACCTTTTTGCATTAGATCCTGAGATTGAAAGAACTTTCGGGCATAGGAGGCGACGTTGTCATAGTGCTAATAGTGTTGACAATGCCTTTGTAGTTGATAGCATTAGTGATAATTTTCCTGCTTTTATTCCTGTTTTTGTTCTTATTGGTGGTTCCATTTACATTGATTTGTTTGCTCCTGTTGATATTGATTCCATTGTTGTTAATCCTGCTATTGATATTCCTGCTGTGAATCCTTTAGTTGGTAATTTTGCTGTTGATACCACTAATACCCATGTTTTTTATACTATTGTTGATATCCCTGTCATTATGGCTGATAGAACTTTAAAAGAGCTTGCTGCTCCTGATGTTACTTACCAGCCCTTGTGTATTCAATATCCCCATCTTACTGTTGATTTTGAGCTTAAATCTGGATTGATACACTTGCTTCCTAGATTTCATGGTTTATTAAGTGAAGATCCTTACAGGCACCTTCAAGTATTTGATGTTGTCTGTTCTACAATGAAGCCACAGGGTATCCATGAAGATCACATTAAGTTGAGGGCTTTTCCATTCTCTCTTGATGGGGTAGCAAAGGATTAGTTATATTATCTTCCTGTTGGTTCTGTCACCACTTGGAATGATCTGAAGAGGCAATTTCTAGAGAAATTTTTCCCTGCATCTAGAGCAGGATCTATTAGAAAAGAAATTTGTGGGATTAGACAGATGACTGGAGAGACTTTGCATGAATATTCCTCTTCTTGATGCCATTAAGCAAATTCCTAAATATGCCAAATTTCTGAAAAAATTGTGCACTCACAAGAGGAAGCTTAAGGGTACTGAGAGAATCACCATGGGCCAAAATGTCTCAGCTCTCATCCAGTCAATGCCACAAAAATGCCAAGATCTGAGCACTTTCACTATTCCATTCATAATTGGGAATCGCAAGTTTGAGGACGCTATGCTAGACTTGGGTGCTTCCATAAATGTAATGCCCAAATCAGTGTTTTAGTCTCTTAGCCTTAGTCGCTTGCAGCCCACTGGAGTTGTCATTCAATTGGCCAACAAGAGTACTTCATATCTTTCAGGTTTGATTGAGGATGTCTTTGTTAGAGTTAATGAGCTTATTTTTTTTGCTGATTTTTATGTTCTGGATATTGAGAGTGATTCTAGTAGATCCCCTATTATTTTAGGCAGACCATTCTTGAGAACTACTAAGACAAAAATAGATGTGTATGATGGTACTCTTACTATGGAATTTGGTGATATTGTGGTTAAATTCAATATTCATGATGCTATGAGATATCCAGCTGAGGATCATTCTGTCTTCTTCTGCATGGATATTGTTGATGAGCTGGTAGATGTCAGATATGGTGATATATGCTCTGTTGATTTCCCAAAACTTATGAACTTAGATGATTTTATTGATTTTTATTGTGATTGTGGTAAATCTGGTCCATGTTCTATTTGTACTAAAATTGATGCATTCATTCATGATGGTAATTCTGTTGATGGTTTAAATGATGTGGTGGATCTTGTTGCACAATCTGTTCATATAATTGTAGTGGGTTATGATTCTGTTGATTCTGTGGATTTTGTTGAGTCTGTGTCTGTTGATTTGGTTATGGTGGAAAATTTCTTTGATTTTAATGCAGCAGATTTACAGCCTCGTAGATTACTTCCTTCGGTGATTCAACCACCTGCACTTGAATTGAAATCTTTTCCAGGGAATTTGAAATATACCTTTTTAGAGGTCAATGAGCAATTGCCTATTATTATTGCTAGTAATCTTCACCCTGAGCAAGAAGAAAGATTACTGAGTGTGCTGAAAAAGAATAAACAGGCTATTGGATGGACACTTACAGATATTCATGGTATTAGCCCTTCCACTTGTATGCATAGAATTCTATTAGAAGATGGGACTAAACCAGTGAGACAGCCTTAAAGAAGACTCAACCCTCTTATTCTTGATGTGGTGAAAAAAGAGGTGACTAACCTTCTTCAAGTTGACATCATTTATCCTATCTTAGATAGCAAATTGGTGAGTCCTGTGCAAGTTGTTCCTAAGAAATCTGGAGTTATAGTGGTAGCCAATGAGAAGAATGAATTGATTCCCACCCTAGTACAAAACAATTGGAGGGTGTGAATAGATTACAAGTTAAATCAAACTACCAAGAAAATCATTATCCTTTACCCTTCATTGATCAAATGTTAGAGAGACTTACTGGCAAGTCACATTACTGCTTTCTTGATGGGTATACTGGATACTTCCAAATTTATATAGCACTAGAGGACCAAGAGAAGACTACTTTCACATATCCTTTTAGCATATATGCATACAAGAGAATGCCATTTGGTCTCTGCAATGCCCCTAGCACCTTCCAAAGGTGCATGGTAAGTATTTTCTCTGAATTTCTTGAGGATTGTATGGAAGTATTCATGGATGATTTTACTGTATATGGTTCTTCATTTGATGCATGTTTGGATAGTCTTGTTATGGTATTGAACAGATGCATTGAAACTAACCTTGTTTTGAACTATGAAAAGTGTCATTTTATGGCTGAGCAGGGTATAATTTTAGGCCATATTATATCTAGCAAGGGTATTGAGGTAGATCTTGCCAAAATAGATGTTATTTATGTGCTGGAAGTGCGTTCTTTTCTTGGTCATGCAAGTTTCTACAAGCGGTTTGTTAAGGATTTTAGCAAAATTGCCTTACCACTATCCGGCTTGCTACAAAAGGATGTGGAATTGTCTTTGGTGAGGCTTGCAAACAAGCATTTGACAAGCTGAAGAAAGCCCTCACTACAACTCCCATCATCCAACCTCCAGATTGGACACTCCCATTTAAGCTTATGTGTGATGCATCTAATTATGCAGTGGGAGCTGTCCTTGCTCAGAGAATCATGAAGTTCCCCCATGTTGTTTACTATACTTCTCGGACCTTGGATACTGCTCAAGCGCACTACACAACCACTGAAAAGGAGCTTTTAGCGATTGTTTTTGCTTTGGATAAATTTAGATTATATTTACTATGCTCTAAGGTTGTTGTTTTAAATGATTATACAGCTTTGAAGTTCTTGTTGCTGAGTCAAAACCCCGGTTGATTAGATGGATGCTCTTGTTACAAGAGTTCGATATTGAGATCCGAGATAGGAGTGGAGCTGAAAACTTGGTGGCGGACCACTTGAGCCGCATTGAAAAATCTATTGATCCACTTCCTCTTAATGACACTTTTCCTGATGAGCAGCTCTTGCAATTACAGGTTAAATTGCCTTGGTATGCTGAACTAGTTAATTATTTGGTTGCTCATGTTTTTCCTGCACACTTCACTAGAGCACAGATTCACAAATTGAGTGATGCTAAATATTATGTGTGGGATGATCCTTATTTGTGGAAATTCTATAGTGATCAGGTAATTAAGAGATGTGTGCCTGATGTTGAGTTTACTTCTGTGCTTACTTTCTGTCATTCCTATGCATGTGGTGGACACTTTGATCCCCAATGTACTGCTAGGAAAATTCTTGATTGTGGATTATATTGGCCTAGTCTATTTCATGATACATATCAATTTTGCACGTCTTGTGAGCAATGCCAAAGGGTAGGAAATATTAGTCGTAGACATGAAATGCCTCAACAACCTATGTTGTTCTATGAAATATTTGATGTTTGGGGCATAGATTTTATGGGTCCTTTTCCTAGCTCTTATGGTTTTGTTTACATTCTTCTTACTGTTGATTATGTTTCTAAATGGGTGGAGGCCAAGGTCACTCGGACTAATGATGCTAAAGTTGTTGTGGACTTTGTTAGGTTTCACATTTTCTACAAGTTTGGAATCCCGAGGGCTATCATTAGTGATCAGGGCACACACTTTTGTAACAGGCAAATGAAGGCTTTGATGGCCAAATATGGGGTTATGCATAAGGTTTCTACACCATATTATCCCCAAACCAATGGCCAAGCTGAAATATCAAATAGGGAAATCAAGCAAATACTAGCCAAGATAGTTAAGGTAGATAGAAAAGATTAGAGTATAAGGCTAGATGATGCTTTGTGGGCTTATAGGACCGCCTACAAGACTCCAATAGGGATGTCTCCCTTTAGGATTGTCTTTGGCAAGGCGTGTCATCTTCTAGTAGAAATAGAGCATAAAGCCTATTGGGCGGTAAAAATGTGCAATATTGATTTTGCCCAAGCTGGTTTGGAAAGAAAATTGCAACTTCAAGAATTGGAAGAATTCCGGTTAGAGGCTTATGAAAGCTCTAAAATCTAAAAGAAAAAACCAAGGCATTCCATGATAGCATGATTGTGAGAAAGGAATTTGCCATTGGTCAAAAAGTGCTCCTCTACAATTCCCATCTTAAGTTGATGTCCGGTAAGCTTAGGTCTAGATGGGAGGGTCCATTTTTTGTTACTAACACTTTTTCTTATGGTGTAGTGGAGCTTGAGGATGTAGCAACAAAGAGGCACTTCAAAGTGAATGGGCACCGGATTAAGAGATTCATGAGGGAATTCAAGAGGAAACACATCATGAGGACATCATTTTAATGGATGCAAAATATCCACCATGAGGGAGTTCACTTCTTTTCTTGCCTTCTCTTTTATTTTCTTAATAGTTTACATTTCATGTCTTTTTAGTGCTTGAATAATTTCCTTTGATTATTTGAGATTTATGATGATGTTGTGACTTGATGAGGACTTTTCTGGATTTCTATGACTTAAAACCTTGATTGCCATGATTTATTTATGTTTTGAATTGATGAATTGGTTATGGATGATGAATGTTTATGTTGAGGATGCTGGAAAAATATACCTTGTAAGCTTTTGAACCTCTTGAGCATCAATTGCATATATATGACATGCTCATTCTTTCTTGTGTGCATTCTCACTCTTTATGTTTGTCACTCTAGAACTTGCACTAGTTATTTTTGAGGCTACATTTTCATTTGCATGAATAGAGATGATGAAGGCCATTTTTCTTGCTTAGCCACTTATCCAAATGACCATCCTTGCATTATTTACCATTGTTTAGCCCCCTTGAGCCTATTATCCATCTTTGCATGAACTCATCTTTACCTTAAATGCAAAACCATGTTTTTCTACCCTTATGGAGTTAGAGAGCATGAATGTAATTTATATGAGTTCTTGGCACCTTTTGGTCTTACTCTTTGTCCGGGACAGCCAAAAATAAAGTGTGGGGGGGTGAATTTGTTAGTTGCAAGTGTTGGTTTGTGAAAATTTTTCAAGCTAAGTGTGAAAAGAAAAAATGAAAAGAAAAAAAAAATATATGGAAAAAAAAGGAAGCAACAACAAAAGATAAAAAAAAATGAAAAACAAAAGAAAGAAAGAAAAAGAAGCAGAAAAAAAAAATTATTTATACAATAAGTGTTGTTTTGTGGCCTTTGTAATTGAAGGAAGTGAGAGTAAGAATTTATTGTGTATTTTTGTGCTTGAACTCTTATTTTCACGCTCTCTTGCTCTCTTTGTTTCATAATTTTTCATATCCATTTTATCCTTCCTTTCTCCTTCTTCCCTTAGCCCCATTACAACCTTGAATAAAGTCCTTTTGATTTATGAATGCATATGTTTTGAGTAGTGCAGATTATAATTTTTGCAAGCTTATAGTAGTGCTTACATCTTGAGTTGAGTGAGTGTAAACACTTTGCCTATTTTAAACACTTGAGAGTTTGAGTGAATAGCATCTTGTAAGACCATCATTCTTGATATATGCTTTCATCTGATATTGCTTTGCTTGTTAAATTGGAATGTAAAGAATTATGGCATGATTGGTTATGTTCTTATGTTTTTAAGGTCCTCTATGTTACACATTGTCTCTTTCTTGATAATCATTGGAAAGTGGAGTAGAAATTGTCTTGTTTGGTTATGAGTTTTTTGCATTTGGCCATTTCCCTCTTGGTCTTTAATGTAAAGTTTTATTTTGCCCGAGACGTGCAAAGGATAAGTGTGGGAGAATTTGATAAACATATTTTAGTGTTTATCTGTATACTCTTATACTTACTTCTAGTATTTCCAACTTGCATTTAATTGTTCAATTAGCATCTATTTTTATCATTGAGGTCTAATTGAAATTTATTATATTTCATATTAATTTTCCTATTTTAAGGTCAAATTTTACTTGTTATGGATTTTTAATTTCAGGAATAGACCTCGGGAAGCCTCGAGATTTATGTCCAAGCTTAGGATTGGAGCAATGATTTTCATTAATTCATGAAGCAAGGGCACAAGGATAATTTCTCAATTCAATGAGGGCGAAATAGGCTTTTGACAATATAAGGAGTGACATTTTTGTAATTATTGTAATTAGGGCTTCATTAATGGCAAACTTGTAATTATTGCCATCTTAGACATATGCAAATTCGGCCAAGCAGCCTCCCAGCCACAATTCACTTTCTCCTTCACATTTCCTTCACTTTTCTCCCTCTCCCATGGTAGCTTCCATGAAAATGGAAGGCTAGGCGCGTTTGTGGTCGATCTAGGATAGCTATAAGACTGTCAGTTTGATTCTTGAGACCTGTATTGTGTTTATTTTGAATTTAATGATAGTTATGCTTCTCTACACTTTATTTTCTTCTCTGTGATTGTGTATGGTGATTATTATGCATGATTATTGGATAGGTTTGTGGGATCTCTAGGCTTGATCACCCTAGGAATGATTTCCACGGAGTAGAACTTGATTTGGTTAGATAGAAATTCGGAATTTAAGTCTTGGATGCTCTAATCCTTTGCTGTGATGTTGGTTAGGATTAGATTTGGTTCCAATGACCATAATCTATGCGATTATGTAGTAGGAATTGCAGGAATTGCCGAGCTAGGTGCAAGGATATTGGCTTAGTAAGGGTTCAACCAAATTAATTAATTAGGTAGGTTAATCTTGAGATTTTGGGGTTTATCTAGTTAAATGGCATAATTGGAATTAAATTTATTTTTAGGTCGAGGATAGAATCACCGTTGTCTAATAGTTCCCTAGGTCGATTGCATTTCCATCATCTATTTACTTCTATTTTACTATTTTTCGTATTTATTCACTGTTGAATTGCTGAAATCATCCCCCCATTTCGCCTAATTAACTGAAACCTGTGCTAGTGGTTCTCTGAGAATATGACCTTGGTTTGAAACTCGAACTTGGTATTTTTAATTTGACCACAACCTGTAGTAGCAACGCTATAGGGCGCGCGTCATATCACTTTCTATTTACAATTCATTAGAGATAAATTTAAATATGGAATCATTAAGAAAGATAATGTCTTCAGTAAAATTTTACATTAAGATGCAAATGAAGATCCTTGAACTAAAACGCATTCTTCAATTGAGTCAACTTAACACCTTGTTGATTAATTCTAATAAATAAATCAATTTTAAAAGACATTGTCCAATTACCAAACAAAACAATAATGAATAAAAATTTGCATGTGACAAGGATATTAGACAATAATTTAAATCTCTTTCAGTAGAACTGATGAGTCCAGACATTATCAGAGATTTCAATATATCTTTCTCCAGTTGAGCATTAAAATGGCTAAAAGTGGACAGTCTCATTCAATTGAGCTGAAACTTCCCACTTTGTACGACAAGGATATCAAGACCCAAGTGCAGCAAACCCATAGGAGAAAGGACTCGCTGGTGCTTCGTCAACCACTTCTTGTCTCCATTTGCCATATCCTCAAGCCTGCCACCAATTTTGTTGATTCAACATTGCTGGTAAGCAATTACTCTCTGCCAAAAAACATCGATTAATTTCTAAAGGAAAAGTATCATTGCTGAAGGGGTTCTACTAAAATTTAGTATTGGTTTCCAAGACAAACAACCAAAAGTCTCCTTTCTGGTTTGATAGGCTAACCCAAGAACCTTTTCCTCTAGATCCTCACTCAACCTAGTAACTTGACTTCCTAAATCCCCACAAGTAGCCTTGATTTCAAGGAAAACCAAGAACCTATCCAACTCCCTCGGTATAAAACGTTCACAAAGGTTTAAGCATTAGCTTGAAGGGTATGAGTTGCTCTATACAACAAATATTCCAAAATAATCCCAAAGACACTCAAGAATAGCTTTGAGAGTGTTGATGTTGAACTCGAATGCTAGAGAGGATTTGCATATGTATAAGCTCAGTTGTGTGTCTTCCACATTTTAAAGCTGTTGTATTTATATGTTTCTTCAGTTAACTAGTCTTTGGAACTTTCAATGGTGATTCTTCAATTTGTCTTCAATCAGAAGTATATGAATGACGTTCTATGCCGAATAATTGTTTTAACAACGGTTAAATATTATTTTTGACAACTCTTCCAAGCACAGCTTATTTAGTACTTATAATAAATTATATTATTTTTGACAACTATGTTTGGTTGTTTAAGTACAACTATTTTCATTTAACCGCTATTTATTTTTTAGCTCTCATGTTTATTCTTTTAACTGTAGTCTAGAATGTATATTTTGTAGTTTAGAATTGCTATATATATATATATATATATATATATATATATATTAAACATTTATTAAATTTTATAATTCTTTACATTAGTAGCTAAAAATATAGAGAATAGATACATTATAATAGAAGAAATAAACAAAAAAAAAATTAATTTCTTTTCTCCTAAAAGACCAAGATATGTTGGAACGTTGTATTTGTTGTAAAATCATAATCATAAGTAGAAGAGAGAAAGAAATCATGGATCCTGGACATAAGAGACCAAAATATGATAGAGTACATAGTTTTTCCACCCTCTCCATGAAATCAAAAAGGTTTTCAAAGTTCACAACATTTTGTAAAATCAATAGTCATTTGACTAAGATTATGACATTGACTTTGATGAGCAAGATCATCCTATTAAGTCACTCTTATGCAGGATTCATCAGAGCTTTAGTCTTTGCAAACTCAAGAGTCACATTTCTTGTCACTTGATGATTCTTTAACCTCATTGATAGCTTTCGCATATTCCTTAATTCTTTTTATTCTCTAATGACATCCTCACTTTGATAAAGATAACACCCAATAATACACATAAAAGGAGACCATTTCTCTTGTCATATCCACATCCTAAGATTACCATCAAGGCCAATAAATACACATATGATAAGCTCAAAATGAAAAAAAAAAAAAAATTATCTGAAAATACCTCTTTGAAGGTGTGCAAAGTAGTAAGCTAAAATAGAAGAGATTGATAGAGTTGAAGGAGAAGAGACGGAGCTTTGAATAGTTATTTGGACTAACTCTCAACACAAAAGGCATCTAACTATCTACCAAACACAACAAATATAAAATGCAGTTTCTGATCGACTTGTTGGTATCAAGGGTGGCCATTGTCTTCATTAAAGATTTTATCAACCCAAATTATCACCTATTTGAATTTGGGTGATCTACGGGCCTTGCTGATGCATCTGCTGGATTGAATTTGGCTTGTTTGGGATTTAAGGTACCTCTCAGTCTACTCATGGCAACCAAACCTTGGAACCCACTAGAAGGCTTCTTTTGATTCACATCCTCTTCACGCGGTTCGTGATACAGCAGTTGAAGAGTTGGCTGAACAGTCAAGACACGGAAAAGAGGTCGTCCTCCTACAACAAACAACTTATTTGTCACATCCTATTCATCAAACCCATCATTTGGATCCAAATCAACATAAACTAATCCATCTTGTTTGATAAGTTAGCCACACAAACTTTTTCTCTTAAAAATAAATTGTTGTGTCAATTACAATGCACAAATATAAGAGGAATTTATAAAATTATTAAGTAAATTTATAATCATCTCTCTCTCTCTCTCTATATATATATATATGAATCACAAAGAGTTGGGGTCTTAAAAAGTTTATCATTCAAAAAGATTGTAGTTTCAAGTTAAAATTCTTATAAAATGCTAACTAAGAAAAAAAGACCTTCTCTATCCATCTAATCATTAATAAGATTGTGAATGCTTAAATGAAGTCATCGATGTTGTTTTCCTTTAACAATAAAAAACACTTCCAGTGATCCCAATAATGTAAGTCATGCATAACTTAAGTGACTTATGAGTTTGTAAGAATGATACTACTAACCAATCTTCATTCGTTTGAAGGGGAAGTGCTCAGCTTCTACAAAGTAAGGAGAATAGCTGAAGATATTTCGATTCGGATTTGGGTACTGGTTTCCAAGTTGAAGATCAATTATAACATATGAAGGTTTGCCTTCGAAGAAGATCTGTCGTCCCTTGATGTACCAGACACCAGAGATTGGAGAATCATAGGACACTATATACCAAGGCATCTTTGATTTCAATTCTTCAAATTTCTGTCTCATACCTTCGGTCCATTTTAACACAAATGGAATCCAAACAATCTTGTAATAATCTTCTTCTTTCAATTTCTCGTAGATTTCCTGAAGATAGGTCAATTCCTCATTGGGTAAATCTAGGTTTGAAATCAAGAATATGACAGCTTTCTCATTCAGTACCTCTAAATCGACCTGTAAAAAAAAAAAAGAAGATGAAAGAGTGGCATGGAGCTCAAACTATATATCCGATTAATTAACTAAGTAAATATTAGGTTGTGTGTGAATTTAATTTTAAAAAAAAATTATAACACCTAAACTTTAAATACAAGAATGCTTTAATTTTTGTTGGAATAGTATTCAACTAGAACAAATTTATACTGATAGTAACCTTAGACTTAGTAGAACCATCAATGAATGCGTGGCAGCCATCGTTAGAGTACATAAAGCTCTTCATTAGCTCTGACATTTTTGGCTGAGTGTTAGATAACTGTTTAACACTGAAAGCATCTTCAAAGAGTGCAATTTGCTGCAAATGAGCCTCCATCTCGTCTACAGAAATCAATTAATAATAAATCAATGTAATACATATGAATTCAGAAAATATTTTATTCAGTTTAAAGTAATGATTGGATGGCAGAAAATAAATAAATTAAGATTAAATATTCGTATAAACATACAATAAAATTACAGCTTTACCTATTTGTGGTTTGCAAATTGTGTAGAGACGTTTGAGGTCATTAAGGATGTGACTGAGATTGGATATTAGGTGGGATAATTCCAATGCCACTTCCCTGTAAAACAAAACAAGCATTAATAATCAAAATAAATAAAATATACAATTTTTTAGTTTCCTTTTATTTGTCAGATGAAGTTGATTCTCAAGGGAATTAAGTGAATCTATAAAGCACTATGGGGCATTTACATAGGTCATGCTGCGTTCCTCCCACATCCAGTAATACATAACAACACCAATGTGCATATCTATATATATATATATATATATATATATATACACTCTGAAAAGTTTGAGATCTTAGGTTTAATCCCTATTCTACTGTAGACAACTTTACTGTGCCTCTATATATATAGATCTACTACCAAAAATATTCTTATTCAAGTGAATGCCCAACAAAAATAGATCCACTACCTTATATTAATCAAAGGACTTTCTTTCAAAAATTATTTCTTAATATCCCTAATTGATAAGTGCCTAATTAATGTAATATAGAAATGATAATCATGTGATTTTCATCAAAATATGTCAAGTGAATACGAAAAATTTCGGTCAATATAATATATATGGAATAGAAATCTGACATAATTAAGTCATTTTCTGAAAATATATGAGCTATGATTTATGTCAAAAAAAAAAAAAGGCTGCTCTAATTTATAGATTTTCGTTGAAAATTTCTAATTTTGAATTGTTTTATTAGTTTGTTATGGGCAGAAAAACAATGCAAAAGGATTAGAAATTATTATACTGAAATCAAATATTAAAGGGACAACATAATTGAACTACTAGATTGAGTAGTCTAATAATACCATTCCCAAGTTTTCTATGCATAACAGACATAGATACGTGGCAATGCAAAGTTTGAAATGAATGAAGTAATAGCTTACCCATTATGCATGAGGAAAGTAATTTGAATATAGCAGGCTATCGCACTTAGAATTGCCCAATAAGCACATGTTGGCAAGAGATCTTCTTTGCTATAATCTGTGTTAGACAGCAATGTGAACTCAGAGATGTATTCAATCACTTCCAATGTCAGCTTCACAAGATTGTTCAATTGCTCAAGTGGCACCAGAAATTTCTCAAAAGGGGAGCCCACGAGATTAACAGAACTTTCCATTAACGCAGCCATTGATGAGGCTAATTCAGTTATTGGTTGGTTAGGACCATGAAGCAGGAAACCTAAGAACTCCAGAAATTTGAATACAAAACAACCCATTGTATTTACTGCCTTTGCATCCCATGATAAGTCTGATAGGGATTTCACTAAATCCATTGTCGCCATGTGAAGATTGATATCATCAAATATCTGCACAACATTATTCGCAGTATTGTCCATCTGATAGTATGAATAGCGGTGAGTGAATATGATTTGAAGTATTAAGAATCTATATATCATCCAAAAAAAAAAGTTTAAGTGGGTTTACTAAGCACCTGGAGAGCAGGATACATAAAATAATTATCTCTTGCCAACATCTTAAGCTCAGATATTGTTGAAAACTTAACCAGCATACGGTCCTGCAATATAATCCGGGGGTCTTCTCTCTCCTGCGTTTACAAATTCAAAAGTATTAAAGTTCAAAAGAAATTACAAAAAGTGAAGATATATTTAAAATTTGATGATTGATGCAAATTGTCAACATAATTTTTGTTGAAAAATAAATAAATAAAAAAAATCCTAGAAAAGACAAACATGAAGTGAATATACAGCAACAAGTATGTAAATTCAAATTGCCCTCAAAAGTATTTTAGACTCAAGTACTCTCAAATGATATATTCTACCATAAAGATGGAAAAAATCTCTCACATGCATATGAAGACATAATTCAGACTTACTCAAAGTTTCAACGTGACATCATAGCCCTAATCTAAGCATCAACAGCCCAAGACAAAGTGGAGGAAAAGGAAGAAGAAAAAAAGTCCCTTGAGACTCGTCAAGCCCAGAAAAAAGAGACCTGGAGCCTCTGAGGTGGGGTGGACTGTTTGAAAATAGACAAACAAGAACAAAATCCCACATAGCCAAAAGAAGACAAACATGAGATGGATATAGCGAGAAGTGTGTATGTCCAAACACTATCAATTTATATATTTCACATTAAAGATAGACCAAACCCGCTCCCCTTGTTATCATTTTAAAAAATTTAAAAGTAAATTATCTTTAAGTAAGCATATACATCACACACACACACATATATATATATATATATCTCTTTACAAAGTGGATACTTCATCCATTTAAACTTCCAGTAGATTCACTATATCCATTGTACTATGAATGGTCGAGTATACAATTATAAATATGTGTATACCAGAAGAGTGCGAGTGCTGAAACAACGATCGCCTGCCAAAGCATCCAGTTCTGAAAACGTTGAATTAAGCTCCAAAACATTTCTGGTCTCTAACTCAACCCCATCTGCATGTTCTTTCTCGTCCTACGTATGAGCATTTAAAATTCAGAACTCCCCGGGTTAGAAAAAGTATAATGTCGATAAATCAAATAACTATACTACTGGAGTTAAAAACTCACATACAAGCAAGAAGTTCCCATTAATTACAAGGAAAATATGAGTTTGCTATTATCAACAAGAGAAAATATTATCTAACCCCACATGAAAAATTGTGTATAATTTAAGTTATTTTTTTCCCTTTTTTTTATGGGAGTTATATTTTTTTTCTGTTAAAAGGAAGTAGTTGAGTTTTATAAGTATAAGCATTTACCAAATTACCAGTATTCAGTAATAATATTTCTTCTTTTTTTTTTATAAGAATTAATAAAAATCACCAATATTTTGTTTATGTGAACGTAATTCCTTACCAGCAATACTGAATCAACGAAATTGGTAGCATGCGTGAGGATATGGCAAATGGACACGAGAAGTGGTTGACGAAGCACCAGTGAGTAATTTCCTCCATGAACTTCCTGCACCTGGGTTTTTATATTCTGGTCGTCCAAAGTGGGAAGTTTCAGATCAACCAACCGGAACTGCCCAATAGAACTTGAGCTCGGTGATGATTTTTTGTTACTCATTTAGATATCAACCTGTAGGATTGATCGAAAAATTTGATAATATATATTTAAATATTAAAATTTTAAATAACATGCCTACCAATGAATAATTAAATATTACTAAAAGTCACAATGCCTTAAAATATTCAAATGGGCTAGCCTTTTCTTTTTGTCATTCATATACCTTGAAAAGAAGTTTAAATTTGGGCTTGTAGAAAGAACTAATATCAGAATAGCTAAAACAAAAGTCTTTAGGAGTCGAAAGGAAAAGTCAATTTAAGAGCTGTATCAAAGAATAGATATTATATGTGATTAAAGTGTTCTTATTGAGTTTATGCAGTATGAGCTTACCCAAATTATGGTTCTGGGAAGATTCTCCATGATTTATTCAGTAAGAGAATTTGCAGAAATAAGTTGTCAGCATAGACATATAAAAAATGCAGTCTGAGGGGCAAATAGGGTTTTAGGTTCCACGATTTGAAAGTGTTTGAATTTAATGGCAGCCCCATCTTTATATCCTAATTAAACTAAAGAAAAAAGCAGAGATACAGAGAAAATAAAAGAAAAGAAGAAACAAGGAAATTTTGGATGGTATAGGACTCGAAGCAAAACCCAGAAATGATTTATCTTCAAAGCTCAAATGGCATATCTCTGCTCCAATCTCTGCACCAATGCTTTTGATAGATGAAAGTGCTCTAGATCTTTGTCTTTCTTCTCTGAGTAGTGCTTCTGCTTTGTGGCGATTAAAAAGAAAGTAAAGCTTGCTCTCTATCTCCTTTCATTTTCATTTGTCAAAACACACATTTTCATATAAGTTTTTTGATTTATTTTTATTTTTTTCTCTGTTAAATATTGGTAAACTAGTTTCATGGAAGAAAAAATAATTATAATGTTGAAACGGTTGTGTAAAGCTACCTAACATTTCTATAGAGCCGCCTTAATTGTCAAACAATTTTATGGATCTATTTGGACTTGAGAGGAGATGGGGGAGGTTTTTTTAATCAAGGTTATTTTGATAATTTTATAGGGATGCTAGGTGTTCTAATTAAAGATAGGAGTGGGTATAATTAATTCCCATTTCTCTCTACAGCCTGTAGATATCAGATAATAAATCTCCCTCCTCTAGCTACTGTACGGACTCTCTATTGTCATCTTCCCATCTCAACCAATAATCAACTCATCCGGATGTATCTCTCCATTGTTCTCTTCAATTTTCACGTCTATTAACCCCAACGATACAAGTCTTTTTTTTTTTCTTACCCGAAAAAATACAACTCAAAATCTTAGTGAGTAATTTTTGCATTTAATTCCAGAAAATACTTATACATTTTTACTTAAAAATATTCCTTTTACGTTATTATTGAATTCATATTTTGTAGTTATAGGCAAACGAAGGACAAAACAATCAAGGCAAGAGCGATTCCCCTAAACCCAGAAGCATCCGCTTCTGACAGAGGCCCTGCCCACTGTCCTTGTCTTTCATTGCTATGCCTCTGCTACTACATGTCTATCTCAAATTGAACGAAAAATATCTATGCCGAACCAATAAAAGCAAAGGGAGAACTAGTGACTCATAGAATTTAGGGGAAAAAAAAAATAAAGAAACTAAAATAATGAAAACGGGGAGAAATTTACACAAATATAAAAAAAAAATTATTATCAATATATATCACTTTAAAAATATTTATTAATATATCACTGTGATGCGATATCTCACCAAAAAGCTAACAACTTACAAATATTGCATCATCGTAATATCATATTGCAATATTAATTAAAAATTAATTAAATTATTATTTTTATTTTTTACAAATAAAATATAAAAAATAATTTTAATAAAATTTTTTAGACATATATACAATATCTCAAAAATTATTACTAATACATACTACTTTTATAAATATTTACTAATATATACTATTTTTAATAAAATTGCATCATTCTCTTACAAATTTAGTTTGTTTAATTTATATTTATTATATTTTATAATTTAATTAAATAAGTAATTAATTAAAATAAAATAAAAATACATAATTAAATATTAATTTAATTTTATTAATAAATAAAAAATAAAAAATGAATTATTTAATTTGTGTTTTCTTTTTTTTTTTGTTTACTTTCAAAAAAAAATTATTATATATTTTACACATTTATTTTGTTTAACGACATGCTTTAATTTTTTAATAAATTAAATTAGTAATTAATTAAAATAAAAATACATAATTAAAATATAATGTAATTTTATTAATAAATAAAGTATTACAACTAAAAAAAATACATGAATAAATTTAAATTTAAATTTTTTATTTCTTTTTTATTTATTACCTTTGTGTCCACCTGTATTATAATGCCTTTTAATTTAAAAAAATTAAAAAATGATACATGTTGAAAATAAAAGAAATTGATCATAATTTATATAAGTGGTATGTATTAGTAATAATTTTTAAGATGTTGTATATGTGTCTAAAAAATTTTAATTTTTTTTATTTATAAATAAAATAAAAATAAATAATTTAATTAATTTTTTAATTAATATCGCGGTATAGTAATGTAATATTTATAAGTTATCAATTTTTTAATTACTGTGATATGATATCTGAAAAAATAATATATATTGATAATAATTTTTTTTTTGGTATAGCTGGTGACTTAAGAGGCAAGACCTCGGAAATGATTCAATTGAGAAAGAATTACAAACTTCAAGATCAATTTGAAAGTTTGGTCAAACCCCAGCGTATTAAGGGCAGGTTTCCCTTAGCAATTTATATTAACATATTTAGTTGAATATATAGAAAAAGTTTTTACTGAAAAAGATGGAAAATAAAAAAAAAAAAAAAGTTCTCCTCAATGTTTTCAATCCCCCAATTTCCTACAAACAATATATATATATATATATATATATATATATATATATATATATGTGTGTGTGTGTGTGTGTGTTTGAAAACAAATAAAAATAGACAAAGGTGTTTTAAAAAATAAAATAATAAAAATAATATACATTTCAAAAATTTCTAAAAAAAATACGATAAATATTTCTAATCTAAAAGAGTGCCTCATGTGTTATTGATTTTTTTTGTTTTTTACAAGAGAAGTACGGTAATATTTTATGCAGAGTCACATTTCTCATTTGTCCAGTTTTGAGAATCAAAACTGTTGTAATTTTTGCTGAAAATTGGAATCTTAGGTGTGGAATTTTGCGATGGCAAAGAGTTGAAATGATAGTAGATAGGTAGACTATTCCATTTTATAGCGTCATTTGGACCATTCTCTAGTGAGTTTTAAAGCCTACACCCATTTTCTGGGACCATCTCTGTTGACAATGCTGCTACCTCTTTGTATTTATTTATTTATTTGCTTTCTTTTGTGGGGACCCTTTCACATAAAACTAGCTAAATATTCAACGTTTTTAACAATGCAGCAGCAGCACGGTAACGGGACTTTTCTGCCTTCCAGGGGACACAGGTTAATTTGACCGATGCCTCAAAAACCTTGTCGTAAATCAAATCAAGTTCTCTTCTATAATTGTTCTCTTTTATTGGTGATATTTTTTTTTTTTTTTTAATTTTTAACATAGGTCTTCATTAGTTTTGCTGATAAAGGCTATTCTTATCTTGAGGGTATCTATGCATTAATTATTCAATTTTTATTATAATCACTTTGAATGGAATTCACCTACCGCATTAATCATCTTCTTTAATTTTTTAGCCTAACGTCAAGTCCCTTCAATGTCTTTGTCTTCAATTAAATTTTCAGGTTCTGATGAAACTGGCACTATGATCCAGCTCATGCGCATAAGTCCTTTTTGACAAAGCTGTCCTAAGTGTTAACTTCTCTGCATTTGTTTGCTTAAGATGTCAACAAGGAGATTTGTAATTTGTAATCATATTTGCTGACTAATCATCACCGATAGAAAGAAAAAACCATTGAAGTGGATCTGATCTCACTTTTTATTTCTGTTAAGTATGTGTTGTGATACCCTTTACTATTTTGTTATGTCTTATTTTTTTTGTGTTTTGTATATATTTTATTAAAATTATATTTTTTTATTCTGTCAAAAATTCTATTTTAACTTAGAAATAATTAAGATGTATTTATCAATTCTTTAAAAATTCAACTTGAGTTGAGCTTTATTATGAAACTAAAATTTAATTTGAGAGCAATCTAAAATAGTAACACTTTGGGTAACTCGTTAAATATGTATCTGCTTTTTGATGCATCACATGCTATTTTACACAAAAATCATTTTAAATTGATGCACAAACTAAGCACATATTATTACTCATATTTTCTTAAAATGAATAAAAAAAAAAGAAAAAAAGGAACGGGAGTATAAGCTTATGACTCTATTGGGTTAAAAAAAAGACTCATACAACATATTAAAAGAACTAGTATCAAAGAAAGCTTTAGCTACTGTTATATGACTGCAAAATCAAACAATAAACTAGTGCATGACAAACTCAAAAGTCCAATATCTTATTCAAAACAGAAAGCAATATATCAACGTAAAATTGTGTAGTTTGAGTAACTCTACATTTCACCAACAAATTCTCAGTCAATGGCGACTATATCTTATTAGCCACAGAAAGAAATATAATGATAACAATTATAGCTTTGCATATTCTAACTTGCTGCTCCAATAGCAATGATCATCTAGAAAATGAAAATATCTAGGAACTCCCTCCATTCGAGTTTCCTGCCAAAAAAAAAAAATTGAAAATGGTGTTATTTTTTTACATAAATATTTAGAGGAATAATATCATCCCATGTGCTTAAATTTTAGTTCAATTAAGAAAGTGACAGTTGAATATACCATAAGATATGCTAAAATTTTAATTTAATTAAGAAAGTAATAAAAAACAGATTTAATCTCTTAACTTGTTAAATAAAAAAAATTAATATTACTTTAAAAATCAATTTAATCCAAAAATTTATACAAATATTGTATGAAGAGCTCAGAAAATTTTATATTATATCTAAGATTAAGTACCTCCTTTATTATGGGAAACGGAAAGTAATCCTTGGTACCCACTTGAAGGATGGCTTGATTGGACACCAGCCTTTTGGCTTCCTTTTGTACGGCCTTCAACTGGTTCATTCCTATGCAGTTTTGAAAGATTTGGTGGAGCAGAACCAACTCGCACATCTAAATATAGTTCTAGAATATCTAACTGAGCAGCTCCAGACTTACCCCCAACACATCCATCCAAAGCAGAAGCCAAGGCAGACGCAGGGTAACAGCAACTGATTCAAATTGGCCAAAAAGGGAAACAACTTTTGAGTCAAACAAGGTCATAAAAGCTTAGCTCCTAATATTTATTGAAATTAAAACTATCAATTGTATGACTTCTTTAACGTTAATCTTACTGTAGGGACCCAAACCTTATGAACTATAAATCATATCGAAGATGAAAGTTGGATGAAAGACATTAACAGAGATATATTTCTTTTTAGTTCTTAGTCTATAACTTCGCATTTGGACATCAAAACACTAAGCATATATAGATTATGTATTTTGTGTGTACATATATATAATATTTCAATGATAGTCATATTCCTTATACTTAGAAGCACAGTCGGACCAGAACTGTAGCCAACTCAGCTAAGCTTACGAAATTAGCATGCTAAGAATTAAGTCTTTATGTTAAACTAAATTCTATGATTAATTTTTTTCTAAATTTGATTTTCAACGTGCAAGTTCCACTATCAAAAATTATCTCGTAAATCTTTTTTCTATATCGAATTAATATGTCTTCAGTAATCAGAATCAATAGGGTTTCTTTGTGCATATGATAATGTCACTAACCGTTCTCAATACTGTCCGGGAAAAGTGTTCCATCGTCTGTCCACCCTGTGAATTAATTCGAGCTAGGGAACCTCGTCCCATTATTCGACCATTTGAACCAATAAGAAACATCAAAGGATGTTCAATGATATTCAACCGTCCTTTGAAGTACCACAGACCATCAATTGGTGAATCATGGCATACTATGCACCAAGGCATCTTAGATTTTAAATTTTCGAATTTGTGCCTCTCCTCATCTGTCCAATTCAACACAAATGGAATCCAAACAATCTTGAAGTATTCTTTTTCTCTTTTGTATCTATAAATTTCTTCAAGTTTCTTAAAGTCTCCACTGAGTATAGCTAGGTTCTAAATAAGCAACAACACCGTTTTTCCCTTTAGGACATCTATCTCAACCTATTTGCACAAAAAATGAAGAATATTAGCTGAGTTAAGCAACATATTAAAAAGTCACAAAAGTATGGCATTGCGGGGTGACTATTTTTTCCCCACTTTCATGACAATTCCAGCTTTATTAGCTTTATTTATTGAAAAAGAAATGGATAAATAAATGATCATTCGAAATAATGTGCTGAGACTAACCTTTCACATGGTAGAACCATCAATTAGTGATTGATGACCATCTTTAGAGTATGTGAACCTCTTCATAAGCTCCAAGATATCAATAGGAGAATCAAACGACTCGTATCTATTTTTAAAAATATCGTCAAATAATGCAATTGACTGAACACGAGCCTCCATTTCCTCTATATGGATTAATTAATAATAAGAACTTTAAGGATAAAATTTGCAGTATATTATACATTACCGACATATAAATACTTGATTGAGTTTGAATGATCCATCATTATAGTTCAAAAATTTTAAAATTGAAGATCTTGATAATATTACTTATTATATAAACATAAAAAGAGTTTACGAAATTAGACAAACTTCCTTTATTGTTAGCTTACTTTTCAAACTTAGCTCCCATATATTTTGTAAACCTAAATGCACTCTTGTATTTTGAAAATGTGTTACTCTAAAATACGATTCATCTACGTAGTTGAAATAGAATGAAATTTAACCTAATTAATATATTAGTCAATGGTTAATATAATTAAAATATCTTCATTACCCTTAACGAGTCATAAATTTGACATCTTTTGTAGATACTTTATTTTGACCTGCATTCCCCATTTTCAAAGCTTACCCAAACCATCCTTATAGTCTGAAAAGACACAACACTTAGATATAACATATAACAATTATACTAAGACATTGATCATAAATTATTTTGAGTGGAATCTTTAAAACCTGCAACATAGTTTAAGTTCCTGTTTCTTTGTTCTATATTATAAATTCTACTCTTTGCAATATGCTGAAATAGAATGAAAAACTCACTTTCTAAATTAAACACAACTTTCATTTGAATTACTAAATAGTAAAAACATAGAAATCAAATATCTTCTACTCCCTATGTATCATACTTTTTTTTTTTTTTTTTACTATTTTAAAGTTTTTTTTTGTCTCAAAATTCTTACATTTTTAAAATTTTAAGACTTTATTAAAACTATTTTTTCTATTTATCATTATTCAATTAAATATAATACACTTCTTCTCTCTTAATTACACTCAAAATAAGAGAATTAAATAAAGGCATTATTATAAATAATGTATTATACTAATTAATGATTTCTTAATTTATGTATAACAATCTTAAATTACAAAAGATATAACACAAATAGAGCATTTGCTTAGATTGTTTTAAAGGTCCGAAAAAGTGATAATTGCAACAAAAATAAATAAAAACATGTAAACTTTGGATTGAGAGACTAAACATTATAGATATTAATAATCTTAAAAATAAAATAAGACACATTAATGCAATAATTTATTCAAAAGTTTATATACTCACCTACTTTTGGTTTGCAGATTGTGTAGTGGTGCTTCAGCACGTTTAGGATTTGAATAAGAATGGAAATTAGTTGGGACATTTCTAATGCGACATCCCAATATAATAGAACAAGCATAATTGAACCTAAGAAATAAATCATAATAAAGTAAATAAGAAACTACTGAATATTTGAATATCTTAGTGAAAATTTACAAGGAGATGCAAATATATTAATTTGTATAGAAATCACATCGGTAATGATTGTAAAGTTTATAAAATGCATAATTGTGATTAGAAAGAAGGGACTTCTAAACTGAAAGGAATAAGAACTCACTCATTCTCTATGATCAAAGTAATTTGAATATAGACAGCTACTGTACTTAGAATTGCCCAATAGACACCCATTGAGACAACATCTTCTCTGCTGTACTCTGTTCCTGCACTAATGTTAACTCACCGATGTATTGTGTCAGTTCCAATGTGATCTTGATCAGACAATTGAGCTGATCAAGTGGTTGTTGAAACATTTCAATGGGGGTCCCAACAAGGGAAACGGGATTTTCTTTCAAGGCTGCCATTGATGAGCCTAATTCAATGGATGATCTCTTCGGACCATGAAGCAAGGACTCCAATAACTCTACAAACTTTAAAACTAAATTCGCCATATTAATCACTGTCTTTTCGTCCCATGAATAGCGTGAAAAGTATTGAAGTATATGGATTGAGGCTTGGTCAACATCAATGTCATCAACCATTTCGTCATCTTTACCAGCGGAAATTTCAATCTACGATTATGAACAATAGGTATTAATTACTGAAAATAGTGATGATTTTATACTTTTTGGAGGTGCAGAGAATCTAAACTATATAAATAGCTTAAATTGGTCCATTAAATTACAAAGAAATTAGCATTGCAGATCTAGACACATGATAAAAAATAATAATTTAAATAGATCTAATTTGACTTTGGATTGTATCGTGGAAGCAGAAACTGAACTAAGTGAATAAAATAAAGTAAAATATTAGGTGAAATTTAAAGAAAGATTTAAAGTAAATATCTATTTTATTATTTTACACTTCAAATCTTAATTAATATAGTTATATACACTTTAAATTTTAATCAATTTAGTCATTCACATTACAAATTTAACAATTTGGTCTCTCATTTCAAAATTCATATAAATCTTGTCCCTTAAATTGATAAAATTTTAAAGAATGAGAAACTAAATTAATGAATTCTAGATACCAAATTAATTAGGGTTTTAAGTGTAAGAGATCAAATTAAAAAACTTAAATTGTAAAATATTATTATCAAATTAATTAAGCATAAGAAACTAAAATAAGTATTTATTAAAAAAGTTAACATCAATAATACTCCAACATGCAAGTTAGCTTATAGATTTATTTATTTTAAATATGAAGTTGGATTTTACATTTAAAGTATAGAGAATGTAAGAGGTCCACTTTATATCTTGTATTGATTTGGTTTGATTCAACTAGAACAAGTGCAAGAATGGTTAAACACATGATTACTTTATCAACGAAACATTGATATTGTGTTGAAAACTAGTAAATCCCAAAAGTGAATGTTGATGTGAAAAGATCTTAGAATGTATGGACAAGATAAAATATGTATTTGTAACTGTAAAAATTAAAATGATAATTACCTATTTAACATGTGGAAGAGCAGTATTCAAGTTAATTAAAGCGACAATTTTCTTTTCCATTGTATGCCTACATTTCATGCACATATATGTAGCAAATTTTACTAACAATAATTAACATTAATTCACAACTATGCTATTCCTTTACAAATTTTACTAACAATAATTAACATTAATTCACAAATGAAATGTACATTTTATATGTGGTAAAAAAAGATAAATATACCTCATCTGAAAAACAAAATATATTTTTTATACTAATTGATAAATGTTGAAGATAACTTAAAGTATAATTCTCTAAATATATTCAAATCAAAACAAATTCTTTTAATATATTATTTAGATTATATTATTAAAATATAATTGTTATCATTTGAAATTTCTAATTTCTCCCTCTCAAACTACAACTGGAGAGTTAAGATAATTCTTAAAGAAAATTTTATATATATAACACTCCCTATTTATAATTAAAGTTTTGGTTTTGAGTTGAGTTAATATTGAAAAAAATGCTTCAGACCACATTTTGATTTAACTTCTTTCTGTGAATTGTCACTAAAAAAAAAAAACTATAGATTAGTGTTTGTGTAAGGAAGAAGAAATTTTTTTTATTTCCCATCTAAAAAAAAAGAAATTTTTTTGATTGAAGGAAGATATTTTTTGCAAATAAAAAATAGCTACAAATGTTAGATAAAAAAAAATTATAACGAATGGCTTTGATAATTATTTTTGTTTTTTGGTTGCTTTTTTTATTTTATTTTTGAGTACGTGGTTTTTCTTTTGTGCATGAAAAGAAATAAAGGGAGATATGAGAGGGGAGAGGGGGAATGAGAGTGAGGAGGATAAGAATAAGAAAAATAAAATGAATGCAAGACTTTATGTAAATTTTAATAGTTATGTGGTTTAATTTAAGAAAAAAATATAAAACTGGATATTTAAGTTAAAGATAAGCTAATCTTTACTATCCATTTATTGTACTATTAGTGGTCATGATTGAGTCACATAAAATAGGGTTGTCTAACCTTATTTAGTACTTGGGGTCAGTTAAACTCCCCCTTGAATAATATGTCTTGTGCACTCAATATAACATAAAGTGGGGACAAATTGGGTAACATTTGTCATGTCACGCATAATTTTTTTGTTTTTCGTCTTATCAAATAAAAGGACACATTTAAATCTTTGACTAACAAGTTTATCCAGATGTAATATCTTACATTTTTTCTTCTGGTTGTAGATATTAAGAATGTATATATATTATTCCCTTAATAGTTTTCACCACCAATATTTATGGGGGAAAATTTATTAATAAGTCTTTCGACTAACAACTAATTTATTTCAAGTCAGATAAGACTATAAAGATATAAAAAATCTTTTTATTAAATTTTAATGTAATTGTATCTTCAAAGTTTAAATCTAAAACTTTTAATTAAATTAAAATAACTCGTATCAATCAAAATACGCATTTGGTGATTATTTCTATTCATGTATGTATATATACATACATTGGATTTCCGACCTCATTAAAAAATAGCATTAGAATCAAAAGTAATCGTATAAGACAAAATTAAAAAAGATTAAAAGAATTCCTCTTCCCAATCCCCACTTGGATATTTCTACGTACAGCGTCACAAATATGATAAGATTCCTACTAAATAACAATTGATTATATTTCTATAATCTAGACTTGAACGTTGAACTAGAGGAAATTAATTGGCCAGAAAATAAATACACTTGCAACACTTTTCTTTTTTTGCCAGCCTGGGAAGCATTTAAAACGAAGTCAAGGTCTTAAAAATATTAAATATGAACTTTCATGTGAACTGCATAAACTCACCCTGGAAAAAAGAAACATAACACAAGTTGTAATACTCTATTCTCATACAGATATAGGATAGGCACTTTTGTCACATTGAAGACTTTTCCCTCTATTTATTGTCTATACATTAAGCAAGTTGTCAATGCATTATTAACTAAATAAAAGCAGAATGCATAGAGAAAAATGGAGACGGACTCATACATAATACGAATAAAAGTCAGAATATCAAACTCTCCTTTTGCACAATATGCTTACTATTAAAGTCATTTTATTGGAAAGTGAACAAGCATGTACAGTTTACTAATTCAATTATTAGAAGAATGAGGAACCACTTGATCAAGAATGATTTGATTTGAGATACTTTTCACATTGTAATTGATTGACTAACTGATTTGTACAATTTTTAATGGAAAATGCAATATACATCCATGTGTGCACTTTTAATATTGTAGTTACTTGGAAGGAATATAACTGTAGATAAAAAATAAAATAAAATAAATACTGTAAAAAGTTAATATACACAAACAGATATACATATAATACTTCTCAATATTTGCTAAAGTATAACCTTTGTTGGTTAATAAATAAACAGAAATTGATAACAGCATAAAGTAACTAAAGTAAACAGAGATATAAGAAATTTATATGGTTTCCCCCAAACTCAAGCCTAAATCCACAAGCAGCCGTAGAATATATTATATGAAGAATATAGAATAAAAGATTACGATCAAGGAATTAATAAATAGAATTCTTGTTTAGAAGTTTCCCAAACGTATGGCTCTCTCACAAGGTAAAAGGAAAAGCATAAGAGTAAAAATCAAAGAGACCACCAACTCAAGGATATTGCATACAAGATGATGAGAGCTACTAAATTAGGAAAAGAAGATCCAAAAAATTAAAAAACTTTCTCTTCAATAGTTATATTTTAAAAGTCTATAAAAAGGAGAGAAGACCTTACACCTTTTAACAAGAAGAAAGTTATATTACTCATACTCTTAAAAGCTCTTCAAAGTTTTCTTCTCTCTTCTTCATCTTCATATGCCAACATTTTTACTTGAGATAATTTTTCTAGTGTATTGGAATTATTGAGAAATCTGTTGATATAGCAACACCAATTTCAACTTAATCGCTACTATTGTAGATCATTTCTTTGTAAAGGCTTCTAGCCTACATACTTGAAGTTGTAACTGTTGTTGAGGGTAAATTTAGTCTATAAGAAACTTAGTAATTATTATAAAGGTTTTTAGTGAATCTTAGAAAACCAAGCTCAATCAGAGTCATTGAGAAATTGTATGAGATTGCTGGAGCTTTGCAAACCAATTGGAGATAGTAAAGAAACTTTCTCAAAAGTATTTGAGAGGAATAGATGTAAATCATCATTATTTAACCAAACCACTATAAATCATTACTAACATCTCTTTTCTTTTACTCTTTTACTGCATTTACTTATTTTCAACTCACTATTTGTGTTTAAGTATTATTCTATTAAATTATATTTTATAACTTTAAGGTTTTTACTAAAACGTGAAATTAAGCTTGATGCACTTTGCATGATTTTATATCTTATATATAAACTTTTATTTTGCAAAAAAATTTAAATGTCCTATTTATCCTACTTTAAGATATATATATACATATATATATGTGCACTTTCTTACCCCAGCATCAATGGCATATGTATGTATCATTCAATGCTCAAACTACTTGTCCAACCTTCTTACCATTTAGCCCAATTCTAACTTGACCAACAGAGTATTCATACCCGACCTCGCAATGCCTTTGCTTTGCTTTGGCAGGATCTCTACCTGACCTAATCATCACCTCCCGGCCCTACCTCTTTCAACCCAACTAAACTGAGTCCCGTGGATACCTCGATATTCTGTACTCAACACATAATTAATTTTCCTAAGATCTAATTTAAGGGCATACAAGTAAAAATTAATTGAAACCCTTTATATGTAAAATAAAATATGTATAGAAAAAACCAATTGAGAAAGAAAGTCTAATATTATTTATTTAAAAAAAGAAAATATCCATAAATATAAGAGCACCCAATAATGTGTTGTTATAAATTTCTACCAAAATACTCAATAAATAACGGGTTTTAGTCTTATTAGAGAGAGGGGGGGGGGAGAAAAGAAAAAACGACCGACAATACAGTCTTATATATTAACTATCTGGTACCAGTGGTCACCCATGGAATCATATATATCCCTTTCTATTTCTTTCCTGCGAAAGATTGAATAATCTTAGTTGGCTACAGCATTTTGTAATGAATTCATGAATGAATAAGCTTTCATTTTGAAGTTAAAGAGATTATGCTTGTGGTGACTACCTCTTTCTCGAAGTAAACCTTGGAACCCATTACTGGGAGGTTTTTTCTGCTTATCATCTTCCTTTTTATTATGGTAAACATTCGGATAATATTTACATAGTAAATGAAGAGCTGTCAGTTAAGCCTTCCAATCAGCATCTGCAGAGTCATATATAGAAAAGGTTAATGCTATTTTTCTTAGAAAAGCAAAAAAAAAAAAAAAAAAAACAAAACAAAACAAAAGTGTAACTTGAATTGATGTTATGCATTCTGATCATTAGGATCGAAACCAATCTAAACTATTCATAAAATTTAAATAATTATCCGATATTTAACACACTCATTAATCCAGTTTGAATTAAATATGACCATAAGAGCGCATTCTCAGAGATCAAACCAGATGTAAGTTAGACATAACCATAAGTTGAGCACTTATTAGATTTGAGTATTGGCATTGCATTGCGGTTACATATTCACATTTATTTGGTACCTCTAATTGATGAGAATTGGTGATTCTCTTTATATTATGTAATCAATAATAATTCATAAAATGTGACAAACAATCCAATAAAAACATTTGTAGAAAAAATGTGAACTCAAAAGTGTATATGGAAAAAGCTTTATTAGAAGAGGCTGTATTTAGAATTTGGCTTCTCTGCTGACCTTTCTTTATTGATTCTCTGCTAATGAGTAGGTAAATAGCTCAAATTAGCATGTGAATAGATCAAATCCTAACATGTAGCCTTCATAAGTAACACTATTTTGTTTTGAGTGCTTATCAAGAGATCAGCTCAACAAAGAAGCTCAACTTGTAATATATCCCTCTGAACAAAAAGGATAGGTTTAAAGTATTAATACATACTCAAAACAATAGAGAAAGTATGAATACACATGCAATAAAAAGCTACTTATAGCTTGAACTGAAATTTCAATTAAGAAAAAGAGTGACAATAGGTGTGATATCTTGGCGGCGTATTCAAAAATGTTTTGCGAATATAGCATGAAACACGTCTCCTAAATTAAATCTTAAGCTTTGTTAAATGAAATCTTTAGAGGGAAGTCATAGATAAAATCACCATCACCCAATAAGATTTAAATTTAAACTATAACTAGGGGAACATAGCTATTGGGAAAAATCAGAATCCTCTTTAACGGACAGTTTGGTTTAAAACAGGGGAGTGATTTGAGTGGAGGATAGAGATTTTAATAGAAGGGAGGGAACGGATTTCCATAGCCTCATATTGTTTAGTTTGTAAGGTGAAGAGGAGAGGCAATTTTTATTATTATTATTACACTCCATAGCCTTATAAGTTAATAAAGGAGATAAAATATGAAGAATAATTTAGTTATCTCATAGGTTATGTTACCATACCAAAACCCTCCATTTTTTAAGAGGAAAAATAAGAGAAAAGAGATGAGGAGAGAGATTTTTACCTCAACTCTTTCTCTCCCTTTTCTTCCTAGTTTTTGAACTAAATGAGGAAACCTTGCAAGAATATCTGTCCTCCTCTCTTCTCGAGAGTACTCCTCAAACCTAGAAGGGATTTTCATGAAGGGTAAGACAAAGAAAAAATAAATTTCCCCCGTTTAGTTTAGTTAGATAGGAGGGAAGGGGAGATGATGTAGGATATAGGATAATTGATAATTAGGGATTGCGTTGATTTATTAATTATGATTTGGGGAATTACTTTATAATAGTAATTTGGGATTTTTTTTTTTAATTTAGAGATTTTTATTGTTAGGTCGGATAGATTATCCATATCACAGTTTAGTACACTTCTTTTTTTTTTTTTTTCGGTTTTAGATGCCTATAAATAAGCATTTCTTCTGTTTACTTAGAACCTTTTGCTGATTATAGAGCATAACTTCAATCACCTATATCTGGCTGTGCTTCTTTTGCGTTGCACCGATTCAATCTCTCCACTTCTGTGCTTGTTTCCTCTCTGTCTAATTATGCATTGGCTAAGTCATCCCTTCGTCCCCGCTGACTGCACTTTCAATACTTGCATACACGTTCTACATCAGGGCCTGTTTTAAGTATTCAACTCAAAGTCTCATCTCTTTCTTCTGTTACGGATTCACAGCCAAAAAATTATATTCATTTAGTTTATTAGTTAAGGTACTTTTGTCTTAACTTATTTTTTCTTCCTTCTTAATTAGCTCACCAAAAAATGCAAAAAAAAAATGACATTAGCCATTTTTCCTTACTTTACCTTTATTTCTTTAGCACATATCACCAGTGATTTCCATATTTTGATTTTGATTGTTATTTAAGCATTTGTAGTAGTTGGTTTATGGATGTACTACTTTGTATTTAGCCTAGTCAGCATTTTCATGACTAATCCCAATTCGCATGATATCAATATTGTTAATCAAATTCCCCGTAGGGCGAGATGAAACTAATCTAAATCAATTTGCCATTGGATAATGATCAATCTCCAAATCACTTACTTAAACAGGTTTTGATTGTCGTTTTATCAAAATTTTATCCTACTTTAACCGTTGTTTTACAATATAATTGTTCTATTACATGGTCTGTTTTTTATTTCTCTCCTTAATGAGATAATTAATATATGACTTTTAAATACTTAAAAAAAATAGTGAAAACATTTATTTTTAAGGATAATTTAGTAAAATTATACTCCTCGTTAAGCTATTTATTATCTTTTTTAATTCATGTCTCAATACTTTAAATGACAATCAAATTTGGACAGATGGAGTATTTTTATTTGATAATATATAATTTACTCTTATTGTGAATATATAGACAAATTAGAGTGTTCCTTCAATAATTTAACGCTTTAATCTTAAAGACTCACATGCAACCTGCAATATATAAGTATACTTAACAATTGGTAATGTAATACATAATCACACTTAATTTAATTAGTATTCACACTTATATTATATGGCTTCATTAGTAATATGTCATAATGGTTCACGTGGCAAACTTTATTAACAATGAAATTCAAGTATCTACTGAACAAAGACATCTCCTTGTAAAAACTTAATATGCTGGACCTAATCATCAATCCCATGAACTATGAAGTTCACTTGACTAAAACCAATATGATGAAATAAATCATGGGCAATAAATAGGCACCGATAAAATACTCAAGGAGATAACCTGTCATTAAACTTGCTGGAGTACTAGATAAGATATAGAGTAAAACATTTTTTTAGTTCTTTGTTACTTATCACAATTATTAAATATACTTTTAATATTTTAAATTTATCAAAATAATTTTTAATATTTAAAATCCTTACTAAATACATTCTTTCATTATCAACTATTAGTAGAAATTATCATTAATTTGTACTGTTTATTATTTATATAACTAGCCATTTATATATATTTTGATGAGCCACATTAAAAAAAAACGAAAAAAGTAACTTTATAAATAAATAAAAAAAATCACTGTTTTCAAATTTTTAAGTAATTCAACAAAATATAAGAGGCCGACTCAACAAATAACAACCACATAAACAATAAACAGGACACCTCAGCAATTTCTGTTAGGGCATTGCTCAGGTACCCATGCAATTGGAGGGGTTAGTGTACCCTCTCTTTTGTGGCCCAATAGATTAATGCCTACTGTTTAAATGATGCGATTAATAAGTCTTTACATTTTAGTCCTTGCAAATAATTTTTTTTTTTTTTATATTTGCACTTTAACCCACTCTCCACCTTCTCTTCCTTTTTGTATTACAGACCAGACAGAAACTGAGGTTTATACACCACAGATCTTGAACCTTGTTTTTAACAGGTTGATACACCATACATCGACATCTCTATCATCATCAACAAGGAAATCTAAGACCTTCAAGTAATCAGTAATGTAGGTCACACGAGGAGAATGTGCTTGCTCAAATGCAACAATATTTTGTTGGAAAATATTCTAACGTGTGGTATATACATATAACATATTAGGTATGTATCATTATTTTAGTAAAGGCCAATTAAAGTAATTTAATAAAGAATAAAAAATAATGAGTTTAATTTAATTTTGTTATGGGATTAATGTGCTGAAGTCCAAAATTATAGTAACTCATATTTTGGTGATGGTCGAATATTTGGAATACTAAACAAAAAGAGTTATGGTCCTTGTGTTAGTTGGGGTTTCAGAATTATGTTATGACTGCTTTCTCAGAGTCTTCCTCTAACAGTTCTCCTTAATGATAACTTAGAAGATCAATCAACTTGTGAGATCCTTTACAACAATGGACTACGATCTTTCACACCGATAGACTCAAGTACGCTTCCACTCTTATAGTTTATATTCTACTAAAGTAATCATATGGGTAAATCTAATAAATTTTCATTTAATATTATTTCAAATTCCGAACAAAAGATATTAGAGCCAGCCATATTCGGTTCTTTTGTTCATCCATGGCCAATTTTGTTTGGCTATTAATTTAACTTTCTTTTTGATGAACTTGACCCATCAAGGCAAAGCATGAAATTTTGAAACATGTTGTTAGTTTTTTGTATGCGCACATGAAAATTGATTTAGCTAGTTTAAGGTCAGTTATAATTGCCCGAAGGAAAAATAGACTTTTGTGGAGCTCATAGCCTATCTTGTGTAAGAGGAAGAAAGTTTACACGTAATAACACTTATATTACTAATGTGGCTAGTACATCTAAGGCTAAAGGCAAAAGAAATTAAGGTTCTAAGGCTGCAAAGAGTCCAACAAAGAAGGAAGCTATCTAGGAAAAAGATGGGTGTTTCTTCTACAAATTGCAAGAACTCCAAAAAAAAAGGATTGCACCAATTATTATGCATAGCGTGCCAAAAAATGTATAATCCTTGCTTTGGTTTGTATAAATTAGGTGAAATATATTCTATTCTAGTTAGACTTGGAACAATTGGAAAAAACTCAAACTCATTAGTCAACAATGAAGAGTTAAAGTTAACATTTAACTAGGGACAAACTTGGAATTACAAATTTTTTTAATGAAGGGCACTTGGATCAGTTTGTACACTTAGATGGTATAGTTGTAATTATAGAAACTAGAGTTTTCACCCTTTTTAATGCCATTTTAGCCTCCATAGCAGTCCAGCCACCGGTCCCCCTTTTCCTTCCATTATTCACTTTCTTTTTCACTTTTTCTTAGGTTTTAGACTTCCTCCTTCTCCCCCACGCTACCTACCATGATAATAGAGGTTAGAAGCTTTTTAACCCGCCTAGAATAATTTGAAGACCCTCAGTTGGGTTCTTGAAACTAATTTCTAGTATTTATTTTGGTTTTATGAAAGTTATACATTTCTATTTCATGTTTCTCTTGCTTGGATTATGTATGAAGATTTTTATACAAAGTTCATATTTGGGCTTGTGATTTTTTTATGTTTCATCGCCCTAAGATTAATCGCCATGAGATAGAACTTAATTTGATTGACTAATAATTTGGTTTCTAAGCTAATGGGTGCTTAATCTTGATGCACGATTGTGGTTAAGTTTAGTTTTATTAGCCATATTCTGTTAGATTGTGTAATAGAAATAGCCAAGCTAAGTTAAGTGTAGGAATTTTGGCCTAATGAGGTCGACTAGATTAACCATTAGTTACATTAATTGAGAGATTTTAGGCTAATTTAATTAATTAGCATAATTGAATTAGAATCTATCTATAGGTTGCACATAAAATCATTGGAAGGTTAGATTGTCACCGAGGTTGATTGCATTATTATCCATTTACTATTTTGTTATGTTTTATTTCTTTTTGTATTTTGTATATATTTTACTAAAATTATATTTTTTATTTTATCCAATCAAAAATTCTATTTTAATCTAAAAATAATTAAGACGTATTTATTGATTCTTCAAAAATTTGAACTGAGTGAAGCTTTATTATGAGAGTAGAATCTAATTTAAGAGCAACTTAAAGTAGTAGCACTCTAGGTAGCTCCTCAAATATGTATGTGCCTTCCATGCCTCGCATGCTCTTTTACACAAAAGTCATTTTAAATTGGTGCACAAACTAAGCACAGATTTACTCATATTTTCTTAAAATGAATATAAAAAAAAAAAAAAAGGGGACGGGAGTATAAGCTTATATGACTACAAAATCAAACAATAAACTAGTGCATTACAAACTCAGTCCAATATCTTATTCAAAACAGAAAGCAATAACATTCTTAAACAGAATATATCAACGTAAAATTCTGCAGTTGGAATAACTATATTTCCACCTACAAATTCTCAGTCAATGGCAACTATATCTTATTAGCCACAGAAAGAAATATAATGATAACAATTATAGGTTTGCTGCTCCGGTACCAATGATCATCCAGAGAATCAAAATATCTAGGAACTCCCTCCATTCGAGTTTCCTGAAAAATAAATTGAAAATGGTGTTAGTTTTATTACATATATATTTAGAAGAATAATGTCATACTATGTACTTAAATTTTAATTTAATTAAGAAAGCAATAGTTGAATATATTATAGGATATGAAAATTTTTTAATCTAATTAAGAGTGATAAAAAAGGATTTAATCTCTTAGTCTTTTTAAGTAAAAAAGCTTTGATATTATATGAATAATTGATTCAAATTAAAAGTTTAAACAAATATTAGACGAAGAGTTAAGAAATTTTTTATACTATATCTAAGATTAAAACCAACTCTAGTGGTTGAAAATTAAGCATTGCACAAGAATATGCAATGTTTTGTTCGTTGTTGCACCATTAGAGTTGGAAGAAAGAGAGGATAGAAAGTTATTAAAATATAGAATGGTGAATAGAAAAAAAAAAATAAGCTCAACTTGTACTTTATAAAAAAAAAATGAAGAGGTTTAAAGGAGAAAAAAAAAATTTATAGAATAAATTGATGAGAAATAAAAATATAAAATAATTTATAGGATTCATTTAAAGAAATTTTTAAATTGTATAAATTATATAAAATAATATATTATTATAAATTTTTAAAAATAATATAAATAATTAAAATATATAATTTTAATGAGTATTATAATTAAAAATGTTCTAAATACCTCTATTTTGAGAAACGGAAAGTAATCCTTGGAACCAACTTGCAGGACGGCTTGATTGGACACCAGCCTTTTGGCTTCCTTTTGTACGGCCTTCAGCTGGTTCATTCATATACAGTTTTGAAAGATTTGGTGGAGCCGCATCTGAAAATAGTGAATTGATTCGATCTACGGAACCTCGTCCCATTATTCGACCATGTGAACCAAGAAGAAACATCAAAGGATGTTCATTGATATTCAACCGTTCTTTGAAGTACCAGAGACCATCAATTGGTGAATCATAGCACACTATGTACCAAGGCATCTTAGATTTTAAATTATCGAATTTGCGCCTCTCCTCATCTGTCTATTTCAACACAAATGGAATCCAAACAACTTTGCAGTATGCTTTTTCTCTATTGTATCTATAAATTTCTTCAAGTTCCTTAAAGTCTCCACTGGGTATATCTAGATTTGAAATAAGCAACAACAGTTTTTCCCTTCAGGACTTCTATCACAACCTATTTGCCCAAAAATGAAGAATATTAGCTGAGTTAAGCAACATATTAAAAAGTCACAAAGGTATGACAAAACTGAAAATATCTTTGCGGGATGACTATTTCTTCCCCACTTTTATGATAATTCCAGCTTTGATTAGCTTTATTTATTGAAAAAAAAAAATGGATGAATAAATAATCAATCGAAATAATGTGCTGAGACTAACCTTAGACATGGTTGAACCATCAATTAGTAATTGATGACCATCTTTAGAGTGTGTGAGCCTCTTCATAAGCTCCAAGATGTCAATAGGAGAATCAAACGACTCATATCTATTTTCAAAAATATCGTCAAATAATGCAATTGACTGAACACAAGCCTCCATTTCCTCTACATGGATTAATTAATAATAAGAACTTTAAGGATAAAATTTGCACTATATTATACATTACGGACATATAAATACTTGATTGAGTTTGAATGATCAATCATTATAGTTCAAAAATTTCAAAAATTGAAGATCGTGATAATATTACTTAGTATATAAACATAAAAAGAGTTGACGGAAAATTAGACAAACTTCCTTTATTGTTAGCTTACTTTTCAAACTTACCTCCCATATATTTTTTAAACCTAAATGCACCTCCTTATATTGTGTTTTGAAAATGGGCTACTCTTAAATACAATTCATGCACGTAGTTGAAATAGGATGAAATTTAACCTAATTAATATATTAGTCAATGGTTAATATAATTAAAATATCTTCGTTACCCCTAATGAGTCATAAATTTGACATCTTCTATAGATACTTTATTTTGACCTACATTCCCCATTTTCAAAGCCTAATCAAACCATCCTTATAGTTTGAAAAGACACAACACTGAGATATAACATATAACAATTATACTAAGACATCGATCATAAATTATTTTGAGTGGAATCTTTAAAACCTACAATATAGTTTAAGTTTCTGTTTCTTTGTTCTATATTATAAGTTCTACTTTTTGCAATACACTGAAATAGAATGAAAAACTCACTTGCTAAATTAAACACAAAACTTTCATTTGAATCACTAAATAGTAAAAATATAGATATCAAATATCTTCCACTCCCTATGTTCCATTTTTTTTTTTTTACTATTTTAAAGATTTTTTTCTCAAAATTCTTACATTTTTAAATTTTAAGATTTTATTAAAACTATTTTTCATATTTATCATTATTTAATTAAATATGATACACTTCTTCTCTCTTAATTACACTCAAAATAAGAGAATTAAATAGGTATTATTATAAATAATGTATTACAGTAATTAACGATTTCGTAATTTATGCATAACAACCTTAAATTACAAAAGATATGACACAAATAGAGTATTTGCTTACATTGTTTTAAAGGTACGATAAAAGTGATATTTGCAACAAACATAAATAAAAACATGTGAACTTTGGATTGAAAGACTAAACATTATAAATATTAATAACCTTAAAAATAAAATAAGATATATTAATGCAGTAATTTATTCAAAAGTTTATATACTCACCTATTTTTCGTTTGCAGATTGTGCAGTGGTGCTTCAGCACGTTTAGGATTTGAATAAGAATGGAAATTAGTGGAGACGTACCTAATGTGACATCCCTATAAAATAAACAAGTATAATTGAACCTAAAAAATAAATCATTATAAAGTAAAGAAGAAACTACTGATATTTGAATATCTTAGTGAAAATTTACAAGGAGATGCAAATATATTAATTTGTATAGAAATCACATCGGTAATGATTGTAAAGTTTATAAAATGCATAATTGTGATTAGAAAGAAGGGAATTCTAAACTTAAAGGAATAAGAACTCACTCATTGTCTATGATCAAAGTAATTTGAATATAGACAGCTACTGTACTTAGAATTGCCCAATAAACACCCATTGAGACAACATCTTCTCTGCTGTACTCTGTGTCCTGCAGTAATGTTAACTCACCGATGTATTGGGTCAGTTCCAATGTGATCTTGATCAGACAATTGAGCTGATCAAGTGGTTGTTGAAACCTTTCAATGGGGGTCCCCACAAGGGAAACAGGATTTTCTTTCAAGGCTGTCATTGATGAGCCTAATTCAATGGATGATCCCTTCGGACCATGAAGCAAGAACTCCAATAACTCTACAAACTTTAAAACTAAATTCGCCATATTAATTACTGCCTTTTCATTCCATGAGTAGCGTGAAAAGTATTGAAGTATATGGATTGAGGCTTGGTCAACATCAATCTCATCAAACATTTCGTCATCTTTACCAGCGGAATTTTCAATGTACAAGTATGAACAATAGGTATTAATTACTGAAAATAATAATGATTTTATACTTGTTGGAGGTGTAGAGAATCTAAACTATACAAATAGCTTAAATGGGTCTAAATTATGAAGAAATTAACATTGCAGATCTAGACGTATGATAAAAGATGATAATTTAAATAGATCTAATTTGAGTGTGGATTGTTTCATGGAAGCAGAAATTGAACTGAGTGAATAAAATAAAGTAACATATTAGGTGAAATTTAAAGAAGGATTTAGAATAAATATTTATTTTAGTCTCTCATACTTAAAATTTTAATTAATTTAGTTTTTCATATTTCAAGTTTAATAATTTAGTTCTTTATACTTCAAAATTCATATAAACTCTGCTCCTTAAATTAATAAAAAATTTAAAGTATAAATAAATAAGTTAATAAATTTAAAAAATTAAATTAATTAAGATTTTAATTGTAAATGACTAAATTAAACTTAAAATGTAAAATATAAAATACAACTATAAAATTGATTAAGCATGGGAGACTAAAATAAATATTTTCTCAAAGATTTAACATCAATAATGCTCCAACATGGAAGTTGGCTTTTAGCTTTATATATATTTTTTTTAATATGAAGTTGGCTTTTTACATTTAAAGTATAGAGAATGCAAGAGGTCCACTTTGCATCTTGTAGTGAGATTTGGTTTGATTCAACTAGAACAAGTAAGTGCAAGAGTGGTTAAACACATTATTACTTTATCAACGAACCATTGACATTGTGTTGAAAACTAGTAAATCCCAAAAATGAATGTTGATGTGAAAAGATCTTAGAATGTATGGATAAGATAAAAAATGTATTTGTAACTATAAAAATTAAAGTGCTAATTATCTATTTAACATAAGGAAGAACGACATTTGAGTTAACTAAAGCGACAAAAAAAAAAAAATTCCATTGCATACCTACAATTTATGCACATATATGTAGCAAGTGGAATTAATTTAACCTGCAATTTCAACCTAACATTTATGCGTCTCATATTCCTTAAAAAAATTTATTTTTGTGTGGAGAAAACATTACTAAGAAAACCATGTTTGCATGTGGACATTTACTATCAAAAATAAGAACAGAAGGCTTGTGTGGAGTACCCATTTGGTGATAATGTTAAAATAGTGAAATGGCTCTCCCAACTCCCTCAGCTCAGATAACGCTGAATTAAACTGCCAAAGATTAGAGCTTTCTAATTCAACCCCCTTCTCAGTTTCTTTCTTGCCCTGCATATAAGCATCTACTAAAGTTAGAATCTGGTTAAGATTACAAATGAAAGTAATGATAGAACCATATATTCAACGAATATATAAAATCCTATTATTAATAAGAACAAGTTTTCAGTTATGGAACTTGGATATGAGATACCTGTTTAAACAAGAGAAAGTCTATCCAAACACGATGAGAGATTTGAGTCACAAAGGAAAAAGAAGTAATTTGACGTAAGTGAAATAGTTAAATTACAGTTAATTAAGATGCATGAATTAGACCACAATGATAGTGTGCTTCGTAAAGGTTACTTAATAACCTGTAAAGGATGAGAATTTAACTCTTTCTTTTTTTAACATAAGAGATGAGGCTAGGTTTGAATCCGAAAATCGACGCTTTGGGGGAATTGTGTCACTATATAAAACTCACTTTTTAGAATTTAACTATTTTTAATCACACGATATTACTTTTTTGTTTTTCTAAGAGCTTCGGAGCTCAAAAAGTAATTCCATGGGGTGAGAGGTAGTTGACTAAAACATTATCCTCAAATGTTAGAATACGTTATAAAGTGGGTGGTGGCTTGTAAAATGCTTACCAGTATTATTGAATCAACAAAATGGAAGGCAGTCTTGAGGATATTAGAAATGAAGACTAAACGTGGTTGGCAGAACTGCGCTGAGTGACTTGTACTTGAATGGGTTTGCTGCACTTTGGTTTTGAGATCGTCGTGGGTCAATATGGGAAGTTTCAGATGAAGCAATCGAACCTGTTCACCGGAACTTGAATTTGCTTCAGTCTCAGCCATTCGGAGGCTCAAGCAGTGCAAGATTTTGATTGAAAGCTATAAATGCTGATAGTGAGTGGGATTTTATGAGTTTGTGATGAATTGTGGGTACTCTATTATAACCTACCTTTTTTATATGCACTCGGGAACAATTTGATAGAAAAGACAAACACAATAATCTTAACTTTGCTTGTTTGGCGAAACGTAAGCTAAAGTCAAGGTCCTTACAAAATTAATAACTTCATTAATTATATCAAGTGATGAAATTTAAAAGAAAGAATTTGATAGGAATCATTGAAATTTAAAAAGCACGTATCCATTCCATAAAAAGAAGGGGGGGGGGGGGAATTTCCATTCTACCTACGTGATATAGTGTTAATTTAATATTTGAATAATATATATAAAAATGTCTTCTGCACTCCATATAACATAAAGTGGGGACAAATTGCCAATAAAGAAATAGGGTCAAATTGGGTAAAATTTGCTATGTCACGCATAATTTCTTTTTTTTCGTCTTCTCAAATTGGGTAATATATGCCTTGGATTTCCCAAGATCTCATTAAAAAATAAAATTAGAATCAAAAGTAATCGTATAAGACAAAATTAAAAAAATTAAAAGAATTCCTCTTCCCAATCCCCCCTTGGATATTTCTACGTACAGCCTCACAAATATGATGAGATTCCTACTAACATAACAGTTGAAGATATTTCTATAATCTAGACTTGAATGGTGAACTAGAGGAAATTAATTGGCCAGAAAATAAATACACTTGCAACACATTTTATTTTTGGGGAGCCAGGGAAGCATTTAAAATGAAGTCAAGGTCTTAAAAATATTAAATATGAACTTTCATGTGAACTGCATAAACCCACCCTGGATAAAAGAAACAACACAAGTTGTAATACTCTATTCTAATACAGATCTAGGATAGGCACTTTTGTCACATTGAAGACTTTTATTTATTGTCTATACATTAAGCAAGTTGTCAATGCATTATTAACTAAATAAAAGCACAATGCATTGAGAAAAATGGAGACAGACTAATACATAATACATAGTACGAATCAAAGTCAGAATATCAAACTCTCCTTTTGCACAATATGGTTAATAGTAAATTCATTTTATTCAGTTAAAAAAAAAGTCATTTTATTGGAAAGTGAATAAGCCTGTACAGTTTACTAATTCAATGATTAGAAGAATGAAGAACCACTCGATCAAGAATGATTTGATTTGAGATACTTTTCACATTGTAATTGATTGACTAACTGATTTGTACAATTTTTAATGGAAAATGCAAGTTTTGCATACATCTATGTGTGCAGTGTTTATATTGTAGTTAGTTGGAAGGAATATAATTATAAACAAAAAAAATAAAAAAGACATAAAATGAAAAAAAAAAATAGCGTAAAAAGTGAATATACACAAATAAGTTACATATATCACTCCTCAATATTTGCTAAAGTACAACCTTTGTTGGTTAAGAAATAAACAGAAACTGATAACAGCATAAAGTAACTACAGTAAAAAGAGATATAGGAGATTTATATGGTTTCCCCCAAACTCAAGCCTGCATCCACAAGCAGCTGCAGATATATTATACGAAGAATATACGATAAAAGATTACAATGAAGGAATTAATTGATAGAATTCTTGTTTCAGAAGTTTCCCAAACATATGGCTCTCTCGCAAGGTAAAAGGAAAAGCATAAGAGTAAAAACCAAAGACACCATGAACTCAAGGATATTGCATACAAGATGATAAGAGCTACTCAAGTAAGAAAAGAAGATCATAAAAATTCAAATTTTTTTTTCCTATAGCAGTCATATGTCAAAAATTTATAAAAAGGGGAGAACACTTCACACTTTTTAATAAGAAAGTTATATTGCTCATACTCTTAAAAACTCTTCAAAGTTTTCTTTTCTCTTCTTCATCTTTATACACCAACAATTTTACTTGAGATAATTTTTCTGGTGTATTGAGTTTATTAAGAAATCTATTGATATAGTAACACCAATTTGTACTTGATCACTGCTCCTTTAGATTATTTATTCTTAAAGGCTTTTAGCCTACGTACTCGTAGTTGTAACTTTTGTTGAGAATAGATTTAATTTGTAAGAGACCTAGCAATTATGTAAAAGTTTTTGGTAAATCTTAAAAATCAAACTTAGTTAAAGTTACTGAGGAACTATAAGAGGTTGCTGGAGCCCTACAAAATAATTGAAGATAATAAAACAACTCACTCAAACGTATTTGAGAAGAGTGGACATACAAGTAAAAATTAATTTTATATGTAAAATACAATATGTATGGAAAAAAAAAAAAAAAAACAATTGATAAACAAAGTCTAATATTTTTTATTTAAAAGAAGAAAATATCCATAAATATAAAAGCACCCTATAATGTGTTGTTATAAATTTCTACCCAAATACTCAATAAATAACGGACTTTAGTCTTATTAGAGAGAAGAGAGAGAGAGAGGGGGGGGGGGGGGGGGAGAAGAAAAAGCGACCGACGATACAGTCTTAAATATTAATTATCCGGTACCAGTGGTCACCCATGGAATCATATATATCCCTCGCTATTTCTTTCCTGCAAAAGATTGTATATTGTCTTAGTTGGCTACAGCATTTTGTAATGAATTCATGAATGAACAAGCTTTCATTTTGAAGTTAAAGAGATTATGGTTGTGGTGACTACCTCCTTTCTCCGAAGTAAACCTTGGAACCCATTACTGGGAGGTTTTTTCTGCTTGTCATCTTCCTTTTTATTATGGTAAACATCCAGATAATATTTACATAGTAAATAAAGAGCTGTTGGTTAATCCTTCCAATCAGCATCTGCAGAGTCATATACAGAAAAGGATAATGCTACTTTTATTAAAAAAAGCCAAAAAAAAGAAAAAGAAAAAGAAAGTGTAACTTGAATTGATGTTATGCATTCTAATCATTAGGATCCAAATCAATCTAAACTATTCATGAAGTTTAAATAATTCTCTGATATTTAACACTACAGTAAGCACTCATTTCATAAAGCACATTCTCAGGGATCAAACCCAGTTTAAGTTGGACATAACCATAAGTTGGGCACTCATCGGATTTGAATACCCGCACTGTATTGCGGTTGCATATTCTCATTTATTTGGTATCTCTAATTGATCAGAAATGGAGACTCTCTTCATATTATGTAATCAATAATAATTAATAAAATGTGACAATTAAATAATCCAATAAAAACATTTGTAGAAAAAATGTGAACTCGAAAGTGTGCATAAAAAAGGCTCTGTTAGGAGAAGCTGTACTTATGATTTGGCTTTTCTGCTAACCTTTTTTTTTTTTTACTGATTCTCTACTTATCAACAAGTAAATAGCTCAAATTAGCATGTGAATAAACCAAATCCTAACATGTAGTCTTCATAAGTAATATTATTTTGTTTAGAGTGCTTAGCAAGAGATCAGCTCAGTATAGAAGCTGAACTCGTACTAAGTCCCTCTGAACAAAAAGGATAGGTTTGAAGTATTAATACATGCTCGAAACAATAGAGAAAGTACGACTACACATGCAATAAAAACCTACTAATAGCTTGAACAGAAATTTCAATTAAGTAAAAGAGTGGCAATAGGTCTGATATCTTGGCGGCTTATTCAAAACGGTTTTGCGAATGTACTACGAAACACATCTCCTAAATTAAATTTTAAGCTTTGTTAAATGAAATCTTTTGAGGGAAGTCATAGATAAAATCACCATCACCCAATAAGATTTAAATTTAAACTACAACTGGGGGAACATAGCTATTGGGAAAAATCAGAATTTTGTTTAACGGACAGTTTGGTTTAAAGTAGGGGAGTGATTTGAGTGGAGGATAGAGATCTTAATGGAAGGGAGGGAAAGGATTTCAATAGCCTTCTATCGTTTAGTTTGTAGGGTGAAGAGGAGAGGCAATTTTTATTATTATTATTATACTTCATAGCCTTATAAGTTAATAAAGGAGACAAAATAAGAAGAATAATTTAGTTATCTCATAGGTTATGTTACCATTCCAAAACCCCCCATTTTTTAAGAGGAAAAATAAGAGATAGGAGATGAAGAAATATAAGACATAAGAGATAAAGAGAGAGAGATTTTTACCTCAACCCTTTCTCTCCTGTTTCCTCCTAGTTTCTGAACTAAATGAGGAAACCTTGCAAAAATTATCTGTCCTTCTCTACTTCTGTGCTTGTTTCCTCTCTGTCTAATTATGCATTGGCTGAGTCATCCCTTCGTCCACGCTGACTGCACTTTCTACATCAGGGCCTGTTTCAAGTATTCAACCCAAAGTCTCATCTCTTTCATCTGTTACGGATTCACAGCCAAAAAATTATATTCATTTAGTTTAATGGTTAAGGTACTTTAGCCTTATAAGTTATTCTCCTTCCTTCTTAATTATCTCACCAAAAAATCCAACCAAAAAAAAAAATGACATTAGCCATTTTTCCTTACTTTACCTTTATTTCTTTAGCACATATTACCAGTGGTTTCCATATTTTCATTTTGATTGTCATTTAAGCATTTGTACTAGTTGGTTTATGGTTTTACTACTCTGTATTTAGCCTAGTCAGCATTTTCATGACTAATCCCAATTCGCATGATATCAATATTGATAATCAAATTACCTGTAGGCGAGACGAAAACTAATGTAAACCAATTTGCCATTGGAATCTGTGGTGACCCCTACGTTCTCGATAAACAAGTTAAACAACTGATCCAGACCATTGACGAAAGCTTTAATCGTGGCCATAATGATCTCAACCTTACTCATCATTCCCAAAATGCCCAAAATGATTCTTTAGAGGTTGAATATGTTCACCAAATAGTAGAACCCACAAGGAGAAATTTACACACATATACCACAAAAAAAAAGGATATTTACCAATATATATCACTTTTAAAAATATTTACTAATATATACCACTTTTTCAGATATCGCATTACAGTAATGCGATATCTGAATAATATCGCATCACCGTGATGTGATATTTGACCAAAAAGCTAACATTTTCCAAATATCGTATTACGGTAATGCAATATTCGAATATCGTATTACCGCATTGCGATATTAATTAAAAAAAGGAATTACATTATTTGTTTTTATTTTTTACAAATAAGAATATAAAAAAATTTATAAAATTTTTTCAACACATATACAACATCTCAAAAATTATCACTAATACATACCACTTCTATAAGGGTTATCATCAAATTTTTTATTTTCAATATATATCATTTTTTATTTTTTTAAATTACAGTAAAATAAAATACATTAAAAGATTAAAATTTTTATCTTTATTTCTTTTAACATATATTTTTTATTTTTTTATTTTTAAATTAAAATAAAATAAATAATAAAAATTAGTAGATTTATTTTCAACATATATTTTGATTTAAATAAAAAAAGTAGAATGTCTAGGACGTGAAGTTGATTTTTTGTTTTTATTACTTATTTTATTTTAACTTAATAAATAAAAATATATATGTTAAAAGAAATAAAGATAAAAAATTTAATCTTTTAATGTATTTTATTTTACTTTAATTTAAAAAAATTTAAAATGAAACATGTTGAAAATAAAAAAATTGATGATAACCCTTATAGAAGTGGTATGTATTAGTGATAATTTTTGAGATGTTGTATATCTGTTTAAAAGAATTTATAATTTTTTTTATATTTTTATTAGTAAAAAATAAAAATAAATAATTTAATTACTTTTTTTAATTAACATCACAATACAGTAATGCGATATTTGAATATCGCATTATGTATATTCGCAAATATCGCATTATCATAATGCGATATTTGGAGAATGTCAGTTTTTTGGTCAGATATCGTATCACAATGATGCGATATTATTTAGATATCACATTATCGTAATGCGATATTTGAAAAAGTGGTATATTTTGGTAAATAATTTTTTGTGGTATATGTGTATAAATTTCTCAACCCACAAGTTACCCTGTTGATATGGAGGGCGATGATTCTAGGGCTTCGGTAGAGTCCCTTCATCACCTTAATGTAAAGCAGTGCATGTTGTCCCCTCCAACCTTTTCCCACAAGAGTCTGATATCATACCAACTTTGCTTCAACTGCGACTTTTGCTCATCCTATTCATGAGTTGCATTCCGACATTCAATCTACACTTGCATTGAGTAGTGATGACTATTGCTCATCAAATTCATAGCTATATATGCTTGATTTGCATAGTAATTCTCACCGGCTTGGACTTATGCTAATAGATAAATGAAAACTAATCTTTAAAGCCCATGATGATTTGTATTTTATGATTGCTTTGGTTTATGAAAACTACTCTTTAAACTAATTTTTACGATTCACCTACTAGCAAGAGTCCATCTTATATTGTTTATGAATTTCTCTTGGGTCTACTTTTTGTCCCTCTACCTTGCATGATCATGGATTTCCCATTCATTTATCTTTCCATATTGTACCTTGATTATCCATGGATTTCCCTAATAAACCTTTTGACCTGTATCTTTGCACTCTCATGGATTTTGAAAGTGCAAGAAAAATATGTCCTAGAGGGGGGTGAATAGAATAAATAAAAATTTTCGCAGAATAACTGTTCGTTTTCAGAATCAAGTACAACATAATAAGCTTGGTTTTAATCAATATAAACTTGATTATAAAACTTCACAGTTTCAAATCATAGTTATATATTAAGCGGAAGTAATGTACTGGTAATAAATATAAGCTGAATATAAAGAGTGTAGAGAAGAGAAATTGCTCAGCTATTTATAGTGGTTTGGTCATAACAATACCTACATTCACTCTTCTCAAAATCCTTTGAGAGAGTTATCTCCACTATTTTCTCTAGTTTATAGGATGTCAGCACCCTTTACAGCATAACCGCCTATGCTTGGTTTTGCAGGCTCACCAAAAACTCTTACAATAGACTATGTCTCTAAAAGACTATGTCTATGCTGGTTTACATGATTCCAACAACCTTTGCTTGGTTTTCCAGGCTAACTAAAAACCTTTACAATAAAAAACAATTTTGAAGTAGAAGGAATCAAGCTTAATACGTTCTGCTTGATTCAGCTGATATACTAGTATGCTTTGTACATAGAATGATACTCAAGTTAAGAGTGTTGGTGTACAAAAGTTGAAAAGAAGATGATAAAAACTAGAAGGCCTTTTAGAGGATATGCAAATGAAGATGCCTTGTATTCTTTCTTTCTTTTTCACTTCTCTTCCTATTCTCTTTTTTTGATCTCTCTTCAATATTTGCTTTGAGGCTCCCCCTCTCCTATATAGACTTCAGAAAATTTGACTGTTGGAGCTCATTAATTTTTGCAGCATGCTTCACTTCTCAAGATGTACTAGGTTTCTTGTGCTAAGCTATTATCCAAGGCATAAAAGTGGTTGCTACTATTTTGTTCCTTGTTGCACGTTGGTTTTTGTGAGTAATAACCATCAGCTTTTCTGCTTTGGAGACCATCATGAACTATTTCCACGAAATCCCAGATCAAGCTTCTGAGCTTATACTTGAAAAACGAGTTTGCCGTTTTTTTGCATAAAAGAAGAATGCTTTGGGTTACTGCAATGGTAAAGCCCATTCTGCAATTTCTAAAAGCTCCAAAAAATAGGCTAACTCGGTATTGACCAATGGATATTCCATGTCACCCATAATGCTTCATTTTTTACTGTGCACGCGAGGACAAAACTGCACAATTCAGCTTTATGCTTCTGCTGCCATGCTCACACACAGCTATGTTGACTTTCCAAGCATGCTTTATGATGCAAAGGGTGAAAAACTTGGGGACCAAATTTATCAAGATATGTGCCAATGAAAAAGAGGGAAGACTAAGGAAAAATTGTTTCTTTTTCAATGGAAGGCAAGAAAAATAATTTGCAACATTAGAACTACTTTTTAAAAAATATTTTCATCATCAAAATCAATTAAAGAGTTTATAAAATAACCCTTGAGTTAACAGATTTCTCCTATGTCAACTTCTTGACCTCATGCATTTGCATGCCTATGGAATTTCACCTCACCAAATTTTGAACTTGGACCTTTGTCTATTTCATTTGGGACTTCTAGTTCAGCTGGGTCTGTTGACCTTGAATCTTTTGCCTGTTGCTTTTGGACCCTCCAATTTGACTGAGCTAATTGCTCAGACTGTCCTAGTTCAGAATGGTTGGAATGGTTCTAAGCTCGAGTCCTGGGTTTTCTGATTTTAAAACAGTACTGGTTCAAAGTACTCAAGCTGTCAAAAGTAGTTAAAATGGGTCCTTGTACGTAAATTATTAAGAAATTAACGAGAATGAAGTCATTCAGAATAGTATAAGTAAGTAAATAGATAAATATATAAAGTTATTGTATAAAATTCAAAAGGTAATTTAACATCTAAAATGTCCTCACACGTAAAAAGGTTTTTCAAGTTTGTAGAGACTAGACAAGAGATCCATTTTATCTTGTAATCGAGTTTTGTTTTTATTAACTCATAACAAATATAGGAAATCAGTTACGAAACATATATCAATGAGGATGAATATAATCATGTTAATTAAAATGACGAATTTTTTTTTTCTTGTGTACCTACTTTTACATACATAGAAAATGAATTTATTTTAACCCACAACTACTAACTTAATTGTTAAAATTTTATATTTATGTATGAAGAAATAATTTTTAAAGAAAGTAATTATGATTAATTTATACTGTTAAATATCAATGGTATGAAAAAAACAAAATTTAATTTCTAAGAAAAAGCATGCTTGCATAAGGATATAATGTCAAAATCACTAATGCTCTCTAATGCATCCCTCTTTTCAGTTCCTTCCTTGTCCTGTATACGTACGTATAAAAATCAAAACCTGATGAAGATTAAAAATGAAAAAAAAAAAAAAAGAAGCAATATACCCATGCTTAAATTTTTATAAATAACAACCAGTTTTTATTTTATTTAAATAACAATTTAACATTAAAAAAAAAAAAAGTCTGAGAAATAGGATGCTACGGTGGGAGAGAAGGAGGAAAAAAAAAAAAACACCTATAGTGTTTATTGAAATATAATGTGTTTTTTATGAGTTATTTTAAAAAATAAAAATAAAAGTTACATTTAAATATTAAAAAAGTCAGAACAAGTTTGCAATATTTTTTTATTCTTGTTTCGAGACAAAAATAGTGAATTTGTAAAAAATGAAAAATTATCTTTTAAATAGTCCCATAATCCTCCCTTTCCCACAACAATTGGGAAAACGAGTAGTTTTCTTATTTTCTTCTTGAATTGTTTCAAACACATTGTATTGTTCTTTTATTCTTAAAAATTGTTTTAAAAAATAATTTTAAAAAACTATTTTGAAAACGAAAGGACAGATCACAAAATCAAATGATTTCTTCCCCTTGCATTATTTGCCTCTACATAAAGTGATGCCTTTCTCTCTGTTTCTTCACACCATCTCACGTTCTTTCTCTTTCGATATTTGTTCTATTGTGTCTCTTCCTCTTGCGCTCCTTCCTGTTTCTTCCTTCTCGGCAATTTTTCTTCTCCACGCTCAGTGCTGTGTCCATGTGCTCTCTCCTTTTTCCGTTACCTCCTTCTGCTGGCGAATTCTCTCCTCCTCGTTCGCTCCTCTGTCTCTGCGCACTTTCTCCTCCGCTTTCTACTCCTCTCCTGTTATCTCTTTCCTCTACGCTCACTCCTCCATTCCCTAATACACTATCTCTTTCCTCCCTCTATGTTTTATTGCTTTATAATTATTTTATAATTTAAGAAATGTGTTTTATCTGTAATTTTCTTCTTTTAATTTGATTTCTTTTATTTTTCTTTATAATTTTTATCTTTGCGTTGTTGACAAGAGTGGGGAACTCCTGAAGAGCACTTCAAAGATGTTTTGTGTATCGTGAGACTGTCTGGTGCTAAGTAAAGGTCAGTCAAGGCCATTTTTTCCGTAATGTTTATTCTTGCGAAGTGTGCTCTTTAATTTCTTCTGTGTTGGTTTCTATTTAATCTTTTAGGATTCTTGCTTCTTCTTCTTATTCTTTTTTTTTTTTCCCCTTCTTGAAGGATTCTGCCTTTTAATAATGGGGATATGAAATTAAATTTTGTATTGTTTATTTTCTTGGAGTTTTTTATAGCCTGCCATATAGTATCTTTTTGACTTCAAATATATGCCACATTATTTGCTTTCGGATTCCAATTTTAACTGGAGCTTTTTTGTTCACTCATTTGAAGATTTACACTAATGATATTTGTCTGTCTCTTTTTTCGGTGAATCTTTCTACTGATTATCTTTGTAGACAACTGATTTATTTGTATGGAAATTTTCTGTTGAAGTTTTCTGCTGCTTCATAATTATGGTTACTTCATGTTCTTTCAAGTAGATAGAGTTCTTATTCAATCATTTCAACAACAAATTTATTGCTTCATAATTATGGTTGCTTCATAATTATGAGATAATTATGAGGATGTTTGCTCTATCATTATTAATAGCTTTTTATGTCTAAGGCTTCTATAGAAAGATGTTGGGTTTCATATTTTTTGTAATTTATTTATTCAAGAAATTTATTCAGCAGTTAACTTCAATTCTATAAATGACAGCTTTAAACAGAGAATGGGGAGAAACTGTTTTATATCTCTTTTTGTTACTGTGTTAGTGTTATTTAATATATGTGGTTGATATCTTTTTTTTCAAGGATACTGAAAAAGCACCAACAAGATTACATTCTACAGTGTTATCATAAAAGATGAAGTTCCTCTTAGGATCTTTTGCTTTCTTTGTTACTACTTAATGCGAGGGTAAAGAGATTCTAAATTTGTTTGTATTAGAAAATTAAGTTCTACTTATTTATTAACCACCATGTGACAGCTACGCTTATCAACACAGCTTTGCATAGCTGGTCTTGAATTTAAATTGAGCTCACGTCCCAGGGTCGAAGTGGCATGGAAACCATAGTGGCCGACTCCTCATTATGAAGCTCTATGAGCAAAAGCCCGTAGGCTCATGGCTGTCTATTGCTTTAGCTTTTTGGTGTCGTGCCTCCTCCTAGGTAATTGGTCGGGTAGACTTATGGCTGTCTATTGCTTTAGGGGTCGTGCCTCCTCCTCAGGTAATTGGTTCGGTGGGGGACTGGCCGAGGGATAATTTTATCCCTCGCATTTATTTATTACTTCACTGCATCATAACTTTTTCTTTGAGAGCAGAAATTAATGATGAGTATGAACTGAGATATCATTTGCCATTTAGTCATTTGAGGCCTAACTTTAATAGTATGTAGTTTATGTAGTCCTTATTTACATATAATATCATAATGCTGGAATACATATGGAGCAGAAAAAGAAAAAAAATACTGTGATCAATGATTGCTCTTCTATGTTTTTCATGGTTTTAGATGATCATTGATGGTAGCATGTATGATCTTAGTTTTAGAGAGTGATTAGCTTGAATACACGCTTATAAGAAATTTACAAAGTTTTGTTAGTATTATAACTTTGTGATGTTTGATAGTGATTTAATTTGAAGCACATTCCATCCGAATGCAAGTAAACTGTAACTATATCTTCTATATTGATTGTGTTGAATGGTGGAAGTCAATGTAGGCCACCAATAGACTTATTTTCACTGATAGTTTGCTTTCTGACTCCTTGAATCAAAATTTGCAGTTTGAGTTTGTTTTACTATCTTGGTGAGTCAAGTTTGTTGAACTATGATTGTGTATAAGAATTCTTTCCTTATCATTGCTTCATAGATGTCTTACTTAACAGATTTATCATCTTGACCAAAGATATAGAAAAGCAATGAGAGATGGACAGACAATCAGATTTATTCTATTTGTGTCTACTGCTGTTTCTGTATTTTGGGTGATAATACATTTTAGGTTTATTTGTGTTTCTATTGTAAGTGTAGTTTGAATAAATTTGAATTGTGTGTTCTCTACATGTATATACACAAAACTAAAGAAGCTAATTGGCCAATCTAATGCCTTGATTTTAGAGATCGATAACCCGTTTCCTAATCTATATACTATTTCCATAACACTCCCCTTCAAGCTAGAGTATAGATATTGATCATGCTCAGTTTTTGGATTCCAATTTTAGCAGGAGCATTTTTGTTCACTCATTTGATGTTTTGTGCTAACGATAAATCTCTGTCTCTCTTTTCAATGAAACTTTGAAGGCATTTTCTGCCTTCTCTTCTCTCTATTGACTAACTTTGTGGGCACTTGAATTTATTTGCATGGAAATTTTCTGTTGAAATTTTTCTTCAATTATGTTTACTTTTCATCTACTTTAAAGTAGATAGTGTTCTTATTCAATCATTTCAACAGCAAATTTGAAGCAGAACAGGAAATGAGTTCTATAGATATTAGTTCAATATAAATCAAGTCCTTTTTTGTTCTGACTACTGAGATATTGTTTATCAGACTGGTCAAAGTATATATTGATTGTATACTTCTAGTTCTAGAAGACATTTTTCTTTTAAAACTATTATTATTCATAGGCTATATTCACTTTTAGTGCTTCTTGCAACTATAGAACTGCTACCTCAAATATATCTTCTATGTCTTCAAGGGAAGATGAGGATGTTAGCTCTATCAGTATTAATAGCTTTTTATGTCTGAGGCTTCTATAGAAAGATATTGGGTTTCATAGATGTCGTTATTTACTTATTCAAGAAATTTATTCAGCTGTTAGCTTCAATTCTATAAATGAAAGCTTTAAACAAAGAATTGGGGAGAAACTGTTTTACATCTCTTTTCACTACTGTGTTATTTAGTATATGCGGTTACTGAGATATCTTGTTTTTAAGGATACCGAAAAAGCATCAACGATATTACATTATGTAGTTTTATCATCAAAGATGAAGTTTCTCGTATGATCTTTTGCTTTCTTTGTTATTACTTACTGAGAGGGTGAAGAGATTGTAAATTTGTGTGTATGTTAAGTTCTACTTAGTTGTGCACTTAACAACACAGCTTCACATAGCTGGTCTTGGATTCTAAATTTGGTTGGTTACTGTGCATCTATCCAAATGCAAGTGAACCACAACCATTAAACTCATATAAGAAGAAATATGAGTTTTCCAACACCCCATTTATCATATCAGGGGATTCTTTTAGGTCGTGTTTGTTTGATAGGAAAGGAACGGAGTGTTAGTATGGAAAGTCATAAGTTGCCTGTTTTGGTTACTATTTATTTAGGAAAGGAAAAGTTCATGTTTCCTCCCTTGCCTTTTTGGTGTTGCCGTCATTGCTTCGAAAGAAGCCTCTGCTATTGCTTAGCTCCATCTCTGCCAATGCTTAGAGCATTTCAGTCATTGCCTCCATCTACGCAGATTTGCGTTTGTGTCTCAGCCCACTTCTACGTTTGAGTTTCGTCAACTCGCTTTTGTTGTCATTGGTTATGTTTGGGTTTTATAGATTTTGTTATTTATTATTTACGTAATTTAATTTAGCAATTAGCTGCAATTCTTTTTGCTATTATGATATTTAGTATATGCAGTTGTTGAGATATCTCGTTCAAAGATATTGAAAAAGCTCCAATGATATTTACATTCTTCAATTGTATTATCAACGACAAAGTTTTTCTTATAATCTTTTGCTTTCTTTGTTGCTACTTATTGAGAGGGTAACGAGATTCTAAATTTGTGTGTATTAGAAAGTTAATTTCTACTTATTTATGTGCTTATCAACACAGCTTCGCATAGCTGGTCTCGGATTCTAAATTTGGATGGTTACTGTGCATCCATCCAAATGCAAATGAACCACAACCGTTAAACTCATAAGAAGGAATTTGAGTTTTCCAACACCCCATTTATCATAAGGCTATCAGGGGATTCTCTTAGGTTGTGTTTGGTTGATAGGAAACGAACGGAATGTTATTATGGAAAGCCATAAGTGGCATGTTTAGTTATTGTTTATTTAGGAAAGGAACAGTACTTACAGCAACAGCTTTCCACATTTCTGCAGAATGGGTCTATCCTCCTAAAAATGGGAAGACTGAGCCTTTCCTTCAAGAAATAAGCTCATGTTTCTTCCCTTGCCTTTTTGGTGTTGCTGCTGTTGTTCCGAAAAGCCTCTGCCATCGCTTAGCTCCATTTCCTTTAAATGCTTAAGAGCATTTCAGTTGTCGCCTCCGCCTACTCAAGTTTGAATCTGTCTCAACTCACCTTTGTGTCTGCCTTTTTTTTTTTTTTTTTCGTAATTTCATTTAAATTTTTTTTGTTAATAGATAATTTGTTTTATTGAGTTAAATCTCTTTTGTTAATATATAAATCACAATCTCTCTATTTATTAAGAGTATTATCATTTTTAATTATACTTTATTCATTAATATAAATATTTTTTGTTTTACTTTAATTCTATCGTCTATTTTGACATACCAAACAAAATCTCTCTGTTCCAATTTTCCGCATTTCATTCTATCCATAATTCATTTTATTCAAACAAACATGCCCTTAAAACACCTCGTTTAACTTTTCTAATAACATAAATAATCATAACACTAATTACCCCTCCTTTTTAAATACATTTCACACACACACAAAAGGAAGAACAACCACTCACCCTTACAAAATTATTGATTGTGATCTAGTTGTAGAGTTTTTATAACAACTAGGGATGGCAGTTTTGTTTACCTCAAATTTTTGTTCAAATTCCTTTCTGAAAAATATATTGAGTTGATATTTACATATTTTGACCTATGATTTATGCAATATAGTTGCAAATAATTTATGCAATAATTTCAACTTGAAAGCATACAGATAAAAAGCTATTTTTCTTTTATGTAGGGATGAAAAGTAAGTTCCAGATGTCTTTTGATAATTGAATTCCAAGGTCATATTTTATCTTGGATGATCACCTACAATGGTTTGCATGTGCAGATCGTTACATGTGTTTTGGGTAATGTTCTAGAGTGTTTTAATTAAATGACCTATATGTGGCTAATAAAATCTTAGCCTGTGAAAAAACTATTTTGAAGTCCAACAGAATCTTACAACTTCTTGCATTTGGGGTATCAATTAAGTGACCTTAATTTATATAATTGCAACAGAATCTTAGTATGTAGTTTATGCAGTCCTTATTTACATATAATATCATAATGAGCCAACTTGCATTAACATAGATTAGATTTAATTTTTTTTTATATTTTTCTTTTTATTTTTTAATCAAAGACGGAGAATATGTTTTATAGATATTATAGAGATATTAGAATATAAGTTTTGTCAATTTTTTCTTCTTTTTTTTTTTAATTCTAAGTCCAGTTCACATGCAAGTTCAATTTGTAAAACTATTATATTTTATAAGATGGTAATGACTCGTGGCTAATCTATATTCATTCTTTATAAGATTTGTAATATAAGAAGTCCTTAATTAACTTCATTTTAAATTTTAAATGATTACCCCCATCCAAACAAAATAAATAAATAAAATTGCTTTATAATATATAATCCTTCATGTATGAAGCATATCACGTGGCCATATATATTAGTTTATTTTTTTCCAATAATCCTTGATCATAGCAAATTGATATGAGCTATAAAGACACTCTTAGGAGCTATAAACATTAATATAAAAACACTGCATCAGTAGTGCCTCTAGATTTTACTAGTCAAAGATGTTTTGTTCATCATTTAGACTATGCTTTTTGAATGCTAACAAATTAAATATATTCAAATTTAACATCAACAAAGTATGTATTTCTTTCTATTTAGAGATAAATTCAATTATGGAATCATTAAGGAAGATAATGTCTTCAATAAAGTTTTACATTAAGATGCAAATGAAGATCTTTGAACTAAAACGCATTCTTCAATTGAATCAATCGAGTACCTTGTTGATTGGTTCTAATAAATAAATCAATTTTAAAAGACGTCCAATTACCAAACAAAATAACAATGAATAAAAATTTGAATGTGACAAAGATGTTAGACAATAATTTAAATCTTGTTCAGTGGAAACTGATGAGCCCAGACATTATCAGAGATTTCAGTATATCTTTCTCCGGTTGAGCATTAAAATGGCTAAAAGTGAACAGTTTCGTTTGATTGAGCTGAAACTTCCCACTTTGTACGACCAGGATATCAAGACCCAAGTGCAGCAAACCCATAGGAGAAAGGACTCGCTGGTGCTTCGTAAACCACTTCTTGTCTCTATTTGCCATATCCTCAAGCCTGCCACCAATTTTGTTGATTCAACATTGCTGGTAAGCAATTACTCTCTGCTAAACAACATCGATTAATTTCTAAAGGAAAAGTATCATTGCTTGCAAATGCTATAGTAATAAAACTTGGCTATCTTTTAATTTCTTTTCGAATAAAAAGATAAAATTTCATCTTGGCGGAATAGCTAACTCATGTTTATTTCTTGAAACTGATGGGACCATTCTGCTCATATGTTAGTTCTCTTTATTTTTATTGTCAGTGAACTTATCTAACCTTACATGTAGAACAATAATGAATCTCAACATGGGGTTGAATTAGCTAGTTCAATTATTTTGGAGCTTAATTCAATATTATCAGAGCTGGATGCATTGATAGGCGATGGTTGTTTCAACACTCGCGCTCTTCTGGTGTGTATTGCTCTCAACAGTTTTTTTTTTTTTCCTGTTGCCTTTTCTGGCAATGTTCTATATACCTGTGCATCCATTGCTTCATGTATCATAATTATGGCTTTTACATGCTTATCATCCCCCTCAAACTCACTGGTTTGGCTCTATTTGTAATGCAGAAGCAGACAGTGCTCTGTCTGATTAGCATATCTGAAACTTGATCATAAGAGGGTATATGACAGATAAATGGGTGCTTGTTGGCAAACTTCTATCTTAAAAATGGACAGTCTATCTCCACATGTTTGGTTTTGGCATGAAGAACTAGGTTTAACTAAAATTGTAATGTTTTCATCCATGGTGACTCTGCAGCAGCACTTTACTCTGCTTCTGTGCTAGAAAATGTACACAGTAGAGAAATCGAAGAGAATCGACTAAAATGACCATCGAACAATAGAAAAGTAAACTGAGAGATAAGTATTACCATATCTAAAATATCTTAACTAAACTTGGACTCCCTTCACCTTATATACACTTCTTTTACCATTGTCTCTTCCCATATCAGACTTGCCAATTCTTTTTCTTTTTCTATTTTTTTTTTCCCTTTCATTTCCAACAAGTATCAACAGGTTTAGAGTTGGAATTTAAAGAAGATAACTGATTCAATGTAATGACTTTATTCATAATATTAAGGCAGGGTAATCTAGGCGATTATGCCTCAATTCTAATTTGGATATGTTTCTTGTTTGGGAGTGGAGAATAAGTTATATGCAGTTGGTAATTTTGAGGAATGGGTAGCAGAATTGTAGTTGACTATATGTATTCCACATTCAGGCAACCCTTCAACTGGGATTCCTTTGGTTTTCTGCTCCTTGACATGTAAGAAGCATGGGTGAAACTCAATGTAAGCATTATTATCCTTGGCAATAATATGAGGAACATTCTTGAGCAATAATGGCCTATTATTAGTATTGATTGATTAATTGATGCAATACCAATATGATGGACGCAAGTGTCTTATCATTGCTCACAGTTACTTGCTCTTCACCATTGAATGGATTTTGTAACGTGAGGTTCTCCAAATTTGCTGTCACATGATTCGTCGCTCAAGAATCCAGGAACCATTTGAGTTGTTGGACTTTGGCTAGAAGTTGTTATCGAACATGTGCCAGAAATTTGCTGCCATATGCCCAATTTTAAGACATATTTGGCACTGTGGTTTGTCATTGTTGCCCCTTTCTTGCTCTTGTTACCACAGTTCCCTTGATTATTGAAAGGTATGCCATTGTTCTTGGCAGGAGTTCTGATCAAAGGAATCAAACTTCTTTCTATCTTTCTGGTTACTCATCATCAGCATTGATTATCTCAACGCCTATTAATGCTACCAGGCATTATACTCTAAATCCAATCCAGCCCAGGTTGCCATTACCTGATCATCTTATGTGTCTATTTAGCCTAAAGCTTGAAGGTTATCATATATCTCCCTAACCTTCAACAGATAATCCCACCTAGAAAATCCTCTTTTCTTGATTGTTTGTAATTGATACGGGTGGGGAATCCAAAATTGATGGAAGAAGACGACCAACAAGCCCAAGCTTCATGGTCATGGAAGTGGAAGTGGATGAGATATTTTTTAAGACAATTCTAGAAGAGCTTTGATAATAGAGATGTTTTGAATAATTATTCTAGAGTTTGCCTTGGAAATAGGACAGCCACACTAACAATCAATGGGTTTACATGGAGAATTAAATTAGGATAATTATTTTTGCATATTCTAGGAAGAAATCACCTTGTAATCATCTATAAATACCCCCTTCCATGAGATGTAAAATCAATCCTTGGATTGTCTATGTTAGAGCGTATTCTCTCTTAATCCCCCCAGTCTCTGTACCAAATTGGTATCAGAGCTAGTTTCCAGATCTTGTGATCGTGTTTGAGTTTGAGGTTGAAGACCGTACACATCATCGCCACACTAGCACATGTCCAAAATCACCTTTCTGATTGTGCCACGTGTCAGTCATCTGCCACGTCAGTACAAGTCAGCCTTCTCTATGGTACAGAGACCAGGGGATTAAGAGATAAAACTCTCTGATGCAACATTATGTGAACTTAACCCAATTCATGAGCGACTAGAGGTCTAAGTAGAAGTCCAATTCAATGGAGAATCCAGCCACGTACCCAGAAGAACTCCTTTCTAGAAGTTTTCTAGAAAATATTCGTCAAGAAGAATTTTACATGAGAAGTAAGCCCCTTCTAGAATTGCATGAGAACTATAAACACCTCCATTAATGACCAATGGGCTCGCAAGTTAACTAGATATCACAATTGTAATCTGGAAGAATTTACCCATGTAATACTAGTATAAATACTTCTCATAGAGTTGTATGAAGCATTCTTGAATTAAATAATCATTTGAATCATTATTGAAGAGTTATCTCCCTTTCTCTATTAGTTCTTGAGCCAGTAATTGCAGCCTAAGCTCCAAGATCCGAGCTTGAGCTCTTAAAGCATATGCATAACTTCTAGCCAAAGAATTCTAAATTTTTATTCAGGAAAGGATATATATTCTTACAGATGGGACATCAATTTATATATTTCAAGATATGATCGAGATGAGACAACTTTTGTTCTAGTCCTTTCTTAATTTTTATTCACGATACAAAAATTTATATCACGATTTTTCTTGTTTTGAAATCATTCTAAATTATTTAGACCAAAATTTAACACTGAAATGTCTTATACTCACCTCTACTAGAGTCAAATTTACATGCCTAGTTTATGTTTTCTATTTGGTTAGACAAAAGCCTTGAATTAGTAAAATCGTCCCCATGAGATCAGAACACTTTGACCACTGGTGGCGATTTGCTCTACCAACTAAGCTATTTCACTTCTCTGTAATTTAATATCTTTATAGATATGAAAATGTAAGAGTTAAAATAAAATAAATAAATAATACATTGAAAGTAAAACTTGTGAGAGATATATAAGTAAAAATGATACATTAAATCAATACTTTAAAGTTTTGAATTAATATATGGTGTTGGTCTATATGTATATTCTCTCGTAAGTTGGTTCTTAGTGTGCTACCCCTACCGTATAAATGCAGAGAAACTGCTATGTTGGTATTTTCCCTTTATCCCTTTGTAATCCATTTTTACATATTGACTAATACAATACTGATTTCTCCTGAATTTTATATTTATAATTTCTATTGAACTTTTATACTTTCGAATTCACACATGCAGGAGAGGCAAAACCCCAATACACGGATTAAGCATTTGGACACTATGTTGGTGAAGTTTTCAGCAATGCTTGACCTTAAGACGTTGGCAGAATATGCTTATTTCATGTTTCCCGCTCTGCTGGTCCTTACTATGTCCACTTAATTAACATCTTTTAGATGATATATATATAGATACAACTAAGATTTTTAACACTTCAAACCTTATTCACTTAGCGTTGTTATTGCTATCAGATGGACAAGACCGCACACAATGCTGTGCAAAGGTTTGATGAAATTGATCTTCATGTGGCGTCAATGGATTTACTTAAATTCCTACGGTGCTTATCATGGGATGCAAAGGTAAGAAATACCTTGGGTTGTTTCGTTTTTAAATTTCTGGAGTTCTCGGAGTTCTTGCTTCATGGTCCTAACCAACCAATAACTGAATTAGCCTCATCAATGCCATCCTTAAAGAAAAATCCTGTTTCTCTTGAGGGCTCCCCTCTTGAGAAACTTCTAATACCACTTGACCAGCTGAACAATCTCATGAAGCTCACGTTAGAAGTGATTGAATACATCTCTGAATTAACGTTATTGGCTGACACAGAGTACAGCAACGAAGATCTCTTGTCAACATCTGCACATTGGGCAATTCTAAGTGTGGTAGCTTGCTACCTTCAAATTACTTTGCTTATGCAGAATGGGTGAGTTCATTTTCCTTCCAATTCCAACTTTCCAAAGGCGTAGATGTTTAAGCGTGTTTATCATAATTGTGAAGATAAAATATTTAAAGGTTGAAGTAAGAAATTTCCTACAAAATCACCGTAATGTGATAATATTAACCATTGAAATTATTGGATGTCAAATGATTTATCTTATTTAGTTTGAATAATGGTTGTTTTGCTTTACAGGGAAGTGGCATTGGAGTTGTCCCACCTAATATCTAATCTTAGTGACGTGCGCCCTATAGCGTCGCTATTATAGGTTACGGTCAAATTAAAAATTCCAAGTTCAAATTTCAAACCAGTGTCGTATTCTCAGAGAACCACTAGTACAGGTTTCAGTTAATTAGGCAAAATGGTGGGATGATTTTAGCAATTCAACAGTGAATAAATGCGAAAAACAATGAAATAGAAATAAACAGATGATGAAAATGTAATCAACCTAGGGAACTATCAGACAATGGTGATTCTATCCTTGACCTAAAGATAAATTTAATTTCAGTTATGCTAATTAACTAGATTAACCCTAAAATCTCAAGATTAACCTACCTAATTAATTAATTTGGTTGAACCCTCACTAAGCCGGTATCCTTGCACCTAACTCGGCAATTTCTACTACACAATCTAATAGATTATGGTCATTGGAACCAAATCTAACCTTAACCAACATCGCAACAAAGAATTAGAGCATCCAAGACTTAAATTCTGAATTTTTATCTAACCAAATCAAATTTTACTTCGTGGAAATCACTCCTAGGGTGATCAGGCCTAGAAATCCCACAAACCTATCCAGTAATCATGCATAATAATCACCATACACAATCACAGAGAGGGAAAAGAACAGTAGAGAAGCATAACTATCATTAAATTCAAAATAAACATAATTCAGGTCTCAATAATCAAACCGAAGGTCTTACAGCTATCCCAAATTGACCACAGACACGCCTAGCCTTTCATTTTCATGGAAGCTACCATGGGAGAGGGAGAAAAGTGAAGAAAACGTGAAGGAGAAAGTGAATGGCGGCTGGAGGCTGCTTGGCCAAATTTCCTTATGGCTCTCTTTGCAAGAATTACAAGTTTGCCATTAATGAAGCCCTAATTACAAAAATTACAAAAATGTCAACTCCTTATATTGTCAAAAGCCTATTTTGCCCTCTTTGAATTGAGAAATTATCCTTGTGCCCTTGCTTCATGAATTAATGAAAATTATTGCTCCAATCCCAAGCGTGGACATAAATCTCGAGGCCTCCTAGGTCTATTCCTGAAATTAAAAATCCCTAATAAGTAAAATTACACCTTAAAGTGAAAAAATTAATATGAAATATAATAAATTCCAATTAGACCTCAATGATAAAAATATATGCTAGTTGAACAATTAAATACAAGTTAGAAATGCTAGAAGTAAGTATAAGAGTATACAGATAAACACTAAAAAATGTTTATCACTTAGTATCATCTTAAACAACCTCAAACATCATTACACAATCTGCAAATCACAAATAGGTAAAGTTGCATTGTCTGTGCATGTTTTGTATAAATTAATACCATTTTTTTATCTTATATATAAATTAATACAATTGGATTTTATATTATTGTCAATTCATATTATATTATATATTCTAAGATTTATTTTACTTGATTCTTGAAGAGGAGATGGAGGCTCATTTACAGCACATTGCACGCTTTGGAGATGCTTTCTGCATTGAAAAAAAATTATCTGAACCTCTTCATGTACTCTAAAGATGGTTGTCATCCATTGATTGATGGTTCTGCTAAATCTAATGTTAGTATCAGTATATTATAAAGTTTATTATTTCAAATAAAATTAAAGCACTTTTGTTGTAAAATTTATTATTTTATATTTAAAATCGCATGCACATAACCAAATATATCCTTAGTAGATCGATGCATATATATCATTAAGTCAGGAATTCCATCAATTCAATGAACATCCCTCTAAAAATCACCAAATCTTTCCTTGTTACAGGTTGACTTAGAGGTCTTAAAAGAGAAAGCTATCATATTCTTTTTGTCACACTTAGATATAGACAATGACATGATCAATCATCTCCAAGCAGTATACGAGGAAATAAAAGAAAAAGACTACTATAAGATTGTGTGGGTTCCAATTGTGTTAAAATAGTATGAAGAGTTGAAGCAGAAATTCGAAAATTTAAAATCAAAGATGCCATGCTATATAGTGTGCTATGATTCACCAATTGCTGGTGCTTGGTACTTCAAGGGACGACTGTACTTCCACCAGTCCTATTATTCTTTTGTTCTAATTGATCTGCGACATGGAAACAAATGCTAAGATCCAGATCGCATCGATCTTCACTTTCAAGTTGGCGAAGAAGATCACTTCCCCATCCAACAGATATGGATTACAAACACACGTAGACTCTTAATTTTAATTCAGCTAGCTGCTCTTTCTTCTTTTTTTTTTTTTTTTTTTGTTTGGCACGTCGGTTAAAATGACATAATGCATTGGAATAATTTGTTTATTGTAGTTTTTTTCATGTTGGGAAAAAAAAAAGGGTACATTACACACAGACCAGTTTCATAGTTAATGATTCATAAGGCAGCCATTAACATAAATTATTAAACTTAATTTTACTGTAGGTGGAATACGTCTATGTTCTGCGCCGCCTAGTCTTGGAGCGTTGTATGCACATTTAAAGGAACCACGTCAAAAGGCTGTTAACCAAAACAAGCCTTCTAGTGGGTTTGCAGGTTTACTTGCCAGGAATAAAACAGGTAGTTATGGCATCTATTCATTGCTTGAATTATATAATTACAGCAGACTATGACAATGTTCAATTAATCTTTTGCAGTAAAATAACGAGGAAGGAGTTCTGAAAAATATTCAACCTTGGCTGGATATTGATACCATCCATCTGTTGCAAATTGCTATTTTTTCTTTTTATTTTGAGGCTCATGCAAATAGAATGTGGATACGTCGTCTGCATGTGAGATTAGGTCGTTGTAATATGCTAATGACACAAAATCAACTTCAAACACTTGTAAAACATGCCAATTGTCTTGCTTAGTGCCTTTGAGAATCACAGATGCACCTCTTCCGACCAGTGGAGTTCAAAACAACACAGAAATCATATATATATTTATATTCACATTTGGAAAACTTATGACACCAATGAGAGTAAGAATCACCCCAAATTTCTAGAAATTTTGGAGTAAGAAATCACATTTGGAGTTGTATGAAACCAATACTAGAAATTTTGCAAGAAGTGCCATCTTACAGCAAAACAACGACTCCAAATTTCTTATATTTCATGAATCAGTCTCTATTGGAGCACATATGAGAAGAACACCCAGAAAAGTTGCAATTGATGGAATTATTTTTCCCTAACCGTGGTTTTCCCCTAAAGAAATGTGCAGAACATTATTTTATACCTTGGCGAGATACCAGCAGTTAAAACTCTATGTTTTAGGAACAGCTAGTTTACCAAAAAAGAAAATGCACACTGCAATATTATATGCTTTGGAGAGTATACCAACATTTCAATCAATTCAAAGTTGAAACTCCAAGTCATCTAAGTAGACTTCACTAGGAGAATGACAATACAAACAGTTTGAATAGCTGTGAGTATAAGTAGCACCATTGCAGCAATGGAAGTTGCTATTTTCACAGGAGTGTCGAAGTAGTCATGTATCATACCTGCCTTCCACTTAGTCACAGGCTTCTCATAGAGCTCTTTTAACTGCCTACAGATAGTGAGGTATTCCGAGTTCATATTTGGCAGGATGAGATTTGAGCACAGACAATTAATCATCGTAGCCACTTCATTGCTGTCACCCAACAAGGTAATGATAATGCCGCTGTGAATTAGCACATTCACATCTCTTTCATCATCAACAAGGAAATCTAAAACCTGCAAGTAATCAGTAATGTAGGTCTCACGAGGAAAATGTGATTGCTCAAATGCAACAATATTTCTCAAGTGAAATTCAGTTCTATCTGATACATCAAGGCGCGGTAATATCAAGACACCATTGTTATACTGCAACTCAAGCATCTCTTTGTTTTATCGACCTTGAGCTCCACCCCTGCCTCCACTAGCTCGTTTGCACTATATAAATGGTCCAATATATTGTTCACTTTTGATCTCTTTGGCAATCTTTCAACTGGTGGTAAGTAAAATACCCTCAGCAGATCAGTGAAGTGTTTCACACTCACACTATCTGATTGTATTTTTTGAGGGTTGAGGTCTGCAAAGTAGGTGAAAGTAAGATCAAGAAAGGAAGGCAAATCTCCAGGGGTGATATCAGCAGTAGCAAGTTTGAACAAGCCATTAAGGACAAAGAATGGGAGCTGATTCTCAAGCATGACCAAGTCGTGGGCAACGTCGTCTGCGAGCCAAGGCTTTAAGAACAAAGGGTCACTTTGTATCCAATTTCCCACATCATAGTATCTAATGAAAAGCTCAATTATGAAGGCAGCATCAATCAGAATCATTTTCAGAAAAGGATCACTGTCAAGTGGAACGCTCTCTGCATAACAATTCCGAATCATTGGTTCCCACTCTTTGAGTTTGCTCATACATTTGTCTAAAGTTAGCCCAGTTCCTTGGAGAAAGCTCTTAAGGTAGCCTAATTTAAGCTTTTCCATTAATATCAACCTCTCTTCTCCATGGTGAAAAGGGCCAATGGAAACCACGCGAGGTGTATAGGCGGCTTCCTTTATATGGCGAACTTTTTGAGGTACTTTATAAATACAATGATCTTTCACACTTGAATCTTGCGGAAGCTCTACCATTTCTATCAACACTGCAAATTCTTCTAGTTGATCTGATCTGTTTTCATTTGAATTGCTCCATTGTGTATCCATTTTATTGATTTACTTTCTTAATTAAGGGACCTGATAGACATGAACCAAATAACAAGGTTTAGACTACTCGGTTTGCTTGTTTGGTTAATCCATAAATAACCCAGATCTAAGACAAACTTTTTGAAAAGATTTACAACAAATTTAAAATTAGTCATTATGAGAAACAAAAACAAATCCATTAGGAATTCTAGAAAATTTTCATATCTAATCACCGCTTGAGTTTAGGATCCAGCATACCTAAAGAGAATAAAATCAAGTAACAGATGTTTTAGCCAAGAAAGAACTTCTTTTGGATCTATGATATGATGTATTTTGATGTTATGCCTCATTTTGTTTCTCTTATTATGTATGCAGGCTCCATGGGAACTCAGTTCCTAGACTTTTAACAGGTATAATTTGCTTTATGATATTCCAGTTTAATAAAAATAGGTGAATATTGCTATAGTTTTTCCAAGCCACATATCCTTTCAAAAGCTGGGATAGCACTGCAATCCCATCTCCAATTTCAAGCAGTAGTAACTTCTATTTTTAGATTCACTTCTTAGCTTGTGAAAACTTGAATGGTCAAAACTATTAGTTCCTTGTCAAAGTGCATAATGTAGGCTATATTTAAATGTTTAGATAGAATAGTAACTTATAATTCATATAGCTCAAATGATATATTTTAGCATAGAATTGATTATATGGGCATGCAATATAAGCAAAATTTCTACTGATTCCAAAAATCATGAGAAGTTTCCTACAAAAATTGAAAGGAAAGAAGATGGTGGTATTAGTCCCTAGTTTTGAAAAGGTTGATGAGTTCATATTAAAAGAAAAAGGCGGTGGAAGTGTTCAGCAAATTTAAAGATAATATTTTTAAAATATATATTTAAATATTAAAATTTTAAATAACATGCCTACCAATGAATAATTAAATATTACTAAAAGTCATAAGGCCTTAAAATATTCAAATGGGCTAGCCGTTTCTTTTTGTCATTCATATACCTTGAAAAGAAGTTTAAATTTAGGCTTTTAAAAAGAACTAATATCAGAATAGCTAAAAGAATGTCTTTAGGAGTGGAAAGGAAAAATCAATTTAAGAGCTGTATCGAAGGATAGACATTATATGAGATTAAAGTGTTCTTATTGAGTTTATGCAGTATGAGCTTACCCAAATTATGGTTCCGGGAAGATTCTCCATGATTTATTCAATTAGAGAATTTGCAGAAATAAGTTTTCAACATAGACATATATAAAAAAAATGCAGTCTTAGGGGCAAATAGGGTTTTTGGTTCCACGATCTGAAAGTGTTTGAATTTAATGTCTTTATATCGTAATTAAACTAAAGAAAAAAGCAGAGATACAGAGAAAATAAAAGAAAAGAAAAAACCTGGAAATTTTGGATGGTATAGGACTCGAAGCAAAACCCAGAAATGATTGATCTTCAAAGCACAAATGGCATATCTCTGCTCCGATCTCTGCAACAATGCTTTTGATAGATGAAAGTGCTCTAGATCTTTGTCTTTCTTCTCTCTATAATAGAAACGGCATTAAACTCCTAACAATATTCCAAATGTGATGGCCTTGTAAGCGTAGGAAACAATTAACAAGCATGCACCTCTCATCACGCCCTTTGCTTAATTGTGCATGCAACATAGTTTTTCAGTGTAAATATATGTATCATAATTATAATTGAACTTCTATTTATGATCATTGAATGTGATTTAGTGCCCAAAAACCACGCAAGAGGAAGATAAATGGAAATTAAGAAATTATTAAAAATATACATTTTAAATCAAATCAACTCTCTAATTAAATTACAACTTTATTGCCATTACTTTTATATATAACATGCTCAAACTATAAGGGCTCTCTCTGACGTACAAAACTAATCCTAAAATAGATTTCTCAGCAATGCAAATGCAAGTATGAATGATAGAACTCTTTCTTCTTTAATGCATATATATAGCTCCATTCATCGTAACCAAACTTACTGATCTCATTGTATGATTGTGCAATCTAGGATTCAAACCAAGAAGATTATATATATATATATATATATATATATATATATATATATATATATATGAGAGAAAGTGTAAGAGAGGAGATTGAAATTTGAAATTGAGGTTCTTTTGTGGTGAGGAGTTTTATTATACCCAAATTATCTTTATATTTTTTAGGTATAAGATAAATTTTTATCAAGATAAGAAATAATAAATAATAATTTACTTCCAATAAACACATATATAAAATTTCAATTGCAATACGTTTAATTTAAAAAGTTTTAGAACCTTAATCTATTTTCTCTTAAGCCAATACTTTAAACAAACACTTTTTGGTGGTTGGCATGCATTTTCTAAATATAGGAAGGCGTATGGTGTTTTTAGGCTTTAGAGTACACAATATGTTTAACCAACAATAAATTTCACTATAAATATTGGTGGACTTGTTTTCCACACATCTAACCAAATTAATAATTGTGTATATGTACAAACAGATTGGATAGTACACAGAGAGTCTTTCTTTATAAATACTATATTTTCTTTTACCCGGAAATCACTTTCTTTACCAAGTGGTTTTTTTAAGCCAACTTGGTAAAAAAAAAAAAAGAGTCGTGAAAAGTACAGAAATAGGTGTAAATATAACATAAGAGCACATAAATTTAGAGAATATAAAAATAAAAATATTACAATCTTTAGAAGATAAACATATATGTATAAATCCTTTAAATAGATTTAAAATCCTTTTATCTTTTAAGATTGATAAATTTTTCCTCAAATAGTATTTATCTTCACTTAGATTAAACAATGTAAATTCAATCTTATAAAAGATTAAACTATTTATCCTTTTATAATAAATGAGAGGCCTTAAGACCTTAAAAATTTAAATGCATTCTATGTATGTTAATTATAATTTAAAATTTAGAAGATTTAGAGAACATGGAAAAAATGGTATAAAATAAAAAAAAAATTACAATTTATTTTTTTGGTTTCACACACCCATTGGAAACCTACTCTTATTTTCTTCTCACACCCCACCTTGTCTTTTTAAGGCCCCTCGGCCCATTAGCATTCCGCATACCTTATTCTTTTTTTTTTTTGCAAAAATTATTCTAAACCCTTTTTATTCTTTCAGTGACCCAGAGCCCATTGGGCCTAACCCATACACCTAGTGTTCTTTTTACCTGAGCCCATTGCCTATTCTGACCCAAATCTTTCTTTCCTCGCCCCCATCAATTCCTATTTACACCCGTTTCTTCTAAAGTCTGTTCCCATTTTCTTTTCTCATCCTCATCAATTTATATTTACACCCCTTTCCTTATACTCTACCACAACGCAGAAGAAACAGAAACCAGTTTAGACAGAAATAATTTGTTCCAATAAATAATCAAATCAAACATCCAGAACAGTAAAATATCATATCAAATACATCCAACTAAATCAAATACTTACTAAAAATGAGATAACCACCCAACAAATTTTAAGAACATAATTCTCAAAGGAAACAAAGAGTGCATCCACAAAGGTCAAAGATTCGAATGGCAAGAAATTTATTTTCACAATAAATCTAACTAAAAACAGAACTAGTGAAGAAGAAGGAAATTAATGAGGAGTAGAGCACGAAGTATGTTCATCACTCATACTTCACACAGATGCTTAAGCCGTTATATACCCAAAGAGATCAATAATTTGCACATCAAAAAATGAATTTCAATGGCAGAAAATCAACCCAAGGAGAAAGCAATAGAATACATATTTGAGTCTATGTCCTCATCAAATAGAGCAGAGCAAAGACGAGCCATTAGTTAACATTTTGCTCAGTTTCCTCCATTGTTCATCCAAAAGTTCCAGGTTCCTTCTTTGCTTTGCTATGTCTGATGCTCTGTTTCTTTTTGTTATCGTAAATCTAAAATTTTCATATCATATGATCTATACTTAGGTCTTATTTTTCTCTTAGACTGCCAGTTTTGCACCAAATCAATAGTTCTGACATAATCTGAAATTACTTTAGATTAAGGGCATAGATCAGTAATTCGAAAAGTTTTTCTTTTCTCTCACAATATAAATTTTTAAGTATTCATTATTGGGCTTGTTATTTCTAATATAAGTAGTCTTGGGTTTTCTTGTCATTCCCATGTTGCTTAATCAAGACAGCGAATCAAGAAAATGGAGACAAAGGAGAATGATTTGGTTGAAAACAAAATTGAGCCCAAAAACATGGTTGGTTCAGTGAGACTGAAGATAGATGAATTGTTGAAACCTAAAGTGCATGAGCAATGTATCTATATGGCTCCTCTGAAAGTTTACCGGATAAACGAAGTAGCCTACATGCCCCTTGTAATTTCAATTGGCCCTTTCACCTTAAAGACGAGAGGTTGCAATCAATGAAATCAATGCAATAGCTTAAATTGATTTGCCTAAGAGCTTTCTTGAAGGGACTGGGCTAACATTGGAGGACCGCGTCAGCAAGATCCAAGAGTGGGAAGCAAACATTCGAAATTTCTATGCAGAGAACATTCAACTGAGAGTGATGATTTTGTGGAAATGGTTCTAATTGATGCTTGCTTCATAATTGAGCTTTTCTTTAGATATTATGATGCAAAGCAATGGATAGGTAGCGACACTTGTTCGCAAAGCTGTGGCTCGCAGAAGATGTGGCGCACAACTTGATCTTACTTGAGAATCAGCTTCCATTCTTTGTTCTTGATGGCCTCTATAACCTTGCAACAAAAAGTGATCCTAGATTTCCCTCATTTCTTAAGATTTCTTCCAAGTACTTTGATAACCTCAACCCTCAAATGATAGAACCTGATGGAGTAAAAGTGTGGCATTTTCACTAACCGTTGTTTAATTTTTTTTTTTTTAGCTCTTGTGTATAATTATAAACAACGGTTTATTCTTTTAATTATAGTCTAGAATGTACATTTTTGCAGTTTAAAACCACTATCTATGATTTTATATATATGTATATATATATGTATGTACATATATTAAAACTTTATTAAATTTTACAATTTTTTATATTAATAGCCAAAAATATACAAAATAGATAGAATAAATACATTATAATTAAAGAAATATACAAAAAAAAAAATTAATTTCTTTTTTCCCGAAAGACCAAAATGTTGGAATATCATATTTGTTGGGAAATCATAATCATAAGTAGAAGAGAGAGAGAAATCATGAATCCTGTATATAAGAGACCAAAAATGTTGGAGTACATAATTTTTCCACTCTTTTCATGAAATCAAGAAGGGTTTCAAAATTCCTAGTATTTAAGCTAATGCTTAGGTCTTTGTAAAATCAACAGCCATAAGTCATTCTCATGCACGATTCATTAGAGCTTTGGTTTTTACAAACTCAAGAGTCATATTTCTTATCATTTAATGATTCTTTAATTTTATTGACAGTTTTTGCATATTCCTTGAGTCTTTTCAATTCTCTAATCACATCATTACTCTAGTAGAGATAGCACCTAAAAATACACATAAAAGGTGATCATTTCTCTTGTAACGACCACATCCCAAAATAACTTTCAAGGCCAACAAATACACACCTAATAAACTCAAAACGGGAAAAAAATTATTTAAAAATACCTCTTTGAAGGTGTGCAAAGAAGTTAGCCAAAATAGAAGAGATTGATAAAGTTGAAGGAGAAGAGATGAAAATTTGAATAGTTATTTCTGAGTAACTTTCAACACAAAAGGAGCCTAACCATCTACAAAACACAACAAATATAAAATACAGTTTCTGATTGACTTGCTGGTATCAAGGGTCGCCGTTGTCTTCATTAAAGATTTTATCAACCCGAATTGTCACCTATTTGAATTTGGGTGATCTACGGGCCTTGCTGATGCGTCTGCTTGATTGAATTTGGCTTGTTGGGATTTAAGGTACCTCTCAATATACTCATGGCAACCAAACCTTGGAACCCACTAGAAGGCTTCTTTTGATTCACATCCTCTTCACGCGGTTCGTGATACAGCAGTTGAAGAGTTGGCCGAGCAGAATCCAAACAAAATCCCCCTACAACAAACAATTTATTTGTCACATCCTATTCATCAATCCCATCATTTGGATCCAAATCAACATAAACTAATCCATCTTGTTTGATAAGTTAGCCACACAAACTTTTTCTCTTAAAAATAAATTGTTGTGTCAGAGATTACAATGCACAGATATAAGAAGAATTTATAAAATTATTAAAGAGATTTATAATCACCTATATATATTATATATATGAATCACAAAGAGTTGAGGTCTTAAAAAGTTTTTTATTCGAAACGATTATAGTTTCAAGTCAAAATTCTTATAAAATCCTAACTAAGAAAGAGAAAAAGACCTTCTCTATCCATCTAATAATTAATAAGATTGGGAATGCTTAAAATGAAGTCATGGATGTTGTTTTCCTTTAACAATAAAAAATACTTCCAGTGATCCCAATAATGTAAGTCATGCATAGCTTAATTAAGTGACTTATGAGTTTGTAAGAATGATACTAGTAACCAATCCTCATTCGTTTGAAGGGGAAGTGGTCAGCTTCTATAAAGTCAAGAATATAGTAGAATATGTATAGATCTGGGGACTGGTTTCCATGATGCAGATCAATTATAACATATGAAGGTTTGACTTCGAAGAAGATCTGTTGTCCCTTGATGTACCAGACACCAGAGATTGGAGAATCATAGGACACTATATACCAAGGCATCTTTGATTTCAAATCTTCAAATTTCTGTCTCATATCTTCAGTCCATTTTAACACAAATGGAATCCATACAATCTTGTAATAATCTTCTTCTTTCAATTTCTCGTAGACTTTCTGAAGATGTTTCAATTGGTCATTGGATATATCTAGGTCTGAAATCAAGAATATGACAGCTTTCTCATTCAACACCTCTAAGTCGACTTGTAACAAAGGAAAAGAGTGGCATGGAGCTCAAACTATATATACATAGTTTGTACCTATGACATGTATATATCCAATTAATTAACTAAGTAAATATTTGGTCGTGCGTGAATTTAATTAAAACAAATTATAACACCTAAAATTTAAAGACAAGAATGCTTTAATTTTTGTTGGAATAATATTCAACTACAACAAATTTATATTGATAGTAATCTTAGACTTAGCAGAACCATCAATAAATGCGTGTCAGCCGTCTTTAGAGTACATAAAGCTCTTCATTAACTCTGACATTTTTGGCTGAGTGTTAGATAACTATTTAACACTGAAAGCATCTTCGAAGAGTGCAATTTGCTGCAAATGAGCCTCCATCTCGTTTATAGAAATCAATTAATAATAAATCAGTGTAATACATATGAATTGAGAAAATATTTTATTCAGTTTAACATAATGATTGGACGGCAGAAAATAAATAAAATTAAGATTAAATATTCATATAAATATATCATAAAATTATAGCTTTACCTATTTGTGGTTTGCAAATTATGTAGTGACGTTTGAGGTCATTAAGAATGTGACTTAGATTGGATATTAGGTGGGATAATTCCAATGCTACTTCCCCGTAAAACAAAGCAAGCATTAATAATCAAAATAAATAAAATATACAATTTATTAGTTTCCTTTTATTTATCAGATGAAGTTGATTCTCAAGGGAATTAAGTGAATCTATAAGACACTATGGGGCATTTACGTAGGCCATGCTGAGTATAGAACTCCTAATATGGACTCCTTCACATCCAATAATACATAACACCAATGTGTATATGTACACACTGAAAAGTTTGAGATCTTAGGTTTAATCTCTATTCTACTGTAAAAAACTTTACTCTGCCTCTTCATATATATAAATCCACTACCAAAAATATTCTTATTTAAGTGAATGCCCAGCAAAAATAGATCCACTACCTTATAATAATTGAAGAACTTTCTCTTCAAAAATTATTTCTTAATATGCCTAATTGATAAGGGCCTAATTAATGTAATATAAAAATTATAATCATGTGATTTTCATCAAAATAAGTCAAGTGAAAATGAGAAATTTTGGTACAATATAATATATATGGAATAGAAATATGACATAATTAAGTCATTTTCTGATAATATATTTGCTATGATTTATGCCAAAAAAAAAAAAATGTTTGCTCTAATCTATAGATTCTCGTTGAAAATTTCTAATTTTGAATTGTTTTATTAGTTTGTTATGGGCAGATAAACAATGCAAAAAGATTAGAAATTAATATATTGAAATCAAATATTAAAGGGAGAACATAATTGAACTTACTAGATTGAGCAGTCTAATAATATCATTCCCAAGTTTTCTATACACAGCAGACATAGATACGTGGCAATGCAAAGTTTGAAATGAATGAAGTAATAACTTACCCATTATGCATGAGGAAAGTAATTTGAATATAGCAGGCTATCGCACTTAGAATTGCCCAATAAGCACATGTTGGCAAGAGATCTTCTTTGCTATACTCTGTGTTAGACAGCAATGTGAACTCAGAGATGTATTCAATCACTTCCAATGTCAGCTTCACGAGATTGTTCAATTGCTCAAGTGGCACCAGAAATTTCTCAAACGGGGAGCCCACAAGATTAACAGAACTTTCCATTAGCGCAGCCATTGATGAGGCTAATTCAGTTATTGGTTGGTTAGGACCATGAAGCAGGAAACCTAAGAACTCCAGAAATTTGAATACAAAACAACCCATCGTATTTACTGCCTTTGCATCCCATGATAAGCGTGATAGGAATTTGATTAAATCCGTTGTGGCCATGTGAAGATTAATATCATCAAATCTCTGCACAACATTATTCGCAATCTTGTCCATCTGATAGTATGAGTAGGGGTGAGTGAATATGATTTGAAGCGTTAAGAATCTATATATCATCAAAAAAAAAAGTTTAAGTGGGTTTACTAAGCACCAGGAGAGCAGGATACATAAAATAATCATCTCTTGCCAACGTCTTAAGCTCAGATATTGTTGAAAACTTAACCAGCATACCGTCCTGCAACATAATCCTTTTACTGGGGTGTTCCCTCCCTGCATTTATGAATTCAAAAGTATTAAAGTTCAAAAGAAACTTCAAATAGTAAAGATATATCTAAAATTTGATGTTTGATGAAAATGATCAATCGTAATTTTTGTTAAAAATAAATTTTAAAAAAAAAAGTTCTAGAAAAGACAAACATGAAGTGAATATACAGCAACAAGTGTGTAAATTCAAATTGCCCTCAAAGCATTTTAGACTCGAGTACTCTCAAATTACATATTCCACCATAAAGATGGAAACAAACCAACTCTCACATGCATATCAAGACATAATTCAGACTTACTCATAAAGTTTCAACATGACATCATAGCCCTAGGCATAACAGCCCAATGAAAATCTAAGCATCAACAGCCCAAAAAAAGTCCCTTGAGAGTCGTCAAGCCCAGAAAAAAGAACCTGGAGCCTCTGAGGTGGGGTGGACTGTTCGGAAATAGACAAACAAGAACAAAATCCCTCATAGCCGAAAGAAGACAAACATGAGATGGATATAGCGAGAAGTGTGTATGTCCAAACATTATCAATCTACATATTTCACATTAAAGATGGACCAAACCCGCTCTCTTTGGCACACCAAGACATGGTTTGGGTCCACTCACAAAATTTTAACAATTTTATTATAAAATACAATATAGTTAGGCCAATAAAATAAAATTATTTTATTTAAATTGTTTCAAGTCTTGCATCAAAAACAATATATGATAAAATAACATAAAAGATCCTATGTATAATTTAATTATCCTTTGTTAGCATCTAAAAAAATTTGAAAGTAAATTATTTTTAAGTAAGCATTTACATCACATATCGTACAAAACATAAGATCGTTTTCAATTTTCATATCAAACAAGAGAATTTAAAATAATTCTCCATGTCAAATGCATATATATATATATATATATATATATATATATATATATATATATATATATATATCCTTACAAAGTGGATACTTCTTCCAATTAAATTTCAGATCAACCAACCGGAACTGCCCAATAGAACTTGAGCTCGGTGCTGATTTTTTGTTACTCATTTAGATATTCAACCTGCAGGTTTGATCGAAAATTTTGATAATGTTAGGACTCAGATCTGTTTGGGACCATTCTACAAAAGAAGATTTAAATTAAATAGATGGCATTGTCTTGAGGGTGACGTTCTACCAAAGATCATTAAAATAATAGATGGAGATGGTCCAGAGAAAAAAAAAAAAATACAAAAACAGCACTAGATAAAAGGTGCACGTGGATTTGGGAGATTGGATAACACATGTTAGTAGGCCAAACTTTCTGATTTTTATGATATCTCTTGGGCACTGGAGATATGTTATCTCCAATAATTAATAACATAAGGTCATTAATCAATAACATAAGCAAGTCCTAGTCAAAAGTTTGGACGTTGAACTACATAAGTTGCAATCAACAGCAAGAAATTTGCCATGCACGTCAACCACTATCATATCACCAATGAAGCTAATGTTTTGTCTCTTTGCAATAAATTTTAATTGTACCTGGTTTTCAGAAAGTAACTCAAATTTCATTCAATTCTTCAAAAATATATTAAATTTTCTACCTTATCTACGGGTGCATAGATTTAACTATATCATTTTACCTTAAAATTTCATGAAAAATTAGTCCTATTAACTATATATAACTGATATTTGATTTTATCTTTCTTCTCGCTAATTTAACATAATTCCCTTAAGTTAATATTCTTTTATTTTATTTTATTTTAAACCACAAATCTTCAATCTTCAATCTTAAATCTTAAACTTTAAAACATTAAAAAAGCAATATTAACTTGGAATGATCCCATGCTGCCTAATTAAGTGCCTTAAGAAAGTGTAAGAATGTTACTACTAAACCATTATATGTTTGTTTGAAGGGCAAGCGCTCATCTTTTATATATGGTGCAAACATAATAGCTGCCGCAGCATCTTGGATATGAACTTGGGTATTCGTTTCCATGTTGCAGATCAATTATAGCATCTTCTACAAAACACAACACAGTTTCCTATTAACTTGCTGGCTTCAAGGGTGTCCATTGGCAATTACTATTACTATTATTAAAGATTTGAATTTGGGTAATTATGTGTATTGAATTTGCATGAGCACATTTTAAGGATGCACGTGCCTTGCTGATGCATCTGCTGGATTGAATTTGGCTTGTTTAGGATTTAAGGTACCTCTCATTCTACTCATGGCAACCAAGCCTTGGAACCCACTAGAAGACTTCTTTTGATTCACATCCTCTTCATGCCGTTCATGATACAGCAATTGAAGAGTTGGTGGACCAGAGAGGAAACAAGCTCCTCCTACAACAGACGACTTATTTGTCACATCTTATTCATCAAACCAATCATTTGAATCCAAATCTAACACAAACTAATCCATCATATTTGATAAGTTAGCCACACAAACTTTATCTCTTTAAAATAAATTGTTGTCTCAAAAATTACAAGTGAATGTACACTTCGAATAAGGACATATCACCTCTTCATAAGAGAAATGTTAGTTGTATACTTAAAAATGTGCTAAATTATTAAGAAATAGAGTCGAGTATGAGATAGAAGATCCTATCCTATTCTGAAATTGATTAAATCTTAGCAAAAGCTCCTTACTTTTATGCCAAAAAGTTTGAGCCTATTTTACGAGGCTCTTAGATTAGGGTCATGTCCAATCTATTACACATATAATTTCAATGATGGAAGGGACATAATTGGTCTCTGTGAGTTAATAGGGCTGGGAGAATATGATTTACACTAAAATTGGACACCATATATGATCTGGCTGCATATGTTAATAGTCGTATTTCAATTCACATGCATTATTCCCATTGGGAGCGTGGGTTAGAATCATGACCTCAATTATTAGACCATATGTATTTTGACAGCTTTTTCTATTTGGTCCTACTACTGTTCCAACACATAATTTTCCATGAAAAAATGGAGTGGATTGTACTTAAGCATCCTTCAATTGTCCCCACTTACACATGGGTCTATCAGCTATGTATAAATATAATCAATTAATCTCACCTCAAATTTCTAGGATTTCATGAGTTAAGGTTCTGTTTAGGATGGATGTAATCTAGAGTTTAGCGGATGACTTGTTTTTCCATGCATGAGAATCTAGAGTTCGGTGGAATTAAATGTGTTGGGAATGGAAAAAAGGAAATGAAATAAGAATGGATAAGGAGTATGAAATACTCATATTTCTTTTATTCAATTGGACAACTTATAAATTCTTTCTCATTAACTCAAGAATTTGGATTCCCAGTCTCCCCTTTTTTAAAGAAAACATTTTTGTTGGAAGCCCAACAAAAGAATTATTCCTAGGAAAGTGGGATTGTTTAGTTTAGGAAATGTTTTTATATTTTCACTTTTTAAAAGATGTTTTAATTTTTATTTTATTTTTATTTTTCTCACTTCTTTACATATCTATTTATTAAGTAACAATAATTTTAAATGACCTTAAATGGATTTTATGGAATAACTAGTCATTTCTTGTTAAATAAATAATTTTTTTATAAAATCAGAAAATTGCCATTAGCTATTTTTGAAAATACCAAAACTCATTTTTTAAATTTTTAAATTTTCAATAATATTTTTAATGAAAACATATCCCATAATGTACTACAAATCTGGTCATCAAACTAGACTGTTTCTAATGCAACAAATTATTTTGTGTTTCTAATTCTTGACCATAGGATTCCCAACCTAAGATTACTAAAAAACTCAAAACAATTTTCCTGTCAGTCAAATCCCATAATGTAGAAGTTAAAAACACGTTGTAATTGTTTTTTTTTTTTTTTTTATGGGAATTGTGATTAGTATTTGACAGTAGGTGTAATAAAATTAAGGTAAATTTGTCACTATGAGGTTAAATAGAAAGGTAATAACTCTTAACAACATGGACCAATAAGATTCTTACTAATTGTGAATCCCGACAATCATAACTAATATTGACTATAAGTATTTTAAATTTGAAGTATATTCTTCTACGCCATTGTCACATGTGCTTAATGTTTAAGTTGGGGGTGTTCACAGTCGCAGCTATAGCAGTAAATTATTAGACAATTGTCATTGTAATAAAATAAATAAAAAAATTGTAGGACAGACCATATTTTAAATATCATATAATTAAGGGTGTAGGTAGAAATAAAATGTCTGTAAAAAAAAGAAAAATAGAATAACAGTTATTGAATAATTACAATGGAAACCCACTTTCTTTTGTGAGGTAGGCAAAGTACCAATCAACTACAAAAAGGTGAGGCAGAAATAGACCTATGAAGACCTGACATGCTTGTCTTATTTGCTTCTTTTTTTACCTGAGCCCATTGCCTATTCTGACCCAACTCTTTTCTTTCCTCGCCCTATCAATTCCTATTTACACCTGTCCCTTCTTCCCAATTTTCTTTTCTCATCCTCATCAATTTCTATTTACACCCTTTTCCTATACTCTTCCAAGCCGCCGCAGAAACAGACACCACCTTAGACAGAAATAATTTGTTCCAATAAAAAATCTCCATAATTCTGTAAAATCAGACATTTAGAACAGTAAAATATCATATCAAATAAATCCAATTAAATCAAATACTTCATAATCCACTCATAAGGTTTCAAGAACATAATTTTCAAAACAAACAATGAGCATATCCACAATTATAAAAGATTTATACAAATGACAAAAAATTTATTATCGCTAATAAATCTAATTAAAAATAGAAGTAGTGAAAGAACAAGGAAATTAATGAGGAGTAGAGTATGAAGCATGTTTATCACCCACACAAATGCTTAAACAGCTATATATCGAAAGAGAACAATAATTTGCACATCAGAAAATGAATTTCAATGGCAGAAACTCATCACACAGAGCAGAGCAAAGACGCGCTGTTAGTTGACATTTTGCTTAGTTTCCTGCATCGTTCATTCAAAGGCTCCAGATTCCTTCTTTGCTTTGCTATGTCTGCTGCTCTGTTTCTTTCGTTATTGTAAATCTAAAAATTTTCCTATCATATGATTTATACTAAAGCCTTATATACACTTCTTTTACCATTGTCTCTGCTTATATGAGACTTGCCAATTCTTTCTCTTTTTCTATTTTTTATCTCCAGCAAGTATCAACAGGTTTAGAGTTGGAATTTAAAGAAGATAACTGATTCAATGTAATGACTTTATTTATAATATTAAGGCAGGATGATCTAAGTGATTATGCCACAATTCTAATTTGGACTAAGTTTCTTGCCGGGAAGTGGCGAATAAGTTATATGCAGTTGGTAATTTTGAGGAATGGGTAGCAGAATTGTGGTTGACTATATGTATTCCACATTCAGGCAACCCTTTAACTGTGATTCCTTTGGTTTTCTGCTCCTTGACATGAAAGAAGGATGGGTGAAACTCAATGTAAGCATTATTATCCTTGGCAATAATATGAGGAACATTCAGAACATTCTTGAGCAATAATGGCCTACTATTAGTATTAATTGATTAATTGATGCAATACCAATATGATGGACGCAAGTGTCTTATCATTGCTCACAGTCACTTGCTCTTCACCATTGAATGGATTTTGTAACGTGAGGTTCTCCAAATTTGCTGTCACATGATGCGTTCCTCCCAATATACCAACACTAGTAGCAAAAGCAGTGAATGCTTGAGGTTCTTGAGATATGTCATTTGTGTTGGACTTTGGCTAGAAGTTCTTATCGAACATGTGCCAGAAATTTGCTGCAATATGCTCAATTTTAAGACATATCTGGCACTGTGGTTTGTCATTTTTGCCCCCTTTCTTGCTCTTGTTACCACAGTTCCCTTGATTATTGAACTTCTTTGTATCTTTCTGGTTACTCATCATCAGCATTGATTGTCTCAACCGTATTAATGCTACCAGGCATTATAATCTAAATTCAATCCAGCCCAGATTGCCATTACCTCATCAGCTTATGTGTCTATTTGGCCTAAAGCTTGAAGATTTTCATATATCTCCCTAACCTTCAACAGATAATCCCACCTAGAAAATCCTCTTGTCTTGGTTGTTTGTAATTGATACGGATGGAAGAAGAAGACCAACAAGCCCAAGCTTCATGGTCATGGAAGTGGAATGAGATTTTTTTAAGACAATTCTAGAAGAGCTTTGATAATAGAGATGTTTTGATAATTATTCTAGAGCTGCTTTGGAAATAGGACAGCCACACTAACAATCAATGGTACATGAAGAACTAAATTAGGATAATCATTTTTGCATATTCTAGGAAGAAATCACCTTGTAATCATCTATAAATACCCCCTTCTATGAGATGTAAAATCAACCCTTGGGTTGTCTATGTTAGAGAGTATTCTCTCTATACCAGATTGGTATCAGAGCTAGTTTCTAGATCTTGTGATCATGTTTGAGGTTGAAGACGGTACAAGTCATGGCCACACCAGCACGTGTCCAAAATCACCTCTCTAATTGTGCCACATGTCACTCATCCGCCATGCCAGCACAAGTCAATTCTCTTTATGGTACAGAGAGCGGGTGATTAAGAGAGAAGACTCTCTGATGCAGAATTATGTCAACTTGACCTAATTCATGAGCAACTAGAGGTCCAGGTAGAAGTCCAAATTCGAATCCCAATTCAATGGAGAATCCAGCCCACATAGCCAGAAGAACCCCCTTCTAGAAGTTTTCTAGAAAATATTCTTCAAGAAGAATCCTGCACTTACATGAGAAGTAAGCCCCGTCTAAAATTGCACGAGAACTATAAACACCTCCATTAATGACCAATGGGCTCGCAAGTTAGCTAGATATTTTTAGTATAATTTGGAAGAATCTACTCTTGTTATACTAGTATAAATACCTCTCCTATAGTTGTATGAAGCATTCTTGAATTAAATAATTATTTAAGTCATTATTGAAAAGTTATCTCTCTTTCTTTATTAATTCTTGAGCCAATAATTACAGCATAAGCTCTAAGGTGTAAGCTCTTAAAAAACATATACATAACTTTTAGCCAAAGAATTTTAGGTTTTTATTTAGAAAAGCATATATATTTTATCGGATGGGACATTAATTTATATATTTTAAGACATGATCAAGATGAGATTACTTTTATTCTAATATCATCTTAATTTTTATTTAAAATACAAAAATCTATCTCGACTTTATCTTGTTTCAAATCATTTAGACTATGACTTAACATTAAAATATCATATCTTATGCTCACCTCTCAAATTAATAGGCCTAGTTTATGTTGTCTATTTGGTTAGACAAATGCCTTGAATTAGTAAAATGGTCCCCATGATATTGGAACACTTTGACCATTGGCGGTGATTTGCTCTATCAACTAAGCTATTTTATTTTTCTGTAATTTAATATCTTTACCTATATTGTTAGATATAAAAATGTGAGATAGAGTTAAAATAAGAAAAAAAGAAGAAGAAGTAGTTTCACGTTGAAAGAAAGTAAAATTTGTAAAAGATATATAAGTAGAAATAATACATTAACTCATTTCTTTAAAGTTTTAAGTTGATCTGTAATATTAACTTATTTGTATATTGTCTCACAAGGTGATTCTTCGTGTGCTACTCCTTCCATGTAGATGCAGAAAAACTGCTACGTGGTATTTTCCCTGTTGACTAATACAATTCTAATTTGTCCTGAATATTATATTTATAGTTCCTATTGAACTTTCATACTTTTGGATTCATACATGCAGGAGAGACAAAACCCCAATACACGGATTAAGTATATGGACACTATGTTGGTGAAGTTTTCAGCTATTTCTGACCTTAAGACGTTGGCAGAACATGCTTATTTCATGTTTCCTGCATAATTGACATCTTTTAGATGATATATATATATATATATATATATATATATCTATATATATAGATACAATTAAGATTGTTAACACTTCAAACCTTATTCACTTAGCGTTGTTATTGCTATCAGATGGACAAGACCGCAGACAATGCTGTGCAATTGTTTGATGAAATTGATCTTCGTGTGGCGGCAATGAATTTACTTAAATTCCCACGGTGCTTGTCATGGGATGCAAAGGCAATAAATACCTTGGGTTGCTTCGTTTTTAAATTTCTGGAGTTCTTGGGGTTCTTGCTTCATGGTCCTAACCAACCAATAACTGAATTAGCTCATCAATGGCATCCTTAAAGAAAAATCCTGTTTCTCTTGTGGGCTCCCCCCTTGAGAAACTTCTAATACCACTTGACCAGCTGAACAATCTCATGAAGCTCACCTTAGAAGTGATTGAAGACATATCTGAATTTACGTTGTTGGCTGACACAGAGTACAGCGCTGAAGATCTCGTCAACATCTTCACATTGGCAATTCTAAGTGTGGTAGCTTGCTACCTTCAAATTACTTTGCTTATGCAGAATGGGTGAGTTCATTTTCCTTCCAATTCCAACTTTCCAAAGGCGTAGATGTTTAAGTGTGTTTATCAGAATTATGAAGATAAAATAATTAAATGTTGAAATAAGAAATTTCCCACAAAATAACTGATAATATTGACCATTGAAATTATTGGGTATCAAATGGTTTCTCTTATTTAGTTTGAATAATGGTTGTTTTGCTTTACAGGAAGTGGCATTGGAGTTGTCCCACCTAATATCTAATCTTAGCATCATCCTAAATAAATTAATACACATAAAGTAGTATTGTCTGCGCTTGTTTTATATAAATTAATACAATTTTTTTTTTTAGATTTGATGTATAAATTAATACAATTGGACTTTATATAATATATTTTTATCCCATAATCATTGGTTCAAACTGAATAATATTATTGTCAATTCATATTATACTATATATTCTAGGATTTATTTTAATTGATTTTTGAAGAGGAGATGGAGGCTCATTTACAGCACATTGCACATTTTGGAGATGCATTCTGCATTGAAAAAAAATTATCTGAACCTCCAATTGAAATGTCGAAGCTAATAAAGAGTTTCATGTACTCTAAAGTTGCTTGTTATTCATTGATGGTTCTACTATATGCAAGATTAATATCAGCATATTATAAAGTTTATTATTTCAATTAAAATTAAAGCACTCTTGTTGTAAAGTTTATTATTTTTTATTTAAAATCGCATGCACATGACCAAATATTCCCTTAGTTGATTAATGCATACATATCATTATGTCAGGAATTCTATCAATTCAATGAAAAACCCTCTAACAGTGACAAAATCTTTCCTTGTTACAGGTTGACTTAGAGGTGTTAAAGGAGAAAGCTGTCATATTCTTTATGTCACACCTGGATATAGACATTGACATTGTCTTGCTTAGTACCTTTGAGAATCACAGATGCACCTCTTCTCATAAACAGTGGAGTTCAAAAAACTCCACAGAAATCACATATATATTTTTCATATTTGGAAAATTTCTGAAACCAATGGGAGTAAGAATCACCCCAAATTTCTAGAAATTTTGGAGTAAGAAATCACATTTGTTGTTTGAAACCAATACTAGAAATTTTGCAAGAAGTACCATCTTACAGCAAAACAACGACTCCAAGTTTCTTATATTTCATGAATCAGTCTCTATTGGATCACATATGAGAAGAACACCCAGAAAAGTTGCAATTGATGGAATTATTTTTCCCTTACCGTGGTTTTCCCCAAAAGAAATGTGCCGAACATTCTTTTACCCCTTGGCAACATACCAGCAGTTAAAACTCCATGTTTTAGGAATAGCTAGTCCTAAGTTTACCAAAAAAGAAAATGCACACTGCAATATTATATGCTTTGGAGAGTATAACAACATTTCAATTAATTCAAAGTTGAAACTCCAAGTCATCTAATTAGAGTTCACTAGGGGAATGACAGTACAAACAGTTTGAATAGCTGTGAGTATAAGTAACACCATTGCAGCAATGGAAGTTGCTATTTTCACAGGAGTGTCAAAGTAGTCATGTATCATACCTGCCTTCCACTTATTCAGAGGCTTCTCATAGAACTCTTTTAACCGCCTACAGATAGTGAGGTATTCCAAGTTCATATTTGGCTGGATAAGATTTGAGCACAGACGATTAATCATCGTAGCCACTTCATTGCTGTCACCTAACAAGGTAGTGATAATGCCTCTGTGAATTAGCACATTCACATCTCTTTCATCATCAACAAGGAAATCTAAGACCTTCAAGTAATCAGTAATGTAGGTCTCATGAGGAAAATGTGCTTGCTCAAATGCAACAATATTCCTCAAATGAAACTCAGTTCTATCTGATACATCAAGGCGCGGCATTGTCAAGACACCATTGTTATATTGCAACTCAAGCAAGCATTTCTTTGTTTTATCAACCTTGAGCTTCACCCCTGCCTCCACTAGCTCGTTTGCACTATATAAATGGTCCAATATATTGTTCACTTTTGGTCCAATATATTGTTCACTTTTGATCTCTTTGGCAATCTTTCAACTGGAGGTAAGTAAAATACCCTCAGCAGATCAGTGAAGTGTTTCACACTCACACTATCTGGTTGTATTTTTTGAGGATTGAGGTCTGCAAAGTAGGTGAAAGTAAGATCAAGAAAGGAAGGCAAATCTCCAGGGGTGATATCAGCAGTAGCAAGTTCGAACAAGCCATTAAGGACAAAGAATGGGAGCTGATTCTCAAGCAAGATCAAGTCGTGGGCAACATCGTCTGCGAGCCAAGGCTTTAAGAACAAAGGGTCACTTTGTATCCAATTTTCCACAAGATAGTATCTAAGGAAATGCTCAATTATGAAGGCAGCATCAATCAGAATCATTTTCAGAAAAGGATCACTGTCAAGTGGAATGCTCTCTGCATAACAATTCCGAATCATTGGTTCCCACTCTTTGAGTTTGCTCATACATTTGTCTAAAGTTAGCCCAGTTCCTTTGAGAAAGCTCTTAAGGTAGCTTAATTTAAGCTTTTCCTTTGATATCAACCTCTCTTCTCCATGGTGAAAAGGGCCAATGGAAACCACGCGAGGTGTATAGGCTGCTTCCTTTATATGGCGAACTTTTTGAGGTACTCTATAAATACATTGATCTTTCACACTTGAATCTTCCGGAAGCTCTGCCATTTCTATCAACACTGCCAAATCTTCTAGTTGATCTGTTCTGTTTTCATTTGAATTGCTCCCTTCTGTATCCATTTTATTGATTCACTTTCTTAATCAAGGGACCTGATGGACATGAACCAAATAACAAGGTTTAGACTACTCGGTTTGCTTGTTTGGTTAGTCCATAAATAACCCAGATCTTAGACAAACTTTTTGAAAAGATTTACAACAAACTTAAAATTAATCATTATTAAAAAAAAATTCTATTAGAAATTTTAGAAAATTTTCATTGGAATTGCTTGAGTGTAGGATCCAGCATACCTAAAGAAAATGAAATCAAGTAACAGATGTTTTAGCCAAGAAAGAACTTCTTTTGGATCTATGATATGATGTATTTTGATGTTATGCCTCATTTTGTTTCTCTTATTATGTATGCAGACTCCATGGGAACTCAGTTCCTAGATTTTAAGAGTTATAATTTGCTTTTATGATATTCCAGTTTAATAAAAAATTTAAAAATAAAAATAGTTTACCATAGTTTTTCTAAGCCACATATCCTTTCAGAAGTTGGGATAGCACTACAATCCCATCTCCAATTTCAAGCAGTAGTAACTTCTATTTTTAGATTCACTTCTTAGCTTGTGAAAACTTGAATGGTCAAAACTATTAGTTCCTTGTCAAAGTGCATAATGTAGGCTATATTTAAATGTTTACATAGAATAGTAACTTATAATTCATATAGCTCAAATGATATATTTTAGCATAGAATTGATATATGTGCACGTACTACAAGCAAAATTTCTACTGATTCCAAAAATCATGAGAAGTTTCCAACAAAAATTGAAATGAAAGAAGATGGTGGTATTAGTCCTAGTTTTGAAACGGTTGATGAGATCGTATTAAAAGAAAAAGGCGATGAAAGTGTTCAGTAAATTTAAAGATAATATTTTTAAAATATATATTTAAATATTAAAATTTTAAATAACATGCCTACCAATAAATAATTAAATATTACTAAAAGTCAAAGAGCCTTAAAATATTCAAATGGGGTAGCCTTTTCTTTTTGTCATTCATATAACTTGAAAAGAAGTTTAAATTTGGGCTTTTCGAAAGAACTAATATCAGAATAGCTAAAAGAAAGTCTTTCAAAAGTTAATTTAAGAGTTGTATCGAAGGATAGACATTAGATGAGATTAAAGTGTTCTTAGAGTTTATGCAGTATGAGCTTACCCAAATTATTGTTCTGGGAAGATTCTCCACGATTTATTCAATTAGAGAATTTGCAGAAATAAGTTTTCAGCATAGACATTGCAAATAGGGTTTTAGGTTCCACGATTTGAAAGTGTTTGAATTTAATGGCAGCCCCATCTTTATATCCTAATTAAACTAAAGAAAAAAGCAGAGATACAGAGAAAATAAAAGAAAAGAAGAAACCTGGAAATTTTGGATGGTGTAGAACTCGAAGCAAAACCCAGAAATGATTGATCTTCAAAGCTCAAATGGCATATCTCTGCTCCAATCTCTGCGACAATGCTTTGGATAGATGAAAGTGCTCTAGATCTTTGTCTTTCTTCTCCGAGTAGTGCTTCTGCTCAGCGGCGATTAAAAAGAAAGTAAAGCTTGCTCTCTATCTGGGAGAAAGTAAGTCAACATCACAGACTCTTTCTTTATAAATATTATATTTTCTTTTACCCGGAAATCACTTTCTTCACCAAATGATTTTTTTTTTTAAGTCATCTTGGTAAATGATGTGGACCTTACCCAAGGGCCACCGGGCCTTGCTTATGGGCCTGGCGTGGGGTCTAGCCCCATAATCCACACCAGTATAAAGCATATCCAGAAACCTTAAAAAGATAAATTTACCTATTTGCGCCGCGCCTAACAGTAGTAAAAGCTCATATCACCACTAGACTCATAACTTCGCCACCCAACGAGACCCTAGAATCTTGCGCTCCCTTATTAACCTTCACATCCTTATTAACCTTGAATAATACCCACAACATTGGTGCGATGAGCGTGGACTCCACCTTCAGGCTTTTTCGGTTGGAAGCGTTTAAAACCCATGGACCCCACTACCCCATACAAAGATACCCCCGGTACCGCCTCGGACCCAGTCGGCGCACCCCAGTTCCTGAAAGATACCCCTGGCACCGCCCCGGACCTAGTAGGCGCATCCTAGTTGCTAGAAGGCGCCGAGCAGCGGGACCCAAACCAATCAGTCCTTGCAACCCTGCTAGACCATTTACAATATATGAAACGAGAGATACGTGAGTTAAAAGCACAAAAGCAGGAAGACATGAGGGAAATACACAAGTTATGAAGCAGATACGACACTCATGTCCCGACTGCAGTAGAAGGTACAGCACAATCTACAGGTCAATATTCCCCGCACGTCGATCCAGAGGTAATTTCTACTGAGATTGTAACTCTGATTGGTTCCCGAGCACCTCCTCCGTTGACGATAGGTAGGCAACCTAAACATCCTTTTGTCGAGCAGATCATGACTTATCCATTACCGAGTCACTATAAACAGCCTGTTCTAGATTTATATGACGGATCAACAGATCCAGTTGAACACATATGTAGTTTTGAAAATGTAATGTTAATTTCTGGAGTGGAAGATGAGATAAAATGCAGGACGTTTCCTACTTCATTAAGAAAAGCAGCGTTACAGTGGTTCAACAACTTACCCCCAAGATCTATAGTTGGGTTTGACCAGTTAGCATATCAGTTTGTGGCACGCTTCTCCATGAGTATTCCCCCGCATAAGACTTCAGCTGTATTGGCGACCTTGCGTCAAGTGGACGAAGAATCCTTGAGGTCATATATCCAGCGGTTTAAGGCACTGTCTCTGCAGATTCGAGATTTGAAGGATGAAGTGGCGGTACACACCCTTATGGTGGGGCTTAGAACTGGACGGTTCAGGGAAAATATTACTTTGAATCATTCAGGTTCTCTCCAAGAACTGTTGCAGAGAGCGGGAAAGTACATCAATTTAGAAGAAGTGGAGAGAGTGGCTCCAAAAGAAGGCAAGCTGCGCGAGGGTGGAAGAGATAGGGAGATCCGACCTCAGCCGTTCCCTAAGTTCACGCCCCTAAACCAAAACAGGGCGCGCGTGTTGCACGAGATATGTCAAATGGGGTTGGTTCAACTCCCTCTATCGATGAAGCCCGCTCAGGTTTAAACCCCAAGTTATACTGTGAATATCACCAGGGGAATGGGCATGACACAGAAGAGTGTATGGCATTAAAAGAACTTATCGAAGGTCTCCTCAGGAAGGGCCACTTGAAGCAATTCAGATTACAGCAACAACCGAGGTTTGGGGGGCCATCGGGGGAACACCGACCTAAGAATAGCAACTACCAGCCCAGGGAGTTTGTGCAGAACAGGATACGGGATAGGTCGGAAGAAAGACGACAAGACCAACAATCAAAACAGGGAAGAGAGGTTCCCCATCGGGTGATCAATATTATTTTTGGCGGGTTTACTTCAGGAGGGGCAACATCAGGAGAGCAGAAGAAGCACTATATGAAAGGTAAGAGGCATTATCATCAGGTGAATGAGGTGGGTCGTAATCAGAGGATAAGGGGTGAAAAGCCAGATCCTCCAATCACTTTTACCGATGAAGATTATGCAGATATTAAACGAGATCATGATAACCCAGTGGTGATAGAAGTTATGATTGCAAATTGTTTGGTCAAGAAGATTTTGGTCGATCAGGGGAGTTCGGCGGATATTCTATTTTTGCGAACTTTTCAGCAAATGACAATTGATAGAAAAGCGCTAGAGCCATACAGGGGGACTTTGATAGGTTTTTCCGGGGCAGAAACTCGAGTGGAATGGGCGATCAAGCTATTGGCAACATTCGGTGACGCCCCTAACCAGGTCACTAAAACTATCGAATTCTTGGTAGTGGACTGTTCTTCGCCATACAATGTGATCTTGGGAAGACCTGTGCTTAACCAACTAAGGGCAATAGTTTCCACCCGTCATCTAGTAGTTAAATACCCAACCTTGCAAGGAGGTGTGGATATTATAAAGGGGAATCAATTGGTGGCCAGGGAATTATACCAGAAGGGACTGGTGATCACGGTGGTCAAGGACCGGCAAGAGACGACGTGCAAGGAGGACGTGGAACCGGAGGCGAGAACCTTACCTATTAAGAAGGTTGATGTTCGAGCAGATTTCACCCAGGAAAAGCCGGCATCGTCAGGAGAATTCAAGGAGATCCAGTTAGGGGAACAGGGACGGACCGTCCGGATCTCGACACATTTGAGTGCGGAGCAACAAAAGGAACTCAAACTTCTTCTGAGGGAAAATGCCGCCGCCTTCGCCTGGACTACTGCCGACATGCCAGGTATCCACCCTTCCATTATAACTCATAAACTTTGCATTAAACCTGGAACTAAACTTGTAGCTCAAAAGAAAAGGTTATTTAGTTCGGAAAGGCAAGCGGCTATAAAGGAGGAAGTGCAAAAGTTGTTGAATGTGGGGTTTATCCGTGAGGTCGAATATTCTTCTTGGATATCTAACGTAGTTATGGTAAAGAAATCAAACGGAAGGTGGAGGATGTGTACGGACTTCACTGACCTGAATAAGGCATGCCCTAAGGATCCTTACCCCCTGCCCAATATAGACCGACTAGTAGATGAGGCGGCTGGACATCTTCTGTTGAGTTTTATGGACGCCTATTCTGGTTACAACCAAATAAAAATAGATCCCGTGGATGAGGATAAAACCACCTTTGTTACCGAGGAAGGATGTTATTGCTATAAAGTAATGCCATTTGGATTAAAGAATGCTGGGGCGACTTATCAGCGTCTAATGAATAAGATGTTTAAAGGACAAATAGGTAGGAATTTGGCGGTATACGTGGATGACATTCTGACAAAGTCCATGAGTTTTACCCAGCATTTGGAGGACTTGAGACAAACTTTTGCCACGCTGAGCGAATTTGGGATGAAGATCAACCCTGAGAAATGTACTTTTGGGGCACCGGCCGGTAAATTCTTGGGTTTTATGATAACTCAAAGGGGAATAGAAGCTAACCCGAAAAAGTGTCAAGCCATATGTGAGATGAATTCACCGAGAAACGTTGAGGAAGTAAGGAGATTAGCCGGAAAAATCACCGCTTTGACACGGTTTGTAGCTAAAGCAGCACAACGATCGCTCCCTTTCTTCTCAGTAGTAAGGAATGCGAAGAATTTCCAATGGACGCCAGAATGTCAGATGGCTGTTGAAGAATTAAAACATTACTTGGCGACACTGCCCATTCTCGCTACTCCCCGCCCTGGGGATACACTATACATTTATCTAGCAGCTTGTGACCAGGCCATCAGCTCCGCGCTAGTTAAAGAACACAACGGCACCCAAATGCCCGTATACTTTACCAGTAAGGCCCTTAGAGGCCCTGAACTCAAATATCAACATATTGAAAAATTGGCCTACTCTCTGGTCCACTCGAGCCAGCGGCTTCGACCATATTTTCAGGGACACCAGGTTGTGGTTCGAACAAACCAGCCTCTCAAACAGATATTGCAAAAACCAGACTTATCGGGCAGAATGTTGGCATGGTCGATCGAATTGTCAGAGCATAGAATCGCCTTCGAGCCGAGGAAACCAATAAAGGCACAGGCATTGGCAGATTTTATAGCCGAATTGACTCCGGGGCATGATGAACAACATACTGATGAGAAAGGAGTATGGGTGCTATATGTTGACGGCTCGACTAATTGTAAAGGTTCGGGGGCGGGCATCATCATAGAAGGGCCAGAAGGTATTACAATAGAATGTGCACTCAAGTTCGGATTTCCAACCTCCAACAACCAAGCAGAATACGAAGCTATCGTAGCCGGCCTATGGTTAGTCAAGGAAATGGGTGTTGTAAAAGTTAAGGTGCGTTCAGACTCACAATTGGTGACAAGTCAAATAGGAGGACAATATCAGGCGAGGGAGGACTGTATGCAGAAATACTTGGGACTGGTAAAAGCATTAATCGGAGAATTTCAGCTAGTGGAAGTAGAGCATATACCGAGAAGCAGAATGTAAGAGCCGATCTACTTTCAAAGCTCGCCAGCTCCAGGCCGACACAGGGAAATAGAACCCTCATTCAAGAAATGCTGACAAAACCAAGCATAGAAAAACAGCAAGTAGCAATGGTCGTAGTGGATCAAGCTGAGGAGGACTGGAGAGATCCAATCCGGAGATACCTCCGCAATGGGGACCTTCCTCCCGATCAAACAGAAGCTAAGAAGATAGTTCGAATATCCACTTTCTACTGTATATGCGGAACAGAATTATTCAAGAGAGGCATTTCTCAACCGTTGCTCAAGTGCATTGGTCCCGGCCAGGCACAGTACGTGTTGCGAGAGCTACACGAGGGAATATGTGGCCACCATGTAAGAGCCCGAAGATTAGTATCTAAGGCTATGAGATCGGGGTACTTCTAGCCAACCATGAAAGCATATGCTAACAGAATGGTCAAATCCTGTCCCAAGTGTCAGAAATTTGCTACAAATATACTAACCCCGGCAACAGAATTATATAGCATAATCGAACCGTGGCCATTTTCAAAATGGGGTATAGATATTTTGGGCCCTTTCCCACCAGCGACGGGGCAGAGGCGTTTCATAGTAGTGGCAGTCGATTATTTTTCTAAATGGGTAGAAGCCCAGGCATTGGCCACCATTACGGTAAACCATATACAAAAATTCGTCGCTAGTCATATTTTATGCAGGTCGGACGACACAAGTCAACCCGCTCACCAATCAATAAACATTATTCTAGCCCGCCAATCAAATTGTAGACGATTAATCAATCTCATTTCTCATGCAGGTTCGGCATCCCCCACACATTAGTCACTGACAACAGTCGGCAATTCACCGACCGACATTTTGGAGAATTTTGTACAAACTTGGGAATTCGATTGACTTTTGCCTCAGTAGAACACCCCCAGGCGAACGGGCAAGTGGAAGCCATAAACAAGACTATTTTGCAAGGCTTGAAGAAAAGGCTGGCAGAGAAGAAGGGGGGATGGGCGGAGGAGTTACCCTGGGTCTTATGGTTGTATAGGACCACCGTTCACACGGCAACCAGACATACACCATTCAGCTTGATGTATGGAACAGAGGCTATGCTGCCGGTGGAAGTGGGTGAACCAACCATTCGAAGAATAGTTCACAACGACGTGAACTCCACCATGACAGAAAACCTAGACTTGCTAGAAGAAACAAGAATGGTGACGTATAATAGACTGATTAAAGCAAAAAGAATGCTCGCACGAGAATACAATAAAGGCATACGACCCAGGGAATTCGCCCAAAACAATCTCGTACTACGATTTGTGTCTCAGGCCAGGAAAAATCCCGCTGAGGGAAAGTTGGCCCGAACATGGGACGGCCCATACGTAGTAACACAAGTGTTGGGCAAAGGAACTTATAGGCTGGCTACAATCGAAGGTTGCGAGATACCAAACACTTGGCATGTAACTAGATTAAATAAATATTATCCCGAGCTATAAAAGCCCGGATGACAGTGTGATGATGTAATTATCCTATTTTAATACAGTCGAAATTCCTGAGTTATTCCCAAGTTAATGGTTACTCGATTATTTAAGACGTGTCTTTATAAGCAAGCAAGAATAAGGTCACAGCTATTTGCGATCCAAACAAAACATGGGCGATCAATGCAGCTATGGGTGATCAAAACAAAACCAAATATACTACAAATATTCATTCGGGACAAAGAATCAAATATATCTCCAGAAATATTACAAGGGTTATATGTCTACCAAAAAAAAAAAAAACTAAGCGCCCCCTTCATCGCCCGACCCGATCTCCAAATCCGACGCTTCTATAGAAAGGTCCGGTTCATATTCATCTTTCGGATCGATAATTGCTCCATCCCGGACCACCTTCAGATAACTTTTCATTGACTTCAGAGCTTCAAGCGAAGGTGCCCCGGGATGCAAGGAAACTTGCTGAAGGCAATTTTCGAAGCCATCCTTGCTGGCGTTCAAGAGGGTATGAGCTAACTTGCCCGCAGCACGTATTAACCTCTTCTTGCAGCCTTCGACATCCGCCAGCGCCTTTTGCAATTTCTCATCCGACGATCGGGCATTGTCCTTCAGTCGAGTTAGTTCCTCACTGGCGGAAGCAAGTTCTCCCTCGGCGGCTGCAGCAACTCCTCTAACGGTCTCTAACTCTATCTCTAGAGTAGAGACCTTCTTCTCGGCGGCGAGCGCATAGTTCGTCGGTGTTTGTGCTCGTTCGCAGGTCAGATTTCAGGCGGTCGTGAACTATTTGGATGATCCCTATATTCCGGGTCATCAACTTTGTTTGTTCCTTGACCAGGCGAATCTGGTCGCCGTATCTCCGACCCATTTGACCGAGCATGTCTACCGAGCCAACGTGTTCGAACTCTACTAGGAGGGCGGCCGGGTCAAGGCGCCCATCCAACCGATTCTACATAAAGAAACGGAGAACGTTATAACAAAATATAATAAAATATAATAATAAATATATTTATTATTATATATATATATAGTACTACCTGGCCACAATAGGCAGCATCCCCTGGCAGCAATGGCCGTTCCATATCTCCAGATGACGTGATGGGACGGCTTATTTGGCCCTCCTCGGCACACGTAGGGGGCACCGTAGTCCTAGGACTACTACCCGCCCCAATGACATCCCCTGAGATTGGTGCGACGGGAGCGGAGGTTGGGGGTTGCGGTTCTACCTAATCGAGCATATGTTAGTATGCATACATATATCAAGTAACTAAAAATGCATCTTAAAGAAAACTTCATCTACCTTCGGCATCCTGGCTGACCGATGATCGTGCCCCCGACCTCCTACGAATAAGAGGGGGGCACGGTTCCTCCGCGGGGTCCTCTAGGACAATGGGAATGGAGCTGGATGACTCTACCCGAGTCACTGGTGCTGACACTTCCGTCCCCGACTGGGAAGCCGTGATTTTCCTCCTCTTAGGAATGCCGCTAGTATCGCATCCGGTGTGCTCCAATAATTTCCTTAGGTTCGGCATCGTCTTTCGATCTGAAATATTAACAAACATCAGTTATGTTTCAACATGCTCTACGACAACAATAAAGGACTAATGACACACCAATATATCGGAGGACACGATAGAAAGCTTCTGTCGGGTCGGCATAGACCCTAGATTCCAACTCCTTTACCAAATAATAAGCGGCCGGTCCAATGTCCGCGCTAGAAACCTCCTCGACTCGCCCAAAGTTCTTGCGCCACCGGAGTGGGAACTTTGCTTTTCCTCTTTCGTCAATAAAGAAGGGGCGACCCGAGGGAGGCTCGATCACACGGAAGAACCAGCCCTTGAATTGTTTTGCTGAATCCTCCGCCGGAAGAATCAAGGATTTCCCTTTTTTGGCGGAGAACGACAGATAACCGACTGAATGTTTGTTTGGGTTCTTTAAAGTATAAAAATAAAAGAAGACATCTGTGCGGGGCGACCTATTTAGTTCAGTACATATTTTTTGGAAAGCATGGAGGGTCGCCTACGCATTCGAGTGAAGCTGGGAAGGCGCTACTTGGAGGGTTCTAAGGATTCTCATTTCAAAATCATTCAGGGGCAGCGTTACCCCACATCTATAGGAATAGTATAAATTCCAAGTAAAAAATCGATCCCCATACCGACCCTCACTAACCCCAAAACCCGGCGGATAAGCAGACAAGCCGAAATTAGCGGCCGAACCTACATCCCCGTATATCGAATCCCTAAGACTATTTAGGGATTCTTCGGTTACACACGAACTCGTCGTCGTAATTTCCTGGGTCACCCACCAAGCCTCTCGCAGATCATAATCAAAAGGGGCACCCTCTACCCTAAGGTCGTCGACCCCAAGTATTTCAGGGTCGTAGGTCACCTCTACGACGTCAACCTCCCCCGCCCAGCGAGGAATCGCGACGATACCTTGGGTGGGGTCACCACCGGAAGTGGCCTCACCCATCGAAGCTACAGCACCTGCCGAACCTGGTTTGCTAATCGAAGCCATTTTATGACCCACAAACACCCCTGAAAGCTAGTAAGGTAGAGCAAATAGGCAAACCTGAGGAAGAACGGTGGCAAGAGAAGCCCTACGGTGAGTAGAAAGGCGGAGAAAGAAGCAATGGAAGAGGTCGACTAGGAGAGAAACCGAAAACGCAGACGCTCGAGGACTAGCAGAAATGAACAGTAGAGCACAACAGTGACCCACGCGGGGACCACTTATAGACTGTGACAAAAAGACAATCGCGTAATTAGCCGATTATAGAAAGGCTAAGAAGACGCTTCGAGAAATGGTATATGTGTCGATAACGACAAAACAATAATGTCTCATAAATGCGAAAGGAGATGGACAATCAATGCGGGAAGACGTAAAGGCAACACGGGGTACTGATATCAAGGGAAAGGTACGATGGGACAGGTGCGAAGTCTGCGCAACTCCCTTCGACATAATCCCCTCGAGAAGCGCAACACGAAATAGGTGTGACGATTAAATAGCTGCCTACCCCAAGGTAATGTGACACGAACAATTTCCCGCGTAAACACAGCTAGATTCTACTCCCAAAATATTGGTCGGGCACAAATATTGGCCGGGTACAAATTGAAGAATATTGGTCGAGTACAAATTGAAGACTTTCGTCGTGGGTTATCGTAGGCCGGAACATCCGGCCTAGTTATCTCAGTCGACATACAAGACAAACTTCGCCCACTCTACAGGTCCAAGTCGGTAAAAATAAAAATAAAAATAAAAATATAATAATAATAAAATAACAGCAATACCGAACGTGTATACAACATAGCTCGGCGGTTTGCCTTGCCAAACCGCTGACCTGGGGGGCAAATGATGTGGACCTTCCCCAAGGGCCACCGGGCCTTGCTTATGGGCCTGGCGCGGGGCCCAGCCCCATAATCCACACCAGTATAAAGCCTCTTCAGAAACCCTAAAAAGACAGACTTACCTATCTGCGCCGCGCCTAACAATAGTAAAAGCTCATATCACCACTAGACTCATAACTTCGCCACCCAACGAGACCCTAGAATCCTGCGCTCCCTTATTAACCTTCACATCCTTATTAACCTTGAATAATACCCACAACAGTAAAAAAATTAAGGAGTTGTAAGAAGTGACTATGAAGTACAACATCACTCTAAAGAATATACGAGCATATAAATAATGAGAATATAAAACAAAATAGTAATTAATTAATTTTATTTTATAAACTTTAATTAACAATTCTTTTTTGAGTTGAAACTTTAATTAATATTTTTATTTTAAACACATAACAAATAATGGAATGACTTTTATTTTTAAATATTTTTTTAGAGTTTTTATTAATTGTTTAATAATTAAGGAATAATTAAAAATTTTATTTGTTTTAAAATTTTTATTTTTTATTGAAAAAGACATTAGGATCAAAATCAAAGATGAATTTGAGAATTGATTATTTGTAAGGAAGGTGTTAAATACCTCACATAATCCGTCGGAGACAATTGTCAAAATTTTATTTTATTTATTATCGAAATAATATTATAATCTCTAACAAAATAGCGAGAAAATAAATATATACGCATAAATTTTTTAAATGGACCTAAAGTCCTTTCATCCTTCGTGATAGATAAATTGTCTTTCAAATTGCGCTTATCCTCACCTAAGTTGAATAATTCAAGTTCAATCTTATAAAAAATTAGACCACCTATTCTTCTACCATGAGATCCTAAAAAATCAAATATACCCTAATATGTATGTATATTAATCACAGTTTAAAATTTGAGAGTAAGGTACAAGTAAAATTACATGAAAAAATGGTATAAAATAAAAAATTACAATTTATTTTATTTCTTTTCACACTAAGCCTATTATTATTTTCTTCTCACACTCCACCTTGCCTTTTTAATGCCCTCGGTCCATTAGCATTCCTCTGACCTTATTATCTTTTTCTTTTTTTTTGCCAAAATTATTCTCAACCCGTTTTATTCTTTCAGTAACCCGGAGCCCATTGGGCATAACCCATGCACCTTTTGTTTTTCTTTTTTAACCTGAGCCCATTGCCTAACCCAACTCTTTTCTTTCCTCGCCCCCATCAATTCTTATTTACACCCGTTTCTTCTAAAATCTTTCTTTTCTCATCCTCATCAATTTCTATTTACACCCCTTTCCTCATACTTCCTTAAAATGAAATCAGAATCAAATCAAACAACCAATAAAATATCATATCAAATACATCCAACTATATCAAATACTTTCTTAAAATGAGATAATCCACTAAATAGGTTTCAAGAACATAATTCTCAAAGAAAACACAAAGCACATCCACAATGATCAAAGATTCATATGAATGGCAAGAAATTCATTGTCGCTAATAAATCTAACTAAAAACAAAACTAGTAAAGAACAAGGAAATTAATGAGTAGAGCATGAAGTATGTTCTGTTAAGAATGAAAAGTATCAAGTAAAAGGTACTCAACAATTCTGAAATGATGTACTTTCTTATTAGACAAACTAAGGCATAAATAGCCTTTTACAAGCTTAACAGAATGAGTAAAACTAGCTCATATCTCTCAACTACTCGACGTGATAATTGCAACAATAAATGAAAATATCAAAGACTAAGTCAAATAGAAAATCTTAACTGAATTCTTAAAGTTTCTCTTCATTCCCCCCCTTAAACTAGTCACCAACTACAGCTAGTTTAATTCAGGAACACAGTAAACTCCTAACTGACTTCGAAACTTTTGGAATGCATCCACTGTGAGGGGCTTAGTCATCAAATCTGCCAGCTGATCTTGCGTACCACAATAAGCCAATTCAATTGTTCCATCTCGTGTCAGATCACGAAGGAAATGAAAACGTACGTCAATGTGCTTACTCCAGCCTTGTAACACAGGATTTTTTGACAACTTTATTGTGGAACTGTTATCACAAAAAATTGTTGTACACTTACTTTCTTCCTAACTCAGCTTCTCAATTATTCTTTTCATCCAAATAGCTTGACTTGCGCAAGCAGCAACAGCCACAAACTCTGCTTCTGTGGTTGAGAGTGTGACTATAGGTTGCTTTCTTGAAGACCACGCTATAGCTCTAGAACCCAACATGAAAACGTAGCCTGATGTACTTTTTCGATCTTCTATGTCCCCTGCATAGTCACTATCTGCATATCCAACAAGACTTTCACATCCTCCTTTCTTGTAGAAAACTCCAAATCTGGTAGTGCCTTTTAGATATCTTAAAATTCTTTTGGCTACCACCAAGTGCAATTCAGTTGGTTTGGCCATGTACCTGCTAATTAAGCTTATTGCAAACATTAAATCTGGCCTTGTAGTGGTTAAGTACATGAGACATCCTACCATCTGCTTAAATAAAGTCTCATCAACATGAACTCCATTTTCATCCTTGAAGAGCTTACAACCTGGAACAATAGGATTATGAACTGGTTTGCTATTTTCCATCTTAAATCTCTTCAACACCTCTAAAGCATATTTTCTTTGATAAATATAAATTCCATCTGACCTCTGTAAAATTTCCATACCCAAGAAAAACCTCATTCTCCCTAAGTCAGTTATATCAAACTCCCTCAACATGGAACTTTTAAATTCGGTAAACATCAATTCATCATTGCCAATGAATATTAAATCATCAACATACAAACTGATAATGAGAACCTTACCTCCCTTATTTGTTTTAATGAACAAAGTATGCTCCTTATGACACTTCTCGAACCCTTCATTTGTGAAATGAGCTTCAATATGATTGAACCAAGCTCATGGTGTTTATTTCAGTCCATATAGGGCTTTCTTCAACCTGTAGACTTTCTGAGGATTGCTCTTTAATTCATAACCCTTCGGCTGCTCCACATACACTTTCTCCTTAAGTTCTCCATGCAAGAAGGCAGATTTGACATCAAGTTGATAGATAGTCCACCCTTTTTGAGCTGCAAGTGCCACAATCATTCTCACTGTGTCCATTTTCGCAACTGGTGCAAATACTTTTGTGTAATCTATCCCTTGTTGTTGCACGTACCCCTTTGCTACCAAACGAGCTTTCAATTTGTCTACCTCTCCATTCTCCTTGAGTTTAGTTTTATAAACCCATTTCAGTCCGATTTTCTTTGCACCTTTAGGAAGATTAGTAAGTTCCCATGTGTTGTTCCTCTTTATAGCTCGTATCTCCATGTCTATGGCTTCCTTCCATTTATCATGTTTCATTGCCTCTTCAAAGTGGATTGGATCTGCTGAAGCAAATAAAACAGAATTGACAATTGCATCTTCTTCTTCTGACTCCTCTGAAAGTCCTTCCCCAGTTACATAATCTTGCATCCACCCTAGAGGCCTTCTACTTCTCCCTTCATGTTCATTATTTTGAGGGCTGCAAATTAATTCAATGACTGCTTCCTCTTCTCCACTCAATGCTTCTACGTTTACCTCATTATCGTCCCATTCGATATCAACCATTATGTCTTCTTCGTAACTCATATCCCAACTCCAAGATTTGTCTTCTTCAAACACCACATATCTACTAATTATAATTTTCTTTGCAACCGGATCATAGAGTCTATATGCCTTAGACTCTTCACTTATGCCCAATAAGACACAAGCAACACTTTTTGCATCTAATTTTTTTCTCTTCTCATCAGGGACATGCACGTGTGCCACACAGCCAAAAATCCTAAAATAGTTGATTGAGGGTCTGCTCCCACTCCATACTTTCTCAGGTGTTTGATTCTTCACAACCAATGTAAGACTTCAATTCAGAACATGTATTGTCCAGTTCACCGCCTCAGGCCAGAAAGTCTTCGGCATCTTTTTCTCGGATAGCATGCATCGAACCATGTTCATTACAGTTCGGTTCTTCCGTTCTGCTACTCCATTCTGCTGTGGAGTGTACGCTGCAGTCAATTATCTCTTGATTCCATGCTCTCTACAAAACTCATTAAACTCAAGTGACGTGAACTCCCCTCCTCTATCTGTTCTCAAACATTTAATATGTCCTCCTACTTCTTTTTCAACATAATTTTTAAATTGTTTAAACATGGTTAACACTTCAGATTTTTCTACTAGAAAATAAACCCATGTTTTTCTAGTGAGGTCATCAATAAAGCATAAAATGTACCTCTTCTTACTGTTAGAAACAGGAGAGATTGGTCCACAGAGATCGGCATGAACAAGCTAAAGCTTTTCCATGGCTCTCCAACTGCTCAACTTTGGGATTGGATCTCTATGCTGTTTTCCAATCATGCAATTTGCACATACCGTTGTTGGAGTCTTGAAATGAGGTAATCCATGTACCATCTTTCTAAATTGGAGTGTCTTTAACCCCTTGTGGCTCAAATGTCCATAGCGACAATGCCACAGATTTGCCAAATCATGTGCTGAAGTGTAGAAGCAAGTAGGCTTTTGCGGCAATGGGTCTGCCAACAACAAACATTCGATTTGTTAACATCTTAGTCTGTATTATGAGCCCTTTGTCTGGATGATAAATCTTGAGCGTTCCATGTTGAATAAGAATTGACAACCCTTTAAAGCCACTTACTTGTAATCTTACATTGCCTTTGCCTAATACATCCATCTTTGTGTTATTTCCCAGCGTCACCTTCTGCCTAAAGCTCTCATCAAGATCAGCAAACAAGTTCTTGTCACCATACATGTGGTTGCTACATCCGGAATCTAAATACCAGATGTTTCCTTTTTTATCACTGTTCATCTCCACATTTGACATGAGTAACATCTCTTCCTTTTCTAGTTATCCTGACATTCATATTGCAAGTGCCCAAGCTTATGACACTTATAGCATCACTGTTGCTTTGTTGTAGGATTGGCTTTGCCCTCTTCCTCTACCTCTATATGCACCTCTACCCCATCTTCTTGCACTGGATCTGTCATCATGGCTAACCTTGAGTGCTTGTTCTTCTCCTATATGTCTTTGGAATTTTTGTTCATGAACAATCAACGAACTCTGCAACTCATCTATGGAGAGTTCATCAATGTCTTTGGACTCCTCAATCGCGCAAACAACATAATTAAACTTCTCACTTAGTGATCTAAGAATTTTTTCCACCACTATGACATCTTGCATTTACTCCCCATATGTTCTCATTTTGTTGGCCACAGTCAATACTCTTGAAAAATACTCAGATACTCCTTCTCCAGTCTTCATCTCTAGAGTTTCAAACTCGTTGCGGAGAGCTTGTGGATGTGATCTCTTGACTCTAGCACTCCCTTCAAACTTCCTCTTCATGGACTCCCAGATTTGTTTGGAAGTATTTTTCTCAAGAATAGTCTCCAATATTGTTCGATCTATGGCTTGGAAGAGAAAGTTCTTTACCTTCATATCTTTTAGCTTCATTTCCTCTAGCTTCTTTCGCTGTGCTTCTGTCTGTGCAGAATCAATTGTTGGCTCCTCGTAGCCAGTTTCCACCAGTCCCCATAACTCTTTTGATCGCAAGAAATTCCCTTCAGTTGTTATCTTTTCTGCTGCTGCAAAACTTCAAAGACTGCTGCTGCTTTGATTTTGTCAGGCCCAGTGGGGGCTCTGATACCAGAATGTTAAGAATGAAAAATATCAAGTAAAAGGTACTCAACAATTCTGAGATGATGTACTTTCTTATTAGACAAACTGAGGCATAATAGCCTTTTATAAGCTTAATAGAATGAGTAAAACTAGCTCACATCTCTTAACTACTCAACTTGATAATTGCAACAGTAAATGGAAATATAAAAAACTAAGTCAAATAGAAAATCTTAACTGAATTCCTAAAGTTTCTCTTCATGTTCATCACTCACACAGATGCTTAAATCGTTATATACCCAAAGAGATCAATAACTTGCACATCAAAAAATGAATTTCAATGGCAGAAAATCAACCCAAGCACCTGAGTCTATGTCCTCATCAAATAGAGCCAAGCAAAGACGCACCATTAGTTGACATTTTGCTCAGTTTCCTACATCATTCATCCAAAGCTTCTTGGTTCCTTCTTTGCTTTGCTATATCTGCCACTCTGTTTCTTTTGTTATTGTAAATCTAAAAATTTTCCTATCATATGATCTATATTGAAGTCTTATTTTTCTTAGACTGTCAATTTTGTCCCGAATCAATAGTTTTGACATAATCTGAAATGATTTTAGATTAAGAGTATAGATCAGTAGTTTTGAAAAGTTTTTCTTTTCTCTCATAATATAAATTTTTAAGTATTCATTATTAGGCTTGTTATTTATAATATAAGTATTCTTGGGTTTTGCTCGTCATCCATGTTGCTAAATCAAGATAGCGAATCAAGAAAATGGAGACAAAGGAGAATGATTTCGTTGAAAACAAAAGTGAGCCCAAAAACTTCGTTGGTTCAGTGAGACTAAATATAGATGAATTGTTGAAACCTAAAGTGCGTGAGCAATGTATCTATAGGAATCCTCTGAAAGTTCACCGGATAAACGAAGCAGCCTACATGCCCCGTGTAATTTCAATTTGCCCTTTCACCTTAAAGACGAGAGGTTGCAATCAATGCAATAGCTTAAATTGATTTACCTAATAGCTTTCTTGAAGGGACAGGGCTAATATTGGAGGACCATGTCAGCAAGATCCAAGAGTGGGAAGCAAACATTCGAAATTTCTAATTGATGCTTGCTTCGTAATTGAGCTTTTCTTTAGATATTATGATGCAAAGCAATGGATAGGTAGCAACACTTGTTCGCACAGCCGTGGCTCGTAGAAGATGTGGCGCACAACTTGATCTTACTTGAGAATGAGCTTCCATTCTTTGTTCTTGATTGCCTCTATAACCTTGCAACAAAAAGTGATCCTAGATTTCCCTCATTTCTTAAGATTTCCTCTAAGTACTTTGATAACCTCAACCCTCAAATGATAGAACCTGATGAAGTAGATGTGTGGCACCGTTGTTTAATTTTTCTTTTAGCTCTCGTGTATAATTATAAACAATGGTTTATTCTTTTAATTATAGTCTAGAATGTACATATTTGCAGTATATATATATATATATATTAAAAATTTATTAAATTTTATAATTTTTTATATTAATAACCAAAAATATACAAAATAGATAGAATAAATATATTATAATTAAAGAAATAAACGAATAATTTTTTTTTTTTTCCAAAAAGAGCAAAACGTGTTGAAATATCGTATTTATTAGGAAATCATAATCATAAGTAGAAGAGAGAGAGAAATTATGAATCCTGTATATAAAAGACCAAAAAATGTTGGAGTACATAATTTTTTCACCCTTTTCATGAAATCAATAAGGGTTTCTAAGTTTTCAGTATTTAAGCTGATGCTTTGGTCTTTGTAAAATCAACAGCCATAAGTCATTCTTATGCAAGATTCATTAGAGCTTTGGTCTTTACAAACTCAAGAGCCATATTACTTGTCACTTTATGATTCTTTAACTTTATCAACAGCTTTTGCATATTCCTTGGGTCTTTTTGATTCTCTAATCACATAATCACTCTGGTAGAGATAGCACCTAAAAATACACATAAAAGGAGATCATTTCTCTTGTAATGACCACATCCCAAAATTGCCTTAAGGCCAACAAATACACACCTCATAAGCTCAAAAGGGCAAAAAAAAAAAAAAAAGATTTTTATTTAAAAATACCTCTTTGAAGGTGTGCAAAGAAGTTAGCCAAAATAGAAGAGATTGATAAAGTTGAAGAAGAGATGAAACTTTGAATAGTTATTTCGAGTAACTTTCAACACAAAAGGAGCCTAACCATCTACAAAACACAACAAATATAAAATGCAGTTTCTGATCGACTTACTGGTATCAAGGGTCGCCATTGTCTTCATTAAAGATTTTATCAACCCCAATTATCGCCTATTTGAATTTGGGTGATCTACGGGCCTTGCTGATGCATCTGCTGGATTGAATTTGGCTTGTTTGGGATTTAAGGTACCTCTCAATCTACTCATGGCAACCAAACCTTGGAACCCACTAGAAGGCTTCTTTTGATTCACATCCTCTTCACGCGATTCGTGATACAGCAGTTTAAGAGTTGGCGGACCAGAGAGGAAACAAGCTCCTCCTACAACAAACAACTTATTTGTCACATCCTATTCATCAAACCCATCATTTGGATCCAAATCAACATAAACTAATCCATCTTGTTTGATAAGTTAGCCACACAAACTTTTTCTCTTAAAAATAAATTGTTGTGTCAGAGATTACAGTGTTGGACAGATATAAGAAGAATCTATAAAATTATTAAATAAATTTATAATCATCTCTATATATATATATATATATATATATATATATATATGACTTAAAAAGTTTATCATTCAAAAAGATTGTAGTTTCAAGTTAAATTCTAACTAACAAAGAAATAACGACATTCTCAATCCGTATAATAATTAATAAGATTGTGAATGCTTAAAATGAAGTCATGGATGCTGTTTTCCTTTTACAATAAAAAATACTTCCAGTGATCCCAATAATGTAAGTCATGCAAAGCTTAATTAAGTGACTTATGAGTTTGTAAAAATGATACTACTAACCAATCCTCATTCGTTTGAAGGGGAAGTGCTCTGCTTCTACAAAGTGAAGTCCATAGTATATCATGTTTGGATTTGGATTTGGGTACTGGTTTCCATGTCGCAGATCAATTATAACATATGAAGGTTTGCCTTCAAAGAAGACCTGTCTTCCCTTGATGTACCAGACACCAGAGATTGGAGAATCATAGGACACTATATACCAAGGCATCTTTGATTTCAAATCTTCAAATTTCTGTCTCATATCTTTAGTCCATTTTAACACAAATGGAATCCATACAATCTTGTAATAATCTTCTTCTTTCAATTTCTCGTAGACTTCCTGAAGACCTGTCAATTTCCCATCGGGTATATCTAGGTCTGAAATCAAGAATATGACAGCTTTCTCATTCAGCACCTCTAAGTCGACCTATAACAAAGAAAAAGAGTGGCATGGAGCTCAAACTATATAGCCATAGTTTGTATCTATGACATGTATATATCCGAATTTAATTAAAACAAATTATAACACCTAAAATTTAAAGACAAGAATGCATTAATTTTTGTTGGAATTCAACTAGAACAAATTTATACTGATAGTAACCTTGGACCTAGTAGAACCATCAATGAATGCGTGGCAGCCATCTTTAGTGTACATAAAACTCTTCATTAACTCTGACATTTTTGGCTGTGTGTTAGATAACTGTTTAACACTGAAAGCATCTTCAAAGAGTGCAATTTGCTGCAAATGAGCCTCCATCTCGTCTACAGAAATCAATTAATAATAAATCAAGTAATACATATGAATTGAGAAAATATTTTATTCAGTTTAAAGTAATGATTGGACGGCAGAAAATAAATAAAATTAAAGATTAAATATTCATATAAACATATCATAAAATTATAGCTTTACCTATTTGTGGTTTGCAAATTGTGTAGTGACGTTTGAGGTCATTAAGGATGTGACTTAGATTAGATATTAGGTGGGATAATTCCAATGCCACTTCCCTGTAAAACAAAACAAGCATTAATAATCAAAATAAATAAAATATACAATTTATTAGTTTCCTTTTATTTATCAGCTGAAGTTGATTCTCAAGGGAATTAAGTGAATCTATAAGACACTATGGGGCATTTAGGTAGGCCATGCTGAGTATAGAACTCCTAATATGGACTCCTTCACATCCAATAATACATAACAACACCAATGTGTATATATACACACTGAAAAGTTTGAGATCTTAGGTTTAATCCCTATTCTACTGTAAAAAACTCTACTCTGCCTCTATATATATATATAGATGCACTACCAAAAATATTCTTATTTAAGTGAATGCCCAGCAAAAATAGATCCACTACCTTATATTAATCGAAGGACTTTCTCTTCAAAAATTATTTCTGAATATGCCTAATTGATAAGGGCTAATTAATTTAATATAGAAATAATAATCATGTGATTTTCATCAAAATAAGTCAAGTGAATATGAAAAATTTTGGTACAATATAATATATATGGAATAGAAATCTGACATAATTAAGTCATTTTCTGATAATATATGAGCTATGATTTATGCCAAAAAAAAAAAATGTCTGCTCTAATCTATAGATTCTCGTTGAAAATTTCTAATTTTGAATTGTTTTATTAGTTTGTTATGGGCAGATAAACAATGCAAAAAGATTAGAAATTAATATACTGAAATCAGATATTATAGGGAGAACATAATTGAACTACTAGCTTGAGCAGTCTAATAATACCATTCCTATGTTTGCTATGCATAACAGACATAGATACGTGGCAATGCAAAGTTTGAAATGAATGAAGTAATAACTTACCCATTATGCATGAGGAAAGTAATTTGAATATAGCAGGCTATCGCACTTAGAATTGCCCAATAAGCACATGTTGGCAAGAGATCTTCTTTGCTATACTCTGTGTTAGACAGCAATGTGAACTCAGAGATGTATTCAATCACTTCCAATGTCAGCTTCACGAGATTGTTCAATTGCTCAAGTGGCACCAGAAATTTCTCAAACGGGGAGCCCACAAGATTAACAGAACTTTCCATTAGCGCAGCCATTGATGAGGCTAATTCAGTTATTGGTTGGTTAGGACCATGAAGCAAGAAACCTAAGAACTCCAGAAATTTGAATACAAAACAACCCATCGTATTTACTGCTTTTGCATCCCATGATAAGTCTGATAGGGATTTGACTAAATCCATTGTCGCCATGTGAAGATTAATATCATCAAATCTCTGCACAACATTATTCGCAGTCTTGTCCATCTGATAGTATGAATAGTGGTTAGTGCATAGGATTTGAAGTGTTAAGAATTTATATATGATAAAAAAAAAAGTTTAAGTGGGTTTACTAAGCACCTGGAGAGCAGGATACATAAAATAATCATCTCTTGCTAACATCTTAAGCTCAGATATTCTTGAAAACTTAACCAGCATACGGTCCTGCAACATAATCCTTTTACTGGGGTGTTCCCTCTCCTGCGTTTACAAATTCAAAAGAAACTTCAAATAGTGAAGATATATCTAAAATTTAATGTTTGATGAAAACGATCAATGCAATTTTTGTTGAAAATAAATAAATAAAAAAAGTCCTAGAAAAGACAAACATGAAGTGAATATACAGCAACAAGTGTGTAAATTCAAATTTTCCCTCAAAGCATTTTAGACTTAAGTACTCTCAAATTATATATTTCACCATAAAGATGGAAACAAACCAACTCTCACATGCATATCAAGACATAATTCAGACTTACTCATAAAGTTTCAACATGACATCATAAGCCCTAGGCATAACAGCCCAATGAAAATCTGAGCATCAACAGCCCAAGACAAAGTGAAAAAAAAAAAAAAAAAGGAAGAAGAAAAAAAGTCCCTTGAGACTCGTCAAGCCCAGAAAAAAGAGAGCTGAAGCCTCCGAGGTGGGGTGGACTGTTCGAAAGTAGAGAAACAAGAACAAAATCCCACATAGCCAAAAGAAGACAAATATGAGATGGATATAGCGAGAAGTGTGTATGTCCAAACACTATCAATTTATATATTTCACATTAAAGATAGACCAAACCCGCTCTCTTTGGCACACCAAGACATGGTTTGGGTCGACTCACAAAATTTTAACAATTTTATTATAAAATACAATATAGTTAGGCCAATAATATAAAAACATTCTATTTAAATGAGTAACTGTTTCAAGTCTTGCATCAAAAAACAATATATGATAAAATAACATAAAAGATCCTATGTATAATTTAATTTCCTTACATAAGATCATTTTCAATTTTCATATCAAACAAGAGAATTTAAAATAATCCTCCATGTCATATGCATATATATATATATATATATATACACACACACACATATATATCCTTACAAAGTGGATACTTCTTCCAATTAAATTTCCAGTAGATTCACTATATCCATTGTACTATGAATGGTCGAGTATACAATTATAAATAAGTAAAATCCATAACAATGACAAATAAAGTAATGAAATCACAGGTGCATTAAATTATAGGAAAATCCAAGATAAATATATACCAGAAGAGTGCGAGTGCTGAAACAACGATCGCCTACCAAAGCATCCAGTTCTGAAAAGGTTGAATTAAGCTCCAAAACATTTCTGGTCTCTAACTCAACCCCATCTGCATGTTCTTTCTTGTCCTGCGTATGAGCATTTAAAATTCAGAACTCTCCAGGTTAGAACTATACTACTGGAGTTAAAAACTCACATACAAGCAAGAAGTTCCCGTTAATTACAAGGAAAATATGAGTTTGCTATTATCAACAAGAGAAAATATTATCTAACCCCACATGAAAAAGTGTGTATAATTTGAGTTATTTTTTTTTCCCTTTTTTTTTTTTATGGGAGTTATAATTTTTTCTATTAAAAGGAAGTAGTTGAGTTTTATAAGTACTAGCATTTACCAAATTACCAGTATTCAGTAATAATATTTCTTTTCTTTTTTTTCCTATTCACCAATATTTTGTTTCTGTGAACGTAATTCCTTACCAGCAATACTGAATCCACGAAATTGGTAGCATGCTTGAGGATATGGCAAATGGACACGAGAAGTGGTTGACGAAGCACCAGTGAGTAATTTCCTCCACAAGCTTTCTGCACCTGGGTTTTGATATTCTGGTCGTCCAAAGTGGGAAGTTTTAGATCAACCAATCGGAACTGCCCAATAGAACTTGAGCTCGGTGATGATTTTTTGTGACTCATTTAGATATTCAACCTGCAGGATTGATCGAAAATTTTCATAATATATATTTAAATATTAAAATTTTAAATAACATGCCTACCAATGAATAATTAAATATTTCTAAAAGTCAAAGCCTTAAAATATTCAAATGGGCTAGCCTTTTCTTTTTGTCATTCATATACCTTGAAAAGAAGTTTAAATTTGGGCTTTTAGAAAGAACTAATATCAGAATAGCTAAAAGAAAGTCTTTAGGAGTGGAAAGGAAAAGTCAATTTAAGAGCTGTATCGAAGGATAGACATTATATGAGATTAAAGTGTTCTTAGAGTTTATGCAGTATGAGCTTACCCAAATTATTGTTCTGGGAAGATTCTCCATGATTTATTCAATTAGAGAATTTGCAGAAATAAGTTTTCAGCATAGACATTGCAAATAGGGTTTTAGGTTCCACGATTTGAAAGTGTTTGAATTTAATGGCAGCCCCATCTTTATATCCTAATTAAAATAAAGAAAAAAGCAGAGATACAGAGAAAATAAAAGAAAAGAAGAAACCAGGAAATTTTGGATGGTATAGGACTCGAAGCAAAACCCAGAAATGATTGATCTTCGAAGCTCAAATGGCATATCTCTGCTCCGATCTCTGCAACAATGCTTTGGATAGATGAAAGTGCTCTAGATCTTTGTCTTTCTTCTCCGAGTAGTGCTTCTGCTCAGTGGCGATTAAAAAGAAAGTAAAGCTTGCTCTCTCTCTGGGAGAAACTAAGTCGACAAAAGTCTTTCTTTATAAATATTATATTTTCTTTTACCGGGAAATCACTTTCTTTACCAAGCGGTTTTTTTAAGTCAACTTGGTAAAAAAATAGAGAGCTGCAAAAAGTGGCTATATAAATAGGTGTAAGTACAACATCACAATAAAGAATATAAGAGCATGTAAATTAAGAGAATATAAAACAAAATAGTAATTAATTAATTTTATTTTATTTTATAAACTTTAATTAATAATTCTATTCTGAGCTGAAACTTTAATTAACATTTTTATTTTAAACACTATGACAAAAAAATAAAATGACTTTTATTTTTAAAAATTTTTATTTTTAGAATCATCCTAAATTGTTTAAAAATTAAAGTATAATTAAAAATTTATTTATTCTAAAAAAATATTTTTTATTAGAAAAATATTAAGTCACAAATTATAGATGAATTCCATAATCGATTATTTGTTAGAAAAATATTAAGTACCTCACATCATCTGTCAGAAACAATTGTTAAAATTAGTTATGCAAAATAACGATATGACCAAGATTGTATTTTATTTATTACTGAAATAAATATTATAATATCTAACAAAATAGTGAGAAGATAAATATATAAACATTAATCCTTTAAATAGATCTAGAGTCTTTCTATCTTTCAAGATAGATAAAACCATATTCAGATTACGTTTATCCTCCTCACTTAGGTTAAATAATTCAAGTTCAGTCTTATAAAAAATTAAACCACTTATCCTTCTATGATCAATGAAGGGTCTGGAAACCCTAAAAATTTAAATACACCCTATATATACTAATCATAATTTAAAATTTGAGAGTAAAGTACAAGAAAAATTACATGAAAAAATGGTATAAAATAAACAATTACAATTTATTTTATCTCTTTTTACACACTCATTGTAAACCTATCCTTATTTTTTTCTCACACCCCACCTGGCCTTTTTAAGGCCCCTCGGCCCATTAGCATTCCTCTGACCTTATTCTTTTTTTAGGCCAAAATTGTTCTAAACTCGTTTTATTCTTTCAGTAAGCCGGAGCCCATTGGGCCTAACCCATGCACCTTGTTTCTTCTTTTTTACCTGAGCCCATTGCATATTCTATTCTGACCCAATTCTTTTATTTCCTCGCCCCCATCAATTCCTATTTACACCCGTTTTCTTCTAAAATCTGTTCCCCATTTTCTTTTCTCATCCTCATCAATTTCTATTTACACCCCTTTACCATCCTCAGCAACATAATTCTCAAAATAAAAAAAATAAATAAATAAAGCGCATCCACAGTGATCAAAGATCAAGAAATTCATTGAAACTAATAAATCTAACCAAAAACAGATCTAGTGAAGAACAAGGAAATTAATGAGGAATAAAGCATGAAGTATGTTTATCACTCACACAGATGCTTAAACCGTTATATACCAAAGAGATCAATAATTTGCACATCAAAAAATGAATTTCGATGGCAAAAAATCAACCCAAGGAGAAAGCGATAAAATCCATACCCGAGTCTATGTCCTCATTAAATAGAGCAAAGCAAAGAAGCGTCGTTAGTTGACATTTTGCTCAATTTCCTGTATCATTCATCCAAAGGTTCTAGGTTCCTTCTTTGCTTTGCTATGTCTATTGCTCTGTTTCTTTCGTTATTGTAAATATAAAAATTTTCCTATCATAATATCTATACTGAAGTCTTATTTTTCTCTTAGACTACTATAATCTAAAATGATTTTAGATTAAGGGCATAAATCAGTAGTTTTAAAAAGTTTTTATTTTTTCTCACAATATAAATTTTTAAGTATTAATTATTTGGCTTGTTATTTATAATATAAGTATTCTTGGGTTTTGCTTGTCATTCACGTTGCTTAATCAAGATAGCGAATAAAGAAAATGGAGACAAAGGAGAATGATTTCGTTGAAAACAAAAGTGAGCCCAAAAACTTCGTTGGTTCAGTGAGACTAAAGATAGATGAATTATTGAAACCTAAAGTGTGTGAGCAATGTATCTATAGGGCTCCTCTGAAAGTTCGCTAGATAAACGATGTGCCTACACACCCCGTGTAATTTCAATTTGCCCTTTGACCTTAAAGACGAGAGGTCGCAATCAATGCAACAGCTTAAATTGATTTACCTAAGAGCTTTCTTGAAGGAACTAGGCTAACATTGGAGGACTGCGTGAGCGAGATCCAAGAGTGGGAAGCAAACATTCGAAATTTTTTTTTAGCTCTCGTGTATAATTATAAACAACAATTTATTTTTTAATTATAGCATAGAATGCATTTTTGCAGTTTAAAACCACTATATATATATATATATATATATATATATATATATATATATATATATCTATATTGAAAATTTTATAGATTTTACAATTTTTTATATTAATAACCAAAAATATACAAAATAAATAGAATAAATACATTATAATTAAAGAAATAGATGAAAAAAATTTTAATTTCTTTTTAAGACCAAAATGTGTTGGGATATTGTATTTGTTGGGAAATTATAATCATAAGCAGAGGAGAGAGAGAGAGAGAGAGAGAGAGAAATCATAAATCCTGTATATAAGAGACCAAAAAATGTTGGAGTACATAATTGTTCCACCCTTTTCATGAAATCAATAGTTAAGCGGATGTTTTAGTGTTTGTAAAATCAACAGCCATAAATCATTCGTATGCAAGATTCATTAGAGCTTTGGCTTTTACAAACTCGAGCCATATTTCTTATCACTTTATGATTCTTTAATTTTATTAACAACTTTTGCATATTCCTTGAGTCTTTTTGATTCTCTAATCACTCTGGTAGAGAGAGCACCTAAAAATACACATTAAAGGAGATCATTTCTCTTGTAATGACCACATCCCAAAATTACCTTCAAGGCCAACAAATACACACCTAATAAGCTCAAAAGGGCCAAAAAAAAAGAGAAGATTTTTTATTTAAAAATATCTCTTTGAAGGTGTGCAAAGAAGTTAGCCAAAATAGAAGAGATTGATAAAGTTGAAGGAGAAAAGATGAAACTTTGAATAGTTATTTCGAGTAACATTCAACACAAAAAGGAGCCTAACCATTCACAAAACACAACAAATATAAAATGCAGTTTCTGATGGACTTGCTGTTATCAAGGGTCGCCATTGTTTTCATTAAAGGTTTTATCAACCCGAATTATCACCTATTTGAATTTGGGTGATCTAAGGGCCTTGCTGATGCATCTGCTAGATTGAATTTGGCTTGTTTGGGATTTAAGGTACCTCTCAATCTACTCATGGCAACTAAACCTTGGAACCCACTAGAAGGCTTCTTTTGATTCACATCCTCTTCACGCAGTTCGTGATACAGCAGTTTAAGAGTTGGGCGGAGCACCTTGGAGACAAAGTCCCCCTACAACAAACAACTTATTTGTCACATCTTAGTCATCAATCCCATCATTTGGATCCAAATCAGCATAAACTAATCCATCTTGTTTGATAAGTTAGCCACACAAACTTTTTCTCTTAAAAATAAATTGTTGTGTCAAAGATTACAATGCACAGATATAAGAAAAATCTATAAAATTATTTGATAAACTTTTTAAGACCCCAACTCTTCGTGATTCATATAATATATATATATATATATATATATATATATATATATATATATATATATATATATATATATATATATATATATATATATATATATATATATTATATGAATCACGAAGAGTTGGGGTCTTAAAAAGTTTATCATTCAAAAGATTGTAGTTTCAAGTTAAAATTCTTATAAAATTCTAACTAAGAAAGAAAAAAAGACCTTCTCTATCCATCTAATAATTAATAAGATTGTGAATGCTTAAAATGAAGTCATGGATGTTGTTTTCCTTTAACAATAAAAAATACTTCCGGTGATCCCAGTAATGTAAGTCATGCATAGCTTAATTAAGTGAATTATGAGTTTGTAAGAATGATACTACTAACCAATCTCCATTCGTTTGAAGGGGAAGTGCTCAGCTTCTACAAAGTCAAGAATATAGCATAACATGTCTGGATTTGGATCTGGGTACTGGTTTCCATGATGCATATCAATTATAACATATGAAGGTTTGCCTTTGAAGAAGATCTGTCGTCCCTTGATGTACCAGACACCAGAGATTGGAGAATCACAGGACACCATATACCAAGGCATCTTTGATTTCAAATCTTCAAATTTCTGTCTCATATCTTCAGTCCATTTTAACACAAATGGACTCCATACAATCTTATAATAATCTTCTTCTTTCAATTTCTCGTAGACTTCCTGAAGACGTGTCAATTTCCAATTGGGTATATCCAGGTCTGAAATCAAGAATATGACAGCTTTTTCATTCAACAACTCTAAGTCGACCTTTAACAAAGAAAAAAAGTGGCATGGAGCTCAAACTATATAGCCATAGTTTGTATCTGTGACATGTATATATCCGATTATAACACCTAAAATTTAAAGACAAGAATGCTTTAATTTTTGTTGGAATTCAACTAGAACAAATTTATACTGATAGTAACCTTGGACTTAGTAGAATCATCAATGAATGCGTGGCAGCCATCTTTAGAGTACATAAAGCTCTTCATTAACTTTGACATTTTTGGTTGTGTTAGATAACTGTTTAAGGCTGAAAGCATCTTCAAAGAGTGCAATTTACTACAAATGAGCCTCCATCTCGTTTACAGAAATCAATTAATAATAAATCAACGTAATACATATGAATTGAGAAAATATTTTATTCAGTTTAAAGTAATAATTGAATGGCAGAAAATAAATAAAATTAAGATTAAATTTTCATATAAACATATCATAAAATTATAGCTTTACCTATTTGTGGTTTTCAAATAGTGTAGTGACGTTTGAGGTCATTAAGGATGTGACTTAGATTGGATATTAGGTGGGATAATTCCAATGCCACGTCCTGTAAAACAAAACAAGCATTAATAATCAAAATAAATAAAATATACAATTTATTAGTTTCCTTTTATTTGTCAGATGAAGTTGATTCTCAAGGGAATTAAGTGAATCGATAAGGCACTATAGGGCATTTACGTAGGCCATGCTGCGTATAGAGCTCGCTAATATGGACTCCTCCCACATCCAATAATACATAACAACACCAATGTGTATATATACACACTGAAAAGTTTGAGATCTTAGGTTTAATCCCTATTCTACTGTAAAAAAACTTTACTCTGCCTCTATATATAGATCCACTACCAAAAATATTCTTATTTAAGTGAATGCCCAGCAAGAATAGATCCACTACCTTATATTAATCAAAGGATTTTCTCTTAAAAAATTATTTCTTAATATCCCTAATTGATAAGGGCCTAATTAATGTAATATATAAATAATAATCATGTGATTTTCATCAAAATAAGTCAAGCGAATATGAGAAATTTCGGTATGATATAAAATATATGGAATAGGAATCTGACATAATCAAGTCATTTTCTAATAATATGTGAGCTATGATCTATGCCAAAAAAAAAAAGAAAAAAGATGTGTACTATTTCTAATCTATAGATTCTCATTAAAATTTTCTAATTTTGAATTGTTTTATTAGTTGGCAAAAAGATTAGAAATTAATATATTGAAATCAAATATTAAATGGAGAACATAATTGAACTGCTAGATTGAGCAGTATAATAATATCATTCCTATGTTTGCTATGCATAACAGACATATATACGTGGCAACGCAAAGTGTGAAATGAATGAAGTAATAACTTACCCATTATGCATGAGGAAAGTAATTTGAATATAGCAGGCTATCGCACTTAGAATTGTCCAATAAGCACATATTCGCAAAAGTGTAACTTGAATTGATGTTATGCATTCTAATCATTAGGATCCAAATCAATCTATACTATTCATAAAATGTAAATAATTATCCAATATTTAACACTACATTAGACACTCATTAGATTTGAATACCCACACTGCATTGCGATTACAAATTCTCATTTATTTGGTATCTCTAATTAATCAGAATTGGAGACTCTCTTCACATTATTTAATCAATAATAATTAATAAAATGTGAAAATTAAACAATCTAAAAAAAAAAAACATTTGTAGAAAAAATGTGAATCCAAAAATGTGTATGAAAAATGCTTTGTCAAGAGAAGTTATACTTAAGATTTGGTTTCTCTATTGACCTTTCTTTACTGGTTCTCTACTGATCAGTAGGTAAATAACCCAAATTAACATGTGAATAGACCAAATCTTAACATATAACCTTCATAAGTAATATTATTTTGTTTTGAGTGCTTAGCAAGAGATCAGCTCAGTAAAGAAGCTGAACTTGTAATACATCCCTTTGAACAAAAAATCCTTTTTTAAAATATTAATACATGCTCAAAACAATAGAGAAAGTATGAAAACACATGCAATAAAAACCTACTTATACCTTGAACAGAAATTTCAATTAAGAAAAAGAGTGGCAATACGTCTGATATCTTGGCGGCTTATTTAAAAAGGTTTTGCAAATATAGCATGAAACACATCTCCTAAATTAAATCTTAAGCTTCGTTAAATGAAATCTTTAGAGGGAAGTCATAGATGAAATCACCATCATTCAATAAGATTTAAATTTAAACTATAACTGGGGGAACATAGCTATTGGGAAAAATCAGAATCTTCTTTAACTGACAGTTTGGTTTAAAGTAGGGGAGTGATTTGAGTGGAGGATAGAGATTTTAATGAAAGGGAGGGAATGGATTTCAATAGCCTCCTATTGTTTAGTTTGTAAGGTGAAGAGGAGAGGCATTTTTTTTTATTATTATTATACTCCATAGCCTTATTAGTTAATAAAGGAGACATAATATGAAGAATAACTTAGTTATCTCATCTCATAGGTTATGTTACCATTCCAAAACCCTCCATTTTTAAAGAGGAAAAATAAAAGATAGGAGATGAAGAAAAATAAGAGATAAGAGATGAGAGAGACTTTTACCTCAACAGTCTCCCGTTTCCTCCTAGTTTTTGAACTAAATGAGGAAACCTTGCAAAAATATCTGTCCTTCTCTACTTCTGTGCTTGTTTCCTCTCTGTCTAATTATGCATTGGCTGAGTCATCCCTTCGTCCCCGCTGACTGCACTTTCAATATTTGCATACACGTTCTACATCAGGGCCTGTTTTAAGCATTCAACTCAAAGTCTCATCTCTTTCATCTGTTACGGATTCACAGCCAAAAAATTATATTCATTTAGTTTATTAGTTAAGTTACTTTTGTCTTAAGTTATTTTCCTTCCTTCTTAATTAGCTCACCAAAAAATCCAAAAAACAAAAAAATGACATTAGCCATTTTTCCTTACTTTATACCTTTATTTCTTTAGCACATATCACCAGTGGTTTACATATTTTGATTTTGATTTTGATTGTTATTTAAGAATTTGTAGTAGTTGGTTTATGGTTGTACTACTTTGAACTTAGCCTAGTCAGCATTTTCATGACTACTCCTAATTCGCATGATATCAATATTGTTAATCACATTCCCTGTAGGCGAGACAAAACTAATGTAAACCAATTTGCCATTGGAATCTGTGGTGACCTTTGCACTGTCACTAAACAAGTGAAACAATTGATCCAGGCCATTGACCAAAGCTTTAATCGTGGCCATAATGATCTCAACCTTAGAGACACTCCTCATTCCCAAAATGCCCAAAATGATTCTTCAGAGGTTGAATTTGTTCACCAAATAGTTGAACCCACAAGTTACGCTGTTGATATGGAGGATGATGACTTTAGGGCTTGGGTAGAGTCCCTTCATCACCTTAATGTCAAGCAGTGCGTGTTGTCCCCTCCAGCCTTTCCCCACAAGAGTCTGATATCAGCTTCAACTGCGACTTTTGCTCATCCTATTCATGAGTTGCATTCCGACATTCAATCTACACTAGCATTGAGTAGTGATGATCATTGCTCATCAAATTGATAGTTTTATAAGCTTGATTTGCATAGTAATTCTCACCAGCTTGGGCTTAAGCTAATAGATAAATGAAAACTGATCTTTAAAGCCCATGATGATTTGTATTTTGTGATCGCTTTGGTTTATGAAAACTAATCTTTACTATTCACCTACCGGCAAGAGTCCATCTGATATTGTTTATGAATTTCTCCTGGGTTCACTTTTTGTCTCTCTACCTTTGCATGATCATGGATTTTCTGTTCACTTATCTTTCCATACTGTACCTTTGATTATCCATGGATTTCCCTAGTCAACCTTTTGACCCCTGTCTTTGCATTGCCATGGATTTCTCCAATGTCAACTTCTTGACCTCATTCATTTGCATGTCTATGGAATTTCACCTCGCCAAATTTTGAACTTGGACCTTTGCCTATTTTATTTGGGACTTCTAGTTCAGCTGGGTCTATTGACCTTGAATCTTTGCATGTTGCTTTGGGACCCTCCAATTTGACCGAGCTAATTGCTCAAACTGTCCTATTTCAGAACGGTTCTAAGCTCGAGTCATGGGTTTTCTGGTTTTAAAACAGTACTGGTTCAAAGTACTGAAGCTGTAAAAAGTAGTTAAAATGGTCCTTGCGTGCAAATTATTAAGAAATTAACGTGAAAGAAGCCATTTAAAGTAGTATAAGTAAGTGAGTAAATAAATAAATAGATAAAGTTATTGTATGAAATTTAAAAAGTAATTTAACATCTATAGTGTTTATTGAAATATAATGTGTTTTTTATGAGTTATTTTAAAAAATCAAAAAATAAAAAGTTGTATTTAAAAATTAAAAAGTCAGAACAAGTTTGAAATATTTTTTTTATTCTTGTTTCGAGAAAAAAATAGTGGTGAATTTGTAAAAAGTGAAAAATTATCTTAGAAATAATTTCATAATTCTCTCTTTCCCACATCTATGAGAACGCGAGTAGTTTTTTTTTTTTTTTCTTCTTGAATTGCTTATTTTATTTTTAAAAATTGTTTTAAAAAATAATTTTACAAAACTATTTTGGAAACGAAAGGACAGATCACAAAATCATCTTCCCGTTGCATTATTTCACTCTGTATAAAGTGATATCCTTCACTCTGTTTCTTCACACCATCTAACGTTGTTTCTCTTCCGATATCTATTCTATTGTCTCTCTTCCTCCTGCGCTCCTTCATCTCGGCGATTTCTCTCCTCCACGCTCAGTACTGCATCCCTGTGCTCTCTCCTCTTCCCGTTGCCTCCTATTCCTGGCGAATTCTCTCCTCCTCGTTCTCTCCTCTGCCTCTGCACGATTTCTCTCCTCCTCGTTCCCTCCTCTGTCTCTGCGCTCTTTCTCCTCCGCTTTCTACTCCCTCCCTGTTATCTCTTTCCTCTACGCTCACTCCTTCGTTTCCTAATCCGCTATCTCTTTCCTACCCTCTATGTTTTATTGCTTTTTAATTATTTTATAATTTACGAAATGTTTTATCTGTAATTTTCTTCTTTTAATTTGATTTCTTTTATTTTTCTTTATAATTTTTATCTTTGCGTTCTTGATAGGAGTGATGGAATCCCTAAAGAGCACTTAAAAGATGTATTGTGCATCGTGAGACTGTCTGTGCTAAGGAAAGGTCAGTCAAGGCATATTTTTTCCGTAATTTTTATTCTTACGAAGTATGCTCTTAATTTCTTCTGTGTTGGTTTCAATTTAATCTTTTAGGATTGTTGCTTCTTCTTCTTCTCTCTCTTTTTTTTTTTTTTTTTTTTTTTTTTTTTTCCCTTCTTGAAGGATTGTGCTTTTTAGTAATTTGTATATTTATTTTCTTGGAGTTCTTTATAGCCTGCCATATAGTATCTTTTTGATTTCAAATATATGCCACATTATTTGCTTTTGGAATCCAATTTTAGCTGGAGCTTTTTTGTTCACTGATTTGAAGATTTACGCTAATAATATTTGTCTGTCTCTCTTTTCGGTAAACCTTTCTACTGACTATCTTTGTAGACACCTGATTTATGGAAATTTTCTGTTGAAGTTTTCCATTGCTTCATAATTATGGTTACTTCATGTTCTTTAAAGTAGATAGAGTTCTTATTCAATCATTTCAACAACAAATTTATGGCTGTCTATTGCTTTAGCCTTTAGGTGTCGTGCCTCCTTAGGTGAATGGTCGGGTAGGTTTATGGCTGTCTGTTGCTTTAGGCGTGGCGCCTCCTCCTTAGGTAATTGGTCTGATTTTGGACCGGCTAAGGGATCATTTTATCCCTCGCAATTATTTGTCACTTCACTGCATCATAACTTCTCTTTGAGAGCAAAAATTAATGATGAATATGAACTGAGATATCATTTGCCATTTAGTCATTTGAGGCCTAACTTTAATAGTATGTAGTTTATGTAGTCCTTATTTACATATATAATATCATAATGCTGGAATAGATATGGAGCAGAAAAAGAAGAAATACTGTGATCAGTGATTGCTCTTCTCTGTTTTTAATGGTTTTTAGATGATCATTGATGATAGTATGTATGATCTTAGTTTTAGAGAGTGGTTAGCTTGAGTGCACGCTTATGAGAAATTTACTAAATTTTGTCAGTATTATAACTGTGATGTTTGATAGTGATTTAATTTCAAGCACATTCCGTCGGAATGCAAGTACACTGTAACCATATCTTCTATATTGATTGTGTTGAATGGTGGAAGGCAATGTAGGCCACCAACAGGCTTATTTGGACTGATAGTTTGCTTTTCTGACTCCTTGAATCTAAATTTGCAGTTTGAGTTTGTTTTGCTTTCTTGGTGAGTCAAGTTTGTTGAACTATGATTGTGTATAATAATTCTTTCCTTCTCATTGCTCCATAGATGTCTTACTTAACAGATTTATCATCTTGACCAAAGATATAGGAAAGCAATGAGAGATGGACAGGCAATCAGATTTATTCTATTTGTGTCTACTGCTGTATTTTGGGTGATAATACATTTTAGGTTTACTCTTGTTTCTATAGTAAGTGTAGTTTGAATAAATTTGAATTGTGTGTTCTTTACATGTATATATACACAAAACTAAAGAGACTAATTAGGCAATCTAATGCCTTGATTTTAGAGATCGATAACCCATTTCCTAATCTATAGGATCTTTAACTATATACAATTTCCATAACACTCTCCTTCAAGCGAGAGTATAGATATTGATCATGCTTAGCTTTTGGATTCCAATTTTAGTTGGAGCTTTTTTGTTCACTCATTTGAAGTTTTGTGCTAACAATAAATCTTTGTCTCTCTTTTCAATGAAACTTTAAAGGCAGTTTCTGCCTTTTCTCTATTGACTAACTTTGTAGGCACTTGAATTTACTTGCATGGAAATTTTCTGTTGAAGTTTTTCTTCAATTATGGTTACTTCATCTTTATTGAAGTAGATAGTGTTCTTACTCAATCATTTGAACAACAAATTTGAAGCAGAAATGGAAATGAGTTATATTGATATTAGTTCAATATAAATCAAGTCCTTTTTTATTCTGACTTCTGAGATATTGTTTGTCAGACTGGTCAAAGTATATATTGATTATATACTTCTAGTTCTAGAGGACATTTTTCTTTTAAAACTACTATTATTCATACGCTGTATTCACTTTTAGTGTTTCTTGCAACTATAGAACTGCTACCTCAAAGATAACCTTCTATATCTTCAAGGAAAGATGAGGAGGTTAGCTCTATCAGTATTAATAACTTTTTATGTTTGAGGCTTCTATAGAAAGATATTGGGTTTCATAGATGTTGTTATTAATTTATTCACGAAATTTATTTAGTAATTAACTTCAATTTTATAAATGAAAGCTTTAAACAGAGAATTGGGGAGAAACTGTTTTTTCTCGTATGATCTTTTGCTTTCTTTGTTATTACTTACTGAGAGGGTGAAGAGATTCTAAATTTGTGTGTATGTTAAGTTCTACTTATTGTGTTCTTAACAACATAGCTTCACATAGCTGGTCTCGGATTATAAATTTGGATGGTTACTGTGCATCCATTCCAAATGCAAGTGAACCACAACCATTAAACTCATATAAGAAGAAATTTGAACTTTCCAACACCCTATTTATCATAAGGCCATCAGGGGATTCTTTTAGGTCGTGTTTGGTTGATAGGAAAGGAAGGGAGTGTTACTATGGAAAGCCATAATTGGCCTGCTTTGGTTACTATTTATTTAGGAAAGGAAAAGCTCATGTTTCCTCCCCTGCCTTTTTGGTGTTGCCATCGTAGCTTCCAAAGAAGCTTCTGCTATCGCTTAGCTCTATTTCTGCCAATGCTTAGAGCATTTCAGTGGTTGCCTCCGCCTACTCAAATTTGCGTTTGTCTCAACCCACTTCTACGTTTGGGTCTTGTCTACTCGCTCTTGTTGTCATTGGCTATGTTGGGTTTCCTAGATTTTGTTATTTATTATTTATGTAATTTAACTCAGCAGTTAACTGCAATTCTTCAAATAGAGGAATTGGGGCGAAATGCGAAATTATTTTACATCTCTTTTTGCTACTACGTTATTTAGTATTTAAGTTCTACTTATTTGTGTGCTTATCAACACAGCTTCGTATAGCTGGTCCCGAATTCTAAATTTGGATGGTTACTGTGCATCCATTCCAAATGCAAGTGAACCACAACCATTAAACTCATATAAGAAGAAATTTGAGCTTTCCAACACCCTATTTATCATAAGGCAATCAGGGGATTCTTTTAGGTCGTGTTTGGTTGACAGGAAACGAACGGAGTGTTACTATGGAATGGCTTAAGTGGCCTGTCTAGTTACTGTTTATTTAGGAAAGGAAAAGTACTTACAGCAACAGCTTTCTGTAAAATGGGAAGATTGAGCCTTTCCTTCAAGAAATAAGCTCATGTTTCCTCCCCTGCCTTTTTGGTGTTGCTGTTGTTGTTTCGAAAATCCTCTGCCATCGCTTAACTCCGTTTCCTTTAAATGTTCAGAGCATTTCAATTGTCGCCTCCGCCTACTCAAGTTTGCGTCTGTGTCTCAACCCACCTCCGCATCTGGGTTTCGTCTACTCACTCTTGTTGTTAGCTAAGTTGGGTCACTGTGTTAGCAGAGGAAGATGAAGCTTCAGTCTTGTTGCTTTAGTTGCCAAGCACGATCTAAGTCATAATGGTAAACACGATCAGACGATCAGTGATCCAGTCTTTTTTTTTTTTTTTTTTAATTTGGTAAATTTAGTTATAATTTGGATTTAGTAATTACTGAATTGTGATAAAAGTTGTTCTTGCAATTTGTTATTTGGTAAATTTTAGTTCTAGAATAAATTATTGAAGATGATCCATAGTTGCTTGCATTTTATTATTTTCTTCTAAAATTTGGTTCTGGATGCCAGATGATGGCAAGGGAGAAGAGAGAGGAGGTGGAGGATGAGAGAAATGAGTAATCTAGAGCTATTTAGGGATGATTTTTTTTTTTCTTTTCCCGTAATTTCATTACAATTTATTTTATTAATAGATAATTTATTTTATTAAATTAAATCTCTCTTATTAATATATAAATCTCAATCTCTTTTTATTAAATATCATTTTTAATTATACTTTATTCATTAATAACCTTGCTCGATCTCTTTTTCCAATATAGTTAGTTACAAACAATTTATGCACTAATTTCAACGTGAAAGCATCCGAATAAAAAGCTTTTTTCTTTTCTGTAGGGATGAAAAAGTAAGTTCCATACAACTTCTTGCATTTGGGGTATCAATTAAGTTACCTTAATTTATATAATTGCAACTTATTTAATATGAAGACAATACGTAATTAGATGGAGTCTTATTATTATTTTTTTTGGCTAATAACAGATAAAGCCTTTATTAATGAGCCAACTTGCATTAACATAGGTCAGATTTAATATGTTTTTTTATTCTATTTTTCTTTTTAATTTTTTAATCAAAGACAGTGCACATGTTTTAGAGGTACTAGAAGATAAGTTTTGTCAATTTTTTTTATCTAAGTCCAGTTCACATGCAAGTTCAATTTGTAAAACTATTATAATCTATAAGATGGTAATGACTCGTGGCTTATCTATATTCATTCTTTATAAGATTTGTAATATAAGAAGACCTTAATTAACTTCATTTAAATGATTAGCCCCATCCAAACAAAATAAATAAATAAATAAAATTGCTCTATAATATATAATACTTCAAGTATGAAGCATCTCTCGTGGCCATATATATTAGTTTATTTTTTCCAATAATCCTTGATCATAGCAAATTGATATGAGCTATAAAGACACTCTTAGGAGCTATAAACATTAATATAAAAGCACTGCATCAGTAGTGCCTCTAGATTTTACAAGTCAAAGATGTTTTGTCCACCATTTAGGCCATGCTTTTTGAATGACAACAAATGAGATATATACAAATTGAACATCGATAAAGTATGTATATTTTTTTATTCATAATTAATTAGAGATAAATTTAAATATGAGATTATTAAGAAAGATAACGTCTTCAGTGAAATTTTACAAATAAAGATCTTTGAACTAAAATGCATTCATCAATCGAGTCAATACATCACCTTCTTGATTGGTTCTAATAAATAAGTCAATTTTAAAAAACATTGTACAATTACCAAACAAAATAATAATGAATAAAAATTTGCATGTAACAAGGATGTTAGACAATAATTTAAATCTCTTTCAGTAGAAACTGATGAGCCCAGACATTATCAGAGATTTCATTCTATCTTTCTCCGGTTCAGCATTAAAATGGCTAAAACTTCCCACTTTGTACGACCAGGATATCAAGACCCAAGTGCAGCAAACCCATAGGAGAAAGGACTCGCTGGTGCTTCGTCAACAACTTCTTGTCTCTATTTGCCATATCCTCAAGCCTGCCACCAATTTTGTTGATTCAACATTGCTGGTAAGCAATTACTCTCTGCTAAACAACATCGATTAATTACTAAAGGAAAAGTATCATTGCTTGCAAATGCTATAGTAATGAAACTTGGCTATCTTTTAATTTCTTTTCGAATAAAAAGATAAAATTTCATCTTGTCGGAATAGCTAACTCATATTTATTTCTTGAAACTGATGGGACCATTCTGCTCATATGTTAGTTCTATTTATTTTTAGTGTCAGTGAACTTATCTAACCTTACATGTAGAACAAGAATGAATCTGAAAATGGGGTTGAATTAGAGACTTCAATTATTTTGGAGCTTAATTCAATATTATCAGAGCTGGATGCATTGATAGGCTATGGTTGTTTCAGCACTCGCGCTTTTCTGGTGTGTATTGCTCCCAACAGTTTTTTTTCCTGTTGCCTTTTCTAGCAATGTTCTGTATACCTGTGCATCCATTGCTTCATGTATCATAGTTATGGCTTTTACATGCTTATCATCCCCCTCAAACTCACTGGTTTGGCTCTATTTGTAAGCATTAATGCAGAAGCAGACAGTGCTCTGTCTGGTTAGAATATCTGAAATTTGATCATAAGAGGGTATATGAGAGATAAATGGGTGCTTGTTGGCAAACTTCTATCTTAAAAATGGACAGTCTATCTCCGCATGTTTGGTTATGCCACAATTCTAATTTGGACTAAGTTTCTTGCTTGGGAGTGGCGAATAAGTTATATGCAGTTGGTAATTTTGAGGAATGGGTAGCAGAATTGTAGTTGACTTTATGTATTCCACATTCAAGCAACCCTTTAACTGGGATTCCTTTGGTTTTCTGCTCCTTGACATGAAAGAAGGATGGGTGAAACTCAATGTAAGCATTATTATCCTTGGCAATAATATGAGGAACATTCAGAACATTCTAGAGCAATAATGGCCTATTATTAGTATTGATTGATTAATTGATGCAATGCCAATATGATGGACGCAAGTGTCTTATCATTGCTCACGGTCACTCGCTCTTCACCATTGAATGAATTTTGTAACGTGAGGTTCTCCAAATTTGCTGTCACATGATTCGTTGCTCAAGAATCCAGGAACCATGGAGTTCCCCCCAAAATACTAACACTAGTAGCAAAAGCAGTGAATGGTTGAGGTTCTGGAGATATGCCATTTGAGTTGTTGGACTTTGGCTAGAAGTTGTTATCGAACATGTGCCAGAAATTTGCTGCAATATGCCCAATTTTAAGACACATTCGGCACTGAGGTTTGTCATTCTTGCCCCTTTCTTGCTCTTGTTACCGTAGTTCCCTTGATTATTGAAAGGTATGCCATTGTTCTTGGCAGGAGTTCTGATCAAAGGAATCGAACTTCTTTCTATCTTTCTGGTTACTCATCATCAGCATTGATTGTCTCAACGCGTATTAATGCTACCAGGCATTATATTCTAAATCCAATCCAACCCAGATTGCCATTACCTGATCATCTTATATGTCTATTTAGCCTAAAGCTTGAAGGTTATCATATATCTCCCTAACCTTCAACAGATAATCCCACCTAGAAAATCCTCTTTTTATTTTTTATTTTTTGTAATTGATACTGGTGGGGAATCCAAATTGGATGGAAGAAGAAGAGCAACAAGCCCCAGCTTCCATGGTCATGGAAGTGGAATGAGATATTTTTTAAGACAATTCTAGAAGAGCTTTGATAATAGAGATGTTTTGAATAATTATTCTAGAGTTGCCTTGGAAATAGGACAGCCACACTAACAATCAATGGGTTTACATGGAAAACTAAATTAGGATAATTATTTTTGCATATTCTGGGAAGAAATCACCTTGTAATCATCTATAAATACCCCCTTCCATGAGATGAAAAATCAATCCTTGGGTTGTCTATGTTAGAGAGTATTCTCTCTTAATCCCCCAGTCTCTGTACCAGATTGGTATCAGAGCTAGTTTCCAGATTTTGTGATCGTGTTTGAGTTTGAGGTTGGAGACAGTACACGTCATCAACACACCAGCTCTGATTGTGCCACGTGTCAGTCATATGCCATGCCAGCACAAGTCAGCCCCCTCTATGGTACAGAGACCGAGGGATTAAGAGAGAAGACTCTCTGATGCAGAATTATGTGAATTTGACCCAATTCATGGGCGACTAGAGGTCCAAGTGGAAGTCCAATTCAATGGAGAATCCAGCCACGTAGCCAGAAGAACTCCTTTCTAGAAGTTTTCTAGAAAATATTCTTCAAGAAGAATCCTACACTTACATGACAAGTAAGCCCCTTCTAGAATTGCATAAAACTATAAACACCTCCATTAATGACCAATGGGCTCGCAAGTTAACTAGATGTTTTTAGTATAATTTGGAAGAATCTACCCATGTAATACTACTATAAATACTTCTTATATAGTTAGTTGTATGAAGCATTCTTGAATTAAATAATCATTTGAATTATTATTGGAGAGTTATCTCTCTTTCTCTATTGGTTCTTGAGCCAGTAATTGCAGCTTAAGCTCCAAAATGCAAGTTCCTAAAGCTTATGTATAACTTTTAGCTAAAGAATTCTAAATTTTTATTTAGGAAAGCATATATATTCTACCAGATGAGACATCAATTTTTATATTTTAGAACATAATTAAGATGAGATGATTTTTGTTTCAGTTCCTTCTTGATTTTTATTCATGATACAAAAATTTATCTTGATTCTATTTTATATCAAGATTTTTCTCATTTTGAAATTATTTTAAATTATTTACCAAAACTTAAAATCTTTTATACATTGTCATTTTTTTTTTTTTCTTTTAATTAAACAGGTTGGTTTAGAGGTGTTGAAGGAGAAAGCTATTATATTTTTTATTAAAGACCTAGATATAGAAAGTTCAAAGTTGATGGATCTTCAAAAGGTGTATGAGGAAATAAAGGAAGAAGATTACTACAAGATTGTGTGGGTTCCATTTGTGACAAAATGGACTGAAGAATTGAAACAGAAATTCGAAAATTTACACTCTAAAGTGCCTTGGTACATAGCGTGTTATGATTCTCCAATTGCTGGTGTTTGGTACATCAAGAGTCGACCAATCATCTTCATGGAAAAAATTTCATATGTTGTAATTGATCTGCAACATGGAAATCAGTACACAAATCCAGATGCCTTCTATGTTGGTCTTCGTTTCGTACAGAAAGAGCACTTCCCCCAGAAACGAATAGAGATTTGTAAGTACTATATTCTTGTTAAAACACACACACACATACATATAAACATTTCAATTCAGTCAACTGTTCTTTCTTTTCTAGATTTAGATATGATATAAAATTATTTCTAACTATCACTTGAAGTTTGAGTAGAATTAATTCTTGATATGATATAAAATTAAATTCATCCTCTCAAGTTTTCAATTAATTTAAATTTTTAACATATGGTATTAGTAAGCTAGCGATTTAGGATCAAACCCAAATGCCTATGGCCTCTCTATCCAAGTTGAACAGCTTTTAGATATTTATTTACGTAGTATAGGTTATTTATCAATAGAAGTCTATAATAAATTTATTCTACTCTGTCAGTGATCGAGCCACCTAACGTTGGTTGAAGCTCTACAGAAAAGCAATATTAGGATTCTATTTTACATTTTAAAAAACTTGAATAACCTTAGTCTCATTTTTAAATTTATATCCGAACGATTAAATTAAACAATATCAGGACTTTTTCTTTTTCCTTTTCTGATGAATATTTTTATTTTGTTTTATTTTTTATTAGACACGATTTTAATCTTATGATGTGACTAAAAAGAGTTGTTTTCTGAATTGTAGAGGATCCTATCGAGTATTCTGCGGGGACAAGTCTTCCCGGACTGTATTCACAAATTTTTGATCAACTTTTAGAGGGCAACACTGATATATTAAACAGGCCGCCTTCCAACACTGAGATGGTGAATGCTTTCTTGTTTTGAATAAAATTTATTACTAAAGATGGCAACGACGCAGAGAGTATGATCTCTGTCCTCATCTCAGTGGAAAATCGAAGATCTACGAGAATTCACAAAGAATTTTTTGTAAGAAAAGTTATAACAATCCCAAAGGTTTCAAAAAAAAAAAAAAAAACAGAGAAAGAAAACATCATACTATCCTAAAATTTTTTAAAGTTAATCTACTAAATTCTGATACATTTTATAAGATTCAAAATTTTAAACTGTTTTAGTATAAATATCTTTATTGATGTGAAAACATTATTAATAAACAATACTTAAATTATCTTTATAAGCACTTTTAAACCTTAATACTTGTCTTGGCTATAAAACATTTTTTTTTTGGTCAATTTGGTTTTGGTAATTTCTCGTACCTTAACTCACTTAACTTATCATTAAAAAATTTAAAATATCAATATGTATTTTTTGATAATCCTACATCCAACATGGAGTAGAGATATTAGTGAATTAATTAATAAAAATAAAATGAAATATCTTAATTACGACTTCTTTAAGATAAAAGTAAATTTACAATAATTAACTAGGTGAGATAATAAGGTATTCAATTGAGACAAAGTTGCATTGAACCAATTGGCCCTAAATTAGTTTTTGTATCATAAAAAAGACTATAATTAAAGAGAATTGCTATGCAAACACTCATTCGCATATACCTCTCTTTACACCCTCCCCACGTCAAGCCAAAACTTTTTTTCCTTTTACACTAGGTCAGATAATATATATATATATATATATATATATATATATATATATATATATATATATATATATTATTACAATTTGTAAAATTACTGTAAGAAGATAATATCTAAAGTAACCCTTGTTTATATATATACATATTTTTATCACAAATCCTTATTATATTTTTGAACCAACCAATCCTTGTAGATATGTACTATGCAAGTTGCAATTATATAAATCAAGGACACTTAATTAATACAACAAGTTGTAAGATTAGGTGTACAACATATGTATTACATATTTTCATGTACCCACGTTCTATCTTTATCAAAACCATGCCCTACCAATATATTATTTTGTATTACCGTTAGTTGGGAACCATATTCATCTGTAATCACGTAACATTAAAAATAGTATTTTATTGAATTTAATCATTGTTTTATTATTTTTTTTAGTTTCTACATTTTTAACATTTAATATAAATGATATGTTTAGTGAGTGAATTTTTTTTATTACATTCTAATGTGTTGCAATGAATAAATTTTATAATTAGCATTCATGTAAAAAAAAATATATTAGAAAATATAACAAAGTTTTAAGGATTTTATTTAAAAAATTTATGACTAATGATTTGCTTAGTGCAACTATCATAGGTTGGATTCAAGTGTCATTTTTTAAAATATATATATATATATAGGGAGGCATATGTAATTTAAAAATGGAGGGGAGGTAAGTGAAAAAAAAAAAAAAAAAACTACAAGGAAGGTTAAATTTATCACTTTTAACGCTATTTTGGATATTTTAGTCTTGTTAACTGTTGACTAACACGAACCATTGAAATTGAATTTAAGTGTTTCATTTTTTCAAACTACAAGGGAGGTAAGTGAAAAACAAGGTAACTATAAGGGAGGTTGATGTAATTTTCTCAAAAAGAAACTATTCATTTGGATGCTTTCTCATTGTAATTAGAGAAAAATAATAACCCTTTTACTTCCTCACACTATCATTTATTCTAAAAGAACTCTCATATTTTTAAATTTGATAAATAAACTGTCATATTTTAAATCTAGAACAAAAATAAATATTTTGTTTAAATAAAAACACTTTAATAAGGTTTATTCTTATTCTTACCTTAAAATATAAAGTTTATTTTATCTAATAAAAAATGTAAAGGTCCTTTTTAAATCCGGTGATAATATGAAGGTTAAAAAAAAAAAAATCTGTTGTAATTACTTGAACAAATTTTTCCCATCTATGTTAAACAACGGGCAAGCCATTATATGATTATTTGAAATGCTTTTTCAAGTTCTAATTAATTAGTTCATATTAAAAGTCGGGTCATTGAATAGAAAAATTTGATATAAGTAATTGTTAATAGTCTCCCCCATAAAATAGTGACTCAAGGGGTTGAGTTTCTAATGCCCTCAATCATTGCTTCAAGTAAGATTGATTTTAGTTTTAAGGGAGGTTACCTTTGAAAACCCCAAAAAAGAAATACAGATGCGACATTTTAACAACCATTCTAAAAAATAGCCATACTAAAAATTCTCCCTAATTACAACTTGTTTTATATTGAGTGTTAAACCAGATTGGCTTGTGTTAAACATCCTAGAATGCTTTTAGAAATGTTAAACAGTATTGAAATTTCTAAAATTTTTATAAGGTAAGTGGAATGTGCCCTAAAAATCAATTATTGGATGATTGTAATAGCTTAAGTTGTATCATATTTTATTCAAGAAATGTAATATCTATATTATATTTTAATATATGTGCAATTTTATAAGCTAGAATATCAATGGTCCTTAAAATAATTTTACATTCTTAAAATGTTTTTAGTCCAGTAATAATTTTCTTTCTTTAAATTAAAAATTTGAGAAAATTTAAATTATTAACTAAATTTTAAGATAGAATACTCATAAATTAAAAAATTAATTAATTTTATGACAAAGACGAGATACATATACTTATATATTAAAGAAAAGTGCACATTTTCATTTTTGCAACTTGTTAATGACTTGTTTAAGATATAGTTGAATGGGTGGTAATTAGGTGAGATGATAATAAAAACATTCTATTTACACAAACTCGCATTCAACCAATTGGACCTAGATTAGTCTTTGCACTATTAAAAAGCTTAAATGTAGAGACTAAATCATATTACAAGTGGTATATTTGACCAATCATAATTTTATAAGACAAAATATAACACATCAAATGGGATAAAAAAAAATTGTATTGAAATGTACTAACATTTTACAAAATGATTGCGAACTAATTGCAATGTGGGAAGCATTACAAGTCATATTCAAACTAAGTCAATTGATCAATCTATTTGCTGGAAACAAACAATAAAACCGATACTCTAACATGCAAATCACAATATAGAATGCAGTTTCTTATTAACTTGCTGCTGGTATTTGTTGGAGAAAGAAGGGTGTTTGTGTTAGACACACAAAATGACTTGGATTACGATATCTAAATGAGAAATACTCTTCTGCACTCAACCCACCCATCTACAGAGTGTATTTATGGATTTGGGGATAATGTTCAACATTTCTTCCAATCCCACTTGATACAATTCATCACTCTTATTTATACTACTTTATAAACTCTCTTAGGTTTACAAACTTATTACATGACTATCCATAATGTCTCATTAACTATTTCAACTCTTACAAATATCATAACTCACATAAACTCTAAAACTCTCACTACATGTACTAATTCTTCCTAAGTAGATATAACTTTGTTGAAATGTTCGAATATCATGAGAATTAAAAAGTTTTTTAAAAAAATTACAAATACGAAAAGACATCGTACTAAATTCAGATGATTATTCTAGCAGTATCAAGGGTCTTCCAAGCAAATCACAATAACAAAAACTGATCTGATCTGGGCTCTAGCAGGGTAATGCAATTTTGTTCATTGAAGACATTATCTTCCCTAATCAATCACCAATCTGAATTCGGGCTATTATATATGTTTATTTTGCATTACCACTTGTTAAAGATGCACATTCCTTGCTGATGTTGGCATCAGGTGGATTGACCTTTGTTTTAGGATTTAAGGAACCTCTTGATCTACTCATCGCAACCAAAGCATGGAATCCACTAGAAGGCTTCTTTTGATTGGCATCCTCTTCGTGTGGTTCTTGATAAGAGTCTAAAAAGCAAAAAAGGAAAAATCTCTCCAAGTGAAGAGCTTAAAAACTGATTTCATTCGTTCTCGTTACCTTTGCATCATTGGAATGGTCTCTCTTCCTGAGAAGAGCCTAAAAGTCAAAAAGGAAAAATCTCTCCAAGTGAAGAGCCTAAAAGCTGATTTCATTCATTCTCATTACCTTTGCATCACTACAAACCCTCTATATAACGATTTACTGTTTTAAGTGAGTATTCATATAAATAATATATTTCTACTTATAATAACTATATAAATATGTATAAAATTTATATATATATATATATATATATATATATATATATATATATATATATATATATATATATATATATATATATATATATATATATTAAATGTGCAGTTCTGATTAATTTTGACAGATTAAAAGTTATTCATATCACAAAACAAACTATAGTAAACGAGTTGAGAAATTTTAATTCTAAACTAAGCCAAGTACTACCTAAATTGGTTTGGTATTTTTAATATTTCTTTGAGACAATTTTATCCTCAATAACATTGTAGGCATCATGCATACAAATCAATTACTGTGTTAAAATAAATATAAGCAGAAGGCCCACCATACATTTTTATCCGTATTTGCATATGGATCAAGCACTGTACTGTCTGCATTTTTATATATTGCCATCTCTTTCCTTCCTCTTCATACACAACATTTTTGGGAGTTTACGTTGAATGCATATATCTCTATCTAGGGTTCTTTTTCTTCGGATAGAAACGTTGTAGCCAAAAAAGTGAGATAAAATCTATTGTACAAAACTCTGTCTTGTAGTCTGTTTTTAAAGTTCTTTATTGACTATAAAATTATTAAAATATTACTATATTTATTAAATATATATCATTTTATCATTTTCATAATCAATAAAAAAATCTTAAAACAGATTACTAAATAAAATTTGAGACAGCAAACCCTATCAAAAAACGTGGTCACAAAATCTTTGTTAAAATCTTGACATGTAAAATCTAGAGGCACTAATGATGCAGTTTTTGTCATAATGTCTGTTATGTTATGTGGTGGTAACCAATAAGAGATCATTTCCTTAGTTGGCTGTATCTTGTAAGAAAAGTTTGGCACAGCACCCATGAGTGTGGATGAGTGCAAGGCTCTAGGTTTACTTTATTTAACGGTGAACTATTTCGAATCCCAAATTAATCATTAGTTTCTAAACCCTATCTCTTTCTCTTAACTGTATTACTCTCTTTTGGAACCTCCTGCAGTTTGAGTTTTTCTCAAAAAATATTACTTTGTATATTTCTTATTATAAGTCACCTTCTAAAAAGTTTTAATAACTTTACATTTTATATTTTACTTTTCAAGATTTATTCTTAATAAATATTCTAATTATTTTTGTTATTAATATTTTATTAATAAGAAATTAATACTTCACTCTAATTTTTTGTGGATAACAACTCGTATTCATCTTATGCTACATATGCGATCGAATGCATTTAGTAGAAGTAGGAAAATCATTTGTATTGTTTGTTGTTTTTGTGGCTATTATCAACTCATTCAACTACTTATATCTTGTTGTGCCATTTATAAGAACAACAATAAAAAAAAAGGCACTTTTTATTTTATTTTATCTTATTAGTGTCTTAAAAATAAAATAAAACAATTGTTTTATTTTTTTAAATGACTTAACTAAATATAAATAACCAAGTCAACAAATAATAATTATAAAAATTTTAAATGGTACAAATCAACAATTTGTATTAGTGATTTGTGATAGAGAAGTGTATTTAGAAATAATTTTTAAATATTAAGAACTATTTTGATTAGTCTTTAGATATATTTAGTAATGATCATAAATGTGAAATCAAAATCATGTTTTAATCTAAACTAAATAAGACAATGTCCAATATCTTGCTGGAAACGATCAACGAAAGAGAAATACTAACACAAATATCATACATGATCTAACCGTCTTGTGAGAAAAAAAGAAAGAGAAGTACTTAACGCAATCCCTATTTGGAAACGTTATCTTCCCGGTTTATCACCTATTTTATTTAGGAAGATGTTGTGTATTTTGTGAAACCACTTGCATGAGTTGCGGTTGGATTGATATTGGCTGGTTTAGGGAAAACACTTTGGAACGCACTACTGAACTGTTTCGTTTGATTCTTAACATTTTTTCGCTCTTCTGGAAAATTGCCATACAGCGATGGCTGGACTGGAGGCACGGTAAGGTGATGGCCTCCTTTGGGTAGTCTGTCTGAAAAACAAGATATTTCTCACATTTTAAAATTTTTCTCATCCCACTCAATGTAAGTAACGTAAACTAATCATCATATTTAACAAATTATTTACACAGATAGCAATGAAATAATTAGTACAAAAAAAAAAGAAGAGAGATGAATTAGCATGAAAAGACACTGATATGCACATATAGTCAAAACAAGTATATCCTCCATCTCTTTAACATTATAAGGCTAAATTAGAAAGTTAAACAAATATAACAATTTTCTCCTTCTAATAATTAAAAATTGTGATGGATTTTTCTTTTCAATAAACAAAATATTTTTCATAATCCCAATATTATAAGAGCAGAGTGACTCATAAAAAAAATAAGTGAAAAAGAAGAAGTATAAATAAAATTTAAAAAGGAATGATAAGTTATTTTGTATTTAGATGAATTTTTTTAAAATGGTGTTTTTTATTAAAAAAAATTCTCTCACTTGCTTTTAAAAAAGTAACATTTTGATTTTTAGAAATATTTTTTTTGCATAAAATTCAGTCCAAATAGTTAATTTTATATAGAAGTACTTTTTTTAAAATTAAAAGGAGAAACATTTTATCAAAAACTAATCCAAACGGGCTATAAGATTAGCTTATAAAAGAAAGATAAAAAGAGAAATAAAAGTAAAAGTTAAAAAAAAAAAGTTATTTTATGATTGAATTAATTTTTAAAAGTTCTTTTTGATTAGAAAAGGATAAATAAAATGGAAAAGTATCTTTTCATTTAATTCTCAAAAATGAGGCTTTTGACTTCTATAGGTACTTTTCTTTTTATATAGAAGTCAATTTAAATAGTCAATTTTGTATAAAAATAGTTTTTTAAATTAAAAAGAGATAGACATTACCAAAAATTAATCCAAACAGACTTTAAGTGATTAGCTTAATTAAGTGCCTTATGAGTGTGTAGGAATGTTACCACTAACCAGTACCTGCTGCATATATGAAGGGCCTGTCCTCTTTATTGAAGTTACGATACACGTGGCCCCATCTTTGATTTGATTTGGGGGACTTGTTTCCATCTTGCAGGTTAATTATAAGTTTCACAATTTCGCCTTTCATCCATAAATAACGTCCCTTGATGTACCATATACCAGCAGTTGAGGAATCGTAGGACACTATATAACAATCCATCTTTGATTTTAAATCTTCAAATTTCTGTCTCAGTTCTTTAGTCCATTTCAACACAAATGGAACCCACACTATCTCATATTCTTGGTGACACTTGTACGCCTCTACATGTTCAATAACCCACTCAGCGTCTACATCTAGGTCTGATACCAAAAATACAGCATGTTTCTTCTTTAGCACCTGTAAGTTAACCTGCTCTAGTCAAAAAGGAAAAAGATTTGATCATGGTTAATTATGTTATTGTTCATTAAATTGTTGGAGCTCAACTAGCTAGTAATAGACAGTATTTATGACATGCATCAATTAATACCAATTTGGTTTTTAACTCTTTAAAATCTTTATTAATTTGGTCTCTCTAACATTTACTAGATGTTTAAACGGTTCATAAACTCATAAATAACTGCCCGTAATAATAAGTTTGAGAGATTGTCTTGATAATTTAAAATGTGAGAAAATAAATCGATAGGAATTTTAAAATGTAAATAACTAAATTGATAAATCTTAAAAAAAAAAAAAATCTTTTTCAGTCTTTAACACTTAACCACTTTGACAAACTAGTAGCTCACACTTTAATTTTGTCAATTTAGTTCATAACACTTTAATATCATAATAAATTAGTTCTTTCGTATATTATAAATGTCAATTTAGTCCCTAACACTTTAAAAGCATATCAATTTAGTCCCTAATAATTTAAAAGAGTATCAATTCAGTCTTTAACACTTCAATGCCAAATTAATTATTCTCATCTCATATTAATATGTAATATAACTTTTACATATTATGGTGCGTACCATCTGTATAATATAAAAAAGCTTAAAATAAGAGGATGGTACTCATTAATTCTTTTATATTTCTACTTTACAAACCTTTTTTTTTACAATAAATGGAAGTGTTATGGACTAAATTGAGGGAATAATAAATTTGTTACGATTTTAAAGTTTTAAAGACTAAATTAACAAAATTAAAATGTAAGTAACTAATATATCATAATGAATGTGTTGCGGATCAAAAGAAGTTTTTTCCCTATAATGTATAACTAGACAAAAATGATATTTAACTTGTAAAATATGTAGTATAATACCTTAAATTTTTGTTTTTTAATTAGATATAACCTAGACTTTAAAGTTTAGAACATGAGTGTTTTAGTTTGAATAGGAATAATATTCAATCGGCACAAATTTATACTGATGCTAACCTCGGAATTGGTGGAACCATCGATTAATGAAGCACCACCATCTTTAGAGTACATAAATCTCTCCATTAGCTCTGACATTTTGAGAGGAGTGTTACTGAAAGCATCTTCAAAATGTGAAATATTGTCCTGTCGAAGAGCGTCCATCTCCTCTAGAGAAATCAATTCAAAATAAATGTTAGAGAATATATAAAATTCACAAGTCCAAGTGTTAATAATAGTTTATATATGACATGCACACACAATATAGCTTACCTATTTTTTGTTTGCAATTTTCATGTTGACCTTTGAGTTTTTTTAAGATGTCGCTGAGATTGGATATTAATGGGGACAATTCCATTGCCACTTTCCTGCAAAGCAAATCAAGCATTATTCAAAATAAGTAAGACAAGCCATTTAGGAGTGTTTTGTTTGCTTTGAGGATTTTTTTTTTCATATTTTCATTTCTTAAAATGTGGTCTCATCTTTACATTTTCATTTTTTTAGAAATGTTTGCTGAATTCCATTTTCATTTTCAATTTCAATTTCTCTTGCTTTTGCATACATTTGCTACCTAACATTTAACTTGAATGTATTATATTGAATTATTAGTCATTTTTAGTCTAAAACAATTGACTAAAATTACAAAATTACCACCCTTCAAAAAATATTTTTGAATATCCATGTTGAATCAGGGCTTAATTTAATGTGGGATCGTGTAAAATTAATATTTCTTATTAAACAAAGAGAAGAATTAGGTAGATATAGAGAATTTTTGTCCAATATATATACATGGAATAGAAATATCAACCTGATTAACTCTTTTTAGACAACCCAAAAAGATTAGAAATTAATATACTGAGATCAAAGATTAAAGGAATAACATAATTGATTTATTAGATTAAGCATTCCATTTCAACGTTTTCTGATGCCAAACACAATATGTGCCTTTGAAAGTTGGAATTCAAAGAGAAAAAAATAATAAAGAACTTACCCATTCTCCATGAGCAAAGTGATTTGAATGTAGCAGGCCATCACACTTAGAATTGCCCAATACACATTACTTGACAGGAGATCTGATTTGTTGTACTCTGTCTCCGGCAGCAAGTTTAACTCAGAGATATATTCAGTCACCTGTAATGTTAGCTTGATGAGATTGTTCAGCTTATCAAGAATTGGCTCAAGTACTGAGCCCACAAGAGAAACTGGACTTTCCTTTAAAGCCTCCATTGATGAGGCTAATTCAGTTATTCGTTGGCTGGGTTCAAGAAGCAAGAACCCTAAGAACTCCAGAAATTTGAAAACAAAACAACCCATAAGATTTATTGCCTTTGCATCCCATGATAAGAACCGTTGGAATTCTACTAAACTCCCTGTTTCAGCCTCCTGAAGATTGATTTTATCAGACTGTTGCACAGCATCGTTTGCAATGATGTGCATCTGATAGCAAGAACAATGATAAGTGAATATGGTTTGAAGTGTTAATAATCATCTTAAAAAAAGGTTAAGTGGATATAAAGAGGACCAGTAGAGTGGGAGAAAAGAAATAATCATCTCTTAACAGCGTCTTAAGGTCAGATATTGTTGAAAAGATCGCCATAGAGTCCTGTGACAAAATCCCTGCATTCTTCTCCTCCTCCTGTACGTATGAATTCAAGAGTACAGTAAAGATTGATCCAAATTTTGATGTTTCATGTGTAATAAATCGGCACAATTTTATCTTATAATGCAATAATTAGATCAATAGTAACAATGCGAAAAGACATTGGAGAAAAATCTGTAAATAACTTATTTAAATGTATAATTTATTTTTTCTAGTTTTGCACCGAAGTTAATGTATTGCAACGTATATTTTAAAAATATATGTGATAAAATAACGTAACTGAAGTATGTAAATTCAAGTTTGAAGCAATACACACCAGAAGAGCGCGAATGCTGAAGCAACCACTGCCTACCAATGCATCCATCTCTGCTAGCGTTGGATTAAGCTCCGAAATATTTATGGTCTCTAACTCAACCCCATTTTCAGATCCTTTCTTCCCCTACGGATAAGCATTAAAGAGTCAGAACTTTCTTGATAAGAAAAGTTTAATCATAATAAATCAAAGAATTAAACTACTCTCCTTTTTTATAAGCAAAATGATTTCAACAGTTTTAATGAATAAATATAAGATTACTATTTTCGACAAGGAAAAAAAGTCATCCATGCCCTATGTGAAAAAGAATCTAGGATTTTAGTTATATTAAAGAAAAAAATTGGTTGAGCTTAATTTATTATAATAGCATCTGCAAGCAATAATTCTCTTTTTTTCTTTAACAATTAATGAAAATAATGGATTTTGTTTAGTTGAATATAATTCCTTACCAGCAATACTGAATCAACAAAACTGGTGGTAGGCTTGAGGATACAGCGAATGGATTCCAGAAGTGGTTGACGAAGCAACATGGAGTAATATGGTGGAAAGGTTATTCTAGCATGTCGGGGGTTCAAAGCGGGAAGTTCCAGATTAATCAACTCAATCTGCTCACTTTCAGCCATTTCTAAGAACAGCCGAAGCAAGATTGATTCAAAACTCTAATAATATTTTGGACTCGTATCAGTTTGTGGCCCTATTTATGGTCATTCTGCAGAAAGAGCTTTAGATTAAATTATTGACTTATTAGCAAGTTGATGAGGCTAAAATGCCTTCCATTTGTTTCCTTTTATTTAATCATAACTTTCGGTGATTAGTCAAATTCTCTTTTAATATTGGAACCAATCATGTTTCTGCTTTCACAATTTATAGACAAGATACAGTACTATATTAGATTAGTGGTATGTTTTTTTAATATTTCTTTGAGACAATCTTATCGTTAATAACATAGTTGGTATCTTGTGTACAAATCAATTACTTGTGTTAAAACTAACATAATCAGAAGGCCGACCATAATATTTTTTTACCCATATTTGCCTATGGAATCTATATACAAGTTAAATTTGGTCTAGAAATAATGTTTATAAAAATATTCAGCACTGTACTGTTTGTATTTTAATATATTCCCATCGGAACAGGCTTTTGTACAGGGAAGGGTTGTTGTTGGGTACATTTAAACTATTCATCACCTACCTAATAAATATCTAATACAATATATTGTATTCCGTAAATACTCATGAAGGGAAAATTTTATTTCCTCAATCTTTTTAAACATATTTGAATTGGGTAACATCTTCAATACTTTTTTTTTTCATTCTTTATCCTACTCTTTTAGATTAGTCAAAATTATAAAATAATATCATAGGTTTCATTAAGTTATTTAAAATTTAGTATTATAATTATTTTTTCATTGATTAAAGAAATTGTAAAAAAAAAAAAAAGGTCTGGAATCAGAAGATGAGACTTCATCTAAAAGAACACAACAACTTTCTCCTTTGGTTGGCTTTTTTAATATATCCCACTTTTGTGTCCCCATAATAATAATAATAACAATACTTGTTTCTTGCAAAGACTGTAAATTTTAGTTTTAGTTGATTACAGAAAAAATCTACCAATTTTAAAATGGCAATAATTAGAGAAGATAAGGTTCTTAATGGAGACAAACTTGCATTAAGCTTGATCATACACCGTATAACTTTTCATCATAAAGATAATTAAATATTATATTTTTTTTCCTTTTCTAATCACAAATTCACAACTGCTTGATATAAAAGTCATGTAGGTTTGGGTGGTGGATCAACATTGAATCACCTAAACTTTAGTCCAATTAGAATTAGAAAGAATGGGAACCACTTTATCATAAAAACTATGATTAATTAATATGTTTTGCAAAATGTATGATACATATGTCCAACTTTGAACTTTGAAACACTTTTCAAATTGCAATTACTTTATGTTGAAAAAGAATTCACTGAGTAAATTATTAATCTAATATTTTTTTATAATTTTATAACAAGATATATTGAAAATAAAATAATTTAGTGTTTATATCATACTTGAATAATTACTTAATCATTAATCTAATAATTTCTGCCCTACCCTCCAGGTTCGCTTTTTATAATGAAAATAAAAATTTGAACAAAGATGAATGAAACAAAAATAAAAAATAAATCATCGTATATTTTATGCAATCAAATAACGAAATAGAGATACACTATACGAAATAAATTTGAAATCATACTTCAAACATGATTTATAGTACCCTTATTTGTTGGCAATAATAAAAATTTATAATTAAGAAAAAATTTAATCAATTAAAAGTTAAAAATTGAAAGAAAATTGAATATCCTAGGAGAGTTTTCAAAATGTTATCTCTATGTCTTAGTTCCTCACCATTAATTTCTACAAACCCAACAATTTAAACCAACTTCTGCAAGCCCAAAAAGTTGAAATATGTAGGATAACAACTAACAAGGTGAGTGCAAGGAAGCACATGAGTCCAGCACAACCAAAATCCCAGCAAGGCAATCTATAAACCAACCTCGTCTTCATCGCTAAGTCGACAAGGGAGACACAAGTCAAGCCTCTTCAATTCTCCGCCTAGAAAGAGAGGGTAAAATAGCAGTTTCTCATTTTCTCTTAATAATTTTAATTATTAATCTATGATTAATTATAATTTTAAAAATTAAGTATGTGCTAACTTTTGTTAAAAAATAGACAAAAAGTTGATTTTGAAGATTACATGCACCTTTGAAAAATATAAGGAGATTTATTACACATTTTTAAATATATGAGAGTAAAGTGCATATCACCTTAAGTTGAAGGGAGTCAATTAGAGTTTTCCCTTATAATTATTATCAATACCTTAAAGATGATGAAGGATTATTAATGTTAATGCATCCCTTTAATATGTAAAACAAAACACTACTTACAAATGAATTCCACTTTATAAAAAATATAATTTAATCATAAGGCAATAATTAATTAATTTCAAAAAATGTATAACAAGTTTGCTACTGTTGGTATCAGTCACGTAAATTAGTAATATTTTATTAAATGTGATTATTATGCCAAAGAAATTACTGATTATATCAAATAAAATCAATGATAGAATAAAGGTAACTTTTAATCGAATAATAATTTTTCATTTAAAAATAGATCTCTGATGTGGCATAGTTAATATGTTTAATTTAGCCACTTGTTTTATAATATATATGTATAGATAACCTGTCTAGTTATATTTAAAATCAAATTAGTGCTCAACAAAAACAAGTCAATCAAAGAATAAATTAAAATCCATCAAAGAAAATAATAAAATTTAAAGATGGTGAAGATAGCTGGCTTATCTATATTCATTCTTAATAATATCTGATAGATACAATAGCCGAATATTAAATGACCTTCACTTTGCAGCACAAGCTAAGTCTTCTATTTATTTTTATTTATTTCATTCTTTCTTCACATCTCCTTGAGAAGAATGAGCATAAAGACAGCTCTACAAACAGATTTGAGCTCATACATAGACAGAGTTTTCGATCAAACTTGCTTTGTTTGAGTTAAACTAGACTCTAAAATGCTGAAACTTACTCTTCCAGTTCAAGTTCTAACTAGCAGTTTCGGTTGGTTGATCTGAAACTTCCAGCACTGACCGACCAGAATATCAATTCTGATCATGGAACTTATTAGCAAGTTAATGAGGCTAAAATGCCTTCCATGTGCTAACAATTTTCATTTCTTTTTTTTTCGGTGATTAATAAAAGTCGCTTTTAATATTTGATTTATTGCAACCAACCAGTTTTTTGCTTTTATTTATTTTAAAAGAAATAATCGATCTGTAAGCAAAATACAATACCGTATTAACTAATATTTCTTTGAGACAATCACATGGTCTGCTTACAAATCAACTACTTGTTTTAAAATAAATATAAGCAGAAGGCCCACCATAATACTTTTTTTACTCGTAGAATCTGTGTTAAACTCTGGACTTGTAGAATCTAGAGGCACTAATGATGCTGTTTTTGTCTTCATATCTATTTTGTTTTGTGGTGGTAGCCAATAAGAGATCATTTTCTTTACTTGCCTCTATCTTAGAAGAAAAGCTTGACACGGCACCTGTGCAGTGTGCATGGCTGAAGGTTTTTTTTTTTAATTTATTTAGTTATTGGTGAACTCTTTGGAATCCCAACTTAATCTTGAGAGTATGAATAAATTTGGAAGGGTTAAAATCAACTTTTAAAGACCATTAATGATCGGATTCAGATGATCACAGACTTTTTTATTTTTATTTTTGTTCGGATTCAACTGGATTCGCATGTTTACGTTCCATGATCGAATGAGGTAGTCATTCATATATATATATATATATATATATATATATATATATATATATATATATGTTTTCATCAAATTATATAATTACTTCTTTATGAAAAATATGAAAAATCGCTATTTGCTCTGTCAAGCTTTTTTGGAGAAATGAAGCCTTTCTACATAATTACACTAGCTCTCAATTTTGGAGAAATGAAGCCTTTCCACATGATTACACTTTGCTTTCTCAATTACAAAGTTCCCAAATTTTTAATATGACTTAAATTTTGTGGAAGATGATTTTATTCACTAAATAATTCCTTACCAACTACCTGCCACATATTTTAATATTTGGAGATTTTCACGAGTTGTCCTTTACTTCTTTGTTTACATTGTTGATGGCCAAGTTAGGAAATTGACATGTATGTAGCATATCACATGGTCATTAATCATAGTTTATTTTTCCCAACGATCCTTAATTATATCAAATGGATAAGAGCTATTGAGACTTTTCTGGGAGGCTAGATTGTACGAGGATGAACTCTTTAATAAATATATATAACCTGTCTAATTATATTTAAAGATTAAATTAATTCTCAACCATCAGAAAAACATGTCAATCAAAGAATAAATTAAAATGCATAAAAAAATGATAAAATTTAAAAATGATGAAGACAGCTGCCTTATCTATATTCATTCTTAATAATATTAAATGACCTTCACTTTGTCAGCACAAGCTAAGTCTTCTATTTATTTTTGTTTATTTCATTATTTCGTTGTTCACATCTCCTTAAGATTGAGCATAAATAGAGCTCTGCAAACAGAGTTGAGTTCATAGATAGAGAGAGTTTTCGATTAAACTTGCTTTGTTTGAGTTAAACTAGAGTCTAAAATGGCTGAAACATACACTTCCAGTTCAAGTTCTAATGAGCGTTTTCGGTTGGTTGATCTGAAACTTCCAACATTGACCGACCAGAATATCAAATCTGATGTGCTGCAAACCCATGGAAATGGTTTCGCACTGGTTCAAACTCGCCAACCACTTCTGGTCTCCATTTGCAACATCCTCAAGCCTGCCACAAATTTTATTGATTCAGTATTGCTGGTAAGAAATTACCAACTGCTGAATCAAAAGATTCATATTAATTGTTTATATTTGTGTTCAGAATATTGTATAGATTTCTTTTAAGATGGGGTAAATTAAATCTACTTCTCTTCTGTTGATTTACCACAAAAGTACTTTGATTATATGAGTAGCAGTTCATCTTGCTCCATTTTGCAGCAGTTCACAGTTGCTAATTGCCATTTTTCTCTTTCATCTTGACTCAATTTTCGGTCAAATCAATTAGCTGATTGAATTGATTCCCACTTTTTTATTCCCTCAAAATTTTTGCCAATAAATAAATAGTGATTAAATTGCAATTAAAGTCATTTTTTTATATGGCAATTAAAGATTTTTTTTTTTTTTGACGTTGCAGTTAAAGCAATTTTATATGAACAAAGAAGTAAAAAATAAAAAAATAAAATAAAAAGTTGAAGATATTGCCAACTATTCTTTTTATACAGTGTTGATGATATTGCTTTTTCCCTTTTCCCTTTTTATTAATATTGTGCTTATGATTTTTTTTCTAACATTTTCTCTCCTAGTCCAAACAAAAACATAAATGTCTAAATCTACTTGTCTTGGACCCTTTAAAGTAGACATGTAGCTCTACACCCATTATTTTAGTCATCTTGTTTCAAAGAGCACTAATGTTTTATTATTATCTCGCAGTGTTATTATACAGACTTTCTACAAAGTGTTAGTATAAATGAAACCCACCTTTTTCTTTTAACATAGATATAATATTGTTTATTTCTTGTTGAAAATATATAGTTAACTCACATTTTGAAACTGATGAACTTTTTCCCCCTTTTATGCTCAATTCTAAGTTTAGGAGTAATTTATAAGTTCTATATTTTTATAATCATTGAACTTTTCTAACAAAAAAAAAAAAAAAATTCTCAACTTTCAACGTAGGGCAATGAAGTATCCAAAAATGGAAATGAGACAGAGTTTGATTCAGAGTTGGCAAACCTCAGTACGTTAATAGGCGATCGTCGTTTCAGTATTCAAACCCTTTTGGTGCGTAGTCCGAAGAATGCTATGTTTTCTTTTCTTTTATTTATTTATTTTTTTTACCTTTCTTATCAAACATCAAATTTTAAAAGAATCTTTTTCTTTATATCTTTTTTTTTTTTTGGTTAGGGCATGAAAGATCTTGAAGACCTTTTACTGTCAGAGGCTTCAACTCCACTGGAAATTTCAACCATTTCGGAGCTAAGGGCATTGGCCGGGGATAATTATTTCATAATTCTTGCTCCTTTGGTTCTTATCTCACTCAACTTTTTACTGCGTGATATAGATTCCTAACACTTTTTTCTTTTGAATAATTGGAAAATACATTAAAAAGAAAAGAAATACATCATTTTCTTTCTCATGGTTATAATTATTATCAAATATCATTTAATACTTTAAATTTATCAAAATAATCTTTATCATTTAAAAATTATTATCAAATACACTCTCCTATCATCAACCATTAACATTGATCTATACTATTTACTACTAATGTGATTATTACTTTCTGACTTAATCACTTATATCTTATTATGTCACTTAAAAAAATTAAAAACTAAGTGGTTTTATTTTATTTTATCTTCCAATGTTTCAAAAATGAGATAAAATCACTATTTGTTATTTTTTTTAAATAACTTAATAAGATATAAGTGGCCAAACCAACAGATAACAGCCATGTAAGCCATAAACGGTACAAATCAACAACTTTTATTAATGCTTAGTAATAAAAAGATGTATTTGGTAATGATTTTTTAAATGTTAAAGACTATTCTGATAAATTTAAGATGTTATGAGTATATTTGATAATAGTCACACTCGTCGAGAAACAAAATATTATTTTACTCTAAAAAATAAAACATATAACGTTTGGGGCACTGAACTCCTCAAGATGAGCAAACATAACTAAATCAAATACTTCCTTCCTTAAAATGAGATAATCCACTCAATAAGTTTCAAGAACATAATTCTCAATGGAAATAAAGAGCGTATCCACAACGGTCAAAGATTAGAATGGCAGGAAATTCATTGTCACTAATAAATCTAATCAAAAACAGAACTAGTGAAGAAGAAGGAAATTAATGAGGAGTAGAGCATAAAGTATGTTCATCATTCACACAGATGCTTAAACCGTTAAATACCCAAAGAGATCAATAATTTGTACATCAAAAAAAGAATTTCAATGGCAGAAAATCAACCCAAGAAGAAAGTGATAGAATCCATACCTGAGTCTATGTCCTCATCAAATAGAGCAGAGCAAAGATGCGTCATTAGTTGACATTTTGCTCAATTTCCTGCATCGTTCACCCAAAGGTTCTAGGTTCCTTTTTTGCTTTGCTATGTTTGCTGCTCCATTTCTTTTCTTTCGTTATTGTAAATCTAAAAATTTTCCTATCATATGATCTATTTTAAAGTCTTATTTTTCTCTTAGACTACCAATTTTGCCCCGAATTAGTAGTTTTGACATAATCTGAAATGATTTTAGATTAAGGGTATAGATCAGTAGTTGAGAGCTATTTATAAGAGCTCAAATTAACAACTTAGTTGAACAGCTTCATTTGTAAGTGCAATAGCTGAAGTTAATATAGTAAAATTTGTAAGTAAAGAAAGATAGGAAGGAATAGCAAGACATAGAGTTATAGTGGTTCGGTCAAACATCAGTTTACGTTCATTTCCCTCACACTCCATGAAGGGCTCCTACTAAAATCTAATATTGGTTTCCAAGACAAACAACCAAGAGTCTCCTTTTTGGTTTGATAGGCTAACCAAAGAACCTTTCCACCAGATTCTCACTCAACCTAGTAACCATGACTTCCTAAATCTTCACAAGTAGCCTTGATTTCAAGGAAAACCAAGAACCTATCCAACTCCCTCTGTATAAAAGGTTCACAAAGGTTTAAGCATTAGCTTGAAGGGTATGAGTTGCTCTATACAACAAATATTCCAAAGTAATCCCAAATGCACTCAAGAATGAATAACCCAAAGAATAGCTTTGAGAGTGTTGATGTTGAGCTTGAATGCAAGAGAGGATTTGCATATGCATAAGCTCAGTTGTGTGTCTTCCACATTCTAAAGCTATTGTATTTATATGTTTCTTCAGTCAACCAGTCTTTGGAACTTTCAACGGTGATTCTTCGATTTGTCTTCAATCAAAAGTATATTAATGGCGTTCTATGCCAAATTTTTTTTAACAACAGTTAAATATTATTTATGACAACTCTTCCAAGTACTGTTTATTTAGTACTTATAATAAATTATATTATTTTTCACAACTATCTTTGGTTGTTTAAGTACAACTATTTTAATTTAACCGCTATTTATTTTTTGACTCTCATGTTTATTCTTTTAACTGTAATCTAAAATGTATGTTTTGTATTTTAGAATTGCTATCTATGATTTTATATATGTATATATAGCTAAAAATATAAAGAATAGATACATTATAACTGAAGAAATAAACAAAAATTTTTTTACTTTCTTTTCTCCTAAAAGACTGAGATATATTGAAACGTTATATTTGTTGTGAAATCATAATCATAAGTAGAAGAGAGAGAGAAATCATGGATCTTATACATAAGAGACCAAAATATGTTTGAGTACATAGCTTTTCCACCCTTTCCATGAAATCGAAAAGGATTTCAAAGTTCCCAATATTTAAGCCAGTGCTTCGGTCTTAGTAAAATCAACAATCATTTGACTAAGATTATAGCATTGACTTTGATGAACAAGATCATCCTCTTAAGTCATTCTTATGCAGAATTCATTAGAGCTTTCATCTTTGCAAACTCAAGGGTCACAATTCTTGTCATTTGATGATTCTTTAACCCCATTGATAGTTTTCACATATTCCTTAATTCTTTTTATTCTCTAATCACATCCTCACTTTGATAAAGATAACACCCAAAAATACACATAAAAGGAGGCCATTTCCCTTGTAATATGCACATCCTAAGATTACCTTCTAGGCCAATAAATACACATACAATAAGCTCAAAATGAAAAAAAAAAAATAAATTATTTGAAAATACCTCTTTGAAGGTGTGCAAAGTAGTTAGCTAAAATAGAAGAGATTGATAGAGTTGGCAGTTTTCTGATTCGACTTGTTGGTATCAAGGGTCACCATTGTCTTCATTAAAGATTTTATCAGCCCGAATTATCACCTATTTGAATTTGGGTGATCTACTAGCCTTGATGATGCATCTGCTAGATTGAATTTGGCTTGTTTGGGATTTAAGGTACCTCTCAATCTGCTCACGGCAACCAAACCTTGGAACCCACTAGAAGGCTTCTTTTGATTCACATCCTCTTCACGTGGTTCATGATACAGCAGTTCAAGAGTTGGCGGACCAGAGAGGAAACAAGCTCCTCCTACAACAAACAACTTATTTGTCACATCCTATTCATCAAACCCATCATTTGGAGCCAAATCAACATAAACTAATCCATCTTGTTTGACAAGTTAGCCACACAAAATTTTTCTCTTAAAAATAAATTGTTGTGTCAAAGACTACAATACACAGATATAAAAAGAATCTATAAAATTATTAAATAAATTTATAATCATCTCTCTCTTCCTATATATATATGAATCACAAAGAATTGGAGTCTTAAAAAGTTTATCATTCAAAAACATTGTAGTTTCAAGTTAAAATTTTTATAAAATTCTAACTAAGAAAGTAAAAAAGACATTCTTTATCCATCTAATAATTAATAAGATTGTGAATGCTTAATGTAAATGTTCTGTTACGTACGCTTTATTTTCTTATTTTTCTACTGTGATGGTCTGGAATAGCTTCTGTTTTCAACGATTTACCTTTATATATCTTTCTGGTACCGTTAGGGAGAAATGGGCCTTGTATTTGGCCCAGAGCTCTCACTGATCTAGGCCCATACTAATAGCCCAAACTGACTACACGGTCCTCACCACCTAAAATGAAGTCATGGATGTTGTTTTCCTTTAACAATAAAAAATACTTCCAGTGATCCCAATAATGTAAGTCATGCATAGCTTAATTAAGTGACTTATGAATTTGTAAGAATGATACTGCTAACCAATCCTTATTCGTTTGAAGGGGAAGTGCTCAGCTTCTACAAAGTAAAGACTATAGTAGATTATGTCTAGATCTCGGTACTAGTTTCCATGATGCAGATCAATTATAACATATGAAGGTTTGCTTTCGAACAAGATCTGTCGTCCCTTGATGTACCAGACACCAGAGATTGGAGAATCATATGACACTATATACCAAGGCATCTTTGATTTCAAATCTTCAAATTTCTGTCTCTTATCTTCAGTCCATTTTAACACAAATGGAATCCATACAATCTTGTAATAATCTTCTTCTTTCAATTTCTCGTAGACTTCCTGAAGATGTGTCAATTTCCTATTGGGTATATCTAGGTCTGAAATCAAGAATATGACAGCTTTCTCATTCAACACCTGTAATTCGACCTGTAACAAAGAAAAAGAGTGGCATGGGGCTCAAACTATATAGCCATAGTTTGTATCTATGACATGTATATATCCTATTAATTAACTAAGTAAATATTTGGTTGTGTGTGAATTTAATTAAAACAAATTATAACACCTAAAATTTAAATATAAGAATGCTTTAATTTTTGTTGGGATTCAACTAGAACAAATTTATACTGATCGTAACCTTAGACTTAGTAGAACCATCAATGAATACGTGATAGCTATCTTTTGAGTACATACAGCTCTTCATTAACTTTGACATTTTTGCATTTTTGGCTGTGTTAGATAACTGTTTAACACTGAAAGCATCTTCAAAGAGTGCAATTTGCTGCAAATGAGCCTCCATCTCGTCTACATAAATCAATTAATAATAAATCAACATAATACATATGAATTGAGAAAATATTTTATTCAGTTTAAAGTAATGATTGGATGGCATAAAATAAATAAAATTAAGATTAAATATTCATATAAACATATCATAAAATTATAACTTTACCTATTTTAGGTTTGTAAATTGTGTAGTGATGTTTGAGGTCATTAAGGATGTGACTTAGATCGGATATAAGGTGAGATAATTCTAATGCCACTTCCCTGTAAAACAAAACAAGCATTAATAATCAAAATAAATAAAATATACAATTTATTAGTTTCCTTTTATTTATCAGATGAAGTTGATTCTCATGGGAATTAAGTGAATCTATAAGGCACTATGGGGCATTTACGTAGGTCATGCTGCATATAGAGCTCGCTAATATGGACTCCTCCCACATCCAATAGTGCATAACAACACCAATGTGTAAATATATAAACTAAAAAGTTTGAGATCTTATGTTTAATCCCTATTCTACTGTAAAAAACTTTACTCTGCCTCTATTTATATAGATCCACTACCAAAATTATTCTTATTTAAGTGAATGCCCAGCAAAAAATAGATCCACTGCCTTATATTAATCAAAGGATTTTCTCTTCAAAAATTATTTCTTAATATCCCTAATTGATAAGGGCCTAATTAATGTAATATAGAAATAATAATTATGTGATTTTCATCAAAATAAGTCAAGCGAATATGAGAAATTTCGGTACAATATAAAATATATGGAATAGGAATCTGACATAATTAAGTCATTTTCTAATAATATGTGAGTTATGATCTATGCCAAATAAAAAAAAAAAAAAATGTTTGGTATTTCTAATCTATAGATTCTCATTGAAAATTTCTAATTTGGAATTGTTTTATTAGTTTGTTATGGGCATAAAAACAATGCAAAAAGATTAGAAATTAATATACTGAAATCAAATATTAAATGGAGAACATAATTGAACTGCTAGATTGAGCAGTCTAATAATACCATTCCTATGTTTGCTATGCATAACAGACATAGATACGTGGCAATGCAAAGTTTGAAATGACTGAAGCAATAACTTACCCATTATGCATGAGGAAAGTAATTTGAATATTAGAATTGCCCAATAAGCACATATTGGCAAAAGTGTAACTTGAATTGATGTTATGCGTTCTAATCATTAGGATTCAAATCAATCTAACTATTCATAAAATAATTATCCGATATTTAACACCACATTTGACACTTAGTAATCCAATTTATTTGGACATGACCATAAGTTGGGCACTTATTAGATTTGAATACCCACGCTGCATTGCGGTTACATATTCTCATTTATTTGGTATCTCTAATTAATCAGACTTGGAGACTCTCTTCATATTATGTAATCAATAATAATTAATAAAATGTGAAAATTAAACAATCTAAGAAAAACATTTGTAGAAAAAATGTGCATGAAAAAGGCTTTGTCAAGATGAGTTATACTTAAGATTTGGTTTCTCTATTGACCTTTTTTTACTGATTCTCTACTGATCAGTAGGTAAATACCCCAAATTAACATATGAATAGACCAAATCTTAACATATAACCTTCATAAGTAATATTATTTTGTTTTGAGTGCTTAGCAAGAAATCAGCTCAGTAAAGAAGCTGAACTTGTAATACATCCCTTTGAACAAAAAGGATAGTTTTAAAGTCTTAATACATGCTCAAAACAATAGAGAAAGTATGAATACACATGCAATAAAAACCTACTTATAACTTGAACAGAAATTTCAATTAAGAAAAAGAGTGGCAATAGGCCTGATATCTTGGCGGCTTATTTAAAAAGGTGTTGCGAATAGCATGAAACACATCTCCTAAATTAAATCTTAAGCTGCATTAAATGAAATATTTAGAGGGAAGTCATAGATAAAATCACCATCATCCAATAAGATTTAAATTTAAACTGTAACTGGGGAACATAGCTATTGGGAAAAATCAAAGTCTTCTTCGACGGACAGTTTGGTTTAAAGTAGGGGAGTGATTTGAGTGGAGGATAGAGATTTTAATGGAAGGGAGGGAATGGATTTCAATAGCTTCCTATTGTTTAGTTTGTAAGGTGAAGAGGAGAGGCAATTTTTTTTATTATTATTATACTCCATAGCCTTTTAAGTTAATAAAGGAGACAAAATATGAAGAATAATTTGGTTATCTCACAGGTTATGTTACCATTCCAAAAATCTCCATATTTTAAGAGGAAAAATAAGAGATAGGAGATGAAGAAAAATTACAGATAAGAGATGAGAGATGAGAGAGACTTTTACCTCAACACTCTCCCGTTTCCTCCTAGTTTTTGAACTAAATGAGGAAACCTTGCAAAATTATCTGTCCTTCTCTACTTCCGTGCTTGTTTCCTCTCTGTCTAATTATGCATTGGCTGAGTCATCCCTTCGTCCCCGCTGACTGCACTTTCAATAGTTGCATACACGTTCTACATCAGGGCCTGTTTTAAGTATTCAACTCAAAGTCTCATCTCTTTCATCTGTTACGGATTCACAGCCAAAAAATTATATTCATTTAGTTTATTAGTTAAGGTACTTTTGTCTTAAGTTATTTTCCTTCCTTCTTAATTAGCTCACCAAAAAATTGAAAAAAAAAAATGACATTAGCCACTTTTCCTTACTTTACCTTTATTTCTTTAGCACATATCACCAGTGGTTTCCATATTTTGATTTTGATTGTTATTTAAGCATTTGTAGTAGTTGTTTTATGGTTGTACTACTTTGTATTTAGCCTAGTCAGCATTTTCATGACTAATCTCATTCGCATGATATCAATATTGTTAATCACATTCCCTGTAGGCGAGACGAAACTAATGTAAACCAATTTGCCATTGGAATCTATGGTGACTTCTGCGCTCTCACTGAACAAGTGAAACAATTGATCCAAACTATTGACCAAAGCTTTAATAGTGGCCATAATGATCTCAATCTTAGAGACTCTCATCATTCCCAAAATGTCCAAAATGATTCTTCAGAGGATGAATTTGTTCACCAAATAGTTGAACCCACAAGTTACCCTGTTGATATGGAGGATGATGACTTTAGCGCTTGGGTAGAGTCCCTTCATCACCTTAATGTCAAGCAGTGCGTGTTGTCCCCGCAGCCTTTCCCCACGAGTCTGATATCATACCAGCTTTGCTTCAACTGCGACTTTTGCTCATTCTATTCATGAGTTGCATTCCGACATTCAATCTACACTAGCATTGAGTAGTGATGATCATTGCTTATCAAATTCATAGTTTTATAAGCTTGATTTGCATAGTAATTCTCACCAGCTTGGGCTTAAGCTAATAGATAAATGACAACTGATCTTTAAAGCCCATGATGATTTGTATTTTGCGATCGCTTTGGCTAATGAAAACAAATCTTTACTATTCACCTACCGGCAAAAGTCCATCTGATATTGTTTATGAATTTCTCCTTTGCATGATCATGAATTTTCTGTTCACTTATCTTTCCATATCGTACCTTTGTTTATCCATGGATTTCCCTAGTCAACCTTTTGACCCCCGTCTTTGCATTGCCATGGATTTCTCCTATGTCACCTTCTTGACGTCATTCATTTGCATGTCTATGGAATTTCAACTCACCAAATATTGAACTTGGACCCTTGCCTATTTTATTTGCGACTTCTAGTTCAGCTGGGTCTATTGACCTTGAATCTTTGCATGTTGCTTTGGGACCCTCCAATTTGACTGATCTATTTGCTCAAACCGTCCTATTTCAGAACGGTTCTAAGCTCCAGTCCTGGGTTTTCTGGTTTTAAAATAGTACTGGTTCAAAGTACTGAAGCTGTAAAAAGTAGTTAAAATGGTCCTTGCATGTAAATTATTAAGAAATTAACGTGAAAGAAGCCATTCAATGTAGTATAAGTAAGTGAGTAAATAAATGAATAAATAAAGTTATTGTATGAAATTCAAAAAGTAATTTAACATATAAAATATCCTCACAAGCGAAAAGGCTTTTCAAGCTTGTAGACACTACACAGGAGGATCTTTTCATCTCATGTTCGAATTTTGTTTTTATCAACTTATAACAAATACAGGAAATCAGTTATGAAACATATCAAAAAGGATGAAAATAGCCATGTTAATTAAAATGATATTTTTTTCTTGTGTAACTACATTTACATACGTAGAAAATGAATTTATTTTAACCTACAACTACCAACTTAATTGTTAAATTTTTATATTTATATATGTAAAAATAATTTTTAAAAAAAGTAATTATATTTAATTTAAATCAAATTAATTTATACTTAATATAATATAAAATATTGATGATATAAAAAAAAATCTAAAAAAAGCATTTGCGTTGAATAACAATCGTGTTATATTGTCAAAATCACGAAAATCTTTTCCATATTTCCTGAGATGAAGTAACACTAAATGCTTTCAAATATTGGAGTTCTTTAACGTATCCCTCTTTTCAGTTACTTTCTTGTCCTATATATGTACGTATAAAAATCAGAATCTGATGAAAATTAAAAATGAAAATAAAGAAAGCAATATACCCATGCTTAAAATTTTATAAATAACAACCAGTTTTTTATTTTATTTAAATCACAATTTAATATAAAAAGAAAAAAAAAAGTCTGAGAAATAGGACTCTATGGTGGGAGAGAACAAGGGGGAAAAAAAAAACACCTATAGTATTTATTTAAATATAATGTGTTTTTATGAGTTATTTTAAAAAATCAAAAAATAAAAAGTTTTATTTAAAAATTAAAAAGTCAGAACAAGTTTGAAATATTTTTTAATTCTTGTTTCGAGAAAAAAATAGTGGTGAATTTGTAAAAAGTGAAAAATTATCTTATAAATAATTTCATAATTCTCTCTTTCCACGCCTATCGAGAAAGCGAGTAGTTTTATATATATATATTTTCTTCTTGAATTGCTTCTTTTATTTTTAAAAATTGTTTTAAAAAATAATTTACAAAACTATTTTGGAAACCCGTTGCATTATTTCACTCTGTATAAAGTGATGTCTTTCACTCTATTCTTCACAGCATCTCACGTTCTTTCTCTTCCGAAATATGTTCTATGATCTCTCTTCCTCCTGCGCTCCTTCCTCTCCTCCACGCTCAGTGCTGCGTCCACGTGCTCTCTCCTCTTCCCGTTACCTCCTTCTCTTGGCGAATTCTCTCCTCCTTGTTCTGTCCTCTGCCTCTGCGCGATTTCTCTCCTCCTCGATCCCTCCTCTGCCTTTGCGCGAATTCTCTCCTCCTCGTTCCCACCTCTGTCTCTGCGCTCTTCTCATCCGCTTTCTACTCCTCCCCTGTTATCTCTTTCCTCTACGCTCACTCCTCCGTTTCCTAATCCGCTGTCTCTTTCCTCCCCTCTATGTTTTATTACTTTTTTAATTATTTTATAATTTACGAAATGTTTTATCAGTAATTTTCTTCTTTTAATTTGATTTCTTTTATTTTTCTTTATAATTCTTATCTTTGCGTTCTTGCGAAGTATGCTCTTAATTTCTTCTGTGTTGGTTTCAATTTAATCTTTTAGGATTGTTGCTTCTTCTTCTTCTTCTTCTTCTTTTTCCCTTCTTGAAGGATTGTGCTTTTTAGTAATTTGTACTGTTTATTTTCTTGGAGTTGTTTATAGCCTGCCATATAGTATCTTTTTGATTTCACATATATGCCACATTATTTGCTTTTGGATTCTAATTTTAGTTGGAGCTTTTTTGTTCACTCATTTGAAGATTTACGCTAATAATAATTATCTGTCTCTCTTTTCGGTAAACCTTTCTACTGACTATCTTTGTAGACAACAGTTTTATTTGTATGGAAATTTTCTGTTGAAGTTTTCCATTGCTTCATAATTATGGTTACTTCATGTTCTTTGAAGTAGATAGAGTTCTTATTTAATCATTTCAACAACAAATTTATGGCTGTCTAAGGGATCATTTTATCCCTCGCAATTATTTTTTACTTCACTGCATCATAACTTCTCTTTGCCATTTAGTCATTTGAGGCCTAACTTTAATAGTATGTAGTTTATGTAGTCCTTATTTACATATATAATATCATAATGCTGGAATAGATATGGAGCAGAAAAAGAAGAAATGCTGTGATCAATGATTGCTCTTCTCTGTTTTTAATGGTTTTTAGATAATCATTGATGGTAGTATCTATGATCTTAGTTTTAGAGAGTGGTTAGCTTGAGTATACGCTTATGAGAAATTTACAATATTTTGTCAGTATTATAACTCTGATGTTTGATAGTGAATTAATTTCAAGCACATTCCATCCGAATGCAAGTACACTGTAACCATATCTTCTATATTGATTGTGTTGAATGGTGGAAGGCAATGTAGTTCACCAACAGGCTTATTTTGACTGATAGTTTGCTTTCTAACTCCTTGAATCTAAATTTGCAGTTTGAGTTTGTTTTACTATCCTGGTGAGTGAAGTTTGTTGAACTATGATTGTGTAAAATAATTCTTTCCTTCTCATTGCTCCATAGATGTCTTACTTGACAGATTTATCATCTTGACCAAAGATATAGAGAGGTGGACAGACAATCAGATTTATTCTATTCGTGTCTACTGCTGTTTCTGTATTTTGGGTGATAATACATTTTAGGTTTATTCTTGTTTCTATTGTAAGTGTAGTTTGAATAAATTTGAATTTTGTGTTCTTTACATGTATATATACACAAAACTAAAGAGACTAATTAGGCAATCTAATGCCTTGATTTTAGAGATCGATAACCTGTTTCCTAATCCATAGGATCTTTAACTATATACAATTTCCTTAACACTCTCCTTCAAGCTAGAGTATAGATATTGATCATGCTCAGCTTTTGGATTCCAATTTTAGCTGGAGCTTTTTTGTTCACTCATTTGAAGTTTTGTGCTAACGATAAATCTCTGTTTCTCTTTTCGATGGAACTTTAAAGGCAGTTTCTTTCTTTTCTCTATTGACTAACTTTGTAGGCACTTGAATTTACTTGCATGGAAATTTTCTGTTGAAGTTTTTCTTCAATTATGGTTACTTCATCTTCTTTGAAGTAGACAATGTTCTTATTCAATCATTTGAACAACAAATTTGAAGCAGAAATGGAAATGAGTTCTATTGATATTTGTTCAATATAAATCAAGTCCTTTTTCGTTCTAACTTCTGAGATATTGTTTGTCAAACTGGTCAAAGTATATATTGATTATATACTTCTAGTTCTAGAGGACAATTTTCTTTTAAAACTACTATTATTCATAGGCTATATTCACTTTTAGTATTTCTTGCAACTATAGAACTGCTACCTCAAAGATACCTTCTATATCTTCAAGGAAAGATGAGGATGTTAGCTTTATTAGTATTAATAACCTTTTGTGTCTGAGACTTCTATAGAAAGATATTGGGTTTCATAGATGTTGTTATTTATTTATTCAGTAATTAGCTTCAATTCTATAAGTGAAAGCTTCAAACAGAGAATTAAAGAATTTGGGAGAAACTGTTTTTTCTCGTATGATCTTTTGCTTTCTCTGTTATTACTACTTACTGAGAGGGCGAAGAGATTCCAAATTTGTTTAAGTTCTACTAATTATGCGCTTAACAACACAGCTTCACATAGCTGGTCTCGGATTCTAAATTTGGATGGTTACTGTGCATCCATCCAAGTGCAAGTGAACCACAACCATTAAACTCATATAAGAAGAAATTTGGGTTTTCCAACACCCCATTTATCATAAGGTTATTAGGGGATTCTTTTAGGTCGTGTTTGGTTGATAGGAAAGGAATGGAGTGTTACTAGTGGAAAGCCATAAGTGGCCTGCTTTGGTTACTATTTATTTAGGAAAGGAAAAGCTCATGTTTCCTCCCCTACCTTTTTGGCGTTGCCGTCGTTGCTTCCAAAGAAGCCTCTGCTATCGCCCGCCTACTCAAATTTGCGTTTGTCTCAACCCTTTGGGTTTCGACTACTCGCTCTTCTTGTCATTGGCTATGTTGAGTTTCATAGATTTTGTTATTTATTATTTATGTAATTTAATTCAGCAGTTAAATTCAATTCTTCAAATAAAGAATTGGGGCAAAAATATTTTACATTTCTTTTTGGTACTATGTTATTTAGTATTTAAGCTCTACTTATTTGTGTGCTTATCACCACAGCTTCGTATAGCTGGTCTCGGATTCTAAATTTGGATGGTTACTGTGCATCCATCCAATTGCAAGTGAACCACAACCGTTAAACTCATATAAGTAGGAATTTGAGTTTTCCAACACCCCATTTATCATAAGGCTATCAGGGGATTCTTTTAGGTCGTGTTTGGTTGATAGGAAACGAACGGAGTGTTACTATGGAAAGCCTTAAGTGGCCTGTCTAGTTACTGTTTATTTAGGAAAGGAAAAATACTTGCAGCAACAGCTTTTCACATTTTTATAGAATGGGTCTATCCTCCTAAAAATGGGAAGATTGAGCCTTTCCTTCAAGAAATAAGCTCATGTTTCCTCCCCTTCCTTTTTGGTGTTGCTGTTGTTGTTTCGAAAAGGCTCTGTCATCGCTTAGCTCCGTTTCCTTTAAATGTTTAGAGCATTTCGATTGTCGCCTCCGCCTACACAACTTTGCGTCTATGTCTCAACCCACCTCAGCGTCTGGGTTTCGTCTACTCACTCTTGTTGCTTTAGTTGCCAAGCACGATCTAAGTCATGATGGCATCAGACGATCAGTGATTCAGTCTTTTTTCATTTTTTTTTTGTTTTAATTTGTTATTTAGTAGATTTTGGTTCTAGAATATATTTTTGAAGACGATCTATAGTTGCTTGCATTTTATTATTTTCTTCGAAAATTTGGTTCTGGAATGTGTAGTTATAGATGCCAGATGATGGCAAGGGAGAAGAGAGAGGAGGTGGAGGATGAGAAAGATGAGTGAGTGATCTAGAGCTATTTAGGGATGATTTTTTTTTCTTTTTCCGTAATTTCATTTCAATTTGTTTTGTTGATAGATAATTTTTTTATTGAACTAAATCTCTTGTTAATATATAAATCTCAATCTCCTTTTATTAAATATCATTTTACTTATACGTTATTCATTAATAAATAATTTTTGTTTAATGGCAATATAATCTTGCTCATTCAATTTGATTTACCACGTTTGGTATTGTACCATTTTCTTTGTTTTGCTTTTCAAATACTTTCCTCTCGCTCTTTTCCAATATAGTTACAAACAATTTATGCACTAATTTCAACGTGAAAGCATCCAAATAAAAAGCTATTTCTCTTTTCTGTAGGGATGAAAAAGTAAGTTCCATACAACTTGCATTTGGGGTATCAATTAAGTTACCTTAATTTATATAATTGTAACTTATTTAATATAAAGACAATACGTAATCAGATGGAGTCTTATTATTACTTTTTTTGGCTAATAACAGATAAAGTCTTTATTAATGAGACAACTTGCATTAACATAAATCAGATTTAATATTTTATTTCTATTTTTCTTTTTAATTTTTTAATCAGAGACAGTGCATATGCTTTCGAGATACTAGAAGATAAGTTTTGTCAATTTTTTTTATCTAAGTCCAGTTCACATGTAAGTTCAATTTGTAGAACTATTATAATCTATAAGATGGTAATGACTCGTGGCTTATCTATATTCATTGTTTATAAGATTTGTAATATAAGACCTTAATTAACTTCATTTAAATGATTAGCCCCATCCAAACAAAATAAATAAATAAATAAAAAAATAAAATTACTCTATAATATATAATATTTCATGTATGAAGCATATCACGTGGCCATATATATTAGTTTATTTTTTCCAATAATCCTTGGTCATAGCAAATTGATATGAGCTATGAAGACACTCTTAGGAGCTATAAACATTAATATAAAAATACTGCATCAGTAGTGCCTCTAGATTTTACAAGTCAAAGATGTTTTGTCCACCATTTAGGCTATGCTTTTTGAATGACAACAAATGAGATATATACAAATTTAACATGTATCTCTTTTTATTCACAATTCATTAGAGATAAATTTAAATATGAGATTATGAAGAAAGATAACGTCTTCAGTGAAATTTTACAAATGAAGATCTTTGAACTAAAACACATTCTTCAATCGAGTGAATCCAACACCTTGTTGATTGGTTCTAATAAATAAATCAATTTTAAAAGACATTGTCCAATTACCAAACAAAATAATAATGAATAAAAATTTGCATGTGACAAGGATGTTAGACAATAATTTAAATCTCTTTCAGTAGAAACTGATAAGCCCAGACATTATCAGAAATTTCAGTCTATCTTTCCCCGGTTGAGCATTAAAATGGCTAAAAGTGAACAGTTTCGTTTGATTGAGCTGAAACTTCCCACTTTGTACGACCAGGATATCAAGACCCAAGTGCAGCAAACCCACAGGAGAAAGGACTCGCTGGTGCTTCGTCAACCTCTTCTTGTCTCTATTTGCCGTATCCTCAAGCCTGCCACCAATTTTGTTGATTCAACATTGCTGGTAAGCAAATTACTCTCTGCTAAACAACATCGATTAATTTCTGAAGGAAAAGTATCATCGCTTGCAAATGCTATAGTAATAAAACTTGGCTATCTTTTAATTTCTTTTCAAATAAAAAGATAAAATTTCATCTTGTCGGAATAGCTAACTCATGTTTATTTCTTGAAAATGATGGGACCATTCTGCTCATATGTTAGTTCTATTTATTTTTATTGTCAGTGAACTTATCTAACCTTGCATGTAGAACAAGAATGAATCTGAAAATGGGGTTGAATTTGAGACTTCAATTATTTTGGAGCTTAATTCAACGTTATCAGAGCTGGACGCATTGATAGGCGATGGTTGTTTCAGCACTCGCGCTCTTCTGGTGTGTATTGCTCCCAACAGTTTTTTTTTTTTTTTTTTCCTGTTGCCTTTTCTAGCAATGTTCTATATACCTGTGCATCCATGGCTTCATGTATCATAGTTATGGCTTTTACATGCTTATCATCCCCCTCAAACTCACCGCTTTGGCTCTATTGGCAAGCATTAATGCAGAAGCAGACAGTGCTCTGTCTGGTTAGAATATCTGAAACTTGATCATAAGAGGGTATGTGACAGATAAATGGGTGCTTGTTGGCAACCTTCTATCTTAAAAATGGACAGTCTATCTCCACGTTTGGTCTTGGCACGAAGAACTAGGTTTGTAGCTATGTAGGCAGCTTTAACTAAAATTGTAATGATTTCTTCCACGGTGACTCTGCAGCAGCACTGTTCTCTGCTTCTGTGCTAGAAAATGTAAACAGTAGAGAAATCGAAGAGAATCGACTGAAATGACCATCAAAAAATAGAAAACTAAAATGGTAGATTTGTAACACTATAATTAAAAGATTTTATGTAAACTAGATTTGGACTCCCTTTACTTATATAAACTTCTTTTACCATTGTCCCTACCCATGTGGGACTTGCCAATTCTTTTTCTTTTTCCTTTTTTTCCCCTTTCATTTCCAACAAGTATAAACAGTTTTAGGATTGGAATTTAAAAAAGATAACTGATTCAATGTCATAGACTTTATTTATAATATTAAGCAGGATGATCTTCGCGATTATGCCATAATTCTAATTTGGACTAAGTTTCTTGCTTGGGAGTGGCGAATTAGTTATATGCAGTTGGTAATTTTGAGGAATGGGTAGCAGAATTGTAGTTGACTTCATGTGTTCCACATTCAAGCAACCCTTTAACTAGGATTCCTTTGGTTTTCTGCTTCTGGACATGAAAGAAGGATGGGGAAACTCAATGTAAGCATTATTATCCTTGACAATAATATGAGGAACATTCAGAACATTCTTGAGCAATAATGGCCTATTATTAGTACTGATTGATTAATTGATGCAATACCAATTTGATGGACGCAAGTGTCTTATCATTGCTCACAGTCACTTGCTCTTCACTATTGGATGGATTTTGTAACGTGAGGTTCTCCAAATTTACTGTCACATGATTCGTTGCTCAAGAATCCAGGAACCACGGAGTTCCCCCCAAAATACCAACACTAGTAGCAAAAGCGGTAAATGCTTGAGGTTCTTGAGATATGCCATTTGAGTTGTTGGACTTTGGCTAGAAGTTGTTATCGAACCCGTGTCAGAAATTTGCTGCAATATGCCCAATTTTAAGACACATTCAGCACTGTGGTTTGTCATTCTTGCCCCTTTCTTGCTCTTGTTACCGTAGTTCCCTTGATTATTGAAAGGTATGCCATTGTTCTTGGCAGGAGTTCTGATCCAAGGAATCGAACTTCTTTCTATTTTTCTGGTTACTCATCATCAGCATTGATTGTCTCAACGGGTATTAATGCTACCAGGCATTATACTCTAAATCCAATCCAGCCCAGATTGCCATTACCTGATCATCTTATGTGTCTATTTAGCCTAAAGCCTGAAGGTTATCATATATCTCCCTAACCTTCAACAGATAATCCCACCTAGAAAATCCTCTTTTTTTTGATTGTTTGTAATTGATACGGGTGGGGAATCCAAAATGGATAGAAGAAGAAGACCAACAAGCCCAAGCTTCCATGGTCATGGAAGTGGAATGAGATATTTTTTAAGACAATTCTAGAAGAGCTTTGATAATACAGATGTTTTGAATAATTATTCTAGAGTTGCCTTGGAAATAGGACAGCCACACTAACGATCAATGGGTTTATATGGAAAACTAAATTAGGATAATTATTTTTGCATATTCTAGGAAGAAATCACCTTGTAATCATCTATGAATACCCCTTTCCATGAGATGTAAAATCAATCTTTGGGTTGTCTATGTTAGAGAGTATTCTCTCTTAATCCCCCAGTCTCTGTACCAGATTAGTATCAGAGCTAGTTTCCAGATCTTGTAATCGTGTTTGAGTTTGAGGTTGAAGACGGTACACGTCACCGACACACCAGCACGTGTCCAAAATCACCTCTCTGATTGTTCCACGTGTCAGTCATATGCCTCGCCAGCACAACTCCACCCCCTCTATGCTGCAAAGACCGATGGATTAAGAGAGAAGACTCTCTGATGCAGAATTATGTGAACTTGACCCAATTCATGAGCAACTAGAGGTCCAAGTGGAAGTCCAATTCAATGGAGAATCCAGCCACGTAGCCAGAAGAACTCATTTCTAAAAGTTTTCTAGAAAATATTCTTCAAGAAGAATCCTACACTTACATGACAAGTAAGCCCCTTCTAGAATTGCATGAAAACTATAAACACCTCCATTGATGACCAATGGGCTCGCAAGTTAACTAGATGCTTTTAGTATAATTTGGAAGAATCTACCCATGTAATACTAGTATAAATACTTCTCATATAGTTAGTTGTATGAAGCATTCTTGAATTAAATAATTATTTGAATCATTATTGGAGAGTTATATCTCTTTCTCTATTGGTTCTTGAGCCAGTAATTACAGTTTAAGCTCCAAGATGCGAGCTCCTAAAACATATGTATAACTTTTAGTCAAAGAATTCTAGATTTTTATTTAGGAAAGCATATATATTCTACCGGATGGGACATCAATTTTTATATTTTAAAACATGATCGAGATGAGATGATCTTTGTTTCAGTTCCTTCTTGATTTTTATTCATGATACAAAAATTTATCTTAATTCTATTTTATATCAAGATTTTTCTCATTTTGAAATTATTTTAAATTATTTACTAAAACTTAACACTCAAATGTCTTATTTTATACTCACCTCTACTAGAGTCAAATTTACCGGCCTAATTTATATTGTCTATTTGGTTAGACAAAAGCCTTGAATTAGTAAAATGGTCCCCGTGAGAAAGGGACACTTTGACCACTGGTGGTGATTTGCTCTACCAACTAAGCTATTACACTTCTCTGTAATTTAATATCTTTAATCATATTCTTAGATACGACAATGTGAGATAGAGTTAAAAAAAAAAAAAAAAAAACTTCACATTGAAAGTAAAACTTGTGAGAGATATATAAGTAGAAATGACACATTAACTCCATACTTAAAAGTTTTGGATTAGTATGTGGTGTTGGCTCATTTGTATATTCTCTCCTAAGTTAGTTTTTAGTGTGCTTCTCCTTCTGTATAGATGCAGAGAAACTGCTACATCGATATTTTCCCTCCGCCCTTTGTAATCCATTTTTACATATTGACTAATACAATACTGGTTTCTCCTCAGTTTTATATTTATAGCTCCTATTGAACTTTACTACTTTCGAATTCATACATGCAGGAGAGGCAAAACCCCAATACGCGGATTAAGTATATGGACACTATGTTGGTGAAGTTTTCAGCAGTGCTTGACCTTAAGACGTTGGCAGAACATGCTTATTTCATGTTTCCCGCTCTCCTGGTCCTTACTATATCCACTTAATTAACATCTTTTAGATGATATATATATATAGATACAACTAAGATTTTGAACACTTCAAACCTTACTCACTTAGCGTTGTTATTGCTATCAGATGGACAAGACCGGCAACAATGCTGTGCAAAGGTTTGATGAAATTGATCTTCATGTGGCGTCAATGGATTTACTTAAATTCCTACGGTGCTTATCATGGGATGCAATGGCAATAAATACCATAGGTTGCTTCGTTTATAAATTTCTGGAGTTCTTGGGGTTCTTGCTTCATGGTCCTAACCAACCAATAACTGAATTAGCCTAATCAATGGCATCCTTAAAGAAAAATTCTGTTTCTCTTGTGGGCTCCCCTCTTGAGAAACTTCTACTACCACTTGACCAGCTGAACAATCTCATGAAGCTCACCTTAGAAGTGATTGAATACATCTCTGAATTAACGTTGTTGGCTGACACAGAGTACAGCAATGAAGATCTCTTGTCAACATCTGCACATTGGGCAATTCTAAGTGTGGTAGCTTGCTACCTTCAAATTTCTTTGCTTATGCAGAATGGGTGAGTTCATTTTCCTTCCAATTTCAATTTTCCAAAGGCATAGATGTTTAAGTGTGTTTGTCAGAATTATGAAGATAAAATAATTGAAGGTTGAAGTAAGAAATTTTCTACAAAATCACTGTAATGTGATAATATTGACCATTGAAATTATTGAATATCAAATGGTTTGTCTTATTTAGTTTGAATAATGGTTGTTTTGCTTTACAGGGAAGTGGCTTTGGTGTTGTCCCACCTAATATCTAATCTTAGCATCATCCTAAACAACCTCAAACATTACTACACAATCTGCAGACCGCAAATAGGTAAAGTTGTACTGTCTGCGTTTGTTTTATATAAATTAATACAATTTTTTTGATCTGATGTATAAATTAATAATTTCTAATTTTTTATCCCATAATCATTGGTTCAAACTGAATAATATTATTGTCAATTCATATTATACTATATATTCTAAGATTTATTTTTGTTGATTTTTGAAGAGGAGATGGAGGCTCATTTACAGCACATTGCACATTTTGGAGATGCATTCTGCATTGAAAAAAAATTATCTGAACCTCCAATTGAAATGTTGGAGCTAATAAAGAGTTTCATGTATTCTAAAGATGGTTGCCATTCATTGATTGATGGTTCTACTAAATCCAAGGTTAGTATCAACGTATTATAAAGTTTATTATTTTAATTAAAATTAAAGCACTCTTATTATAAAATTTATTATTTTTTATTTAAAATCGCATGCACGTGACCAAATATTTCCTTAGTTGATTAATGCATACATATCATTATGTCAGGAATTCCATCAATTCAATGAACAACCTTCTAACAGTGACAAAATCTTTCCGTGTTACAGGTTGACTTAGAGGTGTTAAAGGAGAAAGCTGTCATATTCTTTATGTCACACCTAGATATAGACATTGACATGATCAATCATCTCCAAGAAGTATGCAAGGAAATAAAAGAAAAAGACTACTATAAGATTGTGTGGGTTCCACTTGTGTTAAAATGGAATGAAGAGCTGAAGCAGAAATTCAAAAATTTAAAATCAAAGATGTCATGCTATATAGTGTGCTATGATTCACCAATTGCTGGTGCTTGGTACTTCAAGGGACGACTGTACTTCCACCAATCCTATTATTCTTTTGTTCTAATTGATCCGCGACGTGCAAACAAATAACAAGATTCAGATCGCATCGATCTTCACCTTCAAGTTGGCGAAGAAGATCACTTCCCCTTCCAACAGATATGGATTGGTAAGTAGTAATCTTATAATTGGAAACACTCGTAGACTCTTAATCTTAATTCAGCTAGCTCCTCTTTCTTTTTTGGCATGTCAGTTAAATGACATAATGGATTGGAATAATTTGTTTATTGTATATATATTTTTTTTATATTGGAAAAAAAAGGGTACATTACACACAGACCAGTTTCATAGGTAATGATTCATAAGGCAGCCATTAACATAAATTATTAAACTTAATTTTACTGTAGGTGGAATACGTCTATGTTCTGCGCCGCCTAGTCTTGGAGCGTTGTATGCACATATAAAGGAACCACGTCAAAAGGCTGTTAACCAAAACAAGCCTTCTAGTGGGTTTGCAGGTTTACTTGCCAGGAATAAAACAGGTAGTTATCGCAATCGTATTCATTTCATCAATTAACTTCAAATTGGAAGCTTGCATCTATTCATTGCTTAAATTATATAATTACAGCAGACTAAGACAAATTTCAATTAATCTTTTGCAGTAAAATAACAAGGAGGGAGTTCTGAAAAATATCCAACCTTGGATGAATATTGATTCCATCCATCTGTTGCAAATTGCTATTCCCTATTCTTTTTTTTTTCTTTTTATTTTGAGGCTCATGTAAACAGAATATGGATATGTCATCTGCATGTGAGATTAGGTCATTGTAATATGCTAATGACACAAAATCAGCTTCAAACACTTGTAAAATATTCCAATTTTCTTGCTTAGTGCCTTTGAGAATCACAGATGCAACTCTTCTCATAACCAGTGGAGTTCAAAAAACTCCACAGAAATCATATATATATTTTTTCATATTTGGAAAATTTCTGACACCGATGAGAGTACGAATCACCCCAAATTTCTTGAAACTTTGGAGTAAGAAATCACATTTGGAGTTGTATAAAACCAATACTAGAAATTTTGCAAGAAGTACCATCTTACAGCAAAACAACGAATCCCAATTTCCTATATTTCATGAATCAGGTAGTTATCACAACATTATTTTATACCTTGGCGAGATACCAGCAGTTAAAACTCCATGTTTTAGGAATAGCTAGTCCTAAGTTTACGGAAAAAGAAAATGCACACTGCAATATTATAAGCTTTGCAGAGTATACCAACATTTCAATCAATTCAAAGTTGAAACTCCAAGTCATCTAATTAGAGTTCACTAGGGGAATGACAGTACAAACAGTTTGAATAGCTGTGAGTATAAGTAACACCATTGCAGCAATGGAAGTTGCTATTTTCACAGGAGTGTCAAAGTAGTCATGTATCATACCTGCCTTCCACTTATTCACAGGCTTCTCATAGAACTCTTTTAACTGCCTACAGATAGTGAGGTATTCCAAGTTCATATTTGGCTGGATAAGATTTGAGCACAGACAATTAATCATCGTAGCCACTTCATTGCTGTCACCCAACAAGGTAGTGATAATGCCTCTATGAATTAGCACATTCACATCTCTTTCATCATCAATAAGGAAATCTAAGACCTTCAAGTAATCAGTAATGTAGGTCTCATGAGGAAATTGCGCTTGCTCAAATGCAACAATATTTCTCAAATGAAACTCAGTTCTATCTGATACATCAAGGCGCGGCATTGTCAAGACACCATTGTTATATTGCAACTCAAGAAAGCATTTCTTTGTTTTATCAACCTTGAACTTCACCCCTGCCTCCACTAGCTCGTTTGCACTATATAAATGGTCCAATATATTGTTCACATCTGATCTCTTTGGCAATCTTTCAACTGGTGGTAAGTAAAATACCCTCAGCAGATCAGTGAAGTGTTTCACACTAACACTATCTGGTTGTATTTTTTGAGAGTTAAGGTCTGCAAAGTAGGTGAAAGTAAGATTAAGAAAGGAAGGAAAATCTCCAGTGATGATATCAGCAGTAGCAAGTTTGAACAAGCCATTAAGGACACAGAATGGAAGCTGATTCTCAAGCAAAATCAAGTCGTGGGCAACATCTTCCGCGAGCCAAGGCTTTAAGAACAAAGGGTCACTTTGTATCCAATTGCCCACATCATAGTATCTAAGGAAAAGCTCAATTATGAAGGCAGCATCAATCAGAATCATTTTCAGAAATGGATCACTGTCAAGTTGAATGCTCTCTGCATAACAATTCCGAATCATTGGTTCCCACTCTTTGAGTTTGCTCATACATTTGTCTAAAGTTAGCCCTGTTCCTTGGAGAAAGCTCTTAAGGTAGCCTAGTTTAAGCTTTTCCATTAATATCAATCTCTCTTCTCCATGGTGAAAAGGGCCAATGGAAACCACGCGAGGTGTATAGGCTGCTTCCTTTATATGGCGAACTTTTTGAGGTACTCTATAGATACAATGATCTTTCACACTTGAATCTTGCGGAAGCTCTGCCATTTCTATCAACAATGCGAAATCTTCTAGTTGATCTGTTTTGTTTTCATTTGAAATGCTCCCTTGTGTATCCATTTTATTGATTCACTTTTTTAAATTAAGGGACCTGATGGACATGAACCAAATAACAAGGTTTAGACTACTCGGTTTGCTCATTCGGTTAATCCATAAATAACGCAGATCTTAGACAAACTTTTTGAAAAGATTTACAACAAATTTAAAATTAGTCATTATGAAAAAAAAAAAATTCCATTTGAAATTCTAGAACTTTTTCATTTGAATGAACATTTAATCGACGCTTGAATTAAGGATCCAGCGTACTTAAAGAAAATAAAAATCAAGTAGCAGATGCTTTAGCCAAAAAGGAACTTCTTTTGAATCTATGATATGATGTATTTTGATACTATGCCTCCTTTTGTTTCTCTTACTATGTATGCAGACTCCATGGGAACTTAGTTCCTCGACTTTTAGCAGGTCTAATTTGCTTTTATGATATTCCAGTTTAATCAAAAATTTAAAAATAAAAATAGGTGAATATTACTATAGTTTTGCTTAGCCACATATCCTTTCAGAAGTTGGGATGGCACTACAATCTCATCTCCAATTTCAAGCAGTAGTAATTTGTATTTTTAGATTCACTTCTTACCTTGTGAAAACTTGAATGGTCAAAACTATTTGTTCCTTGTCAAAGTGCATAATGTAGGGTATAATTAAATATTTACATAGAATAGTAACTTATAATTCATATAGCTCAAATGATATATTTTAGTATAGAATTGATTATATGAGCATGTACTATAAGCAAAATTTCTACTGATTCCAAAAATCCTAAGAAGTTTCCTACAAAAATTGAAATGAAAGAATGGTGGGTGGTATTAGTCCCTAGTTTTGAAAAGGTTGATGAGTTCATATTAAAAGAAAAAGGCGATGAAAGTGTTCAGCAAATTTAAAGATGATATTTGTAAAATATACATTTAAATATTAAAATTTTAAATAACATGCCTACCAATGAATAATTGAATATTACTAGAACTCATCAAGCCTTAAAATATTCAAATGGGCTAGCCTTTTCTTTTTGTCTTTCATACACCTTGAAAAAAAGTTTAAATTTGGGCTTTTAGAAAGAACTAATATCAGAAAAGCTAAAAGAAACTCTTTAGGTGTGGAAAGGAAAAGTTAATTTAAGAGCTGTATCGAAGGATAGCCATTATATGAGATTTAAAGTGTTCTTATTGAGCTTTTGCAGTATGAGCTTACCCAAATTATTGTTCTGGGAAGATTCTCCACGATTTATTCAATTAGAGAATTTGCAGAAATAAGTTCAGCATAAATATGGTTAATTTTGAGATTCAGTAAGACTAAAATCTCAATATTGGTAGGTTTGATATATGTTTTTTTGCCAAAGGACATATATAAAAAATGCAGTCTAAGGAGCAAATAGGGTTTTAGATTCCACGATTTGAAAGTGTTTGAATTTAATGGCAGCCCATCTTTATATCCTAATTAAACTAAAGAAAAGCAGAGATACAGAGAAAATAAAAGAAAAGAAGAAACCTGGAAACTTAAGATGGACAGGACTCAAAGCAAAACCCAGAGATGATTGATCTTCAAAGCTCAAACGGCATATCTCTGCTCCAATCTCTACAACAATGCTTTGGATAGATGAAAGTGCTCTAGATCTTTGTCTTTCTTCTCTGAGTAGTGCTTCTGCTCAGTGGCGATTAAAAAGAAATTAAAGCTTGCTCTCTATCTGGGAGAAACTAAGTCAACAACACAGAGTCTTTCTTTATAAATATTATATTTTCTTTTACCCATAACACTCCCCAGAGTGGTTTTTTTTTTTAAGCCAACTTGTCAAGTGACCATCAAACTCTCCTATAAAATAAGAAATGGTGTATCATAAAGAATAGGTAAACATTAGCTACACACTTGTTTGTGTACACTTTAGCATACTTTTTATATTTTGTAATGAGTTGTAAAAAATAAATATACATAAATAAGTGTAAACATAACATTACTCTAAAAAATATAGAAGCATATAAATCAAAAGAATATAAAACAAAACACGAAGTTAATTAACTTTTTTTAATAAACTTTAATTAAAAATTCGTTTTTGAGCTGAAACTTTAATTAACATTTTAAACAAAGGCCTTAATATTTTATAGAACATAAATTCTTATCAGAGTTTCAAATTCCCCATTATATAATAATTAGAAAATAAAAATCATGCAAAAGACATGGTCTAGCTAAAGATTTTTTTTTTATTATTTATTTATAAATATCCATACCTCATATTAAAAGTGAAACTAACATCATTTGGAAAAAAAACAATTATGATTACTTTTTCTCTTAATATGTACTTTTCAATCGGGTTGAACCTCTAATATTGTAGAGGCTACTCAACCACTAAACTTAGTTTGCCAAAGATTTAAGAAATAAATTTCTAATCCTATCATACTACAAAGTGTTATGTGCTAATCTCTCAATTAAAGAGTGAAATGGTTTTTTTTCCCCCTAAACCCAGCTTACGACATGCAGCTCTCTCTTTAAGTCCTATCTTTCTATGCCATTTTCATATCGTATTTTCACTCTTTTTCCTCTCTCCCTGAACCTCTGATATTTATCCTCAATGTCTTCAATATAATAAAATAACCATACAAGCCATTATCTAAATGTACACCATGTCAAAGAGAGCTTTCATTAGGTGATTTGGTAAATAGAAACAACATAGAAATGTGAAAAGTCCTTCTATGAGGAAATGTTCAACAATATTATTAATCTAGGAGTAAAAAAGTACCTTACAAATCTAAATTATTTAATATTTCACATTCTAAGTTTATAAATTTAGTGTCTTATATTTCAAAATTCTTATCAATTTGTTCCCTATATTTTAAACTTATTAATTTCATCTTTTAAACTCATTAATACAAACAGTTATTTAAGAATTTAACGGCAGTTTAAACAACTAAAAAATATTAAAAGACAAAATTGATATGAATTTTGAAGTGCAAGAAACTAAATTGATAAACTATAAGTATGAGAGATTAAATTGGTTAAAGGTTAAAGTGTGAGCAATCAAAATAAGATTTTGTTGTTAATCTAACTTTTCAACAGGCCTTAGAACCAATCATTTTTGTCAAAAAGAAAAAAAGAAAGAAAGAAGAGACAGGTACCATTCTTATTATATTTTTGAACCAACCAATCCTTGTAGATTGTACTATGCAAGTTGCAATTATATAAATTAAGGCCACTTAATTAATACAACAAATACGACAAGTTGTAAGATTAAGTGTACAATATATATATATATATATATATATATATTACATATTTTCATCTAGCCACGTTCTATCTTTATCAAAACCATGCCCTACCAATATATTATTTTGTATTACCGTTAGGTGGGAATCATATTCAACCGTGATCATGTAACATTTAAAAAAAGACTTTGACTCCAAAAATAAAAAAATAACTAAAACTTACCCTTCCACGGATTCCTATATGTAAATTTTTTTTAAAATAAATAAATTACACCAACTTCACTTGTTATTACATTATTTTTTACATACCTCCCATCTAATTTAAAAACTTACATTTAAACCTAGTTAACTAACGTAATTAGAGAATATGAAATTCACATGGATGTAACATATCTCGTGGTCATTAATCATAGTTTAGTTTTCCCAACAATCCTTAATTATATCAAATGGATAAGAGCTATTGACATTTCTTAATAAATATATATAACCTGTCTAGTTTAGTTTTCCCAACAATCCTTAATTATATCAAATGGATAAGAGCTATTGACATTTTTTAATAAATATATATAAACTGTCTAGTTATATTTAAGGATTAAATTAATTCTCAACCATCAAGAAAACATGTCAATCAAAGAATAAATGAATTAACCATTTGGAGACGGTTGCTACGGTGTCACAAATTAGCGTTCGGGCGTGGGATTTGCAAAATTATGACAAATTTACAATTAAATCAAACTAAATACTCTTTTTGTCTTATTCTTATTATAATGCACATTTTAAGGAGCCGTTTATACAGAGTAATGGAAATAAAAGTACTAAAAGTGTGAGAAAAAAATGGACTAAAGCAATAATAAAAAATAATAATTTTTGAATTTGTTTGGTATGTAATAATATTTGATTTATGTAAAAAATTAAAAGAATAAAATATATATTTTTGTATAAGTATACAATTATTCTTCGTTTTAAAACTTAAAAAATATTTAATTTTTTAATTTAATTATTGTGAAATTTGTCGATTAATATTCACACTATTTTTTTTTTTTTAAAAAAAAACTACAATGGCATTGTAGAAATTTAATATAGAGGCACTAGTGATACAGTTTTTCCTTATTTAACGGTGAACTCTTTGGAATCCCAAATTAATCTCTAGTTCCTAAGTCCTATCTCTTTCTCTTAACTCTATTACTCCCTTTTGGAACCTCTTGCAGTTTTAGGGTTTTTCTCCAAAACTATTACTTGGTACGTTTCTTATTATAAATCACTTTTAAAAAAGTTTTAGTAGTTTTTATTATAAGATATTTTATAATTATTATGAAGTATATATTTTTATTTTTTTAAATTTAACTTGATAAATATTTTGATTATCTTTATTATTGATGATTCATTAATAAGAAATTGATACTTGATTCCAATTCTTTGAGGATGACAACCTGTATTCATCTTATACTACACGTACGATTTAGTGCACTTGATAGCAGTAAGAAAATCATTTGTACTATTTATTGCTTTTGTGGTTGTGATCAGTTGATTGCTTATATCTTGTTTCATCATTTATAAAAAAAAATAGCAATTTTATTTTATTTTGCGTTATTAGTGCCTCAAAATAAATAAAATGATTGTTTTTATCTTTTTAAGTCACTCAACAAGATATAGATAGCCAAGTCAACAAATAATGGTTATATAAATATTAAACTATATAGATAAACAAATTAATGGTTTGTGATGGAGGTATGTATTTAGTAATAATTTTTAAATGCTAAGAAATATTATGATAAGTCTATAATTTCAAAGGTATATTTAATAATGATTAATGGCGTCAAATCAAAGTCATGTTTTAATCTAAACTAAATAAGACAATGTTCAATCTCTTGCTGTAAACAATCAATGAAAGAGATACACTAACACAAACACAAAGTGAGAAATAAAGAAAGCGGAGGGCGTAACTCTCAAAAAGAAATCATACAATACAGTTTCTTATTAATTGTCCAATATCAAAGGTCATCTATGGTAATCACAAAGACTGATCTTGTCTCCAGCTAGGTTCATGCATGTCTTTAACGAGATATTCTAGAGTAAATATTTATTTTAATTTTTCACACTTAAAATTTTAATTAATTTAATTTTAAATTAATTAAAATTTTAAATATAAAAATTAAAATAAAAATTTATTCGAGACATTATCTTCCCTGCTTATCACCTATTTTATTTGGGAAGAAGTTGTGTATTTTGAGATGCCACTTACTGTGGATGCACTTGCATGAGTTGCGGGTGGATGTGCTGGATTGACATTCGCGCGTTGAGGGACAGCACTTTGGAACGCGCTGACATGTTTCTTTTGATTCATAATCTTTTCTCGCTCTTTTCCAAGACTGTGATACAGCGATTACTGAAGTGGCAGCGCGATACGAGCACCTCCTTCAGGTCGTCTACCTGAAAAATAAGTTATTTCTCACATCTTAAAATTTGTCTCCTCCCATTAAATATAATCAAAATCAACGTAAACTAATAATTATATTTAATAGATTATGTAGCATAAAAAGACTCTGATATGCACAGATATTCAAAACAAATATATATACACGATTCAAATTTATTCATATTTCTGATAAAGTAGGTTAAAGTCAAGACTATTTATGATTCAGTTTTTATTTGGTAATTCTTTTATACACTTCAAGTCACACTTCTTTTTTTTTTTTTTTTTTTTGGGTGTTAGTCTGTTAGAGAATGGCTTTACAATGGACAACTAACAAGAAGAATCCATAATTATTGAACCAATTCATAATTATTTATGAATATAAATATAGATGCATGAATCTCAAAAGTTAAAGTTCTTATATCCTTATAATTCTAACCATAATAATTTTTTTCATCTAACAATTACAAATTTGAATACTTAAAAACTGTGATGAATTTTTTTCAATGAAAAAATACCTGGATTAATCCCAATATTATAAGTCATTTAGCTTAATTAAGTGCCTTATGAGTTTGTAAGAATGTTCCTACTAACCAATACCTATATGTATGAACGGCTTGCCCCATCTTGGATCTGATTTTGGGGACTTGTTTCCATCTTGCAGGTCAATTACAACTTTTGCAAGTATGCGTTTGAGCGTGAAATAACGTCCCTTGATGTACCATATGCCAGCAGTTGGGGAATCGTAGGACACTATATAACAATTAATCTTTGATTTTAAATCTTCAAATTTCTGTTTCAGCTCTTCAGTCCATTTCAACACAAATGGAACCCACACTATCTCATATTCTTGCTGATACATGTACGCATATGAAATAACCCGCTCAGCGTTTACATCTAGGTCTGATACCAAAAATACAGCATGCTTCTTCTTTAGCACCTCTAAGTTAACCTGTTCTAGTTAACAAGGAAAAAGATTTAATCATGGTTAATTATAGTGTTGTTCACTAAATTGCTGGGACTAAACTAGTAATAGACAGAATTTGTGACACAAAATGATGTGTATGCATCAATTAATTGAAGTAATACTTGGTCATGTGTGAATCCAATTGAGTTAAATACCAATTGGTGCCTCGCTCTTAAAAATCTCTATTAATTTTATTTCTCTAGTATTTACTAAACCACTATTAATAAATTTAAGAGATAAATTTGATAATTTTAAAATATAAAAAATTAAATTAATAAACATTTTAAAATATAAAAAAATTGATAAATCTAAAATATAATCGATAAAAATGTTATTTAATTGATAAAAAATTTAGTAGAATACTTAGAATTTAAAGTTAGAACAAGAGAATTTTAGTTTAAATAGAAATAATATTCAATCATCATAAATTTTTACTGATACTAACCACAGACTTGGTGGAACCATCGATTAATGAAGCGCCACCATCTCTAGAGTATAGAAAGCTCTTCATTAGCTCTGACATTTCAAGAGGAGTGTTACTGAAAGCATCTTCAAAATGTGCAATACAGTCTTGCAAATGAACCTCCATCTCATCTAGAGAAATCAATTAAAAATAAATGTTAAAATATATAGGTGTAAGAATATTTTCAAGCACGTTTATGGAAAATTTGAACTGAGGAACTCTCGCAACCTTGTTACCATGGAGCCATTAGAAAATCCGAAGGATATTCCAGACTCTACTCCAAGAATCTCCCTTAGCAAAGAAACAAAGGAAAGACTAAGAGTGAATTGGAACAATGCTCTTATCCTTAAAAGGAAAGGCAAGAATTTTGATTATCCATTCCTAGTGTCCAAGCTGAAATCTTTATGGAAACAAATTTTTTGCCTAGGAGCTATAGGTAGTGGTTTTTTTATAGCTAAGTTACTTCTACAAACCACATGCTACAAATAGCTATGGGGGACCATGGATACTACAGGGAACAGAGGTAGGGAACCAGCTTAAGGGGTACTGGAAGCAGGTTAAAGGAAATTGGCTGAAGAATAAGAATATAGTCTGGGACAAGCAACATCAACTATAGATAACATCAATGAAGCCAGCACTCCTCAGAGTAAGAAAAATATTTCAAAAGCCCATGAAGTTCACTACCCAGGACTACGTAAAGGAAAAGAAATTTTAAACACAAGAAGTGTAGTGGCCAGAGTCCTATAGAGCAACCAACAAATATCTCAGAAGAGAGATGGAACCTCCATTCCCACATGACATGTTTGTGATATGTATTCCCATTCGCCTTCCTCACCCCTGTTAAGAGACACAAATGGAAGGGAATGTGGGAGGGATCACCCAGTGAACCAAGTAGCAAGAAATCAGGAGAACTCTTGGGAGAGATTCATCAACGAGTGCAATCTCTTCACCGTGCAAGCAGAAATTTGGACCAACCTACTTTGGGGTATTCAGGCTATAGCCCTTTGGTTGTTTTATTGGTAGATAATGATAACAGAGGCTGAACTAAAGCATCTTCAAGCTTTGGGACGTGCAGCCCCCCTTCAACATGTAGCGAGGACACTTTTGTCAAGGAATGCTCTTCCACTCTTACCCCCAGCCCCAAACGCAGTGAGGGAGAACATGGAGACACTTGCAGGAGTCCATCCAGTGTCTAAACCGGCTGTCATAAGGAACTTCTTAATTAGCCTAGAAAGGCAAACAATTCCTCATCCAGAGAATCGTTGTTACCTCATTGTGAGCAGGCGAGAGATGTTCTCAGTAACAATAGAGGCCAGGTTCTCACTGGAACTGCAACATGGAAACCTCATAGTGAACATGGAATGGCAGGCGAAATGGGGAGGAATCGTGAGCTTGTTTTATTTCTGGGCTATATTGTAAGGTCAAGCAACTCAACTTCTAATCTTGTTTTTGGTTTCCCTATGAGAATTCTATCGTGGGAATGTTAGAGGGGTGGCTCACCCAAATTTCAAGGGTGTGTTCCGTGGTCTTATCAAAATTCACCAACCAAATGTACTGGTTCTTACTGCGACCAAAACAGTTGTTCCTAGAGCGGATAGTATTATATCTTCTTTGGGTTTTGATGGATACCACAAGATTGATTCTATGTGCTTTGCTGGAGGTATATGGATTCTTTGGCGTATTGGAGAGATTAAGATTTCTTTCATGGCAACATCTTTCCAAGGGTTGACTTGCATAGTGAAGGTTTGTAATTTTTCCTTTGCTTTTCTCGGGTATATATGCTAGTCCTTGAATTATGGCAGTGGCTAGAAAATTTTTCTGTTACACAACTTACCTTGGATTGTTGTTGGGGATTTTAATGAATTGCTTAATTCGGAAATCAAATTGGGAGTAGGAGATATCAATAGAACAAGAGCTAACTTATTTAGATATTCTCTTTGTCATCTTATTGACCTTGGATTAGTAGATGGCAAATATACTTAGACTGGAAAAACTAGTGGTGGCAAATTTGTTAGAGCTTGGTTAGATAGAGCGGTAGCAAACCCAGCTTGGCTACAACTCTTCTCTAAGTCTAGAGTTCAGATTTTACCAAAAATAAAATCTGACCATAACCCCATCATGGTAGATACCAGTCCTTTCGCTTTGAAAGGAGGAAAACCTTTCCGTTTGGAACCAATGCGGTTCAAGCATCCTTCCTTTAAGGAGAAAATCAAAATTTGGAAAAAAAGTTTTTGGTAACATCTTTGAGAAAAAGAGAAGGCTGCTAGCCAGGATTGGTGGCCATCAAATAGCCCAAGAGACTGCCACAAATCATGCCTTGGAAATTCTAGAGCACTCCCTCTCTAAGGATTATCTCCAAATCCTCCACCAAGAGAAGAAGATATTTTGGAAAACAAAATCACGGATTGATTGGGCAGTTGAAGGAGATACTAATACTCACTTTTTCCATATCACAACTCTAGCTAGACGAAGAAACAATAGAATTTGGTTTCTAAAACTCGCAGAGGATAGACTGACTCATAATGCCTTCAAGATCCATGATTCCATTGTGGCTCATTTTTACATAGTTACAAAGCCAATTTGATTATAAACTGCCACAACATTATTAATCTGGCTTAAGTAACAATCCCTTCAGATAGCTACATTTTTTTGACTAGTTGTCCTTCTAACGCTGAGATTATAGCTACCTTGTTTAGTATGAAGGACAACAAATCTCCGAGGGTAGATGGTTTTCATCCAGGTTTCTTTAAGAATCATTGGGATGTGACAGGGAGTGGCATTACGCAAGCTATTATCAATTGTTTTGATTCTTGAAGCTTTCCAGAAGTTTGGAACAAGACTCGAATTTATCTTATACCCAAATTTCGCTCTGCTTGTGAAATTAATCACCGTAGACCCATCTCACTCTGTAATACAATCTATAAAGTACTTAAACAAGGTTATAGTTAATAGAATAAAACTATTGCTTTCTAATATTATCTCCCCTTTCCAAGGAGCTTTTATTAAAGGGAGAAGAAGTTCTGACAATGTTATGTTAGCTCAACAAGTTTTACACTGCATGTGTAGAAAGAAATCTAAGAGGAGATGGGTAGTCCTTAAACTTGATGTAGAAAAGGCTTATGATGAAATTAGTTGGGCCTTCTTAAGGGCCATCATTGAGAAATTAATTTTCTCACTGACTTGGCCTCTCATTGCGAAATGCATTACTTCGGTTTCTTATTCTATTCAAATCAGTGTTAGCAGGCTTTCACTCCTAAAAGAAGTCTTAAACAAGGGGATCACCTTCCTTCTTCATTCTAGCTATGAATTTCTTGTCCTTACAAATTGGAAAAGAAATACTTTTGGGAGAATGGAAACCTTTCAAGTTCACAAAGGGACGTAAACTTTTCCATTTACTTTTTGCGGATGACATTCTTTCGTTTGCAAAAGCATATCAAAGGAATTTGAGGGCGATAACAAGAACAATTCAATTATTTGGAAAAGCTTCGGGTCTCAATGCCAATTTTAATAAGTCTAAGTTAAGGTTTTCTCCAAATGTGGATCAAGCTTTAGCTGAATCTTTGGAGGACATTATAAATATTAGAAGAAGCAACTCTTTGGGTAACTATTTAGGATTCCTTCTTGGAATCAAGGTTAATAGTGCCAACTATTCTTTTATAGTTGACAAGTTTAAAAATATACTTGCTAATTGGAAAGCCTCTATGCTTTCCTTCGTGGGTAGAGAAACTAATACAATTAGTCTCCTTCACAATTCGCACTTACAATATACAATGCGTCAACCTCCCTCAGAAGATTTGTCCACATTTAGATTTGGTAAACAAAAATTTTTACCGGGGTCATGATGATAATTCTAAGAGAGTGCATATGGTAAGTTGGGACAAGTTGACAAGGAAGAGAAAAGAAGGAGGCCTCAATCTTAAGAAAGCTAGAAGAAGAAATCAAACTCTTCTTGCGAAAAACCATTGGAGGTTTGCCAGAAAAGTGAAGAGTTTATGGGCGGAAGCTATGAAGGCCATGTTGGAAATTGGTAACAATAAAAACTCTCAAGGGGTCAAGGCTTTTAATGGAGGCAGAGACATTTTTCTAAAAGGCATGAGGAAAATTATCCATAATGGAAAAGATACTTTCCTTTGGTATGATAATTGGCTATCATCTGGCCCTTTGAGATACCGACTTTCTCTTATGAAAGATGAAGAGGATTCGAAAGTCGGTAACATCTTTAAGGGAGGTAATACATGGGATCCTAACTCAATCTCCTTTGTTTTGAGTGATAAACTCCTGAAAGAAATTACAAGCACTATTATTCCAATTTCTAGTGATAAAGGGGATCAAACTTGTTGGAATAGTACCATGAGTGGTCAGTTTACTACAAAATCTGCATACTATGTCCTAGATCATCCCCAATCAGAAAATTGCCTCTTCAAATGAATCTGGAAAGCAAGGTGTCACTCTAGGATTAAACACCTTCTGTGGAAATGTGCTCATAGTGCACTTCCAGTGGCTCATGTCTTGGCGGATAGGCAGGTTATAAATACCGAGTCGATAATACATTGCCTAAGAGATTGTGTCTTTAGCAGAAGAGTTTGGGAGGAGCTGGGATGTATCGAAGATTTCTTCAATACTCCCCTTCAGGACTGGTTTATGCAGTCACTCTTAAATAACAATGAATTCTCTATAAATTCCTTGGAGTACAATGTTCGTTTAGGGATGTTGGACATTGTGGTTAGACCGAAACAAAAGCAGGTTTAGAGGAAAGTTAGATGCCATTAATCCCAAGCAGCATATACTTGGAGCGGCTGTAGAATACAATCATATAACTGCTTCAATTACCCTTAAAGGTCCCACGGAGCAGGTCTCCGTCTCTTGGACTCCCCTTCCTCTAGCTTGGACTAAACTAAATAGTGATGCTTCAACTATGAATAATCCAAGAAAGATTGGTTATGGGGTAGTTTTAAGAGGCTCCTCAGGTAATTGGGTCGTATGATTAGGGGAAACATGGGAGTAAGGACGTTGATTAAAGGGGAGATTTGGAGTATTCTCCAAGGGCTAAAACTAGCTATAAACTTAAATATTACTAAGCTCATTATAGAATCAGATTCTATAGTTGCCATAAATTTTCTACCAACTTGTTCTTTGGAGTATTATTCGCCATGTTTTCAGGTTAGAGAAGCAGAAATTGCATTAGGTGATGCTGCAGCACACTTTTAGAGAAGAGAATCAAGTAGCTGATGGTTTGGCAAAGAATGCTTTTTTGGAACAAGTCATCATCTATGAAGTTCCAACTTCTGTTAATCTCTTGTATTTTGCTGACTCTATGGGGATTACTACCACTAGGCTTTGTAATCATAATTTTTAAACTCCATTTGTGTTCTATACTCTTTAACCCAAAAAGACAGGTGTAATATGATTTTGGAAATTTTTATTCAATTAGAACTAGTGAGGGTGGCAGAAAATGTATAAATCAGAAGTCCAAATGATATTATGGTATGGAGGGAGTAATAATTTATATATGATGTGCACACACAATGTAGCTTTACCTATTTGTTGTTTGCAATTTTCATGCTGACATTTGAGATCTTTCAAGATGTCGTTAATAATGGATATTAGGGGAGACAATTCATATGTCACCTCTCTGCAAAGTGAAACAAGCATTATTTAAGATAAATAAGACAAATCATTTAGAGTGATTTGATAATTGTTTTCATATTTTTATTTTTTAAAAAGTGTTCTAATTTTTAAATTTTCATTTTTAACAAATGTTTGTTTAATTTCATTTCCATCTTCTCTTGTTTTTTAAATCCATTAGCTAACCAACATTCAATTTAGATATATTTTGTTGAATTACTTGTCATTTCTAATCTAAAAAGAAAAAAGATTGAATTAAATTACAAAATTACCAATCTTCAAAAAATATTTTTGAATATCCATATTCATTTAGGGCTTAATATAATTTAGGATGGTATGAAATTAACATTTCTTAGTAAAAATAGAGAAGAATTAAATAGGTATAGAGAACAATCATGTGTATTTTATCAAGGGAATATGAGAATTTTGGTCCAATATATAACAGAATTGTCTTTCTACATTTTAAGCATTCCATTCCAATTTTTTCTCTTGCAAACACAATATGTGCAGTTGAAAGTTGGAATCGAAAGGAAAGAAATAAAGAATTTACCCATTCTCCATGAGCAAAGTAATTTGAATGTAGCAGGCCATCACACTTAGAATTGCCCAATACGCATTCCTTGACAAGAGATCTTGTTTGTTGTACTCTGTCTCCGGCAGCAAGTTTAACTCAGAGATGTACTCAATCACTTGTAATGTCAGCTTGATGAGATTGTTCAGCTTATCAAGAATTGGCTCAAGCACAGAGCCCACAAGAGAGACTGGATTTTCCTTTAAAGCTTCCATTGACGAAGCTAATTCAGCTATTCGTTGGCTAGGTTCAAGAAGCAAGAACCCCAAGAACTCCAGAAATTTGAAAACAAAACATCCAATGATATTTATTGCCCTTGCATCCCATGATAAAAATAATTGGAATCCTGTTAAAAACTTTTGTTCCTCTTGAAAATTAATCTTATCAAACTGACATTGCACAGCATCTTTTGCAATCTTTTCCATCTGATATTGCAAGAACAACAATATGTAAATATGCTTTGAAGGTTAATAATCATCTATTTAAAGAAACGTTTAAGTGGGTCTAGTAAGGACCAGTAGAGTGGGAGATATGAAATAATCATCTCTTAACAATGTCTTAAGGTCAGGTATTGTCGAAAAGATTGCCATCGAGTCCTCGTAAAAAATCAATTTGTCCTTTCCCCTCTCCTGCATGCATCAATTTAAGAGTATGTGTAGAAGTTCAATAGAAACTATGAAGAATGAAGATTTATCTGACTTTAGATGTTTCATATGTAATAAATCCGCACAATTTTAATAATAAAGCACTGAAAGCACAGGCATAACATTGCTGGATAAAGAAAGAGAGAGAGAGAGAGAGAGAGAGAGAGAGAAAAAGAAAAACTTTGAATTAAGCTCTAAAATACAAACCAGAAGAGCCCGAATGCTGAATCTGGCACCGCCTACCAGTGCATCCATCTCTTCTAACGTTGATTTAAGCTCCAAAATATTTGTGGTCTCTAACTCAACCCCATTTTCAGATTCTTTCTTGTCCTACGGATAAGCATTAAAGAATCAGAATTTTCTTGGTTAGAAAAGTTTAATAAATCAAAGAATTAAACTACTCTCCTTTAATTGATAATAAGTTGGATTTGAGTTATATTAAAGAAAAAAAAATTGGTTCAGTTTCTTTAATTGATAATAGCATTTGCCAAAAATAATTCTACTTTTTCTCTAAGAATTCATGAAAATAATGTATTTTGTTTAGATGAATATAATTCCTTACCAATAAAACTGCATCAACAAAACTGGTGGTAGGCTTTAGGATACGACAAATGGAGTCCAGAAGTGGTTGACGAAGCAACACGGAGTAATCTGGCCTATAATAAGCTCTAGCATCTTTGTCGTCAAAAGCGGGAAGTTTCAGATCAATCAACCGAATCTGCTCACTTTCAGCCATTTCTACTAACAGCCCAAGCAAGATTGATTTGAAACTCTAATAATATGTTAACTCATATCAGTTCGTGACCCTATTTATGGTGATTCTGCAGAAAAAGCTTCAGATTAAACTATTGACTTATTAGCAAGTTGATGAGGCTAAAATGCCTTCCATGTGCTAAAAATTTTTATTTCTTTTTTTAATCTTAATTTTAGGTGATTAGTAAAAGTCTCTTTTAATATTGATGTATTGGAATCAATTAAGTTTGTGCTTTTATTTATTTTAAGAGAAGTAATCGATTTATAAGCTATATACAGTACTGTATTAATTAATATTTCTTTGAAACAATCTTATGGTCAATAACTTTTTTGATATGCTGCTTACAAATCAATTACTTGTTTTAAAATAAATATTAGCAGAAGGCCCACCATAATACTTTTTTGCCCATATTTGCATGTGGACTATATATATATTGTGTACAGATTAAATTTGGTCTAAAAGTAATGTTTATAAAAATATTTAGATACAAAGGTTGTAGGCAAAAAAATGGACATAGAATCTGTGTTAAAATCTTGACTTTAGAATCTAGAGGCACTAATGAAGCAGTTTTTGTCTTAATATCTATTTTATTTTGTGGTGGTAGCCAATAAGAGATCATTGTCTTTACTTGGCTGTATCTTAGAAAAAAAGCTTGACAGAGCACCCGTGCAGTGTGTAAGGCTGAAGGTTTTTCTATTGTTTATTTATTTAATGTCAACACTTTGGAATCCCAACTTAATCTTGAGTTCCTAAACCCATCTTTCTCTTAACTCTAATAGTCCCTCTCTTCCCAAGCTCTTCAGTCTGATTAACCATTATAGTTTTTTGGAGTTTTTCTCCAAAACTATTATAGTTTTAGAAATTTAAGAAATTTGTCTGATATATTTTTCTATATATATCTTCACTTAGTTAGAGGTAACTTACTCATGCTCTTAACTTTACCACAAATTAAACAAAATAGATATATTTAAATAATAACATTATAGTTGATGTATCATATTAATTTATGAATTTTTAATTCATGTGCAAAATGTTTAAACTGCAAGAGTTTTGGAATAGACAATTGGTCAATAATTATAACATAGAACAGCAAGTTTTATTCAGTTTTTTAAAATTTAATATTTTATAATTTTTGACTTAATTAAGAGATCATGACAAAAAATTGAACATGAAACAAAAGAGTATATATATATTCCAAATCTAAACTAACCCTTGTTTATATATATATACATATTTTTATCACAAATCCTTACTATATTTTTCAACCAACCAATCCTTGTAAATATGTACTATGCAAGTTGCACTCATATAAATTATGGCCACTTAATTAATACAACAAGTTGTAAGATTAGGTGTACAATATATACATAGATGTATTACATATTTTCATCTACTCTCGTTCTATCTTTTATCAAAACCATGCCCTACCAATATATTATTTTGTATTAAACCATATCCATCCGTGATCATGTAACATTAAAAAAAAAAATAAAGACCTTGACTCCAAAAATTAAAAAACAATTAAAACTTACCCTTCCACGGATGCCTATACATAAGTTTTTTTAAAAATAAATTACAACCACCTAACTTGTTATTACATTGTTTTTTACATACCATTCATCTATTTTAAAAACTTATATTTAAATTCAGTTAACTAATACCATTAGAGAATATTCTCTTTAAATACTTTTTTTTTCTTTCTTAAAAAAATTAACAGAAAATTCTAATCACCAAAATTGCCTACTTGTGATTCAATAAAATAATTAATTACATCTTTTGTCACGTTAATTTTTTTTGTGTACCGATATATTTTTATTATAATTTTAATTAAAATAGTGAAGTATAAATTAAATAAAACATAAATAATAAAAATTAAAATAAGTTAAATGTTATTTAGTTTTTTGGTGTTTTATTATATATAAAAGTTTGCATATTTTTAATTAATTATGTCATTTTATTTATTTTTCATAAAATAATCGTTTAACATCACAAATATTTTTAGTTTTATCTAAAAAAAATTAGTTAAATAATATTTTTAATTTTAGATAAATAGATAAACTTGATAATTTTATTTTATCAATATTTTAAACCTTGATAAATGTTTAACAAATATGACTGACAAAATTCTCTCAAGGGATAAGAGGTCAAGCTATTTGCTTTCGATGTGGTTTATTATTTATTTTTCATTAAGTATAATATAATATGTTTTAGAAAAAATAATAGTATTTTTTTGAATTTAATTATTGGTTTATGATTAATTTTAGTTTCTATATTTTTATCATTTAATTTAAATGATATGTTCAATGACTGAATTATTTTATCACATTTTAACGTATTGAAAAAATTAATTTTATAATTAATATTCATGCAAAAAATACAGACTATAAAATATAACAAGTGTTAAGAATTTTATTTAAAGAATTTTTAATATAACTTAAATTTTTGGAAGATGATTAATAATTCTTTACCAACTACCTGCGACATATTTTAATATTTGGAGATTTTCACGAGTTGTCCTTTACTTCTTTGTTGACATTGTTGATGGCGAAGTTAAGAAATTGACATTTAGGTAGCATATCACGAGGTAATCAATCATAGTTTATTTTTCCCAACAATCCTTGATTATATCAAATGGATAAGAGCCATTGAGACTTTTTTAGGGGCTAGATAGTACGTGGATGAACTCTTTAATAAATGGAAATTTTATACAGATATATTAAATAAAAATTATTATTAATATATATATTATTTTTAAAAATATTTATTAATATGTCTCACAAAATTTGATATTACAATATAGTAATATGATATCTGAATAATATCGCATCGCTCGAATATAATATTTGATTAAAAATTGACAACTTACAAATATCGTAATATCTTAATGCAATATTACTAACATCACATTACGATATTGCAATATTAGTAATATCATAGTGCGGTAATGCGATATTATTAATATCACAGTACCGTTATGCGATATTATTTGTTTGTGTATTTGGGAAGAGTGAATTAGATTATTATATAAATAAAAAATAAACTAAAGCATAAAAATATTAATTTTTATTTGAGAGAATAAAATGAGATGTCATCTCATTTAATCAAATCGCACTTTACAATTTTTTTTTTAAAATGTGAAAGTCTTTTTAAATTCAAAAATAAATTTTGCTCTTGTAATTACCTGAACAAATTATTCCCATTTATGTTAAACAATGGGCAAGCCATTATATGTTTGAATAGGATTTGGATTACTTTTTCAAGTTCTACTTAATAAGTTCATATTGAAAGTAGAGTCATTGAATAAAAAAATTTTAATATAAGTAATTGTTAATTTTATAACATGAATGTGACGACAAAGGTTAGGTTTTGGCAAAATGGGAAAGAACTCCCATAAAATAGTGACTCATGGTGTTGAGTTTCTAATACCTTCAATCATTCGAGCAAGATTGCTTTTACCTTTAAGAGAGGATACCTCTGTAAGCACCCGCCCCCCACCCCACCAAAACAGCAAAAATAAAAAATATAATTGCGACGTCTTAACAACCGTTCTAAAAAATAACCATAGTTAAAATTCTATCCCTGATTACAACTTGTTTTATTGCAATTTCTAAAAAATTTTTAAGTTCAGTGGAATGTGCCCTAAAAATCAATCATTGGGTGATGGTAATAGCTTAAGTTGTATCATATTTTATTCAAGAAATGCAATTGTTTTATTATATCAATATTATATTTTTAATATATGTGTAATTTTAAGAGCTAATATATTAAGTATACTTAAAATAATTTTACATTCTTGTTTGTAGTCCAGTAATAAGTTTTTTAACTTTAAATTAAAAATTTATGAAAATTTAAACTATTAACCAAATTGTAAGATACGGATACTTATAGATTAAAAAAAATGAAACTAATTTTACCTTAAATATGAGATACAAATACTTATATATTAAAAAAAAAAAAAGAAGCTCACATTTTCATATTTACAACTTGTTCGGTACTTGTTTAAGATAAAGTTGAATTGGTAATAATTAGGTGAAATGATAAAGCATTCTAAATAATTTTATAAAACAAAATTTAACACGTCAAATGAAATAAAAATTTTACATTGAAATGAACTAACATTTTAAAAAAATGATTGCAAACTAATTGCAATTTGGAAAGCATTCCAAATCATATATAATTGATCAATCTAGTTGCTGGAAACAAACAATAAAACCAATACGTTAAAATTCTAAAATTCTCACTACATGTACTAATTCTTCTTAAGTAAATATACCTCTTTGTTGAAATATTTTAAAACTTTGAGAGTTTGAGAGTTTAAAAAACACAAGTTACAAATACTAAAGACATCGTACTAAATTCATATGATTATTCTAACAATATCAAGGGTCTTCAACGCAAATCACAATAACAAAAAATGATCTGATCTGGGCTCCAGCAGGGTAATGGAATTTTGTTCATTGAAGACATTATCTTCCCTAATCAATCACCAATCTGAATTCGGGCGATTATATATGTTTATTTTGCATTACCACTTGTTAAAGATGCATATTCCTTGTTGGTGTTGGCATCAGGTGGATTGGCCTTTGTTTTAGGATTTAAGGAACCTTTTGATCTACTCATCGCAACCAAAGCATGGAACCCTCTAGAAGGCTTCTTTGGATTGGCATCCTGTTCATGTGGTTCTTGATACAGCAATGGAAGGCTGTAATGACCTAAAATTGTCTATCTTCCTTAGAAGAGCTTAAAAGCCAAAAAGGAAAAATCTTTCCAAGTGAAAGAGCCTAAAAACTGATTTCATTCATTCTCATTACCTTTGCATCATTACAAACCCTCCTTTATAGTAAAGGGGTTGAGAAATTTCAATTCTAAACCAAACCAAATACCACCTAAATTGGTTTGGTATTTTTAATATTTCTTTGAGACAATCTTATCCTCAATAACATTGTAGGCATCTTGCATACAAATCAATTACTTTGTGTTAAAATAAATATAAGCAGAAGGCCCACCATACATTTTTATTCGCATTTGCATATGGATCAATCACTGTACTGTCTTCATTTTTATATATTGCCATCTCTTTCCTTCCTCGTCATACACAACATTTTTGGTTTACGTCGAATGCATATATCTCTATCTAGGGTTCTTTTTCTTCGGATAGAAACGTTGTAGCCAAAAAAGTGAGATATAATCTATTGTACAAAACTCTGTCTTGTACTCTGTTTTGAAGGCTCTTAACTATAAAATTATTAAAATATTATGGTAACCATTAAATATATATTATTTTATTATTTTTATAACTAATAAATTTTTTTAAAACAGATTACGAAATAGGGTTTGAGTGAGCAAACCCTATCCAAAAACGTGGTCACAAAATCTTTGTTAAAATCTTGACATGTAAAATCTAGAGGCACTAATGATGCAGCTTTTGTCGTAATGTCTATTGTGTTATGTGGTGGTAGCCAATAAGAGATCATTTCCTTACTTGGCTGTATCTTGTAAGAAAAGTTTGATACAACACCCATGAGTGTGGATGAGTGCAAGGCTCAAGGTTTTATTTATTTAACGGTGAACTCCTTGGAATCCAAAATTAATCTTTAGTTCCTAAACCCTATCACTTTCTCTTAGCTCTATTACTCCCTTTTGGAACCTCTTGCAGTTTTATTTTTTTTATTTTTTTTCTAAAACTATTATTTTGTATATTTCTTATTAAAAGTCATCTTCTAAAAAGTTACAGTGATTTTTATTGTAAGACATTTTATAATTATCACAAAAGTATATATTTTTATTTTTTAAGATTTACTCTTATAAATGGTTTGATTATCTTTATTAATGATTCATTAATAAGAAATTGGTGCTTGACTCCAATTTCTTTAGGACAACAAACCGTATTGATCTTATACTACATGTGTGATCTAGTGCACTTGGTAGTAGTAGAAAAATCATTTGTATTGTTTATTGCCTTTGCAGCAGCTCACTCAATTACTTATATTTTATTGCACCATTTATAAAAATAAAAAAATAATTATTTTATTTTATTAGTGTCTTAATAAATAAAATAACTATTTTCATTTTTTAAGTATAAATAACCAAGTCAACAAATAATAGTTAGGTATGTATTAAACGGTATAAATTAACAACTTCTGCTAGTGATTTGTAATAAAGATGTGTATTTGGTAACTAACTTGAAAATGTTGAAGACTATTTTGATAAATTTATAGTCTCAAAGATATATTTAGTAATTATCATAATTGTCAAATCAAATCATGTTTTAATATAAGCTAAATAAGACAATGTTCAATCTCTTGCTAGAAAGGATCAACGAAAGAGATACACTAAACCATACATGATCTAACCATCTTGTGAGAAAAAAAAAAAAAAAAAAAAACAGAAACAGAAGTGCTTAACGCACTCCTTATTTATGATTTAAAATATCAAAGGCTTCAGTAACTCTCAAAAAGAAATCATAGAACACAGTTTCTTATTAACTGTCCAATATCAAGGGTCATCCATGGTAATCACAAAGACTGATTTTGCTTCCAGCTGCTTCACGCGAGTCTTTAAAGTAAATACTCATTTTAATCTTTTACACTTGAAATCTTAATCAATTTAATTTTTTATATTTAGAACTTTAACTAATTTTATCTCTTAAATTTATCAATTTAATTTTTTAAACTTTAAAAATATTAATAAGTTTTAAGAAATAAAATTGATAAAAATTTTAAATTGTAAGAAATGAAATTATAAATTTAAAATATAAAAATAAAATTAATTAAAATTTAAGTGTGAAATATTGAAATAAATATTTATTTTGAAACGTTATCTTCCCTGCTTATAACCTATTTTATTTGGGAAGATGATGTGTATTTTGAGACACCACTTATTGTGGATGCACTTGCATGAGTTGCGGGTGGATTGATATTAAATATACAATTTATTATAAATTATTGTATAATTTAAATTTTTAAAATAAATTAATTATTAATATGATATTACAATGGCTTAACTCTTTTCCCCAAGCATATGGTCCCCATTACCAATACGGCTTTCCTTGTATGGATTTCTCTGATAAAGACAGTGCTTGAGCCAAGACAAAGCCTTTGCCAGTTCATATTATACTTTACTAACTAGGATTGGCAAATTTCAATTAGGAGAGTGCTCAAGGTATTCTTCTATTTTTCTTACCTACTCCTTTTTTCATATTATATTTTAAAACATACACTTTCTTCAATCGAGAGTATTTTCAGTAATACCCTTTCAATTAAGAATGTTGATCATCACTTAACCAAGAGACACAACTAAGACGACATCACTATTTGGTAGTTAGACTCAAAGATGCTAGAGACGGGGACCCGTGGACCCAACCTCAGTCCACGTGGGAACTCCTTATTTATTTCTAGATATTTTTCACAGAGAGATTTGAATATTATTCTATTTAATTACTCATTTTATAAAGAAACTAAATTATGTTGGCACGCAATGTGTGGGTAGTGGTGTGCGGATACAAACCCAAAACAATCAAAAAAATAAAAAATGTGTAGCATGTGTCAAGAAATTAAATAAAAGATATGGCTCAATATATGTGAGTAGAGTATTAAAAATCTTGACCATCATTATATTGATACTATTGAAATAAGATTAAGTCTTTATTCTTGAAATAAATCCTGTTTTGCTATTATTATTAATGAATTTACTATTATTAAATAATAAAATAGGGGTGTGGTTGTGGTTTAATCTAGTACTGGGTTTGTTGTGGAGACACAGAAGATACGGCGGATGCTTGCGAGGTAGTGGCATACCACTCGCCTTGGGTTGGGGTTGGTTGCATCCTTATATATCACCATTTAGATCTTTCTATTTTAAACAAAACTAGCAACTAGGCAGAGAACTCTTTCCCTTTTTTCTTTATTTCATAAACTAATATCCTGAGTATTTTTTAAAAGTAGTGTGATTATATCAAATTACTTCTTCGCTCATAATGCTTCTTAACCAAGAGGCTTTACATCGCTCTATATAATGATGTGATTTTGCATTTTCTTTCTAATCTATCTAAATAAATTGAATGGAATTTTTAAGGACTAAATATGTACACAAGAAACAGCAACATGACAGTCAAATTACAAAGCCATAATAGGGATGATTCATTCATCTTTCATTGCGAGTTCATGTCTCTTTTTCTGCCCAACTTCCACAAGCAAAGTCAACAGAGCTTCACACACATGAGCTGCATCTCCCTCAGTAAGGTAATCATTTATTGATGAGTAAACCATCCAGGCATGGTCTAATTTTCTCTTAGGCCGCACCACGACGGATCCAGGAACTTCTGCATCTCGACGTGTCACGAGTCCATCGCTTTTCTCACCATACCTCGCCTGCAGTAACTGAGCACAAGCAGCCATGGCAGCGCCTAGGGGCACCACCACTGGGAGCTTGGTAGGTTCACCTGCTGATAAAGGAGCAACCAGGGGCAGTTCAGCATGTGCTACATGAGACATTGTGGCTAAAACAGCAGGAGAAATGCTTGTTTAGCGACAACACTTTGGAACGCACTGACATGTTTCTTTTGATTCATAACTTTTTCTCGCTCTTCTTGAAGATTGTCATACAGCGATGACTGAACTGGCCACGCGGTACGTTGACGGCCTCCTCCAGGTAGTCTGTCTGAAAAACAAGATATTTCTCACATTTTTAAATTTTTCTCATCCCACTTAATGTAATTAACGGAAACTAATAATCATATTTAACAAATTATTTACACAGATAGCAATGACATAATTAGTACGAAAAAAAATAGAGATGAAATTAACATGAAAAGTCACTGATATGCACATATAGTCAAAACAAATATATCCTGCATCTCTTTAACATTATAAGGCTTAATTAGAAAGTTTAAAAAAATATAATAATTTTCTCCTTCTAATAATAAAAAATTGTGATGGATTTTTCTTTTCAATAAACAAAATATTTTTAATAATCCCAATATTATAAGAGCAGAGTGACTTATAAAAAAATATATATAAATGAAAAAGAAGAAGTATAAATAAAAGTTAAAAAGGGAATGATAAGTTATTTTGTATTTATATGGGTTTTTTTAAAAAGGTGTTCTTTATTAAAAAAATATTCTCTCACTTGCTTTTAAAAAAGAAAGATTTTTATTTTTAAAATATTTTGCTTTTTGCATAAAATTCAATCTAAATAATTAATTTTGTATAGAAGTATTTTTTTTAAAATTAAAATGAGAAGCATCTTATCAAAAACTAATCCAAACGGGCTCTAAGATTAGCTTCTAAAAGAAAGTCAAAAAAAATAAAAGTAAAAGTTAAAAGAAAAAGAATAAGTTATTTTATGATTGAATTAATTTTTAAAAGTTCTTTTTGATTAGAAAAGGATAAGTGAAATGGAGAAGTATCTTTTTATTTAATTATAAAAAATGAGGCTTTTGACTTCGATAGGTACTTTTTCTTTTTATATAGAAGTCAATTCAAATAGTCAATTGTATATAAAAATAAATTTTTTAAATTAAAAAAAATACACATTACTAAAAATTAATCCAAACAGACTTTAAGTGATTAGATTAATTAAGTGCCTTATGAGTGTGTAGGAATGTTGCCACTAACCAGTACCTGCATATGTGAAGGGCGTGTCCTCTTTATTGAAGTTACCATACATGCGGCTCCATCTTTGATTTGATTTGGGGGACTTGTTTCCATCTTGCAGGTTAATTATAAGTTTCACACTTTTGCCTTTCATCAATAAATAACGTCCCTTGATGTACCATATACCAGCAGTTGGGGAATCGCAGGACACTATATAACAATCCATCTTTGATTTTAAATATTCAAATTTCTGTCTCAGCTCTTCAGTCCATTTTAACACGAATGGAATCCACACTGTCTCATAGTCGTTGGTTTTCTTGTACTCCTCTACATGTTTAATAGCCAACTCAGTTTCCATATGTAGGTCTGATACAAAGATTTGGGCATGTTTCTTCTTTAGGACCTCTAAGCCAACCTGTTCTAGTCAACAAGGAAAAAGATTTGATCATGGTCAATTATGTTATTGTTCATTAAATTGTTGGAGTTCAACTAGCTAGTAATAGACAGTATTTATGACATGCATCAATTAATACCAATTTGGTTTTTTACTCTTTAAAATCTTTATTAATTTGGTCTCTCTAACATTTACTAGATGTTTAAACGGTTGACAAACTCATAAATAACTACCGGTAGTAATAAGTTTGAGAGATTATCTTGATAATTTAAAATATGAAAAAATAAATTGATAGAGATTTTAAAATGTAAATGACTAAATTAATAATTTTTTTTTTTTTAAAAAAACTCTTTTTCAGTCCCTAACACTTACCCACTTTGACAAACTAGTTGCTCATATTTTAGTTTTGTCAATTTAGTCCATAACACTTTAATATCGTGACAAATTGGTTCTTCTGTATATTGTAAATATCAATTTAGTCTCTAACACTTAAAAAGCGTGTCAATTTAGTCCCTAATAATTTAAAAGAGTATCAATCAGTCTCTAACACTTCAATGTCAAATTAATTATTCTCATCTCATATTAATATGTAATATAACTTTTACATATTATAGTGTGTACCATCTGTATAATATAAAAAAGCTTAAAATAAGAGGATGTTACGCATTAATTCTTTTATATTCCTATTTTACAAACCTTTTTTTACAATAAATGGACGTGTTATGGACTAAATTGAGGGAATAATCAATTTGTTACGATTTTAAAGTATTAAAGACTAAATTAACAAAATTAAATGTAAGTAACTAATATATCATAATGAATGTGTTACAGATCAAAAGAAGTTTTTTCCCTCTAATGTGTAACTAGACAAAAATGATATTTAACTTGTAAAATATGTAGTATAATACCTTAAATTTTTGTTTTTTGATTGGATATAACCTAGAATTTAAAGTTTAGAATATGAGTGTTTTAGTTTGGATAGGAATAATATTCAATCAGCACAAATTTATACTGATACTAACCTCGGAATTGATGGAACCATCGATCAATGAAGCACCACCATCTTTAGAGTACATAAATCTCTTCATCAGCTCCGACATTTCGAGAGGAGTGTTACTGAAAGCATCTTCAAAATGTGAAATACTGTCCTGTCGAAGAGCCTCCATCTCCTCTAGAGAAATCAATTCAAAATAACTTTTAGAGAATATATAAAATTCACAAGTCCAAGTGTTAATAATAGTTTATATATGACATGCACACACAATATAGCTTTACCTATTTTTTGTTTGCAATTTTCATGTTGACCTTTGAGTTCTTTTAAGATGTAGCTGAGATTGGATATTAATGGGGACAATTCCATTGCCACTTTCCTGCAAAGCAAATCAAACATTATTCAAAATAAGTAAGACAAGCCATTTAGGACTGATTTGTTTGCTTTGAGGATTTTTTTCATATTTTCATATCTTAAAATGTGGTCTCATCTTTACATTTTCATTTTTTTAGAAATGTTTGTTGAATTCCATTTTCATTTTCATTTTCTCTTGTTTTTACATACATTTGCTACCTAACATTTAACTTGAATGTATTATATTGAATTATTAGTCATTTTTAGTCTAAAAACAATTGACTAAAATTACAAAATTACCACCCTCCAAAAAATATTTTTGAATATCCATGTTGAATCAGGGCTTAATTTAATGTGGGATCGTGTGAAATTAATATTTCTTATTAAACAAATAGAAGAATTAGGTGGTTATAGAGAATTTTTGTCCAATATATATACATGGAATAGAAATATCAACCTGATTAACTCTTAGAAATTAATATACTGAGATCCAAGATTAAAGGAATAACATAATTGATTTATTAGATTAAGCATTCCATTCCAACGTTTTCTGATGCCAAACACAATGTGTGCCTTTGAAAGTTGGAATTCAAAGAGAAAAAAATAATAAAGAACTTACCCATTCTCCATGAGCAAAGTGATTTGAATGTAGCAGGCCATCACACTTAGAATTGCGAATACACATTACTTGACAAGAGATCTGATTTGTTGTACTCTGTCCCCGGCAGCAAGTTTAACTCAGAGATATATTCAGTCACTTGTAATGTTAGCTTGATGAGATTGTTCAGCTTATCCAGAATTGGCTCAAGTACTGAGCCCATAAGAGAAACTGGATTTTCCTTTAAAGCCTCCATTGATGAGGCTAATTCAGTTATTCGTTGGCTGGGTTCAAGAAGCAAGAACCCTAAGAACTCCAGAAATTTGAAAACAAAATAACCCATAAGATTTATTGCCTTTGCATCCCATGATAAGAAATGTTGGAATTCTACTAAAGTCCCTGTTGGAGCCTCGTGAAGATTGATTTTATCAAACTGTTGCACAGCATCGTTTGCAATGATGTGCATCTGATAGCAAGAACAATGATAAGTGAATATGGTTTGAAGTGTTAATAATCATCTTAAAAAAAGGTTAAGTGAGTCTAATGAGGACCAGTAGAGTGGGAGAAAAGAAATAATCATCTCTTAACAGCGTCTTAAGGTCAGATATTGTTGAAAAGATCGCCATTGAGTCCTGGAACAAAATCCTTGCATTCTTCTCCCGCTCCTGTATATATGAATTCAAGAGTACAGTCAAGATTTATCTAAATTTTGATGTTTCATGTGTAATAAATGGGCAAAATTTTATCTTATAAGACAATAATTAGATCAATAATAACAATGCAAAGAAACGTATGTTTAGTTAGCAAAGACATTATCCATATCTAAAATTGACGTTGGAGAGCAATCTGTAAATAACTTATTTCAATGTATAATTTATTTTTTCTAGTTTTGCACCAAAGTCAATGTATTGCAACGTATATTTTAAAAGTTTATGTGATAAAATAATCTGAACTATGTAAATTCAAGTTTGGAGCAATACACACCAGAAGAGCGCGAATGCTGAAGCAACCACCGCCTACCAATGCATCCATCTCTGATAGTGTTGGATTAAGCTCCAAAATACTTGTGGTCTCTAACTCAACCCCATTTTCAGATCCTTTTTTGCCCTACGGATAAGCATTAAAGAGTCAGAACTTTTTTGGTAAGAAAAATTTAATCATAATAAATCAAAGAATTAAACTACTCTCCTTTTTTTATAAGCAAAATGATTTCAACAGTTTCAATGAATACATATAAGATTACTATTTTCGACAAGAAAAAAAGAAAAGTCATCTATGCCCTATGTGAAAAAGAATCTTGGATTTGAGTTATATTAAGGAAAAAAATTAGGTGATTTTAATTGATAATAGCATTTGCCAGCAATAATTCTACTTTTTCTTTAACAATTAATGAAAAATATGGATTTTGTTTTTAATATAAGTCCTTACCAGCAATACTGAATCAACAAAACTGGTGGTAGGCTTGAGGATACAGCGAATGGATTCCAGAAGTGGCTGACGAAGCAACGTGGAGTAATATGGTGAAAAGGTTATTCTAGCATCTGGGTGGTTCAAAGCGGGAAGTTCCAGATTAATCAACTTAATCTGCTCACTTTCAGCCATTTCTAAGAACCGCCGAAGCAAGATTGATTCAAAACTCTAATAATATTTTGGACTCATATCAGTTTGTGGCCCTATTTATGGTCATTCTGCAGAAAGAGCTTTAGATTAAATTGTTGACTTATTAGCAAGTTGATGAGGCTAAAATGCCTTCCGCGTGCTACAATTTTGTTTCCTTTTATTTAATCTTAACTTTTGGTGATTAGTCAAAGTCTCTTTTAATATTGGAACCAATCATGTTTCTGCTTCCACGATTTATAAATAATATACAGTACTGTATTAGATTAGTGGTATGTTTTTTAATATTTCTTTAAGACAATCTTATCGTTAATAACATCGTTGGTATCTTGCGTACAAATCAATTACTTGTGTTAAAATTAACATAATCAAAAGGCCAACCATAATATTTTTTTACCCATATTTGCCTATGGACTCTATATACAAGTTAAATTTGGCCTAGAAGTAATGTTTATAAAAATATTCAGCACTGTACTTATTTTTATATATTCCCATCAGAACAGGCTTCTCTATAGGGAAGGGTTGTTGTTGGGTACATTTAAGCTGTTCATCACCAACTTAATAGATTGTATAGTGATTGAGTTTTCTTATCTAATCTAAGTCTAATTCATATCTTTTCTCATCATGGAGGAAAGACCCAAGTTAGTAGCCCTAAGCCAAAAAATAAAAATAAATAATAATTCTTTGTAGAATCTAGAGGCACTAATGATGCAGTTTTTGTCTTAATATCTATTGTGTTATGTGGTGGTAGCCACTAAGAGATCATTTCTTTACTTGGCTTTATCTTATAAGAAAAGCTTGACATAGCACCCGTGCAGTTTGCAAGGCTGAAGGTTTTCTTTATTTAATGGGGAACTCATTGGAATCCCAAGTTAATCTTGCGTTCCTAAACCCCACCTTTCTCTTAACTCTAATCAAAGCTCTTGCAAGTTTCTAGAGTTTTACTCCAAAAACTACTTATTTTTAGAAATATAAATCTTTATTTAGGTAAAGCTTACTCACTCTTTCTGGGTCATAAGCATAACATAAATTAAATAAAATAGAAATGATTAAATATGACTGAGTGTGTAAATTAATTGACATGAAGTTATTTTAGTTTAATTAGAAATATCAAGTTTGTGCCCTAAAATGTAATTGCGTTAAAACATAGTAAAGAAAACTGTCACTCTAATTGGAACTGAATTAATTATGAGTTGAAGGACTTAGTAATATATCCATGCCCCATAAATACTCTTGAAGGGAGAAATTTATTTCCTCAATCTTCTTGAACATATTTGAAATGGATAACATCTTCAATACTATTTTTTTTTTCATTCTTTATCCTACTCTCTTAGATTAGTCAAAAATTATAAAATAATATAATAGGTTTTATTAAGTTATTTAAAATTCAGTATTATAATTATTTTTATTGATTAAGGAAATTGTCAAAAAAAAAAAGGTATGGAATTAGAAGATGAGACTTTATCTAAAAGAATACAACAACTTTCTCCTTTGGTTGGCTTTTTTAATATATCCCACTTTTGTGTCCCCATAATAATAATAATAACAATACTTGTTTCACGCAAAGACTGTAAATTTTAGTTTTAGTTGATTACAGACAAAATCTACCAATTTTAAAATGGCAATAATTAGAGAAGATAAAGTTCTTAATGGAGACAAACTTGCATTAAGCTAGATCATACACCGTATAACTTTTCATCATAAAGATAATTAAATATTATATATATATATATATATATATATATATTTCCTTTTCTAATCACAAATTGACAACTGCTTGTCATGTAGGTTTGGGTGGTGGATCAACATTGAATCACCTAAACTTTAGTCCTATTAGAATTAGAAAGAATGGGAACCACTTTATCATGAAAAACTATGATTAATTAATATGGTTTGCATAATGTATGATACGTATGTCCAACTTTGAACTTTGAAACGCTTTTCAAATTGCAATTACTTTATGTGGAAAAAGAATTCACCGAGAAAATTATTAATCTAATAATGTTTTAATAATTTTATAACAGGATATATTGAAAATAAAATAATTTAATGTTTATATCAGACTTGAATAATCACTTAATCATTAATCTAATAATTTCTGCCCTACCCTCCAGGTTCGCTTTTTATAATGAAAATAAAAATTTGAACAAAGATGAATGAAACAAAAATAAAAATTGTAATAAATCATCTTATATTTTATGCAATCAAATAACGAAATAGAGTTACACTATAAGAAATAAATTTGAAATCATACTTCAAACATGATTTATAGTACCCTTATTTGTTGGCAATTATAAAAATTTATAATTAGGAAAAACTTTAATCTATCCCCTTCAACTTATGTTGATGTGTACTTTGTCTCATATGTTTAAAATTGTGCAATAAACTACCTTATATTTTTTAAAAGTATATTTCACTCCTAACGCTAACTTTTCATCGAAGTTTTAACAAAAATTGGGCAAATGGAAGGAATATGTTATACTTAACTTAAATTTTTAAATAAAAGTTAAAAATTAAAAAGAAAAAGGGCAGGAAAATCCATTTTGACCTCTCTTGAATTGTTGGAGATACAAGATTAAAAATGAGAGAACTTAATAAAGAGGTATATGTCAAGTAATGAATTAAGTGGTGAAATTGCAAGGCACAAAAAAAATTTGCAGAGACATCATTATTTTGGCATCTTCGTAGTTTTTTGGATTGTCTACTCCAACTTTGCTTTCAATAACGAAATCCTAATAATCTAAAATCTTTAAGCTTCCAACTTTATCTAAATGTGTATCATGATAATGAAGTTCATGTCATTGGTAAATTGCATATGGGTTTGTGGCAATAAAGTTCATGGGGAGGAAATTGAATATCCTAGGAGAGTTTTCAAAATGTTATCTCTATGTCTTAGTTACTCACCATTAATTTCTGCAAACCCAACAATTTAAACCAATCCCTGCAAACCCAAAAAGTCGAAATATGTAGGATAACAAGGAGAGTGCAAGGAAGCCACATGAGTCCAGCACAACCAAAATCCCAGCAAGGCAATCTACAAACCAACTTCATCTTCATCGCTAAGTCGACAATGGAGACCGAAGTCAAGCCTCTTCAATTCTCCGGCTAGAAAGAGAGGGTAAAAAAGCAGTTTCTCATTTTCTCTTAATAATTTTAGTTATTAATCTATGATTAATTATAATTTTCAACAGTAAGTATGTGCTAAATTTTGTTAAAAAAAAAGATGAAAAGTTAATTTTAGAGATTAAATGCACTTTTGAAAAGTTTAAGGTTTATTACACATTTTTAAATATGAGAGTAAAGTGCACATTACCTTAAGTTGAAGGAAGTATATTAGAGGTTTCCCTTATAATTATTATCAATACCTTAAAGATGATGAATGATTATAAATTTTAATGCATCCCTTTAATATGTAAAACAAATCACTAATTACAAATGAATTCCACTTTATAAAAAATAAAATTTAATCGTAAGACAATAATTAATTAATTTAAAAAAATGTATAAAAAGTTTGCTACTGTTGGTATCAGTTACGTAAATTACTAATATTTTATAAAATGTGATTATTATGCCAATGAAATTACTGATTATATCAAATAAAATCAATGAAAGAATAAAGGTAACTTTTAATCGAATAATAGTTTTTCAATTAAAAATAGATTGCTGATGTGGCATAGTTAATAGGTTTAATTTAGCAACTTGTTTTATAATATGTATGTATAGATAACCTGTCTAGTTATATTTAAAAATTAAATTAATGGTCAACCATGTCAATCAAAGAATAAATTAAAATCCATCAAAAAAATAATAAAATTTAAAGATGGTGAAGACAGCTGGCTTATCTATATTCATTCATAATAATATCTGATAGATACAGTAACTAAATATTAAATGACCTTTAACTTTGTCAGCACAAGCTAAGTCTTCTATTTATTTTTATTTATTTATTTTCTTTTTCACATCCCCTTGAGAAGAATGAGCATGAACACAGCTCTACAAACAGATTCGAGCTATACATAGAGAGAGTTTTCGGTCAAACTTGCTTTGTTTGAGTTAAACTAGACTCTAAAATGACTGAAACTTACACTTCCAGTTCAAGTTCTAATACGCATTTTCGGTTGGTTGATCTGAAACTTCCAACACTGACCGACCAGAATATCAAATCTGATGTGCTGCAAACCCATGGAAATGGTTTCGCACTGGTTCAAACTCGCCAACCACTTCTGGTCTCCATTTGCAACATCCTAAAGCCTGCCAGAAATTTTATTGATTCAGTATTGCTGGTAAGAAATTACCAACTGCTGAATCAAAAGACTCATATTAATTGTTTATATTTGTTTTCAGAATATTGTATAGATTCCTTTTAAGAAGGGGTAAATTAAATCTACTTCTCTTCTGTTAATTAACCACAAAAGTACTTTGAAAATATGAGTAGCAGTTCATCTTGCTCCTTTTTGCAGCATTCACAATTGCTAATTGGCATTTTTCTCTTTCATCTTGACCTCAATTTTCGGTCAAATCCATTAGCTGATTGAATTGCTTCCCATTTTTTTATTCCCTCAATTTTTGCCAATAAATAAATAGTGATTAAATTGCAATTAAAATCATTTTTTTTATATGAGCAATTAAAGATTTTTTTTTTTTTGGTGTTGCAGTTAAAGTAATTTTATATGAACAAAGAAGTCAAAAAAATAAATAAATAAAGTTGAACATATTGCCTATTATTCTTTTTATACGGTGTTAATGATATGGCTTTTGCCCTTTTTATTGATATTCCCATTTTATTTGTTAATAATATTTAACTTATAGGTTAAAATAAATATTTTTTAAATTTTAATTCATTAAAAAGTTACTAAAATTTATGATTACGGCATTATTTATATTGTGAAGTTAATTACTTTTCTTTCTGTTGTATTTAGCCAAATTTATTCAAGACCCAGAGAGTGAAGATTTTCTCTTCATTTTTTTCTAACATTTTCTCTCCTAATCCAAACAAAAACATAAATGTCTAAATCTACTTGTCTTGGCCTCTTTAAAGTAGACATGTAGCTCTACGCCCATCATTTTAGTAATGTTGTTTCAAAGAGCAATAATGTTTTATTATTACCTCGTAGTGTTATTATACAGACTTTCTACAAAGTGCTAATCTTGTTTTTTTCTTTTGAAAATATATAGTTAACTCACATTTTGAAACCGATGAACTTTTTTCCCCTTTTATGCTCAATTCTAAGTATAGGAGTAATTTATAAGTTCTGTCTTTATTTTTATAATCATTGAACTTTTCTAAACAAAAAAAAATTCTCAACTTTCAACGTAGGGCAATGAAGTATCAGAAAATGGAAATGAGTCGGAGTTCGATTCAGAGTTGCCAAAGCTCCCTACGTTAATAGGCGATCGTTGTTTCAGTATTCAAACTCTTTTGGTGCGTAGTCCGAAGAATGCTATGTTTTCTTTTCTTTTTTTTTCCTTTCTTATCAAACATCAAATTTAATAAGAATCTTTTTCTTTATTTTTTTCAATTTTTATTGAACTTTGAACCTTTTAAACATGCAGGATATGAAAGATCTTGCAGACCTTTTACTGTCACGGCCTTCAACTCCACTGGAAATTTCAACCATATCGGAGCTAAGGGCATTGGCTAAACATAATTATTTCATGAGTCTTGCTCCTTTGGTTCTTATCTCACTCAACTTTTTCTACGTGATATAATTTTTAACACTTTTTTCTTTTGACTAATTGGAAAATGCATTAAAAAAAATATCATTTTATTTTTCACAAATATAATCATTATCAAATACACCTTTAATATTTTGAATTTATTTAAATAATCTCTAACACTTAAAAATTATTACCAAATACACTCCTCTATCATTAACAATTAACATTGATATGTATTATTTATTGCTTACATGATTGTTATCTTTTAACTTGACAACTTATATATTTTTACGTCACTTGAAAAGAATATAAAAAAAGTAGTTTTATTTTATTTTATTTTATTTTATTTTATCTTTCAATATCTCAAAAATGAGATAAAATCACTGCTTGTTATTTTTTTAAGTGACTAAATAAAATATAAGTGGTCAAATCAATATATAATAGTCATATAAGCAATAAATAATATAAATTAATAACTTTTGTTAATGCTTAGTGATAGATAAATATATTTGGTAATAATTTTTTAAGTGTTAGATATTATTTTGATAAATTTAAAGATCACAAATATATTTAATAATCGTCACAAGTATTAAAAAAAATAAAATATTTTACTCTAAAAAGGCAAAACATATAACGTTTAAGGAACTGAGCTCCTCAAGATTAACAAACATAACTAAACTAACAAAGTTAGTTCTTAGGCATGGTCTACAAAATAATGTTTGTTAACCTTTGTATCTGCTATCAGATGGAAAACCCTGCAAACAATGCTGTGCAGATGTTTGAGGAGATTAATGTTCACCAAGTGTCCATGGATCTACTTCGAATCCTATCAGACCTATCATGGGATGTAAAAGCTGTAATTTCCATGAGGTGTTTCGTTTTAAAATTTCTGGAATTCTTGGGGCAATTTCTTAATGGCCCTAACCTACCAATATCTGAATTAACCTCAACGATGGCAGCCTTAAAGGAAAATCCTATTTCTTTTGTTGGCTCTCCACTTGAGAAATTTCAAACACCAGTCAGTCAGCCTAACAATCTCATCAAGCTCACTCTGGAAGTAATTCACTACATTTGCAAATTATCGTTGTTGTCCGATACAGAGAATAGCAAAGAGGATCTCCTGTCAATATCTGTACATTGGGCAATTCTAAGTACGGTAGCTTGCTACATCCAAAGCACTTTGCTCTTGAACAATGGGTAAGTTCTTGTCTCTTTCAAATATTCAGAATTTCCAAAGTCCCTTATTTAGGTGCAAGCATGAAGAAAAGAAAATTAAAAAGAGGCTGATTTGAGTGCTTAATCTGTTAGTTCAATGAATATGTTTTCTCATTCATCTTTTGAGAGGTTGTCAGCTTTAGAGAATATCAGAGAAGATGAAGATGAAGAGAAGCGTGAAGAACATGAAGCTTTGTATATCATTCAAGTAGTTTATCAAGATCAGTTACATTGCCTTATATAGCAAGCTAACCATATATATTTCTAGATCACTCTATCCTAACTGTTTAAACTAACTTGCATCAGTTAGTTAGTTAGTTACTTGTATCAATTAGTTAGTAAGCCTTAACACCCCCCCTCAAGTTGGACATGCTTTGCATAAATGTTCAGCATGTGAAACTTGTTAATAAGTATTGAAAACTTGGTTGGAAGAAGAGGCTTGGTGAGAACATATGCTAATTGAGAGTCTGTCTTGACATGCTGTAATGCAATGAGGCCAGCTGCTACCTTTTCCCTTACAAAATGACAATCTATTTCGATGTGTTTAGTGCGCTCATGGAAGACAGGATTTTTAGCAATATGGATAGCAGACATGCTGTCACAATGTAAGAGAACTGGTTCAGTGTGTAAGACTTGAAAGTCTTGAAGAAGAGCAAGCAGCCACATTATTTCACAAGCAGTGGTGGACATAGATCTGTATTCAGCCTCAGCTGAGCTTCTGGATACCACAGCTTGCTTTTTAGACTTCCAGCTAACCAAGGAGTCCCCAAGAAATATGCAATACCCAGTAACAAATTTTCTGGTTTCACGACAACCTCCCCAGTCACTATCACAGAACCCCATTAATTTGAGCTTGGATTTGGCAGAGAAGAAAATACCTGCTCTAGGTGCATTCTTTAATTATCGGAGGACTCTAAAAGCAGCTTCCAGATGGACATTAGCAGGCTTGTCCATAAATTGAGAGAGAACTTGGACAGCAAAAGAAATATCTGGTCTTGTAAGTGTTAGATAGAGTAGTTTACCTATCAAGCTTCTGTACACTAAGGGATTTGGCAGCAATTCATCTGTGGTATGCTGTAAGTGTTGTGTAACTTCAATTGGTGTTGAAACAGGTTTGGATTCCAAGAGGCCATGTGACTTTAGAAGGTCCACAACAAATTTTCTTTGACACAAGGAGATGCCATTCTTGCTACTAGCCACTTCTAGACCAAGGAAGTATTTTAGTGTGCCTAAATCTTTCAACTTGAAGGCTGATTGTAAGAATGATTTAATGCTGCTAATTGTGTCATAGTCTGGGGCTGCAATTACAATATCATCAACATACACTAGCAAGGCAGCAAACTTTCCTTGATCATTTCTGGTAAACAGGGAGTAATCATTCTTGGACTGATGAAATCCATGTTGAATTAGGCATTGTGTAAGCTTGATGTTCCATTGCCTCGAGGCTTGCTTGAGGCCATATAGAGATTTCTTAAGTTTGCAAACATGTTTAAGCTTTTTGGCTGCAGTGAAGCATGCCGTAGGTGTGTAACCTTGAGGAATATTCATGTATACCTCTTCAATCAAGTCTCCATTTAGGAAGGCATTGTTGATGTCCAATTGAGCAAGCTGCCAATTGAATATAGCTGCAAGAGCCAGAAGAATTCGCACTGTGCTTTGTTTAACAACAGGATTGAATGTCTCTTTGTAATCAAAACCCTCTTCTTGGTTGTATCCTTTGGCAACTAGGCGTGCTTTGTATTTTTCAATGGATCCATCTGCATGAAATTTGGTTTTGAAAACCCATTTTGATCCCAAAGGTTTTCTGCCAGTAGGAAGTGGAACAATCTCCCAAGTCTTATTTTGTTCTAAAGCAAGCAATTCTTCAGCCATTGCCTTTCGCCAGTGATCATTCAGACTAGCCTCTTTGTATGTAGTAGGATCATGTGAATGTAATAGGGAAATAGAGAAAGCTTTCTGGTTGGAAGATAGGCTACAATTGTTAAGATATTCTGACAGAGGATATGGGATAATAGTGTTTGCTAAGGTAGATGACAAATGATAATTTGAGAGATGCTGAGGTAGTTTGATGGTCCTGTTACTTCTTCTTAATGTGACATTATCAATATTGGAAGGATCATTTGTGTGTGTTTGTGTATGTGATAGTGAATTAGTGAAGGTGGAAGAGTGATCATGTTCAAGATTAGGCGAAGAGGTGAGGGAAGGAGATTGAACATGAATCACAGGTGAGGTTGGTGTATGATTTTGTGGTTCAATTGGAGGAATGTTTGACTGAGAGGAGTAAGGAAAAATATTTTCATAGCATTTAATGTCTCTAGATAAAATAATTTGATGAGAAGAGAGATCACACAATTTGTAACCTTTGGTACCAATTGGATAGCCGAGGAAGATGCAGGTTCTGGCCCTTGGAGTGAATTTCTTCTTGTGAGAATCTATTATAGCAGCAAAAGCAAGGCATCCAAACACTTTAAGGTGTTGATATGTAGGTTTGTGTTGAAATAATTTCTCATATGGACTTATGTTGTTGAGTAAAGGAGTTGGACTTCTATTGATCAAGTAAGTTGCTGTAAGAATTGCTTCACCCCAAAATTGAATAGGTAATGAAGCTTGAAATAATAGGGCTCTAGATACAACTGCTAGGTGCTGATGTTTTCTTTCCACTAGTCCATTTTGTTGTGGGGTATGTGGGCAAGATTTTTGGTGAACAATTCCTAGTTTATGACAGAAACTTTGGATGCAAAATTCAGAACCATTATCTATTCTAATTTGCTTTATAGTTGTGTCAAATTGATTTTGGATTAGTATGCAGAAATTCTGTAAATATGTGCTTACTTGTGACTTGTTTTCGAGGAGATAAACCCAAGTTACTCTAGTAAAATCATCAACTATAGTCAAGAAATATTGATTCGCATGCAAATCAGGTTTTGCATAAGGCCCCCAAGTGTCAACATGTAACAAATGAAAGGGACGCAAACTGTTAGAAGTGTGAACTGGAAATGGAGTTCTTTTCATTTTTGCTAAAGGACAAATCGTACAAGTAATAGAAGATGCATGTGAAGCTATACAATCAAAGTATTTTAATCTAGAAGTAGATGGATGGCCTAGACGTTGATGCCATAACATGTGCATGTCTTGTTGATTTTTGGTGAAGGAACCTGTATTAGACTTAGGAGGTGTTGCAGAATGTGAACCATGCTTTTGCTGATATGAAACAGAGCTCATTATTTCTTGTGTGGGTTGATGAAGTAGCCAGAAAAGACCTGCATGCAACCTAGCTGTACCAATCGTCTTCCATTTTGAGAGGTCCTGGATAAAACAAAGATTGCGTAGAACAACAAGGGCCATTGCACCAGAATTGGTCAATTTACTGGCAGAGAGAAGGTTATAGGAAAAAGAAGGAACTAGGAGTACATTATGTAACGTGATATGGTGCAACAGCCTAACTTGACCAATGTGTGTGACTTGTGCTTTGGTTCCATTAGGTAACTGCACATAAGAATTAGTAATAGGAGTAGATGTAGAGAATAACTGTAATGTGCATATGAAGTGGTCAGTAACTCCTGTGTCAATGACCCAGTAATTTTTCAAGGTTTGGTTTGGTGGGGAAAAAAAAAGTTACAAGCAATAGGGGAACAATGGTAAAGTTTGAGATTACCTGCCATGTTAGCAAGGTGTTGGATGGGCTCAGGCTATTGAGGTTGGCCTTGAGAGGTGTCAGAATGATCACTGAGGAATTGCATTAGCTTCTGAACTTGTTCCTTGGACAGGCTAAGCTGTGAGAGATCAGATACCAGATCTTGAGATGAATCATTCTTACATTCCTCAGATGCAGTATCATCAAGGTGAACTTGGTTAGCAGCAGCAAAACATGTATATTCAGTCTTGGATTGAAGTTCTTTTGACTAAACTTGCTTTGTGGTTGTCCTTTGGACTTGGTGAACTTGAAACTGGCAGGGAATCCAATAAGGCGATAGCAAGTTTCTTTAGTGTGCCCTGGTTTTCCGCAATAAGAACAAACTGGCTTGATCTTGTTGACAGCCATGGCTGCAGATTCATTGTGGTTGTTATAGCTATGGAAAGACTTCTGTGATTCTTCTCGCAAGATCAGGTTATATGCTTGATCTAAGGTTGGAAAAGGTCTCATCAAAATGACTTGTGATCTAACAGCATGGTAATCATCATTGAGTCCATTTAAGAACTTGAAGACTTGATCTTTATGGTATAAAGTCATGTGTTTCTCAAAGCATACTGGGTTGCAATGACCACAGCTACAATGGGGAATTGGCCTGAAGTGACGAAGTTCTTCCCATATTCCATTGAGTTCTGAAAAATATGCATCCACTGTGTTTGCTCCTTGGACGAGGTTGCTCAATTTTTCTTGCAAGAAACAGATTTTGACATCATCTGGTTGTGCAAACCTTTGAGCAAGTTTTTCCCAAATTTCTGCTACATCTGTCATGTAAAAAATTGTTGAAGCTATGGGTGGTGAAATGGACTTTAACAGCCAAGAAACCAGAAGATCATTGCATCTTTTCCAAGCAACAGCAAGAAGATGATCATTAGGAGGCTGAGTGAGTGATCTGGTCAAGAAACCATCCTTATTGCGGATGGAAACTGCTAGCAAGAAAGATCTGCTCCATGAGGCATAATTGGAAGAAGTTAGCTCAGGAGTGACAACCACAGAGTTATGGTTTTCTGTGGGATGAACAAAGAAAGGTGATGACTGATCCTCTGTAGGATGTTGAGCTTGATTGAGAACGGCAGGGCCTCTGGCCATGGTGAAAAAATCTCAAAAAAAAAAACAAGGGTAGCAGAAGGAATGATGCTTGGCAAGAAGAACCAGTAGCAGAAAGAATGATCTTGAATCTAGAGATTGTGCCAATGGAAAAGAAAAGCAAGTAGACGATATATGAACTTATGAAGTTGAAGCAGTTATGGACAGAACCATGGTGTCTCTGATACTATGTCAGCTTTAGAGAATATCAGAGAAGATGAAGATGAAGAGAAGCGTGAAGAACATGAAGCTTTGTATATCATTCAAGTAGTTTATCAAGATTAGTTACATTGCCTTATATAGCAAGCTAACCATATATATTTCTAGATCACTCTATCCTAACTGTTTAAACTAACTTGCATCAGTTAGTTACTTGTATCAATTAGTTAGTAAGCCTTAACAGAGGTAGTAATAATAATCATATATGTATTTTTACTTGAATATAATCATGGTCATCAAATTGTATAACCTAAAACCATAATGCTCACATTTTTGCAGCAAACTCATAAGCAGAGTGTTTTCACTGCCAAAGAGTCAACAACAAAGTGCAGGACTATATTATGCTCCCCAGATTTTAAAAGTATATATTTTTGTCGTGTATAAATTTATGACATATTTTTTAGTTGGTGAATGCTTTCTTGTTTTGAATAAAATTTATTACTAAAGATGGGAACGAGGCAGAGAGTATGATCTCTGTCCTCATCTCAGTGGAAAATCGAAGATCTACGAGAATTCACAAAGAATTTTTTGTAAGAAAAGTTATAACAATCCCAAACGTTTAAAAAAAAAAGAAGAAAACATCATACTATCCTAAATATTTTTAAAGTTAATCTACTAAATTCTGATACATTTTATAAGATTCAAAATTTTAAACTGTTTTAGTATAAATATCTTTATTGACGTGAAAACATTATTAATAAACAATACTTAAATTATCTTTATAAGCACTTTTAAACCTTAATACTTGTCTTGGCTATAAAACAAATTTTTTTTTTTGTCAATTTGGTTTTGGTAATTTCTCGTACCTTAACTCACTTAACTTATCATTAAAAAATTTAAAATATCAATATGTATTTTTTGATAATCCTACATCCAACATGGAGTAGAGATATTAGTGAATTAATTAATAAAAATAAAATGAAATATCTTAATTACGACTTCTTTAAGATAAAAGCAAATTTACAATAATTAACTAGGTGAGATAATAAGGTATTCAATTGAGACAAAGTTGCATTGAACCAATTGGCCCTAATTTAGTCTTTTCATCATAAAAAAGACTATAATTAAAGAGAATTGCTATGCAAACACTCATTCCCATGTACCTCTCTTTACACCCTCCCCACGTCAAGCCAAAACTTTTTTTTTCTTTTTACACTAGGTGAGATAATATATATATATATATATATATATATATATATATATATATATATATATATTACAATTTGTAAAATTACTGTAAGAAGATAATATCTAAAGTAACCCTTGTTTATATATATACATATTTTTATCACAAATCCTTATTATATTTTTGAACCAACCAATCCTTGTAGATATGTACTATGCAAGTTGCAATTATATAAATTAAGGACACTTAATTAATACAACAAGTTGTAAGATTAGGCGTACAACATATGTATTACATATTTTCATGTACCCACGTTCTATCTTTATCAAAACCATGCCCTACCAATATATTATTTTGTATTACCGTTAGTTGGGAACCATATTCATCCGTAATCACGTAACATTAAAAATAGTATTTTATAGAATTTAATCATTGGTTTATGATTAATTTTAGTTTCTACATTTTTATCATTTAATATAAATGATGTGTTTAATGAGTGAATTTTTTTATTACATTCTAATGTGTTGAAATGAATAAATTTTATAATTAGCATTCATGTAAAAAAATATATATTATAAAATATAACAAAGTTTTAAGGATTTTATTTAAAAAATTTATGACTAATGATTTGCTTAGTGCAACTATCATAGGTTGGATTCAAGTGTCATTTTTTTTTAAAAAAAAAAATATAGGGAGGTATACGTAATTTAAAATTGGAGGGGAGGTAAGTGAAAAAAAAAAAAAACTACAAGGAAGGTTAAATTTATCACTTTTAAAGCTATTTTGGATATTTTAGTCTTGTTAACTGTTGACTAACACGAAACATTGAAATTGAATTTAAGTGTTTCAGTTTTTCAAACTGCAAGGGAAGTAAGTGAAAAACAAGGTAACTATAAGGGAGGTTGATGTAATTTTCTCAAAAAGAAACTATCCATTTGGATGCTTTCTCATTGTAACTAGAGAAATATAATAACCTTTTTACCTCCTCATACTATCATTTATTCTAAAAGAACTCTCACATTTTAAATTTGACAAATAAACCGTCATATTTTAAGTCTAGAACAAAAATGAACACTTTGTATAAATAAAAATATTTTAATAAGATTTATTTTTATTCTTACCTTAAAATATAAGGTTCATTTTATCTAATCGAAAATGTAAATGTCCTTTTTAAATTCGGTGATAATATGAGGGATAAAAAAAAAAATCTGTTGTAATTACTTGAACAAATTTTTCCCATCTATGTTAAACAACGGGCAAGCCATTATATGTTTATTTGAAATGCTTTTTCAAGTTCTAATTAATTAGTTCATATTAAAAGTAGAGTCATTGAATAGAAAATTTTGATATAAGTAATTGTTAATAGTCTCCCCCATAAAATAGTGACTCAAGGGGTTGAGTTTCTAATGCCCTCAATCATTGCTTCAAGTAAGATTGATTTTAGTTTTAAGGGAGGATACCCTTGAAAAGCCCAAAAAAGAAATACAGATGCGACATTTTAACAACCATTCTAAAAAATAGCCATACTAAAAATTCTCCCTAATTACAACTTGTTTTATATTGAGTGTTAAACCAGATTGGCTTGTGTTAAACATCCTAGAATGCTTTTAGAAATGTTAAACAGTATTGAAATTTCTAAAAATTTTATAAGGTAAGTGGAATGTACCCTAAAAATCAATTATTGGATGATTGTAATAGCTCAAGTTGTATCATATTTTATTCAAGAAATGTAATATCTATATTATATTTTAATATATGTGCAATTTTATAAGCTAAAATATCAATTGTCCTTAAAATAATTTTACATTCTTAAAATATTTTTAGTGCAGTAATGATTTTTTTCTTTAAATTAAAAATTTGAGAAAATTTAAATTATTAACTAAATTTTAAGATAAAATACTCATAAATTAAAAAAAAAAAGAAATTAATTTTATGTCAAATACGAGATACAGATACTTATATATTAAAAGAAAAGTTCACATTTTCATTTTTACAACTTGTTAATAACTTGTTTAAGATATAGTTGAATGGGTGGTAATTAGGTGAGATGATAAAAACATTCTATTTACACAAACTCGCATTCAACCAATTGGACCTAGATTAGTCTCTGCACGATAAAAAAGCTTAAATGTAGAGACTAAATCATATTGCAAGTGGTATATTTGACCAATCATAATTTTATAAGACAAAATATAACACATCAAATGGGCTGAAAAAATTTGTATTGAAATGTACTGACATTTTACAAAATGATTGCGAACTAATTGCAATGTGGGAAGCATTTCAAGTCATATTCAAACTAAGTCAATTGATCAATCTATTTGCTGGAAACAAGCAATAAAACCGATACTCTAACATGCAAATCACAATATAGAATGCAGTTTCTTATTAACTTGCTGCTGGTATTTGTTGGAGAAAGAGGGGTGTTTGTGTTTGACACACAAAATGACTTGGATTATGATATCTAAATGAGAAATGCTCTTCTGCACTCAACCCACCCATCTGCAAGTGGATTTATGGATTTGGGGATAATGTTCAACATTTCTTCCAATCCCACTTGATACAATTCATCACACTCTTATTTATACTACTTTATAAACACTCTTACGTTTACAAACTTATTACATGACTATCCATAATGTCTCATTAACTATTTCAACTCCTACAAATATCATAACTCACATAAACTCTAAAACTTTCACTACATGTACTAATTCTTCCTAAGTAGATATAACTTTGTTGAAATGTTCTCATATCATGAGAATTAAAAAGTTTTAAAAAAAAGTTACAAATACGAAAAGACATCATACTAAATTCAGATGATTATTCTGGCAGTATCAAGGGTCTTCCATGCAAATCACAATAACAAAAACTGATCTGATCTGGGCTCTAGCAGGGTAATGCAATTTTGTTCATTGAAGACATTATCTTCCCTCATCAATCACCAATCTGAATTCGGGCTATTATATATGTTTATTTTGCATTACCACTTCTTAAAGATGCATATTCCTTGCTGGTGTTGGCATCAGGTGGATTGACCTTTGTTTTAGGATTTAAGGAACCTCTTGATCTACTCATCGCAACCAAAGGATGGAATCCACTAGAAGGCTTCTTTTGATTGGCATCCTCTTCATGTGGTCCTTGATATAGCAATGGAAGGCTGTAATGACCTAAAATGGTCTCTTTTCCTGAGAAGAGTCTAAAACGCAAAATAGGAAAAATTTCTCCAAGTGAAGAGCTTAAAAACTGATTTCATTCATTCTCATTACCTTTGCATCATTGGAATGGTCTCTCTTCCTGAGAAGAGCCTAAAAGCCAAAAAGGAAAAATCTGTCCAAGTGAAGAGCCGAAAAGCCGATAACATTCATTCTCATTACCTTTGCATCATTACTAACCCTCTATATAACGATTTACTGTTTTAAGTGAGTATTCATATAAATAATATATTTCTACTTATAATAACTATATAAATATGTATAATATATATATATATATATATATATATATATATATATATATATATTATTAAATGTGCAGCTCTGATTAATTTTGACAGATTAAAAATTATTCATATCACAAAACAAATTATAGTAAACGAGTTGAGAAATTTTAATTCTAAACTAAACCAAGTACTACCTATATTGGTTTGGTATTTTTAATATTTCTTTGAGACAATCTTATCCACAATAACATTGTAGGCATCTTGCATACAAATCAATTACTGTGTTAAAATAAATATAAGCAGAAGGCCCATCATATATTTTTATCCGTATTTGCATATGGATCAAGCACTGTACTGTGTGCATTTTTATATATTGCCATCTCTTTCCTTCCTCGTCATACACAACAATTTTGGGAGTTTACGTTGAATGCATATATCTCTATCTAGGGTTCTTTTTCTTCGGATAGAAACGTTGTAGCCAAAAAAGTGAGATAAAATCTATTGTACAAAACTCTGTCTTGTAGTCTGTTTTTAAAGTTCTTTATCGACTATAAAATTATTAAAATATTACTATTTTTATTGAATATATATCATTTGATCATGTTCATAATCAATAAAAATCTTAAAACAGAAATTTGGGACAGCAAACCCTATCAAAAAACGTGGTCACAAAATCTTTGTTAAAATCTTGACATGTAAAATCTAGAGGCACTAATGATGCAGTTTTTGTCATAATGTCTATTGTGTTATGTGGTGGTAACCAATAAGAGATCATTTCCTTAATTGGCTGTATCTTGTAAGAAAAGTTTGGCACAGCACCCATGAGTGTGGATGAGCGCAAGGCTCTAGGTTTACTTTATTTAACGGTGAACTCTTTGGAATCCCAAATTAATCATTAGTTTCTAAACCCTATCTCTTTCTCTTAACTCTATTACTCTCTTTTGGAACATCCGGCAGTTTGAGTTTTTCTCAAAAACTATTACTTTGTATATTTCTTATTATAAGTCACCTTTTAAAAAGTTTTAATAACTTTACATTTTATATTTTACTTTTCAAGATTTATTCTTAATAAATATTCTAATTATTTTTGTTATTAATGATTTATTAATAAGAAATTAATACTGCACTCTAATTTTTTGAGGATAACAACTCGTATTCATCTTATGCTACATATGCGATCGAATGCATTTTGTAGAAGTAGAAAAATCATTTGTATTGTTTATTGTTTTTGTGGCTATTATCAACTCGTTCAACTACTTATATGTTGTTGTGCCATTTATAAGAACAACAATAATAAAAAAAAAAGAACTTTTTATTTTATTTTATCTTATTGGCGTCTTAAAAATAAAATAAAATAATTTTTTTATTTTTTTAAATGACTTAACTAAATTTAAATAACCAAGTCAACAAATAATAATTATATAAATATTAAATGGTACAAATCAACAATTTGTATTAGTGATTTGTGATAGAGAAGTGTATTTAGCAATAATTTTTAAATATTAAGAACTATTTTGATTAGTCTTTAGATATATTTAGTAATGATCATAAATGTGAAATCAAAATCATGTTTTAATCTAAACTAAATAAGACAATGTCCAATATCTTGCTGGAAACGATCAACGAAAGAGAAATACTAACACAAACATCATACATGATCAAACCATCTTGTGAGAGAAAAAGAAAGAGAAGTACTTAACGCAATCCCTATTTGGAAACGTTATCTTCCCGGTTTATCACCTATTTTATTTTGTGGATGCACTTGCATGAGTTGCGGGTGGATTGATATTGGCTTTTTTGGGGACAAAACTTTCGAACGCACTGGCCTGTTTCTCTTGATTCATAACATTTTTTGGCTTTTCTTGAAGATTGCCATACAACGATGACAGGACTGGCGGCGCGATTAGTTGACAGGCTCCTCCAGGTCGTCTGTCTGAAAAACAAGATATTTCTCACATTTTAAAATTCTTCTCATCCCACTCAATGTAATTAACGTAAACTAATCATCATATTTAACAAATTATTTACAAAGATAGCAATGAAATAATTAGTACCAAAAAAAAAAGAGAGATGAAATTAGCATGAAAAGACACTGATATGCACATATAGTCAAAACAAATATATCCTCTATCTCTTTAACATTATAAGGCTTAATTAGAAAGTTTAAACAAATGTAATAATTTTCTCCTTCTAATTAAAAATTGTGAATGCTGAAAAATTGTGATGGATTTTTCTTTTCAATAAACAAAATACTTTCAATAATCCCAATATTATAAGAGTGGAGTGACTTATAAAAAAAAATAAGTGAAAAAAGAGAAGCTGAAGTAAAAGTTAAAAGGAAATTAAGAAATTATTTTGTATCTAGATTAATTTTTAAAAATGTGTTTTTATTAAAAAGGAAAAATATTTTCTCACTTGCTTTTAAAAGAAAATAAAATTTTAACTTTTAAAGGTACTTTTCTTTTTGTATAAAAGTTAATTGAAATAGTTGATTTTGTATAAAAGTACGTTTTTTTTTTTAAAATTAAAAGAAGAAGCACTTCATCAAAAAAAAAAATCCAAACCGACTTTAAGATTAGTTATTAAAAAAATGTTAAAAAAATAAAAGTAAAAATTAAAAGAAAAAATGAGAAGTTATTTTACGATTAAATTAATTTTAAAAAAAGAGATTTTTTTCTACAGATACTTTTTCTTTCATATAGAAGTCAATTCAAATAGATAATTTTATATAAAAATATTTTAAAAATAAAATAAAAGAGATACACATTACCAAAAATTAATCTAATCAGACTTCAAGTGATTAGCTTAATTAAGTGCCTTATGAGTGTGTGGGAATGTAACCACTAACCAGTCTCTGCATATATGAAGGGCGTGTCCTCTTTATTGAGGTTACCATACCAGCGGCTCCCTCTTTGATTTGATTTGGGGGACTTTTTTCCATCTTGCAGGTTAATTATAAGCTTCACATTTTTGCCTTTCATCAATAAATAACGTCCCTTGATGTACCATATACCAGCAGTTGGGGAATCGTAGGACACCATATAACAATTAATCTTTGATTTTAAACCTTCAAATTTCTGTTTCAGCTCTTCAGTCCATTTCAACACAAATGGAACCCACACTATCTCATATTCTGGGTGACACTTGTACGCCTTTACATATTCAATAACCCACTCAGCGTTTACATCTAGGTCTGATACCAAAAATACAGCATGGTTAATTATAGTGTTGTTCATTAAATTGCTGTGACTAAACTAGTAATAGATGGAATTTGTGGCACAAAATGATGTGTATGCATTAATTAATTGAAGTAATACTTGGTCATGTGTGAATCCAATTGAGTTAAATACCAATTGGTGCCTCGCTCTCAAAAATCTCTATCAATTTTATTTATCTAGCATTTACTAAACCACTTGTATTAATAAGTTTAAGAAATAAATTTGATAATTTTAAAATTTTAAAAACTAAATTAATAAAAATTTTAAAATATAAAAAAAATGATAAATTTAAAATATAATTGATAGAAATGTTATTTAATTGATAAAAAATTTAGTAGAATACTTAGAATTTAAAGTTTAGAACAAGAGAGTTTTAGTTTGAATAGAAATAATATTCAATCCGCATAAATTTTTACTGACACTAACCACGGACTTGGTGGAACCATCGATTAATGAAGCGCCACCATCTCTAGAGTATAGAAAGCTCTTCATTAGCTTTGACATTTCGAGAGGAGTGTTACCAAAAGCATCTTCAAAATGTTCAATACAGTCCTGCAAATGAACCTCCATCTCATCTAGAGAAATCAATTAAAAATAAATGTTAGAATATATAGGTTTAAGAATATTTTCAAGCACGTTTAAGGAAAATTTGAACTGAGGAACTCTCACAACCTTGTTACCATGGAGCCATTAGAAAATCCGAAGGATATTCCAGACTCTACTCCAAGAATCTCCCTTAGCAAAGAAACAAAGGAAAGATAAGAGTGAATTGGAACAATGCTCTTATCCTTAAAAGGAAATGCAAGAATTTTGATTATCCATTCCTAGTGTCCAAGCTGAAATCTTTATGGAAACAAGTTTTTTGCCTAGGAGCTATAGGTAGTGGTTTTTTTATAGCTAAGTTCTCTTCTACAAACCACATGCTACAAATAGCTATGGGGGACCATGGATACTACAGGGAACAGAGGTAGGGAACCAGCTTAAGGGGTACTGGAAGCAGTTTAAAGGAAATTGGCAGAAGAATAAGAATATAGTTTGGGACAAGCAACATCTACTATAGATAAAATCAATGAAGCCAGCACTCCTCAGAAGAAGAAAAATATTTCAAAAGCCCATGAAGTTCACTACCCAGGACTACGTAAAGGAAAAGAAATTTTAAACACAACAAGTGTAGTGGCCAGAGTCCTATAGAGCAACCAACAAATATCTCAGAAGAGAGATGGAACCTCCATTCCCACACGACATGTTTGTGATATGTATTCCCATTCGCCTTCCTTACCCCTGTTAAGACACACAAATGGAAGGGAATGTGGGAGGGATCACCCAGTGAACCAAGTAGCAAGAAATCAGGAGAACTCTTGGGAGAGATTCATCAACGAGTGCAATCTCTTCACCGTGCAAGCAGAAATTTGGACCAACGTACTTTGGGGTATTCAGGCTATAGCCCTTTGGTTGTTTTATTGGCAGATAATGATAACAGAGGCTGAACTAAATTATCTTCAAGCTTTGGGACGTGCAGCTCCCCTTCAACATGTAGCGAGGACACTTTTGTCAAGGAATGCTCATCTACTCTTACCCCCAGCTCCAAAAGCAGTGAGGGAGAACATGGAGACACTTGCAGGAGTCCATCCAGTGTCTAAACCGGCTGTCATAAGGAACTTCTTAATGAGCCTAGAAAGGCAAACATTTCCTCATCCAGAGAATCGTTGTTACCTCATTGTGAGCAGGCGAGAGGTATTTTCAGTAACAATAGAGGCCAAGTTCTCACTGGAACTACAACATGTAAACCTCATGGTGAACATGGAATGGAAGCCGAACATGGGGAGGAATCGTGAGCTTGTTTTATTTCTGGGCTATAGTGTAAGGTCAAGCAACTCAACTTATAATTTTGTTTTTGGTTTACCTATGAGAATTCTATCTTGCGAATGTTAGAGGGGTGGCTCACCCAAATTTCAAGGGTGTGTTCCGTGGTCTTGTCAAAATTCACCAACCAAATGTACTGGTTCTTACTGCGACCAAAGCAGTTGTTCCTAGAGCGGATAGTATTATATCTTCTTTGGGTTTTGATGGATACCACAAGATTGATTCTATGTGCTTTGCTGGAGGTATATGGATTCTTTGGCGTATTGGAGAGATTAATATTTCTTTCATGGCAACATCTTTCCAAGGGTTGACTTGCATATTGAAGGTTTGTAATTTTTCCTTTGCTTTTCTGGGGTATATATGCTAGTCCTTGAATTATGGCAGTGGCTAGAAAAATTTTCTGTTACACAACTTACCTTGGATTGTTGTTGGGGATTTTAATGAAGTGCTCAATTCGGAAATCAAATTGGGAGTAGGAGACATCAACAGAACAAGAGCTAACTTATTTAGAGATTCTCTTTGTCATCTTATTGACCTTGGATTAGTAGATGGCAAATACACTTAGACTGGAAAAACTAGTGGTGGCAGATTAGTTAGAGCTTGGTTAGATAGAGCGGTAGCAAACCCAGCTTGGCTACAACTCTTCTCTAACTCTAGAGTTCAGATTTTACCAAAAATAAAATCTGACCATAAACCCAACATGGTAGATACCAGTCCTTTTGCTTTGAACGGAGGAAAACCTTTCCGTTTGGAACCAATGAGGTTCAGGCATCCTTCCTTTAAGGAGAAAATGAAAATTTGGAAAAGAAGTTTTTGGTAACATCTTTGAGAAAAAGAGAAGGCTGCTAGCCAGGATTGGTGGCCTTCAAAGAGCCCAAGAGACTTCGAAAAATCATGCCTTGGAAATTCTAGAGCAGTCCCTCTCTAAGGATTATCTCCAAATCCTCCACCAAGAGAAGAAGATATTTTGGAAAACAAAATCACGGATTGGTTGGCCAGTTGAAGGAGATACTAATACTCACTTTTTCCATATCACAACTCTCGCTAGACGAAGAAACAATAGAATTTGTTTTCTAAAACTAGCAGAGGATAGATTGACTCATAATGCCCTCAAGATCCATGATTCCATTGTGGCTCATTTTTACAATAGTTACAAAGCCAATTTGAGTATAAACTGCCACAACATTATTAATCTGGCTTAAGTAACAATCCCTTCAGATAGCTACATTTTTTTTTGACTAGTTGTCCTTCTAATGCTGAGATTAGAGCTATCTTGTTTAGTATGAAGGACAACAAATCTCCGAGGGTAGATGGTTTTCATCCAGGTTTCTTTAAGAAACATTGGGATGTGACAGGGATTGGCATTACTCAAGCTATTATCAATTATTTTGATTCTTGAAGCTTTCCAGAAGTTTGGAACAAGACTCGAATTTATCTTATACCAAAATTTCCCTCTGCTTGTGCAATTAATCACCGCAGACCCATCTCACTGTGTAATACAATCTATAAAGTACTTAACAAGGTTATAGTTAATAGAACAAACCTATTGCTTTCTAATATTATCTCCCCTTTCCAAGGGGCTTTCATTAAAGGGAGAAGAAGTTCTGACAATGTTATGGTAGCTCAACAAGTTTTACACTGCATGTGTAGAAAGAAATCTAAGAGGAGATGGGTAGTCCTTAAACTTGATGTAGAAAAGGCTTATGATAAAATTAGTTGGGCCTTCTTAAAGGCCATCATTGAGAAATTAAATTTTCTCACTAACTTGGCCTCTCATTGAGAAATGCATTACTTCGGTTTCTTATTCTATTCACATCAGTGGAAGACGTTCGCAGGCTTTCACTCCTAAAAGAAGTCTTAAACAAGGGGATCCCCTTACCTCTTCATTCAAGCTATGAATTTCTTGTCCTCACAAATTGAAAAAGAAATACTTTTAGGAGAATGGAAGCCTTTCAAGTTCATTAAGGGACCTAAACTTTTCCATTTACTTTTTGCTGATGACATTCTTTTGTTTGCAAAAGCATATCAAAGGAATTTGAGGGCTATAACAAGAACAATTCAATTATTTGGAAAAGCTTCGGGTCTCAATGCCAATTTTAATAAGTCTAAGTTATGGTTTTCTCCAAATGTGGATCAAGCTTTAGCTGAATCTTTGGAGGACATTATAAATATTAGAAGAAGCAAGTCTTTGGGTAACTATTTAGGATTCCTTCTTGGAATCAAGGTTAACAGTGCCAACTATTCTTTTATAGTTGACATGTTTAAAAATAGACTTGCTAATTGGAAAGCCTCAATGCTTTCCTTCGAGGGTAAAGAAACTAATACAATTAGTCTCCTTCACAATTCCCACTTACTATATACAACGCGTCAACCTCCCTCAAAAGATTTGTCCTCATTTAGATTTGGTAAACAAAAATTTTTACTGGGGTCATGATGATAGTTCTAAGAGAGTGCATATGGTAAGTTGGGACAAGTTGACAAGGAAGAGAAAAGAAGGACGCCTCAATCTTAAGAAAGCTAGAAGAAGAAATCAAACTCTTCTTGCAAAAAACCATTGGAGGTTTGCCAGAAAAGTGAAGAGTTTATTGGCGGAAGCTATGAAGGCCATGTTGGAAATTGGTAACAATAAAAACTCTCAAGGGGTCAAGGCTTTTAATGGAGGCAGAGATATTTTTCTAAAAGGCATGAGGAAAATTATCCATAATGGAAAAGATACTTTCCTTTGGTATGATAATTGGCTATCATCTGGCCCTTTGAGATACCGACTTTTGGGTCCTCTCAAGAAAGATGAAGAGGATTCGAGAGTCGTTAACATCTTTAAGGGAGGTAATAGATGGGATCCTAACTTAATCTCCTTTGTTTTGAGCGATAAACTCCTGAAAGAAATTACAAGCACTATTATTCCAATTTCTAGTGATAACGGGGATCAAACTTGTTGGAATAGTACCATGAATGGACAGTTTATTACAAAATCTGCTTACTATGTCCTAGATCACCCCCAATCAGAAAATTGCCTCTTCAGATAAATCTGGAAAGCAAGGTATCACTCTAGGATTAAACACCTTCTGTGGAAATGTGCTCATAATGCACTTCCAGTGGCTCATGTCTTGGCGGATAGGCAGGTTATAAATACCAATTTGTGTAGCTATTGTGGACAGATTGAGTCGATAATACATTGCCTAAGAGATTGTGTCTTTGGCAGAAGAGTTTGGGAGGAGCTGGGATGCATCGAAGATTTCTTCAATACTCCCCTTCAGGACTGGTTTATGCAGTCACTCTTAAATAACAAGGAATTCTCTTTATAAATTCCTTGGAGTACAGTGTTCGTTTATGGATGTTGGACATTGTGATTAGACCGAAACAAAAGCAGCTTTAGAGGAAAGTTAAATACCATTAATCCCAAGCAGCATATACTGGGAGCGGCTGTAGATGCTTCAATTACCCTTAAAGGTCCCACGGAGCAGGGCTCCGTCTCTTGGACTCCCCTTCCTCTGGGTTGGACTAAACTAAATAGTGATGCTTCAACTATGAATAATCCAAGAAAGATTGGTTATGGGGTAGTTTTAAGAGACTCCTCAGGTAATTGGGTTGTATGACTAGCGGAAACATGGGAGTAAGGACGGTGATTAAAGAGGAGATTTGGAGTATTCTCCAAGGGCTAAAACTAGCTATAAACTTAAATATTACGAAGCTCATTATAGAATCAGATTCTATAGTTGCCATAAATTTTCTACCAACTTGTTCCTTGGAGTAGTATTCACCATGTTTTCAGGTTAGAGAAGCAGAAATTGCATTAGGTGATGCTGCAGCTCACTTTTAGAGAAGAGAATCAAGTAGCTGATGGTTTGGCAAAGAATGCTTTTTCGGAACAAGTCATCATCTATGAAGTTCCAACTTCTGTTAATCTCTTGTATTTTGCTGACTCTATGGGGATTACTACCACTAGGCTTTGTAATCGTAATTTTTAAACTCCATTTGTGTTCTATATGTTGTTACCTTTAATGATATTTCCCTCTTTAACCCAAAAAAGAGGCGTAATATAATTTTGGAAATTTTTATTCAATTAAAACTAATTAGGGTGGTAGAAAATGTATAAGTCAGAAGTCCAAATGATATTATGGTATGGAGGGAGTAATAATTTATATATGATGTGCACACACAATATAGCTTTACCTATTTGTTGTTTGCAATTTTCATGCTGACATTTGAGATCTTTCAAGATGTTGCTAATAATGAATATTAGGGGAGACAATTCATATGCCACCTCTCTGCAAAGCAAAACAAGCATTATTTAAGATAAATAAGACAAACCATTTGGAGTGATTTATTTGATTTGATAATTGTTTTCATATTTTTATTTTTTAAAAAGTGTTCTAATTTTTAAATTTTCATTTTTAACAATATGTTTGTTTAATTTCATTTCCATCTTCTCTTGTTTTTTAAATCCATTAGCTAACCAACATTAATTTAGATATATTTTATTGAATTACTTGTCATTTCTAATCTAAAAAGAAAAAAAGATTGAATTAAATTACAAAATTACCAATCTTCAAAAAATATTTTTGAATATCCATATTCATTTAGGGCTTAATATAATTTAGGATGGTATGAAATTAACATTTATTAGTAAAAATAGAGAAGAAATAAATAGGTATAGAGAACAATCATGTGTATTTTATAAAGGGAATATGAGAATTTTGGTCCAATATATAACAGAATTGTCTTTCTACATTTTAAGCATTCCATTCCAATTTTTTCTCTTGCAAACACAATATGTGCAGTTGAAAGTTGGAATCGAAAGGAAAGAAATAAAGAATTTACCCATTGTCCATGAGCACAGTGATTTGAATGTAGCAGGCCATCACACTTACTTGACAAGAGATCTGATTTGTTGTACTCTGTCTCCGGCAGCAAGTTTAACTCAGAGATATATTCAGTCACTTGTAATGTTAGCCTGATGAGATTGTTCAGCTTATCAAGAATTTGCTCAAGTACTGAGCCCACAAGAGAAACTGGATTTTCCTTTAAAGCCTCCATTGATGAGGCTAATTCAGTTATTCGTTGGCTGGGTTCAAGAAGCAAGAACCCTAAGAACTCCAGAAATTTGAAAACAAAACAACCCATAAGATTTATTGCCTTTGCATCCCATGATAAGAACTGTTGGAATTCTACTAAACGCCCTGTTGCTGCCTCGTGAAGATTGATTTTATCATACTGTTGCACAGCATCGTTTGCAATGATGTGCATCTGATAGCAAGAACAATGATAAGTGAATATGGTTTAAAGTGTTAATAATCATCTAAAAAAAGGTTAAGTGGATCTAAAGAGGACCAGTAGAGTGGGAGAAAAGAAATAATCATCTCTTAACAGCGTCTTAAGGTCAGATATTGTTGAAAAGATCGCCATAGAGTCCTGTAACAAAATACCTACATTCTTCTCCTCCTCCTGTATGTATGAATTCAAAAGTACAGTAAAGATTTATCCAAATTTTGACGTTTCATGTGTAATAAATCGGCACAATTTTATCTCATAATGCAATAATTAGATCAATAATAACAATGCGAAAAGACGCTGGAGAAAAATCTGTAAATAACTTATTTAAATGTATAATTTATTTTTTATAGTTTTGCACCGAAGTTAATGTATTGCAACGTATATTTTAAAAATATATGTGATAAAATAACGTAACTGAAGTATGTAAATTCAAGTTTGGAGCAATACACACCAGAAGAGCGCGAATGCTGAAGCAACCACCGCCTACCAATGCATCCATCTCTGCTAGCGTTGGATTAAGCTCCGAAATATTTGTGGTCTCTAACTCAACCCCATTTTCAGATCCTTTCTTCCCCTATGGATAAGCATTAAAGAGTCAGAACTTTCTTGATAAGAAAAGTTTAATCATAATAAATCAAAGAATTAAACTACTCTCCTTTTTTATAAGCAAAATGATTTCAACAGTTTTAATGAATAAATATAAGATTACTATTTTCGACAAGGCAAAAAAAGTCATCCATGCCCTATGTGAAAAAGAATCTAGGATTTGAGTTATATTAAAGAAAAAAATTAGTTGAGTTTAATTTATCATAATAGCATTTGCAAGCAATAATTCTACTTTTTCTTTAACAATTAATGAAAATAATGGATTTTGTTTAGTTGAATATAATTCCTTACCAGCAATACTGAATCAACAAAACTGGTGGTAGGCTTGAGGATACAGCGAATGGATTCCAGAAGTGGCTGACGAAGCAACGTGGAGTAATATGGTGAAAGGGTTATTCTAGGATCTGGGTGGTTCAAAGCGGGTTCCAGATTAATCAACTTAATCTGCTCACTTTCAGCCATTTCTAAGAACAGCCGAAGCAAGTTGATGAGGCTAAAATGCCTTCCATTTGTTTCCTTTTATTTAATCATAACTTTTGGTGATTAGTCAAAGTCTCTTTTAATATTGGAACCAATCATGTTTCTGCTTTCACAATTTATAGACAAGATACAGTACTATATTAGATTAGTGGTATGTTTTTTTAATATTTCTTTGAGACAAACTTATCGTTAATAACATAGTTGGTATCTTGCGTACAAATCAATTACTTGTGTTAAAATTAACATAATCAGAAGGCCGACCATAATATTTTTTTACCCATATTTGCCTATGGATTCTATATACGAGTTAAATTTGGTCTAGAAATAATGTTTATAAAAATATTCAGCACTGTACTGTTTGTATTTTTATATATTCCCATCGGAACAGGGCTTTGTACACGGAAGGATTGTTGCTTGGTACATTTAAACTATTCATCACCTACCTAATAAATATCTTATACAATATATTCGTATTCCGTAAATACTCGTGAAGGGAAAAATTTATTTCCTCAATCTTTTTGAACATATTTGAATTGGGTAACATCTTCAATACTTTCTTTTTTTTTCATTCTTTATCCTACTCTTTTAGATTAGTCAAAATTATAAAATAATATCATAAGTTTTATTAAGTTATTTAAAATTTAGTATTATAATTATTTTTTCATTGATTAAAGAAATTGTCAAAAAAAAAGAAGGTCTGGAATCATACGATGAGACTTCATGTAAAAGAATACAACAACTTTCTCCCTTGGTTGGCTTTTTTAATATATCCCACTTTTGTGTCCCCATAATAATAATAATAATACTTGTTTCTTGCAAAGACTGTAAATTTTAGTTTTAGTTGATTACAGACAAAATCTACCAATTTTAAAATGGCAATAATTAGAGAAGATAAGGTTCTTAATGGAGACAAACTTGCATTAAGCTTGATCATACACCGTATAACTTTTCATCATAAAGATAATTAAATATTATATTTTTTTCCTTTTCTAATCACAAATTCACAACTGCTTGATATAAAAGTCATGTGGGTTTGGGTGGTGGATCAACATTGAATCACCTAAACTTTAGTCCTATTAGAATTAGAAAGAATGGGAACCACTTTATCATAAAAACTATGATTAATTATTATGTTTTGCAAAATGTATGATACATATGTCCAACTTTGAACTTTGAAACCCTTTTCAAATTGCAATTACTTTATGTTGAAAAAGAATTCACTGAATAAATTATTAATCTAATATTTTTTTTATAATTTTATAACAAGATATATTGAAAATAAAAGAATTTAGTGTTTATATCATACTTGAATAATTACTTAATCATTAATCTAATAATTTCTGCCCTACCCTCCAGGTTCGCTTTTTATAATGAAAATAAAAATTTGAACAAAGATGAATGAAACAAAAATAAAAATTGTAATAAATCATCGTATATTTTATGCAATCAAGTAACGAAATAGAGATACACTATAAAAAAATAAATTTGAAATCATACTTCAAACATGATTTATAGTACCCTTATTTGTTGGCAATAATAAAAATTTATAATTAAGAAAAACTTTAATCTACCCTCTTCAACTTATATTGATGTGTACTTTGTCTCATATGTTTCAAATTGTGCAATATACTACCTTATATTTTTTAAAAGTGTATTTAACTCCCAACACTAACTTTCCATCTATTTTTAACAAAAATTGGTCAAATGCAAGGAACATGTTATACTTAACTTAAAATTTTAATTAAAAGTTAAAAATTAAAAGAAATAGGGCAGGGAAATCCATTTTAACCCTCTCTTTTCTGGTTACTCTCTTCGAATTGTTGGAGATACAAGATTAAAAATGAGAGAACTTACAGAGAGGTATATGTCAAATAATGAATTAAGTGATGAAATTGCAAGGCATAAAAAAAAAATTTCAGCATCTTTCTAGAATTTTGGATTGTCTACTCCAACTTTGCTTTCAACAACGAAATCCCACTAATCTAAAATCTTTAAGCTTCCAACTTTATCTAAATGAAGTTCATGTTATTGGTAAATTCTATATGGGTTTGTGGCAATAAAGGTCATGAGAAGAAAATTGAATATCCTAGGAGAGTTTTCAAAATGTTATCTCTATGTCTTAGTTCCTCACCATTAATTTCTACAAACCCAACAATTTAAACCAATTTCTGCAAGCCCAAAAGTTTAAATATGTAGGATAACAACTAACAAGGACAGTGCAAGGAAGCCACATGAGTACAGCACAACCAAAATCCCAGCAAGGCAATCTATAAACCAACTTCGCCTTCATCGCTAAGTCGACAAGAGAGACACAAGTCAAGCCTCTTCAATTCTCCGCCTAGAAAGAGAGGGTAAAATAGCAGTTTCTCATTTTCTCTTAATAATTTTAATTATTAATCTATGATTAATTATAATTTTAAAAATTAAGTATGTGCTAACTTTTGTTAAAAAATAGACAAAAAGTTGATTTTGAAGATTAAATACACCTTTGAAAAATATAAGGAGATTTATTACACATTTTTAAATATACGAGAGTAAAGTGCATATCACCTTAAGTTGAAGGGAGTAAATTAGAGTTTCCCCTTATAATTATTATCAATACCTTAAAGATGATGAAGGATTATTAATGTTAATGCATCCCTTTAATATGTAAAACAAAACACTACTTACAAATGAATTCCACTTTATAAAAAAATATAATTTAATCATAAGACAATAATTAATTAATTTCAAAAAATGTATAACAAATTTGCTACTGTTGGTATCAGTCACGTAAATTAGTAATATTTTATTAAATTGATTATTATGCCAAAGAAATTCTGATTATATCAAATAAAATCAATGAAAGAATAAAGGTAACTTTTAATCGAACAATAACTTTTCAATTAAAAATATATTGGTGATGCGGTATAGTTAATAGGTTTAATTTAGCCACTTGTTTTATAATATATATGTATAGAGAACCTGTCTAGTTATATTTAAAATCAAATTAGTGCTCAACAAAAACAAGTCAATCAAAGAATAAATTAAAATCCATCAAAGCAAATAATAAAATTTAAAGATGGTGAAGACAGCTGGCTTATCTATAATCATTCTTAATAATATCTGATAGATACAATAGCCGAATATTAAATGACCCTCACTTTGCAGCACAAGCTAAGTCTTCTATTTATTTTTATTTACGTCATTCTTTTTTCACATCTCCTTGAGAAGAATGAGCATAAAGACAGCTCTACAAACAGATTTGAGCTCATACATAGACAGTTTCGATCAAACTTGCTTTGTTTGAGTTAAACTAGACTCTAAAATGGCTGAAACTTACACTTCCAGTTCAAGTTCTAATTAGCAGTTTCCGTTGGTTGATTTGAAACTTCCAGCACTGACCGACCAGAATATCAATTCTGATCATGGAACTTATTAGCAAGTTAATGAGGCTAAAATGCCTTCCATGTGCTAAAAATTTTCATTTTTTTTTTTAATCTTAATTTTCGGTGATTAATAAAAGTCGCTTTTAATATTTTATTTATTGCAACCAACCAGTTTTGTGCTTTTATTTATTTTAAAAGAAATAATCGATCTGTAAGCAAAATACAATACCGTATTAACTAATATTTCTTTGAGACAATCTTATGGTCTGCTTACAAATCAACTACTTGTTTTAAAATAAATATAAGCAGAAGGCCCACCATAATACATTTTTTCACTCGTAGTATCTGTGTTAAAATCTTGACTTGTAGAATCTAGAGGCACTAATGATGCTGTTTTTGTCTTCATATCTATTTTGTTTTGTGGTGGTAGCCAATAAGAGATCATTTTCTTTACTTGGCTGTATCTTAGAAGAAAAGCTTGGCACGGCACCCGTGCAGCGTGCATGGCTGAAGGTTTTTTTTTATTATTTATTTAGTTAATGGTGAACTCTCTGGAATCCCAAGTTAATCTTGAGTTCCTAAACCCCAACTTTCTCTTAACTCTAATCTCTTACAAGTTTTTAGATTTTTACTCCAAAAACTAATTATTTTTAGAAATATAAATCTTTACTTGGGTAAAGCTTGCTCACTCTTTCTGAGTCATAACTATACCATAAATTAAATGAATAAACTGAACCTAAATTAGTCTTTGCATCATAAAAAAGACTATAATTACAGAAAATTGCTATGCAAACACTCATTCGCATATACCCAACTTTATATATATTACATATTTTCTTCTAGCCAATCTTTATCAAAACCATGCCCTACCAATATATTATTTTGTACTACCTTTAGTTGGGGCTGCACATGGGAACCATATTCATCCGTGATCATGTAACGTTTAAAAAAAAAGACCTTGACTCCAAAAATAAAAAATAACTAAAACTTACCCTTCCACCGCTTCCTATATGTATTTTTTTAAAAAAAAATTACACCAACCTCTTATTATTATCTTATTTTTTACATACCTTCTATCTATTTTGAAAATATACATTTAAATCAAGTTAACTAACACTTTAGAGAATATTTTCTTTAATTTTTTATTTTTCTTAAAATTTTGACACAAAAATATAATTACCAAAATTGCCTAGATGCTTGAGAGTATGAATAAATTTAGAAGGGTTAAAATCAACTTTTAAAGACCGCTAATGTCCGGATTCAGATGATCACAGAACTTTTTTTATTTTTATTTTTGTTCGGATTCAACTGGATTCGCATGTTTACGTTCCATGATCGAATGAGGTAGTCATATATATATATATGTTAATTTTAAAATGAAAACTTAAGGTCATTCATCAAATTATATAATTACTTCTTTATGAAAAATATGAAAAATAGTTATTTGCTCTGTCAAGCTTTTTTGGAGAAATGAAGCCTTTCCACATGATTACACTTTGCTTTCTCAATTACAAAGTTCCCAAATTTTTAATATGACAAAGTTTTTGGAAGATGATTTTATTCACTAAATAATTCCTTACCAACTACCCGCCACATATTTTAATATATGGAGATTTTCACGAGTTGTCCTTTACTTCTTTGTTTACATTGTTGATGGCAAGTTAGGAAATTGACTTGTATGTAGTATATCACATGGTCATTAATCATAGTTTATTTTTCCCAACTATCCTTGATTATATTAAATGGATAAGAGCTATTGAGACTTTTTTGGGAGGCTAGATTGTACGAGGATGAACTCTTTAATAAATATATATAACCTGTCTAATTATATTTAAAGATTAAATTAATTCTCAACCTCAATCAAAGAATAAATTAAAATGCATCAAAGAAATGATAAAATTTAAAAATGATGAAGACAGCTGCCTGATCTATATTCATTCTTAATAATATTAAATGACCTTCACTTTGTCAGCACAAGCTAAGTCTTCCTTTTAGTTTTATTTCTTTCTTTCTATTTTCACATCTCCTTGAGAAGAGTGAGCATAAACACAGCTCTACAAACAGATTTGAGCTCATACATAGACAGAGTTTTCGATCAAACTTGCTTTCTTTGAGTTAAAATAGACTCTAAAATGGCTGAAACATACACTTCCAGTTCAAGTTCTAATGAGAAGTTTCGGTTGGTTGATCTGAAACTTCCAACATTGACCGACCAGAATATCAAATCTGATGTGCTGCAAACCCATGGAAATGGTTTCGCACTGGTTCAAACTCGCCAACCACTTCTAGTCTCCATTTGCAACATGCAAGAATAATTTTATGGACTAATATAAATCATGCCCTTTTATTAAAACTTAGATTTAATTATTAGATTAATTATGAGATTTTGTATAGCCCAAATTAATTATGTAATAATTTATTGTTTATTGAGCTACACCTTTGTATAATGAACTTCAGTTATTAGGCCATGATATTGGGTTAACTGTTGATGGGTAGATTAACCCAGTAGCCCATTAGGGTTGTCATAGAGAACCCTTGATCTCTACTATAAATACAAGTGCTACTACTCATTAAGTAACACGTTTGTAACTCCTTGTATTATAGCAAGAGATCATAACTGCTCTGTAGGAACGGTTTTCTCTCTCGTTCCCAATCATATGGAATCCACCCCTATTTCAGGAAATTCTTAACTCCCTACTTCTCTAATACATGCTATAAATCTCTTGCAGTATGTATATAATTGTTATACCAAATTCTTTCAATTGGTATCAAAGCCTATGCAGGTTGATCAATGGTTGTATATGTTAAAATTATTTTTCTCAATTAATTTTGTGCAATTTTCTTCCTATTATTATTTTCTAGTTGAGAATTGCAAATTTTTATCGAATTTATGATGATATTATATGATTAATTTCATGGTTTGATTCTATATTGCATGAGTTTGTATATATACAGAATAATCATGCAAAATTAGCAAATTTTGGGATGATTTTCACATATATTTATGAACTCTAAAATTAAATTTAGATTGATTTACAATTTGCATGATGTTTAAGATAAAGTATGTTTCCACAGCCAAATATCAAAACCTTCCTTAATCCATGTTCTTCTATTTTGGAGAAAAGTTTTTTCTGGATGAAGCAAAATTGCTTCAGGTTTGATGGATGTTTGCGCTAGATTTGAAAATTGTTTCAAATAGATTTGAATATTGTCTTTGGGTCGGGTGGCAAAATTGTGGCACAGTGGTCGTGCGGTTGATGTTTGGTCAAAGGCTCATGCGTTCGATCTCCACTGCAGCCTCCCAAAATTTATTTTATTATGTTTACAGCTAATGGGCCAAAAAAAGGACCCAAAATCAAATTGGGTTGGTCAATGTGTGGGTTGAGAAGTGGGCCATGAAGGGGGTAATGGATCAGGGCAACGGGTCAGGCAGCATGATAGCCCCTTGGTGCTGTCCTAGTCTCGCAGTTCTGGCGTGAGGTGCGTGGAAGCACATGCCATCACTTATTTGACCTATTTTTCTCCTAGACCTCTATTTTCTGATGCTTATGACTCAATGTTGATTTTTCCTAATTTTTCTGAATATCAAAAAGTATTTATTTTGATTTTCTAAGACATAAAATTGGGAAGTGAGAATAGTATAGTTAAAATTTTGACCTGAATTTTTTTAGGTAGCCTCTAGATTCTATTTTACATCACATATGTTGCTCACTCTCTCTACTAGCACCGTTTTGGTATAGAACAAAATTTAGAAGCTTGTTTTCACTATATTTAATTAGCAAAATTGAATTTCTTTTAAATAAAATTGCTTCTAAATTTTTTGGAAAAGTATTTTGAGTATTCAGAAATAATTTTCTTAATTTATCATACCCAATTGTGAGCTCACCTATTGTGGGACCAATTGAGGTAAGAGTTTATGCGTAATTTCTAGAGTTTTCGCTTTGAAAAATGTTTGATATGGTTATTGATGGACATACCCTATCAGAATGACATTAATAACATGATTCCTTGTGTTTATGTTTTGTATCATTGTTGGTGCTAGGTATGATTTCTTGGTTGATGTAGTTGATGATACTTGAATACTATGTCTTGTGATTTTAAATGCCTCATCGGTGTTAAATCTTGAGATATTGTATTTAAGGTGTGAGATTGGACTCATGCAATGTAGTTGAGGACCCTATTGGCACAATTGTAGTGACATGAAGACTCTAACATGACATCAACCATTAATTGTGAATCCATTTATTGGATTAGAAATCTTCCACATGTGTCATAGTTGTTTCAATTGCTACAAGACTAATATGACAGTCATTTTAAATGAGGACTAATTAGAGGACTAGGTAAATTTCATGAAATTTAAATTAGGCATTATGGTCATGGATATGGTTCTTAAATAATGGTGCACCTCCTACACCCACTACTATTTTCTTTTCTTTTTTTTCTAAACAATAAAAGGTTGAATAAAGTCGGTGGGAGTATTCCAACAGGGTTTAATGTTGATATTCTATCAACGGATTAAACTATAAGAAATGGTATTCTAGAAATGCACAATGCATGAGAATAGTCTGAATGGGAGATTGTAAGAATAATTTTATGGACTAATATAAATGTTGCTCTTTTATTGAAACTTAGATTTAATTATTAGATTAATTATGAGATTTTGTATAGCCTAAATTAATTATGTAATAATTTACTGTTTATTGGGTTACACCTTTGTTTAATGGATTTCAGTTATTAGGTCATGATATTGGGTTAACCGTTGATGGGTAGGTTAACCCAGTAGCCCCTTAAAATTGTCATAGAGAGCTCCTAATCTCTGCTGTAAATACAAGTGCTATTACCTATTAAGTAACATGTTTGTGACTTTTTGTATGCTCTCTAGGAATGATTTTCTCTCTCGTTCCCAATCATATGGAATCCACCCTTATTTCAGGTAATTCTAAACTTTCTACTTCTCTAATACATGCTATAGATCTCCTACAGTATGTATATAATTTTACACCAAATTCTTTCACAACATCCTCAAGCCTGCCACAGATTTTATTGATTCAGTATTGCTGGTAAGAAATTACCAACTGCTGAATCAAAAGATTCATATTAATTGTTTATATTTGTGTTCAGAATATTGTATAGATTTCTTTTAAGATGGGTAAATTAAATCTACTTCTCTTCTGTTAATTTACCACAAAGTACTTTGATTATATGAGTAGCAGTTCACAGTTGCTAATTGCCATTTTTCTCTTTCATCTTGACCTCAATTTTCGGTCCAATCCGTTAGCTGATTGAATTGCTTCCCACTTTTTTATTCCCTCAAAATTTTTGCCAATAAATTAATAGTGATTAAATTGCAATTAAAGTCATTTTCTTATATGAGCAATTGAAGATTTTTTTTTTTTATGTTGCAGTTAAAGCAATTTTATATGAACAAAGAAGGAAAAAAAATAAAAAAATAAAAAGTTGAAGATATTGCCTACTATTCTTTTTATACAGTGTTGATGATATTGCTTTTTCCCTTTTCCCTTTTTATTAATATTGTGCTTATGATTTTTTTTCTTTTATTTTTTTCTTACAATTTCTCTCCTTGTCCAAACAAAAACATAAATGTCTAAATCTACTTGTCTTGGCCCCTTTAAAGTAGACATGTAGCTCTACACCAATTATTTTAGTCATGTTGTTTCAAAGAGCAATAATGTTTTATTATTATCTCGCAGTGTTATTATACAGACTTTCTACAAAGTGCTAGTATAAATTAAACCCACCTTTTTCTTTTAACATAGATATAATCTTGCTTATTTCTTGTTGAAAATATATAGTTAACTCACATTTTGAAACTGATGAATTTTTTCCCCCTTTTATGCTCAATTCTAAGTTTAGGAGTAATTTATAAGTTCTATATTTTTATAATCATTGAACTTTTCTAACAAAAAATAATTCTCAACTTTCAAAGTAGGGCAATGAAGTATCCAAAAATGGAAATGAGTCGGAGTTTGATTCAGAGTTGGCAAACCTCAGTACGTTAATAGGCGATCGTCGTTTCAGTATTCAAACTCTTTTGGTGCGTAGTCCGAAGAATGCTATGTTTTCTTTTCTTTTATTTATTTATTTATTTTACCTTTCTTATCAAACATCAAATTTTATAAGAATCTTTTTTTATTCTTTTCATTTTTTATTGAACTTTGAACCTTTTAAACACGTACGACGTGAAAGATCTTGAAGACATTTTACTGTCGAATGCTTCAACTCCACTGGAAATTTCAACCATTTCGGAGCTAAGGGCATTGGCCGGAGATAATTATTTCATAATTCTTGCTCCTTTGGTTCTTATTCCACTCAACTTTTACTGCGTGATATAGTTTCCTAACACTTTTTTCTTTTGAATAATTGGAAAATACATTAAGAAAAAGAAAAATATTATTTTCTTTCTCATAGTTGTAATTATTATCAAATATCATTTGATACTTTAAATTTATTAAAATAATCTTTATCATTTAAAAATTATTATCAAATACACTCTCCTATCATCAACCATTAACATTGATATGTACTATTTATTATTTATGTGATTATTACTTTCTGACTTGATCACTTATATCTTATTATCTCACTTAAAAAAAATTAAAAAATAAGTGGTTTTATTTTATTTTATCTTTCAATTTTTAAAAAATGAGATAAAATCAGTATTTATTATTTTTTTTAAGTAACTTAATAAGAAATAAGTGGACAAATCAACATATAACTGCCACATAAGCCATAAACGGTACGAATAAATAACTTTTGTTAATGGTTAGTAATAAAAAGATGTATTTTGTAATGATTTTTTAAGTGTTAAATACTATTTTGATAAATTTAAAATATTATGAATATATTTGATAATAGTCACACTGGTGAAGAAATAAAATATTATTTTACTCTAAAAAATAAGACATATAACGTTTTGGGCACTGAACTCCTCAAGATGAGCAAACATAACTAAATTAACAAAGTTAGTTCTTAGGCATGGTCTACAAAATAATGTTTGTTAACCTTTGTATCTGCTATCAGATGGAAAACCCTGCAAACAATGCTGTGCAGATGCTTGAGGAGATTAATGTTCACCAAGTGTACTTCGAGTCCTATCAGACCTATCATGGGATGTAAAAGCAGTAACTGCCATGGGTTGTTTCGTTTTAAAATTTCTGGAATTCTTGGGGCAGTTTCTTAATGGCCCTAACCTACCAATATCTGAATTAACCTCAACGATGGCAGCCTTAAAGGAAAACCCTATTTCTCTTGTTGGCTCTCCACTTGAGAAATTTCAAGCACCACTCAGTCAGCTTAACAATCTCATCAGGCTCACTCTGGAAGTGATTCAGTACATTCGCGTGAGAATAGCAAAGAGGATCTCTTGTCAACGTCTGTAAATTGGGCAATTCTAAGTATGGTAGCTTGCTACATCCAAATCACTTTGCTCTTGAACAATGAATAAGTTCTTGTCTCTTTAAGATATTAAGACTTTCCAAAGTCCCTTATTCAAGTGCAAGCACGAAGAAAAAAAAAATTAAAAAGAGGCTGATTTGAGTGCTTAATCTGTTAGTTCAATGAATATGTTTCCCCATTCATCTTTTGATTTCTGTATGTTGGTTTTCATTTGTGTTAAATTAAAACAATTAATTAGCCCCATTGAAAATATTAAGGTGGTGGCAGTCCGTTTTATGTTTAATCTCTTTTTAGCTTAGTATTTTTTTAAGTTAAATATCTTTTTAGTCATTCTCATTTAAAACTTTAATTAATTTAATTTTTAAATTTTAATTCTATCGATTTATTCTCTCACTCTTTGAAATTATAAATTTTTCATTAACTTAATAATATTGGTAATTATTTATGAATTTACCAATAGCTTAAGCCTTCCAAAAATGCTAGAGGGATCAATTTAATAAAAATTTTGATTGTGAGAGATCAAAATAGAATTTAATTGCTTTTTTTTAAAAAAAAAAAATTATGTGAATCATAATGTCATTATCCAACCCTATATTAACACCTTATTTCTCATAAAAATGCTATAATGCGGTAATATTTGACCTTTGGATATTATATGGTTTGTATTGCGTAGTTTGAAGAATTCATGTTTCTTTTACTTTACAGAGAAGTGGCATTGGAATTGGTCCCCCTAACATCCAGTCTTAGCCACATCCAGAACAATCTCAAGCATCATTGCTCAATTTTCAAATCACAAATAGGTACAATACAATATTGACTTGAATTCATGAATTTCAACTAAAATGTTTCATTTCCAGCCACCCAATCATCTGAATACAATTAATTAAGCCAAGTTTTTACAAGTTCACGTGATATCTATATATCTAAGAGCTATTGATAATTGATTTTGCAGAGGAGATGGAGGCTGATTTGAAGCAAATTGCCGTTTTCGAAGATGCTTTTAGCTAGAAAAGACAATTGCAAGATCCTCTTATTGAAAGGCCAAAGCTAATGGAGAGTTTCATGCACTCTAAAGATGGCTTCCATTCATTGATTGATGGTTCTACCATGTCCGAGGTATCTTGATAAATGAATTTGCTCCAGTTGAATATATATATATATAATTGTTCAAAAGTTTCAATTGATGCATACTTATTACAAAATCTATTACTTGACTCATGATTATTAGAGCTAATCACTTCTTCTGTCAGTAAACAGAATTGTGGTGTTAAAATATTTTTCATATATATTAATCAAGGTTACAAGGCATATATATATATATACAACTGCTGGTCACATCAGGGAGCTAATCCAGGAGCTATTCTCGGTGAGTATATCAAAGATGATAACTACTGAAGATTATTTGTTCAATACAGGATAATTATCTATTCAATACAGGATAATCACGGAATCAGTTGGGCTTCTTTCCTTCAATACTCCCCCTCAAGTTAGGAGTGTAGATGTTGATCATTCCCAACTTGCATAGCAATGTTGTAAACTGATTCGAGCTGATGGGTTTGGTAAAGATGTCTGCTGGTTGTTCCTTTGTTTTGACATGCATTGTTTGAACCAATCCTCTTTGCACCTTCTCTCGTACAACATGGCAATCGATCTCAATATGCTTGGTCCTTTCATGAAACACGGGATTAGATGCTATGTGTATGGCTGCCTTGTTGGCACAAAACAACTTGACGGGTTGCTCCTGTTTTACATTCAGGTCATCCAAGAGGTATAACAGCCAAGCGATCTCACAGCAAGTGGATGCCATAAACCGGTATTCGGCTTCTGCACTCGAACGGGAAACCTTAGTTTGCTTATTAGTTTTCCACGAAATGGGAGCATCTCCAAGAAAGATGCAGTAGCCTGTTGTCGACCTCCTTGTGTCCCTACAACGTGCCCAATCTGCATCGCAATATGCTTTTAGTTCTAATGTTCCTTTAGAAGGTAGAAAAATCCCTTGACCAGGAGTTTGCTTGAGATATCTCAGTACTTTGTGAGCTGCATCTAAATGAGGTTGTCTTGGTTTGTCCATGAATTGACTGAGAATATGAACTGCATACACAAGATCTGCCCTTGTAACGGTTAGATAAATGAGGCGTCCAACAAGCCCTCTATACTGAGATGCATCTTCTATCAACTTTCCTTCTTCCTTTGTGAGGATTGTATTCTAATCAACTGGGAACTTTGAGGGTTTAGAGCCAAGAAAGCCTGTGTCTTCAAGTATCTCCAGTGCATACTTTCTTTGACTCAACACAATACCTCGTTTAGACCTTGCTACTTCCAATCCGAGAAAGTACTTCAGCTGCCCCATATCCTTTAACTTAAAATGACTTGATAAAAAATTCTTGGTTCTTGTGATGTCATCTAGACTGTTGCCTGCTAGAAGCACGTCATCTACATAAACCAACAAAGCTGTAAAAATACCTTGATGGTTTCGGACGAACAAGGAATAGCCAGAACATGATTGTCGAAAGCCAGCAAGCTTGAGAGCTTCGAAGAGCTTCAAGAACCACTGTCTGGAGGCTTGCTTCAGGCCGTACAATGACTTGTGTAATTTACAGACTCTGTACTCCCCCTTTCGTCCAAAACCCGGTGGAAGTTGCATGTACACATCTTTATGAAGGTCCCCATTAAGAAACGCATTGTACGTCTAATTGGTAGAGATGCCAATTCTGTTGAGCTGCAAGGCTGAGTAATAACCGAATTGTGGTGAGCTTGGCGACCGGTGCAAATGTTTCTTAATAATCAAGACCTTCAACTTGACTATATCCTTTTGCAACTAACCGCGCTTTATACCTTTCAATGGTGCCATCTGGGTTGTACTTGATTTTGTACACCCATTTACAACCAATTGGTTGTTTTTGAGCTAGAGGAGGAACAAGACACCATGTATGGTTGGCTTGTAATGCTTGAATCTCAAGCTGCATAGCTTCTTGCCATTTTGGATCTTTGATTGCTTGAAAAAATGAAGTTGGCTCTCTTTGATTGGCATAAGAAAGAACCTGAGAGATATTATGAGCCGTACTAGGGGAGTGAACCTCGTCGGATGAGGATGATGATGGAGCGGGACGTGAGGGAAGGGCCGCTTCAATGTGGAAGTCCTACAATGTAGTGGGAATTTTGGTGGCACGAGTGGACTTGCAGAGACGTGGTATAACAAGGGGTGGAGATGAAGGTGATAGACTGTGTTCCGAGGGAGAAGGAGAGGCATTGTCACTGAAACTAGGGGAAATTGACATCAAAGACTCTTGTGTAGGACTTGGAGGAGAGATTGTAGGTGTTTGAGTGTGAAGATCATCATAATGAGGAGAATAAGACAAGGAAGGAAACAAATTATTCTAAGATGAAGAAGGAATGGAATTTGTTTGGAAAGGAAATTCTTGCTCAACGAAAATCACATCTCTAGAAATGATGGATTTCTTGGTTTTTAAATCATATACCTTGTATCCCTTTTTCCCATTTGGGTAGCCAACAAAAATACATTCAGTTGACCTTGGATCAAATTTAGAAGGGTGTGTAGGATAGCTTGACACAAAACATTTACAACCAAAAATTTTTAAATGGGAATAATTAGGCTCCTTGTCGAAAAGTTTTTCAAATCGTGTCTTACCTTGAAGATTTGGAGTTGGTGTCCTATTGATCAGATAAGCGGCAATGAGCATTGCATCCCCCCAAAAAGGTTTTGGCAAATGTGCTTGGAAAAGAAGAGCCCTAGCCATGTTTAGCAAATGTCGATGTTTACGCTCAGCCACACCATTTTGTTGGGGTGTGTTGACACAAGTGGTTTGGTGAATGATGCCGTTAGAGGAATAAAAATTGGGAATTTTGAATTCTGGACCATTATCACTTCTAACGACCTTAACAATTCTACCAAACTAAGTTTTGACTAAATGGATGAAATGAATGAGTAAAGTGCGTGCTTCTGATTTTTGTGCCATCAAATATACCCAAGTGCTATGTGAATGATCATCTACAATGGTCAAAAAATATTTTGTACCCGAATAAGTTGGAACATGATAACCACCCCAAATATCGACGTGAATTAAATCGAAACAAGAAGCACTACGATTGACACTTAATGAAAATGGTTGCCTTGGCTAAGTGACAAATAGAACAAGAGTTTGAATCACAAGCTTTATTTGTAAGAAAAGAAAATAATGAACAAACTTTATTTGATGGGTGGCCAAGCCGTTGGTGCCACAAGGTGTCCGAACTGGCATGAACTACATTGCATGTTCCTTCCTGTTGCAGATTGAGGCGGTAAAGTCTCTCCTTCTTAGTTCCCATCCCAATCATCCTCCCTAATCATAGGTCCTGTATGAAACATATTTGTCTGAGAAAAATGGTAATCTAGAAAGTGTCAAATGCTAATTTGCTCACTGAAATCAGGTTAAGATAAAACAGCGGAACACAAAGAACATTATGAAGAACAAAATGGGGAGAGAAAGCAACAGTGCCTATATGAGTGACGTGTTGTGGTTCCATCAGGGAGTTTAACTTTTCGATTTGCTACTGGTTTAAATGAGGTAAGTGGACTAGGACTGCAAACAATATGATCACTAGCCCCACTATCTAGTATCCAAATTGGCTTTTTACTGTTTTGTGCAAGGCAGCAAATTTTACCTGAAAGTTCTTCATAATTAGGAATATTACCGACCAAATTGGTAGATGCAAGCTTTGTTTGAGTTATGAGTTGGTTGAGAAGCTGATCACACTCCTCTCTTGTGAATGGAAAATTTCCAGAGGCAGCTTCCTTGTCATCCTTCTGTGCCTCGACATGATTTGCCTTAGGGCGAATTTGTCCACTTTCGGTAGTATTATCATTCTTCTTTTTGCGGCAATATGCGTAGGTGTGCCTTTTGCCCTAGCAGTATGTGCAGTTCAAGTGTGCCCTGCAATACCGTGCAACATGATTGTCCATCTCACACTTCTCACAGAATCTTGTTGTTCCTACACTAGGAGTGAAGTTGCGGTTCTCTCCTCCTCTTGGATTGTAGCCCTTGTTTACTTCCTTGACCGCAAAGGTAGAGGATTCTGACGGAATTGTGGATTTGTTAGCGGTGGTTTCAGCTTGCTTTTCTTGACGTAGCACCATTGCATAAGCCTTGTTGAGGTTTGGAAGAGGATCCATCCCTATTATGGTGCTGCAGGTTTGTGCACAGCTTTCATTTAGTCCCATGAGGAACTTCATAGTCTTTTGGGTTTCAATGAGAGTCTTGACCTCTCTTGCTGCCTCACAAGTACAAGGAGGAAAGGAACAAAGAGCATCTTTTTCATCCCATAGACCTTTGAGTTTCGTGTAAAAAGAATTGACTGTGCTTGATCCTTGTTCACATCCATGTATAGCATTCTCTATATTGTACAACAAAACTGTATTAGTCTGAGAGAATCTCTCTTGTAATTCTAGCCACATACCTCGAGCATCCTTGGAGTGAACAATGCTGCTTTGATTCTCCTTTGACATGGCTGCCAGAAGCCAAGTCTTGACTAGAGTATTACATTGATCCCATTGGTTCTGTTCATTGGCATTGTGCATCGATCGTTTCAGAGTCCCATCAATGAACCCCTTCTTGTTCTTGATAGTGAGTGCCACGTCCATCGATTGTGCCCACGTTGTGTAGTTATCTTCCATCAATGGTTGTGAGATAAGCACTGCCCCAGGTTAATCCGAATGATGGAGAAAAGGCGGGTGGTTGAAGTTCTCCCATGATTCTGCGGTCCTGGAAGTGTTCGACCCCATGATCGAATGGTCTTCGTCACCGGCCATGAGATAATGGTTGTATGATGCTTTCAGGTCTCAAGAGCGTAACGCTCTAATACCATAAATAGAATTGTGGTGTTAAAATACTTTTCATATATATTAATCAAGGTTACAAGGCACACACACACACACACATATATATATATATATACACAACTGCTGGTCACATCAGGGAGCTAATCCAGGAGCTATTCTCGGTGAGTATATCAAAGATGATAACTACTGAAGATTATCTGTTCAATACAGGATAATTATCTATTCAATACAGGATAATCACGGAATTAGTTGGGCTTCTTTCCTTCAATAGTCAGAACAGGGGAAAAAAGTGACAGTGGATACATTTTTTCGACTTAGAGTACTTTAAAAAGTAAAACGAAGTTTTCTTCATTCTTTTAAAATCTTTTATACATTGTCATATTTGTTTTTCCTTGTCATGAAATAAGTTGATTTAGAGGTGCTGAAGGAGAAAGCTATTATATTCTTTATTACAAACTTAGATATAGAAAATTCAACGTTGACACGTCTTCAAAAGGTGTATGAGGAAACAAAGGAAGAAGATTACTACAAGATTATGTGGGTTCCATTTGTGATAAAATGGACTGAAGAACTGAAACACAAGTTCGAAAATTTAAAATCTAAAATATCTTGGTACATAGCGTGTTATGATTCTCCAATCGCTGGTGTCTGGTACATCAAGAGTAGACCAATCTTCTTCAAGGAAAAAATTTCATATGTTATAATTGATCTGCAACATGGAAACCATTACACAAATCCAGAAAGCCTTCGATGTTTGTCTTCGTCTCGTAAAGGAAGAGCACTTCCCCAAGAAACAAATAGATATTTGTAAGTACTATATTTCTTATTAAAACACACACACACATATAGACATTTTAATTCAGTTAATTGTTCTTTCTTTTCTAGGATTAGATACAATATAAAACTATTCCTAACTATCACTTAGGGCTTGACTAGGATTAATTCTTAATATGTTATGAAATTAAATTGATCTGTTCAATTTTTTAATTAATTTAAATTTTTAACACATAGTATTAGTATGCTAGCGTTTTAGGATCAAACCCAAATGGTCATGGCCTCTCCCGTCCAAGTTTTAGGTATTCATTTACATAGTGTAAATCTCTTATCAATTAAAGTCTATAATAGATTTACTTTTAATATTGGTTAAGGCTCTATAAGAAATCAGCATTAGATTCAATATTAATTGAGGCTCTATAAGAAATCAACATTAGTTTCAATATTGGTTGAGGCTCTATAAAAAATCAACATTAAGATTCTATTTTACATTATAAAAGACTTCAATAGCCTTATTCCCATTTTTAAATTTATATCCAAACGATTAAATTCAACAACATCTAGGAAACGATCATGATCTTCTTTTTTCTTTTCTGATGAATATGTTTTTTAGACATGATTTTAATCTTATGATGTGACTAAAAAGAGTTGTTTTCTGAATTGTAGTGGATCGTATCTAGTGTTCTGCGGGGACAAGTCTTCCCCAACTGTATCCACAAATTTTTGATAAACTTACAGAGGGTGACACTGATAACAAAAACAAGCCTACCAGTGGATTCGAAGGTTTACGAGCCAAGTTTGCAAGAGGTAGTAATAATAATCATATATGTATTATAACTTGAATATAATCATGATCATCAAATTGTATAATCAAAAACCACAATGCTCACATTTTTGCAGGAAACTCATAAGGAGAGTGTTTTCACTGTCATAGAGTCAACAACAAAGTGCAGGAGTATATTGTGCTTCCCCTACAATACTTTAATAATATAAGACTATAATCTTTTTTTTTATTATTTTTCTTTTAGTTGCGTGTTTAGGTAGAAATCTATAGTAGGATATATATATATATATATATATATATATATATATATATATATGAAAGTGCAAGAGTGTAAAAGCTTATCTTTACGTGCTGTATAAAATTATTACATATATGTTTATGGGATTGTGGGTGCTTTCTTGTTTTAAATAAGATTTAAAAGTGAGTATTTATTTTAGTCTCTTATATTTTAAATTTTTATTAATTTAATTTTTATATTTTAAATTTATTAATTTAGTCATTCATACTTCGAGTTTATTAATTTAGTTTTTCATATTTAAAGCCTTAATTAATTTAATCTTTTATACTTGTTAAACTTGTCAATTTAATCTCTTACACTTCAAAAATATTGATAAGTTTAAAAGATAAAATTAATAAGAATTTTAAAATAAAAAGAATTAAATTAATAAATTTTAAAATATAAGAGACAAAATAAATTAATATTTTAAGTGTAAATGATCAAATTAAAAAACTTAAAATATAAAAAAATAAATAAAAATTTTAAATATAAAATACTAAAATATATATTTACTCTCAAATCTACCCACATAACTTTAGCAAAAAACCTATTTGTGTTTGTTAAAATGAGCCCCCTCTGTTCTAGTACTTAACCATTGGCATTTTTCTATTGGAGAAAATTTGATACCTGACAAAAATACCAGCATATCGTAAATATTTTAAAAGTCAATTGCTAGTCAGTCCTAACCACCTTAAATACAAAAGGGGGATCCATCATTATTGTAACGTACCAGAACACATAATTAAATATTTTAATTAATGTGGAAACTTTATTGATAAGTAATGTATAATTATTTTTTTTATAAATTTTCTTTTAAGCCTAAATGTTTGTTTTATCCCTGATGCTTTCAATTTGTAAAAAACACACAATTTTTCTTTTTCTATCCAGGTTTTAGTGATTTTCTAAAGTCAAACTCAATTTTTATTGAAAAAATAAAAACCAATATGTTTTGGTTCATGCAAGAAATCTAGATACAAGTGTTGAATAATCTTGTATAATGTTAGACATTCGAGTCTGTTAGGAGGTATGTGTTAAGAGAAAAGATAATTGTAATTGTTTTGACTTTTTGAATAAAGTAGTCTTATGTATATTCAATCTAGAGTAGGTTACTAGTGGGTTAAATAAAAATAAAAGACATTTTTCCTAATAGCAACTTGTTTAAGGTAAAGGTAAATTGGGAATAATTAGGTGAGATGATAAAGTATTCAATTCAAAAAAGTGGCATTGACTGGCCTTAGATTAAAAGGATTAGAGAAAAAAAAATTTATCCTCTTATACTATCTAATTTTTTTTAAAAAAAAAAATTTTATGTTTCAAATTAAATAAAATAAACTTTAATATTTCAATCCAAAAATAAAAATAAATTTTATTCAAGTATTTTTTATCAATACAAAAAATTTATTTTTTTCTTAGCTTAAAATATAAATTTTTAATTTAAAATGTAAATTTTTTTTTTAAATTATTTGCTCAAAAGACTATTATAATCATAGAGAATTACTATCCGTACACCCATTCCCATTAAAGCCGACAAAATGTGCTAACTTGATAGAGTCGGCCTGAGTAAACCCAATAAAAATAAGGGCTTCGACACTAAAAATTAGTCTCGAAAAAATACGGGTCCTTTTAACCCAGCTCGCTAAAACCCGATACCCAGGGTCCTTTTTGCGGGCTACCTAATGAAGCCAAACGGTTTAAACTTTTTTTTTTTTTGGTTATTCTCAAATATTGATATATTATTACTAATGTAATTTATACAATCCTTTATTGACCAAGCAGAAAGAAATTATGTTTTTGTAGTGTAATGGACCATATCAACATGACTTTCTAATAAAGAAGACCTTCGGATCATTATTATTTTAGTTTATTTCTACTTTAATACGTATAGGAGACCAAAAGGCATAAGAAAAGTTTAATTTATCCAAATTTTGGCAATGGCATGCCAAAATATTCCTACGTTTATTAATGATAAGATTTCAATTGTACCAATTAATTGTTATGGCTCAAAAAATTTCTCTTTTCTATTATTGTTCTAAATATGCATCATCTTTATTTGTGAGAAGTTTTTGTTTAATGCTACATATATATCATAAGCATTGCTTTAATGCATGTAAGAGAAAAAAAAAAATTGTAGATTAGTGTCGATTAAAACTTTAATGCATTGTACATCTTACATAAATAGAATCTAAATTTGTCCCTCTAACTCAATAACTCATTAACTTTACCTCATTAATCTTTATGTTATTTTATTTTGGTTGATTCAACATTGCTTTATATTTGACATATTATAATTGATTTTGAATTCTTAACTCTAATTTAACAACCATGTTTAGTCATGAAACATGCATTATGCTTGATTACTTTATTATTTAGTACTTTAAAATTTATTAAATCTCATCAAAAAAATAATGTGTAAGGCTCAAAAAAAAATTTACTACTTATGTAAGGTGGCTCGAAAAGATGCAGGTCTTTTTAGACCGACCCTATTAAGCTTATGACCCAAGGTAGGCTAGGTCAAAGCTTGTGATGGCACGCATATAATAATAATAATACAATTTGTAAAATTATTGTAAGAAGATAAGTCTAAACTAATCCTTGTTTATATATAGACATATTTTTATCGCAAATGATTATTATATTTTTGAACCAAACCAATCCTTGAATATGTATTTAGCAAGTTGCAAATATACAAATTACAGAAGTGTTAAGTCCACATTTTTTTTAAATGCACACTCAATTTTTAATATTTTTATTTTTTATAATTAATTAAAATAAACTAAGCATACATAAGGATTAATAAATTAGCGTAAAACTAGGTTTTTGCCATAAATTAAGGCCAGTACTTAATTAAATACAACAAATAAATAAGTTGTAAGATTAAGTGTATTATATATAATACATCATTTCATCTACCCATCTTCTATCTTTCTCAAAACCATGTCCTACCAATATATTATTTTGTATTATTACAAGTTGGGGCTGCACATGGAAACCATCATCGGTGATCATGTAGCATAATAATAATAATAATAATAATAATAATAATAATAATAATAATAATAATAATAAAAGACTTGATTTCAAAAATAAAAAAATAACTAAAACTTACCTCTCACGGACTCCCTGTATATATATAAAAACTATTCATTTGGATGCTTTCTCATCGTGTTGTGAATAAATTATTCGAAACTATGTTGAACAATGGGCAAGTCATTATATAATATGAATAGGATTTGGTATACTTTTTCTGGTTCTATCAATTATAGTTCATATTGAAAGTAGTAAAGTCATTGAATAATTTTTTTTTATAAAGTAATTGTCAATTTTATAATATGAATGTGACAAGCAAATGTTGGGTCTGGCAAAATGTGACTCAGGGCTCGAATCCCTAGTGCCCTCAGTCATTGCATCAAGCATAATTGATATATGTGAAACCGTAAAAAGTCAATACAGATGTGACAGCTTAACAACCATTTTGAAAATAACCATACTAAAATTTGTATCCCTAATTACAACTTGTCTTATGTTGAGTGTTAAACCAGATTGCCTTGCGTTAAACAGGCCTATATGCTAGAATGGTTTTAGAAATATTAAAAAGTATTGTCATTGCTAAAAATTTTATAAGATATTAGTTGAATGTGTCGTATAAATTAATCGTTGATTGAATCATTGAAATAGATCAAGTTGTATCATATTTTATTTAAGAAATGTAATTATTATATAATATTTTTAATATTTATGTAATTTTATAAACTAATATATTAATTGTTCTTAACATAGTTTTACATTTTTAAAAATTCATTAGTTAAGTAGAGGCTTTTTAAATAAGAAAATGTAAAAATTTAAATTATTTACTAAAATGTCACCAATTAAAAATTATTTCCTGATATGAGTAATGGATACTCACTGATTAAAAAGCCATATTAATTATACTTTCAACAAAGATAAATTTGCATTGACTCATCTAGCAACTAAATCAATATTTGTATTAAAAGAAAGATTATAATTGTCAATGATGAGATCAGACGGTGATGTTAATGGGACAAAATCTTCTCTATCAAATATATTTTATAAGATTGTGATAAGTTAAAATATTATAAAATAATACTACAAAATGTTACAAATTATTTATTTACCTTATCACAACTTTATGGAACATAATTTAATACATCAAATAGAAAAAATTTTGTATTGAAATGAATTAACCTTTTAGAAACGATCATGAAGGTTTCACATTATTGTATCGTTAAATTAACAATTATCAGATTTATAAAAACTATTTGCAACGTGGAAAACATTCCAAATCATATTCAAACATATGGATCAGACATTACGCAAGTCAATTTTTTATTCTAATAATTGCAATATCAAAAAGCACTTTAATATTTAAATAAAACCTTTGGTGAGTTAGTGCTGGTCCCATCTCCCAAACATAAGAGACTTCATCTTCGTGATCAAGAAAGATAAAACATAAATCTAATAGTTGTTTAAACATCTATACGGTGAAAATTATTGGGTGGCTGTAAAGTTTTGACAATTTTCCACCAATACTACAACAATTAAGGATGGCAGTTTTTGTTTACCTGAAAATTATCCTTCCTAAAAAATGGATTGGGTTTATAATTATATTTTCTGAGGTTAATTTCTCGGTTGTGATTTTTGCATAAGATAGAAGCAAGTAGGTGAAAAGATGGAGTGTAGTACTCTTACTTTTCTTCCTTTGCTGTAGATAGGAGATAATGATAAAACGAGAGTTGCAACCTATAATTTTTGGAGACTTGAAACCCAATGAAAAAATTCTAACAACCCTTAAAGAAAGTGATAAATCACTAGAATAAACTCTACTCCTTAAGTATAGAACACTTACTTCTATTTTTAGAAATAAATTTTGATATAATGTCAAGAATTAACTAGACTCAAAAGCTAAAGCTTAAGCTGCTAGATGAAATCATATTTAAACCCATAAAGGTATGATTTAGTAGTAAGGAGTTTGAATAATATATAAAAAGCTTTAGTTTCAATTCTCCTCACGTATCAAAAGAAAAATCACATAAAATTTTTTCAAGATTTAATTTAACCTTGAGCAAAAACCTATCAAGAGAAAGTCAAACTAAAAATTTGTATCTAACAATCATCATAATGGAGTATCTAGCTAGTGCTTGTCCTTGTAATTGTATCTAAAAGTAATGTTTATAAAAATATTCAGCACAATACTGTTTGCATTTTTATACATTCCCATTATAACAGGTTTTTTTTTATAAGGTTGGGTTGTTGCTGAACATATTTAAACTATTTATCACTTATCCAATAGATACTTTTTATAGTAATTAAGTCTTCTTATGAAATTGACATGTACGTAGCATATCACGTGGTCATCATATCATAGTTTATTTTTCCCAACGATCCTTGATTTTGTCAAATGAATAAGGGCTATTGATATATTTTTGGAGGCTAGATAGTACGAGGACGATGTCTTCATTAAATATATATAACCTGTCTTGTTATATTTAAAGATTAAATTAATTCTCAACCATCAGAAAAACGTGTCAATCAAAGAATAAATTAAAGTCCATCAAAAAAATGATAAAATTTAAAAATGGTGAAGACAGCTGCCTTATCTATATTCATTCTTAATAATATTAAATGACCTTCATTTGTCAGCACAAGCTAAGTCTTCTATTTATTTTTGTTTATTTCATTCTTTCTTTTTCCACATCTCCTAAGAATGAGAATAAATAGAGCTCTGCGAACAGATTTGAGTTCATACATAGACAGAGTTTTCGACTAAACTTTCTTTGTTTGAGTTAAAATAGACTCTAAAATGGCTGAAACATACACTTCCAGTTCAAGTTCTAATGAGCAGTTTCGGTTGGTTGATCTGAAACTTCCAACACTGACCGACCAGAATATCAAATCTGATGTGCTGCAAACCCATGGAAATGGTTTCGCACTGGTTCAAACTCGCCAACCACTTCTGGTCTCCATTTGCAACATCCTCAAGCCTGCCACAAATTTTATTGATTCAGTATTGCTGGTAAGAAATTACCCACTGCTGAATGAAAAGATTCATATTAATTGTTTATATTTGTTTTCAGAATATTGTATAGATTTCTTTTAAGATGGGGTAAATTAAATCTACTTCTCTTCTGTTAATTTACCACAAAAGTACTTTGATTATATGAGTAGCAGTTCATCTTGCTCCTTTTTGCAGCGGTTCACAGTTGCTAATTGACATTTTTCTCTTTCATCTTGACCTCAATTTTTGGTCAAATCTATTAGCTGATTGAATTACTTTCCACTTTTTTATTCCCTCAAAATTTTTACCAATAAATAAATAGTGATTAAATTGCAACTAAAGTCATTTTTTTTTTTATATGAGCAATTAAAGATATTTTTTTGATGTTGCAGTAAAGTAATTTTATATGAACAAAGAAGTTAAGGAAAAAAAAAAAGTTGAAGATATTGCCTACCATTTTTTTTTTTATACAGTGTTGATGATATTGCTTTTTCCGTTTTCCGTTTTCCCTTTTTATTAATATTGTGCTTATGATTTTTTTTTTCTTGTTCAAATAATAAAAAAAGAGTTCTTTTATTTGTTAAGAATATTTAACTTATAGGTTAAAATAAATATTTTTAATTCATTAATAAAAAAGTTACTAAAATTTATGATAAGGGCATTATTTATATTGTAAAGTTAACTACCCTTCTTTCTGTTGTATTTTGCCCTATTTATTTACAGACAGAGAGAGTAGATATTTTGTCTTCATTTTTTCTCTCTTTTTTTTTCCTAATATATTCTCTCTCTTTTTTCTCTTTTTTTTTCACCCATTATTTTTAGTCATATTGTTCCAAGAGTGATAATATGTTATTCCTCACTCTGTTTGACATTATAAGATCATTTAAATTGAAATATATAATTTTAAAAATAATTGAAATTAAATAATTTATTAATTTTTAAAAATAAAATTCATTAGTCTAAATTTATTTTTTAATGTTAAATCTTAATTAGCTATTACAGTGGTGTATTAATTTTTCACATTAATTAAAGTATAAAAATTAAAAAGAGACAATATTAATTAAGGATAAATATGAAAAAAATAATTATAAGATTTTGTAAAAATTTTATATCAAAAAACATTTAAAACTTTTAAAAAATGTCTTATAATATGAAACAGATAGTATTATCTTGTAGTGTTGTTATTCAGACTATCTACAAAGTGCTAGAATTAATTAAACTCTCCTTTTCTTTTAAGATAGATATAATAAGCTTGTTTATTTCTTGTTGAAAATATATAGTTAACTCACATTTTGAAACCGATGAACTTTTTTCCCCTCTTTTAGGCTCAATTGTAAGTATAGAAGTTTATAAGTTCTATCTTCATTTTTATAATCATTGAACTTTTCTAACAACAAAAATTCTCAACTTTCAATTACACTCACGTAGGGCAATAAAGTCTCTGAAAATGGATATGAGTCAAAGATATCGGAGTTCCATTCAGAGTTGTCAGACCTCAGAGCCCTAATAGGCGATCGTCGTTTCAGTATTCAAACTCTTTTGGTGCGTAGTCCGAAGAATGCTTCTTTTTTTTTTTTACCTTTCTTATCAAACATCTAATTTTATATGAATCTTTTCTTTTATTTTTTTTTCAATTTTTATTGAAACTTGAGCCTTTTAAACATGCAGGACATGAAAAATCTTGATGACCTTTTTCTGTCACTGGCTCCAACTCCACTGGGAATTTCAACCATATCGGAGCTAAGGGCATTGGCAGGACATAATTATTTCATGATTCTTGCTCGTTTGGTTCTTATCTCGCTCACTCAACTTTTTCTATATGATATTGTTTCTTAACACTTTTTATGTTGAATAATCGGAAAATTCATTAAAGTAAGGAGAAAAATATCATTTTTAGTTATAAAATTATAATTATTATTAAATATATCTTTAACACTTTGAACTTATCAAAGTAATTTTGACACATAAATTATTGATCAATAGTGTTTATTACTTATGTAGTTGTTATCTTCTAACTCAATCACTTATATTTTGTTCAATTATTTAAAAAATATAAAAATAATAATTTTATTTTATTTTATCTTTTATGCTTAAAAATAAGACAAATTATTGTTATTTTTTAAAGTAATTCAACAAAATATAAGTATTCGAATAAAAAATACGAACCACATCAATAATAAATGGTATAAATTAACAATTTCTATTAATGTTTTATAATGGATGAAATGTATTTAGTAATAATTTTTAATAAATTTGAAATGTTAGTTTCAGGAATCAAAATAATATTTTACTCTAAAAAATAAAACATATAACTGTGCTTCTCAAGATTAGCAAACATAGCTAAATTAACAAAGTTCTTAGGCATGGTCTACAAAATAATGTTTGTAAACCTTTGTATCTGCTATCAGATGGAAAACCCTGCAAACAATGCTGTGCAGATGTTTGAGGAGATTAATGTTCACCAAGTGTCCATGGATCTACTTCGAGTCCTATCAGACCTATCATGGGATGTAAAAGCTGTAATTTCCATGGGGTGTTTTGTTTTAAAATTTTTGGAATTCTTGGGGCAATTTCTTAATGGCCCTAACCTACCAATATCTGAATTAACCTCAACGATGGCAGCCTTAAAGGAAAACCCTATTTCTCTTGTTGGCTCTCCACTTGAGAAATTTCAAGCACCACTCAGTCAGCTTAACAATCTCATCAAGCTCACTCTGGAAGTAATTTACTACATTCGCGAATTATCGTTGTTGTCCGATACAGAGAATAGCAAAGAGGATCTCTTGTCAACGTCTGTACATTGGGCAATTCTAAGTATGGTAGCTTGCTACATCCAAATCACTTTGCTCTTGAACAATGAGTAAGTTCTTGTCTCTTTCAGATATTCAGACTTTCCAAAGTCCCTTATTTAAGTGCAAGCATGAAGAAAAAGAAAATTAAAAAGAGGCTGATTTGAGTGCTTAATCCGTTAGTTCAATGAATATGTTTCCCCATTTATCTTTTGATTTCTGTATGTTGTTAAATCTCTGATTCATTTGTGTTAAATTAAAAGAATTAATTAGTCCCGATGAAAATATTAAGGTGGTGGTAGTCCATTCTATGTTTAATCACTTTTATTTTAGTATTTTTTTAAGTTAAATATTATTTTGTGATTCTCGTTTAAAATCTTAATTAATTTTATCTCTCAAACTTTAATTTTATAAATTTATTCTCTTATATTTCAAAATCATGAATTTTTCACTAACTTAGTAATACCAATGATTATTTATAAATTTACCAAAAACTTAAAAGGGACTGAGAGATCAAAATAGTATTTAATTATTTTTTTTTAAAAAAAAGTTGTGAATCATAACATCATTATCCAATCCTATATTTGACATTTGGACATTATATGGTTTGTATTACGTAGTTTGAAGAATTAATGCTTCTTTTACTTTACAGGGAAGTGGCATTGGAATTGGTCCCCCTAACATCCAGTCTTAGCCAGATCCAGGACAATCTCAAGCATCATTGCTCAATTTGCAAATCACATATAGGTACAATACAATATTGACTAGTTTATTGTCATTTTTATTATTCGATAAATATAGGTAAATTATTTAGGCGAAAATAAGAGAGATGGAGATTCAGACCTAAAGGCTAAACTTTTTCTAAAGATCATTGTACTAGTTGTGCTGTGTGTAAATTAACATAGTCACTTGAATTCATGAACTTCAACTAAAATGTTTCATTTCCAGCCACCCAATCATCTGAAGTTAATGAATTGAGCCAAGTTTTCGCAAGTTCACGTGATATATCTATATATTCTAAGAGCTATTGTTAATTGATTTTTGCAGAGGAGATGGAGGCTTATTTGAAGAAAATTGCAGTTTTCGAAGATGCTTTTAGCGAGAAAGGACAACTGCAAGATCCTCTTACTGAAATGCCAAAGCTAATGGAGAGTTTCATGCACTCTAAAGATGGCTTCCATTCATTGATTGATGGTTCTACCATGTCCGAGGTTCTTATTATTCTATTTACAAAATCTATTACTTGACTCATGATTATTAGAGCTAATCACTTCTTCTGTCAGAAACAGGAGAAACAAGGGACAGTGGATACATTTTTTTTGACTTAGAATATTTTAAAAAGTAAAATGAAGTTTTGTTCATTCTTTTAAAATCATTTATACATTGTCATATTTGTTTTTCTTGTAATGAAACAGGTTAGTTTAGAGGTGCTGAAGGAAAAAGCTATTATATTCTTTATTACAGACCTAGATATAGAAAGTTCAACGTTGACGCGTCTTCAAAAGGTGTATGAGGAAACAAAGGAAGAAGATTACTACAAGATTGTGTGGGTTCCATTTGTGATAAAATGGACTGAAGAACTGAAACAGAAGTTCGAAAATTTTAAGTCTAAAATGCCTTGGTACATAGCGTGTTATGATTCTCCAATTGCTGGTGTTTGGTACATCAAGGGTCGACCAACCTTCTTCAAGGAAAATATTTCATATGTTGTAATTGATCTGCAGCACGGAAATCAGTACACAAATCCAGATGCCTTCAATATTGTTCTTCGTCTCATAGAGGAAGAGCACTTCCCCAAGAAACGAATAGATATTTGTAAGTGCTATATTCTTGTTAAACACACACACACATACATATAAACACTTTAATTCAGTTAACTGTCCTTTTTTTCTAGATTTAGATATGATATAAAATTATTTCTAATAATCACTTGAGATTTGGTAGAATTAATTCTTGATATGATATGAAATTAAATTGATCTGCTCAAGTTTTCAATTAATTTAAATTTGTAACATATGGTATTAGTATGCTAGCGATTTGGGATCAAACCCAAATGACTATGGCCTCTCTATCCAAATTGAACAGCTTTCAGATATTTATTTACATAGTATAGGTTCTTTATCAATTGAAGTCTATACTAAATTTATTCTACTCAGTGATCGAGCCATTTAATGTTGATTGAGGCTCTACAGGAAATCAACATTAGAATTTTATTTGACATTTTAAAAGATTGAATAACCTTAGTCCCATTTTTAAATTTATATCCGAAAGATTAAATTAAACAATATCATGATTTTTTTTTTCTTTTCTGATGAATATTTTTATTTTGTTTTATTTTTTATTAGACATGATTTTAATCTTATGATGTGACTAAAAAGAGTTGTTTTGTGAATTGTAGTGGGATTTGTTTATTATTCTGCGAAGACAAGTCTTCCCGAACTGTATCCACAAACTTTTGATCAACTTTTAGAGGGTGACACTGATAACCTAAACAAGCCGCCTTCCAACAAGCCGCCTTTGAATGGATTCGAACGTTTACGTGCCAAGTTTGCAAGAGGTAGTAATAATAATCATATATGTATTTTAACTTGAATATAATCGTGATCATCAAATTGTATAATCTAAAACCGAAATGCTCACATTTTTGCAGGAAGCTCGTAAGGAGTGTTTTCGCTATATATGATACCATAGAGTCAACAAGAAAGTGCAGGACTATATTGTGCTTCCCCTACAATACTTTAATAATATAAGACTAAAATCTGTTTTTTGGTCTTTTAGTTGCGTGTTTAGGTGGAAATCTATAGTAGGATATATATATATATATATATATGAAAGTGCAAGAGTGTAAAAGCTTATCTTTATGTCCTGTATAAATTTATTACATATATGTTTTTGAGATTGTGGGTGCTTTCTTGTTTTAAATAAAATTTAAAATATAATATTTATTTTGACTCATTAAAACTCTTATTAATTTAGTTTTTTATATTTTAAATTTATTAATTCAATTCCTCACATTTCGAGTTTATTAATTTAGTCTCTCGCATTTAAAACTTTAATAAATTTGATTCTTTAAACTTGTCAAACTTATTAATTTAATTCCTCACACATTAAAAAATATTGATAAATTTAAAGAACGAAATTAATAAAAAATAAAAAAATTAAATTAATAAATTAAAAGTATGAGAGATAAAATTAAAAAAAATGAATTTCAAGTATAAAAAATTAAATTAATAAATTTAAATTGTGAAGAATTAAAATGATAAAAGTTTAAGTGTAAGATAGCAAAATAAACATTTACTCTAAAATCTATCCACGCAACCTTTGCAAAAAACCTATTTGTGTTTGCTAAAATGCCCACTGTTCCAGTACTTAACAATTGGCATTTTTTTATTGGAGAAAATTTGACACCTGACTAAAATACCATTGTATCCTAAACATTTTAAAAGTCAAAAACTAGTTAGTCTAAACCACCTTAAATACAAAAGGTTGATCCATTTTATAAGGATCAGAGTTGTAACCTACCAGAACACATGATTAAATATCTTTATTAATGAGAGGATCAGAATTCTCTTTAAGCATTAATGTTTGTTTTAGCCCAAATCCTTCCAATTTGTTAAAAACTTTTCTGTCCAGGTTTTGGTGATTTTCTAGAACCAAACTCCATTTTTATTGAAAAAAATGAAAATCAATATGTTGTGGTTCAGGCAATAAATCTAAACTTAACTGTTGAATAGTCCTGTATAATGTTAGACATTTGAGTCTATTAGAAGGCGTGTGTTAAAAGAAAGGATAATTGTAATTGTTTGACTTTCTGAATAAAAGTAGTCTTATATATATCCAATGTAGAGTAGGTTACTAGTGGGCTAAACAAAAATAAAACACATTTTTCTAATAGCAACTTGTTTAAGATAAAGGTAAATTGGCAATAGTTAGGTGAGATGATAAAATATTCAATTGAGACAAAGTTGCATTGAACCAACTAGCCCTAGATTAAAAAGACTATTATAATTATAGAGAATGCTATGCATAAATGGGCTAACTTGATAGAGCTGGCTCGAATAAACTCAATAAAAATGAGAGTTTGAGCACTAAAAATTAATCTCATGAAAATACGAGTCATTTTAGCCCGCCCTGATAAAGTTTGATACTACCCAAAGTGCTTTTCGCAAGCTACCTGATAAAGTCTGATGGGTTTAGACTATTTTATTTTGTTGTTATTCTTAAACATTGATATATTATTATTAATGTAGTTTATACAATCTTTTATTGACCAAGTAGAAAAAAATTACGCTTTTGCAGTGTAATGGACCATATTAACATGACTTTCTAATAAAAAAGAGCTTCAAATCATTATTATTTTAGATCATTTCTACTGTAATGCGTCTAAGGGACCAAAAGGCATAAGAAAATTTTAATTTGTCCAAAATTTGGCAATGGCATACGAAAATATTCCTACATTTATTGATGATAAGATTTCAATTGTACCAATGTTATGCCTCTAAAATTTTCACTTTTCTATTAGTTTTAAATATGCATTATCTTTGTCTGTGAGAAATTTTTGTTTAATGCTACATATAAATTATAAATATTGCTTTAATGGGTGTAAGAGACCAAAATATATATATATATATATATATATATATATATATATATATATATATATATGTATATATATATATATATATATATATATATGTATATATATATATACATATATGTATATATATATATATGTATTAGTGTCAATTACAACTTTAATGCATTGTACATCTTACTTAAATAGAATTTAACTTTGTCCTTCTAACCTAATAACTCATTAACTTTACCTCATTAATCTTTATGTTATTTTCTTTTGGTTAATTCAACGTTGCTTTATATTTGATATATTATAATTGATTTTGAATTCCTAACTCTAATTTAACAACCATGTTTAGACATGAAACATGCATTATGTTTGATTACTTTATTATTTAATATTTTAAAATTTATTGAATCTTGTCAAAAAACAATGTGTAGGGCTCAAAAAAATTTGTTACTTATCTAGGGTTGTGCTCGAGCTTGACTTTTAAGCTTAGAAAAATGCACGTCTTTTTAGTCTAACCTTATTAACCCTATGACCCGAGGTAGGCTAACCCGAAACGGGTTGGGTAGCCCGTTTTGCCATCGCTAATTCCCCTACCCCTTTTCCCCATTCTCACATCAAGCCAAAAATATTTTTTTAATTCTTTTTATTTTTGTTGGATAGCACAGTCAGCATGAGTTAAGGAGATGGAAGAGGTGGAGAGAGAGGGTTGCGCATGTGATGGCACGTTTATATATATATATATAAAATACAATTTGTAAAATTATTGTAAGAAGATAATGTCTAAACTAATCCTTGTTTATATATAGACATATTTTTATGGCAAATCATTATTATATTTTGGAACCAAACCAATCCTTGAATATGTCTTTAGCAAGTTGCAAATATACAAATTACAGAAGTGTTACGTCCACATTTTTTTTAACGCACATTCACTTTTTAATAATTTTTTATTTGTTTGTTTATAATTTTATTTCAACAATATAATTAAAATAAACTAAGTATAAACAAAGATTAATAAATGAGCCTAAAACTAAGTTTTTGCTATAAATTAAGGCCAGTACTTAATTAATACAACAAATAAATAAGTTGTAAGATTAAGTGTATTATATATAATACATCCTTTCATCTACCCATCTTCTATCTTTCTCAAAACCATGCCCTGCCAATATATTATTTTGTATTGTTACTAGTTGGGGCTGCACATGGAAACTATCATCGTTGATCATGTAAAAAAAAACAACTATTCATTCGGATGCTTTCTCATCGTGTTTTTAATAAATTATTCGCAACTATGTTAAACAATGGGCAAGTCATTATATAATTTGAATAGGATTTAGTATACTTTTTCTAGTTCTTTTAATTATAGTTCATATTGAAAGCAGTAAAGTCATTAAATAAATTTTTTTTTATAAAGTAATTGTCAATTTTATAATATGAATGTGACAAGTAAATGTTGGGTTTGGCAAAATGTGACTCAGGGCTCGAATCCCTAGTGCCCTCAGTCATTGCATCAAGCATAATTGATACATGTGAAACCCTAAAAAGTCAATACAGATCTGACACCTTAACAAGCATTTTGAAAATAACCATACTAAAATTTGTATCCCTAATTACAACTTGTCTTATGTTGAGTGTTAAACCAGATTGTCTTGCGTTAAACAGACCTATATGCTAGAATGGTTTTATAAATATTAAAATGTATTGTAATTTCTAAAACTTTTATAAGATATTAGTTGAATGTGTCATATAAATTAATCGTTGAGTGAATCATTGTAATAGATCAAGTTGTATCATATTTTATTTAAGAAATGTAATTATTATATAATATTTTTAATATTTATGTAATTTTATAAACTAATATATTAATTGTTCTTAACATAGTTTTACATTTTTAAAAATTCATTAGTTCAGTAGAGGCTTTTTAAATAAAAATATGTTAAAATTTAAATTATTTACGAAAATGTCACCAATTTAAAATTATTTCTTAATATGAGTAATGGATACTCATTGATTTAAAAAACCATATTAATTATACTTTCAACAAAGATAAATTTGCATTGACTCATCTAGCAACTAAATCAATATTTGTATTAAAAGAAAGATTATAATTGTCAATGATGAGATCAGACGGTGATGCTAATGGGACAAAATCTTCTCTATCAAATATATTCTATATTATAAAATAATACTACAAAATGTTACAAATTATATATTTACCTTATCACAACTTGATGGAACATAATTTAATACATCAAATAAGATAAAATTTTGTATTGAAATGGATTAACCTTTTAGAAACGATCATGAAGGTTTCACATTATTGTATCGTTAAATTAACAATTATCAGATTTATAAAAACTAATTGCAACGTGGAAAACATTCCAGATCATATTCAAACATATGGATAAGACATTACGCATGTCAATTTTTTATTCTAATAATTGCAATATCAAAAAGCACTTTAAAATTTAAATAAAACCTTTGGTGAGTTAGTGCTGGTCCCATCTCCCAAAGCTAAGAGACTTCATCTTCGTGATCAAGAAAGATAAAACATAAATCTAATACTTGTTTAAACATCTATACGGTGAAAATTATTGGGTGTGATTCGGCGGTAAAGTTTTGACAATTTTCCACCAATACTACAACAATTAAGGATGGCAGTTTTTGTTTACCTGAAAATTATCCTTCCTAAAAAATGGATTGGGTTTATAATTATATTTTCTGAGGTTAATTTCTCGGGTGTGATTTTTGAATAAGATAGAAGCAAGTAGTTGAAAAGATGGAGTGTAGTACTCTTAGACAGGAGATAATTACAAAACGAGAGTTGCAACCTATAATTTTTGGAGACTTGAAACCTAATGAAAAAACTCTAACAACCCTTAAAGAAAGTGATAAATCACTAAAACAAACTTCACTCCTCAAGTATATAACATTTACTTCTACTTTTAAACCCATAAGGTATGATTTACTAGTAAGGAGTTTGAATAATATATAAAAAGCTTTAGTTTCAATTCTCCTCACGTATCAAAAGAAAAATCACATAAAAAAACTTCAACATTTAATTTAACCTTGAGCAAAAAACCTATTAAGAGAAAGTCAAACTAGAAATTTGTATCTAACAATCATCATAATGGATTATCTAGCTAGTGCTTGTCCTTGTAATTGTATCTAAAAGTAATGTTTATAAAAATATTCAGCACATTACTGTTCAAATAAAAAAAAAGAGTTCATTTATTTGTTAAGAATATTTAACTTATAGGTTAAAATAAATATTTTTAAATGTTAATTCATTAATAAAAAAGTTACTAAAATTTATGATAAAGGCATTATTTATATTGTAAAGTTAACTACCCTTCTTTCTGTTGTATTTTGCCCTATTTATTCAAAGACAGAGAGAGTAGACATTTTGTCTTCATTTTTTCTCTCTTTTTTTTCCTAATATTTTCTCTCTCTTTTTTCTCTTTTCTTTCACCCATTATTTTTAGTCATATTGTTCCAAGAGTGATAATATGTCAATCCGCACTCTGTTTTACATTATAAGATCATTTAAATTGAAATATATAATTTCAAAAAATAATTGAAATTAAATAATTTATTAATTTTTAAAAATAAAATACATTATTCTAAATTTATTTTTTTAATGATAAATTTTAATTAACTATTACAGTGGTGTATTAATTTTTCATATTAATTAAAGTATAAAAAATAAAAAAGGAGACAAATATGAAAAAAAAATTCTAAGATTTTGTAAAAAGTTTATGTCCAAAAACATTTTAAACTTTTAAAAAAGTTATCTTGTAGTGTTGTTATTCAGACTATCTACAAAATGCTAGAATTAATTAAACCCACCTTTTCTTTTAAGATAGATATAATAAGCTTGTTTATTTCTTGTTGAAAATATATACTTAACTCACATTTTGAAACCGATGAACTTTTTTCCCCTCTTTTATGCCTAATTGTAAGTATAGAAGTTTATAAGTTCTATCTTTATTTTTATAATCATTTAACTTTTCTAACAACAAAAATTCTCAACTTTCAATTACATTCACGTAGGGCAATAAAGTATCCGAAAATGGATATGAGTCAAAGATATCGGAGTTCCATTCAGAGTTGTCAGACCTCAGAGCCCTAATAGGCGATCGTCGTTTCAGTATTCAAACTCTTTTGGTGTGTAGTCCGAAGAATGCTTTTTTTTTTTTTTTACCTTTCTTATCAAACATCTAATTTTATATGAATCTTTTCTTTTATTTTTTTTTCAATTTTTATTGAAACTTGAGCCTTTTAAACATGCAGGACATGAAAAATCTCGATGACCTTTTTCTGTCACTGGCTCCAACTCCACTGGGAATTTCAACCATATCGGAGCTAAGGGCATTGGCAGGACAATTATTTCATGATTCTTGCTCGTTTGGTTCTTATCTCACTCACTCAACTTTTTTCTACATGATATTGTTTCTTAACACTTTTTATGTTGAATAATCGGAAAATTCATTAAAGTAAGGAGAAAAATATCATTTTAGTTATAAAATTATAATCATTATTAAATATATGTTTAACACTTTAAACTTATCAAATTAATTTTGACACATAAATTGTTGATCAATAGTGTTTATTACTTATGTAGTTGTTTTCTTCTAACTCAATCACTTATATTTTGTTCAGTTATTTAAAAAATATAAAATAATTAATTTATTTTTATTTTATCTTTTATGCCTCAAAAATAAGATAAAATTATTGTTATTTTTTTTAAGTAACTCAACAAAATATAATAAAAATAAGAACCACATCAATAATAAATGGTATAAATTAACAATTACTGTTAATGGTTTATAATGGAGGAAATGTATTTAATAATAATTTTTAATAAATTTAAAATGTCATGAGTAGTTTCAGGAATCAAAATAATATTTTACTCTAAAAAATAAAACATATAACTGTGCTTCTCAAGATTAGCAAACATAGCTAAATTAACAAAGTTCTTAGGCATGGTCTACAAAATAATGTTTGTTAACCTTTGTATCTGCTATCAGATGGAAAACCCTGCAAACAATGCTGTGCAGATGTTTGAGGAGATTAATGTTCACCAAGTGTCCATGGATCTACTTCGAGTCCTATCAGACCTATCATGGGATGTAAAAGCTGTAATTTCCATGGGGTGTTTCGTTTTAAAATTTTTGGAATTCTTGGGGCAATTTCTTAATGGCCCTAACCTACCAATATCTGAATTAACCTCAACGATGGCAGCCTTAAAGGAAAACCCTATTTCTCTTGTTGGCTCTCCACTTGAGAAATTTCAAGCACCACTCAGTCAGCTTAACAATCTCATCAAGCTCACTCTGGAAGTAATTTACTACATTCGCGAATTATCGTTGTTGTCAGATACAGAGAATAGCAATGAGGATCTCTTGTCAACGTCTGTACATTGGGCAATTCTAAGTATGGTAGCTTGCTACATCCAAATCACTTTGCTCTTGAACAATGAGTAAGTTCTTGTCTCTTTCATATATTCAGACTTTCCAAAGTCCCTTATTTAAGTGCAAGCATGAAGAAAAAGAAAATTAAAAAGAGGCTGATTTGAGTGCTTAATCCGTTAGTTCAATGAATATGTTTCCCCATTCATCTTTTGATTTCTGTATGTTGTTAAATCTCTGATTCATTTGTGTTAAATTAAAAAAATTAATTAGTCCCGATGAAAATATTAAGGTGGTAGTAGTCCATTCTATGTTTAATCTCTTTTAATTTAGTATTTTTTTAAGTTAAATATGATTTTGTAGTTCTCGTTTAAAACCTTAACTAATTTTATCTCTCAAACTTTAATTTTATCAATTTATTCTCTTATACTTCAAAATTATAAATTTTTCATTAACTTAGTAATACCAATGCTTATTTATAAATTTACCAAAAACTTAAAAGGGACTGAGAGATCAAAATAGTATTTATTTATTTATTTATTTTAAAAAAATTGTGAAGCATAACATCATTATCCAATCCTATATTTGACCTTTGGATATTATATGGTTTGTATTACGTAGTTTGAATAATTAATGCTTCTTTTACTTTACAGAGATGTGGCATTGGAATTGGTCCCCCTAATATCCAGTCTTAGCCAGATCCAGGACAATCTCAAGCATCATTGCTCAATTTGCAAATCACATATAGGTACAATACAATATTGACTAGTTTATTGTCATTTTTATTATTCGATAAATAAAGGCTAAACTTTTTCTAAAGATCTTTGTACTAGTTGTGCTGTGTGTAAATTAACATAGTCACTTGAATTCATGAACTTCAACTAAAATGTTTCATTTCCAGCCACCCAATTATCTGAAGTTAATTAATTGAGCCAAGTTTTTGCAAGTTCACGTGATATATCTATATATTCTAAGAGCTATTGTTAATTGATTTTTGGAGAGGAGATGGAGGCTTATTTGAAGCAAATTGCAGTTTTCGAAGATGCTTTTAGCAAGAAAAGACAACTGCAAGATCCTCTTAATGAAATGCCAAAGTTAATGGAAAGTTTCATGCACTCCAAAGATGGCTTCCATTCATTGATTGATGGTTCTACCATGTCGAGGTTAGTGTCTTGGTAAATGAATTTGCTCCAGTTGAATATATATATATTATAATCGTTCAAAAGTTTCAATTGATGCATACTTATTATTCTATTTACAAAATCTATTACTTGACTCATGATTGTTAGAGCTAATCTTCTTCTGTCAGAAACAGGGGAAAAAAGTGACAGTGGATACATTTTTTTTCTACTTTGAGTACTTTAAAAAGTAAAATGAAGTTTTCTTCATTCTTTTAAAATCTTTTATACATTGTAATTTTTTTTTCTTGTAATTAAACAGGTTGGTTTAGAGGTGTTGAAGGAGAAAGCTATTATATTCTTTATTACAGACCTAGATATAGAAAGTTCAAAGTTGACGGATCTTAAAGAGGTATATGAGGAAATAAAGGAAGAAGATTACTACAAGATTGTGTGGGTTCCATTTGTGATAAAATGGACTGAAGAACTGAAACAGAAGTTGGAAAATTTAAAATCTAAAATGCCTTGGTACATAGCGTGCTGTGATTCTCCAATTGCTGGTGTTTGGTACATCAAGAGTCGACCAATCTTCTTCAAGGAAAAAATTTCATATGTTGTAATTAATCTGCAACATGGAAATCAGTACACAAATCCAGAAGCCTTCAATGTTAGTCTTCGTCTCGTGCAGGAAGAACACTTCCCCAATAAACGAATAGATATTTGTAAGTACTATATTCTTATTAGAACACACAAACACACACATGTAGACATTTTAATTCAGTTAACTGTTCTTTCTTTTCTAGAATTAGATATAATGTAAAATTATTCCTAGCTATCACTTGAGGCTTGGATAGAATTAACTCTTGATATGGTATGAAATCAAATTAATTTGCTGAATTTTTCAATTAATTTAAATTTTTAACACATGGTATTAGTATGCTAGCGTTTTGAGATCAAACCCAAATGGCCATGGCCTCTCCAGTCCAAGTTGAACTGCTTTTAGGTATTCATTTAAATAGTGTAAATCTCTTATCAACTGACGTCTATATTAAGTTTACTCTCGATATTAGTTGAGGCTCTATAGGAAATCAACATTAGGATTCTATTTTGCATTATATAAGACTTGAATAATCTTATTCCCATTTTTGAATTTATATCTAAACGATTAAATTCAACAACATTTAGGAAATGATCATGACCTTTTTTTTCCTGATGAATATTTTTATTAGACATGATTTTAATGTTATGATGTGACTAAAAAGAGTTGTTTTCTGAATTGTAGTGGATCTTATCTATTATTCTGGGCGAACAAGTCTTCCCGGACTGTATCCAGAAATTTTTGATCAACATACAGAGGGTGACACTAAGAACCAAAACAAGCCTACCAGTGGATTCGAAGGTTTACTTGCCAAGTTGGCAAGAGGTAGGAATAATAATCATAATATATTTGAACTTCAATATAATCACATCATCAAATTGTATAATCTAAAACCACAATGCTCATATTTTTACAGGAAACTCATAAGGAGAGTGTTTTCACTATATACGATGTCATAGAGTCAACAAGAAAGTGCAGTGCTTCCCCTACAATACTTTAATAATAAAATTATAACCTTCTTTTGTTTTAGTTACTGTTTAGGTGGAAATCTATAATAGGATATTATATGAAGGTGCAAGAGTGTAAAAGCTTATCTTTATGTCCTGTATAAAATTATTACATATATGTTTGTGAGATTGTGGGTGCATTCTTCTTTTAAATAAAATTTAGAGTAAATATTTATTTTGGTTCTTTACGTTTGAAATCTTTATTAATTTAGTTTTTTATACTTCAAATTTATCAATTTGGTCTTTCACGCTTTGAGTTTATTAATTTAGTTGCTCATACTTAAAACTTTAATTAATTTTATCTCTTAAACTTATCAAACTTATCAATTTAATTTCTTACACTTAAAAAATATTAGTAAGTTTAAATGATGAAATTGATAAGAATTCTAAAGTGTGAATCACTAAATTAATAAATTTAAAGTGTGGGGAACAAAATTGATTAAGAAATTAAATGTAAGGGACTAAATTAATAAACTTAAAATGTGAATGACCAAATTGATAAGAGTCTCAAATATAAATTACCAAAATACGTATTTACTCTAAAATCTACCCACATAACCTTCGAAAAAAAAATAAAAAACTATTTGTGTTTGCTAAAATGAGCCCCCATTGTTCCAGTACTTAACAATTGGCATTTTTCTATTGGAGAAAATTTGATAACTGACTAAAATACCATCTTATCCTAAACATTTTAAGAGTCAATTACTTGTCCGTCTTAACCACCTTAAACACAAAAGGTTGATCCATCAGAATTGTACCCAACCAGAACACAATAAATATTTTTATCAAAGTGAGAACTTTATTGATAAGTAACATATAATTATCTCTATAAATTCTCTTTTAAGTCTTAATGTTTGTTTTAGCCCTGATGCTTCCAATTTGTAAAAAAACACACAATTGTTCTTTTTCTGTCCAGTTTTTGGTGATTTTTGGAACCAAACTCAATTTTTATTGAAAAAATAAAATCCAAGTAGAAATAAATTATGTTTTGGTAGTGTAATGGACTATATTAACATGACTTTCTAATAAAGAAGACCTTCAGATCATTATTATTTTAGTTCATTTCTACTTTAATGCGTTTAGGAGACCAAAAGGCATAAGAAAAGTTTAATTTGTCCAATTTTTGGTAATGGCATACCAAAATATTCCTACATTTATTACTGATAAGATTTCAATTGTACCAATTAATTGTTATGCCTCAAAAAATTTCTCTTTTCTATTATTGTTCTAAATATGCATCATCTTTATTTTTGAGAAGTTTTTGTTTAATGCTACATATAAAACATAAGTATTGCTTTAATGCATGTAACAGACAAAAAACCAAAAAAAATAGTGTATTAGTGTCAATTACAACTTTAATGCATTTGATGTCTTACTTAAATAGAATATAACTTTGTTCCTCTAACTCAATAACTCGTTAACTCTACCTCATTAATCTTTATGTTATTTTCTTTCGGTTGATTCAACATTGCTTTATATTTGATATATTATAATTGATTTTGAATTCCTAACTCTAATTTAACAACTATGTTTAGTCATGAAACATGCATTATGTATGATTACTTTATTATTTAATATTTTAAAATTTATTGAATCTTATAAAAAACAATGTGTAAGGCTCAAAAAAATTTGCTACTTATCTAGGGTTGTGCTCAGGCTTGACTTTTAAGCCTAGAAAAATGCAAGTCTTTTTAGCCTAACCCTATTAAACCTATAACCCGAGGTAGGCTAGCCCAAAGCCGGTCGGTCGGGTAGCCCGTTTTGCCATCTCTAATTCCCGTACCCCCTTTTCCCCATTCTCACATCAAGCCAAAATTATTTTTTTAAATTTTTGTTGGATAGCTTAGTCAGCATGAGTTAACAAGATGGAAGAGGTGGAGAGAGAGGGTTGCGCATGTGATGGCATATTTTTTTTTTTTGAACCAAACCAATCCTTGAATATGTATTTAGCAAGTTGCAAATATACAAATTACAGAAGTGTTATGTCCATATTTTTTTTAATGCACATTCACTTTTTAATAATTTTTTATTTATTTGTTTATAATTTTATTTCAATAATATAATTAAAATAAACTAAGTATAAACAAAGATTATTAAATGAGCCTAAAACTAGGTTTTTGCTATAAATTAAGGCGAGTACTTAATTAATACAACAAATAAATAAGTTGTAAGATTAAGTGTATTATATATAATACATCCTTTCATCTACCCATCTTCTATGTTTCTCAAAACCATGCCCTACCAATATATTATTTGTATTGTTACAAGTTGGGGCTGCTCATAGAAACCATCGTTGGTGATCATGTAACATAATAATAATAATAATAAAAAAAGACTTGACTTCAAAAATAATAAAAAAATAACTAAAACTTACCTCTCACGGACTCCCTAGATATATATATATATATATATATATATATATAAAGAAAAACTATTTATTTGGATGCTTTCTCATGTGTTGTGAAAAAATTATTCGCAATTATGTTAAACAATGGGCAAGTCATTATATAATTTGAATAGGATTTGGTATACTTTTTCTAGTTCTATTAATTATAGTTCATATTGAAAGTAGTAAAGTCATTGAACAAATTTTTTTTATAAAGTAATTGTCAATTTTATAATATGAATGTGACAAGCAAATGTTGGGTCTGACAAAATGTGACTCACGGCTCGAATCCCTAGTGCTCTCAGTCATTGCATCAAGCACATTTGATACATGTGAAACCCTAAAAAGTCATGTGACACCTTAACAACCATTTTCAAAATAACCATACTAAAATTTGTATCCCTAATTACAACTTGTCTTATCTTGAGTGTGAAAACCAGATTGTCTTGCGTTAAACAGGCCTATATGCTAGAATGGTTTTGTAAATATTAAAATGTATTGTAATTTCTAAAAATTTTATTAGATATTAGTTGAATGTGTTATGTAAATTAATTGTTGGTTGAATCATTATAACAGATTAAGTTGTATCATATTTTATTTAAGAAATGTAATTATTATATAATATTTTTAATATTTATGCAATTTTATAAGCTAATATATTAATTATCCTTAACATAGTTTTACATTTTTAAAAATTCATTAGTCAAGTAGAGGCTTTTTAAATCAAAAAAATGAAAAATTTAAATTATTCACAAAAATGCCACCAATTAAAGATTATTCCTAATATGAGGAATGGATACTCATTGATTAAAAAACGATATTAATTATACTTTCAACGAAGATAGATTTGCATTGACTCATCTAGCGCCTAAATCAATATTTGTATTAAAAGAAAGATTACGATTGCCAATGATGAGATCATACGGTGATGCTAATGGGACAAAATTTTATGTCAAACATATCCCATAAAATTGTAATAAGTTAAAATATTATAAAATGTTACAAGTTATATATTTAGAGAATTACAACTTTATGAAACGATCATGAAGGTTTCACATTATTGTATTGTTAAATTAACAATTATCAGATTTATAAAACTAATTGCAACGTGGTAAACATTCCAAATCATATTCAAACATATGGATCAGACATTACGCGTGTCAATTTTTTATTCTTATAATTGCAATATCAAAAAACCCTTTAAAATTTAAATAAAACCTTTGGTGAGTTAGTGCTGGTCCCATCTCCCAAACCTAAGAGACTTCATCATCTTCGTGATCAAGGAAGATAAAACATAAATCTAACAGTTGTTTAAACATCTATACGGTGAAAATTATTGGGTGTGATTCGGCTGTAAAGTTTTGACGATTTTCCACCGATATTACAATAATTAAGGATGGCAGCTTTTGTTTACCTGAAAATTATCCTTCCTAAAACATGGATTGGGTTTATATTTATGTTTTCTGAGGTTAATTTCTCGGGTATGATTTTTGACTAAGATAGAAGCAAGAAGGTGAAAAGATGGAGTGTAGTACTGTTACTTTTATTAGGAGAGCAAGATAAAATAAGAGTTGCAACCTATAATTCTCAGAGATTTGAAATTTAATAAGAAAGCTCAAAAAACCTTTAAAGAAAGTGGTAAATCACTTGAATAAACTTCAATCTTCAAGTGTAGAACACTTACTTCTACTTTTAGAAATAAATTTTGATATAATGCCATAAATTATCTAAACTCAAAAACTAAAGGTTAAGTTGGTAGACAAAATCAAATTTAAAATCATAAGATATGATTTAATGGTAAAGGGTTTGAGCAATATATAGAAGTTTTGATTTCAATTCTCTCACGTATCGAAAGAAAAATCACATAAAATGTTTTTTTTTATCTTTATGGCCAACTGGTTCAACAAAGCTTTAACACCATTTCAAGATTTAATTTAACCTTGAGCAAAAAACCTATCAAGAGAAAGTCAAACTAGAAATTTGTATCTAACAATCTTTGTAATGCAGTATCTAGCTTGTGCTTGTCCTTGTAATTGTGAACATAGAGAAAATTAAAAATATTGATAGACTCATAAAAATAAAATCATTTCCTTGACTTATCTAATTGACTTTAAATGCCATAAAGGAGGAGCAATACTCAGTGCATAAATAGACAGATCTACGGCACTCTGTATATCCAAAACATCATCACATAGAGCAGAGCAAAGACGCGCTGTTAGTTGACTCTGGGTTTCTGCTTAGTTTCCTCCATCGTTCATCCGAAGGTTCCAGGTTCCTTCTTTGCGTTGCTATGTCTGCTGTTCTGTTTCTTTCATTATTGTGAATCTAAAATTTTTCCAACTATACTAAAGTCTTATTTTCCTCTTAGACTGACAGTTTTCCCCCTGATCAGTATTTCTGATATATTCTAAAATGACTTTAGATTAACGGCATAGATCAGTAGTTCTGAAAAGTTTTTCTTTTCTCTCACAATATAAATTAAGTATTCATTACAAGGCTTGTTATTTATAATATAAGCATTTCTGGGTTTTGCTTGTCATTCAGGTTGCTTAATCAAGACAGCGAATCAAGAAAATGGAGACAAAGGAGAATGATTTGGTTGAAAACAAGTGAGCCCAAAAACTTGGTTGATTCAGTGAGATTGAAGATAGATGAATTGTTGAAACCTGAAGTGCGTGAGCAATGTATCTATAGGGCTCCTCTGAAAGTTCGCCGGATAAACGAAGTAGCCTACATGCCCCGTGTAATTTCAATTGGCCCCTTTCACCTTAAAGACGAGAGGTTGCAATCAATGAAATCAATGCAACAGCTTAAATTAATTTTCCTTAAGAGCTTTCTTGAAGGGACTGGGCTAACATTGGAGGACTGCATCAGTAAGATCCAAGAGTGGGAAGCAGACATTCGAAATTGCTATGCAGAGAACATTCAACTAGAGAGTGATGACTTTGTGGAAATGGTTCTAATTGATGCCTGCTTCATAATTGAGCTTTTCTTTAGATATTATGATGCCAAGCAATGGACAGGTAGCGACCCTTTGTTCGCAAAGCCGTCGCTCGCAGAAGATGTGCCACACGACTTGATCTTACTTGAGAATCAGCTTTCATACTTTGTTCTTGATGGCCTCTATAACCTTGCAACAAAAAGTGATCCTAGATTTCCCTCATTTCTTAATATTACTTTCAAGTACTTTGAGAAGCTCAACCCTCAAAACATAGAACCTGATGGAGTAAATGTGTGGCATTTCACTGACCTGCTGAGGAGATTTTACTTATCATCAAGCCAAAGACTTCAAGAGAGATCACCAGTAAATGTTATATTGGAACATCTGTAGAGTGCAAGTGAGCTAATTGAGGCAGGAGTGGAGTTCAAGGCAGATGAAGAAAACAAATGCTTACTTGAGCTACAATATGTTAAAGGTGTCTTGACAATGCCACGGCTTGATGTTTCAGACAGGACTGAGATTCATTTGAGAAATATTGTCGCATTTGAGCAAGCTCATTATCCTCGTGACACATACATTACCGATTACTTGAAGGTCTTAGATTTCCTTATCAATAGTGAGAGAGATGTGGATATATTAATTCACAAGGGAATTATCACTACCTTGTTGGGTGACAGCAATGAAGTCGCAACGATGATCAATCGGCTTTGCTCGAATCTGATCCAGCCAAATATGAACAAGGGATACCTCTCAATCTGTAAGCAGCTGAATGAGTTCTAAGAGAAACCTATGAATAAGTGGAAGGCTGGTTTGATACATGACTACTTCGACACTCCGTGAAAACAGCAACTTCCATTACTGCTATTATATTAATTGTATTAACGTTTCTCCAAACCGTTTCTATCTATCCACTAGTTCAGGGGAGTTAGGTAGCTCGTAATTTCAACTTTGAATTGAGGTGGAATGTTTGTACTTACTAAGGAATAAATAGCGATGTGCTGTTACAGATGTGTTTTTTTTTTTGATTAAGTAGTAAAAGTATTAATTAGGCAATTTCTAAGAGCTATTTATAAGAGTTCAAATTAACAACTGAGTTGAACAGCTTTTTGTATAAGAGAGTTATACAAAAATTTGTAAGTAAAAAAAAAAATAGTAGGACAAAGAGAGTTATAATGATTCGGCTAAATAATAGTTTACGTCTATTCTTCTCACACTCTGAAGGAGCTCCATTAAAGCCTAGTATTAGTTTCTAAGACAACTAATCAACCTTTACAAAAGTATCCCTTTTAGTATGATGGGCTAAGCAAAAAACCTTTCCATTAGATCCTCACTCAACTTAATAACCTTGACTTCCTAAACCCTGCTAGTCAAGTAGCCTTGGTTTCAAGGCAAACCAAGAACCTAACCAAATCTCTCGGTGTAAAAGGTTTACAAATATTTGAGCATTAGCTTGAAGGATAAGGGTTGCTCTATACAACAAATATTCCAAAATAATCCCTGCTAGAGAGGATTTGCATATGTATAAGCTCAGTTGTGTCTTCCACGTTTTAAACCCATTGTATTTATAAAAATTCATCAATTTTGTTTTTTTTACATACACATAATAGATACATTATAATCGAAGAAATAAACAATGAAATTTTAATTTCCTTTTTCCTATAAGACCAAAAAAGTGTTGAAATGTTGTACTTGTAAAATCATAATCATAATTAGGAGAGAGAAATCATGGATTCTGTACATAAGAAACCAAAATATGTTAGACAACACAGCTTTTCCACCCTTTCTATGAAATCAGGAAAGGTTTCCAAGTTCCCAACATTTAAGGTACTTCTTTGTAAAATCAACAGCCATATGACTGGGATTATGGCAGGCTTTGATGAGCAAGATCATTCTATTAAATCATTCTTATGCAAGATCTATTAAAGCTTTGGCCTTTGCAAACTCAAGAGACAAATTTCTTGTCACTTGATGATTCTTTAACTTCATTGGCAATTTTTGCATATTCCTTGAGCCTTTTGGATTCCCCAATCACATCCCCATTCTTGTAGAGATAGGACCCAAAAATACACATAAAAGGAGATTATTTCTCTTGTAATGACCAGATTACCTTCAAAGACAACAAATACACACATAATAAGATCAAACTAATATATATATATATATATATATATATATATATTTTATTTGAAAATACCTCTTTGTTGAAGGTGTGTGAAGAAGCTAGTCAAAAGAGAAGAGATTGATAAAGTTGAAGGAGAAAAGATGGAGCTTTAAATAGTTATTTCAAGTAACTCTCAACACAAAAGGAGCCTAACCATCTACAAAACACAACAAAGGAGCCTATTTGAATTTGGGTGATCTACGGGCCTTGCTAATGCAACTGCTGGATTGAATTTCGCTTGTTTGGGATTTAAGGCACCTCTTAATCCACTCATGGCAACCAAACCTTGGAACCCACTTGAAGGCTTCTTTTGATTCACATCCTCTTCACTCGGTTCATGATACAGCAGATGAAGAGTTGCCGGACCAGAGATGAAACAAGCTCCCCCTACAGCTAAACAACTTATTTGTCACATCCTATTCATCAATCCCATCATTTGGATCCAAATCAACATAAACTAATCCATGTTGTTTGATAAGTTAGCCAGACAAACCTTTTCTCTTAAAAATAAATTGTTGTGTCAGAGACTACAGCGTACAAATATAAAAAGAATCTATAAAATTATTAAATAAATTTATAATCATCTATATATATAAATCACAAAGAGTTAGGGTCTTAAAAAGTTTATCATTCAAAAAGATTGTAGTTTCAAGTTAAAATCTTTATAAAATTCTAACTAAGAAAGATAAAAAGACCTCTATCCATCTAATAGTTAATGAGATTGTGAATGCTTAAAATAAAGTCATGGATGTTGTTTTCCTTTTACAATGAAAAATACTTCCAATGATCCTAATAATGTAAGTCATGCATAGATTAATTAAGTGACTTATGAGTTTGTAAGAATGATACTACTAGCCAATGCTCATTCGTTTGAAGGGGAAGTGCTTTGCTTTTACAAAGTGAAGTCCATAGGAGAATATTTTTGGATTTGGATCTGGGTACTGGTTTCCATGTTGCAGATCAATTATAACATATGAAGGTTTTCCTTCGAAGAAGATCTGTCGTCCCTTGATGTACCAGACACCAGAGACTGGAGAATCATAGGACACTATATACCAAGGCATCTTTGATTTCAAATCTTCAAATTTCTGTTTCATATTTTCAGTCCATTTTAACACAAATGGAATACATACAATCTTGTAATAATCTTCTTCTTTCAATTCCTGTTAGACTTCCTGAAGATGTGTCAATTTCCAATTGGGTATATCTAGGTCTGAAATAAAGAATATGACAGCTTTTTCATTCAGCACCTCTAAGGCGACCTGTAACAAAGAAAAAGAGTGGCATGGAGCTCAAACTATGTAGCCATAGTTTGTATCTGTGACATCTATATATTCGATTAATTAATTAAGTAAATATTTAGTCATGTATGAATTTAATTAAAACAAATCATAACCCCTAAAATTTAATGACAAGAATGCTTTAATTTTTGTTGGAATAATATTTAACTAGAACAAATTTATACATAGTAACCTTAGACTTTGTAGAACCATCAATGAATGCGTGGCAGCCATCTTTAGAGTACATAAAACTCTTCATTAGCTCTGACATTTTAGGCTGAATGTTAGATAACTGTTCAACACTGAAAGCATCTTCAAAGAGTGCAATTTGCTGCAAATGAGCCTCCATCTCGTCTACAGAAATCAGTTAATAATAAATCAATGTAATACATATGAATTGAGAAAATATTTTATTCAGTTTGAAGTAATGATTGGATGGCAGAAAATAAATAAAATTAAGATTAAATATTCATATAAACGTGTCATAAAATTATAGCTTTACCTATTTGTGGTTTGCAAATTGTGTAGTGACGTTTGAGGTCATTAAGGATGTGACTTAGATTGGATATTAGGTGGGATAATTCCAATGTCACTTCCCTGTAAAACAAAACAAGCATTAATAATCAAAATAAATAAAATATACAATTTATTAGTTTCCTTTTATTTATATGATGAAGTTGATTCTCAAGGGAATTAAGTGGATCTATAAGGCACTATGGGGCATTTACGTAGACCATGCTGCATATAGAGCTCGCTAATATGGACTCCTCCCACATCCAATAATACATAACACCAATGTGTATATATGCACACTGAAAAGTTTGAGATCTTAGGTTTAATCCCTATTCTACTGTAGAAAACTTTACTCTGCCTCTATATATATAGATCCACTACCCCAAATATTCTTATTTAAGTGAATGCCCAGCAAAAATAGATCTACTACCTTATATTAATCAAAGGACTTTCTCTTCAAAAATTATTTCTTAATATCCCTAATTGATAAGGACCTAATTAATGTAATATAGAAATAATAATCATGTGATTTTCGTCAAAATAAGTTAAGCAAATATGAGAAATTTCGGTACAATATAAAATATATGGAATAGGAATCTGACATAATTAAGTCATTTTCTAATAATATGTGAGTTATGATCAGAGAAAAAAAAAAAAAAAAACTGTGTGCTATTTCTAATTTATAGATTCTCATTGAAAATTTCTAATTTTGAATTATTTTATTAGTTTGTTATGGGCAGAAAAACAATGCAAAAAATATTAGAAATTAATATACTGAAATCAAATATTAAAGGGAGAACATAATTCCTGAGTTTTCTATGCATAACAGACATAGATACGTGCCAATGCAAAGTTTGAAATGAATGAAGTAATAACTTACCCATTATGCATGAGGAAAGTAATTTGAATATAGCAGGCTATCGCACTTAGAATTGCCCAATAAGCACATGTTGGCAAGAGATCTTCTTTGCTATACTCTGTGTTAGACAGCAATGTGAACTCAGAGATGTATTCAATCACTTCCAATGTCAGCTTCACGAGATTGTTCAATTGCTCAAGTGGCACCAGAAATTTCTCAAACGGGGAGCCCACGAGGTTAACAGAACTTTCCATTAACGCAGCCATTGATGAGGCTAATTCAGTTATTGGTTGGTTAGGACCATGAAGCAGGAAACCTAAGAACTCCAGAAATTTGAATACAAAACAACCCATGGCATTTACTGCCTTTGCATCCCACGATAAGCGTGATAGGGATTTGACTAAATCTATTGTTGCTATGTGTAGATTAATTTCATCAAATCTCTGCACAACATTATTCACAATCTTGTCCATCTGATAGTATGAATAGCAGTGAGTGAATATAATTTGAAGCGTTAGGAATCTATATATCATCCAGAAAAATGTTTAAGTGGGTTTACTAAACACCTGGAGAGGATACATAAAATAATCATCTCTTGCCAACATCTTAAGCTCAGATATTGTTGAAAACTTAACCAGAATACGGCCCTGCAACATAATCCTTTTACTGGGGTGTTCCCTCTCCTGCATTTACTAATTCAAAAGTATTAAAGTTCAAAAGAAACTTCAAAGAGTGAAGATATATCTCTGATAAAATATAAAATATATATATATATATATATATATATATATATATATATATATATATATATATATATATATATATATATATATATATATATATATATATATTTATATTTAAAACTTGATGTTTGATGAAAAAGGTCAATGCAATTTTTGTTGGAAAATAGAAAAATAAAAACAAAGTCTTACATTACCTAAAAAGGGCGAACATGAGATGGATATACAGCAATAAATATGCAAGTTCAAATTGACCTCAAAGCATTTTAGACTTAAATACTCTCAAATTATATATTTCACTTTAAAGATTAAAAGAAAGAAACTCTCCATGCATATCAAGACATGATTCAGACCTACTCATAATGTTTCAACATGACATCATAGCCCATAGGCATAACAGCCCAATGATAATCTAAACATGAACAGCCCGAGACAAAGTGAGGAAAAAAAAAAGGAAGAAAAAGGAAAGTCCCTTGAGACTCGTCGAGCCCAGAAAAGGAGACCTGAGGCCTCTGAGGCAGGGGGAACTGTTCGAAAATAGAGAAACAAGAACAAAATCTCGTATCCGAAAGAAGGCAAAAATGAGGTGGAAATATAGCAAGAAGCGTGTATGTTCAAACACTCTCAAGTTATATATTACACATTAAAGATAGACCAAACCCGCTCTCTTTGGCACACCAAGACATGGTTTGGGTCTACTCACAAAATTTTAACAATTTTATCATAAAATACAATATAGTCAGGTCAATGAAATTAAATTAAATTATTCTATTTAAATGAGTAATTGTTTCAAGTCTTGCAACAAAAACAATATATGATAAAATAACATCACAGATCTTATGTATAATTTAATTATCCCTTGTTAGCATCTAAAAATTTTTGAAAGTAAATTATCTTTAAGTAAGCATATACATCACATACGTGCAAAACATAAGATCATTTTCAATTTTCATATCAAACAAGAGAATTTGAAATAATCCTCCATGTCATATGCATATATATACTTACAAAGTGGATACTTCTTCCATTTAAATTTTCCAGTAGATTCAGTTCACTACATCCATTGTACTATGAATGGTTGAGCATACAATTATAAATATGTAAAAGCCATAACAATGATAGATAAAGCAATGAAATCACAGGTGCATTAAATTATAGGAAAACCCAAGATAAATATATACCAGAAGAGTGCGAGTGCTGAAACAATGATCACCTACCAAAGCATCCAGTTCTGAAAACGTTGAATTAAGCTCCAAAACATTTCTGGCCTCTAACTCAACCCCATCTGCATGTTCTTTCTTGTCCTACGTATGAGCATTTAACAGTCAGAACTCTCTAGGTTAGAAAAGTAATAGTGTCGATAAATCAAAGAACTATACTACTGTAGTTAAAAATTCACATACAAGCAAGAAGTTCTCATTAAGTACAAGGAAAATATGAGTTTGCTATTATCAACAAGAGAAAATATTATCTAAACCCCACATGAAAAAGTGTGTATAATTTGAGTTATTTTATTCCCCTTTTTTTTATGGGAATTATAATTATTATTTTTTCTTTTAAAAGGAAGTAATTATTCAGTAATAATATGTCTTTTCTATAAGAATTAATAAAAATCACCAATATTTTGTTTATCTGAACGTAATTCCTTACCAGCAATACTGAATCGACGAAATTGGTAGCATGCTTGAGGATATGGCAAATGGACACGAGAAGTGGTTGACGAAGCAGCAGTGAGTAATATCCTCTATGAGTTTGCTGCACCTGGGTTTTGATATTCTGGTCGTCCAAAGTGGGAAGTTTCAGATCAACCAACCGGAACTGCCCAATAGAACTTGAGCTCGGTGATGATTTTTTGTTACTCATTTAGATATTCAACCTGCAGGATTGATCGAAAATTTTGATAATGTTAGGACTCAAATCTGTTTGTGACCATTCTACAAAAGAAGATTTAAATTAAATAGATGGCATTGTTTTCAGGGTGACGTACTACCAAGCATCACATGGTTTGAAAAACATCAATACAATAATAGATGGAGATGGTCCAGAAAAAAAAAATACAAAAACAACAAGAGATATATGGTGCATGTGGATTTGGGAGATTGGATAACAAATGTTAGTAGGCCAAAATTTCTGATTTCTTTATGATATCTCTTTGGTATTGCAGATATGTTATCATCAATAATCAATAACATAAGCAAGTCCTCGTCAAAAGTTTGAACTTTGAACAACATAAGTTGCAATCAACAGCAAGAAATTTGCCACGTACGTGAACCACTGTCATTTCACCAATGGAGCCAACGTTTTGTCTCTTTGCAATAAAATTTTAGTTGTACCTGGTTCTCAGAAAGTAACTCAAATTTTATTCAATTCTTCAAAATTATCTTGAGTCCTTATCAAAACCATGCCCTACCAATATATTATTTTGTATTAGCAGTAGTTGGGGCTGCACATGGGAACCATGTTCATCCGTGATCATGTAACATTACAAAAAAAAAGAAAAAAAAAGACTTTGACTCCAAAAATCAAAAAATAACTAAAACTTACCCTTCCTCGGATTCCTATATATAATTCTTTTAAAAAAAAAATAGATTACACCAATCTCACTTGTTATTGTATTGTTTTTTACACACCTCTCATCTATTTTAAAAACTTACATCTAAACTCACTTAACTAAGATTATTAGAGAATATTCTCTTTGAATACTTTTTTTTTTTCTTAAAAAAATTTAACACAAAATTATAATTAACAAAATTGCCCAATTGCCTGCTTGTTTTGCAATAAAAAAATTGCATACATCTTTTGTCACGTTATTTTTTTTTTGGGTACTGATATATTTTTATTCAATTATTTTAATTAAAATCATGAATTATAAATTAAATAAAAATAAAAAATAAATAATTTCAATACTATTAAGTTATTTTGGTGTTTTATTATAGATAAAAGTTTTCATTTTTTAATTAATTATGTCATTTTATTTATTTTTTCATAAAATAATTGTTTAACTTCACAAAAGTTTTTAGTTTTATCTAAAAAAATTAGTTAAATAATAAATAATTTTAGATGAATAGATAAACTTAATAATTTTATTTTATTAAATATTTTAAATCTTTATAAATTAACAATTTTTTAGCCATTTTGTTATTAATTAGTCAAACATCTATTTATGTGAAGTGTCATAAATTTAAAATAAATTTCTTAGCATTTTTCTTAAGCATGGTATTGCTTTTGGCATTAAAACATAATTGAATGCCCAACAAAATTCTCTCAAGGGATAAAAGGTCAAATTATTTGCTTTTGACGTGATTTACTGTATATATTACATTAAGCACAATATAATATATTTTAAAGAGATAATAAAGTTTTGTTGAATTTAGTTATTGATTTATGATTAATTTTAGTTTCTATATTTTTTATCATTAAATATAAATGATATGTTCAATGAGTGAGTCATTTTATCACATTCTAACATATTGCAAAAATTAATTTTATAATTAGCATTTATGCAAAAAATACATACTATAAAAATATAGCAAGGTTATAATATTTTTATTTAAAGAATATTTAATATAACTTAATTTTTTCGGAAGATGATTAATAATACTTTGTTGACAATGTTGATGGCGAAGTTATGAAATTGACATTTATGTATCACATGGTCATTAATTATAGTTTATTTTTCCCAACGATTCTTGATTATATCAAATGGATAAGAGCTATTGAGACTGTTTTGGAGGCTAGATAGTCCGAGGATAAACTCTCTAATAAATATATATAACCTGTCTAGTTATATTTAAAGATTAAATTAATTCTTAACCATCAGAAAAACATGTCAATCAAAGAATAAATTAATTAACCACGGTTGTTACGGTGTCACAAATTAATGTAGTAATATAAACTTAAATTTATTATATTGATGTTTTCTTCAATGAGTTCTTTTTTTTTTAATATAAACTAAATGCAATTTGGAAAGCTTTACAGACTCATATTCAAACATATATGGAGTAGACATTATCTTAGGAACGATTTTCAAATTAATTTGAGGTAAACAAAACTGCCATCCCGAATTGTTCGGGCGTGGGATTTGCAAAATTTATCGTTTTCATAATACACATTTTAAAAAGTTTTTATGATCTTTTTATAAGGTGTTTTACTATTTTAATAAAGTATTTACATTTATTTTTCATAATTTATATTTAATAAATACTTTGACTATTTTAATTTTTAGTTGTTTATTAATAAAAATAATATTAAATAAGAATAAAAGAATAATGTAGAATTTTTTTAAAAAATCAATAAAATCAACTAATTTTATTAATATGTGTAGTTTGATTAAATATACTTTATAATAAGAATTAAAGGAATTAATTTTTTATCTTAAAGATAATTAAGTTGTTAGTTTTTTTAACATTTTTCTAATCACAAATTTACAACTGCTTAATATAAAAGTCGTTTTGGTTTGGGCGGTGGACCAGCATTGATTTACCCAAAGTTTCGTCCAATTTGAAAGAATGGGGAAGGAAGGGCTTTGTCATGAAAGCCTTGATTTAATATCATTTGCAAAATGTACGATATATGTGTATAATCTTGATCATCAAATTGCAAAGAATGAGGGAACCGCGAGAATTTGCAAAGAATTTTTTATTCAGAAAAGTTATAACAATCCCAAACATTTTAAGAAAAAGAAAATCATGGTATCCTAAATATTTTATAAGTTAATCTACTAAATTCTAATCCATTTTGTAAGGTTCAGAATTGTAACCTATCAGAACATATGTATAAATATCTCTATCAATGTGAGAACCATATTAGTAGATAATATGTAAATATCTCTATAAGCACTTTTTAAACCTTAATGTCGTGGCCTTAACCCTTCCAATTTGTATAAACACTTTTTTTTTTTTTTAATTTGGTTTTGGTAATTTCTCCTAACCTAACTCACCTAACTTCTCATAAAAAAATAAAATATCAATATGCATTTTTTGGTAATTCTACATCCAACATGGAGTAGGGATACTAGTGAATTAATTAATAAATATAAAACAAGATTTCTTAATCACGACATCTTTTTATGATAAAGGTAAATGCGCAATAATTAGCTAGATAATAAAGTATTCAAATTAATATATTTTAGAAGAGATAATAGTATTTCGTTGAATTTAATTATTGGTTTATGATTAATTTTAGTTTTTACATTTTTTATCATTTAATTTAAATGATATGTTTAGTGATTGAGTTTTTTTTTAACACATTCTAATATAGTGCAAAAAATACACACTATAAAATAACAAGGTTTTAAGGATTTTATTTAAAGAATTTATGATTAATGATTTGGTTAGTGCAATTATCATAGGCTCGATCAAATGTTGTATTTTTTAAAATTATAGAAGGTGTATGTGTAATTTAAAAATGGAGGGAAGATAAGTGAAAAATAAGGTAACTATAAAGGAGGTCAAATTTATCACTCTTAAAGCTATTTTGGGTATTCTAGTTTTGTTGACAGTTAACTAACACTTTTATTAGTCAACAATTAAAAATTAAATTTAAGTGTATAATTTTTTTAAACTACAATAGAGGTAAGTGAAAACAAGGTAACTACAAGGTTGATCTAATTTTCTCAAAAAAGAAACTATTCATTTGGATGCTTTCTCATTGTAATTAGAGAAAAAAAAAAAAAAACCTTTTTTACCTCCTCAATAATTTCAATTGGCCCCTTTCACCTTAAAGACGAGAGGTTGCAATAAATGAAATCAATGCAACAGCGCTTAGATTGATTTACCTTAAGAGCTTTCTTGAAGGGACTGAGCTAACATTGGAGGACTGCGTCAGCAAGATCCAAGAATGGGAAGCAAACATTCTAAATTGCTATGCAGAGAACATTCAACTAGAGAGTGATGATTTTGTGGAAATGGTTCTAATTGATGCTTGCTTCATAATTGAGCTTTTCTTTAGATATTATGATGCAAAGCAATGGACTTGATCTTACTTGAGAATCAGCTTCCACACTTTGTTCTTGATGGCCTCTATAATCTTGCAACAAAAAGTGATCCTAGATTTCCCTCATTTCTTTAGTTTTCTTTCAAGTACTTTGAGAAGCTCAGCCCTCAAAAGAAAAAACCTGATGGAGTAAATGTGTGGCATTTCACTGACCTGCTGAGGAGATTTTACTTATCATCAAGCCAAAGACTTCAAGTGAGATCACCAGTAAATGTTATATTGGAACATCTGCATAGTGCAAGTGAGCTAATTGAGGCAGGAGTGGAGTTCAAGGCAGATGAAGAAAACAAATGCTTACTTGAGCTACAATATGTTAAAGGTGTCTTGACAATGCCACGGCTTGATGTTTCAGATACGACTGAGATTCATTTGAGAAATATTGTCGCATTTGAGCAAGCTCATTATCCTCATGACACATACATTACCGACTACTTGAAGGTCTTAGATTTCCTTATCAATAGTGAGAGAGATGTGGATATATTAATTCACAAGGGAATTATCACTACCTTATTGGTTGATAGCAATGAAGTCGCAACGATGATCAATCGGCTTTGCTCGAATCTGATCCAGCCAAATATGAACGAGGAATACCTCTCAATCTTATGATGTGACGAAAAAGAATTGTTTTGTGAATTGTAGTGGGATTTGTTTATTATTCTGCGGGGACAAGTCTTCCCGGACTGTATTCACAAATTTTTGATCATCTTTTAGAGGGTGACACTGATAACCTAAACAAGCCGCCTTTGAGTGGATTCGAAGGTTTACGTGCCAAGTTTGCAAGAGGTAGTAATAATAATCATATATGTATTTTAACTTCAATATAATCACATCATCAAATTGTATAATCTAAAACCAAAATGCTCACATTTTTGCAGGAAACTCGTAAGGAGTGTTTTTGCTATATATGATACCATAGAGTCAACAAGAAAGTGCAGGACTATATTGTGCTTCCCCTACAATACTTTAATAATATAAGACTATAATCTTTTTTTTGGTCTTTTAGTTGCGTGTTTAGGTGGAAATCTATAGTAGGATATGTATATATATATATATGAAAATGCAAGAGTGTAAAAGCTTATCTTTATGTCCTATAAAAATTTATTACATATATGTTTTTGAGATTGTGGGTGCTTTCTTCTTTTAAATAAAATTTAAACTATAATACTCATTTTGGTTTATCACTTTTAAAACTCTTATTAACTTGATCTTTTACATTTTAAATTTATTAATTCAGTTTCTATTTGAGTTTATTAATTCTCTCACATTTAAAACCTTAATCAATTTGATTCTTTAAACTTATCAAATTTATCAATTTAATTCCTTACACATTCAAAAATATTAATAAGTTTAAAGGACGAAATTAATAAAAAAAAATTAAAATATGAAAGACTAAATTAATAAATTTAAAATATGAGAGACGAAATTGGAAAAAAAGTTTCAAGTATAAAAAACTAAATTAATAAACTTAAATTGCGAAAAATTAAATTGATAAAAGTTTTAAGTGTAAGGTAGCAAAATATGTATTTACTCTAAAATCTATCCACACAACCTTTGCCAAAAACCTATTTGTGTTTGCTAAAATGAGCACCCACTGTGCCAGTACTTAACAATTGGCATTTTTCTATTGGAGAAAATTTGACACCTGACTAAAATACCGCTGTATCCTAAACATTTTAAAAGTCAATAACTAGTTAGTCTAAACACCTTAAATACAAAAGGTTGATCCATTTTATAAGGATCAGAGTTGTAACCTACCAGAACACATGATTAAATATCTTTATTAATGTGAGGATCAGAATTCTCTTTAAGCATTAATGTTTGTTTTAGCCCTAATCCTTCCAATTTGTTAAAAACACACAATTTTTCTTTTTCTGTCCAGGTTTTGGTGGCACACGACTTGATCTTACTTGAGAATCAGCTTCCATACTTTGTTCTTGATGGCCTCTATAACCTTGCAACAAAAAGTGATCCTAGTTTTCCCTCATTTCTTGAGTTTTCTTTCAAGTACTTTGAGAAGTTCAACCCTCAAGAGATAAAACCTGAGGGAGTAAATATTTGGCATTTCACTGACCTGCTGAGGAGATTTTACTTATCATCAAGCCAAAGACTTCAAGAGAGATCACAAGTAAATGTTATATTGGAACATCTGTATAGTGCAAGTGAGCTAATTGAGGCAGGAGTGGAGTTCAAGGCAGATGAAGAAAACAAGTGCTTACTTGAGCTACAATATGTTAAAGGTGTCTTGACAATGCCACGGCTTGATGTTTCAGATACGACTGAGATTCATTTGAGAAATATTGTCGCATTTGAGCAAGCTCATTATCCTCGTGACACATACATTACTGATTACTTGAAGGTCTTAGATTTCCTTATCAATAGTGAGAGAGATGTGGATATATTAATTCACAAGGGAATTATCACTACCTTGTTAGGTGACAGCAATGAAGTTGCGACGATGATCAATCGGCTTTGCTCGAATCTGATCCAGCCAAATATGAACAATGAATACCTCTCAATCTGTCAGCTGCTGAATAAGTTCTATGAGAAACCTATGAATAAGTGGAAGGCTGATTTGATACATGACTACTTCGACACTCCTGTGAAAACAGCAACTTCCATTGCTGCTATTATATTAATTGTATTAACATTTGTCCAAACCGTTTGTTCTATCTATCCACTAGTTCAGGGAAGTTAGGTAGGTCGTAATTTCAACTTTGAATTGATGTGGAATGTTTGTACTTACTAATGAATAAATAGCGATGTGCTGTTGTTTTTTTTTTTTTTTGTTTTTGGTGTTTAACGATTTGTTATTTTTTTTTTTTTTAATTAAGTAGTAAAAGTATTAATTAGTCATTGAGGGCACCGGCTAAGAATATAAGTCAAGATTTACTAGAAAATTTCATAGAGGGAAGTCAATATTAAAATGCATTAGATTAATTATCAAAAGCTATAATTTAAATATCTACGAGCTATTAACTTAGGCAGTTTTTGAGGATTATTTATAAGAGTTCAAATTAATAACTTAGTTTTATAGCTTCGTGTATAAGTGTGATATTTGAAATTAATAAAGTAAATTCTATAAGTAAAGTAAGATAGAAAAAAATAGCAAGACAGAAAGAGTTATAGTGGTTCGACTAAACAATAAATAGTTTAAGTCTATTTCCTTCATGAAGTGTGAGGGGGTTCAACTAAAATTTAATATTGGTTTCCAGGACAACTAATCAACCTTTAGAAGAGTATTCTTTTGGTATGATAGGCTAACCAAAAAACCTTTTCACTAGATCCTCAACCAAGAACCTATCCAACTCCCTCAGTATAATACAAAGATTTGAGCATTAGCTTGAAGGGTATGGGTTGCTCTATACAACGAATATTCCAAAATAATCCCAAAGACACTCAAGAATGAATAACCCAAAGAATAGCTTTGAGAGTGTTGATGTTGAACTCGAATGCTAGAGAGGATTTGCATATGTGTAAGCTCAGTTGTGTCTTCCACGTTTTAAAGCTATTGTATTTATATGTATCTTCAATCTACTAATCTTTGGAGTTTTGAATGGTGATTCTTCAATCAAGAGTATATGAATCACATTTGGTGCCAAAAAAAATAAAATTAACAACGGTTAAATATTATTTTTAATAATGCTTCCAAGCACTGTTTATTTGTCTTCTGTAGTAAATAATATTATTTTTGACAGTCCTCTTTAGTTATTTAAATAACTCATGTATAATTATAGACAATGATTTGTTCTCCACGTTAGTAACCAAAAATACATAAAAGAAATAAAAGTCTATTACTTGACTCATGATTATTAGAGCTAATCACTTCCTCTGTTAGAAACAGGGAAAAAAGTGACAGTGGATACATTTTTTTCGACTTAGAGTACTTTAAAAAGTAAAATGAAGTTTTGTTCATTCTTTTAAAATCTTTTATACATTGTCATATTTGTTTTTTCTTGTAATGAAACAGGTTGATTTAGAGGTGCTGAAGGAGAAAGCTATTATATTCTTTATTACAGACCTAGATATAGAAAGTTCAAAGTTGACGGATCTTCAAGAGGTGTATGAGGAAATAAAGGAAGATTACTACAAGATTGTGTGGGTTCCATTTGTGATAAAATGGACTGAAGAACTGAAACAGAAGTTTGAAAATTTAAAATCTAAAATGCCTTGGTACATAGCGTGTTATGATTCTCCAATTGCTGGTGTTTGGTACATCAAGAGTCTATCAATCTTCTTCAAGGAAAAAGTTTCATATGTTGTAATTGATCTGCAACATGGAAACCATTACACAGATCCAGAAGCCTTCGATGATAGTCTTCATCTCGTAAAGGAAGAGCACTTCCCCGAGGAACGAATAGATATTTGTAAATACTATATTCTTATTAAAACACACACACACGTAGACATTTTAATTCAGTTAACTGTTCTTTCACTTTTAGAATTAGATATAATATAAAATTATTTTTAACCATCACTTGGGGCTTGGGTAGAATTAATTCTTGATATGTTATGAAATTAAATTGATTTATTCAATTTTTTAATTTATTTAAATTTTTAACACGTGGTATTAGTATGCTTGCGTTTTGGGATCAAACCCAAAGGGTCATGGCCTCTCCAATCCAAGTTGAACAGCTTTTAGGTATTCATTTACATAGTGTAAATCTCTTATCAATTAAAGTCTATAATAGGCTTACTTTCAATATTGGTTGAGGCTCAATAAGAAATCAACATTAGTTTCAATATTAGTTGAGGCTCTATAAATCAACATTAGGATTCGATTTTACATTATAAAAGACTTGAATAACCTTATTCCCACTTTTAAATTTATATCCAAACGATTAAATTCAACAACATTTAGGAAATGATCATGACCTTCTTTTTTTCTTTTCTGATGAATATTTTTATTAGACATGATTTTAATCTTATGATGTGACTAAAAAGTGTTGTTTTCTAAGTTGTAGTGTATCCTTTCCAATGTTCTGCGGATGCAAGTCTTCCCGAACTGCATCCAGTAATTTGTGATAAACTTATAGAGGGTGACAAGTTTGCAAGGGGTAGCAATAAAAACAAGCCAACCAGTGGATTCGAAGGTTTACGAGCCAAGTTTCAAGCGGTAGTAAAAATAATCATATATGTATTTGAACTTCACTATTATCATGATCATCAAATTGTATAATCTAAAACCACAATGCTCACATTTTTGCAGGAAACTCGTAAGGAGTGTTTTGACTATATATGATGCCATAGAGTCAACAAGAAAGTACAGGACTATGTGCTTCCCCTACAATACTTTAATAATAAGACTATAATCTTTTTTTTTTTAGTTGCGTGTTTAGGTGGAAATCTATAGTAGGATATATATATATATATATATATGAAAGTGCAATAGTGTAAAAGCTTATATTTATGTCCTGTATAAAATTATTACATATATGTTTCTGAGATTGTGGGTGCTTTTTTATTTTAAATAAGATTTAGAGTGAATATTTATTTTAGTTTTTCATATTTTAAATCTTTATTAATTGTGTTTTTTGTACTTTAAATTTATCAATTTGATCCTTCATATTTCGTGTTTACTAATTTAGTTTCTCATACTTAAAAACCTAATTAATTTAGTCTTTTAAACTTCTCAAACTTATTAATTTAATCTTTTACACTTCAAAAATATTGATAAGTTTAAGAGACAAAATTAATAAAAATTTTAAAATATGAAGAATTAAATTAATAAATTTAAAGTGTGAATGATAAAATTAATTAAGGTTTTAAATATAATTGACCAAATTAATAAACTTAAACTGTGATAAATTAAATTAATAAAGATTTTAAGTGTAAATAATCAAAATATATATTTATTCTAAAATCAACCGACGTAACTTTTGCAAAAATCCTATTTGTGTTTGTTAAAATGAGCCCCCTCCGTTCTAGTACTTAACCATTGGCATTTTTCTATTGCAGAAAATTTGATACCCGACTAAAATATCATCATATCCTAAATATTTTAACAGTCAATTACTGGTCGGTCTTAACCACATTAAATACAAAAGGTTGATCCATCGTAATTGTAACCTACCAGAACACATAATTAAATAATTTTATTAATGTGAGAACTTTATTGATAGGTAGCGTATAATTGTTTCTATAAATTCTCTTTTCAGCCTTAATGTTTCTATAAATTCTCTTTTAAGCCTTAATGTTTGTTTTATCCCCGACACTTCCAATTTGTTAAAAACGCGCAAATTTTCTTTTTCTTCCTGGTTTTGGTGATTTTCTAAAAGCAAACTCAATTTTTATTGAAAAAATAAAATCCAATATGTTGTGGATCATGCAAGAAATCTAAACATAGCTGTCAAATAATTTTGTATAATGTTAGACGTTTGAGTCCGTTAGAGGGTGCATGTTAAGAGAAAAAGTAATTATAATTGTTGGCCTTTTTAAATAAAGTAGTCTTATATATATATATATATATATATATATATATATATATATATATATATCCAATCTAGAGTAGGTTACTAGTGGGTTAAATAAAAATAAAACACATTTTTTTCTAATAGCAACTTGTTTAAGGTAAAGGTAAATTGGGGATAATTAAGTGAGATAATAAAGTATTCAATTCAGATAAAGTTGCATTGAATGGATGGTAATTAGGTGAGATGATAAAACATTCTATTTAGACAAACTCGCATTCAACCAATTGGACCTAATTAGCCTTTGCACCATAAAAAAGCTTAAATGTAGAGACTAAATAATATTATAAGTTGTATATTTGACTAATCATAATTTTATAAGACAGAATATAACACAACAAATGGGACAAAAAAAATTTGTATTGAAATGCACTAACATTTTAAAAAATGATTGCAAACTAATTGCAATGTGGGAAGCATTTCAAGTCATATTCAAACTAAGACAATTGATCAATCTATTTGCCGGAAACAAGCAATAAAACCGATACTCTAACATGCAAATCACAATATAGAATGCAGTTTCTTATTAACTTGCTGCTGGTATTTGTTGGAGAAAGAGGGGTGTTTGTGTTTGACACACAAAATGACTTGGATTACAATATCTAAATGAGAAATACTCTTCTGCACTCAACTCATCCATCTACGAGTGTAGTTATGGATTTGGGGATAATGTTCAACATTTCTTCCAATCCCACATGATACAATTCATCACACTCTTATTTATACTAATTTTTAAACACTCTTAGGTTTACAAACTTATTACAAGACTATCCATAATATCTCATTAACTATTTCAACTCAGATACAAATTCTATAACTCACATAAACTCTAAAATCATAAGAATTAAAAAGTTTTTTAAAAAAGTTACAAATACGAAAAAGCATCGTACTAAATTCAAATGATTATTCTAGCAGTATCAAGTGTCAAGGGTCTTCCATGCAAATCACAATAACAAACTGATATTATCTTCCCTAATCAATCACCAATCTGAATTCGGGCAATTATATATGTTTAATTTGCATTACCACTTGTTAAAGTTGCACATTCCTTGCCAGTGTTGGCATCAGGTGGATTGACCTTTGTTTGAGGATTTAAGGAACCTCTTGATCTAGTCATCGCAACCAAAGCATGGAACCCACTAGAAGGCTTCTTTTGATTGGTATCCTCTTCATGTGGTTCTTGATACAGCAATGGAAGGCTGTAATGACCTAAAATGGTCTCTCTTCCTGAGAAGAGTCTAAAAAGCAAAAAAGGAAAAATCTCTCCAAGTGAAGAGCTTAAAAACTGATTTCATTCATTCTCATTAACTTTGTATATTTCTTATTATAAGTCACCTTCTAAAAAGTTATAATAACTTTTATTGTAAGATATTTTATAATTTTTAAGAAGTATATATTTTATTTTTCAAGATTTATTCTTAATAAATATTCTAATTATCTTTGTTATTAATGATTTATTAATAAGAAATTAATACTTCACTCCAATTTCTTGAGGACAACAATTTGTATTCAATCTGTATTCATTTTTTGTGGTTATTATCAACTCACTTAACTACTTATATCTTGTTGTGCCATTTATAAGAACAACAAAAAATAAAAAAATATTATTTTATTTTATCTTATTAGTGTCTTAAAAATAAAATAAAATAATTGTTTTTATTTTTTTAAAATTACTTAACTAAATATAAATAACTAAGTCAACAAATAATAATTATATAAGTATTAAACGGTACAAATCAACAATTCATATTAGTGATTTGTGATCGAGAAGTATATTTAGTAATAACTTTAAAATATTAAGAACTATTTTGATAAGTTATAATCTTTAGATATATTTAGTAACGATCAATGTCAAATCAAAATCATGTTTTAATCTAAACTAAATAAGACAATGTCCAATATCTTGCTGGAAACGATCAACGAAAGAGAAATACTAACACAAACATCATATATGATCTAACCATCTTGTGAGAAAATGTTGTGTATTTTGGAAACGTTATCTTCCCGGTTTATCACCTATTTTATTTAGGAAGATGTTGTGTATTTTTAGATACCACTTATTGTGGATGCACTTGCATGAATTGCGGGTGGATTGATATTGGCTTGTTTAGCGAAAACACTTTGGAACGCACTGACCTGTTTCTCTTGATTCATAACATTTTTTCGCTCTTCTTCAAGATTGTCATACAGCGATGACAGGACTGGCGACGCGGTAAGTTGACAGCCTCCTCCAGGTAGTCTGTCTGAAAAACAAGATATTTCTCACATTTTAAAATTTTTCTCATCCCACTCAATGTAATTAACGTAAACTAATCATCATATTTAACAAATTATTTACACAGATAGCAATGAAATAATTAGTACAAAAAAAAAAAATAGATATGAAATTAGCATGAAAAGTCACTGATATGCACATATAGTCAAAACAAATATATCCTCCATCTCTTTAACATTATAAGGCTTAATTAGAAAGTTTAAACAAATATAATAATTTTCTCCATCTAATAATTAAAACTTGTGATGGATTTTTCTTTTCAATAAACAAAATATTTTTAATAATCCCAATATTATAAGAGCAGAGTGACCTATAAAAGAAATATATATAAGTAAAAAAGAAGAAGTATAAATAAAAGTTAAAAAGGTAATGATAAGTTATTTTGTATTTAGATGGATTTTTTTTAAAAGGTGTTTTTTATTAAAAAAGAAAAAAATATTATCTCATTTACTTTTAAAAAAATAAGATTTTGACTTTTAGAAGTATTTTTCTTCTTGCATAAAATTCAATCTAAATAGTTAATTTTGTATAGAAGTACTTTTTTTTAAATTAAAAGGAAAACTAATCCAAACGGGTCTAAGATTAGCTACTAAAAAAAAGTCAAAAGGAGAAATAAAAATAAAAGTTAAAAGAAAAAGGATAAGTTATTTTATGATTGAATTCATTTTTAAAAGTTCTTTTAGATTAGAAAAGCATAAGTGAAATGAAGAAGTATCTTTTCATTTAATTCTAAAAAATGAGGCTTTTGACTTCTACATGTACTTTTCTTTTTATATAGAAGTCAATTCAAATACTCAATTTTGTATAAAAATAATTTTTTTAAATTAAAAAGAGATACACATTACCAAAAATTAATCCAAACAGACTTTAAGTGATTAGCTTAATTAAGTGCCTTATGAGTGTGTAGGAATGTTACCACTAACCAGTACCTGCATATATGAAGGGCGTGTCCTCTTTATTGAAGTTACCATACATGCGGCTCCATCTTTGATTTGATTTGGGGGACTTGTTTCCATCTTGCAGGTTAATTATAAGTTTCACAATTTTGCCTTTCATCAATAAATAACGTCCCTTGATGTACCATATACCAGTAGTTGGGGAATCGTAGGACACTATATAACAATCCATCTTTGATTTTAAATCTTCAAATTTCTGTCTCAGTTCTTTAGTCCATTTCAACACAAATGGAACCCACACTATCTCATATTCTTGGTGATACTTGTACACCTCTACATGTTCAATAACCCACTCAGCGTTTACATCTAGGTCTGATACCAAAAATACAGCATGTTTCTTCTTTAGCACCTGTAAGTTAACCTGCTCTAGTCAACAAGGAAAAAGATTTGATCATGGTTAATTATGTTATTGTTCATTAAATTGTTGGAGCTCAACTAGCTAGTAATAGACAGTATTTATGACCTGCATCAATTAATACCAATTTGGTTTTTAACTCTTTAAAATCTTTATTAATTTGATCTCCCTAACATTTACTAGATGTTTAAACGGTTGATAAACTCATAAATAACTGCCCGTAGTAATAAGTTTGAGAGATTATCTTGATAATTTAAAATGTGAGAAAATAAATTAATAGGGATTTTAAAATGTAAATAATCAAATTAATAAATCTTTAAAAAAAAATCTTTTTCAGTCTCTAACACTTACCAACTTTGACAAACTAGTAGCTCACACTTTATTTTTGTCAATTTAGTCCATAACATTTTAATATCATGATAAATTGGTTTTTCCGTATATTGTAAATGTCAATTTAGTCCCTAACACTTTAAAAGCGTATCAATTTAGTCCCTAATAATTTAAAAGAGTATCAATTCAGTCTCTAACACTTCAATGTCAAATTGATTATTCTCATCTCATATTAATATGTAATATAACTTTTACATATTATGGTGTGTACCATCTGTATAATATAAAAAAGCTTAAAATAAGAGGATGTTACTCATTAATTCTTTTATATTTCTATTTTACAAACCTTTTTTTACAATAAATGGAAGTGTTATGGACTAAATTGAGGGAATAATCAATTTTTTATGATTTTAAAGTATTAAAGACTAAATTAACAAAATTAAAATGTAAGTAACTAATATATCATAATGAATGTGTTACGGATCAAAAGAGGCAAAAATGATATTTAACTTGTAAAATATGTAGTATAATACCTTAATTTTTGTTTTTTAATTGGATATAACCTAGAATTTAAAGTTTAGAACACGAGTGTTTTAGTTTGAATAGGAATAATATTCAATCGGCACAAATTTATACTGATACTAACCTCGGAATTGGTGGAACCATCGATTAATGAAGCACCACCACCTTTAGAGTACATAAATCTCTCCATTAGCTCTGACATTTCGAGAGGAGTTGTTATTGAAAGCATCTTCAAAATGTGAAATACCGTCCTGTCGAAGAGCCTCCATCTCCTCTAGAGAAATCAATTCAAAATAAATGTTAGAGAATATATAAAATTCACAAGTCCAAGTGTTAATAATAGTTTATATATGACATGCACACACAATATAGCTTTACCTATTTTTTGTTTGCAATTTTCATGTTGACCTTTGAGGTCTTTTAAGATGTCGCTGAGATTGGATATTAATGGGGACAATTCCATTGCCACTTTCCTGCAAAGCAAATCAAGCATTATTCAAAATAAGTAAGACAAGCCATTTAGGAGTGATTTGTTTGCTTTGAGGATTTTTTTCATATTTTCATTTCTTAAAATGTGGTCTCATCTTAACATTTTCATTCTTTTAGAAATGTTTGTTGAATTCCATTTTCATTTTCCTTTTCTCTTGTTTTTGCATACATTTGCTACCTAACATTTAACTTGAATGTATTATATTGAATTATTAGTCATTTTTAGTCTAAAACAATTGACTAAAATTACAAAATTACCACCCTTCAAAATTTTTTTTTGAATATCCATGTTGAATCAGGACTTAATTTAATGTGGGATCGTGTCAAATTAATATTTCTTATTAAACAAATAGAAGAATTAGGTAGATATAGAGAATTTTTGTCCAATATATATACATGGAATAGAAATATCAACCTGATTAACTCTTTTTAGACAACCCAAAAAGATTAGAAATTAATATACTGAGATCAAAGATTAAAGGAATAACATAATTGATTTATTAGATTAAGCATTCCATTCCAACGTTTTCTGATGCCAAACACAATATGTGCCTTTGAAAGTTGGAATTCAAAGAGAAAAAAGTAATAAAGAACTTACCCATTCTCCATGAGCAAAGTGATTTGAATGTAGCAGGCCATCACACTTAGAATTGCCCAATACACATTACTTGACAAGAGATCTGATTTGTTGTACTCTGTCTCCGGCAGCAAGTTTAACTCAGAGATATATTCAGTCACTTGTAATGTTAGCTTGATGAGATTGTTCAGCTTATCAAGAATTGGCTCAAGTACTGAACCCACAAGAGAAACTTGATTTTCCTTTAAAGCCTCCATTGATGAGGCTAATTCAGTTATTCGTTGGCTGGGTTCAAGAAGCAAGAACCCTAAGAACTCCAGAAATTTGAAAACAAAACAACCCATAAGATTTATTGCCTTTGCATCCCATGATAAGAACTGTTGGAATTCTACTAAACTCCCTGTTTCAGCCTCGTGAAGATTGATTTTATCAGACTGTTGCACAGCATCGTTTGCAATGATGTGCATCCGATAGCAAGAACAATGATAAGTGAATATGGTTTGAAGTGTTAATAATCATCTTAAAAAAAGGTTAAGTGGATCTAAAGAGGACCAGTAGAGTGCGAGAAAAGAAATAATCATCTCTTAACAGCGTCTTAAGGTCAGATATTGTTGAAAAGATCGCCATAGAGTCCTGAAACAAAATCCGTGCATTCTTCTCCTCCTCCTGTATGTATGAATTCAAGAGTACAGTAAAGATTTATCCAAATTTTGATGTTTCATGTGTAATAAATCGGCACAATTTTATCTCATAATGCAATAATTAGATCAATAATAACAATGCGAAAAGACGTTGGAGAAAAATCTGTAAATAACTTATTTAAATGTATAATTTATTTTTTCTAGTTTTGCACCGAAGTTAATGTAATGCAACGTATATTTTAAAAATATATGTGATATGGGTTTGTGGCAATAAAGGTCATGAGGAGAAAATTGAATATCCTAGGAGAGTTTTCAAAAAGTTATCTCTATGTCTTAGTTCCTCACCATTAATTTCTACAAACCCAACAATTTAAACCAATTTCTGCAAGCCCAAAAAGTTTAAATATGTAGGATAACAACTAACAAGGAGAGTGCAAGGAAGCCGCATGAGTCCAGCACAACCAAAATCCCAGCAAGGCAATCTATAAACCAACTTCGTCTTCATCGCTAAGTCGACAAGGGAGACACAAGTCAAGCCTCTTCAATTCTCCGCCTAGAAAGAGAGGGTAAAATAGCAGTTTCTCATTTTCTGTTAATAATTTTAATTATTAATCTATGATTAATTATAATTTTAAAAATTAAGTATGTGCTAACTTTTGTTAAAGAATAGACAAAAAGTTGATTTTGAAGATTACATGCACCTTTGAAAAATATAAGGAGATTTATTACACATTTTTAAATATATGAGAGTAAAGTGCATAGCACCTTAAGTTGAAGGGAGTCAATTAGAGTTTTCCCTTATAATTATTATCAATACCTTAAAGATGATGAAGGATTATTAATGTTAATGCATCCCTTTAATATGTAAAACAAAACACTACTTACAAATGAATTCCACTTTATTAAAAATATAATTTAATCATAAGACAATAATTAATTAATTTAAAAAAATGTATAACAAGTTTGCTACTGTTGGTATCAGTCACGTAAATTAGTAATATTTTATTAAATGTGATTATTATGCCAAAGAAATTACTGATTATATCAAATAAAATCAATGATAGAATAAAGGTAACTTTTAATCGAATAATAATTTTTCAATTAAAAATAGATTGCTGATGTGGCATAGTTAATAGGTTTAATTTAGCCACTTGTTTTATAATATATATGTCTAGATAACCTGTCTAGTTATATTTAAAATCAAATTAGTGCTCAACAAAAACAAGTCAATCAAAGAATAAATTAAAATCCATCAAAGAAAATAATAAAATTTAAAGATGGTGAAGACAGATGGCTTATCTATAAACATTCTTAATAATATCTGATAGATACAATAGCCGAATATTAAATGACCTTCACTTTGTCAGCACAAGCTAAGTCTTCTATTTATTTTTATTTACTTCATTCTTTTTTCACATCTCCTTGAGAAGAATGAGCATAAAGACAGCTCTACAAACAGATTTGAGCTCATACATAGACAGTTTTCGATCAAACTTGCTTTGTTTGAGTTAAACTAGACTCAAATGGCTGAAACTTATACTTCCAGTTCAAGTTCTAATTAGCAGTTTCGGTTGGTTGATCTGAAACTTCCAGCACTGACCGACCAGAATATCAATTCTGATCATGGAACTTATTAGCAAGTTAATGAGGCTAAAATGCCTTCCATGTGCTAACAATTTTCATTTCTTTTTTAATCTTAATTTTCGGTGATTAATAAAAGTCGCTTTTAATATTTGATTTATTGCAACCAACCAGTTTTGTGCTTTTATTTATTTTAAAAGAAATAATCGATCTGTAAGCAAAATACAATACCGTATTAACTAATATTTCTTTGAGATAATCTTATGGTCTGCTTACAAATCAACTACTTGTTTTAAAATAAATATAAGCAGAAGGCCCACCATAATACATTTTTTACTCGTAGAATCTGTGTTAAAATCTTGACTTGTAGAATCTAGAGGCACTAATGATGCTGTTTTTGTCTTCATATCTATTTTGTTTTGTGGTGGTAGCCAATAAGAGATCATTTTCTTTACTTGGCTCTATCTTAGAAGAAAAGCTTGACACGGAACCTGTGCAGTGTGCATGGCTGAAGGTTTTTTTTTTATTTATTTAGTTAATGGTGAACTCTATGGAATCCCAACTTAATCTTGAATTCCTAAACCCCAACTTTCTCTTAACTGTAATCTCTTACAAGTTTTTAGATTTTTACTCCAAAAACTAATTATTTTTAGAAATATAAATCTTTACTTGGGTAAAGCTTGCTCACTCTTTTTGAGTCATAACTATACCATAAATTAAATGAATAAAAATGATTAAATATCACCAAGTGCATAAATCAACTAACATGAGGTTATTTTAATTTAATTAGAAATATTAAGTATAAGCCTTAAAAATATAATTACATTAAAACATGATAGAGAAAACTTTGTCACCCTAACTTGAATTAAATTAGTTATAAGTTGAAAGATTTAGTAATATGTTCGTGATCCAAAAATACAAGTAAAAGGAGAAATGTATTTCCTCAATCTTCTTGAACATATTTGAATTAGATAACATCTTTGATACTATTTTATTTCATTCTTTATCCTACTCTTTTAGATTAGTCAAAAATTATAAAATAATAAGTAAGTTTTATTAAGTTATTTAAAATTAGTATTTTATAATTAGTTTTTATTTATTACAGAAATTGTGAAAAAAAAAAAGATATGGAATTAGAAGATGAGACTTTATCTAAAAGAGTACAACAACTTTCTCCTTGGGTAGGCCTTTTTCATGCATTCCACTTTGTGTCCCCGTAATAATAATAACTATGCAAAGATAGTAAATTTTAGTTTTAGTTGATTACAGACAAAATCTGCCAATTTTAAAATGGCAATAATTAGAGAAGATAAAGTTCTTAATGGACACAAACTTGCATTAAGCTTGATCATACACCGTATAACTTTTCATCAGAAAGATAATTAAATATTATATTTCTATTCCTTTTCTAATCACAAATTCACAACTGCTTGGGATAAAAAGTCGTCTAGGTTTGGGTGGTGGATCAACATTGAATCACCTATACCTTAGTCCTATTAGAAATAGAAAGAATGGGAACCGTTTTATCATGAAAACTATAATTAATTAATATGATTTGCATAATGTATGATACATATGTTCAATTTTGATCTTTGAAACGCTTTTCAAATTGCAAATGCTTTATCTTGAAAAAGAATTCACTGAGTAAATCATTAATCTAATTTTTTTTCTATAATTTATAATAAGACATATTGAAAATAAAATAATTTAGTTTTTATATCGGACTTGAGTAATTACTTAATCATTAATCTAATAATTTTTGCCCTACGCTGCAGGTTTCGCTTTTTGTAATGAAAATAAAATTTGAACAAAGATGAATGAAACAAAAAAAAAAAAATGTAATAAATCATCATATACTTTATGCAATTAAATAACGTATACTATAAGAAATAGATTCAAGACCATACTTCAAACATGATTTATAGTACCTTATTTGTTGGCAACAATAAAAATTTATAAATAGGGAAAACTCTAATCCCTTCAACTTATGATGATGTGTACTTTGCCTCCATGTCTTTAACATTGTGCAATAAATCACTTTATACTTTTTAAGAATGCATTTAACTCCAACACTAACTTCCATCCAATTTTTAACACAAATTGGGTACAGACAAGGAATATGTTATACTTAACTTGAATTTTTAATTAAAAGTTAAAAATTAAAAAGAAAAAGGACCAAATAGGGAAATTCATTTTAACCCTCTTTTTTGGGCACTTTCTTCGAATTATTGGAGATGCCAAATTAAAAATGAGAGGAACTATAAAGAGGTGTATGCCAAGTAATAGATTCAGCGGCAGAATTTCAAGGCACAAACCCAACAATTCAAACCAATTTCTGCAAATCCAGAAAGTTGAAATATGTAGGATAACAAGGAGAGCACAAGGAAGCCACATGAGCCAAGCACAACCAGAATCCCAGCAAGGCAATCTGCAAACCAGCTTCGTCTTCATCGCTAAGTCGACAAGGGAGACCGACGCCAAGCCCCTTCAATTCTCCACCTAGAAAGAGAAGGTAAAAAAGGAGTTTCTCATTTTTCCTTACTAATTTTTAATTATTAATCTATGACTAATTATAATCTTAAGAATTTAAGTATGTACATTGGGCAATTCTAAGTATGGTAGCTTGCTTCATCCAAATCACTTTGCTCGAGTAATGAGTAAGTTCTTGTCTCTTTCAAATATTCAGACTTTCCAAAGTCCCTTATTTATGTGTGAGCTTGAAAAAAATTAAAAAGAGTCCCATTTTTAAATTTGTATAAATTCAACAACATTTAGGACACGATCATGACCTTTTTTCTTTTCTGATGAATATTTTTATTAGATATGATTTTAATCTTATGATGTGACTAAAAAGAGTTGTTTTCTGAATTGTAGTGGGATTTGTTTATTATTCTGGGCGGACAAGTCTTCCCGGACTGTATTAATGAGTCAATTAATAAAAATAAAACAAAATTTCATACTACGACTTTTTTAAGATAAAGCTAAATTCACAATAATTATAGAAAATTGCTATGCAAACCCTCATTCGCATATACCCATCTTTATATTTATTACATATTTTCATCTAGCCAATTTCTATCTTTATCAAAACCATGCCCTACCAATATATTATTTTGTACTACCTTTAGTTGGGGCTGCACATGGGAACCATATTCATCCGTGATCATGTAACATTTAAAAAAAAGACCTTGACTCCAAAAATAAAAAAAAAATAACTAAAACTTACCCTTCCACGGCTTCCTATATATAATTTTTTTAAAAAAATAAAATTACATCAACCTCTTATTATTATCTTATTTTTTACATACCTTCTATCTATTTTGAAAATATACATTTAAATCAAGTTAACTAACACTTTAGAGAATATTTTGTTTAATTTTTTATTTTTCTTAAAATTTTGACACAAAAATATAATTACCAAAATTGCCTAGATGCTTGAGAGTATGAATAAATTTGGAAGGGTTAAAATCAACTTTTAAAGACCATTAATGATCGGATTCAGATGATCACAGACTTTTTTATTTTTATTTTTGTTCGGATTCAACTGGATTCGCATGTTTACGTTCCATGATCGAATGAGGTAGTCATTCATATATATATATATATATATATATATATATATATATATATATATATATATATATATATATGTTTTCATCAAATTATATAATTACTTCTTTATGAAAAATATGAAAAATCGCTATTTGCTCTGTCAAGCTTTTTTGGAGAAATGAAGCCTTTCTACATAATTACAGTAGCTATCAATTTTGGAGAAATGAAGCCTTTCCACATGATTACACTTTGCTTTCTCAATTACAAAGTTCCCAAATTTTTAATATGACTTAAATTTTGTGGAAGATGATTTTATTCACTAAATAATTCCTTACCAACTACCTGCCACATATTTTAATATTTGGAGATTTTCACGAGTTGTCCTTTACTTCTTTGTTTACATTGTTGATGGCCAAGTTAGGAAATTGACATGTATGTAGCATATCACATGGTCATTAATCATAGTTTATTTTCCCCAACGATCCTTAATTATATCAAATGGATAAGAGCTATTGAGACTTTTCTGGGAGGCTAGATTGTACGAGGATGAACTCCTTAATAAATATATATAACCTGTCTAATTATATTTAAAGATTAAATTAATTCTCAACCATCAGAAAAACATGTCAATCAAAGAATAAATTAAAATGCATAAAAAAATGATAAAATTTAAAAATGATGAAGACAGCTGCCTTATCTATATTCATTCTTAATAATATTAAATGACCTTCACTTTGTCAGCACAAGCTAAGTCTTCTATTTATTTTTGTTTATTTCATTATTTCGTTGTTCACATCTCCTTAAGATTGAGCATAAATAGAGCTCTGCAAACAGAGTTGAGTTCATAGATAGAGAGAGTTTTCGATTAAACTTGCTTTGTTTGAGTTAAACTAGAGTCTAAAATGGCTGAAACATACACTTCCAGTTCAAGTTCTAATGAGCGTTTTCGGTTGGTTGATCTGAAACTTCCAACATTGACCGACCAGAATATCAAATCTGATGTGCTGCAAACCCATGGAAATGGTTTCGCACTGGTTCAAACTCGCCAACCACTTCTGGTCTCCATTTGCAACATCCTCAAGCCTGCCACAAATTTTATTGATTCAGTATTGCTGGTAAGAAATTACCAACTGCTGAATCAAAAGATTCATATTAATTGTTTATATTTGTGTTCAGAATATTGTATAGATTTCTTTTAAGATGGGGTAAATTAAATCTACTTCTCTTCTGTTGATTTACCACAAAAGTACTTTGATTATATGAGTAGCAGTTCATCTTGCTCCATTTTGCAGCAGTTCACAGTTGCTAATTGCCATTTTTCTCTTTCATCTTGACTCAATTTTCGGTCAAATCCATTAGCTGCTTGAATTGCTTCCCACTTTTTTATTCCCTCAAAATTTTTGCCAATAAATAAATAGTGATTAAATTGCAATTAAAGTCATTTTTTTATATGAGCAATTAAAGATTTTTTTTTTTTGACGTTGCAGTTAAAGCAATTTTATATGAACAAAGAAGTAAAAAATAAAAAAATAAAATAAAAAGTTGAAGATATTGCCAACTATTCTTTTTATACAGTGTTGATGATATTGCTTTTTCCCTTTTCCCTTTTTATTAATATTGTGCTTATGATTTTTTTTCTAACATTTTCTCTCCTAGTCCAAACAAAAACATAAATGTCTAAATCTACTTGTCTTGGACCCTTTAAAGTAGACATGTAGCTCTACACCCATTATTTTAGCCACGTTGTTTCAAAGAGCACTAATGTTTTATTATTATCTCGCAGTGTTATTATACAGACTTTCTACAAAGTGTTAGTATAAATGAAACCCACCTTTTTCTTTTAACATAGATATAATATTGTTTATTTCTTGTTGAAAATATATAGTTAACTCACATTTTGAATCTGATGAACTTTTTCCCCCTTTTATGCTCAATTCTAAGTTTAGGAGTAATTTATAAGTTCTATATTTTTATAATCATTGAACTTTTCTAACAAAAAAAAAAAAAATTCTCAACTTTTAACGTAGGGCAATGAAGTATCCAAAAACGGAAATGAGACAGAGTTTGATTCAGAGTTGGCAAACCTCAGTACGTTAATAGGCGATCGTCGTTTCAGTATTCAAACCCTTTTGGTGCGTAGTCCGAAGAATGCTATGTTTTCTTTTCTTTTATTTATTTATTTATAAACATCAAATTTTAAAAGAATCTTTTTCTTTATATCTTTTTTTTTTTTAGTTTTTATTGAACTTTGAACCTTTTAAACACGCAGGGCATGAAAGATCTTGAAGACCTTTTACTGTCAGGGGCTTCAACTCCACTGGAAATTTCAACCATTTCGGAGCTAAGGGCATTGGCCGGGGATAATTATTTCATAATTCTTGCTCCTTTGGTTCTTATCTCACTCAACTTTTTACTGCGTGATATAGATTCCTAACACTTTTTTCTTTTGAATAATTGGAAAATACATTAAAAAGAAAAGAAATACATCATTTTCTTTCTCATGGTTATAATTATTATCAAATATCATTTAATACTTTAAATTTATCAAAATAATCATTATCATTTAAAAATTATTATCAAATACACTCTCCTATCATCGACCATTAACATTGATCTATACTATTTACTACTTATGTGATTATTACTTTCTGACTTAATCACTTATATCTTATTATGTCACTTAAAAAAATTAAAAAATAAGTGGTTTTATTTTATTTTATCTTCCAATGTTTCAAAAATGAGATAAAATCACTATTTGTTATTTTTTTTAAGTAACTTAATAAGATATAAGTGGCCAAATCAACAGATAACAGCCACGTAAGCTATAAACGGTACAAATCAACAACTTTTATTAATGCTTAGTAATAAAAAGATGTATTTGATAATGATTTTTTAAATGTTAAAGACTATTCTGATAAATTTAAGATGTTATGAGTATATTTGATAATAGTCACACTCGTCGAGAAACAAAATATTATTTTACTCTAAAAAATAAAACATATAACGTTTGGGGCACTGAACTCCTCAGGATGAGCAAACATAACTAAATTAAGAAAGTTAGTTCTTAGGCATGATCTACAAAATAATGTTTGTTAAGCTTTGTATCTGCTATCAGATGGAAAACCCTGCAAACAATGCTGTGCAGATGTTTGAGGAGATTAATGTTCACCAAGTGTCCGTGGATCTACTTCGAGTCCTATCAGACCTATCATGGGATGTAAAAGCAGTAATTGCCATGGGTTGCTTCGTTTTAAAATTTCTGGAATTCTTGGGGCAGTTTCTTAATGGCCCTAACTTGCCAATATCTGAATTAACCTCAACGATGGCAGCCTTAAAGGAAAACCCTATTTCTCTTGTTGGCTCTCCACTTGAGAAATTTCAAGCACCACTCAGTCAGCTTAACAATCTCATCAAGCTCACTCTGGAAGTAATTCACTACATTCGCGAATTATCGTTGTTGTCCGATACAGAGAATAGCAAAGAGGATCTCTTGTCAACGTCTGTACATTGGGCAATTCTAAGTATGGTAGCTTGCTACATCCAAATCACTTTGCTCTTGAACAATGAGTAAGTTCTCGTCTCTTTAAGATATTCAGACTTTCCAAATTCCCTTACTCAAGTGCAAGCATGAAGAAAAAAAAAATTAAAAAGAGGCTGATTTGAGTGCTTAATCTGTTAGTTCAATGAATATGTTTTCCCATTCATCTTTTGATTTCTGTATGTTGTTTTTCATTTGTGTTAAATTAAAAGAATTAATTAGCCCCCATTGAAAATATGAAGGTGGTGGCAGTCCATTTTATGTTTAATCTCTTTTTAACTTAGTATTTTTTTTTAAGTTAAATATTTTTTTAGTCATTCTCATTTAAAACTTTAATTAATCTCTTAAATTTTAATTTTATCAATTTATTCTCTCATACTTTAAAATTATAAATTTTCATTAACTTAATAATATTGGTAATTATTTATGAATTTACCAATAGCTTAAGCTTTCCAAAAATGCTAGAGGGGTCAATTTAATAAAAATTTTAATTGCGAGAGATCAAAATTGAATTTAATTGTTTTTTTAAAAAAAAAAATTATGTGAATCATAACATCATTATCCAACCCTATATTAACACGTTATTTCTCATAAAAATGCTATAATACGGTAATATTTGACCTTTGGATTTATGGTTTGTATTGCATAGTTTGAAGAATTAATGTTTCTTTTACTTTACAGAGAAATGGCATTGGAATTGGTCCCCCTAACATCCAGTCTTAGCCAGATCCAGAACAATCTGAAGCATCATTGCTCAATTTTCAAATCACAAATAGGTACAATACAATATTGACTTGAATTCATGAACTTCAACTAAAATGTTTCATTTCCAGCCACCCAATCATCTGAATGCAATTAATTGAGCCAAGTTTTTGCAAGTTCACGTGACATCTATATATCTAAGAGCTATTGATAATTGATTTTTGCAGAGGAGATGGAGGCTTATTTGAAGCAAATTGCCGTTTTTGAAGATGCTTTTAGCAAGAAAAAACAATTGCAAGATCCTCTTATTGAAATGCCAAAACTAATGGAGAGTTTCATGCACTCTAAAGATGGTTTCCATTCATTGATTGATGGTTCTACCATGTCCGAGGTTAGTATCTTGATACATGAATTTGCTCCAGTTGAATATATATATATATATATAATTGTTCAAAAGTTTCAATTGAAGCATACTTATTATTCTATTTACAAAATCTATTACTTGACTCATGATTGTTAGAGCTAATCTTCTTCTGTCAGAAACAGGGGAAAAAAGTGACAGTGGATACATTTTTTTCGACTTAGAGTACTTTAAAAAGTAAAATGAAGTTTTGTTCATTCTTTTAAAATCTTTTATATATTGTCATTTGTTTTTCCTTGTAATTAAACAGGTTGGTTTAGAGGTGCTGAAGGAGAAAGCTATTATATTCTTTATTACAGATCTAGATATAGAAAGTTCAAAGTTGACGGATCTTCAAGAGGTATACAAGGAAATAAAGGAAGAAGATTACTACAAGATTGTGTGGGTTCCATTTGTGATAAAATGGACTGAAGAACTGAAACAGAAGTTCGAAAATCTAAAATCTAAAATGCCTTGGTACGTAGCGTGTTATGATTCTCCAATTGCTGGGGTTTGGTACATCAAGAGTCGACCAATCTTCTTCAAGGAAAAAATTTCATATGTTGTAATTGATCTGCAACATGGAAACCATTACACAAATCCAGAAGCCTTCGATGTTTATCTTTGTCTCGTAAAGGAAGAGCACTTCCCCAAGAAACGAATAGATATTAGTAAGTACTATATTCTAATTAAAACACGCACACACACACACACGTAGACATTTTAATTCAGTTAATTGTTCTTTCTTTTCTAAAATTGGATATAATATAAAATTATTCCTAACTATCACTTAGGGCTTGAGTAGAATTAATTCTTGATATGTTATGAAATTAAATTGATCTGTTCAATTTTTTAATTAATTTAAATTTTTAACACATAGTATTAATATGCTAGCGTTTTGGGATCAAACCCAAATGGTTATGGCCTCTCCGGTCCAAGTTTTAGGTATTCATTTACATAGTGTAAATCCCTTATCAATTAAAGTCTATAATAGATTTACTTTTAATATTGATTGAGGCTCTATAAGAAATCAACATTAGATTCAATATTAGTTGAGGCTATATGAGAAATCAACATTAGTTTCAATATTGGTTGAGGCTCTATAAAAAATCAACATTAAGATTCTATTTTACATTTTAAAAGACTTGAATAACCTTATTCCCATTTTTAAATTTATATCCAAACGATTAAATTCAACAACATTTAGGAAACCATCATGACCTTCTTTTTTTATTTTCTGATGAATATTTTTATTAGACATGATTTTAATCTTATGATGTGACTAAAAAGAGCTGTTTTCTGAATTGTAGTGGATCCTATCGAGTATTCTGCGGGGACAAGTCTTCCGGAACTGTATCCACAAATTTTTGATAAACTTAAAGAGGGTGACACTGATAACAAAAACAAGCCTACCAGTGGATTCGAAGGTTTTCGAGCCAAGCTTGCAAGAGGTAGTAATAATAATCATATATGTATTAAAACTTGAATATAATCATGATCATCAAATTTTATAATCTTAAACCACAATGCTCACATTTTTGCAGGAAACTCGTAAGGAGTGTTTTCACTGTATATGATGCCATAGAGTCAACAACAAAGTGCATCACTATATTGTGCTTGCCCTACAATACTTTAATAATAAGACTATAATCTTCTTCTTTTTTTTTAGTTGCGTGATTAGGTGGAAATCTATAGTAGTGTGTATATATATATATATATATATATATGAAAGTGCAAGAGTGTAAAAGCTTATCTTTATGTGCTGTAAAAAATTATTACGTATATGTTTATGAGATTGTGGGTGCTTCCTTGTTTTAAATAAGATTAAAGTGAGTATTTATTTTAGTATCTTATATTTTAAATTCTTATTAATTTAATTTTTTATATTTTTGATTTATTAATTTAGTTCTTCACAATTTAAGTTTATTACTTTAGTTTCTCATACTTAAAACCTTAATTAATTTAATTTTTTATACTTCAAAAACATTAATAAGATTAAAAGACCAAATTAATAAAAATTTTAAAGTGTGAAGAATTAAATTAATAAATTTTGAAGTGTGAGTGATGAAATTAATTAGGATTTCAAATGTAAAAGATCAAATTAATAAACTTAAAGTATGAAAGACTAAATTAATAAAAATTTTAAATATAAAAAACTAAAATATATATTTACTCTAAAATCTACCCACATAACTTTTGCAAAAAACCTATTTGTGTTTGTTAAAATGAGCCCCTCTGTTCTAGTACTTAACCATTGGCAGTTTTCTATTGGAGAAAAATTGATACCTGATAAAAATACCAGCATATCCTAAATATTTTAAAAGTCAATTGCTAGTCAGTCTTAACCACCTTAAATACAAAAGTGGGATCCATCATTATTGTAACCTACCAGAACACATAATTAAATATTTTTATTAATGTGAAAACTTTATTGATAAGTAATGTATAATTATTTTTTTATAAATTTTCTTTTAAGCCTCAATGTTTGTTTTATCCCTGATGCTTTCAATTTGTAAAAAACACAGAATTTTTCTTTTTCTATCCAGGTTCTGGTGATTTTCTAAAATCAAACCCAATTTTTATTGAAAAATAAACACCAATATGTTGTGATTCATGCAAGAAATCTAGATATAGGTGGTATATGTTAAGAGAAAAGATCATTGTAATTGTTTTGACTTTTTGAATAAAGTAGTCTTATGTATATTCAATCTAGAGTAGGTTACTAGTGGGTTAAATAAAAATAAAAGACATTTTTCCTAATAGCAACTTGGGGATAATTAGGTGAGATGATAAAGTATTCAATTCAAATAAAGTTACGTTGAACCAACTGGCCTTAGATTAAAAAGATTAGAGAATTTTTTTTTTTAACCTTTTATACTATCGTATTTTACGTTTTAAATTAGGTAAAATAAATTTTAATATTTTAACTTAAAAATAAAAATAAATTTTATTTAAATATTTTTCATCGATAAAAAATTTTTTTTTTTAACTTAAAATATAAGTATTTAATTTAAAATGTGAAAATTATTTGCTTGAGTAAACCAAATAAATATGAGGGCTTCGACGATAAAAATTAGTCTCGAAAAAATACGATTCTTTTTAACCCGGCTCGCTAAAACTCGATACCTAAGGTGCTTCTTGCGGGCTACCTAATAAAGCCTAATGGGTTTAAACCTTTTTTTTTTTTTGGTTATTCTCAAATATTGATATATTATTACTAATGTAGTTTATACAATCCTTTACTGACCAAGTAGAAAGAAAGACGAAAAGGCATAAGAAAAGTTTAATCTGTCCAAATTTTGGCAATGGCATGCCAAAATATTCCTACATTTATTAATGATAAGATTTCAATTGTACCAATTAATTGTTATGCCTCAAAAAATTTCTCTTCTCTATTATTGTTCTAAATATGCATCATCTTTATTTTTGAGAAGTTTTTGTTTAATGCTACATATATATCATAAGCATTGCTTTAATGCATGTAAGAGACGAAAAAAAAAATTGTGTATTAGTGTGAATTACAACTTTAATACATTGTACATCTTACTTCAATAGAATTTAACTTTCTCCCTCTAACTCAATAACTTATTAACTTTACCTCATTAATCTTTACATTATTTTTTCCCTTTGGTAATTCAACATTGCTTTATATTTGACATATTATAATTGATTTTGAATTCTGAACTCTAATTTAACAACCATGTTTAGTCATGAAACATGCATTATGCTTGATTACTTTATTATTTAGTACTTTAAAATTTATTAAATCTCATCAAAAGAATAATGTTAGGCTCAAAAAAATTTACTACTTATGTAATGTTGTTCTCAAGCTTAATTTTTAGGCTCGAAAAGCTGCAGTCTTTTAGGACCGACCCTATTAAGCTTAGGACCCAAGGTAGGCAAGGTCAAAGCGGGTTGGGTAACCCGTTTCGTCATCTCTAATTCTCGTGCCCCCTTTTTTACCCATTCCCTCATTAAGCGAAAACCTTTTTTTTTTTAAAAAAATTTTTGAATAGCTCAGTCAGCATGAGTTAACGAGTTGAAGAGGTGGAGAGAGAGGGTTGTGCATGTGATGGCACGCATATATATATATATATATATATATATATATATATATATATATATATATATATATACAATTTGTAAAATTATCGTAAGAAGATAATGTCTAAACTAATCCTTGTTTATATATAGACATACTTTTATCGCAAATCATCATTATATGTATTTAGCAAGTTGCAAATATACAAATTACAGAAGTGTTACGTCCACATTTTTTTAAATGCACACTCACTTTTTAATATTTTTTTTATTTTTTGTTTATAATTAATTAAAATAAACTAAGCATACATAAAGATTAATACAACAAATAAAGAAGTTGTAAGATTAAGTGTATTATATATAATACATCCTTTCATCTTCCCATCTTCTATCTTTCTCAAAACCATGTCCTAACAATATATTATTTTGTATTATTACAAGTTGGGGCTGCAAGTGGAAACCATCATCGGTGATCACGTAACATAATAATAATAATAAAAAAAAAAGACTTCACTTCAAAAATAAAAAAAAATAACTGAAACTTACCTCCCACGGACTCCCTATATATATATATATATATATATATATATATATATATATATATATATATATATATATATATATATATATATAAAGAAAAACTATTCATTTGGATGCTTTCTCATCGTGTTGTGAATAAATTATTCGCAACTATGTTAGACAATGGACAATTCATTATATAATTTGAATAGGATTTGGTATACTTTTTCTAGTTCTATTAATTATAGTTCATATTGAAAGTAAAGTCATTGAATATAAATTTTTATATAAGTAATTGTTAATTTTATAATATGAATATGACAAGCAGATATTGAGTCTGGCAAAATGTGACTCAGGGCTCGAATCCCTAGTGCCCTCAGTCATTGCATCAAGCATAATTGATACATGTGAAACCCTAAAAAATCAATAGAGATGTGACATCTTAACAACCATTTTCAAAATAACCATACCACTAATTACAACTTGTCTTATGTTGAGTCTTAAACCAGATTGTCTTGCGTTAAACAGGCCTATATAATTGAATGGTTTTAGAAATATTGAAGAGTATTGTAATTTCTAACAATTTTATAAGATATTAGTTGAATGTGCCATGTAAATTAATCGAATCATTATAATAGATCAAGTTTTATCATATTTTTATTTAAGAAATGTAATTATAATATAATATCTTTTAATATTTATGCAATTTTATAAGCTAATATATTAATTATCCTTAACATAGTTTTACATTTTTAAAAATTCATTAGTCAAGTAGAGGCTTTTTAAATCTAAAAAAATGAAAAATTTAAATTATTCACGAAAATGCCACCAATTAAAGATTATTCCTAATATGAGTAATGGACACCCATTGATTAAAAAGACGATATTAATTATACTTTCAATGAAGACATATTTGCATTGATTCATCTAGCGCCTAAATCAATATTTGTATTAAAAGAAAGATTGCAATTGCCAATGATGATGTTAACGGGACAAAATTTTCTTTCTTATTTCAAATATATTCCATAAAATTGTATTAGGTTAAAATATTATAAAATGTTACAAGTTATATATTTAAACAATTACAATTTTATAAAATATAATTTAACACATTAAATAAAACTAAAATTTCTTATTAAAATAAATTAATCTTTTAGAAACAATCATGAAGGTTTCACATTATTGTATTGTTAAATTAACAATTATCAGATTTCTAAAAACTAATTGCAACGTGGTAAACATTCCAAATCATATTCAAACATATGGATCAGACATTACGCATGTCAATTTTTTATTCTTATAATTGCAACATCAAAAAACACTTTAAAATTTAAATAAAACCTTTGGTGACTTAGTGCTGGTCCCATCTCCCAAACCTTAGAGACTTCATCTTCGTGATCAAGAAAGATAAAACATAAATCTAATAGTTGTTTAAACATCTATACGGTGAAAGTTATTGGGTGTGATTCGGCTGTAAAGTTTTGACTATTTTCCACCAATACTACAATAATTAAGGATGGCAGCTTTTGTTTACCTGAAAATTATCCTTCCTAAAACATGGATTGGGTTTATATTTATATTTTCTTAGGTTAATTTCTCGGGTATGATTTTTGACTAAGATAGAAGCAAGTAGGTGAAAAGATGGAGTGTAGTACTGTTAGTTTTCTCCTTTTGTGCATAAATAGGAGAGCAAGATAAAACAAGAGTTACAACTTATAATTCTCAGAGATTCGAAATTTAATAAGAAAGCTCTAAAAACCCTTAAAGAAAGTGGTAAATCACTAGAATAAACTTCACTCTTCAAGTTTAGAACACTTACTTCTACTTTTGGAAATAACTTTTGATATAATGTCATAAATTAACTAAACTCAAAAACTAAAGGTTAAGTTGGTAGACGAAATCAAATTTAAAGTCATAAAATATGATCTAATGGTAAGGGATTTGAATAATATATAGAAGTTTTGGTTTCAATTCTCTCACGTATCGAAAGAAAAATCACATAAAATGTTTTTTTATCTTTATGGCCAACTGGTTCAACAAAGCTTTAACACCATTTCAAGATTTAATTTAACCTTGAGCAAAAAACCTATCAAGAGAAAGTCAAACTAGAAATTTGTATCTAACAATCATCGTAATGGAGTATCTAGCTAGTGCCTGTCCTTGTCATTGTGAACATAGAGAAAATTAAAAATATTAAGACTCATAAAAATAAAATCATTTCCTTGACTTATCTAATTGACTTTAAATGCCATAAAGGAGGAGCAATACTCAGTGCATAAATAGACAGATCTACGGCACTCTGTATGTCCAAAACATCATCACATAGAGCAGAGCAAAGACGTTCTGTTAGTTGACTCTGGGTTTCTGCTCAGTTTCCTCCATCGTTCATCCGAAGGTTCCAGGTTCCTTCTTTGCGTTGCTATGTCTGCTGTTCTGTTTCTTTCATTATTGTGAATCTAAAAATTTTCCAACTATACTGAAGTCTTATTTTCCACTTAGACTGCCAGTTTTCCCCCTAGTCAGTAGTTCTGATATAATCTGAAATGACTTTAGATTAAGGGCATAGATCCGTAGTTCTAAAAAGTTTTTCTTTTCTCTCACAATATAAATTTTTTAAGTATTCATTATTAGGCTTGTTATTTATAATATAAGCATTTCTGGGTTTTGCTTGTCATTCAGGTTGCTTAATCAAGAGAGTGAATCAAGAAAATGGAGACAAAGGAGAATGATTTGGTTGAAAACAAAAGTGAGCCCAAAAACTTGGTTGATTCGGTGAGACTGAAGATAGATGAATTGTTGAAACCTAAAGTGCTTGAGCAATGTATCTATAGGGCTCCTCTGAAAGTTCGCCGGATAAACGAAGTAGCCTACACGCCCCGTGTAATTTCAATTGGCCCCTTTCACCTTAAAGACGAGAGGTTGCAATCAATGAAATCAATGCAACAGATTAAATTGATTTACCTTAAGAGCTTTCTTGAAGGGACTGGGCTAACATTGGAGGACTGCGTCAGTAAGATCCAAGAGTGGGAAGCAGACATTCGAAATTGCTATGCAGAGAACATTCAACTAGAGAGAGATGATTTTGTGGAAATGGTTCTAATTGATGCCTGCTTCATAATTGAGCTTTTCTTTAGATATTATGATGCAAAGCAATGGACAGGTGGCGACCCTCTGTTCGCAAAGCCATGGCTCGCAGAAGATGTGGCACACGACTTGATCTTACTTGAGAATCAGCTTCCGTACTTTGTTCTTGATGGCCTCTATAACCTTGCAACAAAAAGTGATCCTACATTTCCCTCATTTCTTAATATTTCTTTCAAGTACTTTGAGAAGCTCAACCCTCAAAACATAGAACCTGATGGAGTAAATGTGTGGCATTTCACTGACCTGCTGAGGAGATTTTACTTATCATCAAGCCAAAGACTTCAAGAGAGATCACAAGTAAATGTTATATTGGAACATCTGTATAGTGCAAGTGAGCTAATTGAGGCAGGAGTGGAGTTCAAGGCAGATGAAGAAAACAAATGCTTACTTGAGCTACAATATGTTAAAGGTGTCTTGACAATGCCACGGCTTGATGTTTCAGATACGACTGAGATTCATTTGAGAAATATTGTCGCATTTGAGCAAGCTCATTATCCTTGTGACACATACATTACCGATTACTTGAAGGTCTTAGATTTCCTTATCAATAGTGAGAGAGATGTGGATATATTAATTCACAAGGGAATTATCACTACCTTGTTGGGTGACAGCAATGAAGTCGCAACAATGATCAATCGGCTTTGCTCGAATCTGATCCAGCCAAATATGAACAAGGAATACCTCTCAATCTGTCAGCAGCTGAATGAGTTCTATGAGAAACCTATGAATAAGTGGAAGGCTGGTTTGATACATGACTACTTTGACACTCCTGTGAAAACAGCAACTTCCATTACTGCTATTATATTAATTGTATTAACATTTGTCCAAACCGTTTGCTCTATCTATCCACTAGTTCAGGGAAGTTAGGTAGCTTGTAATTCCAACTTTGAATTAATGTGGAATGTTTGTACTTACTAATGAATAAATAGCGATGTGCTGTTTTAATTTTTTTTTTCGTGTTTAGCGATTTTTTTTTTTTATTAAGTAGTAAAAGCATTAATTAGTCATTGAGGGCATCGGCTAGGAATATAAGTCAAGACTCACAGAAAATGTCATAGAGGGAGGTCAATATTAAAGCGTATTAGATTATCAAAAACTATAATTAAACTTTCTACGAGTTATTAAATTAGGCAGTTTTTGAGAATTATTTATAAGAGTTCAAATTAATAACTTAGTTGTACAGCTTTGTGTATAAGTGCGATAGTTGAAATTAATAAAGTAAAATCTATAAGTAAAGAAAGATATAGAAGAATAACAAGACAGAAAGAGTTATAGTGGTTTGACTAAACAATAAATAGTTTACATCTATTCCTTTCACGAAGTGTGAAGGGATTCCACTAAAATTTAATATTGGTTTCCAAAACAACCAATCAACCTTTACAAGAGTATCCTTTTAGTATGATAGGCTAACCAAAAAACGTTTTCACTAGATCCTCACTCAACCTAACAACCTTGACTTCCTAAACCCGAAGTCAAGTAGCCTGGGTTACAAGGCAAACCAAGAACCTATCCAACTCCCTCAGTATAATACAAACATTTGAGCATTAGCTTGAAGGGTGTGGGTTCCTCTATACAACAAATATTCCAAAATAATCCCAAAGATATTCAAGAATGAATAACCCAAAGAATAGCTTTGAGAGTGTTGATGTTGAACTCGAATGCTAGAGAGGATTTGCATATGTACAAGCTCTGTTGTGTCTTCCACATTTTCAAAGCTATTGTATTTATATGTTTCTTCAGTCTACTAATCTTTGGAGTTTTCCATGGTGATTCTTCAATCAAGAGTATATGAATCACGTTCGGTGCCAAATTTTTTTTTTTAACAACGGTTAAATATTATTTTTAATAATGCTTCTAAGCACTGTTTATTTTTGTTTTTGTAGTAAATAATATTATTTTTGACAGTTATCTTTAGTTGTTTAAATAAGTCTTGTGTATAATTATAACCCATAAAGTTGTCTTTGTGCCTCCTCTCCTCCTCTGCTCAGCCTAAAGTCTCCTATAAATCTAATTCTAAAAGAGATATTTATAATTAGAAGAAGTCTACCGAAACAAAAAAAACCTAATAAATCTAGAAACCCTAATTGCATAAAAATAAGAAAATTTAGTGAACTAAGAAATTTAATTACATCAGGAAAATTCAAGGCCCAAAATGTTTTCCTTAATTGCAATGTGGCTCTCTAAAATATGAAAATATCTTTTTTTCTGCTTTAATTCCTTAAATTATTATTTAGCTGCAAAAATAAGAAATTAACTTAAATTAAAGCTAAATATATATCAATAGAAGTAAAAATATTAAGAAAAGAATTACAAAATATAATTATAAAATCTAATTATTAAAAATCAAGAAGCACCTTTAAGTCAACCTGTGACAAGGAAAAAGAGTTGCATGTGTTGAAAATAGTAAAGTAATAATGTTTCTTAGTTTTTCTAGAAGTTTATGTTCATAATAATCTTTGTTTAGTGTGATTCATGTACTAACAATTAAATAGAGGGTTAAACCTTTTATCATTAGAGTTCTATAAATACTTATGTAACCCTTCATTCAGTATTATGAAAAGTATAATACAAGTCTTGTTATCTTATCTTTTCTTGGAGTTCCATTATTCTTTTTTTGGTTTGTTTTTCTTCGTTAAGGTTGTTGATCTTGGGCTAGTGTAGCTTGCTGCACTACTGTTTCTCTTTTTGGAGCTCAACTAGCCAAAGTTTGTATCTGTAACATGTATATATCCAATTAACAAAGTAAATATTTGGTCATGTGTTCAATTTCGGGTGGGAGACGGGGATTGTAAGATTTGAATATTGTTGCATTTTCATAAATTATTTTATATTAAATTAAATTTATTTATTAAAATATCAATTTTTATATAAAATATTTTAAAAAATTCTTTGCGAGACTTGCGGATCTCCGGTTCTAAGGAGATCAAGGGCAAGAAACCATTTTTTGCTGAAGTTGTGGGGTGGGACAAGATGAGAAAATTTTCTGGTGGTAATAGGAAAGAGTGGTATATTCCCCGCTCTTTCCCATTATGTCATTCTTACTTCTCAAAGAGAAACAAAAATTTCATTATATTCTTAAAAAAATATATCGATCGTTCTATGGTATGCATGGGGTACATAGGTATAATTACAACATTTTGTATGAAAATTTCATTTAAAATTGGCCCTATTAACTACATATAATTAATGTTTAATTTTCTCTTATTTATTTTATTTGATCTTTTCCCATTAATTTAATATAATATTCTTTTTTTTATTTTTTTAAAACTCAAATTTTATATCCTAAATTTTAAACCTTAAAACATTAAATGCAATATTAATTAAACTTGGAATGATCCCAATATTATAAGTGATGCTGCTTAATTAAGTGCCTTAAGAAAGTGTAAGAATATTATTACTACTAAACCATTGTATGCTTGTTTGAAGGGCAAGCGCTCATCTTTTATATATGGTGCAAACATAATAGCTGCCGCAGCATCTTGGATCTAAACTTGGGTATTCGTTTCCATGTTGCAGATCAATTATAACATCTTCTACAAAACACAACAAACATAAAATGCAGTTTCCTATTAACTTGCTGGCTCCATTGGCAATCACTATTACAATCACCATTGTCTTCGTTAAAGATTTGAATTTGGGAAATTATGTGCATTGAATTTGCATAAGCACATTTTAAGGATGCACGTGCCTTGCTGATGCATCTGCTGGATTGAATTTGGCTTGTTTGGGATTTAAGGTACCTCTCATTCTACTCATGGCAACCAAACCTTGGAACCCACTAGAAGGCTTCTTTTGATTCACATCCTCTTCACGTTGTTCGTGATACAGCAGTCGAAGAGTTGGCGGACCAGATTTTTTACAAGGTCCTCCTACAACAAACAACTTATTTGTCACATCCTATTCATCAATCCCATCATTTGGACCCAAATCAACAAAAACTACTCCATCTTGTTTGATAAGTTATCCACACAAACTTTCTCTCAAAATAAATTGTTGTGTCAGAGACTACAGTGTACAGATATAAGAAGAATTTATAAAATTATTAAATAAATTTATAATCATCTATATATATATATAAATCACAAAGAGTTGGGGTCTTAAAAAGTTTATCATTCAAAAAGATTGTAGTTTCAAGTTAAAATTCTAACAAAGATAAAAAGACCTTCTCTATCCATCTAATAGTTAATAAGATTGTGAATGCTTAAAATAAAGTCATGGATGTTATTTTCCTTTTATAATGAAAAATACTTCCAATGATCCTAATAATGTAAGTCATGCATAGCTTAATTAAGTGACTTATGAGTTTGTAACCAATCCTCATTCGTTTGAAGGGGAAGTGCTCGGCTTTTACAAATCTAAGTCCATAGGAGAAGATGTTTGGATTTGGATCTGGGTACTGGTTTCCATGTTGCAGATCAATTATAACATATGAAGGTTTGTCTTCGAAGAAGATCTGTCGTCCCTTGATGTACCAGACACCAGAGACTGGAGAATCATAGGACACCATATACCAAGGCATCTTTGATTTCAAATCTTCAAATTTCTCATATCTTCAGTCCATTTTAGCGCAAATGGAATCCACACAATCTTGTAATAATCTTCTTCTTTCAATTTCTCGTAGACTTCCTGAAGATGTGTCAATTTCTAATTGGGTATATCTAGGTCTGAAATCAAGAATATGACAGTTTTCTCATTCAGCACCTCTAAGTCGACCTGTAACAAAGAAAAAGAGTAGCATGGAGCTCAAACTATATAGCCATAGTTTGTATCTATGACATGTATATATCTGATTAATTAATTAAGTAAATATTTGGTCGTGTGTGAATTTAATTAAAACAAATTATAACACCTAAGCTTTAAAAACAAAAATGCTTCAATTTTTGTTGGAATAATATTCAACTAGAACAAGTTTATACTGATAGTAACCTTAGACTTAGTAGAAGCATCAATGAATGCATGGCAGCCATCTTTAGAGTACATAAAGCTCTTCATTAGCTCTGACATTTTTGGCTGAGTGTTAGATAACTGTTTAACACTGAAAGCATCTTCAAAGAGTGCAATTTGCTGCAAATGAGCCTCCATCTCATCTACAGAAATCAATTAATAATAAATCAATGTAATACATATGAATTGACAAAATATTTTATTCAGTTTAAAGTAATGATTGGATGGCAGAAAATAAATAAAATTAAGATTAAAAATTCATATGAAACATATCATAAGATTGTAGCTTTACCTATTTGTGGTTTGTAAATTTTGTAGTGATGTTTGAGGTCATTAATGATGTGACTTAGATTGGATATTAGGTGGGACAATTCCAATGCCACTTCCCTGTAAAAAAAAATAAAACAAGCATTAATAATCAAAATAAATAAAACATACAATGTATTAGTTTCCATTTATTTATCAGATGAAGTTGATTCTCAAGGGAATCAAATGAATCTATAAGGCAATATGGAGCATTTACGTAGGTCATGCTGCGTATAGAGCTCGCTAATATGGACTCCTCCCACATCCAATAATACATAACAACACCAGTGTGTGTCTGTGTATATACACACACACACACTCTGAAAAGTTTGACATCTTAGATTTAATCCTTATTCTACTGTATACAACTTCACTCTGGCTCTATATATATATAGATCCACTACCAAAAATATTCTTATTTAAGTGAATGCCTAAAAAAAATAGATCCACTACCTTATATTAATCAAAGGACTTTCTCTTCAAAATTATTTTTTAATATCCCTATTTGATAAGGGCCTAATTAATGTAATATAGAAAAAATAATCATGTGATTTTCATCAAAATAAATCAAGCGAATATGAGAAAATTTAGTACAATATAATATATATGGAATAGGAATCTGACATAATTAAGCCCTTTTTCTAATAATGTGAGATATGATCTATGCCAAAAAAACAAAAAAAAGATATGTGCTATTTTTAATCTATAGATTCTCATTGAAAATTTCTAATTTTGAATTGTTTTATTAGTTTGTTATGGGCAGAAAAGCAATGCAAAAAGATTAGAAATTAATATACTGAAATCAAATATTAAAGGGAGAACATAATTGAACTGCTAGATTGAGCAGTCTAATAATACCATTCCTCACTTTGCTATGCATAACAGACTTAGATACGTGCCAATGCAAAGTTTGAAATGAATGAAGTAATAACTTACCCATTATGCATGGGGAAAGTAATTTGAATATAGCAGGCTATCGGACTTAGAATTGCCCAATAAGCACATGTTGGAAGAGATATTCTTTGCTATACTCTGTGTTAGACAGCAACGTGAACTCAGAGATGTATTCAATCACTTCCAATGTCAGCTTCACGAGATTGTTCAATTGCTCAAGTGGCACCAGAAATCTCTCAAACGGGGAGCCCACGAGACTAACAGAACTTTCCATTAACGCAGCCATTGATGAGACTAATTCAGTTATTGGTTGGTTAGGACCATGAAGCAAGAACCCTAAGAACTCCAGAAATTTGAATAAAAAACAACCCATGGTATTTACTGCCTTTGCATCCCATGATAAGCCTGATAGGAATTTGACTAAATCCATTGTTGCCGTGTGAAGATTAATATCATCAAATCTCTGCACAACATTATTCGCGGTCTTGTCCATCTGATAGTATGAATAGCGGTGAGTGAATATGATTCGAAGTGTTAAGAATCTAAATATCATAAAAAAAGAAAAAAAAGTTTAAGTGGTATATTAAGTACCAGGAGGACAGGGAACATAAAATAATCATTTCTTGCCAATATCTTAAGCTCAGATATTGTTGAAAACTTAACCAGCATAGGGTACAGCAATCTAATCCTTTTACTGGGGTCTTTCCTCTCCTGCATTTATGAATTCAAAAGTATTAAAGTTGAAAAGAAACCTCCAAGGGTGAAGCTATATCTTAGATCCCAAAAAAAAAAAGAAACAATGTGAAGATATATCTAATATTTAATGTTTGATGAAAATGATCAACGCAATTTTTGTTAAACAATAGATAAATAAAAACAAAGTCCTAAAAAAGACAAACACGAGGTGGATATACAGCAACAAGTGTGTAAATTCAAATTGCCCTCAAAGCATTTTAAACTCAGATTCTTAAATTATATATTCCACTTTAAATATGGAAACAAACCAACTCTCACATGCATATCAAGACATAATTCAGACCTACTCATAAAGTTTCAACATGACATCATAGTCCATGAGGCATAACAGCCAAATGAAAATCTAAGCATCAACAGCCCAAGACAAAGAAAGTGAAAAAAAAAAAAAAAAGGAAGAAGAAAAAAAGTCTCTCGAGACTCGTCAAGCCCAGAAAAAAAGAGATCTGGAGCCTTTGAGACGGGGTGGACTGTTTGAAAATAGAGAAACAAGAATAAAATCCCACATAGTCGAAAGAAGACAAACATGAGGTGGATATAAAAAGAAGTGTGTATGTCCAAACACTTTCAATTTTTATATATTTTACATTAAAGATAGACCAAACCCGCTCTTTTTGGTACACCAAGACATGATTTGGGTCCACTCACAAAATTTTAATAATTTTATCATAAAATACAATATAGTTAGGTCAATAAAAAAAAATTATTCTATTTAAATGAGTAATTGTTTCAAGTCTTGCATCAAAAACAATATATGATAAAATAACATAATAGAACTCATGTATAATTTAATTATCCCTTGTTAGCATCTAAAAAAAAATTGAAAGTAAATTATCTTTAAGTGAGCAAATGCATCACACATTGTCCAAAACATAAGATCATTTTCAATTTTCATATCAAACAAGAGAATTTGAAATAATCCTCCATGTCATATGCATATATGTATCCTTACAAAGTGGATACTTCTTCCATTTCAATTTTCCAGTAGATTCAGTTCACTATATCCATCGTACTATGAATGGTTGAGTATACAATTATGAATATGTAAAAGCCATAACAATGATAAATAAAGCAATGAAATCACAGGTGCATTAAATTATAGGAAAATCCAAGATAAATATATACCAGAAGAGTGCGAATGCTGAAACAACGATCGCCTACCAAAGCATCCAGTTCTGAAAACGTTGAATTAAGCTCCAAAACATTTCTGGTCTCTAACTCAACCCCATCTGCATGTTCTTTCTTGTCCTGCGTATGAGCATTTAAAAGTTAGAACTCTCTAGGTTAGAAAAAGTATAGTGTAAATAAATCAAAGAACTATACTACCGTTAAAAACTCACATACAAGCAAGAAGTTCTCATTAATTACAAGGAAAATATGAGTTTGCTATTATCAAGAGAAAATATTATCTAAACCCCACATGAAAAAGTGTGTATAGTTTGAGTTATTTTTTTTCCCTTTTTTTTATGGGAGTTATAATTTTTTTCTTTTAAAAGGAAGTAGTTGAGTTTTATAAGTACTAGCATTTTACCAAATTATCAGTATTCAGTAATAATATTTCTTTTTTCTATAGGAATTAATAAAAATCACCAATATTTTGTTTATGTGAAAGTAATTCCTTACCAGCAATACTGAATCAACGAAATTGGTAGCATGCTTGAGGATATGGCAAATGGACACGAGAAGTGGTTGACGAAGCAGCAGTGAGTAATCTCCTCTATGAGTTCGCTGCACCTGGGTTTTGATATTCTGGTCGTCCAAAGTGGGAAGTTTCAGATCAACCAACCGGAACTGCCCAATAGAACTTGAGCTCGGTGATGATCTTTTGTTACTCATTTAGATATATTCAACCTGCAGGATTGATCGAAATTTTTGATAATGTTAGGACTCAAATCTGTTTGTGACCATTCTACAAAAGAAGATTTAAATTAAATAGATGGCATTGTTTTCAGGGTGACGTACTACCAAACATCACATGGTTTGTAAAACATCAATAAAATAATAGATGGAGATGGTCCAGAAAAAAGAATACAAAAACAGCACAAGATATAAGGTGCATGTGGATTTGGGAGATTGGATAACAAATGTTAGTAGGCCAAAATTTCTGATTTCTTTATGATATCTCTTAGGTATTGGTGATATGTTATCTCCAATAATCAATAACATAAGAAAGTCCTAGTCAAAAGTTTGAACTTGTAACTACACAAGTTGCAATCAACAGCAAGAAATTTGCCACGTACTTGAACCACTATCATATCACCAATGAAGCCAATGTTTTTCTCTTTGCAATAAATTTTAATTGTACCTGGTTCTCAGAAAGTAACTCAAATTTTATTCAATTCTTCTAAATTATCTTGAGCATCTTTCCCTTAACTCTAATACTCCCTCTCTTACCATTCTCTTCAGTCTTTTAGAGTTTTTCTCCAAAATTATCATAGTTTTAGAAATTTAAAAAAAAATTTCCGATTCATTTTTCTATATATATCTTTACTTAGTTAGAGGTAACTTACCCTTTCTCTTAACTATACCACAAATTAAACAAAATAGATATATTTAAACAATGACATTATAGTTAAGGTATCTTATTAATTTATGATTTTTTAATTCATGTACAAAATCTTTAAACTGCAAGAGTTTTGGAGTAGAAGGAATAGTTCTTTTTCTCAAACTACTTAAACATATTTGAATTGGTTAACATCCCTTCTATTTTCTTGTTTCATTCCCATACTCTCACTAATTGGTCAAAAATTATAAAATAGAACAGTAAGTTTTCTTCAGTTATTTGGAATTTAATATTTTATTATTTTTCACTTATTTAAGAGATCATGACAAAAAATTGGACATGAAATAAAAGAGAAGATGTGGCACCGTGTGTGTGTGTGTGTATATATATATATATATATATATATATATATTACAATTTGTAAAATTATTGTAAAAATGTAATATCTAAACTAAACCTTGTTTATTATATACTTATTTTAATCACAAATGCTTATTATATTTTTTAACCAACCAATCCTTGTAGATATGTACTATGCAAGTTGCAATTATATAAATTAAGGCCACTTAATTAATACAACAAATACAATAAGGTAAAAGATTTGGTGTACTATATATATTACATATTTTCATCTACCCACGTTCTATCTTTATCAATAAATTGTTTTTAAATTAAATAATTTTAATTACATACATGAAGGATAAATTAAATAAAACATAAATAATAAAAATTAAAATAAGTTAAATGATATGAAAATGATGAAAATGGAGGGTAGAGACAACACTAGAATATCAAGAACAAGAGAGCTTTCCTCTATTTCCTTGTGTGTACACCAATACAAGTGAAGTGCTCTATTTATAGGTATAAGTTTGTAACTCATCTATAATGCTACATAATGTACAATGAATACCCATTACTTTGTAGGGTATAACCTAAGGAATAATATTACATAAAGCTATTGGGAGTTATAACCTCCAAAGATAATGACACATAAAGCACATAATGGTTATAACCTTCACGGTAGTGAAAGCTCTTGAATATGGGCATCCATACCAATAATATTGTTCATAACACTCCTCCCTTGGATGTCCATCTCTTAAGAATGTGCCTCGTTAAAACCTTCATGAGGAAAAATCCTATGGGACAAAAACCTAGTGAAGGAAAAAGAGTGCATCATTCTCTCATACGTTACTAGATGCTGCCTCATTAAAAACCTTACCAGGAAAAACCCAATGGGAAAAAAAAAACCATGGTCAAGGGAAAAAGAGTACAGCGCATGACAATATCAATTAAGATCTTTCAGTCAACGAACTCCAATGTTGCAGACAAGCTTTTCAAATGTTGAAGTAGGAAGTGCCTTGGTAAACAAATATGCTAAATTATCACATGAACGAACTTGTTGAATGTCTATTTCACCATTCTTCGAAGATCATGAGTGAAAAAGAACTTTGGTGAAATATGTTTGGTTATATCCCCTTTAATGTACCCTTCTTTTACTTGAGTGATACATGCAGTATTATCTTCATATAAGATTGTTGGAATCAATTTGCTTGAAGATAAACCACAATCCTTTTGTATATGATGGATCACAGATCTCAACCAAACACATTCTCAGCTAGCTTCATGCAGTGCTATAAGTTCTGCATGATTAGGAGATGTGGTTGTTATCGTTTGTTTCATAGACCGCCATGAGATAACTGTACCACCACATGTAAACAAATAGTCTATCTGTGATCTACCATTATGTGGATCAGATAAATATCCTGCATCTGCATAACCTATAAGGTCATGTTATGGTACATTTGAATAAAACAAACTCATATCCATTGTACCTTTAAGGTAACGGAGTATATGCTTCACTCCATTCTAGTGTCTTCGAGTGGGTGAAGAACTATATCCTGCTAACAAATTGACAGCAAAAGAAATATCAGGTCGTGTGTGACCAGCAAGATACATTAGTGCCCCAATAGCACTAAGATATGGTACTTCAGGACCAAGTACATCTTCACCTTCTTCTCGAGGCCTAAAAGGGTCTTTGTTCACATCTAAATACCTTACCACCATTGGAGTAGTTAATGGATGTGATTTGTCCATATAGAACCGATTTAGCACCTTTGAAATATAATCCCCTTGGTGCACAAAAATTTCATTCTTTAAATGTTCGATCTGTAAACTAAGACAAAACTTTGTCCTTCTTAGATCTTTCATTTCAAATTCATTCTTCAAGCAACTGATAGCCTTTTGGAGGTCTTTAGGAGTTCCAATAATATTCAAATCGTTGACATAGACAACAATTATAGCAAACTCATTTCTAGACCTTCTAATGAAGATACATGGGCAAATAGGGTTATTTTTGTATCCTTCCTTTATCAGATATTCACTAAAGCGATTATACCACATACGACTAAATTGTTTCAATCCATAAAGAGATTTATTCAATTTAATTGAATAATGTTCTCGAGAACCAAGATTATTTGCTTCAACAAATGAAATCCTTCAGGGAGTTTCATATAAATATCAGTATCAAGTGAGCCATACAAATAGGCTGTAACAACGTCCATAAGATGCAAATCAAGTTTTTCATGCACTGCCAGAGTAATTAAGTAGCGAGGTGAATAAGTTTCATCAAAATCAATGCCAAGTGTTGTGAAAACCCTTGAGCAACAAGCGTGCTTTATATCTCACAATATCGCCTTTCTCATTTCATTTTCATACAAATACCCATTTGTATCCAACTGGCTTTACACCTTCAGGTGTACAGACTACATGTCCGAAAACTTTTCACTTTGTAAGGGCATTTAATTCTGCCTCTATTGTGTCTTTCCATTTTGGCCAATTTTTCCTTTGTTTACATTCTTGAACAGATTTTGGTTCATGATCCTCATCGCCTTTTACTATATCAAGCGCTATATTATATGCAAAAGAATTGTCAACGTTGACATTGTTTCGGTTCCATCGCATTCCATTCATGACATAATTTATCGAAATCTCTTCATTTTCACATTTCTCAAGTACCTGAGTTCCATTTGGAACAGAAACTCTAATTATGTTTGAACACTCTTCAAGAATTTCTTTTAGGGACTCTTCTAGAGTCACTTTATCTTCGATTTGACCATCTAAGTTTTTAGCTCCTTTCCTTTTTCGAGGATTCTTATTTTTGGAACTGATTGGTCTGCCACGCTTATGACGTACATCAGACTTATTTGTAATAGACATTTGTCCTTCGGGAACATCAACTCTAATTAGAGCATTAGTAGCTGAAACATATGACTTACTCACTTTCTTTGGGTTAGTGAACACGTATGGCAATTGGTTTGCTAAGCCTTGCAAATGAATTATCTTTTGAACTTCCAGTTCACATTGTTTAGTACGAGGATTAAAATGAGATAATGATTTTTCATTCCAACTAATTTCTTCTTCCAACTGCTTATTTTCTCTCCCTAAGGTTGGGAAACTTTTTTCATCAAAATGACAATCGGAAAATCGAGCTATAAACAAATTGGCTGTTGTTGGCTCAATATATCTTATTATAGATGGAGACTCATAACCAACATATATTCTCAACCTTCTTTGAGGACCCATCTTTATGCATTGTGGTGGAGCAATTGGAATATAAACCGCACAACCAAATATTCTTAGATAGGAAATATTAGGTTCCTGACCAAAAACCATTTGTAAAGGGGAGACCTTTTGATAACTTGTTGGCCTGATGCGAATAAGTGCTGCAGCATGCAAAATTGCATGTCCCCAAGTAGACATAAGAAGTTTCGACCTCATAAGCAATAGCCTTGCAATTAGTTTTATAAACTTAATAAGTGATTCTGCAAGTCCATTTTATGTATGAACATAAACTACAGGATGTTCAACTTCAATCCCAATAGACATATAATAATCATTAAAAGCTTAGGATGTAAATTCACCAGCATTATCAAGGCGTATTTTCTTGATTGGATAATCAGGAAACTGTGCTTTTAATCTAATTAATTGAGCAAGTAACCTCACAAAATGCTTGGTTGCGAGTTGATAGCAAATAAACATGTGACCATTTAGTCGATGCATCGATTAATACCATAAAATACCTAAATGGTCCACATGGTCAGTGTATCGGCCCACATATATCGCCTTGTATGCGCTCTAAAAATGTGAGAGACTCGCTCTCAACTTTTATTGGTGATGGCCGAAAAATTAACTTTCCTTGTGAACAAGCCGCACATGAAAAGTCTCTAGATTGAAGAATCTTCTGGTTCTTCATTGTATGTCCACGAGAATTTTCAATAATTTTTCACATCATTATTGAGCTGGGATGGCCCAACCAGTCATGCCAAACAATAAACTGTTATAATATGTAAACTTCTGGTTTACAGTGGCATGTGTTTCAATTGTACTTATATATGTATAGTACAATCCAGAGGAGAGTGCATGTAATTTTTCCAATACATACTTTTTATTTAAGATAATGCTTGTAATATAAAGATATTCACTATTTCCCTCATTTGTTGTCTCAATATGGTATCCATTTCGGTGGATATCTTTAAGACTTATCAAATTTCTATTAGATTTGTGGGAGTATAAAGCATTATCAATATGTAACTTTGTTCCTTCTGGTAATAACACATTGGCTCTTCCGGAGCCTTCAATTATTCTTGTACTACCTAATATAGTACTAACATTGGCTTCTTGCATTACTAAATGAGAAAAATACTTTCTATCCTTGAGAATTGTGTGAGTAGTTGCACTATTAGCAAGACACAAATCCTCATTGCCAATACCCACAAATGGTGTAGCCATTCTTCAAAAAAACATAATAAAAGTGTAAATAATTTGTATGAGAGAATTCTTTATTGCTTGAAACAAAAGTGTAAAATGGAATATGCTTAAACATAAAATTACAAGTAAACTTTTCATTGCTTAAAGTAAAGATAAAAACTCATTAAAACAAGCTTGAACAATTTATTTTTGAATAGTCCCATCACTAATTAGGTGATCAATTTTTCCATCTGGGTCGGCAAAAAAGTCGACAACATCTAAGTGCGAGACATCAATATTCTTATAATCAGAATCATCTTCAAAGACAAAATTTGTCTCAACCTTTTTGCCTTCATTTTTAAGTGATTCTTGGTACAAATCAACAAGATGCTTTGGTGTACGACAGGTATGGGACCAATGGCCTTTACCACCACAACGGTAGCATGTGTTTTCTACATGCTTGCTACTTTGCCCAACCTTCTCCTTTTCATTTTTCTGGTTCTGGGGAAAAATTATGCTTTTAGTACCACCATGTCTATGCCCACGACCACGACCACGTCCACGTCCATGTCCATATCCACGTCCACGACTGTGACAACGACCATGACCACGAGTTTGCTCATAATTATAGTGGTCATGTGCCACTACATTCACTTCAGGGAATGAATTAGCACCAGTTGGACGTGACTCATGATTTTTTTATAAGAAGCTCATTATTTTGTTCCGCGACAAGAAGGCATGAAATTAATTCAGAATATCTTTTAAAGCCTTTTTCATGGTATTGCTGATGCAGGAGTGCATTAGATGCATGGAAAGTGGAGAATGTTTTTTCTAACATATCTTCATTAGTGATATTTTCTCCACATAGTATCAGTTTAGAACTGATTCTAAATAATGTTGAATTATACTCACTTATAGTTTTTAAATCTTGTAAGCGTAAATGCATCCAATCATAACGAGCTTTAGGAAGGATTACAGTTTTTTGGTAGTCATACCTTTCTTTTAATTTGTTCCAAAGGACAAGTGGATCTTTTACCGTTAGGTATTCAATTTTTAACCCTTCATGAATGTGGTGGCGAAGAAATATCATGGCCTTTGCTTTATCTTGATTAGATGCTTCATTCCCTTCTTTAACAGTGTCTCCAAGCCCTTTTGCATCTAAGTGAATTTCAGCATCTAGTACCCATGACAAATAATTCTTTCCAGTAATGTCAAGAGCCACAAAGTCAAGTTTTGCAAGATTTGACATATTTGAAACTATCATAAAATAACAAGATAACATTAGAAAATATATGAGATAAATATCATTCACAAAATATGTAAAAACCAATAATCCAACAAGGTAAAGATGATGAATAAATTCTATGTATGAAGTAAAAATATAATGAAAAACTAATGACGATATTATATAGACAATAACATTATCAAAGGATGGAAAGAATAAACTAAAATGGTTAGAATTATAAAAGTGAATTTTCAATCATCTTGCTATGGTTCTTCTAGACACATAGCGCATTTTGATTACTCTCTTATATGCCATGGTACTTCTAGACTCATGAATTTTTTTTATAAAATCCATGCTATGACTCTTCAGGGCACATAGACTTATTTGTATAAATTCATTCTATGGCACTTCAAAGCTCATAGATTTATTTGGCCAATGATACATTTACTTTGCTCCACAACATATGATTATAATGGTCTAATATTAACCAAAAGAGACAAAAGATGATTTGTAGGAATTGGACAAAATGACATGTAAAGTAATAAACTAATTTGACTAAAGTAATAGTTGAAAAAGTAATACCTTGTCACGAGAACTCAAAAGCAAAATGAAATTGTCAACCGCGTGGCAAAGAGTGGTGAAAGAGTAGAGCTTTGTGCTGATAACGTGTTATAAAAATGATGAAAATGGAGAGTAGATACAACACTAGAATATCAAGAACAAGAAAACTGTCACAACGTACCATTAGGGGTAAAAACGTTACAACGAATAATGAAACGACTTTATTTTAAGAAAAAATTATTTTTTATGGAATCGCCACCAATTGTTTAAGAATTAGGGTACAATTGGAAACCCTATTTGTTTCAAAATTTATGCATTTATCTTATTTTGGAAAGGCACTGGAATACAAACCAGAGATGAGTTCGGGAGTCGGTTATGCGTGAGGAAGGTGTTAGGCACCCCACAACATCCGTCGAAAATAGTTACCCAAATCAGTTATGCAAAATAGCGATATGACCCGAAATTGTATTTTATTTAATGTTGAAATAACATTACAATTTTTTGATAAAATAACGAAAGAATAAATATGTATGCATGAGTTCTTTAAGTGAACCTAGAGTCTTTTTATCTTTCAAGATAGATAAACTGTCCCTCCAGATAGCGCTTATCCTCACCTAGGTCAGATAGTGCAAGCTCAGTCTTATAGAAGACCGGACCACCTACCCTTCCATGATCAGTGGGGGGCCTTGGGACCCTAAAGATCCGAATACACCCTAATGTGTATGCATACTAATTACAATTTAAAATTTAGAAGCGAGATACAAGAGAATTACATGGGAAAAGTCACATTAAATAAGAATTACAATTTTCATCATTTTTTTTTTTTACACATAGTGCTATTCCTTTTCGCACCCCATCTTTTCTATTTAGCACTTGTATATTTCCTTCTCACCCCCCTCTTTTCTTTTCTTTCCATAGCATTCCACGGCTCACTTACCCATCTTAACTTCAATTTTTTCTTCTGTTCTCACCCCATTATTTCCTATTTACACATCTTTTCTTTCCACACCCCCATAATTCCTATTTACATCCTGCAACCCTATTCTGAAGCCTGATTTACTTTCCACACACCCTGATTTCTGTTTACAGCCAATCAATTCTTTTCTTTTTCACACCCACAATTTCTATTCATACTCCCTAATCTGGGCCAACTATTTTCCTCTTCACACCCCTGATATCTCTATTCACACCCACCTCTAATCACAACCCATTCTTTTCTTTCCTCACCCCCAAAATCTTATTTACACCCATTTTCTCTTACCCTATCCGAGCCAATTATTTTCTTTCACACTCCCGAAATTGCTATTTACACTAACGATTTATAAATCATAAAAAGGAGCCATGGTTTCGCCCAAAGCAAATCATACACGTTAAAATCAAAACAAATATTTATGAAAATTTAGAATTGAATATTTAAAATATCTACTCTCAAAATAATTTAAGAATAAAAATTTAATAAACTTAAATTAATCTAGGCTTTCCATTTTTCATTTTCCTTTTCACCTCCTCTCCTTTCTATTTTCCTCTTTCGGCTTCTTCACTCCCTTTCCCTCAATCTAATTGGTTCCCTCAAGCTCTCCATCTCCTCTTTTCCTTTTATTTTTTTCTTGGCTACTCCCTTGCTTCCCCTTCTCTTCTTTTTTCTCTTTTTCTTCTCTCGCTCCTCTTCTTCAATCTTTTCCTCTCTGTTTTTTCCCGTCCTTCCAATTTCTCTCAATTTTCTTCCCCTTCTTTCTCTATTCTCCTCTGTCTCTCTTCGTCATCTCTCTTATGCTCCCTCAATCTTTTCTTTTATGTTTTTTTTTTCTTCTTCCAGCTCTCTGCCTTCAATCTTTCCTTTCACTTCCACCCCCGAAATCTCTCAACCACTTCCCTCTGTTGTCCCCTCCTTTCTTCTCTTCTTTTTTCTGTCATTTCTTTCCTTTTTTTCCGTTCTCTTTTTCCTTTTCTTTTCTTTCTTTTCTTTTTTTTTTTAATATATATATATATATATATATATATATATATATATATATATATATATATATATATATATATATATATAAAAGATGAAATAAAATAAAATAAATAAAAATAAAGAAGAAAAATAAGGTAAATAATTAGTTAAATAAATAAAGTAAAAAATAATAAAATAAAATAAAAAATTGGACAAAATATAATGTCTAGAACTTTTCTCTATTTCCTTGTGTGTACAACAATACAAATGAAGTGCTCTATTTATAGGTACAAGTTTGTAACTCACCTATAATGTTACATAGGATCCGTTTGATTTGCTAAAAAACAAGGGACTGGACAGTATAAAATTTTCTGTCCCTTGTTTGATTTGTAAAAAATCACAGTACTGGACAAAAACTTGTCCATGGTACTGGACAAATCCTTAAATTTTTGTCCCTCACCAAACCATGGGACAAGAATTTGTCTAAAGTACTGGACAAAAATTTTAACATTGTTATCTCTCAAACCATCTTATAATTCTCTATATCTTGGCTCATCAAATCAATAGCGGTAAGTTCTAACAACAGTTATCAATCGGCGAGATATTCACAACGGTAGGTGACTGGCAAGGTACCGACAATGATCAGCGACCGACGACGCTTTTTTAAATTTTAAATTTTTATAAATTACTTTAATTGTTATAAATATTAAAATTATATTATATATTTTTTTAAAAATAATAATATAAAGTATTACTATAAATTAGACAAAAATGATATAAAATTTTTTGTCCAGTACGTTAAACAACAAACAATGGACAGTACAAAAGATTATTCTGTACCTCAACTCTTTGTGCTGTGCTGTTTTTCTTGTGCTGTCCAGTACTGGTATCAAACACACCCATAATGTATAATGAATATCCATTACTTTGTAGGGTATAACCTAAGGAATAATATTACATAAAGTCATTGGGAGTTATAACCTCCAAAGATAATGACACATAAAGCACATAATGACTATAACCTTTAAAGTAGTGAAAGCTCTTGAATATGGACATCTATACCAATAATATTATTCATAACATTCAATATTATTTAGTTATTCTAGTGTTTTATTATAGATAAAAGTTTTCATTTTTTAATTAATTATGCCATTTTATTTATTTTTTTATAAAATAATTGTTTAACTTCACAAAATTTTTTAGTTTTATCTCAAAAAATAGTTAAATAATAAATAATTTTAAATGAATAGATAAACATAATAATTTTATTTTATTAAATATTTTAAATCTTGATAAATTTTTTTAAAAAATTTAGCCATTTTTATTATTAATTAGTCAAACATATATTCATTTCAAGTGTCATAAATTTAAGATAAATTTCTTAGCATTTTTCTCAAGCATGGTATTGCTTTTGGCATTAAAAGATAATTGAACGTCCAAGAAATTTCACTCAAGGGATAAGAGGTCAAATTATTTGCTTTTAACGTGATTCATATATATTACATTAAGTACAATACAATATATTCCAGAAGAGATAATAGTATTTTGTTGAATTTAATTATTGGTTAATGATTAATTTTAATTTCTATATTTTATCATTTAATTTAAATGATACGTTCAATGAATGAGTTATTTTATTGCGTTTTAAGTTATTGTAAAATTTAATTTTATAATTAACATTTATGCAAAAAATACATACTATAAAATATAATAAAGTTTCAAACATTTTATTTAAAGAATTTTTAATATAACTTAGATTTGTTGGAAGATGATTAATAATTCTTTATCAACTACCTGCCTCATATTTTAGTATTTGGAGACTTTGACGAGATGTCCTTTACTTATTTGTTTACATTGTTGATGGTAAAGTTATCAAATTGACATGTATGTAGTATATCACGCGCTCATTAATCATAGTTTATTTTTCCCAACGTTCCTTGATTATATCAAACGGATAAGAGCTATTGAGACTTTTTTGGAGGCTAAATAGTCCGAGGATGAACTCTTTAATAAATATATATAACCTGTCTAATTATATTTAAAGATTAAATTAATTCTCAACCATCAGAAAAACATGTCAATCAAAGAATAAATTAATTAACCATGGTTGTTACGGTGTCACAAATTAATGTGGCAATATAAAATAAAATTTATTATATTGATGCTTTCTTCAATAAGTTCTTTTTTTAATATAAACTAAATGCAATTTGGAAAGCTTTACAGAATCATATTCAAACATATGGAGTAGACATTATCTTAGGAAGGATTTTGGAAATAATTTAAGGTAAACAATACTGCCATCCCGAATTGTTAGGGTGTGGGATTTGTAAAATTATGACAAATTTATAATTATATCAAACTAAATAATCTTCCTGTTCCTTATTATAAAGTACATTTAAAAAAAAAATTATAGTCCTTTTCATAAGGCTTTTTATTGTTCTAATGAAATATATTTTTTTTTATAATTTATTTTTAATAAACATTTTGATTATTTTAATTTTTAGTTGTTTATTCATAAAAAAATAATATTAACCAAGGGTAAAAGTATAATGTAAATTTTTTTAAAAAAAAATCAATAAAACAAACTAATTATATTAATATGTGTAATTTGATTAAATATACCTTATAATAAGAATTAAAGGGAGTAATTTTTTATCATAAAGATAATTTTGTTAGTTTTTTAAACATTTTTCTAATCACAAATTTACAACAGCTTAATGTAAAAGTCGTTTTGGTTTGGGCGGTGGGACCAGCATTGACTTACCCTTAGTTTCGTCCAATTTGAAAGAATGGGAAGGGCCTTGTCATGAATTTGTAAAGAATTTGTTGTAAAAAAAGTTATAATAATCCCAAACATTTGAAAAAAAACAAAAAACACACTATGGTATCCTAAATATTTTAAAAGTTAATCCAGTAAATTCTAATCCATTTTATAAGGATTAGAATTGTAACCTATCAAAACATATGAATAAATATCCTTGTCAATATAAAAACTATACTAGTATGTAATATACAAATATCTTTATAAATATTTTTTAAACCTTAATGTTCGCACTAACGTGGCCTTAATCCTTCCAATTTGTATAAAGCAGTTTTTTTTTTTTTAATTTAGTTTTGTTAATTTCTCGTAACCTAATTTTTCATTAAAAAATTAAAATATTAATATGTGTTTTTTGATAATCCTACATCCAACATGGATTCGGAATACTAGTGAGTTAATTAATAAAAATAAAACAAAATTTCTTAATCACGACTTCTTTAACATAAAGGTAAATTCGCAATAATGAGTTAGGTGAGATAATAAAGTATTCAATATAATATATTTTAGAAGAGATAGTAGTATTTTGTTGAATTTAATTATTGGTTTATGATTAATTTTAGTTTCTAAATTTTTTTATCATTTAATTGAAATGATATGTTCAGTAAGTGAGTTTTTTTTCCTACCACATTATAAGATATTGAAAAAATTTAAGATAAAGTTGAATGGGTGATAATTAGGTGAGATAATAAAGCATTCTATTTAGACAAACTTGCATTAAACCAATTGAACCTAGATTAGTCTTTGCACTGTAAAAAACAATAAATGTAGAGACTAAATAATATTACAAGTTGCATATTTGACATTCATAATTTTCTAAAACATAATTTAACACATTAAATGAGATAAAAAAATTTGTATTAAAATGGACTAACATTTTAAAAAATGATTGCAAACTAATTGCAATGTGGAAAGCATTCCAAATCATATTCAAACTAAGACAATTGATCAATCTATTTGCTGGAAACAAGCAATAAAACCAATACGCTAAGACTCTAAAACTCATATAAACTTTAAAATTCTCACTACATCTATTAATTCTTTCTAAGTGGATATAATTCTTTATTGAAATATTTTAAAACCATGAGTTAGAAAGTTTAAAAAATACAAGTTACAAATACTAAAAGACATCATACTAAATTTAGATGATTATTCTAGCAGTATCAAGGGTCTTCAATGCAAATCACCAAAAAAAAAAAAAAAAAACTGATCTGATCTGGGTTCCAGCAGGGTAATCCAATTTTGTTCATTGAAGACATTATCTTCCCTAATCAATCACCAATCTGAATTCGGGCGAATATATATGTTTATTTTGCACTACCACTTGTTAAAGATGCACATTCCTTGCTGGTGTCCTCTTGATCTACTCATCGCGACCAAAGCATGGAACCCACTAGAAGGCTTCTTTAGATTGATATGCATAGTATTTACAAGCTAACTCACACACTTGACACATGCCTAAACTATTTGGTCCATAACAAAGGCTGAGTCGCCTAGCCGCAGGTCTCATTCCAACTATGAGAAACAACTTAATTGTCACATGTTCTATTCAATCAAATCGTACGGATCCAAATCAACATAGAATAATCATCACGCAAGTTAAAATGGAATTGGCATTAAATTAAGGACATTGATATGCATAGTATCTGAACAAGAATATAACACCAAAAAAAAAAAAAATCTAATTTTTGATTGAAGATCTTGGTGTTCATGTTGTTTTTGATATAAAATTTATTTACCATTTTTAGTTATTTATATTTATTTTTCATTTTGAAAAGCATGTTTAAATTAGTCAAATAACACCACAGAGTTAAATATGATCTTGCAAAGTATATTTAAATTATGAAAATAATACCATATAATAAATAAAACTACTTTTGTTTAGAAAAAAAAAAGGTAACTAAAACATTCCTCATAAAAAATATATTTATTATATAAAAATACATCTAAATATTTAGATTAGCTTTCCTCAAATAATTTTATTTGTCAAACTGCCAAAAAACTCAAATAAAAAATTATTCAACGAAAATATAATTCACTTGTTGTACTTAGCATGAAAGGGATAAATAGTTTTTTGTATTAATTCTAAGTGAAACAAATATGCAAATCTTTCTTTATCTATCTAATAATTAATTAGAAAGAATCTTAGCCAAAAAAGTTAATTAGAAAGCATGTGAATGCTCCAAACACTTGTGATGGATATTGTTTTCTGCCCATAAAAAATCTTCTAATGACGCCAATGTTATAAGTCACGAAGCATAATTAAGTATCTCATGAGTGTGTAAGAATGATACTACTAACCAATGTTTATTCGTTTGAAGGGGAAGTGCTCAGATTCTACTTAGTAAAGATAGTAGGCGCATCTTGGATCTGGATTTGGGTACTGAATTCCTTGTAGAAGATCAATTATAACATATGAAGGTTTGCCTTTAAAGAAGATCTGCCGTCTCTTGATGTGCCAGACACCAGAGAATGGTACACCAAGGTGTCACATGTCGCTTTCAAGGTTAGGTAGAGCTCGAGCTAAATTGGATCCCAAAAGTCCTGCATGGGTTTGATTTTGAGCATTCGACGCTCAAGTTAGTTTTTAATTTGAATTAGATAAATGTCTAGAAATCAGTATCAGAATTACTTTTTTTTTTTTTTTTTTTAAGCTGTGTTGCCTTTTTATATGGGTTTAGGAGATGAGGTCTTCTTGTAATTCCATCTTAGATTGCGCATTGAGTTAGGCCTAAATATGAGAGTTGGCCCCTTAGTTTTGGTCCATATCATAAGGCATCTTTGATTTCAAATCTTCAAATTTCTCTCTCATATCTTTAGTCCATTTTAACACAAAATGGAACCCACACAATCTTGTAGTGATCTTCTTTTATTGCCTTTTACGCCCTTTGAAGATAATTAATATCTTCCATGTCTATATCTAGGTTTGATATAAAGAATATAACAGCTTTCTCCTTAAGCACCTCTAAATCCACCTGTAACATAGAAAAAGATTTGGTCATGGTTAAGGGGTTGTTGATTAAATTGCTGTGGAGCTCAACTAGTAATATAGATGGAGTTTTTTTTTTTTTTTTTTTAAAGGGGATTTTATGACATACAATGATATGTAAATAACCAAGGAAACATTTGGTCATGTGGGAATTCAAATTAAAATATATATATATAATACCTAGTTTGAACTCTAGAGCAAGAATGCTTAAATTTTGATTAAAATTACACTTATAGTAGTAACCTTTGAATTAGTGGAACCTTCAATTAATGAATGAGAACCATCTTTAGAGTACATAAAGCTCTTCAGTAGCTCTAACATTTTAGCAGGAGTGTCAGATAGTTGTTTTCTAATATTGAAGGCATCTTCCGAAAGTGCAATGTGCTGCAAATTAGCCTCCATCTCCTCTTCAAAAATCGATTAATATTAAATCTTAGAATATATAGTATAATAATATCAATCGGCGAAACGTTTTTATTATTAATTTGTTGCAAATATTGGGGGGTAGAAGATATAAAAAATCAAAGTCGGGGTGATGATATTAATTTATATAAAACATGCAAACACACAGTTTAGCTTTTACCTACGAAGTTTGCAAATTGCGTACTGACGTTTGAGGTCCTCTAGAATGAGGCTAAGATTGGATATTAGGTGGGACAGTTTTAAAGACACTTCCCTGTAAAACAAAACAAGCATTATTTATATTTAGAAAGACAAACCAATTAACATTCAATGATTTGAATGGTCAAATATCATGCAAGCCTCTTTTTTTTTTTTTTTTAACTCTTTTTCCTATTTCTGGTTATTGAGAAATTTATCATCAGGGAATGCTACCTCATTTTGAGGTTAGAATTGTCACAGACCTCAATGAAAAAGTACAATGATAATCATAGATTGCCTACCCAAAAAGAAATTACTTGTGGGATTTCAATTAAGCTTTATATACCTTATGATCTCAACCAACCCATTTAGCTCATCCATGGTCTTTCCGAATTTGAACGAAAGCAACAATTATAGTAACAAGACCAACAACCAGTCCCTAAGGACGAAAATATGTTAATATATGCTTAAGCCATCTTAATTCATATCCATATATAATATATATAAATTTTTTATCTATGACTAAGACAGTATTCTGGGCATCTTAATTCTTAAATATATTCTTAAGTCATTCTTATTAACAACTATATATTCTGATGATGTTGTTTGGCAAGGGAATTAACAAAATCTATATAAAGCAGTGAGGGGCATTTGGTCCACAAACAATCCATAGAGAATATAGAGTTTGCAAAATGCTAATGTGCACATCTGCCCTCACAACCAATTATACGTAACTATCTGTATGGGTAGGGATTCATTTATTCTAAGAGTAAAAAGATTTACTTTCCATCCTGACCCTCAATTTTAATTAAATCCAATGATTGTATTGCTTTGTTAAAAATCATTTGACTTACATATGACTACTCTATAAGTATAACTCTTATATACCCTTGTCTCCTTTCCTACTTTAATTAGAATCCAGCTCCACCACACCTGACCTTAGACCTGTATAGTTACTGTGATGGAAAAATCCAACTTCAGAAGGTTTTGAACTTTATTCAAAAGTCCTAACTAGTTTAACAAAATTTTAGAATGAAAATAATTTGACAGAAGTGATAATAATCTTCTTTAAGATTATAATAAAGTAATGAACAAATGAAGAGTAATTACAGAGTAAGATAGGCAATGTGGCTGATTCTTGACCTATATGTATTAGAAATTTATATATATATGTGTGTGTGTGTGTGTGTGTATATACTAAGCTAGAATGCTTCAAGTTTTTGCTTGGCAAACTTAAGAAAATCCCATCAATGACAATGCTTAGACCATCAACCACAATTCCAAAACAGAAATCCAATCAGACAATCCTTCACCCGGCCGGTCTCCTCTTGCAGCAATGGAGTCAGGTTCAGTGGAGCAGGATTGCTAAGGGAGGGACAAGGTTATGAAAGATATTTGGATAGGAGAGACATGTGATGACGCAATATAATCGATTAGATTTAATTGAAATTGAGGGTCACAATGAAGAATAAGTCATTTCACTTACTCTTGAAATCGAGATATCACTCCTCATGTTTATGTATTTTAGTTACTAGGATCCACTTACTCTTGAGTGAGTTGAAAGAGTTACTCCTTATTCTAGCCCACTATTTTAGTTAACTTCAATGACTCTTATTTACCAATTAAAAAATCATGTGATATGCACATGTTTTTGTATATCCAAATCTCTTTTTAGCCCTTTCTTTCATTCCTTCCTCCACCCACAATCCATTCTATATGGAGGCGAAAGAACTCAACTAATGTTGATCTTATACACACTTTGACGAAAATTAGTATTTATGTGAAATTGTGAGTTAGGGGAACAAAAAAAGTTTAAAGTTTATATCCAGAAACTAACTAAAAAAAGGCATCACGAGGTCATAATGAACATTCTAAGAGTTATAAGATGACCTTCTGCGATCTGTTGTTTTCCTATCTAGGTCAACCTGACCAGTTTCTTGGTAGTAGGCATCTAAATTATGATCAAATTAGATTAATTGATGGGTTTAGTAAACACATTGAACATTATGGGTTGTGGATCCCCAAACAGAGCAGCTCCACAAGAGCTACAAGCCTACAAACAGTGAAAGTCGCAAATGGTGGAGATTGTGGGTTTAATAGATAGCGAGATAAGTAATAAAGAGAAGGGCAACAAAGAGATTTTGATAGGGTGGGTGTGGGAATATGTCTTTAATCCTCTTGATATCTCTCAGAAATTAGAATTCTTAGGTGTTTTTAGGTTAGTTTCTGTTTCTTTGTAGGAATGGGATATTTTTCATTTGGATAACTTTGTAATTTTTGAAAAACACTTCATCTACATCTTCGGGATAATTCCAAACTATTTGAAGTTTGTAAATTGCGTACTGACGTTTGAGGTCCTCTAGAATGGGGCTAAGGTTGGATATTAGGTGGGACAGTTTTTACAGACACTTCCCTCTAAAACAAAACAAGCCTTATTCAGACTAAGAAAGACAAACCATTTAACATCCAATGATTTGAATGGTCAAATATCATGCAAGACTTTTTTTTTTTTTTTCCTCTGTTTCCTAATTTTGGTTATTGGAAAGTTTATCATCAGGGAATGCTACCTCATTTTGAGGTTAGAATTGTCACAGACTTAAGTTAAAAAGTACAATGATAATCATAGATTGCCTACCCAAAAAGAACTTACTTGTAGTGGGACTTCAATTAAGCTTCATAAACCTTATGATCTCAACCAACCCATTTAGCTCATCCATGGTCTTACAAATTTGAACGAAAGCAACAATTACAGTAACAAGGCCTACACCCAGTCCCTAAGGACGAAAATATGTTAACATATGCTTAAGCCATCTTAACTCATATCCATATATAATATATATATATATATATATATATATATATATATATATATATATATATATACTTTATTTTCTATCTATGACTAAGAGAATATTTTCGGCATCTTAATTCTTAAATATATCCTTAAGTCATTCTTTTAACAACTATATATTCAGATGATGTTGTTTGGCAAGGGAATTAACAAAATCTATATAAAGCAGTGAGGGGCATTTAGGTCCACACACAATCCATAGAGAATACAGAGTTTGCAAAATGCTAATGTGCACATCTGCCCTCACACCCTATCATACCTAACTACCTATATGGGTAGATGGGTAGGGATCTATTTATTCTAAGAGTAAATCAAAAGACTTATTCTCCATTTTGACCGTCAACCCATTCTGTGCGGAGGTGAAAGAACTAAACTAATGATGATTTTATACACATTTAGACGCCCCAAAATGAAACAAATTAGTATTTATGTGAGATTGTGAAATAGAGGAACAAAAAGGAGTTTCAAGTTTATATCCAGAAACTAACTAAAATAAGGCATCACGAATTCATAATGAACATTCTAAGAGGTATAAATTGACCTTCTGCAATCTGTTGTTTTCCTATCTCGTTCAATCTAACCGTTTAATGGTTTAATAAAAAAGTCAATAAAAATTTTAAAATAGACTATAAAATAGAATTCGATACAGCAGATTCTTTCTAAAACCCGTTCACAAAATCATTGTTAAAATCTTGACATGTAGAATCTAGAGGCACTGATGATGTAGTTTTTGTCTTAATGTCTGTTTGTGTTATGTGGTGGTACCCACTAAGAAATCATTACCTCACTTGGCTGTATCTTGTAAGAAAAGTTTGACGCAGCTCCCGTGCAGTGTGGCTGACTGCAAGGCTCGAGGTTTTCTTTATTTAATGGTGAACTCTTTGGAATCCCAAATTAATCTTGAGTTCCTAAACCCTTTCTCTTTCTCTTAACTCTATTACTCCCTTTTGGAACCTCTTGCAGTTTTACATTTTTTTCTCCAAATCTATTACTTCGTATGGTTGTTATTACAAGATAATTTTTGGAAAATTAGTTGTTTTTATTGTAAAGCATTTTTAATTCTAGTAAATTATTTATTTTTTACTTTTTAAGATATAATCTTAATAAATGCTTTGACTATTCTTATTATTAGTGATTCATTAATAAAAAAATAATTAATACCTGACTCTAATTCCCTAAGGATGACAACCCACATTCATCTTATATTATACTTGCGATTTAGTGCACTTAATAGTAGTGGAAAAATCATTTGTACTATTTATTGATTTTGTAGCTGTTATCAACTGTTTGAATTATTTATATTTTGTTGCGTCATTTATTAAAAAAATAATTATTTAATTTAATTTAATTAGTGTTTAAAAATAAAATAAAATAAAATAATTACTTATATATTTTTTTAGTGACTCGACAAAATATAAATAACTAAGTCAACAGATAAGTCGTATAAGTATTAAACGGTATAGATTAACAACTACTGTTAATGGTTAATAAGGAAGGTGTATATTTGGTAATAATTTTTAAATATTAAGTATTATTTTGATAAATTTAAAGTCTCAAATATATATTTAATAATAATTATAAGTGTGAGAAAAAATTATATTTTAATCTAAACTAAATAAGACAATGTTCAATCTCTTGCTGGAAACAATCAACAAAAGAGATATACTAACACAAACACCATATGTGATCTAACCATCTTCTGAGGAAAAAAAGAAAAAGAAAAAAAGGAGTGCTTAAAGCAATTTCCTTTTGTGTTAAAATAACAAAGCCACTCCGGGGAAGTAACTCTCCGAAAGAAATCATAGAATGCAGCTCCTTATTAACTGTCCTATATCAAGGATCTTATGTGGAAATAGTCTTTTTTACATTTAAAATTTTAAAAATATTAAATAATTTAAAAAATAAAATTTTAAAAATTTTAAAAATATAAATAACTAAATTAATAAATTTAAAAAATAAAATTAATTAAAATTTTAACTGAGAAGAATCAAAATAAATATTTTTTAAAAAAAAACGTTATCTTCCATACTTTTCACCTATTTCATTTGGGAAGATGTTGTGTATTTTGAGATACCATTTATTGCGGATGCACCTGCATGAGTTGCGAGTGGACGTGCTGGATTGACATTCGCATGTTTAGCCACAAAACTTTGGAACGCATTGACATGTTTCTTTTGATTAATAACCTTTTTCTCGCTCTTCTTGACTGTCATACAGCGATGACTGAACTGGCAACGCAATACCACGACAGACTTCTTCAGGTTGTCTGTCTGAAAAACAAGATATACGTCACGTCTTAATTTTCTCATCCCACTTAATGTAATCAAATCAACGTAAACTAATCATCATATTTAACAAATTATTTACACAAATAGCAATGAAATAATTAGTACAACCAAAAAAGACGAAGATGAAATTAGCATGACAAACACTGATATGCACTCAAAATAAATATTTAAAATTATAATGCTTATTTATAAAGTCTTTTTTAAAAAAATATAAGATATTTTTTAAGTTAATAATATTTTTTTAAAAATATTCTTTCAAAAATCTTATTTTAATAATTTTTTATTCATTTGACTTAAGAAGTAAAATATTAAATTTGAATCAAGAGAAGCATATATTATTTTTAAATTACTTAATTATTTTGTATAGAGTACAAAGTAAATAACATTTTTATAATATTTAAAGGAAGAGAATATAAGATTCAACTTTATTCATATTCCCTGGCAAAGAAAACTAAAGTCGAAACTAATTTTGATTTAGTTTATCTTTAGTAGAAAATCAAGTCACATATTTTTAGGGTGTTAGAGAATGGGCTTACACAATATACAACTACAAGAAGAATCAATAATTATTGAACCAATTTATAATTATCTATATATATATATATATATATATGAATGCCAAAAGGATGGGTCTTAAAAGGGTTTATTTTTAAAAAAGGTTGAAGTCTCAAGTTAAAATTCTTATAATTCTAATTATAATAATTTTCTCCATCTAATAATTAAAAATTGTGAATGCTTAAAAACTGTGAAGGATTTTTCTTTTCAATGAACAAAAAACTTTGAATAATCCCAAGAGTCCATTTTGATTGACTTATAAAAAAACATAAGTGAAAAGGAGAGACATATAAAAATTAAAAGGAGAATAAGAAATTATTTTGTATTTCGATTGATTTTTTAAAAAGGTATTTTTTTATTAAAAAAGGAGAATCTAAAGGAAGAAGGATCCCCTTACTTGCTTCTAAAAAAAATAAAATTTTAGTTTTTAAAAGTATTTCTCTTTCTACATAAAAGTTAATCTAAACAGTTAATTTTGTATAAGAATATTTTTTAAAAAATATTAAAAGTAGAAACACCTTATCAAAAATCAATCCAAATGGGTTTGGTTTTTAAAAGAAGTAAAAGCAAAAATTTAAAAGAAAATGAAAAATTATTTTATGTTTGGATTAATTTTTTAAAAATTCTTTTTATTAGAAAAGGATGAGTCAAATGAATAAGTATTCTCCTACCTACTTTTAAAAAATTAAGTTTTTGATTTTTATAAAAACTTTTTTATATACAAAAATCAATCTAAACGGTCCATTTCATATAAAGTTTTTTGTTTAAATTAAAAGAACACATTACCAAAATTTAATCCAAACATACTCTAAATGATGTTACTTAATTAAGTGCCGTATGAGTGTGTAGGAATGTTACCATATATGGAGGGCATGTCCTCTTTATTGAATTTACCATACACACGGCCCCATCTTGGATGTGATTTGAGGGACTTGTTTCAATCTTGCAGGTTAATTATAAGTTTCAAACTTCCACCTTTCATCAATAAATAACGTCCCTTGATGTACCATATACCAGCAGTTGGGGAATCGTAGGACACTATATAACAATCCATCTTTGATTTTAAATATTCAAATTTCTGTCTCAGCTCTTCAGTCCATTGCAATACGAATGGAATCCACACTGTTTCATAGTCGTTTGTTTTATTGTACTCCTCTACAATCAGTTTCTATATGTAGGTCTAATACAAAGAATATGGAACCTTTCTTCTTTAGCACATGTAAGTCAACCTGTTCTAGTTAACAAGGAAAAAGATTTTATCATGGTTAATTATATGCTTGTTCAGTAAATTGTTGGAGTTCAACTAGCCAGTAATAAACAGTAGTTATGACATGCATCAATTAATACCAATTTGGTTTTTTACTCTTTGAAATCTCATTCAATTTGATCTCTCTAACATCTACCAAATGTTTAAACGATTGGGAAACTCATAAATAACTGTTTGTAGTAATAAATTTGAAAAACTATCTTAATAATTTGAAATTTTATGTTGAAAAAGAATTCACTGAGCAAATCATTAATCTAATATTTTTTTTTATAATTTTATAATAAGACATATTGAAAATAAAATAATTTAGTGTTTATATCAGACTTAAATAATCACATAATCATTATTCTAATAATTTCTGCCCTACGCTGCTGCAGGTTCCGCTTTTTATAATGAAAATAAAATTTGAACATTGATGAATGAAAAAAAAAAAAAAAAATTTAATAAATCATCATATATTTTATGCAATCAAATAACGTAACAGAGTTACATTATAAGAAATACATTCGAAACCACACTACAAACATCATTTATAGTACCCTTATTTGTCGGCAATAATAAAAATTTAAAAAAGTTTGCCACTGTTGGTATCAGTTACGCAAATTACTAACATTGCATTGAATGTCATTATTATGCCAATGAGATTACTGATTATATCAACTAAAATCAATGAAAGAATAAAGGTAACTTTTAACCCAACAATAATTTCTTATTAAAAATAGATTGCTGATGTGGCATAGTTAATAGGTTTAATTTAGCAACTTGTTTTATAATATGTATGTATAGATAACCTGTCTAGTCATGTTTAAAAATTAAATTAATGCTCAACAAAAACATGTCAATCAAAGAATATATTAAAATCTATCAAAAAAATAATAAATTTAAAAATGCTGGCTTATCTATATTTATTCTTAATAATATCTAATAGATACAGTAACCGAATATTAAATGACCTTTAACTTTGTCAGCACAAGCTAAGTCTTCCATTTAGTTTTATTTATTTCTTTCTATTTTCACATCTCCTTGAGAAGAATGAGCATAAACATAGCTCTACAAACAGATTTGAGCTCATACATAGAGAGACAGTTTTCGATCAAACTTGCTTTGTTTGAATTAAAATAGACTCTAAAATGGCTGAAACATACACTTCCAGTTCAAGTTCTAATGAGCAGTTTCGGTTGGTTGATCTGAAACTTCCAACACTAACCGACCAGAATATCAAATCTGATGTGCTGCAAACCCATGGATATGGTTTCGCACTGGTTCAAACTCGCCAACCACTTCTGGTCTCCATTTGCAACATCCTCAAGCCTGCCACAAATTTTATTCATTCAGTATTGCTGGTAAGAAATTACCAACTGCTGAATGAAAAGATTCATATTAATTGTTTATATTTGTTTTCAGAATATTGTATAGATTCCTTTTAAGATGGGGTAAATTAAATCTACTTCTCTTCTGTTAATTTACCACAAAAGTACTTTGATTATATGAGTAGCAGTTCATCTTGCTCATTTTTGCAGCATTTCACAGTTGCTAATTGACATTTTTCTCTTTCATCTTGACCTTAATTTTCGTTCAAATCCATTAGCTGATTGAATTGCTTCCCATTTTTTTATTCCCTTAATTTTTGCCAATAAATAAATAGTGATTAAATTGCAATTAAATTCATTTTTTTATATGTGCAATTAAAGATATTTTTTTGATGTTGCAGTCAAAGTAATTTTATATGAACAAAAAAGTAAAAAAAATAATAATAATAACAAGTTGAAGATATTGTCTATTATTCTTTTTATACGGTGTTAATGATATTGTTTTTTCCCTTTTCCCTTGTTATTAATATTCCCATTTTATTTTTTAAAAATATTTAACTTATAGATTTAAATAAATATTTTTTAAATATTAATTCATTAAAAAGTTACTAAAATTTATGATTACGGCATTATTGATATTGTAAAGTTAATTACTTTTCTTTCTGTTTAATTTAGCCAAATTTATTCAAGACATGGAGAGTGAATATTTCCTCTTCATTTTTTTTTTACTAACATTTTATCTCCTAGTCCAAACAAAAACATAAATGTCTAAATCTACTTGTCTTGCCCCTTTAAAGTAGACATGCAGCTCTACACCCATTATTTTAGTCATATTGTGTCAAAGAGCAATATAGTTTTATTATTATCTCGTAGTGTTATTATACAGACATTCTACAAAGTGCTAGTATTAATTAAACCCACCTTTTTCTTTTAACATAGATATAATATTGTTTATTTCTTGTTGAAAATATATAGTTAACTCACATTTTGAAACTGATGAACCTTTTCCCCCTTTTATGCTCAATTCTAAGTATAGGAGTAATTTATAAGTTCTATCTTTATTTTTATAATCATTGAACTTTTTCTAACAAAAAAAATTCTCAACTTTCAACGTAGGGCAATGAAGTATCAGAAAATGGAAATGAGTCGGAGTTCAATTCAGAGTTGGCAAAGCTCACTACGTTAATAGGCGATCGTTGTTTCAGTATTCAAACTCCTTTGGTGCGTATTCCGAAGAATGCTATGTTTTTCTTTTCTTTTCTTTTTTTTTACCTTCCTTATCAAACATAAAATTTTATAAGAATCTTGTTCTTTATTTTTTTCAATTTTTTATTGAACGTTGAACCTTTTAAACATGCAGAGTATGAAAGATCTTGCAGACCTTTTTCTGTCACGGCCTTCAACTCCAATGGAAATTTCAACCATATCGCAGCCAAGGGCATTGGCTGAACATAATTATTTCATGAGTCTTGCTCCTTTGGTTCTTATCTCACTCAACTTTTTCTGCGTGATATAGTTTCTTAACACTTTTTCTTTTGAATAATTGGAAAATGCATTAAAAAAAAACAAGAAAAAAAATCATTTTATTTTTTACAAATATAATCATTATCAAATACACCCTTAATATTTTAAATTTATCAAAATACTTTCTAACATTTAAAAATTATTACCAAATACACTCTTCTATCATCAACAATTTACATTGATCTGTATTATTTATTGCTTACATAATTGTTATTTTTTAACTTAATCACTTATATCTTTTTACGTCACTTAAAAAGAATATAAAAATAATAGTTTTATTTTATTTTATCTTTCAATATCTAAAAAATGAGATAAAATCACTATTTATTATATTTTTTTAAGTGACACAATAAAATATAAATAGTCAAATCAACTTATAACAGTCATGTAACCAAAGTTATACATAATGCTAGAGAAGGGTATGAGTTGCTCCATATAACAAATATTCCAAAATAATCCCGAAGACACTCAAGAATGAATAACCCAAAGAATTTTTTTGAGATTGTTGATGTTGAACTCGAATGCTAGAGAGGATTTGCATATGTATAAGCTCAGTTGTGTGTCTTCCACATTTTAAAGCTATTGTATTTATATGTTTCTTTAGTCTACTAGTCTTTGGAGCTTTCAACGGTGATATATATATATATATATATATATATATATATATATATAATTTTACAATTCTTTGCATTAGTAGCCAAAATTATACATAATGAATGGAATATATAATTATAATCAAAGACATAAATGAAAAAATTTAATTTCTTTTCTCTTAAAAGACCAAAATGTGTTGGAATGTCGTATTTATTGTGAAATCATAATCATAAGTAGAAGAGAGAGAGAGAGAAATCATGGATCCTGTATATAAGAGACCAAAAAATGCCCGAGGAGATAGCTTTTTCCACCCTTTTCATGAAATTGAGAAGGGCTTTAAAGTTTTTAGCATTTAGGCCAATACTTCCATCTTTGTAAAATCAACAGCCATATGATTGGGATTATGACATTGACTTTGATGAGCAAGATCATATTATTAAGTCATTCTCATGCAAGATTCATTATAGCTTTAGTATTTGCAAACTCAAGACTCACATTTCTTGTCCCCTGATGTTTCTTTAACCTCATTGACAACTTTTATATATTTCTTGAGTCTTTTTGATTCTCTAATCACATCCTCACTCTAGTAGAAATAGCACCCAAAGATACACAAAAAGGTGACCATTTCTCTTGTAATGACCATATCCCAAGATTACATTCAAGACCAACAAATACACACATAATAAGCTGAAAATGAAAAAAAAAAAAATGCAAATACCTCTTTGAAGGTGTGCAAAGATGTTAGCCAAAATATTAGAGATTGATAGAGTCAAAGGAGAAGAGGTGGAGCTTTAAATAGTTATTTCGAATAACTCTTGGAGCCTAACAATCTATAAAACACAACAAATATAAAATGCAGTTTCTGATCAACTTGCTGGTATCAAGGGTCGCCATTGTCTTCATTAAAGATTTTATCAACCCGAATTATCACCTATTTGAATTTGGGTGATCTACGGGCCTTGCTAATGCATCTGCTGGATTGAATTTCACTTGTTTGGGATTTAAGGTACCTCTTAATCCACTCATGGCAACCAAACCTTGGAACCCACTAGAAGGCTTCTTTCGATTCACATACTCTTCACGCGGTTCCTGATACAGCAGTTGAAGGGTTGGCGGGCCAGATTGGACAGTCATTCCTCCTACAACAAACAACTAATTTGTCACATCCTATTCATCAAACCCATCATTTGGATCCAAATCAACATAAACTAATCCATCTTGTTTGATAAGTTAGCCACACAATTTTTTCTCGTAAAAATAAATTGTTGTGTCAATATTACAATGCACAGATATGAGAAAAATCTATAAAATTATTAAATAATCATCTATACACATTATATATATGAATCACAGAGTTGGGGTCTTAAAAAGTTTTTCATTCAAAAAGATTGTAGTTTTAAATTAAAATTCTTATAAAATTCTAACCAAGAAAGAAGAAAAGACCTTCTCTATCCATCTAATAGTTAATAAGATTGTGAATGCTTAAAATGAAGTCGTGGTTGTTGTTTTCCTTTTACAATAAAAAACACTTCCAACGATCCCAGTAATGTGAGTCATGCCTAGCTTAATTAAGTGACTTATGAGTTTGTAAGAATGATACTGCTAACCCATCCGCATTCGTTTGAAGGGGAAGTGCTCTGCTTCTACAAAGCTAAGATAATTGTAGCAGCAGATATTTGGATTCGGAATTGAGTACTGGTTTCCAAGTTGAAGATCAATTATAACATATGAAGGTTTGCCTTCGAAGAAGATCTGCCGTCCCTTGATGTACCAGACACCATAGATTGGAGAATCATAGGACACTATATACCAAGGCATCTTTGATTTCAAATCTTCAAATTTCTGTCTCATATCTTCAGTCCATTTTAACACAAATGGGATCCATACAATCTTGTAATAATCTTCTTTTAATTCCTCGTAGACTTTCCAAAGATGTTTCAATTCCTCATCGGGTATATCTAGGTCTGAAATCAAGAACATGACAGCTTTCTCATTTAACACCTCTAAGTCAACCTGTAACAAAGAAAAAGGGTAGCCATAGTTTGTATCTATGACATGTATATATCCGATTATTAACTAAGTAAATATTTGGTCGTGTGTGAATTTAATTAAAACAAATTATAACACCTAAAATTTAACAACAAAAATGCTTTAAGTTTTGTTGGAATAATATTCAACTAGAACAAATTTATACTGATAGTAACCTTAGACTTAGTAGAACCATCAATTAATGCGTGGCAGCCATCTTTAGAGTACATAAAACTCTTCATTAGCTCTGACATTTTTGGCTTAGTGTTAGATAACTGTTTAACGCTAAAAGCATCTCCAAAGAGTGCAATTTGCTGCAAATGAGCCTCCATCTCGTCTACAGAAATCAATTAATAATAAATCAATGTAATATATATGAATTGAGAAAATATTATATTTAGTTTATAGTAATGATTGGATGGCAGAAAATAAATAAAATTAATATTAAATATTCATATAACATATCATAAAATTATAGCTTTACCTATTTGTGGTTTGTAAATTGTGTAGTGACATTTGAGATCATTAAGGATGTGACTTAGATTTGATATTAGGTGGGATAATTCTAATGCTACTTCCCTGTAAAACAAAACAAGCATTAATAATCAAAATAATAAAATATACAATTTATTAGTTTCCTTTTATTTATCAGATGAAGTTGATTCTCAAGGGAATTAAGTGAATCAATAAAGCACTATGGGGCATTTACATAGGTCATGCTGCGTATAGGGCTCGCTAATATGGACTCCTCCCACATCCAATAATACATCACTACACCAATGTCCACATATATATATACACACACTGAAAAGTTTGAGATCTTAGGTTTAATTCTTATTCTGCTGCAAAAAACTTTACTCTGCCTCTATATTTATATATCTACTACCAAAAATATTCTTATTTAAGTGAATGCCCAACAAAAATAGATCCACTACCTTATATTAATAGAAGGACTTTCTTTTCAAAAATTATTTCTTAATATCCCTAATTGATAAGGGCCTAATTAGTGTAATATAGAAATCTTAATCATGTGATTTTCATCAAAATAAGTCAAGTGAATATGAGAAATTTTGGTACAATATAATATATATGGAATAGAAATATGAAATAATTAATTAAGTCATTTTCTGATAATATATGAGCTATGATTTATGCCAAAAAAAAGATGTGTGCTATTTCTAATCTACAGATTCTCGTTGAAAATTTCTAATTTTGAATTGTTCTATTAGTTTGTTATGGACAGATAAACAATGCAAAAAAGATTAGAAATTAATATACTGAAATCAAATATTAAAGGGACAACATAATTGAAACTACTAGATTGAGCAGTCTAATAATGCCATTCCTAAGTTTTCTATACACAACAGACATAGATAAATGGCAATGCAAAGTTTGAAATGAATGAAGTAATAACTTACCCATTATGCATGAGGAAAGTAATTTGAATATAGCAGGCTATCGCACTTAGAATTGCCCAATAAGCACATGCTGGCAAGAGATCTTCTTTGCTATACTCTGTGTTTGACAGCAATGTGAACTCAGAGATGTATTCAATCACTTCCAATGTCAGCTTCACGAGATTGTTCAATTGCTCAAGTGGCACCAGAAATTTCTCATACGGGGAACCCACAAGATTAACAGAACTTTCCATCAACGCAGCCATTGATGAGGCTAATTCAGTTATTGGTTGGTTAGGACCATGAAGCAAGAACCCTAAGAACTCCAGAAATTTGAATACAAAACAACCCACGGTATTTACTGCCTTTGCATCCCATGATAAGTCAAATAGGAAGTTGATTAAATCCATTGTTGCTACGTGAAGATTAATATCATCAAATTTCTGCACAACATTATTCGCGGTCTTGTCCATCTGATAATATGAATAGCGGTGAGTGAATATTATTTGAAGCATTAAGAATCTAGATATCATCCAAAAAAAAGTTTAAGTGGGTTTACTAAGCACCTGGAGAGCAGGATACATAAAATAATCATCTCTTGCTAACATCTTAAGCTTAGATATTGTTGAAAACTTAACCAGCATACGGTCCTTCAACATAATCCCTTTACTGGAGTGTTCCCTCTCCTGCGTGTATACGAATTCAAAAGTATTAAAGTTCAAAAGAAACTTTAAATAGTGAAGATATATCTAAAATTTGATGTTTGATGAAAATGATGAACACAATTTTTGTTGAAAAATAAATAAATATAAAAAGTCCTAGAAAAGACAAACATGAAGTGAATATACAGCAGCAAATATGTAAATTCAAATTGCCCTCAAAGCATTTTAGACTCAAGTACTCTCAAATTATATATTCCACCATTAATATAGAAACATACCAACTCTCACATGCACATCAAGAAAAAATTCAGACTTACTCATAAAGTTTCAACATGGCATCATAGCCCTAGACATAACAGCCCAATGAAAATCTAAGCATCAACAGCCCAAGACAAAGTGAAAAAAAAAAAAAAAAAAAGGAAGAAGAAAAAAAGTCCCTTGAGACTCGTCAAGCCCAGAAAAAAGAGGCCTGGAGCCTCTGAGGTGGGGTGAACTGTTCGAAAATAGAGAAACAAGAACAAAATCCCACGTAGCCGAAAGAAGACAAACATGAGATGGACATAGCGAGAAGTGTGTATGGTCAAACACTATCAACTTATGTATTTCACATTAAAGATAGACCAAACCCTCTCTCTTTGGCAGACCAAGACATGGTTTGGGTGCGCTCAAAAAATTTTAACAATTTTATTATAAAATACAATATAGTTAGGCCAATAAAATAAAATTATTCTATTTAAATGAGTAATTGTTTCAAGTCTTGCATCAAAAACAATATATGATAAAATAATATAAAAGATCCTATGTATAATTTAAGTATCCCTTATTAGCATCTAAAAAAATTTGAAAGTAAATTATCTTTAAATAAGTATATACATCACATATCATACAAAACATAAGATCATTTTCAATTTTCATATCAAACAAGAGAATTTAAAATAATCCTCCATGTCACATGCACACACACACAAACACACACACACACACACACACACACACATATATATATATCCTTACGAAGTGGATACTTCTTCCAATTAAATTTCCGGTAGGTTCACTATATCCATTGTACTATGAATGTCGAGTATACAATTATGAATATGTAAAATCCATAACAACGACAAATAAAGTAATGAAATCACAGGTGCATTAAATTATAGGAAAATCCAAGATAAATATATACCAGAAGAGTGCGAGTGCTGAAACAACGATCGCCTACCAAAGCATCCAGTTCTGAAAACGTTGAATTAAGCTCCAAAACATTTCTGGTCTCTAACTCAACCCCATCTGCATGTTCTTTCTCGTCCTACGTATGAGCATTTAAAATTCAGAACTCTCCAGGTTAAAAAAAAGTATAATGTCGATAAATCAAAGAACTATACTACTGGAGTTAAAAACTCACATACAAGCAAGAAGTTCCCATTAATTAAAAGTAAAATATGAGTTTGCTATTATCAACAAGAGAAAATATTATCTAACCCCACATGAAAAAGTGTGCATAATTTATTTTTCCCCCTTTTTTTTTTATGGGAGTTATAATTTTTTCTGTTAAAAGGAAGTAGTTGAGTTTTATAAGTCCTAGCATTTACCAAATTACCAGTATTCAGCAATAATATTTCTTTTTTTTTTTTCTATAAGAATTAATAAAAATCACCAATATTTTGTTTATGTGAACGTAATTCCTTACCAGCAATACTGAATCAACGAAATTGGTAGCATGCTTGAGGATATGGCAAATGGGCACGAGAAGTGGTTGACGAAGCAACAGTGAGTAATTTCTTCTATGAGCTTTCTGCACCTGGGTTTTGATATTCTGGTCGTCCAAAGTGGGAAGTTTCAGATCAACCAACCGGAACTGCCCAATAGAACTTGAGCTCGGTGATGATTTTTTGTTACCCATTTAGATATTCAACCTGCAGGATTGATCAAAAATTTTGATAATATATATTTAAATATTAAAATTTTAAATAACATGCCTACCAATGAATAATCAAATATTACTAAAAGTCAAAGCCTTAAAATGTTCAAATGGGCCAGCCTTTTCTTTTTGTCATTCATATACCTTGAAAAGAAGTTTAAATTTGGGCTCTTAGAAAGAACTAACATCAGAATAGCTAATAGAAAGTCTTTAGGAGTCGAAAGAAAAAGTTAATCTAAGAGCTGTATCGAAGGATAGACATTATACGAGATTAAAGTGTAATTATCACAAACCCTAGATCTTAACTTATATAAGTATAAGTTTAAGTCTGTTTTTGAATATGATGGAACATCTCAAAATCGTGGTGTAACGTGTATCCCCCCCTGTTCCGGTCATGGAATAGATGAAATAAATCAAAAAATGGATTTTTGTTCAAGAATGAAATCTTATTGGAACTGTCCAGTTCATCCTTCGGAACCATATCCCATCCCGGATCTGATGAAATAGGATGAATTGAGACGGTATTTTGTAAATACATAATTCTCTTGAATATATTAACTATTTCTTTATTTTCCGATCGCCTTATTGAGTTTATGCAGTATGAGCTTATCCAAAATTATGGTTCTGGGAAGATTCTCCATGATTTATTCCATTAGAGAATTTGCAGAAATAAGTTTTCGGCATAGACATGTATAAAAAATGCAGTCTAAGGGATTTGAAAGTGTTTGAATTTAATGGCAGCCCCATCTTTAAATCCTAATTAAACTAAAGAAAAAAGCAGAGATACAGAGAAAATAAAAGAAACGAAGAAACCTGGAAATTTTGGATGGTGTAGGACTCGAAGTAAAACCCAGAAATGCTTGATCTTCAAAGCTCAAACGCCATATCTCTGCTCCAGTCTCTGCAACAATGCTTTGGATAGATGAAAATGCTCTAGATCTTTGTCTTTCTTCTCGGAGTAGTGCTTCTGCTCTGTGGCGATTAAAAAGAAAGTAAAGGTTGCTCTCTATCTGGGAGAAACTAAGTCAACAACAGAGTCTTTCTTTATAAATATTATCTTTTCTTTTACCCGGAAATCACTCCCCAGAGTGCTTTTTCTAAGCCAACGTGGTCAAAAGAATAAAGAGTTTAAAAAAGTGAGTGTGTGTAAATAAATATAAATATAATGTCATTCTAAAGGCTATATAGATGAGAGAAATTTACCTTTATATATCACAAAAAAAAAATATTTATTAATATATATCACTTTTAAAAATATTTATCAATATATATTATTTTTTTCAGATATCGTATTACCGTACCGTGGTATTTAAATAAAAAATTAATTAAATTTTTTATTTTTTATTTTTTACAAATAAAATATTAAAAAAATTTATAAATTTTTTTAAACACATATACATCATTTCAAAAATTATTACCAATACATACTATTTTTATAAATATTTACTAATATATATTACCTTTAATAAAATTACATTACCCTCTTACAAATTTATTTTATTTTATTTAAATTTATTTTATTTTATAATTTAATTAAAAAATGACACAAGATTCATGAATTAGTGCTGAAATATTTATGCAAGATGATAATGTGTTTCTTTTTCTTGGATACCTCATTTGAAGGAAAGGAAAATATTTATTTTTTTGGACAGATAATTGGTTGTTTAGAGTATTTTTTTTTTCTCTCCCTTATCTACTATATCTCTTTTTTTATATGTTTATTTTTATAAAAAATTATAATACATTAAGTGAATTTTTCAAAATTAATTAACTCAAATATATAAAAAAAAATGTATTTGATTTTGAAATATGATAATATTAAATTTATTTAGGTAAAATCACTTCATAACTGAAGATTTTATTGTACAAGATGTCGTATGTATTGATAATAATTTTTGAGATTGTGTATATGTATTTAAAAAAATTTAATTTTTTTAATATTTTATTTGTAAAAAAAAAATAAAAAATTTAATTAATTTTTTATTTGAATATCGCAGTACGGTAATGCGATATCTGAAAAAAGTGGTATATATTGGTAAATATTTTTAAAAGTGGTATATATTAGTAAATTTTTTTTTTTTTTTTGGTATATGGAGGTAAATTTCTCTATAGATGAAGAGAATATAAAACAAAATACACAATTAATTAACTTTATTTTATAAACTTTAATTAACAATTCTTTTTTAGCTGAAACTTTAATTAACATTTTAAACAAAGGCCTTAATATTTTATACAACATAAATTTAGATCAGAGTTTCAAATTCCTCATTATATAATAATTAGAAAATAAAAATCATGCATCAGGCATGGTCTAGCTAAATATTTTTTTATTATTATTTATCTATGAATATTCATATCTCATGTTAAAAGTAAAACTAATGTCATTTCAGAAAAGAAAAAAATTATAATTATTTTTTACTCAATATATAATTTCTTATGGAGCCAAACCTTTAATATTATAAAAGCTTCTCAACCATTAAACTCAGTTTGCGAAAGATTTGAGAAATAAATTTCTAACCTTATCATATTACAAAATGTTATCTGCTAATCTCTCAATTAAAGAGTGAAATGTTTTTTTTTTCCTAACCCAAGCTTATGACCTGTAGCGCTCTCTTCAAGTCCTATCTTTCTATGCCATTCTCATGTCTTATTTTCACTCTTTTTCCTCTCTCGCATTATCTAAATGTACAACATAACAAAGAGAGCTTTCATTAGGTGATTTGGTAAATATAATCAACATAGAAATGTGAAAAGTCCTTCTATCAGAAAATGTACAACAATATTATTAATTTAAGAGTAAAATCATTTTTAATTTTTCATGCTTGAAACTTCAATTATTTAATTTCTTATGTTTTAAGTTTATAGATTTGGTTCTTCATATTTTAAAATTTTTATCAATTTATTCTCTATATTTCAAATTTTACCTTTTAAACTCTTCAGTACATACAATTATTCAAGAAATTAATGATAGTTTAAAAAATATTAAAGAGATAAAATTTATATAAATTTTCTAATGTGATAGATCAAATTAATAAAATATAAATGTGAGATGCTAAATTGATTAAAATTTTAAGTGTGAGGAATCAAAATAAAATTTTATTCTCAATCAAACTTTCCAACATAGCTTAGGGGCAATCATTTCTCAAAAAAACAAGAGAGAGAGAGAGAGAGAGAGAGATAGATACCATTCTTTTATTTAATTATTTTCGCAGAGCCGAGTGGGGAAGTCACTTCTAAAATAAAATCAACTTGCTTTAATATTACAATCCTATTAAGATATAAACAAGTTAGTTGCTCTCATATAATGATTTTATAACTTGAGATTCCACTGTATAAAAATAGCTTAACACAAGTTTTAATACTCTTAAATATTTTTTTACACTAATTATCACCACATATTATTTAGGAGTGAGCATTGACAAAAATAAAATGACTTTTATTTTTAGAAATTTTTATTTTTAGATGCACATCAATTGTTTACGAATTAAGGCATAATTAAAAATTTTATTTATTTTAAATTTTTTTTTTTATTAGAAAGACATTATGATGCAAATCAGAGGTGAATTTAGGAATCAATTATTTGTGAGGAATGTGTTAAACACCTCACATTGTCAGTCAGAGACAGTTGCCAAAGTTAACTATATAAAATAATGATATGACCAAAATTATATTTAATTTATGACCGAAATAATAGTATCTAACAAAATTGCAAGAAAATAAATATGTATGCATGAATCCTCTAAATGGACTTAGAGTCTTTCCATCCTTCAAGATAGATAAATTGTTCTTTAAATGGTGCTTATCCTATCTTAGATTAGATAGTTCAAGTTCGGTCTTCTAAAAAATTAAACTATCTATCATTCTATAATGAGTGAGGAGCCTTGGGACCCTAAAAATTCAAATGCATATGTATATATGTTAATTATAATTTAAAATTTGAGAGTAAGGTACAAGAAAAAATTACATGAAAAAATGGTATAAAATAAAAAAATTACAATTTTTTTTGTTTCTTTTCACACACCCACTGTCTCTTATTTTCTTCACACACCCACGTTGCCTTTTTATGGCCCCTCGGCCTATTAGCACTCCGCTGACCTTATTCTTTTTTTTTTGCCAAAATTTCTCTCAACCCGTTTTATTCTTTTAGTAACCCGGAGCCCATTCGGCCTAACCCATCACCTTGTGTTCTTTTTACCTAAGCCCATTGCCTATTCTGAACCAACTCTTTTCTTGCCTCGCCCCCATCAATTCCTATTTATACTCGGTTCTTCTAAAATCTATTCCCTAGTTTCTTTTCTCATCAATTTCTATTTACACCCCTTTCCTATACTCTACCACAACGCAGAAGAAATAGAAATCACTTTAGACAGAAATAATTTGTTCATATAAAAAATCATATAAAACGTCCAGAACAGTAAAATATCATATCAAATACGTCCTACTAAATCAAATACTTCCTTCTTTAAAATGAGATAATCCACTCAATAGGTTTCAAGAACATAATTCTCAATGGAAACAAAGTGCGTATCCACAACGGTCAAAGATTAGAATGGCAGGAAATTCATTGTCACTAATAAATCTAATCAAAAACAGAACTAGTGAAGAAGAAGGAAATTAATGAGGAGTAGAGCATAAAGTATGTTCATCATTCACACAGATGCTTAAACCGTTAAATACCCAAAGAGATCAATAATTTGTACATCAAAAAAAGAATTTCAATGGCAGAAAATCAACCCAAGAAGAAAGTGATAGAATCCATACCTGAGTCTATGTCCTCATCAAATAGAGCAGAGCAAAGATGCGCCATTAGTTGACATTTTGCTCAATTTCCTGCATCGTTCACCCAAAGGTTCTAGGTTCCTTTTTTGCTTTGCTATGTTTGCTGCTCCATTTCTTTTCTTTCATTATTGTAAATCTAAAAATTTTCCTATCATATGATCTATTTTAAAGTCTTATTGTTCTCTTAGACTACCAATTTTGCCCCGAATTAGTAGTTTTGACATAATCTAAAATGATTTTAGATTAAGGGTATAGATCAGTAGTTGAGAGCTATTTATAAGAGCTCAAATTAACAACTTAGTTGAACAGCTTCATTTGTAAGTGCAATAGCTGAAGTTAATATAGTAAAATTTGTAAGTAAAGAAAGATAGGAAGGAATAGCAAGACATAGAGTTATAGTGGTTCGGTCAAACATCAGTTTACGTTCATTTCCCTCACACTCCATGAAGGGCTCCTACTAAAATCTAATATTGGTTTCCAAGACAAACAACCAAGAGTCTCCTTTTTGGTTTGATAGGCTAACCAAAGAACCTTTCCACCAGATTCTCACTCAACCTAGTAACCATGACTTCCTAAATCTTCACAAGTAGCCTTGATTTCAAGGAAAACCAAGAACCTATCCAACTCCCTCTGTATAAAAAGTTCACAAAGGTTTAAGCATTAGCTTGAAGGGTATGAGTTGCTCTATACAACAAATATTCCAAAGTAATCCCAAATGCACTCAAGAATGAATAATCCAAAGAATAGCTTTGAGAGTGTTGATGTTGAGCTTGAATGCAAGAGAGGATTTGCATATGCATAAGCTCAGTTGTGTGTCTTCCACATTCTAAAGCTATTGTATTTATATGTTTCTTCAGTCAACCAGTCTTTGGAACTTTCAACGGTGATTCTTCGATTTGTCTTCAATCAAAAGTATATTAATGGCGTTCTATGCCAAATTTTTTTTAACAACAGTTAAATATTATTTATGACAACTCTTCCAAGTACTGTTTATTTAGTACTTATAATAAATTATATTATTTTTCACAACTATCTTTGGTTGTTTAAGTACAACTATTTTAATTTAACCGCTATTTATTTTTTGACTCTCATGTTTATTCTTTTAACTGTAATCTAAAATGTATGTTTTGTATTTTAGAATTGCTATCTATGATTTTATATATGTATATATAGCTAAAAATATAAAGAATAGATACATTATAACTGAAGAAATAAACAAAAAAAATTTTACTTTCTTTTCTCCTAAAAGAGATATATTGAAACGTTGTATTTGTTGTGAAATCATAATCATAAGTAGAAGAGAGAGAGAAATCATGGATCCTATACATAAGAGACCAAAATATGTTTGAGTACATAGCTTTTCCACCCTTTCCATGAAATCGAAAAGGATTTCAAAGTTCCCAATATTTAAGCCAGTGCTTCGGTCTTAGTAAAATCAACAATCATTTGACTAAGATTATAGCATTGACTTTGATGAACAAGATCATCCTCTTAAGTCATTCTTATGCAGAATTCATTAGAGCTTTCATCTTTGCAAACTCAAGGGTCACAATTCTTGTCATTTGATGATTCTTTAACCCTATTGATAGTTTTCACATATTCCTTAATTCTTTTTATTCTCTAATCACATCCTCACTTTGATAAAGATAATACCCAAAAATACACATAAAAGGAGGCCATTTCCCTTGTAATATGCACATCCTAAGATTACCTTCTAGGCCAATAAATACACATATAATAAGCTCAAAATGAAAAAAAAAAAAAAATTATTTGAAAATACCTCTTTGAAGGTGTGCAAAGTAGTTAGCTAAAATAGAAGAGATTGATAGAGTTGGCAGTTTTCTGATCGACTTGTTGGTATCAAGGGTCGCCATTGTCTTCATTAAAGATTTTATCAGCCCGAATTATCACCTATTTGAATTTGGGTGATCTACTAGCCTTGATGATGCATCTGCTAGATTGAATTTGGCTTGTTTGGGATTTAAGGTACCTCTCAATCTGCTTACGGCAACCAAACCTTGGAACCCACTAGAAGGCTTCTTTTGATTCACATCCTCTTCACGTGGTTCATGATACAGCAGTTCAAGAGTTGGCGGACCAGAGAGGAAACAAGCTCCTCCTACAACAAACAACTTATTTGTCACATCCTATTCATCAAACCCATCATTTGGAGCCAAATCAACATAAACTAATCCATCTTGTTTGATAAGTTAGCCACACAAACTTTTTCTCTTAAAAAAAAATTGTTGTGTCAAAGACTACAATACACAGATATAAAAAGAATCTATAAAATTATTAAATAAATTTATAATCATCTCTCTCTTCCTATATGTATATGAATCACAAAGAATTGGGGTCTTAAAAAGTTTATCATTCAAAAACATTGTAGTTTCAAGTTAAAATTTTTATAAAATTCTAACTAAGAAAGTAAAAAAGACATTCTTTATCCATCTAATAATTAATAAGATTGTGAATGCTTAATGTAAATGTTCTGTTATGTACGCTTTATTTTCTTATTTTTCTACTGTGATGGTCTGGAATAGCTTCTGTTTTCAACGATTTACCTTTATATATCTTTCTGGTACCGTTAGGGAGAAATGGGCCTTGTATTTGGCCCAGAGCTCTCACTGATCTAGGCCCATACTAATTGCCCAAACTGACTACACGGTCCTCACCACCTAAAATGAAGTCATGGATGTTGTTTTCCTTTAACAATAAAAAATACTTCCAGTGATCCCAATAATGTAAGTCATGCATAGCTTAATTAAGTGACTTATGAATTTGTAAGAATGATACTGCTAACCAATCCTTATTCGTTTGAAGGGGAAGTGCTCAGCTTCTACAAAGTAAAGACTATAGTAGATTATGTCTAGATCTGGGTACTAGTTTCCATGATGCGGATCAATTATGACATATGAAGGTTTGCTTTCGAAGAAGATCTGTCGTCCCTTGATGTACCAGACACTAGAGATTGGAGAATCATATGACACTATATACCAAGGCATCTTTGATTTCAAATCTTCAAATTTCTGTCTCTTATCTTCAGTTCATTTTAACACAAATGGAATCCATACAATCTTGTAATAATCTTCTTTCAATTTCTCGTAGACTTCCTGAAGATGTGTCAATTTCCTATTGGGTATATCTAGGTTTGAAATCAAGAATATGACAGCTTTCTCATTCAACACCTGTAATTCGACCTGTAACAAAGAAAAAGAGTGCCATGGGGCTCAAACTATATAGCCATAGTTTGTATCTATGACATGTATATATCCTATTAATTAACTAAGTAAATATTTGGTTGTGTGTGAATTTAATTAAAACAAATTATAACACCTAAAATTTAAATATAAGAATGCTTTAATTTTTGTTGGGATTCAACTAGAACAAATTTATACTGATCGTAACCTTAGACTTAGTAGAACCATCAATGAATACGTGATAGTTATCTTTTGAGTACATACAGCTCTTCATTAACTTTGACATTTTTGCATTTTTGGCTGTGTTAGATAACTGTTTAACACTGAAAGCATCTTCAAAGAGTGCAATTTGCTGCAAATGAGCCTCCATCTCGTCTACATAAATCAATTAATAATAAATCAACATAATACATATGAATTGAGAAAATATTTTATTCAGTTTAAAGTAATGATTGGATGGCAGAAAATAAATAAAATTAAGATTAAATATTCATATAAACATATCATAAAATTATAACTTTACCTATTTTAGGTTTGTAAATTGTGTAGTGATGTTTGAGGTCATTAAGGATGTGACTTAGATCGGATATAAGGTGGGATAATTCTAATGCCACTTCCCTGTAAAACAAAACAAGCATTAATAAACAAAATAAATAAAATATACAATTTATTAGTTTCCTTTTATTTATCAGATGAAGTTGATTCTCATGGGAATTAAGTGAATCTATAAGGCACTATGGGGCATTTACGTAGGCCATGCTGCGTATAGAGCTCGCTAATATGGACTCCTCCCACATCCAATAGTGCATAACAACACCAATGTGTAAATATACAAACTGAAAAGTTTGAGATCTTATGTTTAATCCCTATTCTACTGTAAAAAACTTTACTCTGCCTCTATTTATATAGATCTACTACCAAAATTATTCTTATTTAAGTGAATGCCCAGCAAAAAATAGATCCACTGCCTCATATTAATCAAAGGACTTTCTCTTCAAAAATTATTTTTTGATATCCCTAATTGATAAGGGCCTAATTAATGTAATATAGAAATAATAATTATGTGATTTTCATCAAAATAAGTCAAGCGAATATGAGAAATTTCGGTACAATATAAAATATATGGAATAGGAATCTGACATAATTAAGTCATTTTCTAATAATATGTGAGTTATGATCTATGCCAAATAAAAAAAAAAAGAAAGATGTGTGGTATTTCTAATCTATAGATTCTCATTGAAAATTTCTAATTTGGAATTGTTTTATTAGTTTGTTATGGGCATAAAAACAATGCAAAAAGATTAGAAATTGATATACTGAAATCAAATATTAAATGGAGAACATAATTGAACTGCTAGATTGAGCAGTCTAATAATACCATTCCTATGTTTGCTATGCATAACAGACATAGATACGTGGCAATGCAAAGTTTGAAATGAATGAAGTAATAACTTACCCATTATGCATGAGGAAAGTAATTTGAATATTAGAATTGCCCAATAAGCACATATTGGCAAAAGTGTAACTTGAATTGATGTTATGCATTCTAATCATTAGGATTCAAATCAATCTAACTATTCATAAAATAATTATCCGATATTTAACACCACATTTGACACTTAGTAATCCAATTTATTTGGACATGACCATAAGTTGGGCACTTATTAGATTTGAATACCCACGCTGCATTGCGGTTACATATTCTCATTTATTTGGTATCTCTAATTAATCAGAATTGGAGACTCTCTTCGTATTATGTAATCAATAATAATTAATAAAATGTGAAAATTAAACAATCTAAGAAAAACATTTGTAGAAAAAATGTGCATGAAAAAGGCTTTGTCAAGATGAGTTAAACTTAAGATTTGGTTTCTCTATTGACCTTTCTTTACTGATTCTCTACTGATCAGTAGGTAAATACCCCAAATTAACATATGAATAGACCAAATCTTAACATATAACCTTCATAAGTACTATTATTTTGTTTTGAGTGCTTAGCAAGAGATCAGCTCAGTAAAGAAGCTGAACTTGTAATACATCCCTTTGAACAAAAAGGATAGTTTTAAAGTCTTAATACATGCTCAAAACAATAGAGAAAGTATGAATACAAATGCAATAAAAACCTACTTATAACTTGAACAGAAATTTCAATTAAGAAAAAGAGTGGCAATAGGCCTGATATCTTGGGCGCTTATTTAAAAAGGTGTTGCGAATAGCATGAAACACATCTCCTAAATTAAATCTTAAGCTGCATTAAATGAAATATTTAGAGGGAAGTCATAGATAAAATCACCATCATCCAATAAGATTTAAATTTAAACTGTAACTGGGGAACATAGCTATTGGGAAAAATCAAAGTCTTCTTCGACGGACAGTTTGGTTTAAAGTAGGGGAGTGATTTGAGTGGAGGATAGAGATTTTAATGGAAGGGAGGGAATGGATTTCAATAACTTCCTATTGTTTAGTTTGTAAGGTGAAGAGGAGAGGCAATTTTTTTTATTATTATTATACTCCATAGCCTTTTAAGTTAATAAAGGAGACAAAATATGAAGAATAATTTGGTTATCTCACAGGTTATGTTACCATTCCAAAAATCTCCATATTTTAAGAGGAAAAATAAGAGATAGGAGATGAAGAAAAATAACAGATAAGAGATGAGAGATGAGAGAGACTTTTACCTCAACACTCTCCCGTTTCCTCCTAGTTTTTGAACTAAATGAGGAAACCTTGCAAAATTATCTGTCCTTCTCTACTTCCGTGCTTGTTTTCTCTGTCTAATTATGCATTGGCTGAGTCATCCCTTCGTCCCCGCTGACTGCACTTTCAATAGTTGCATACACGTTCTACATCAGGGCTTGTTTTAAGTATTCAACTCAAAGTCTCATCTCTTTCATCTGTTACGGATTCACAGCCAAAAAATTATATTCATTTAGTTTATTAGTTAAAGTACTTTTGTCTTAAGTTATTTTCCTTCCTTCTTAATTAGCTCACCAAAAAATTGAAAAAAAAAAATGACATTAGCCACTTTTCCTTACTTTACCTTTATTTCTTTAGCACATATCACCAGTGGTTTCCATATTTTGATTTTGATTGTTATTTAAGCATTTGTAGTAGTTGGTTTATGGTTGTACTACTTTGTATTTAGCCTAGTCAGCATTTTCATGACTAATCTCATTCGCATGATATCAATATTGTTAATCACATTCCCTGTAGGCGAGACGAAACTAATGTAAAATTTTTTTCATTGGAATCTATGGTGACTTCTGCGCTCTCACTGAACAAGTGAAACAATTGATCCAAACTATTGACCAAAGCTTTAATAGTGGCCATAATGATCTCAATCTTAGAGACTCTCATCATTCCCAAAATGTCCAAAATGATTCTTCAGAGGATGAATTTGTTCACCAAATAGTTGAACCCACAAGTTACCCTGTTGATATGGAGGATGATGACTTTAGCGCTTGGGTGGAGTCCCTTCATCACCTTAATGTCAAGCAGTGCGTGTTGTCCCCTGCAGCCTTTCCCCACGAGTCTGATATCATACCAGCTTTGCTTCAACTGCGACTTTTGCTCATTCTATTCATGAGTTGCATTCCGACATTCAATCTACACTAGCATTGAGTAGTGATGATCATTGCTTATCAAATTCATAGTTTTATAAGCTTGATTTGCATAGTAATTCTCACCAGCTTGGGCTTAAGCTAATAGATAAATGAAAACTGATCTTTAAAGCCCATGATGATTTGTATTTTGTGATCGCTTTGGCTTATGAAAACAAATCTTTACTATTCACCTACCGGCAAAAGTCCATCTGATATTGTTTATGAATTTCTCCTTTGCATGATCATGGATTTTCTGTTCACTTATCTTTCCATATCGTACCTTTGTTTATCCATGGATTTCCCTAGTCAACCTTTTGACCCCCGTCTTTGCATTGCCATGGATTTCTCCTATGTCACCTTCTTGACGTCATTCATTTGCATGTCTATGGAATTTCAACTCACCAAATATTGAACTTGGACCCTTGCCTATTTTATTTGCGACTTCTAGTTCAGCTGGGTCTATTGACCTTGAATCTTTGCATGTTGCTTTGGGACCCTCCAATTTGACTGATCTATTTGCTCAAACCGTCCTATTTCAGAACGGTTCTAAGCTCCAGTCCTGGGTTTTCTGGTTTTAAAATAGTACTGGTTCAAAGTACTGAAGCTGTAAAAAGTAGTTAAAATGGTCCTTGCATGTAAATTATTAAGAAATTAACGTGAAAGAAGCCATTCAATGTAGTATAAGTAAGTGAGTAAATAAATGAATAAATAAAGTTATTGTATGAAATTCAAAAAGTAATTTAACATATAAAATATCCTCACAAGCGAAAAGGCTTTTCAAGCTTGTAGACACTACACAGGAGGATCTTTTCATCTCATGTTCGAATTTTGTTTTTATTAACTTATAACAAATACAGGAAATCAGTTATGAAACATATCAAAAAGGATGAAAATAGCCATGTTAATTAAAATGATATTTTTTTCTTGTGTAACTACATTTACATACGTAGAAAATGAATTTATTTTAACCTACAACTACCAACTTAATTGTTAAATTTTTATATTTATATATGTAAAAATAATTTTTAAAAAAAGTAATTATATTTAATTTAAATCAAATTAATTTATACTTAATATAATATAAAATATCGATGATATAAAAAAAATCTAAAAAAAGCATTTGCGTTGAATAACAATCGTGTTATATTGTCAAAATCACGAAAATCTTTTCCATATTTCCTGAGATGAAGTAACACTAAATGCTTTCAAATATTGGAGTTCTTTAACGTATCCCTCTTTTCAGTTACTTTCTTGTCCTATATGTGTACGTATAAAAATCAGAATCTGATGAAAATTAAAAATGAAAATAAAGAAAGCAATATACCCATGCTTAAAATTTTATAAATAACAACCAGTTTTTTATTTTATTTAAATCACAATTTAATATAAAAAGAAAAAAAAAAGTCTGAGAAATAGGACTCTATGGTGGGAGAGAACAAGGGGGGAAAAAAAAACACCTATAGTATTTATTTAAATATAATGTGTTTTTATGAGTTATTTTAAAAAATCAAAAAATAAAAAGTTTTATTTAAAAATTAAAAAGTCAGAACAAGTTTGAAATATTTTTTAATTCTTGTTTCGAGAAAAAAATAGTGGTGAATTTGTAAAAAGTGAAAAATTATCTTATAAATAATTTCATAATTCTCTCTTTCCACGCCTATCGAGAAAGCGAGTAGTTTTTTATATATATATATATGTATATATATATATATATATATATATATATATATATATATATATTTTCTTCTTGAATTGCTTCTTTTATTTTTAAAAATTGTTTTAAAAAATAATTTACAAAACTATTTTGGAAACCCGTTGCATTATTTCACTCTGTATAAAGTGATGTCTTTCACTCTATTCTTCACAGCATCTCACGTTCTTTCTCTTCCGATATATGTTCTATGGTCTCTCTTCCTCCTGCGCTCCTTCCTCTCCTCCACGCTCAGTGCTGCGTCCACGTGCTCTCTCCTCTTCCCGTTACCTCCTTCTCTTGGCGAATTCTCTCCTCCTTGTTCTGTCCTCTGCCTCTGCGCGATTTCTCTCCTCCTCGATCCCTCCTCTGCCTTTGCGCGAATTCTCTCCTCCTCGTTCCCACCTGTCTCTGCGCTCTTCTCATCCGCTTTCTACTCCTCCCCTGTTATCTCTTTCCTCTACGCTCACTCCTCCGTTTCCTAATCCGCTGTCTCTTTCCTCCCCTCTATGTTTTATTACTTTTTTAATTATTTTATAATTTACGAAATGTTTTATCAGTAATTTTCTTCTTTTAATTTGATTTCTTTTATTTTTCTTTATAATTCTTATCTTTGCGTTCTTGCGAAGTATGCTCTTAATTTCTTCTGTGTTGGTTTCAATTTAATCTTTTAGGATTGTTGCTTCTTCTTCTTTTTCCCTTCTTGAAGGATTGTGCTTTTTAGTAATTTGTACTGTTTATTTTCTTGGAGTTGTTTATAGCCTGCCATATAGTATCTTTTTGATTTCACATATATGCCACATTATTTGCTTTTGGATTCTAATTTTAGTTGGAGCTTTTTTGTTCACTCATTTGAAGATTTACGCTAATAATAATTATCTGTCTCTCTTTTCGGTAAACCTTTCTACTGACTATCTTTGTAGACAAAAGTTTTATTTGTATGGAAATTTTCTGTTGAAGTTTTCCATTGCTTCATAATTATGGTTACTTCATGTTCTTTGAAGTAGATAGAGTTCTTATTTAATCATTTCAACAACAAATTTATGGCTGTCTATTGCTTTAGCCTTTAGGCGTCGTGCCTCCTCCTCAGGTAATTGGTCGGATTTTGGACCGGCTAAGGGATCATTTTATCCCTCGCAATTATTTTTTACTTCACGGCATCATAACTTCTCTTTGCCATTTAGTCATTTGAGGCCTAACTTTAATAGTATGTAGTTTATGTAGTCCTTATTTACATATATAATATCATAATGCTGGAATAGATATGGAGCAGAAAAAGAAGAAATGCTGTGATCAATGATTGCTCTTCTCTGTTTTTAATGGTTTTTAGATAATCATTGATGGTAGTATCTATGATCTTAGTTTTAGAGAGTGGTTAGCTTGAGTGCACGCTTATGAGAAATTTACAATATTTTGTCAGTATTGTTTGATAGTGAATTAATTTCAAGTACACTGTAACCATATCTTCTATATTGATTGTGTTGAATGGTGGAAGGCAATGTAGTTCACCAACAGGCTTATTTTGACTGATAGTTTGCTTTCTAACTCCTTGAATCTAAATTTGCAGTTTGAGTTTGTTTTACTATCCTGGTGAGTGAAGTTTGTTGAACTATGATTGTGTAAAATAATTCTTTCCTTCTCATTGCTCCATAGATGTCTTACTTGACAGATTTATCATCTTGACCAAAGATATAGAGAGGTGGACAGACAATCAGATTTATTCTATTCGTGTCTACTGCTGTTTCTGTATTTTGGGTGATAATACATTTTAGGTTTATTCTTGTTTCTATTGTAAGTGTAGTTTGAATAAATTTGAATTTTGTGTTCTTTACATGTATATATACACAAAACTAAAGAGACTAATTAGGCAATCTAATGCCTTGATTTTAGAGATCGATAACCTGTTTCCTAATCCATAGGATCTTTAACTATATACAATTTCCTTAACACTCTCCTTCAAGCTAGAGTATAGATATTGATCATGCTCAGCTTTTGGATTCCAATTTTAGCTGGAGCTTTTTTGTTCACTCATTTGAAGTTTTGTGCTAACGATAAATCTCTGTTTCTCTTTTCGATGGAACTTTAAAGGCAGTTTCTTTCTTTTCTCTATTGACTAACTTTGTAGGCACTTGAATTTACTTGCATGGAAATTTTCTGTTGAAGTTTTTCTTCAATTATGGTTACTTCATCTTCTTTGAAGTAGACAATGTTCTTATTCAATCATTTGAACAACAAATTTGAAGCAGAAATGGAAATGAGTTCTATTGATATTAGTTCAATATAAATCAAGTCCTTTTTCGTTCTAACTTCTGAGATATTGTTTGTCAAACTGGTCAAAGTATATATTGATTATATACTTCTAGTTCTAGAGGACAATTTTCTTTTAAAACTACTATTATTCATAGGCTATATTCACTTTTAGTATTTCTTGCAACTATAGAACTGCTACCTCAAAGATACCTTCTATATCTTCAAGGAAAGATGAGGATGTTAGCTTTATTAGTATTAATAACCTTTTGTGTCTGAGACTTCTATAGAAAGATATTGGGTTTCATAGATGTTGTTATTTATTTATTCAGTAATTAGCTTCAATTCTATAAGTGAAAGCTTCAAACAGAGAATTAGAGAATTTGGGAGAAACTGTTTTTTCTCGTATGATCTTTTGCTTTCTCTGTTATTACTACTTACTGAGAGGGCGAAGAGATTCCAAATTTGTTTAAGTTCTACTAATTATGCGCTTAACAACACAGCTTCACATAGCTGGTCTCGGATTCTAAATTTGGATGGTTACTGTGCATCCATCCAAGTGCAAGTGAACCACAACCATTAAACTCATATAAGAAGAAATTTGGGTTTTCCAACACCCCATTTATCATAAGGTTATTAGGGGATTCTTTTAGGTCGTGTTTGGTTGATAGGAAAGGAATGGAGTGTTACTAGTGGAAAGCCATAAGTGGCCTGCTTTGGTTACTATTTATTTAGGAAAGGAAAAGCTCATGTTTCCTCCCCTACCTTTTTGGCGTTGCCGTCGTTGCTTCCAAAGAAGCCTCTGCTATCGCCCGCCTACTCAAATTTGCGTTTGTCTCAACCCTTTGGGTTTCGACTACTCGCTCTTCTTGTCATTGGCTATGTTGAGTTTCATAGATTTTGTTATTTATTATTTATGTAATTTAATTCAGCAGTTAACTTCAATTCTTCAAATAAAGAATTGGGGCAAAAATATTTTACATTTCTTTTTGGTACTATGTTATTTAGTATTTAAGCTCTACTTATTTGTGTGCTTATCACCACAGCTTCGTATAGCTGGTCTCGGATTCTAAATTTGGATGGTTACTGTGCATCCATCCAATTGCAAGTGAACCACAACCGTTAAACTCATATAAGTAGGAATTTGAGTTTTCCAACACCCCATTTATCATAAGGCTATCAGGGGATTCTTTTAGGTCGTGTTTGGTTGATAGGAAACGAACGGAGTGTTACTATGGAAAGCCTTAAGTGGCCTGTCTAGTTACTGTTTATTTAGGAAAGGAAAAATACTTGCAGCAACAGCTTTTCACATTTTTATAGAATGGGTCTATCCTCCTAAAAATGGGAAGATTGAGCCTTTCCTTCAAGAAATAAGCTCATGTTTCCTCCCCTTCCTTTTTGGTGTTGCTGTTGTTGTTTCGAAAAGGCTCTGTCATCGCTTAGCTCCGTTTCCTTTAAATGTTTAGAGCATTTCGATTGTCGCCTCCGCCTACACAAGTTTGCGTCCATGTCTCAACCCACCTCAGCGTCTGGGTTTCGTCTACTCACTCTTGTTGCTTTAGTTGCCAAGCACGATCTAAGTCATGATGGCATCAGACGATCAGTGATTCAGTCTTTTTTCATTTTTTTTTTTGTTTTAATTTGTTATTCTATTTGATAAATTTAGTTGTAATTTGGATTAAGTAATTACTGAACTGTGATGAAAGTTATTCTTGTAATTTGTTATTTAGTAGATTTTGGTTCTAGAATATATTTTTGAAGACGATCTATAGTTGCTTGCATTTTATTATTTTCTTCGAAAATTTGGTTCTGGAATGTGTAGTTATAGATGCCAGATGATGGCAAGGGAGAAGAGAGAGGAGGTGGAGGATGAGAGAGATGAGTGAGTGATCTAGAGCTATTTAGGGATGATTTTTTTTCTTTTTCCGTAATTTCATTTCAATTTGTTTTGTTAATAGATAATTTTTTTATTGAACTAAATCTCTTGTTAATATATAAATCTCAATCTCCTTTTATTAAATATCATTTTACTTATACGTTATTCATTAATAAATAATTTTTGTTTAATGGCAATATAATCTTGCTCATTCAATTTGATTTACCACGTTTGGTATTGTGCCATTTTCTTTGTTTTGCTTTTCAAATACTTTCCTCTCGCTCTTTTCCAATATAGTTACAAACAATTTATGCACTAATTTCAACGTGAAAGCATCCAAATAAAAAGCTAATTTTCTTTTCTGTAGGGATGAAAAAGTAAGTTCCATACAACTTGCATTTGGGGTATCAATTAAGTTACCTTAATTTATATAATTGTAACTTATTTAATATAAAGACAATACGTAATCAGATGGAGTCTTATTATTACTTTTTTTGGCTAATAACAGATAAAGTATTTATTAATGAGACAACTTGCATTAACATAAGTCAGATTTAATATTTTTTTTCTATTTTTCTTTTTAATTTTTTAATCAGAGACAGTGCATATGCTGTCGAGATACTAGAAGATAAGTTTTGTCAATTTTTTTATCTAAGTCCAGTTCACATGTAAGTTCAATTTGTGGAACTATTATAATCTATAAGATGGTAATGACTCGTGGCTTATCTATATTCATTGTTTATAAGATTTGTAATATAAGACCTTAATTAACTTCATTTAAATGATTAGCCCCATCCAAACAAAATAAATAAATAAATAATATTACTCTATAATATATAATATTTCATGTATGAAGCATATCACGTGGCCATATATATTAGTTTATTTTTTCCAATAATCCTTGGTCATAGCAAATTGATATGAGCTATGAAGACACTCTTAGGAGCTATAAACATTAATATAAAAACACTGCATCAGTAGTGCCTCTAGATTTTACAAGTCAAAGATGTTTTGTCCACCATTTAGGCTATGCTTTTTGAATGACAACAAATGAGATATATACAAATTTAACATGTATCTCTTTTTATTCACAATTCATTAGAGATAAATTTAAATATGAGATTATGAAGAAAGATAACGTCTTCAGTGAAATTTTACAAATGAAGATCTTTGAACTAAAACACATTCTTCGAGTGAATCCAACACCTTGTTGATTGGTTCTAATAAATAAATCAATTTTAAAAGACATTGTCCAATTACCAAACAAAATAATAATGAATAAAAATTTGCATGTGACAAGGATGTTAGACAATAATTTAAATCTCTTTCAGTAGAAACTGATGAGCCCAGACATTATCAGAAATTTCAGTCTATCTTTCCCCGGTTGAGCATTAAAATGGCTAAAAGTGAACAGTTTCGTTTGATTGAGCTGAAACTTCCCACTTTGTACGGCCAGGATATCAAGACCCAAGTGCAGCAAACCCACAGGAGAAAGGACTCGCTGTTGCTTCGTCAACCTCTTCTTGTCTCTATTTGCCGTATCCTCAAGCCTGCCACCAATTTTGTTGATTCAACATTGCTGGTAAGCAAATTACTCTCTGCTAAACAACATCGATTAATTTCTGAAGGAAAAGTATCATCGCTTGCAAATGCTATAGTAATAAAACTTGGCTATCTTTTAATTTCTTTTCAAATAAAAAGATAAAATTTCATCTTGTCGGAACAGCTAACTTATGTTTATTTCTTGAAAATGATGGGACCATTCTGCTCATATGTTAGTTCTATTTATTTTTATTGTCAGTGAACTTATCTAACCTTGCATGTAGAACAAGAATGAATCTGAAAATGGGGTTGAATTTGAGACTTCAATTATTTTGGAGCTTAATTCAACGTTATCAGAGCTGGACGCATTGATAGGCGATGGTTGTTTCAGCACTCGCGCTCTTCTGGTGTGTATTGCTCCCAACAGTTTTTTTTTTCCCTGTTGCCTTTTCTAGCAATGTTCTATATACCTGTGCATCCATGGCTTCATGTATCATAGTTATGGCTTTTACATGCTTATCATCCCCCTCAAACTCACCGCTTTGGCTCTATTGGCAAGCATTAATGCAGAAGCAGACAGTGCTCTGTCTGGTTAGAATATCTGAAACTTGATCATAAGAGGGTATGTGACAGATAAATGGGTGCTTGTTGGCAACCTTCTATCGTAAAAATGGACAGTCTATCTCCACATGTTTGGTCTTGGCATGAAGAACTAGGTTTGTAGCTATGTAGGCAGCTTTAACTAAAATTGTAATGATTTCTTCCACGGTGACTCTGCAGAGAATGTAAACAGTAGAGAAATCGAAGAGAATCGACTGAAATCACCATCAAAAAATAGAAAACTAAAATGGTAGATTAGTAACACTATAATTAAAAGATCTTATGGAAACTAGATTTGGACTCCCTTTACTTATATAAACTTCTTTTACCATTGTCCCTACCCATGTGGGACTTGCCAATTCTTTTTCTTTTTTCTTTTTTTTCCCTTTCATTTCCAACAAGTATTAACAGTTTTAGGATTGGAATTTAAAAAAGATAACTGATTCAATGTCATAGACTTTATTTATAATATTAAGGCAGGATGATCTTTGCGATTATGCCACAATTCTAATTTGGACTAAGTTTTTTGCTTGGGAGTGGCGAATTAGTAATATGCAGTTGGTAATTTTGAGGAATGGGTAGCAGAATTGTAGTTGACTTCATGTATTCCACATTCAAGCAACCCTTTAACTAGGATTCCTTTGGTTTTCTGCTTCTGGACATGAAAGAAGGATGGGTGAAACTCAATGTAAGCATTATTATCCTTGGCAATAATATGAGGAACATTCAGAACATTCTTGAGCAATAATGGCCTATTATTAGTATTGATTGATTAATTGACGCAATACCAATATGATGGATGCAAGTGCCTTATCATTGCTCACAGTCACTTGCTCTTCCCCATTGAATGAATTTTGTAACGTGAGGTTCTCCAAATTTACTGTCACATGATTCGTTGCTCAAGAATCCAGGAACCACGGAGTTCCCCCCAAAATACCAACACTAGTAGCAAAAGCGGTAAATGCTTGAGGTTCTTGAGATATACCATTTGAGTTGTTGGACTTTGGCTAGAAGTTGTTATCGAACCCGTGTCAGAAATTTGCTGCAATATGCCCAATTTTAAGACACATTCGGCACTGTGGTTTGTCATTCTTGCCCCTTTCTTGCTCTTGTTACCGTAGTTCCCTTGATTATTGAAAGGTATGCCATTGTTCTTGGCAGGAGTTCTGATCCAAGGAATCGAACTTCTTTCTATCTTTCTGGTTACTCATCATCAGCATTGATTGTCTCAACGCGTATTAATGCTACCAGGCATTATACTCTAAATCCAATCCAGCCCAGATTGCCATTACCTGATCATCTTATGTGTCTATTTAGCCTAAAGCCTGAAGGTTATCATATATCTCCCTAACCTTCAACAGATAATCCCACCTAGAAAATCCTCTTTTTTTTGATTGTTTGTTATTGATACGGGTGGGGAATCCAAAATGGATAGAAGAAGAAGACCAACAAGCCCAAGCTTCCATGGTCATGGAAGTGGAATGAGATATTTTTTAAGACAATTCTAGAAGAGCTTTGATAATACAGATGTTTTGAATAATTATTCTAGAGTTGCCTTGGAAATAGACAGCCACACTAACGATCAATGGGTTTATATGGAAAACCAAATTAGGATAATTATTTTTGCATATTCTAGGAAGAAATCACCTTGTAATCATCTATGAATACCCCTTTCCATGAGATGTAAAATCAATCTTTGGGTTGTCTATGTTAGAGAGTATTCTCTCTTAATCCCCCAGTCTCTGTACCAGATTAGTATCAGAGCTAGTTTCCAGATCTTGTAATCGTGTTTGAGTTTGAGGTTGAAGACGGTACACGTCATCGACACACCAGCACGTGTCCAAAATCACCTCTCTGATTGTGCCACGTGTCAGTCATATGCCTCGCCCGCACAAGTCCACCCCCTCTATGCTACAAAGACCGATGGATTAAGAGAGAAGACTCTCTGATGCAGAATTATGTGAACTTGACCCAATTCATGAGCAACTAGAGGTCCAAGTGGAAGTCCAATTCAATGGAGAATCCAGCCACGTAGCCAGAAGAACTCATTTCTAAAAGTTTTCTAGAAAATATTCTTCAAGAAGAATCCTACACTTACATGACAAGTAAGCCCCTTCTAGAATTGCATGAAAACTATAAACACCTCCATTGATGACCAATGGGCTCGCAAGTTAACTAGATGCTTTTAGTATAATTTGGAAGAATCTACCCATGTAATACTAGTATAAATACTTCTCATATAGTTAGTTGTATGAAGCATTTTTGAATTAAATAATTATTTGAATCATTATTAGAGAGTTATCTCTCTTTCTCTATTGGTTCTTGAGCCAATAATTGTAGTTTAAGCTTCAAGATGCGAGCTTCTAAAGCATATGTATAACTTTTAGTCAAAGAATTCTAGATTTTTATTTAGGAAAGCATATATATTCTACCGGATGGGACATCAATTTTTATATTTTAGAACATAATCGAGATGAGATGATTTTTGTTTCAGTTCTTTCTTGATTTTTATTCATGATACAAAAATTTATCTTAATTCTATTTTATATCAAGATTTTTCTCATTTTGAAATTATTTTAAATTATTTACCAAAACTTAACACTCAAATGTCTTATCTTATATTCACCTTTACTAGAGTCAAATTTACGGGCCTAATTTATATTGTCTATTTGGTTAGACAAAGGCCTTGAATTAGTAAAATGGTCCCCGTGAGAAAGGGACACTTTGACCACTGGTGGTGATTTGCTCTACCAACTAAGCTATTACACTTCTCTGTAATTTAATATCTGTAATCATATTCTTAGATATGACAATGTGAGATAGAGTTAAAAAAAAAAAAACAAAAAATTCACATTGAAAGTAAAACTTGTGAGAGATATATAAGTAGAAATGACACATTAACTCAATACTTAAAAGTTTTGGATTAGTATGTGGTGTTGGCTCATTTGTATATTCTCTCCCAAGTTAGTTTTTAGTGTGCTTCACCTTCTGTATAGATGCAGAGAAACTGCTACATCGATATTTTCCCTCCGCCCTTTGTAATCCATTTTTACATATTGACTAATACAATACTGGTTTCTCCTCAGTTTTATATTTATAGTTCCTATTGAACTTTTATACTTTCGAATTCATACATGCAGGAGAGGCAAAACCCCAATACACGGATTAAGTATATGGACACTATGTTGGTGAAGTTTTCAGCAGTGCTTGACCTTAAGACGTTGGCAGAACATGCTTATTTCATGTTTCCCGCTCTCCTGGTCCTTACTATATCCACTTAATTAACATCTTTTAGATGATATATATATATATATATATATAGATACAACTAAGATTTTGAACACTTCAAACCTTATTCACTTAGCGTTGTTATTGCTATCAGATGGACAAGACCGGCAACAATGCTGTGCAAAGGTTTGATGAAATTGATCTTCATGTGGCGTCAATGGATTTACTTAAATTCCTACGGTGCTTATCATGGGATGCAGTGGCAATAAATACCATGGGTTGCTTCGTTTATAAATTTCTGGAGTTCTTGGGGTTCTTGCTTCATGGTCCTAACCAACCAATAACTGAATTAGCCTCATCAATGGCATCCTTAAAGAAAAATTCTGTTTCTCTTGTGGGCTCCCCTCTTGAGAAACTTCTACTACCACTTGACCAGCTGAACAATCTCATGAAGCTCACCTTAGAAGTGATTGAATACATCTCTGAATTAACGTTGTTGGCTGACACAGAGTACAGCAATGAAGATCTCTTGTCAACATCTGCACATTGGGCAATTCTAAGTGTGGTAGCTTGCTACCTTCAAATTTCTTTGCTTATGCAGAATGGGTGAGTTCATTTTCCTTCCAATTCCAATTTTCCAAAGGCATAGATGTTTAAGTGTGTTTGTCAGAATTATGAAGATAAAATAATTAAAGGTTGAAGTAAGAAATTTTCTACAAAATCACCTTAATGTGATAATATTGACCATTGAAATTATTGAATATCAAATGGTTTGTCTTATTTAGTTTGAATAATGGTTGTTTTGCTTTACAGGGAAGTGGCTTTGGAGTTGTCCCACCTAATATCTAATCTTAGCATCATCCTAAACAACCTCAAACATCACTACACAATCTGTAAACCGCAAATAGGTAAAGTTGTACTGTTTGCGTTTGTTTTATATGAATTAATACAATTTTTTTGATTTGATGTATAAATTAATACTTTCTAGTTTTTTATCCCATAATCATTGGTTCAAACTGAATAATATTATTGTCAATTCATATTATACTATATATTCTAAGATTTATTTTTGTTGATTTTTGAAGAGGAGATGGAGGCTCATTTACAGCACATTGCACATTTTGGAGATGCATTCTGCATTGAAAAAAAATTATCTGAACCTCCAATTGAAATGTTGGAGCTAATAAAGAGTTTCATGTATTCTAAAGATGGTTGCCATTCATTGATTGATGGTTTTACTAAATCCAAGGTTAGTATCAACGTATTATAAAGTTTATTATTTCAATTAAAATTAAAGCACTCTTATTGTAAAGTTTATTATTTTTTATTTAAAATCGCATGCACATGACCAAATATTTCCTTAGTTGATTAATGCATACATATCATTATGTCAGGAATTCCATCAATTCAATGAACAACCTTCTAACAGTGACAAAATCTTTCCGTGTTACAGGTTGACTTAGAGGTGTTAAAGGAGAAAGCTGTCATATTCTTTATGTCACACTTAGATATAGACATTGACATGATCAATCATCTCCAAGAAGTATGCAAGGAAATAAAAGAAAAAGACTACTATAAGATTGTGTGGGTTCCACTTGTGTTAAAATGGAATGAAGAGTTGAAGCAGAGATTCGAAAATTTAAAATCAAAGATGCCATGCTATATAGTGTGCTATGATTCACCAATTGCTGGTGCTTGGTACTTTAAGGGACGACTGTACTTCCACCAATCCTATTATTCTTTTGTTCTAATTGATCCGCGACGTGGAAACAAATACTCAGATTCAGATCGCATCGATCTTCACCTTCAAGTTGGCAAAGAAGATCACTTCCCCTTCCAACAGATATGGATTGGTAAGTAGTAATTTTATTAATAGAAACGCTCGTAGACTCTTAATCTTAATTCAGCTAGTTGCTCTTTCTTTTTTGGCGCGTCAGTTAAAATGACATAATGGATTAGAATAATTTGTTTATTTTAGGCTTTTTTTTTTTTTTTTTATATTGGAAAAAAAAAGGGTACATTACACACAGACCAGTTTCATAGGTAATGATTCATAAGGCAGCCATTAACATAAAATATTAAACTTAATTTTACTGTAGGTGGAAGGCGTCTATGTTCTGCGCCGCCTAGTCTTGGAGCGTTGTATGCACATATAAAGGAACCACGTCAAAAGGCTGTTAACCAAAACAAGCCTTCTAGTGGGTTTGCAGGTTTACTTGCCAGGAATAAAACAGGTAGTTATCGCAATCGTATTCATTTCATCAATTAACTTCAAATTGGAAGCTTGCATCTATTCATTGCTTAAATTATATAATTACAGCAGACTAAGACAAATTTCAATTAATCTTTTGCAGTAAAATAACAAGGAGGGAGTTCTGAAAAATATTCAACCTTGGATGAATATTGATACCATCCATCTGTTGCAAATTGCTATTCCCTATTCTGTTTTTTTTTTTTTCTTTTTATTTTGAGGCTCATGCAAACAGAATATGGATATGTCATCTGCCTGTGAGATTAGGTCATTGTAATATGCTAATGACACAAAATCAGCATCAAACACTTCTAAAATATTCCAATTTTCTTGCTTAGTGCCTTTGAGAATCACAGATGCACCTCTTCTCATAACCAGTGGAGTTCAAAAAACTCCACAGAAATCATATATATATTTTTTCATGTTTGGAAAATTTCTAACACCAATGAGAGTACGAATCACCCCAAATTTCTAGAAACTTTGGAGTAAGAAATCACATTTGGAGTTGTATAAAACCAATACTAGAAATTTTGCAAGTACCATCTTACAGCAAAACAACAAATCCCAATTTCCTATATTTCATGAATCAGTCTCTATTGGAGCACATATAAGAAAAACACCCATAATAGTTGCAATTGATGGAATTATTTTTCCCTTGCCCTGGTTTTCCCCAAAAGAAATTTGCACAACATTATTTTATACCTTGGCGAGATAGCAGCAGTTAAAACTCCATGTTTTAGGAATAGCTAGTCCTAAGTTTACCGAAAAAGAAAATGCACACTGCAATATTATAAGCTTTAGAGAGTATACCAACATTTCAATCAATTCAAAGTTGAAACTCCAAGTCATCTAATCAGAGTTCACTAGGGGAATGACAGTACAAACAGTTTGAATAGCTGTGAGTATAAGTAACACCATTGCAGCAATGGAAGTTGCTATTTTCACAGGAGTGTCAATGTAGTCATGTATCATACCTGCCTTCCACTTATTAACAGGCTTCTCATATAACTCTTTTAACTGCCTACAGATAGTGAGGTATTCCAAGTTCATATTTGGCTGGATAAGATTTGAGCACAGACAATTAATCATCGTAGCCACTTCATTGCTGTCACCCAACAAGGTAGTGATAATGCCTCTGTGAATTAGCACATTCACATCTCTTTCATCATCAATAAGGAAATCTAAGACCTTCAAGTAATCAGTAATGTAGATCTCATGAGGAAAATGTGCTTGCTCAAATGCAACAATATTTCTCAAATGAGACTCAGTTCTATCTGATACATCAAGGCGTGGCATTGTCAAGACACCATTGTTATATTGCAACTCAAGAAAGCATTTCTTTGTTTTATCAACCTTGAACTTCACCCCTGCCTCCACTAGCTCGTTTGCCCTATATAAATGGTCCAATATATTGTTCACATCTGATCTCTTTGGCAATCTTTCAACTGGTGGTAAGTAAAATACCCTCAGCAGATCAGTGAAGTGTTTCACACTAACACTCTCTGGTTGTATTTGATCAGTGAAGTGTTTCACACTAACACTCTCTGGTTGTATTTTTTGAGGGTTACGGTCCGCCAAGTAGGTGAAAGTAAGATTAAGAAAGGAAGGCAAATCTCCAGTGATGATATCAGCAGTAGCAAGTTTGAACATGCCATTAAGGACAAAGAATGGAAGCTGATTCTCAAGCAAAATCAAGTCGTGGGCAACATCGTCCGCGAGCCAAGGCTTTAAGAACAAAGGGTCACTTTGTATCCAATTGCCCACATCATAGTATCTAAGGAAAAGCTCAATTATGAAGGCAGCATCAATAAGAATCATTTTCAGAAAAGGATCACTGTCAAGTGGAACGCTCTCTGCATAACAATTCCGAATCATTGGTTCCCACTCTTTGAGTTTGCTCATACATTTGTCTAAAGTTAGCCCTGTTCCTTGGAGAAAGCTCTTAAGGTAGCCTCATTTAAGCTTTTCCATTAATATCAACCTCTCTTCTTCGTGGTGAAAAGGGCCAATGGAAACCACGCGAGGTGTATAGGCTGCTTCCTTTATATGGCGAACTTTTTGAGGTACTCTATAAATACAATGATCTTTCACACTTGAATCTTGCGGAAGCTCCGCCATTTCTATCAACAATGCGAAATCTTCTAGTTGATCTGTTTTGTTTTCATTTGAAATGCTCCCTTGCGTATCCATTTTATTGATTCACTTTCTTAATTAAGAGACCTGATAGACTTGAACCAAATAACAAGGTTTAGACTACTCGGATTGCTCGTTCGGTTAATCCATAAATAATGCAGATCTTAGACAAACTTTTTAAAAAGATTTACAACAAATTTAAAATTAGTCATTATGAAAAAAAAAATTCCATTTGAAATTCTAGAAATTTTTCATTTAAATGAACATTTATCATAAAGAAGTTTAAATTTGGGCTTTTAGAAAGAACTCTCGTCAGAAAAGCCTTAAAATTTGAGCTTTTAAATAACATGCCTAAAAATGAATAATTGAATTTTATCATAAAGCCTTAAAATATTCAAATGGGCTAGCCTTTTCATTTTGTCTTTCATACACTTTGAAAAGAAGATTAAATTTGGGCTTTTAGAAAGAACTAATATCAGAAAAGCTAAAAGAAAGTCTTTAGGAGTGGAAAGGAAAAGTTAATTTAAGAGCAGTATAGAAGGATAGACATTATATGAGATTTGAAGTGTTCTTATTGAGCTTATGCAGTATGAGCTTACCCAAATTATTGTTCTGGGAAGATTCTCCACGATTTATTCAATTAGAGAATTTGTAGAAATAAGTTTTCAGCATAAATATGGTCAATTTTGAGATTCAGTAAGACTAAAATCTCAATATTGGGAGGTTTGATATATGTTTTTTTGCCAAAGGACATATATAAAAAATGCAGTCTAAGGAGCAAATAGGGTTTTAGATTCCAGGATTTGAAAGTGTTTGAATTTAATGGCAGCCCCATCTTTATATCCTAAGTAAACTAAAGAAAAAAGCAGAGATACAGAGAAAATAAAAGAAAAGAAGAAACCTGGAAACTTTGGATGGTGTAGGACTTGAAGCAAAACCCAGAAATGATTGATCTTCAGAGCTCAAACGGCATATCTCTGCTCTAGTCTCTGCAACAATGCTTTGGATAGATGTTATAGTCAATAGACTAAAACCATTACTTTCTAATATTATCTTCCCTTTCCAAGGAGCTTTCATTAAACGGAGGAGAAGTACTGACGATGTTATGATAGCTCAACAAGTTTTACATTGCATTTGTTGAAAGAAATCTAAGAGGAGATGGATAGTCCTTAAACTTGATCTAAAAAGGCTTACGATAAAATTAGTTGGGCCTTCTTAAAGGCCATGATTGAGAAATTAAATTTTTTCACTAACTTGGCATCTCTCATTGAGAAATGCATTACTTTGGTTTCTTATTCTATTCTCACCAACGGAAGAGGTTCGCAGGCTTTCACTCCAAAAAGAGGTCTTAAACAAGTGGATCCCCTTACCTCTTCATTCTATCTATGAATTTCTTGTCCTTACAAATTGAGATAGAAGTACTTCTAGGAGAATGGAAACCTTTCAAGTTCACTAAGAGACCTACACTTTCCATTTACTTTTTGTGGATGATGTTCTTTTGTTTGCAAAAGCAGGTCAAAGGAATTTGACGGCCATAACAAGAACAATTCAATTATTTGCAAAAGTTTCGGGTATTGATGTCAATTTTAATAACTCTAAGTTATGGTTTTCTCTGTGGATCAAGCTTTAACTGAATCTTTGGAGGACATTATAAATATTAAAAGAAGCAACTCTTTGGGTAACTATTTAGAATTCCCTCTTGGAATCAAGGTTAATAGTGCCATTCTTTTATAGTTGACAAGGTTAAAAATAGACTTGCTAATTGGAAAGCCTCTATGCTTTCCTTCACGGGTAGAGAAACGCTAATACAATCAGTCTCCTCGACAATTCCCACATACTATATGCAATGCGTCAACCTCCCTCAAGATTTGTGCTCATTAAGATTTGGTAAACAAAAATTTTTACTGGGGTCATGATGATAATTCTAAGTGAGTGCACATGGTAAGTTGGGAAAAGTTGACAAGGAAGAGAAAAGAAGGAAGCCTCAATCTTAAGAAAGCTAGAAGAAGAAATCAAACTCTTGCGAAAAACCATTGGAGGTTAGCCAGAAAAGAGAAGAGTTTATGGGCGGAAGCTATGAAGGCCATGTTGGAAATTGGTAACAATAAAAACTCTCAAGGGGTCAAGGCTTTTAATGGAGGCAAAGACATTTTTCTAAAAGGCATGAGGAAAATTATCCATGATGGAAAAGATATTTCCCTTTGGTATGATAATTGCGTACCATCTGGCCTTTTGAGATACCGACTTTTGGGTCCTCTCAAGAAAGATGAAGAAGATTGGAAAGTGAGTAACATTTTAATGGAGGTAATAGATGGGATCCTAACTTGATCTCCTTTGTTTTGAGTAATAACTCCTGAAAGAAATTACAAGCACCATCATTCCAATTTCTAGTGATAAAGGGGATTAAACTTGTTGGAATAGTACCATAAATGGTGAGCTTACTACAAAATCTGCTTACTACGTCCTAGATCACCCTGAATCAGAAAATGGCCTCTTCAATTGAATCTAGAAAGCAAGGTGTCACTTTAGGATTAAGCACCTTCTGTGGAAATGTGCTCATAGTGCACTTCCAGGGGCTCATGTCTTGGCGGATAGGCATGTTATAAATACCAACTTGTGTGGCTAGTGTGGACAGATTGAGTCGATAATACATTGCCTAAGATATTGTGTCTTTAGCAGAAAAGTTTTGGAGGAGCTGGGATGTATGAAGATTTCTTTAATACTCCCCTTCGGGACTGGTTTATGCAGTCCCTCTTGAATAACAAGGAATTCTCTCTAAAAATTCCTTGGAGTACAGTGTTCGTTTATGGATGCTGGACTTCGTGGTTAGATAGAAACAAGAGCAGGTTTAGAGAACAGTTAAATACCATAAATCCCAAGCAGCATATACTTGGAGCGGCTGTAGAATACAATCAATTAACTGCTTCATTTACCCTTAAAGGTCCCAAGGAGCAGGTCTCCATCTCTTGGACTCCCCTTCCTCTGGGTTGGACTAAACTAAATAGTGATGCTTCAGCTATGGATAATCCGTAAATGATTGGTTATGGGGGAGTTTTAAAAGACTCCTCAGGTAATTGGGTTGCAAGATTAGGGGGAAACATGGGAGTAAGGACAGTGACTAAAGGGGAGATTTGGAGCATTCTCCAAGGGCTAAAACTAGCTATCAACTTAATATTACTAAGCTCATTATAGAATCAGATGCTATAATTGCCATAAATTTTCTATCAACTTGTTCCTCGGGGTATTATTCAGCATGTTTTTGGGTTAGAGAAGCAGAAATTGCATTAGGCGATGCTGCAGCACACTTTAGAGAAGAGAATCAAGTAGATGATGGTTTGGCAAAGAATGCTTTTTTGGAACAGGAGGAACAAATCATCATCTATGAAGTTCCAACTTTTGTTAATCTCCTGTATTTTGTTGACTCTGTGGGGATTACTACCGCTAGGCTTTATAATTGTAATTTTTAAACTCCATTTATGTACTCTATGTTGGTTACCTTTAATGATATTATCCTCTTCAACCCAAAAAAATAGGTGTAATATGATTTTGGAAATTTTTATTCAGTTTAAACTAACGAGGGTGGTAGAAAATGTATAGAAGTCAAAAGTCCAAATGATATTATGGTATGGAGGGAGTAATAATTTATATATGATGTGCGCACACAATATAGCTTTACCTATTTTTTGTTTGCAATTTTCATGCTGACATTTGAGATCTTTTAGGATGTCGCTAATATTGTATATTAGGGGAGACAATTCATAAGCAAAATAAGCATTATTTAAGATAAATAAGACAAACCATTTAGAGTGATTTGATAATTGTTTTCGAAAAATATTTTTGAATATCCATATTCAATTAGGGCTTAATATAATTTAGGATGGTGTGAAATTAACATTTCTTAGTAAACACAGAGAAGAATTAAATAGGTATAGAGAACAATCATGTGTATTTTATCATGGGAATATGAGAATTTTGGTCCAATATATAACAGAATTGTCTTTCTACATTTTAAGCATTCCATTCCAATTTTTTCTCTTGCAAACACAATATGTGCAGTTGAAACTTGGAATCGAAAGAAAAGAAATGAAGAACTTACCCGTTCTCCACGAGCAAAGTAATTTGAACGTAGCAGGCCATCACACTTAGAATTGTCCAATACGCATTCCTTGACAAGTGATCTTGTTTGTTGTACTCTATCTCCGGCAGCAAGTTTAACTCAGAGATGTATTTAATCACTTGTAATGTGAGCTTGATGAGATTGTTCAGCTTATCAAGAATTGGCTCAAGTACAGAGCCCACAAGAGAAACTGGATTTTCCTTTAAAGCTTCTATTGATGAAGCTAATTCAGTTATTCGTTGGCTAGGATCAAGAAGCAAGAACCCCAAGAACTCCAGAAATTTGAAAACAAAACAACCAATGATATTTATTGCCTTTGCATCCCATAATAAATACAATTGGAATCCTTTTAAACGCCTTTGTGCCTCTTGAAAATTAATTTTACGAAGCAATACAGCGTCGTTTGCGATAACGTACATCTGATAGCAGGAACAAGATAAGTGAATATGGTTTGAAGTGTCAATAATCATCTAATCAAGAAAATGTTTAAGTGGATCTAGTAAGGACCTGTACAGTGGGGGACATGAAATAATCATCTCTTAACAACGTCTTAAGGTCAGATATTGTTGAAAAGATAGCCATCAAGTCCTCGTAAAAATTCAATTCGTCCTTTCCCCTCTCCTACATTTATCAATTCGAGAGTATGTTTAGAAATTCAATAGAAACGATGAAGAATAAAGATTTATCTGAATATAGATGTTTCTTATGTAATAAATCTGCACAATTTTATCTCATAATACAATAATTAGATCAATAAAAACTATATGTAGAAGTTCACCTTTTTTTTTTTTTGTTTTAAACCGAAAATGTATATATTATTTTGGATATAAGACTAATATTTGTTCGAGATAATCTTAATTGCTTAAAAGTCATAATTATGTTAATAAAGCACAGGCACATAGAACATTGCTGGATAGAGAAAGAGAAAAAAAAAAAAAAAAAAAAAACTTTAAGCTCCAAAATACAAACCAGAAGAGCCCGAATACTGAATCTGTCAACCCCTACAATGCATCCATCTCTTCTAACGTTGATTTAAGCTCCAACATATTTGTGGTCTCTAACTCAAACCCATTTTCAGATTCTTTCTTGTCCTACGGATAAGCACTAAAGAATCAGAACTTTCTTGGTTAGAAAAGTTTAATGATAAATCAAAGAATTAAACTACTCTCCTTTAATTGATAATAAGTTGGATTTGAGTTATATTAAAGAAAAAAAAAAAAGATAATTGGTTGAGTTTCTTTAATTGATATTAGCATTTGCCAACAACAATTCTACTTTTTCTCTAACTATTGATGAAAATAATGGATTTTGTTTAGCTGAATATAATTCCTTACCAACAATACTGTTAGCTCAAGGGACTCCCAAAATATTTTCTTATTGGTTTTGATAATAAAAAATAATTTTTGAATATGTTCAGTTTTAATGCAACAATTCTTTGTTGACAGAGAATTTTTATCCTACTATATTTGGTTAATATTGGGCTTTCAGACATATATAAAATTGTTATTTTGAAAACAATGTTTATTGATTCCCACAAATTCTCTTTTCACGTTTCAGCATGTAAAGTAGTTGCATGAGTTCCCAGAATATTAGTTTCCATATATATCAACTACTTTTTCTTTTTCAAAGTCAAAAATGGTCAGCTTTTAGTAAGTAAAGTTTTAGGGTTCACGTAAAGGACAAAGCCTGCTTCTTTCTTCTGCCACATTGTTTCTTTTTCACAAAGGACAAAACCCAAATCTCCAAACAGAAGGTTGCTTGTCAAGAAAGGAACCACAGACCTTTATCTCTATCTCCTATGCAAGAGAAACTTTTAGAGATAGCAAAAAGAACATATATTGGAACTATCAACTGCAAACAAGAGACACAATTCTTCTCTGCAGCTTTGGGTAACGTGGTATCAGCAAAGGGAAAGAGACGTTGGGCCTCTTCCTTTTTTCTCCAACCAAAGCTTACCTCTTTTGTGCAATAACAGACAACAAGCAAAACGTGTCATGCTGGATTACCTGCATACAAAGTGGACAGTCTGATACTGCACCTGAATGAGTCTCAACAACTATATTTTGAGACCACTATAAAAGTAGAGAAGAGCCTTGAAGGGAAGCAAGAAGAGAGAAATTGAAAAATACTCATTTGCTTACAATCAAAAGAGTTCTCACATATTCATCTTGTTCTCTTCTCAGTCGTGCACCTCACCTTCAATTGGAATATCTGTTGTGCATTTGAAGTCTACTGGAAAATCTGTTGAATCAAGCAACAGTTTATGTGCTAGATTTCTTCATCTCATACAATCTTTGCAAGAAGGTTGTTTAGCCTTTCTTCGTGTATTGCAACCTTGTAAAAGGGAAAGACATAGTCAGAGTTATAAAGGGTTCTTGGTGCTCCTGGTAAAACCAAGCTTTAGCCGTTGTGCTTGATTACTGTTTGATTGTGCTTGATTACTGCACATTTGTAGAAGGCGGCTGGAAGCCAGTAAACCAGTCTTGATAGTGAAACTAACTCTCTCAAGGGGATTTGAGAAGAGTGGACGTAGGTCTTTGATAGACCGAACCACTATAAATCACTGTGCAATTTCTCCTCCTTACTCTCTTTGATTTCAGCATATTTATCATTCAATATCTAAATTCCGCATCCTGTGATAAACTGCTTCATAGTTTTCTTAAACTCTGATATTACTGAAATCAAGCTTTTGTTGCATATAATCAAGCTTATCTTTTTATGCTTGATTCTGAAAATATAAATTTTATTGCGAAAATTTTTATTATCCTATTCACCCCCCTCTAGGATTTATTACTTGCACTTTCAAATACTGCATCAACAAAACTGGTGGTAGGCTTGAGGGTACGACAAATGGAGTCCGGAAGTGGCTGACGAAGCAACACGGAGTAATCTGGCCTATAATAAGCTGTAGCATCTTTATCGTCAAAAGCGGGAAGTTTCAGATCAATCAACCGAATCTGCTCACTTTGCCATTTTTAATAACAGCCCAAGCAAGATTGATTTGAAACTCTAATAATATGTTAACTCCTATCAATTCGTGACCCTATTTATGGTCATTCTGCAGAAAAAGCTTCAGATTAAACTATTGACTTATTAGCAAGTTGATGAGGCTACAATGCCCTCCATGTGCTAAAAATTTTTATTTCTTTTTTTTAATCTTAGTTTTCGGTGATTAGTAAAGGTCTCTTTTAATATTTATGTATTGGAACCAACCAAGTTTGTGCTTTTATTTATGTTAAGAGAAGTAATGGATCTATAAACTAGATACAGTACTGACTATTAATTAATATTTCTTTGAGACAATCTTATGGTCAATAAGTTTGTAGGTATGCTGCTTACAAATCAATTACTTGTTTCAAACTAAATATAAGCAGAAGGCCCACCATAGTACTTTTTTACTCATATTTGCATATGGACTATATATATTGGTTTGTGGTGGTAGCCAATAAGAGATCATTTTCTTTACTTGGTTGTTTCTTAGAAGAAAAGCTTGACACAGCACCCGTGCAGTGTGCATGGCTGAAGGTGTTTTAATTATTTATTTATTTAATGGTCAACTCTTTGGAATCCCAAGTTAATCTTGAGTTCCTAATCCCTATCTTTCTCTTAATATTAATACTCCCTCTCTTCCCAAGCTCTTGCAGTTTTTTAGAGTTTTTCTCCAAAACTATTATAGTTTTAGAAATTTAAAAATTTTCTCTAATTTATTTTTCTATATATATCTTTACTTAGTTAGAGGTAACTTACTCTTTCTCTTAACTATACCACAAATTAAACAAAATAGATATATTTAAAATAACATTATAGTTAGGTATCATATTAATTTATGATTTTTTTTTAATTCATGTGTAAAATCTTTAAACTGGAAGAATTTTGGAATAGAAGAAATAGTTCATTTTCTCCAGCTTCTTGAACACATTTAAATTGGTTAACATCACTACTATTTTCTTGTTTCATTCCTATACTCTCATAAATTGGTGAAAAATTATAAAATAGAACAGCAAGTTTTATTCAGTTATTTAAAATTTAATATTTTATAATTTTTGACTTATTTAAGAGATAATAACAAAAAATTTAACATGAAATAAGAGAGAAGATGTGGCTCCATATGAAAGAATACAACTTTATTTTTTGAGTTGGCATTTTTTGTCCTACTTTTGTGCCTCAGTCCTACTTCCAATAATAACAATAATACTTGTAGATAAATAAGATAACTATAAAGAAAGGAGATATACTTAACTAGATGAAGATATAAATTAACACATTTAAATATAAGATAAAGATTTTATCAAGTGTAACAAGTCTTGGGAGTCTTAGACTTAATCTCTTGTAACTGAAGTATGAGGGTTAATATTTTATTTTCCTTAACTCTTGTTTCATGCAAAGATAGAAAATTTTATTTTTAGTTGATTAGAGACAAAAATTTACCAAATTTAAAATGGCGATAATTAGAGAAGATAAAGTTCTTAATGGAGACAAATTGGCATTTAGCCAGTTGGCGAGCAGATGAGTCCTTAATATATGATTGTGATTGTCTGGGGAAAGATCAGACTGTCTTTTATAAATTAATTAACCATTTGGAGACAGATGTTAAGTTTTCACAAATTAATGTGGTAATATAACATAAAATTTATTATATTGATGTTTTCTTCAACGAGTTCCTTTTTTTAATATAAACTAAATGCAATTTGGAGAGCTTTACAGAATCATATTCAAACATATATGGAGTAGGCATTATCTTAGGAAGGACTTTGAAATTTTTTGTGGTAAACAAAACTGCCATCCCAAATTGTTTGGGTGTGGGATTCGCAAATTATGACATTTACATCTATATCAAATCATATATCCTTTGTCGTCTTTATTATAAGATATATTTTAAAAAAGTTTTTGTGGTTGGTGTTTTTCTGTTCTAATGATGTATTTATTTTTATTTTTCATAATTTATCCTTTCATAAATATTTAAACTATTTTAATTTTTATTGTTCATTAATAAAAGATAATATTAAATAATGATAAAAGTGTAATGTAAAATTTAAAAAAATAATAAAATCAATTAATTTTATTAGTCTGTGTAATTTGATTAAATATATCTTATAATAAGAAAAGGAAAAAATCATTTTTTCTCATAAAGATAATTAAGTTGTTAGTTTTTTAACATTTTCTAATCACAAATTTACAACTGCTTAATATAAAAGTTGATTTGGTTTGGGTGGTTGACCAGCATTGACTTACCCAAAGTTTCGTCTAATTTGAAAGCATATGGAAGGGCAATATATAAGAATCTCTACACACACTTTTTAAACCTTAATATTTGTCTTAACATGGCCTTAACCCTTCCAATTTGTATAAAACACATTTTGTGTCTTGTGATTTGGTTTAGGTAATTTCTTGTAACCTAATTCACTTAATTTTTATTAAAAAATTTAAAATATCAATATTATTTTTTGATAATCTTACATTTAACATGGTGTAGAAATACTAGTGAGTTAATTAATAAAAATAAAACAATTTTTCCCAATTACGACTTCTTTAAGATAAAGGTAAATTCGCAATAATTAGCTAGGTAAAATATTAAGTTATTCAATTGAGACAAAGTTGCATTGAACCAGGTGAACCTAGATTAGTCTTTGTATCATAAAAGAGACTATAATTTTAGAAAATTGCTATGCAAACACTCATTGGCATATACCCTCTTTACACCCTCCCCACATCAAGCCAAAAAGTCTTTTTTTTTTTTTTTTAACACTAGTGAGATATATATTGTAACAAGATAGTATCTCAACTGACCGATCCTTATTATATTTTTCACACACACATATATACATATTTTAATCAAAAATCCTCATTATATTTTTGAACCAGTCAATCCTTGTGGATATGTACTATGCAAGTTGCAATTATATAAATTAAGGCCACTTAATTAATACAACAAATACAAAAAGTTGTAAGATTAGGTGTACAATATTTATATATATTACATATTTTCATCTAGCCACGTTCTGTCTTTATCAATAAATTGTTTTTAAATTAAATAATTTTAATTACATATATGAAGTATAAATTAAATAAAGCATAAATAATAAAAATTAAAAATAAGTTAAATATTATTTAGTTATTCTGGTGTTTTATTATAGATAAAAGTTTTCATTTTTTAGTTAATTATGCCATTTTATTTATTTTTTTCATAAAATAATTGTTCAACTTAACAATTTTTTTTTTTGTTTTATCTCAAAAATAGTTAAATAATAAAGAATTTTAGATGAACAGATAAACTTAATAATTTTATTTTATTAAAGATTTTAAATCTTGATAAATTTTTAACAAAATTTTAGCCATTTTTATTATTAATTAGTCATACATATATTTATTTCAAGTGTCATAAATTTAAAATAAATTTCTTAGCATTTTTCTCAAGCATGGTATTGCTTTTTACATTAAAAGATAATTGAACGTCCAAGAAAATTCACTAAAGGGATAAGAGGTCGAATTATTTGCTTTTAACGTGATTCATATATATTACATTAAGTGCAATATAATATATTTCAGAAGAGATAATAATATTTTGTTGAATTTAATTATTGATTAAAGATTAATTTTAAGTTCTATATTTTTATTATTTAATTTAAATGATATGTTTAATGAATGTGTTATTTTATTACATTTTAAAGTATTGTAAAATTTAATTTTATAATTAACATTTATGTACAAAAAATACATACTATAAAAGTTTTTAAATTTTTTTAATATAGCTTCAATTTGTAGGAGGATGATTAATAATTCTTTACCAACTACCTGTCACATATTGTAATATTTGGAGATTTTTACGATTTGTCCTTTACTTATTTGTTTACATTGTTGATGGCAAAGTTATGAAATTGACATGTATGTAGCATATCACGTGCTCATTAATCATAGTTTATTTTTCCTAACTTGATACTTTTTTGGAGGCTAAATAGTCCGAGGATGAACTCTTTATTATATATATATAACCTGTCTAGTTATATTTAAAGATTAAATTAATTCTCAACCATCAGAAAAACATGTCAATCAAAAGATAAATTAATTAACCGTGGTTGTTACGGTGTCACAAATTAATGTTGTAATATAAAATAAAATTTATTATATTGATGCTTTCTTCAATAAGTTATTTTTCAATATAAACTAAATGCAATTTGGAAAGCTTTACAGAATCATATTCAAACATATGGAGTAACTTTATCTTAGGAAGGATTTTGAAAATAATTTAAGGTAAACAAAATTGCCATCCCGAGTTGGTCGGGTGTGGGATTTGCAACATTATGACAAATTCATAATTTAATCAAACTAAATACTCTTCCTGTTCCTTATTAATAAGTACATTTTTAAAAAAAATTATAATCCTTTTCATAAGGTCTTTTACTGTTCAAATAAAGTATTTATTTTTATTTTTCATAATTTATCTTTAATAAATACTTTGATTATTTTAATTTTTAGTTTTTTATTCATAAAAATAATATTAAATAAGGGTAAAAGTATAATGTAGAATATTTTTAAAAGTCAATAAAAGAAACTAATTTTATTAATATGTATAATTTAATTAAATATATTTTATAATAATGATTAAAGGGAGTAAGTTTTGTATCATAGTGATAATTAAGTTGTTAGTTTTTTGTAGCATTTTTCTAATCACAAATTTACAACTGCTTAATATAATAGTTGTTTTGGTTTGGGCGGTGGGACCCGCATTGACTTACCCAATGTTTCGTCCAATTTGAAAGAATGGGAAGGGCCTTGTCATGAAAGCCTTGATTTAATATCATTTGCGAAAGGACTGTATCCACAGATTTTTTATCAACTTAGAGAGGGTGACACTGATAACCAAAACAAGCCTTCCAGTGGATTCGAAGGTTTACGAGCCAAAGTTTGCAAGAGGTAGTAATAATAATCATATGTATTTTAACTTGAATATAATCATGATCATCAAATTCTATAATCTAAAACCACAGTGCTCTCATTTTTGCAGGAAACTCATAAGGACAGTGTTTTCACTGCTATAGAGTCAACAAGAAAGTGCAGGACTATATTTTGCTCCCCAGATCGTAAAAGCATATCTTTTTTCCCTGTATAAATTTATGACATGTTTTTGAGATGGTGGGTGCTTTCTTATTTTGAATAAAATCTATTATTAAGGATGGCAATGAGCCAGGTAATATAATCTCCATCGTTATGCTAGTGAAAAATCAAAGAACTGCAAGAATTTATAAAGAAAGTTAAATTTATCACTCTTAAGACTATTTTGGATATTTTAATTTTGTTAGTTATTGATTAACACTTTTATTAATTAACAATTAGAAATTAAATTTAAGTGTATCATCTTTTCAAACTACAAGGAACCTAAGTAAAAACTAAGGTAACTACAAGTGAGGTTGACGTAATTTTTTTTAAAAAAAACTATTTATTTGGATGCTTTCTCATTTTAATTAGAGAAAATAATAACTCTTTTTATCTCTTTACACTATTGCTAATTTTAAAAAGAATTTTTATGTTTTAAATTTAATAAAATGAATTCATATATTTTAAACTTAGAGTAAAAATAAATTATTTAAATAAATAAAAAATATTTTTATAAAATTTACTTTTATTTTTGATTTGAAATGTAAAGATTTATTTTTATCTAATTACAAAAACTCTGATACTGTTTTGGACTCATATCAGCTTGTGGCCCTGTTTACGGTCATTCTGCAGAAAGAGCTCTAGATTAAATTAGCAAGTTGACGAGGCTAATATGCCTTCCATGCGGTACAAATTTTTATTTCCTTTATTTAATCTTAATTTTTTGGTGATTGGCCAAGGTCTTTTCTTCAATATTGATGTATTGGAAATTTGGAACAAACCAAGTTTGTGCTTTCATTTAGTTAAAAGTGAGCACGGCGTTGTGTTGTTAAATGTGGATTTTAGCAATATCTTTTATTTTTCAAGATTTATCTTAATAAATATTTTGATTATCTTTATTATTGATAATGTATTAATAAGAAATTGATACTTTACTCCAATCTGTTGAGGACAACCCATATTCATCTTATACTATATGTGAGATCTAGTCTACTTAGTAATAGTAAAAAAATTCTTTGCATTATTTATTATTTATGTAATTTTTATCAATTAACTCAACTATTTATATGTTGTTGCATCATTTATAATAATAAAAAAGTGATTTTAATTTATTAGTGCCTTAAAAATAAAATAAAATAATTAATTTTGTTTTTTTAAGTGATTCAATAAGATATAAATAATCAAGTTAATAAATAATAATTATGTAAATATTAAATATTACATATCAACAATTTTTATTAATAATTTATGATGAAAGTATGTATTTAGTAATAAATTTTAAATGTTAAAAAATATTAGAATAAATTTATAATCTCAAATATATATTCAATAATTATCGTCAAATCAAAATCATGTTTTAATCTAAACTAAATAAGACAATGTTAATATCTTGCTGGAAACAATCAATGACAGAGATACACTAACACAAACACCATACGTGATCTAACCATCTTGTGAGACAAAAAGAAAGAGGAATGCGTAACTCTTAAAAAGAAATCATAGTACACAGTTTCTCATTAACTGTCCAACGTCAAGTGTCATCATGGTAATCACAAAGACCGAACTTGTCTTCAACTGGGTTCAAGTCAACTTATTAAATTTATTAATTTCATCTTTTAAGTTTAAAAATATTAATATGATTAAGGGATAAAATTAATAAAAATTTTAAATATAAAAATTAAAATTAAAATATAAAAAATAAAATTAATTAAAATTTCAAAAAGTTATCTTTCTACTAATCACCTAGGAAGATGTTGTGTATTTTGAGATACCACTTATTGTAGATGCACCTGCATGAGTTGCGGGTGGATGTCCTAGATTGACATTCGCATGTTCAGCGGCAGCACTTTGGAACGCACTGACATGTTTCTTTCGATTCATAACCTTTTCTCGCTCTTTCCGAAGACTGTCATACAGCGATGACTGAACAGACGGCGCAATACGACGACTCCTCCAGGTCGTCTATCTGAAAAATAAGTTATTTCTCACATCTTAAAATTTGTCTCCTCCCATTAAATATAATCAAAATCAATTTAAACTAATAATTATATTTAACAGATTATGTAGCATAAAAAGACTCTGATATGCACAGATATTCAAAACGAATATATAGGAGTGTTTAATTGACCTCAAACTATAAATAAGGTTAAATTACCTTATCTTATGTAGTTTAATCATAAATATTAATAATATAATAAATAATAAAGATTAGTTTACCTTTAATTTAAATATTTAATTTTTTTTTCTCAAATTAAACTACATAACTATTAAAATTTATATAAAGTTTTACTTTCATTTTATTTTTTATTATTATCCTCCTCTCCTCTCTCATATCTCCCGTTATTTCTCTTTATACACAATAAAAAAATATGTACTCAAAAATTAAAAAAACAATTAACTAAAAAATAAAAATAATTATTAAAGTCATTTGTTATAATTTTTTTTTTATCTAACACTTGTAACCATTTTTATTTGCAAACAATATCTTCCTTCAGTCAAAAAAATTTCTAAAGAACACCAAGCAAACTAAAAAAAAGGATGTGAAGGATTCAGGCCTACGTATGGGTATCTTTCTTTTACTTGGGACGGTGGCCCAGTGAGAAATAACAACGATGCTCTAATGGAAGATCTCCCGAACTGCAAGCATTATGTTGACAAGTTAGAGGGATGCTATCACGGAAGGTGTAGGTTAGTTTCTGTCAATATATTTTATTTATAATTTTTTTAAAAAAATTATCTTAATTTGTTTTTATCAATTCTGTTTGAACTTCCGGATAACAGAAAATTATCCTTATCAATCATTTGAAGTTTAATTTTTTTAATATATATACACTATATAAAATATGTAATTTTCTTTTTTTAATGACAATTTGGAGTGTTTTGAAACCGAAACACCAATAAATTTACGCAATTCATGTAAATTCCCTTATATATATATATATATATATATATATAATACAAAATTTATAAATATAAAATAGTCGGTTCCACGTGATAATTTGTAAAACACTCTTAATGCCTTTGTCTCTTATGCTTTTGCTACATATGCGGATGCAGAGCCCAAGACGGTTCTATTCGCCATATTTGTTTTTGTCCGGCTGTCTGCTATTATTTGTTGTTTATTTTTTAGATGAGATATATATATATATATATATATATATATATATATATATATATATATTTTGGGGATTAGTTCTCTTAATATAAGAAGAGGCTTACTGATTTCAGGAAGGTATCAATTTTTAAAAAAAGAATAGAAAACTATGTAACTTTATTTCATTTTATTTACCTTTAATTTGATTGAAAGTCACTTAGATTTTAGTTTGTTATTATAAAATTTAAATTGAAGGATGTGAAACTTTTATTTTTATTTTTTTTAAAAAATATTATTAGCATAAAATGTAAATTAAAATTTATTACAAGGAACGAATGAGGAAGAAGAAATGGTAGAAATTTTTTTAAAAAATAAAAGAAGTAAAAATTAGAATTTTAAAAGAAATAAGGATTGATTTGTAATAAATAAAAATATTGTTGCAGAAATTTATATTAACTATTAATGTTAATAACAAGATGATTAAATATTTGGGTTCTATTATCATATATTTTTTATAATTTTATTGACCTATTTAAAATGGAGTAGTTTAACTCATAGATTAACTTAGACTTTCCTCCATATATATATATATATATATATGATTCATATTCTCTGACAAAATAGGTTAAAGTTGAGACAATTTATGATTCAGTTTTTATTTAGTAATTCTTTTAAACACTTCAAGTCACACACCATTTTTTTTTTTTTTGGTGTTAGTCTGTTAGAGAATGGCTTTATAATGGACACTAAAAAGAAGAATCTATAATTATTGAACCAATTCATAATTATTTATGAATATAAATATAGATACATGAGTGTCAAAGGTTAGATTAATTGAGGTCTGAAGTTGAAGTTTTTACATCCTTATACTTCTAACTATAATAATTTTTTTCATCTGATAATTAAAAATTGTGAATGCTTAAAAACTGTGATGAATTTTCTTTTCAATAAAAAATACTTGGATTAATCCCAATATTATACGTCATTTAGCTTAATTAAGTGCCTTATGAGTGTGTACGAATGTTACTACTAACCAATACCTGCATGTATGAACGGCTTGCCCCATCTTGGATCTGATTTTGGGGACTTTTCTCCATTTTGCATGTCAATTAGAACTTTTGAATGTCTGTCTTTGATCGTGAAATAACGTCCCTTGATGTATCATATTACCAGCAGTTGGGGAATCGTAAGACACTATATAACAATTAATCTTTGATTTTAAATCTACAAATTTCTGTCTCAGCTCTTCAGTCCATTTCAACACAAATGGAACCCAGACTGCCTTGTATTTTTGCCCACCCTCCACAAATGGAATAACCCGCTCAGCGTTTACATCTAGGTCTGATACCAAGAGAAGATATTTTGGAAAACAAATCAATGGTTGATTGGCTAGTTGAAGGAGATACTAATGCTCTCTTTTTCCATATCACAACTCTAGCTAGACGAAGAAACAATAGAATTTGGTTTCTAGAACTAGCAGAGGATAGAATGACTCATAATGCCCTCAAGATCCATGATTCCATAGTGGCTCATTTTTACAATAGTTGCAAAGCCAATTTGAGTATAAACTGTCACAACATTATTAATCTGGCTTAAGTAACAATCCCTTCAGATAGCCACATTTTTTTGTCTAGTTTTCCTTCTAATGCTGAGATTAGAGCTGCCTTGTTTAGTATGAAAGACAACAAATCTCCGAGAGCGGATGGTTTTCATCCAGGTTTCTTTAAGAAACGTTGGTATGTGACAGGAAGTAGCATTACTCAAGCTATTATCAATTGTTTTGATTCTTGAAGCTTTCCGGAAGTTTGGAACAAGACTCAAATTTATCTTATACCAAAATTTCCCTCTGCTTCAGCAATTAATCATTGTAGACCCATCTCACTGTGTAATACAATCTATAAAGTAATTAAAAAGGTTATAGTCAATAGAATAAAACTATTGCTTTCTAATATTATCTACCCTTTCCAAGGAGCTTTCATTAAAGGGAGAAGAAGTAATGACAATCTTATGGTAGCTCGACAAGTTTTTCACTGCATGTGTAGAAAGAAATCTAAGAGGAGATGGGTATTCCTTAAACTTGATGTAGAAAAGGCTTATGATAAAATTAGTCGGGCCTTCTTAAAGGCCATCATTGAGAAATTAAATTTTCTCACTAACTTTGCATCTCTCAAAGAGAAATGCATTCCTTCGGTTTCTGATTCTATTCTCATCAATGGAAGAAGTTTGCAGGCTTTCACTGCTAAAAGAGGTCTTAAACCAGTGGATCCCCTTACCTCTTCATTCTAGCTATGAATTTCTTATCCTTACAAATTGAAAAAGAAATACTTTTAGGAGAATTGAAATCTTTCAAGTTCACTAAGAGACCTAAACTTTCCCATTTACCTTTTGCAGACAAGGTTCTTTTGTTTGCAAAAGCATATGAAAGGAATTTGAGGGCGATAACAAGAACAATTCAATTATTTGGAAAAGCTTCGCGTCTCAATGTCAATTTTAATAAGTCTAAGTTATGGTTTTCGCCAAATGTGGATCAAGCTTTAGCAGAATCTTCAGATGACATTATAATATTAGAAGAAGCAACTCTTTGGGTAACTATTTAGGATTCCCTCTTGGAATCAAGGTTAATAGTGCCAACTATTCTTTTATAGTTGACAAGTTCAAAAATAGACTTGCTAAATGGAAAGCCTCTATGCTTTCCTTCGTGAGTAGAGAAACTAATACAATTAGTCTCCTTCACAATTCCCACTTTCTATATACAATGCGTCAACCTCCCTCAAAAGATTTGTCCTCATTTAGATTTAGTAAAGAAAAATTTTTACTGGGGTCATGATGATAATTCTAAGAGAATGCACATGGTAAGTAGGGACAAGTTGACAGGGAAGAGAAAAGAAGAAGGCCTCAATCTTAAGAAAGCTAGAAGAAGAAATCAAACTCTGCTTGTGAAAAACCATTGGAGGTTAGCCGGAAAAGTGAAGAGTTTATGGGCGGAAGCTATGAAGGCCATGTTGGAAATTGGTAACAATAAAAACTCTGAAGGGGTTAAGGCTTTTAAAGGAGGCAGTGACATTTTTCTAAAAGGCATGAGGAAAATTATCCGTAATGGAAAAGATACTTCCCTTTGGTATGATAATTGGCTATCATCTAGCCCTTTGATACCGACTTTTGGGTCCTCTCAAGCAAGATGAAGAGGATTCGAAAGTCAGTAACATCTTTAAGGGAGGTAATAGATATATTCAATAATTATCGTCAAATCAAAATCAAGTTTTAATCTAAACTAAATAAGACAATGTTAATATCTTGCTGGAAACAATCAGCGAAAGAGATACACTAACACAAACACCATACGTGATCTAACCATCTTGTGAGAAAAAAAGAAAGAGGTGCGTAACTCTCAAAAAGAAATCATAGAACACAGTGTCTTATTAATTGTCCAATATCAAGGGTCATCCATTGTAATCACATAGACTGATCTTGTCTCCAGCTGAGTTCATGCAAGTCTTTAATTAAAGATTTTACAGTAAATATTTATTTTAATTTCTCAAATTTAAAATTTTAATTAATTTAACCTCTCATGTCTAAAACTTTAATTATTTTTTAAATTTATCAAACTTATCAATTTGATCATTAAAAATTCAAAAATATTAATTAGTTTAAGAAATAAAATTCACAAAAATTTTAAAATATATAAAATTAAATTAATAAATTTAAAATATAAAAGACAAAATAAATTAAAATTTTAAATATAAAAAATTAAATTAATAAGTTTAATATACCAAAAATTAAATTGATTAAAATTTTAAATATGAAAAGCTAAAATAAATTTTTATTGGACTAGTTATTTTTCCTATTTATCACGTATTTTATTTGGGAAGATGTTATGTATTTTGAGATACCACTTATTGTGGATGCACCTGCATGAGTTGCGGGTGAGGGTGAATGTGCTGGATGGACATTCGCATGCTCAGGGACAAAACTTTGAAACGCACTGACATGTTTCTTTTGATTCATAACCTTTTCTCGCTCTTTTCGAAGACTGTCATACAGCGATGATTGAACTGGCCGCGCGACACGACCACCTCCTTTAGGCATTCTATCTGAAAAATAAGTTATTTCTCACATCTTAAAATTTATCTCATCCCATTAAATATAATCAAATCAACGTAAATTAATAATTATATTTAATAAATTATGTAGCATGAAAAGACTCTGATATGCACACATATTCAATATATATATATACTTTTCAAGTTTATTCATATTACCTGACAAAGTAAGCTAAAGTCAAGACTATTTAAGATTCAGTTTTCTTTTCGCAATTATTTTAAACACTTCAAGTCACACACTTTCTTTTTTGGTGTTAGTCCGTTAGAGAATGGCTTTACAATGGACAACTAAAAAGAAGAATCTATAATTATTGAACCAATTGAGGTCTCAAGTCAAAATTTTTATATCCTCATAATTCTAACTATAATAATTTTCTCCATCTAAAATTTAAAAATTTTGAATGCTTAAAAACTGTGATGGATTTTCTTTTCAATAAAAAAAATACTTGGATTAATCCCAATATTGCAAGTCATTAGTGCCTTATGAGTGTGTACGAATGTTACTACTAACCAATACCTGCATATATGAACGGCTTGTCCTCTTTATTGATGTTACCTTACAGGATGCCCCATCTTGGATCTGATTTTGGGGACTTTTTTCCATCTTGCAGGTCAATTAGAACTTCTGAATACATGCCTTTCATCGTGAAATAACGTCCCTTGATGTACCATATACCAGCAGTTGGGGAATCATAGGACACTATAACAATTAATCTTTGATTTTAAATCTTCAAATTTCTGTCTCTATTGAAGGAAAGAACCCCAACTGATTCTGTATTATCTTGTATTTACATAAATAATCTTGTGTAATCTTCTGGAGTTATCACCTTTGATATATTTACCTAGAATAGCTCCCTGACATAACCAGTAGTTGCATATATATGTCTTGTAACCTTGATTGGAAAATACATATACAGAAATATTCTACCCCATAATTCTGTTTATGGTATCAGAGCTTCACGCTCTTGAGACCTGAGAACATAATACAATCATTACCTCATGGCCGGTGACGAAGACCGTTTGATCATCAAACAAGACAAGGATTCGAACGCTTCCAGGACCGCAGAACCATGGGAGAACTTCAACCACCCGCTCTTTCAACATCATTCGGATCAACCTGGGGGCAGTGCTTGTCTCACAGCCATTGATGGAAGTTAACTACACAACGTGGGCACAATCAATGGACATGGCGCTCACTATCAAAAACAAGAAGGGTTTCATTGATGGGACTCTGAAGAGACCGATGCACAATGGCAATGAACAGAACCAATGGGATCGATGTAATACTCTCGTCAAAACTTGGCTTTTGGCAGCCATGTCAAAGGAGAATCAAAACAGCGTTGTTCACTGCAAGGATGCTAGAGGTATGTGGCTAGAATTGCAAGAGAGATTCTCTCAGACTAATACAGTTTTGTTGTTCAATATAGAAAATGCTATACATGGATGCGAACAAGGATCAAGCACAGTCAATTCTTTCTACACGAAACTCAAGGGACTATGGGATGAAAAGGATGCTCTTTGTTCTTTTCCTCCTTGTACCTGCGAGGCTACAACAGAGGTCAAAACTCTCATTGAAACCCAAAAGACTATGAAGTTCCTCATGGGACTAAATGATAGTTTTGCACAAACCCGCAGCACCATAATAAGGATGGACCCTCTTCCAAACCTCAACAAGGCTTATGCAATGGTGTTACGCCAGGAAAAGCAGGCAGAAACCGCAGCTAACAGATCCACAACTCCATCAGAATCCTCTGCCTTTGCGGTCAAGCGAGTGAACAAAGGCTACAGTCCTAGAGGAGGAGAGACCCGCAACCTCAATCCTAGCGCGGGAACAACAAAATTCTGTGAGAAGTGTGGTATGGACAATCACATTGCACGATGTTGCAGGGCACACTTGAAGTGCACATACTGCGAGGGCAAAGGGCACACCTATGCATATTGCCGCAAAAGGAAGAATGATAATGTTGCTGCTGAAGGTGGACAAATTCGACCTAAGGCAAATCATGTTGAAGCACAGAAAGATAACAAGGAAGCTGCCTCTGGAAATTTTCCATTCACAAGAGAGGAGTGTCATCATCTCCTCAACCAACTCATCAATCAAACAAAGCCTGCATCTGCCAATTTAATCGGTAACATCTCAAATTATGAAGAACTCTCAGGTAAAATCCACTGCCTTGCACAAAAACAGTAAAGAGCCAATTTGGATCATAGATAGTGGGGCTAGCGATCACATTGTTTGCAGCCCTAGCCTGCTTACCTCATTTAAATTAGTACCAAATCGAAAGGTTAAACTCCCTGATGGAACTACAACACATGTCACTCATATGGGCACCGTTGCTTTCTCTCCCCACTTTGTTCTTCATAATGTTCTTTGTGTTCCGCTGTTTTATCTTAATCTGATTTTAGTAAGCAAACTAGCATTCGACTCTTTTTATGTTACCATTTTTCTCAGACAAATCTGTTTCATACAGGACCTACGATCGGGGAGGATGATTGGGATAGGAACTGAGAAGGAGGGACTCTACCTCCTCAATCTGCAACGGGAAAGAACATGCAATGTGGTTCATGCGAGTTCGGACAACCTATGGCACCAACGGCTTGGCCACCCCTCAAATAAAGTTTCCTCATTATTTTCTTTTCTTACAAATAAAGCTTGTGATTCAAACTCTTGCTCTATTTGTCATTTAGCCAAACTTACTAGACAACCCTTTCCATTAAGTGTTAATCGTAGTGCATCTTGTTTCGATTTAATTCATGTTGACATTTGGGGTGGTTATCATGTTCCAACTTATTCAGGTGCAAAGTATTTTTTGACTATTGTTGATGACCATTCACGTAGCACTAGGGTGTATTTGATGGCACAAAAATCAGAAGCACGCACTTTACTCATCCATTTCATCTATTTAGCCGAAACTCAATTTGGTAAAATTGTCAAAATTGTTAGAAGTGATAATGGGCCATAATTCAAAATTCCCAATTTTTATTCTTCTAAAGGCATCATTCACCAAACTAGCTGTGTCAACACACCTCAACAAAATAGTGTGGCTGAGCGTAAACATCGACATATATTAAACGTCGCTAGGGCTCTTCTTTTCCAAGCACATTTACCAAAATCTTTTTGGGGGGATGCAATACTCACTGCAACTTACTTGATCAACAGGACACCAACCCCAAATCTTCAAGGTAAGACACCATTTGAAAATCTTTTTAACGAAGAGCCTAACTATTCTCATTTAAAGGTTTTTGGCTGTATATGTTTTATGTCCACCCATCCTACACGTCCTTCAAAATTTGATCCAAGCTCAACTGAATGCATTTTTGTTGGCTACCCAAATGGGAAAAAGGGATACAAAGTCTATGATTTGACAACCAAGCAACCCCTCGTTTCAAGGAATGTGATTTTCATTTAACAAGAATTTCCTTTAAAAACAAATTATGTTCCTTCTTCATCTCAAAATAATTTGTTTCCTTCTTTGACTTATTCTCCTCATTATGATGCCTTTCACACTCAAACACCTATAATCTCTCCTTCGAATCCTACACAAGAGTCCTTGACGTAACTTTCTTCTCCTAATTCTCCAAGTTCCAACGATAATACCTCTCTTTCTCCAAATTCCCAAACTTCCGCTGATAACATTTTCCCCTTAGAACACAGCTCATCACTTACATCTCCAAGCTCTGTTGTACCACGCCTCCGCAAGTCCACTCGTGCCACCAAAATCCCTACCGCATTGCAGGACTTCCACATTGAAGTGGCCCTTCCCTCACGCCCTACTCCACCATCTTCTTCGGACGAGGTTCATTGACGCGCGCCCTATAGCGTCGCTACTATAGGATGTGGTCAAATTAAAAATACCAAATTCGAGTTTCAAACCAAGGTCGTATTCTCAAAGAACCACTAGTACAGATTTCAGTTAATTAGGCGAAAGGGGAGGGGTTTTAGCAATTCAACAGTGAATAAATGCACTAAACAATAAAATCGAAATGAATAGATGATGGAAATGTAATCAACCTGGGGAACTATCAGACAATGGTGATTCTATCCTCGACCTAAAGATAAATTTAATTCTAATTATGCTAATTAACTAGATTAACCCCAAAATCTCAAGATTAACCTACCTAATTAATTAATTTGGTTGAACCCTTACTAAGCCAGTATCCCTGCACCTAGCTCGACAATTCCTACTACACAATCACATAGATTATGGTCATTGGAACCAAATCTAACCTCAACTAACATCGCAACAAAGGATTAGAACATCCAAGACTTAAATTCCGAATTTCTATCTAACCAAATCAAGTTCTACTCCGTGGAAATCACTCCTAGGGTGATCAGGCCTAGAAATCCCACAAACCCATCTAGTAATCATGCATAATAATCACCATACACAATCACAGAGAAGGAAATGAAGAGTAGAGAAACATAACTATCATTAAATTCAAAATAAACACAATACAGGTCTCAAGAATCAAACCGATAGTCTTCCAGCTATCCCAGATTGACCACAGATGCGCCTAGCCTTCCATTTTCATGGAGGAAGCCATAGGAGAGGGAGAAAAGTGAAGGAAATGTGAAGGAGAAAGTGAATTGCGGCTGGGAGGCTGCTTGGCCGAATTTGCATATGCCTCCTATGGCAATAATTACAAGTTTGTCATTAATGAAGCCCTAATTACAATAATTACAAAAATGCCACTCCTTATATTATCAAAAGCCTATTTCGCCCTTTTTTAATTGGGAAAATTATCCTTGTGCTCTTGCTCATGAATTAATGAAAATCATTGCTCCAATCCTAAGCTTGGACATAAATCTCGAGGCCTCTCGAGGTCCATTCCTGAAATTAAAAATCCATAACAAGTAAAATTGGACCTTAAAGTGGAAAAATTAAAATGAAATATAATAAATTCTAATTAGATCTCAATGATAAAAATAGATGCTAATTGAACAATTAAATGTAAGTTGAAAATGGTAGAAGTAAGTATAAGAGTATACAGATAAACACTAAAAAGTGTTTATCATTCACCCTCTTAGTACGGCTCATAATATCTCCCAGGTTCTTTCTTATGCCAACCTTTCTCCCTCTCACAGAACATTTGCTACTAATCTTTCTCTACAAAGAGAGCCAACTTCATTTTTTCAGGCAGTCAAAGATCCCAAATGGAGAGAAGCTATGCAGCTTGAAATTCATGCACTACAAGCCAACCATACATGGAGTCTCGTTCCTCCTCCAGCCCACAAACAACCAATTGGCTGTAAATGGGTGTATAAGATCAAGTATAACCCAGATGGAACAATTGAGAGGTATAAAGCGCGATTAGTTGCAAAAGGATATAGTCAAGTCGAAGGCCTTGATTATCGAGAAACATTTGCATCAGTCGCCAAGCTCACCACAATCCGGTTATTACTCAGCCTTGCAGCTCAACAGAATTGGCACCTCCACCAATTAGACATCAACAATGCATTTCTTAATGGGGACCTTCGTGAAGATGTTTACATGCAACTTCCACCGGGTTTCGAACAAAAGGGCGAGTACATAGTCTGTAAATTATACAAGTCATTATATGGCCTGAAGCAAGCCTTTAGGCAGTGGTTCTTGAAACTCTCTGAAGCTCTCAAGCTTGCTGGCTTTCGACAATCACGTTCTGACTATTCCTTGTTTGTCCGAAACCATCAAGGTATTTTTACAGCTTTGTTGATTTATGTAGATGACGTTATTCTAGCAGGCAACAGTCTAGATGACATCACAAGAACCAAGAATTTTCTGTCAAGTTGCTTTAAGTTAAAGGATATGGGGCAGCTGAAATACTTCCTTGGATTGGAAGTAGCAAGGTCTAAACGAGGCATTGTGTTGAGTCAAAGAAAGTATGCACTAGAGATACTTGAAGACACAGGCTTCCTTGGCTCGAAACCTTCAAAGTTCCCGATTGACCAGAATAACACTCTCACGAAAGGAGAAGGGAAGTTGATAGAAGATGCATCTCAGTACAGGAGGCTTGTTGGACGCCTCATTTATCTAACCGTTACACGGGCGGACCTTGTGTATGCAGTTCATATTCTCAGTCAATTCATGGACAAACTGACACAACCTCATTTAGATGCAGCATACAAGGTGCTGAGATACCTCAAGCAAACCCCAGGTCAGGGGATTTTTCTACCTTCTAAAGGAACATTGGAATTAAAGGCATATTGTGATGCGGATTGGGCGCGCTGTAAGGACACAAGGAGGTCAACAACAGGTTACTGCATCTTTCTTGGAGATGCTCCCATTTCGTGGAAGACTAAGAAGCAAACTACAGTTTCGCGTTCAAGTGCAGAAGCGGAGTACCGGTCTATGGCCACCACTTGCTGTGACATTACTTGGCTGCTAAACCTCTTGAATGATCTGAATGTAAAACAGGTGCAACCAGTCAAGTTGTTTTGTGACAACAAGGCAGCCATACACATAGTATCTAATCCCGTGTTTCATGAAAGGACCAAGCACATTGAGATCGATTGCCATGTTGTACGAGAGAAGGTGCAAAGAGGATTGGTTCGAACAGTGCATGTCAAGACAAAGGAGCAACCAGCGGACATCTTCACCAAACCCATCAGTTCGAATCAGTTTACTACATTATTGTGCAAGTTAGGAATGATCAACATCTACACTCCTAACTTGAGGGGGAGTATTGAAGGAAAGAACCCCAACTGATTCTGTATTATCTTGTATTTACATAAATAATCTTGTGTAATCTTCTGCAGTTATCACCTTTGATATATTTACCTAGAATAGCTCCTAGATTAGCTTCCTGACATAACCAGTAGTTGCATGTATATATGTCTTGTAACCTTGATTGGAAAATACATATACAGAAATATTCTACACCATAATTCTGTTTAGTCTCAGCTCGTCAGTCCATTTCAACACAAATGGAACCCAGACTGCGTCGTATTTTTGCCCACCCTCCACAAATCAAATAACCTGCTCAGCGTTTATATCTAGGTCTGATAGCAAAAATAGAGCATGTTTCTTCTTTAGCACCTCTAAGTTGACCTGCTCTAGTTAACATGGAAAAAGAATTGATCATGGTTAATTATAGTGTTGTTCATTAAATTGCTGGGACTAAACTAGTAATAGACGGAATTTGTGATACAAAATGATGTGTATGCATCAGTTAATTGGAGTAATATTTGGTTATGTGTGAACCCAATTGAGTTAAATACCAATTAGTGCCTCAGCACTTAAAAATCTCTATCGATTTTATTTCTTTACCTTTTATTAGACTATTGGTATTGATAAGTTTAAAGATAAATTTGATAATTTTAAATTGTAAAAAATTAAATAAAAATTTTGAAATATGAAAAAACAAATTGATAAATCTAAAATATAATCAATAGAAATGTATTCAATTGATAAAAATATTTAGTAGAATAATTAGAATTTAAAATTTAGAACAAGAGAGTTTTAGTTTGAATAGAAACAATATTCAATCGACATAAATTTTTACTGATACTAACAGTGGACTTGGTGGAACCATCGATTAATGAAGCGCCACCATCTCTAGAGTACAGAAAGCTCTTCATTAGCTCTGACATTTCAAGAAGAGTGTTACTGAAAGCATCTTCAAAATGTGCAATACAATCCTGCAAATGAACCTCCATCTCATCTAGAGAAATCAATTAAAAATAAATGTTAGAATATATAGGTGTAAGAATATTTTCAATCACGTTTAAGGAAAATTTGAACTGAGGAACTCCGCAACCTTGTTACCATGGGCTATTAGAAAATCCCAAGGATATTCCAGACTCTACTCCAAGAATCTCCCTTAGCAAAGAAACAAAGGAAAGACTGGGAGTGAATTGGAACAATGCTCTTATCCTTAAAAGGAAAGGCAAGAATTTTGATCATCCATTCCTAGTGTCCAAGCTGAAATCTTTATGGAAACAAGTTTTTTGCCTAGGAGCTGTTGATAGTGGTTTTTTTATAGCTAAGTTCTCTTCTACAAACCACATGCTACAAATAGCTATGGGGGACCATGGACGCTACAGGGAACAGAGGTAAGGAACCAGCTTAAGGGATACTGGAAGCAGGTTAAAGGAAATTGGCAGAAGAATATGAATATAGGTTGGGACAAGCAACATCTACTATAGGTAAAATCAATGAAGCCAGCACTCCTCAGAGTAGGAAAAATATTTCAAAAGCCCATGAAGTTCACTACCCAGGACTACGTAAAGGAAAAGAAATTTTAAACACAACAAGTGTAGTGGCCAGAAGTCTCATAGAGCAACCAAGCTTTGGGATATTCAGGCCATATACCTTTGGTTGTTTTATTGGCAGACAATGATAAGAGAGGCTGGACTAAAGCATCTTCAAGCTTTGGGACGTGCGGCTCCCCTTCAACATGTAGCGAGGACACTTTTGTCAAGGAATGCTGTTCCACTCTTACACCGAGCTCCAAACGCTGTGAGGGAAACATGAAGTCACTTGCAGGAATCCATTCAGTGTCTAAACCGGCTGTCATAAGGAACTTCTTAATGAGCTTAGAAAGGAAAACATTTCCTCATCCGGAGAATCGTTGTTACCTCATTGTGAGCAGGCGAGAGGTGCTTTCAGTAACAATAGAGGCCAGGTTCTCACTGGAACTACAACATGGAAACCTCATGGTGAAGATGGAATGGCAGGCGAACATGGGGAGGAATCGTGAGCTTGTTTTATTTCTGGGTTATAGTGTATGGTCAAGCAACTCAACTTCTTATCTTGTTTTTGGTTTCCTTATGAGAATTCTATCGTGGGAATGTTAGAGGTGTGGCTCACCCAAATTTCAAGGGTGTGTTCCGTGGTCTTATCAAAATTCACCAACCAAATGTAGTGGTTCTTACTGCGACCAAAGCAGTTGGCCCTAGAGCGGATAGTATTATATCTTCTTTGGGTTTTGATGGATACCACAAGATTGATTCTATGTGCTTTGCTGGAGGTATATGGATTCTTTGGCGTATTGGAGAGATTAATATTTCTTTCAAGGCAACATCTTTCCAAGGGTTGACTTGCATAGTGAAGGTTTGTAATTTTTCCTTTATTTTCTTGGGTATATATGCTAGTCCTTGAATTATGGCAGTGGCTAGAAAATTTTCCTGTTACACAACTTACCTTGGATTGTTGTTGGGAGTTTTAATGAAGTGCTTAATTCGGAAAACAAATTGGGAGTAGGAGACATCAATAGAACAAGAGCTAACTAACATTTTTAGAGATTCTCTTTGTCATCTTATTGACCTTGGATTAGTAGGTGGCAAATATACTTAGACTGGAAAAACTAGTGGTGGCAGATTTGTTAGAGCTTGGTTAGATGGAGCGGTAGCAAACCCAGCTTGGCTACAAATCTTCTCTAACTCTAGAGTTCAGATTTTACCAAAAATAAAATCTGACCATAACCCCATCATGGTAGATACCAGTCCTTTTGCTTTGAAAGGAGGAAAACCTTTCCGTTTGGAACCAATGCGGTTCAGGCATCCTTCCTTTAAGGAGAAAATGAAAATTTGGAAAAGAAGTTTTTGGTAACATCTTTGAGAAAAAGAGGAGGCTGCTAACCAGGATTGGTGGCTTTCAAAGAGCCCAAGAGACTTCCACTAATCGTGCCTTGGAAATTCTAGAGCACTCCCTCTCTAAGGATTATCTCCAAATCCTCCACCAAGAGAAGAAGATATTTTGGAAAACAAAATCAAGGATTGATTGACTAGTTGAAGGAGATACTAATACTCACTTTTCCATATCACAACTCTAGCTAGACGAAGAAACAGTACAATTTGGTTTCTATAACTAGCAGAGGATAGATTGACTCATAATGCCTCAGGATCCATGATTTCATAGTGGCTCATTTTTACAATAGTTACAAAGCCAATTTGAGATTAGAGCTACCTTGTTTAGTATGAAAGACAACAAATCTCCGAGGGTAGATGGTTTTCGTCCAGGTTTCTTTACGAAACTTTAGGATGTGACAGGGAGTAGCATTACTCAACCTATTATCAATTGTTTTTTTTTCTTGAAGCTTTCCAGAAGTTGCGAACAAAACTCGAATTTATCTTATACCAAAATTTCCCTCTGCTTGTGCAATTAATCACCGTAGACCCATATCACTGTGTTATACAATCTATAAAGTACTTAATGAGGTTATAGTTAATAGAATAAAACTATTGCTTTCTAATATTATCTATCCTTTCCAAGGAGCTTTCATTAATGGGAGAAGTTCTGACAATGTTATGGTAGCTTAACAAGTTTTACACTGCATGTGTAGAAAGAAATCTAAGAGGACATGGGTAGACCCTAAACTTGATATAGAAAAGGCTTATAATAAAATTAGTTGGGCCTTCTTAAAGGCCATTATTGAAAAAATAAATTTTCTCATTAACTTGGCCTCTCACTGAGAAATGCATTACTTCGGTTTCTTATTCTATTCACATCAGTGGAGGACATTCGCAGGCTTTCATTCCTAAAAGAGGTCTTAACCCAGGGGATCCCCTAACCTCTTCATTCTAGCTATGAATTTCTTGTCCTTACAAATTGAAAAAGAAATACTTTTTGGAGAATGGAAACCTTTCAAGTTCAGTAAGGGACCTAAACTTTCCCATTTACTTTTTGCAGATGAGGTTCTTTTGTTTGAGAAAGCATATGAAAGGAATTTGAGGGCGATAACAAGAACAATTCAATTATTTGGAAAAGCTTCGGGTTTCAATGTCAATTTTAATAAGTCTAAGTTGTGGTTTTCTCCAAATGTGGATCAAGCTTTAGCTGAATCTTTGGAGGACATTATAAATATTAGAAGACGCAACTCTTTGGGTAACTGTTTAGGACTCCTTCTTGGAATCAAGGTTAATAGTGCCAACTATTCTTTTATGGTTGACAAGTTTAAAAATAGACTTGCTAAATTGGAAAGCCTCCATGCTTTCCTTCGTGGGTAGAGAAACTAATACAATTAGTCTCCTTCACAATTCCCACTTACCATATACAATGCGTCAACCTCAAATGATTTGTCCTCATTTAGATTTGGTAAACAAAAATTTTTACTGGGGTCATGATGATAATTCTAAGAGAATGCACATGGTAAGTTGGGACAAGTTGACAAGGAAGAGAAAAGAAGGCGGTCTCAATCTTAAGAAAGCTAGAAGAAGAAATTAAACTCTTCTTGCGAAAAACCATTGGAGGTTAGCCAGAAAAGTGAAGAGTTTATGGGCGGAAGCTATGAAGGCCATGTTGGAAAGTGGTAACAATAAAAACTCTCAAGGCTTTTAATGGAGGCAGAGACATTTTCTAGAAGACACATGGAAAATTATCCGTAATGGAAAAGATACTTTCCTTTGGTATGATATTTGCTATCATCTGGCCCTTCGAGATACCAACTTTTGGGTCCTCTCAAGAAGGATGAAGAGGATTCAAAAGTCAGTAACATCTTTAAGGGAGGTAATAGATGGGATCCTAACTTAGTCTCCTTTGTTTTGAGTTATAAACTCCTGAAAGAAATTACAAGCACTATTATTCCAATTTCTAGTGATAAAGAAGATCAAACTTGTTGGAATAGTACCATGAATGGTGAGTTTACTACAAAATCTGCTTACTATGTCCTAGATCAGGCCCAATCAGAAAATGGCCTCTTCAAATGAATCTGGAAAGCAAGGTGTCACTCTATGATTAAACACCTTCTGTGGAAATGCGCTCATAGTGCACTTCCAGTGGCTCATGTCTTGGCGGATAGGCATGTTATAAATACCAATTTGTGTAGCTATTGTGGACAGATTGAGTCGATAATACATTGCCTAAGAGATTGTGTCTTTAGCAGAAGAGTTTGGGAGGAGCTGGGATGTATCGAAGATTTCTTCCATACTCCCCTTCAGGACTGGTTTATGCAGTCACTCTTAAATAACAAGGAACTTTCTCTATAAATTCGTTGGAGTACAGTGTTCGTTTATGGATGTTGGACATTGTGGTTAGACCGAAACAAAAGCAGGTTTAGAGGAAAGTTAAATACCATTAATCCCAAGCAGTATATACTTGGAGCGGCTGTAGAATACAGTCACATAACTGCTTCAATTACCCTTAAAGGTCACGCGGAGCAGGTCCCTGTCTGTTGGACTTCCCTTCCTCTGGGTTGGACTAAACTAAATAGTGATGCTTCAACTATGAATAATCCAAGAAAGATTGGTTATGGGGTAGTTATAAGAAACTCCTCAGGTAATTGGGTTGTATGATTAGGGGAAACATGGGAGTAAGGACAGTGATTAAAGGGGAGATTTGGAGTATTCTTCTAGGGCTAAAACTAGCTATAAACTTAAATATTATTAAGCTCATTATAGAATCAGATTCTATAGCTGCCATAAATTTTCTACCAACTTGTTCCTTGGAGTATTATTCACCATTTTTTCAGGATAGAGAAGCAGAAATTGCATTAGGTGATGCTGCAGCACACTTTTAGAGAAGAGAATCAAGTAGCTGATGGTTTGGCAAAGAATGCTTTTTTGGAACAAGAGGAACAAATCATCATCTATGAAGTTCCAACTTCTGTTAATCTCATGTATTTTGCTGACTCTATGAGGATTACTACCACTAGGCTTTGTAATCTTAATTTTTAAACTCCATTTTGTGTTCTCTATGTTGTTACCTTTAATGATATTTCCCTCTTTAACCCAAAAAATAGGTGTAATATGATTTTGGAAATTTTTATTCAATTTAAACTAATGAGGGTGGCAGAAAATGTATAAATCAGACATTATGGTATGGAGTAATAATTTATATATCATCTGCACACAGAATATAGTTTTACCTATTTGTTGTTTGCAATTTTCATGCTGACATTTGAGAACTTTCAGGATGTCGCTAATATTGGATATTAGGGGAGACAATTCATATGCGACCTCTCTGCAAAAGCAAAACAAGGATTATTTAAGATAAATAAGACAAACCATTTAGAGTGATTTGTTTGATTTGATAATTGTTTTCATATTTTTTATTTTTTAAAAAGTATTCTAATTTTTAAAATTTTCATTTTTAACATTATGTTTGTTTAATTTCATTTCCATCTTCTCTTGTTTTCTAAATCCATGAGCTAACGATCATTCAATTTAGATATATTTTATTGAATTACTTGTCATTTCTAATCTAAAAAGAAAAAAAAAATTGAATAAAATGACAAAATTAACAATCTTCAAAAAATATTTTTGAATATCCGTATTCATTTAGGGCTTAATATAATTTAGGATGGTGTGAAATTAACATTTCTTAGTAAACACAGAGAAGAATTAAATAGGTATAGAGAACAATCATGTGTATTTTAGCAAGGGAATATGAGAATTTTGGTCCAATATATAACAGAATTGTCTTTCTACATGTGAAACATTCCATTCCAATTTTTCTCTTGCAAACACAATATGTGCAGTTGAAAGTTGGAATCGAAAGGAAAGAAATAAAGAATTTACCCATTCTCCATGAGCAAAGTAATTTGAATGTAGCAGGCCATCACACTTAGAATTGCCCAATACGCATTCCTTGACAAGAGATCTTGTTTGTTGCATTCTGTCCCCGGCAGCAAGTTTAACTAAGAGATGTATTCAATCACTTGTAATGTGAGCTTGATGAGATTGTTCAGCTTATCAAGAATTGGCTCAAGCACAGAGCCCACAAGAGAAACTGGATTTTCCTTTAAAGCTTCCATTGATGAAGCTAATTCAGTTATTCCTTGGCTAGGATCAAGAAGCAAGAACCCCAAGAACTCCAGAAATTTGAAAACAAAACAACCCATGATATTTATTGCCTTTGCATCCCATGAGAAAAACAATTGGAATCCTTTTAAACGCATTAGTTCCTCTTGAAAATTAATCTTATCAAACTGACATTGCACAGCATCGATTGCATTCTTTTCCATCTGAAATAGCAAGAACAACCACATGTTTATATGCTTTGAAGTGTTAATAATCATCTATTTAAAAAAACGTTTAAGTGGGTCTAGTAAGGACCAGTAGAGTGGGAGACATGAAATGATCATCTCTTAACAACGTCTTAAGGTCAGGTATTGTTGAAAAGATCGCCATCGAGTCCTCGTAAAAAATCCATTTATCCTTTCCCCTCTCCTACATGCATCAATTCAAGAGTATGTGTAGACGTTCAATAGAAACTATGAAGAATGAAGATTTGTCTGACTATAGATGTTTCATATGTAATAAATCCGCACAATTTAATAATAAAGCACTGAATGCACAGGCAAATAGGACATTGCTGGGGAAAAAAAAAAAAAAAAAAAACTTTGAATCTAAGCTCCAAAACACAAACCAGAAGAGCCCGAATTCTGAATCTGGCACCGCCTACCAATGCATCCATCTCTTCAATCGTCGATTTAAGCTCCAAAATATTTGTGGTCTCTAACTCAACCCCATTTTCAGATTCTTTCTTGTCCTACCGATAAGCATTAAAGAATCAGAACTTTCTTGGTTAGAAAAGTTTAATAATAAATCAAAGAATTAAACTACTCTCCTTTAATTGATAATAAGATGGATTTGAGTTATATTAAAGAAAAAAAAAATTGGCTCAGTTTCTTTAATTGATAATAGCATTTGCCAAAAATAATTCTACTTTTTCTCTAACAGTTGATGAAGATAATGCATTTTGTATGGCTGAATATAATTCCTTACCAACAATACTGCATCAACAAAACTGGTGGTGGGCTTGAGGATACGACAAATGGAGTCCAGAAGTGGTTGACGAAGCAACACGGAGTACTCTGGCCTATAATAAGCTCTAGCATCTTTGTCGTCAAAAGCGGGAAGTTTCAGATCAATCAACCGAATTTGCTCACTTTCAGCCATTTCTAAGAACAGTCCAACCAAGATTGATTTGAAGCTCTAATATGTTAACTCATATCAGTTTGTGACCCTATTTATGGTGATTCTGCAGAAAAAGCTTCAGATTAAACTATTGACTTATTAGCAAGTTGATGAGGTTAAAATGCCTTCCATGTGCTAAAAATTTTTATTCTTTGTTTTAGTCTTAATTTTCGGTGATTAGTAAAAGTCTCTTTTAATATTGATGTATTGGAACCAATTAAGTTTATGCTTTTATTTATTTTAAGAGAAGTAATCGATTTATAAGCTATATACAGTACTGTATTAATGAATATTTTTTTGAATCAATAACTTTTTGGTACGCTGCATACAAATCAATTACTCGTTTTAAAATAAATATAAGCAGAAGGCCCACCATAATACTTTTTTGCCCATATTTGCATGTGGACTATATATATATTGTGTACAAATTAAATTTGGTCTAAAAGTAATGTTTATAAAAATATTTAGATACAAAGGTTGTAGGCAAAAAAGTGGACATAGAATCTGTGTTAAAATCTTGACTTTAGAATCTAGAGGCACTAATGAAGCAGTTTTTGTCTTAATATCTATTTTATTTTGTGGTGGTAACCAATAAGAGATCATTGTCTTTACTTGGCTGTATCTTAGAAGAAAAGCTTGACAGAGCACCCGTGCAGTGTGTAAGGCTGAAGGTTTTTTTATTGTTTATTTATTTAATGTCAACACTTTGGAATCCCAACTTAATCTTGAGTTCCTAAACCCATCTTTCTATTAACTCTAATAGTCCCTCTCTTCCCAAGCCCTTCAGTCTGATTAACCATTATAGTTTTTTGGAGTTTTTCTCCAAAACTATTATAGTTTTAGAAATTTAAGAAATTTGTCTGATATATTTTTCTATATATATCTTCACTTAGTTAGAGGTAACTTACTCAAGCTCTTAACTTTACCACAAATTAAACAAAATAGATATATTTAAATAATAACATTATAGTTAATATATCATATTAATTTATGAATTTTTAATTCATGTGCAAAATGTTTACACTGCAAGAGTTTTGGAATAGACTCATTTTCCCATACTCTTACAAATTGGTCAATAATTATAACATAGAACAGCAAGTTTTATTCAGTTATTTAAAATTTAATATTTTATAATTTTTGACTTATTTAAGAGATCATGCCAAAAAATTGGACATGAAACAAAAGAGAATATATATATATATATATATTACAAATCTAAACTAACCCTTGTTTATATATATACATATTTTTATCACAAATCCTTACTATATTTTTTAACCAACCAATCCTTGTAAATATGTACTATGCAAGTTGCACTCATATAAATTATGGCCACTTAATTAATGCAACAAGTTGTAAGATTAGGTGTACAATATATACATAGATGTATTACATATTTTCATCTACCCTCGTTCTATCTTTATCAAAACCATGCCATACTAATATATTATTTTGTATTAAACCATATCCATCCGTGATCATGTAACATTTAAAAAAATAAAAAATAAAGACCTTGACTACAAAAATTAAAAAACAATTAAAACTTACCCTTCCACGGATGCCTATATATAAGTTTTTTTTAAAATAAATTACACCCACCTAACTTGTTATTACATTGTTGTTTACATACCATTCATCTATCTTAAAAAATTATATTTAAATTCAGTTAACTAATACCATTAGAGAATATTCTCTTTAAATACTTTTTTCTTTTTCTTTCTTAGAAAAATTAACACAAAATTATAATCACCAAAATTGCCCGATTGCCTACTTGTTATTCAATAAAATAATTAATTACATCTTTTGTCACGTTAATTTTTTTTTTTTTTTTGTGTACCGATATATTTTTATTATAATTTTAATTAAAATAGTGAAGTATAAATTAAATAAAACATAAATAATAAAAATTAAAATAAGTTAAATATTATTTAGTTATTTTGGTGTTTTATTATATATAAAAGTTTGCATATTTTTAATTAATTATGTCATTTTATTTATTTTTCATAAAATAATCGTTTAACTTCACAACTTTTTTTAGTTTTATGTAAAAAAATTAGTTAAATAATAAATAATTTTAGATAAATAGATAAACTTGATAATTTTATTTTATCAATATTTTAAACCTTGATAAATGTTTAACAAATTTTTAGCCATTTTTATTATTAATTAGTCAAACATATTTTTATTTGAAGCGTCATAAATATAAATTAATTTTTTTATCCTTTTCTCAAGCATGGTACTGCTTTTGGCAGTAAAATATGACTGAATGTCCAACAAAATTCTCTCAAGGGATAAGAGGTCAAACTATTTGCTTTCGATGTGGTTTATTATTTATATTTCATTAAGTATAATATAATATATTTTAGAAAAAATAATAGTATTTTGTTGAATTTAATTATTGGTTTATGATTAATTTTAGTTTCAATATTTTTATCATTTAATTTAAATGATATGTTCAATGACTGAATTATTTTATCACATTTTAACGCATTGAAAAAATTAATTTTATAATTAATATTTATGCAAAAAATACAGACTATAAAATATAACAAGTGTTAAGAATTTTATTTAAAGAATTTTTAATATAACTTAAATTTTTGGAAGATGATTAATAATTCTTTACCAAATATCTGCCACATATTTTAATATTTGGAGATTTTCACGAGTTGTCCTTTACTTCTTTGTTGACATTGTCGATGGCGAAGTTAAGAAATTGACATTTAGGTAGCATATCACGAGGTAATCAATCATAGTTTATTTTTCCCAGCGATCCCTGATTATATCAAATGGATAAGAGCCATTGAGACTTTTTTAGGAGCTAGATAATACGTGGATGAACTCTTTAATAAATGGAAATTTTATACAGATATATTAAATAAAAAATTATTATTAATATATATTATTCTTAAAAATATTTATTAATATGTCTCACAAAATCTGATATTACAATACAATAATATAATATATGAATAATATCGTATCGCTCGGATATAATATTTGATTAAAAATTGATAACTCACAAATATCATTGTATCTTAATGTAATATTACTAACATCGCATTATGATACTGTAATATTAATAATATCATAGTATGGTAATGCGGTATTGTTAATATCACAATAATGTTATGCGACATTACTTGTTCGTGCATTTGGGAAGAGTGAATTAGATTACTATATAAATAAAAAATAAACTAAAGCATAAAAATATAAATTTTCATTGAGAGAATAAAATGAGATGTCATCTCATTTTATCAAATCACACTTTACAAATTTATTTTTAAAATGTGAAAGTCTTTTTAAATTCAAAAAGAAATTTTCCTTTTGTGATTACCTGAACAAATTATTCCCATTTATGTTAAACAATGGGCAAGCCATTATATGTTTGAATAGGATTTGGATTACTTTTTCAAGTTCTACTTAATTAGTTCATATTGAAAGTAGAGTCATTGAATAAAAAAAAATTTGATATAAGTAATTGTTAATTTTATAATATGAATGTGACGACAAAGGTTGGATTTGGCAAAATTGGAAAGAACTCCCATAAAATAGTGACTCAGGGTGTTGAGTTTCTAATACCTTCAATCATTCGAGCAAGATTGCTTTTAGCTTTAAGAGAGGATACCTGAGTAAGCGCCCCCCCCCAACCAAAACAGCAAAAATAAAAAAAATACAATTGCGACGTCTTAACAACCGTTCTAAAAAATAACCATACTTAAAATTCTATACCTGATTACAACTTGTTTTATTTGAGTGTTAAACCAGATTATCTTGTGTTAAACATCCTAGAATGGTTTTAGAAATGTTAAACAGTATTGCAATTTCTAAAATTTTTATAAGTTCAGTGTAATGTGCCCTAAAAATCAATCATTGGATGATGGTAATAGCTTAAGTTGTATCATATTTTATTCAAGAAATGCAATTGTTTTATTATATCTATATTATATTTTTAATATATGTGCAATTTTAAGAGCTAATATATTAATTATCCTTAAAATAATTTTACATTCTTGTTTGTAGTCCAGTAATAAGTTTTTTAACTTTAAATTAAAAATTTATGAAAATTTAAACTATTAACCAAATTGTAAGATACGGATACTTATAGATTAAAAAAATGAAACTAATTTTACCTTAAATATGAGATACAAATACTTATATATTAAAAAAAAGAAGCTAACATTTTCATATTTACAACTTGGTCGGTACTTGTTTAAGATAAAGTTGAATGGGTAATAATTAGGTGAAATGATAAAGCATTCTAAATAATTTTATAAAACAAAATTTAACACGTCAAATGAAATAAAAATTTTATATTGAAATGAACTAACATTTTAAAAAAATGATTGCAAACTAATTCCAAATCATATATAATTGATCAATCTAGTTACTGGAAACAAACAATAAAACCAATACGTTAAAATTCTAAAATTCTCACTACATGTACTAATTCTTCTGAAGTAAATATACCTCTTTGTTGAAATATTTTAAAATTATGAGAGTTTGAAAATTTAAAAAACACAAGTTACAAATACTAAAGACATCGTACTAAATTCATATGATTATTCTAACAATATCAAGGGTCTTCAACGCAAATCACAATAACAAAAAATGATCTGATCTGGGCTCCAGCAGGGTAATGGAATTTTGTTCATTGAAGACATTATCTTCCCTAATCAATCACCAATCTGAATTCGGGCGATTATATATGTTTATTTTGCATTACCTCTTGTTAAAGATGCATATTCCTTGCTGGTGTTGGCATCAGGTGGATTGACCTTTGTTTTAGGATTTAAGGAACCTCTAACCAAAGCATGGAACCCTCTAGAAGGCTTCTTTTGATTGGCATCCTGTTCATGTGGTTCTTGATACAGCAATGGAAGGCTGTAATGACCTAAAATTGTCTATCTTCCTTAGAAGAGCTTAAAAGCCAAAAAGGAAAAATCTTTCCAAGTGAAGAGCCTAAAAACTGATTTCATTCATTCTCATTACCTTTGCATCATTACAAACCCTCCTTTATAGTAAAGGGGTTGAGAAATTTCAATTCTAAACCAAACCAAATACCACCTAAATTGGTTTGGTATTTTTAATATTTCTTTGAGACAATCTTATCCTCAGTAACATTGTAGGCATCTTGCATACAAATCAATTACTTTGTGTTAAAACAAATATAAGCAGAAGGCCCACCATACATTTTTATTCGCATTTGCATATGGATCAATCACTGTACTGTCTGCATTTTTATATATTGCCATCTCTTTCCTTCCTTGTCATACACAACATTTTTGGTTTACGTCGAATGCATATATCTCTATCTAGGGTTCTTTTTCTTCGGATAGAAACGTTGTAGCCAAAAAAGTGAGATAAAATCTATCGTACAAAACTCTGTCTTGTACTCTGTTTTGAAGGCTCTTAACTATAAAATTATTAAAATATTATGGTAACCATTAAAAAAATATATTATTTTATTATTTTTATAACTAATAAAAAATTTTAAAACAGATTACGAAATAGGGTTTGAGTGAGCAAACCCTATCTAAAAACGTGGTCACAAAGTCTTTGTTAAAATCTTGACATGTAAAATCTAGAGGCACTAATGATGCAGCTTTTGTCGTAATGTCTATTGTGTTATGTGGTGGTAGCCAATAAGAGATCATTTCCTTACTTGGCTGTATCTTGTAAAAAAAGTTTGATACAACACCCATGAGTGTGGATGAGTGCAAGGCTCAAGGTTTTATTTATTTAACGGTGAACTCTTTGGAATCCTAAATTAATCTTTAGTTCCTAAACCCTATCACTTTCTCTTAGCTCTATTACTCCCTTTTGGAACCTCTTGCAGTTTTAGTTTTTTTTTTAAAAAAAAAAACTATTATTTTGTATATTTCTTATTAAAAGTCATCTTCTAGAAAGTTACAATGACTTTTATTGTAAGACATTTTATAATTACCACAAAGTATATATTTTTATTTTTTAAGATTTACTCTTATAAATGGTTTGATTTTCTTTATTAATGATTCATTAATAAGAAATTGGTGCTTGACTCCAATTTCTTAAGGACAACAAACCGTATTCATCTTATTCTACATGTGCGATCTAGTGCACATGGTAATAATAGAAAAATCATTTGTATTGTTTATTGCCTTTGCTGCAGCTCACTCAGTTACTTATATTTTATTGCGCTATTTATAAAAATAAAAAATAATTATTTTATTTTATTAGTGTCTTAAAAATAAAATAATTATTTTCATTTTTTTAATATAAATAACCAAGTCAACAAATAATAGTTACGTAAGTATTAAACGGTACAAATCAACTTCTGCTAGTGATTTGTAATAAAGATGTGTATTTGGTAATAATTTAAAAATGTTAAAGACTATTTTGATAAATTTATAGTCTCAAAGACATATTTAATAATGATCATCAATGTCAAATCAAATCATGTTTTAATCTAAGCTAAATAAGAAAATGTTCAATCTCTTGCTAGAAAGGATCAACGAAAGAGATACACTAACCCATACATGATCTAACCTTCTTGTGAGAAAAAAAGAAACAGAAGTATATATTTTATTTTTCAAGATTTATTCTTAATAAATATGCTAATTATCTTTGTTATTAATGATTTATTAATAAGAAATTAATACTTCACTCCAATTTCTTGAGGACAACAATTAGTATTCATCTTATACTACATATCCGATCGAGTGCACTTAAGTAGAAGTAGAAAAATCATTTGTATTGTTTATTACTTTTGTGGTTATTATCAACTCACTCAACTACTTATATCTTATTGTGCCATTTATAAGAACAACAAAAAAATAAAAAAGTACTTTATTCTATTTTATCTTATTAGTGTCTTAAATATAAAATAAAATAAAGTACTTTTTAATTTTTTTAAATGACTTAACTAAATATAAATAACCAAGTCAACAAATAATAATTATATAAGTATTAAATGGTACAAATCAACAATTTCTATTAGTGATTTGTGATAGAGAAGTGTATTTAGTAATAATTTTTAAATATTAAGAACTACTTTGATAAGTTAGAGTCTTTAGATATATTTAGTAATGATCATAAATGTCAAATCAAAATCATGTTTTAATCTAAACTAAATAAGACAATGTCCAATATCTTGCTAGAAACTATCAACGAAAGAGAAATACTAACACAAACATCATATATGATCTAACCATCCTGTGAGAAAAGAAGAAAGAGAAGTCACTCCCTATTTGGAAACGTTATCTTCCCGGTTTATCACCTATTTTATTTGGGAAGATGTTGTGTATTTTGAGATACCACTTATTGTGGATGCACTAGCATGAATTGCGGGTGGATTGATATTGGCTTGTTTAGCGACAACACTTTGGAACGCACTGACATGTTTCTTTTGATTCATAACCTTTTCTCGCTCTTCTTGAAGATTGTCATACAGCGATGACTGAACTGGCCACGCGATACGTTGACGGCCTCCTCCAGGTAGTCTGTCTGAAAAACAAGATATTTCTCTCATTTTAAATTTTTGCTCATCCCACTCATTGTAATTAACGTAAACTAATCATCATATTTAACAAATTATTTACACAGATAGTAATGAAATAATTAGTACAAAAAAAAATGAGATGAAATTAGCATGAAAAGACACTGATATGCAAATAGTCAAAACAAATATATCCTCCATCTCTTTAACATTAGAAGGCTTAATTAGAAAGTTTAAACAAATATAACAATTTTCTCCTTCTAAGAATTAAAAATTGTGATGGGTTTTTCTTTTCAATAAACAAAAAACTTTCAATAATCCCAATATTATAAGAGTGGAGTGACTTATATAAAAAAAAAAAATATAAGTGAAAAAAGAAAAGTACAAGTAAAAGTTAAAAGGAGACTAAGAAATTATTTTGTATTTAGATTGATTTTTTAAAAATGTGTTTTTTATTAAAAAATATTTTCTCACTTGCTTTTAAAAAAAAAAAAAAAAAGATTTTAGCCTTTAGAAATACTTTTCCTTTTGTATAAAAATCAATTTAAACAGTTGATCTTATATAGAAGTACTTTTTTTTTTAAATTAAAAAAAAAAACACTTTATCAAAAATCAATCTAAACGGGCTTTAATATTAGTTTCTAAAAAAAGTTAAAAAACAGAAATAAAAGTAAAAGTTAAATGAAAAATGAGAAATTATTTTATGATTGAATTTATTTTTAAAAAAATCTTTTTGATTAGAAAAGGAGAAGTCAAATGAAGAAGTTAAATGAAGAATTATTTTTCCACCTACTTCTAAAAAATGAGGTTTTTGACTTCTACAAATAATTTTTCTTTTAGATAGATGTCAATTCAAATAGATAATTTTATATAAAAATATTTTAAAAATTAAATAAAAAGAGATTCACATGACCAAAAATTAATCCAATCACACTTCAAGTGATTAGCTTAATTAAGTGCCTTATGAGTGTGTAGGAAAGTAACCACTAACCAGTACCTGCATATATGAAGGGCATGTCCTCTTTATTGAGGTTACCATACACGCGGCCCCATCTTTGATTTGATTTGGGGGACTTGTTTCCATCTTGCAGGTTAATTATAAGTTTCACACTTTTGCCTTTCATCAATAAATAACGTCCCTTGATGTACCATATACCAGCAGTTGGGGAATCGTAGGACACTATATAACAATCCATCTTTGATTTTAAATATTCAAATTTCTGTCTCAGCTCTTCAGTCCATTTCAACACGAATGGAATCCACACTGTCTCATAGTCATTTGTTTTCTTGTACTCCTCTAAATGTTTAATAGCCAACTCAGTTTCTATATGTAGGTCTGATACAAAGATTCGGGCATGTTTCTTCATTAGGACCTCTAAGCCAACCTGTTCTAGTTAACAAGAAAAAAGATTTGATCGTGGTTAATTATATTATTGTTCAATAAATTGTTGGAAGTCAACTAGCTAGTAATAGACAGTATTTATGACATGCATCAATTAATACCAATTTGGTTTTCTACTCTTTATAATATTTATCAATTTGTTCTCTCTAGCATTTATCAAATGTTTAAAAAATTGATAAACTCCTAAATAGCTGTTGACAGTAATAAATTTGAGAGATTATCTTGATAATTTAAAATGCGATAGACTAAATTAACAAGGATTTTAAAATGTAAATAACCAAAGTGATAAATCAAAGAAAAAAAAAAAAACTCTTTTTCAGTCCCTAACACTTAACCACTTTGACAAACTAGTCACTCACACTTTAATTTGCCAATTTAATCTATAACACTTTAATATTATGAAAAATTGGTCTTTCTATATATTGTAAGTGTCAATTTAGTTTCTAACACTTTAATATCAAATTAGTCATTTTCATCTCATATTAATAAGTAATATAACTGTTACATATTATGGTGTGTACCATCTTTACAATATAAAAAAGCTAAAAATAAGAGGATGTTACTCATTAAATCTTTTATATTCCTATTTTACAAACCTTTTTCACAATAAATGGAAGTGTTAGGGATCAAATTGAAAGAATAATTAATTTATAATGATTTTAAAGAATTAAAAATTAAATTAACAAAATTAAAATGTGAGCAACTCACTTATCAGAATGAATAAATTTTATGGATGAAAAGTGGGTTTTTTTCCCCAATGTATAACTAGACAAAAATGATATTTAACTTGTAAAATATGTAGTATTACAGCTAGAAATTTTTGTTTTTTGATTGGATGATACCTAGAATTTAAAGTTTAGAAGAGTGTTTTAGTTTGAATAGAAATAATATTCAATCGGCACAAATTTATACTGATACTAACCTCGGAGTCGGTGGAACCATCGATTAATGAAGCACCACTATCTTTAGAGTACATAAATCTCTTCATTAGCTCCGATATTTCGAGAGGAGTGTTACTGAAAGCATCTTCAAAATGTGAAATACTGTCCTGTTGAAGAGCCTCCATCTCCTCTAGAGAAATTAATTCAAAATAAATGTTAGAAAATATGTAAAATTCACAAAGTGTTAATAATAGTTTATATATGACGTGCATACACAATATAGCTTTACCTATTTTTTGTTTGTAATTTTCATGTTGACCTTCGAGGTCTTTTAAGATGTAGCTAAGATTGGATATTAATGGGGACAATTCCAATGCCACATCCCTGCAAAGCAAATCAAGCATTATTAAAAATAAATAAGACAAGCCATTTAAGAGTGATATGTTTGCTTTGCGGACTTTTTCAGATTTTCATATCTTAAAATGTGTTCTCATCTTTACATTTTTATTTTTTTAACTATGTTTCTTGAATTCCATTTTTATTTTCATTTTCTCTTGTTTTTACATATTTTTGCTAGCTAACATTTTATTTGAATATATGTTATTTAATTACTAGTCATTTTAAGTCTAAAAAATGGACTAAAAGTACAAAATTACCACCCTTTGAAAAATATTTTTGAATTTCAATGTTGAATCAGGGCTTACTTTAATGTTGGATCGTGTGAAATTAATATTTCTTATTAAACAAATAGAAGAATTAGGTAGATATAGAGAATTTTTGTCCAATATATATATATATATATATATATATATATATCTGGAGTAGGAATATCAACCTGATTAACTCTTTTAGGCAACCCAAAAAAATTAGAAATTAATTGATTTATTAGATTAACCATTCCATTCCAACATTTTCTGATTCCAAACACAATATGTGCCTTTGAAAGTTGGAATTCAATGAAAAAATAATAAAGAACTTACCCATTCTCCATGAGCAAAGTGATTTGAATGTAGCAGGCCATCACACTTATAATTGTCCAATACACATTACTTGACAAGAGATCTGATTTGTTGTACTCTGTCTCCGGCAGCAAGTTTAACTCAGAGATATATTCAATCACTTCTAATGTTAGCTTGATGAGATTGTTCAGCTTATCAAGAATTGGCTCAAGTACTGAGCCCACAAGAGAAACTGGATTTTCCTTTAAAGCCTCAAGTGGTGAGGCTAATTCAGTTATTCGTTGGCTGGGTTCAAGAAGCAAGAACCCTAAGAACTCCAGAAATTTGAAAACAAAACAACCCATAATATTTATTGCCTTTGCATCCCATGATAAGAACTGTAGGAATTCTACTAAACTCCCTGTTGCAGCTTTGTGAAGATTGATTTTATCAAACTGTTGCACAGCATCGTTTGCAATAATATGCATCTGATAGCAAGAACAACGATAAGTGAATATGATTTAAAGTGTTAATAATCATCTTAAAAAAAGGTTAAGTGAGTCTAATGAGGACCAGTAGAGTGGGAGAAAAGAAATAATCATCTCTTAACAGCGTCTTGAGGTCAGATATTGTTGAAAAGATGGCCATAGAATCCTGAAACAAAATCCTTGCATTCTTCTCCTCTTCCTGTATGTATGAATTCAAAAGTACAGTAAAGATTTATCCAAATTTTGATGTTTCATGTGTAATAAATAGGCACAATTTTATCTTACAATGCAATAATTAGATGAATAATAACAATGCGAAAAGACGTTGGAGAAAAATCTGTAAATAACTTATTTAAATTTATAATTTATTTTTTTCTAGTTTTGCACCAAAGTTAATGTATTGCAACGTATATTTAAAAAATATGTGATAAAATGTGTAACTGAAGGATGTAGATTCAAGTTTGGAGCAATAAAGTTTGGAGCAATACACACCAGAAGAGCGCGAATGCTGAAGCAACCACCGCCTACCAATGCATCCATCTCTGCTAGCGTTGGATTAAGCTCCGAAATATTTGTGGTCTCTAACTCAACCCCATTTTCGGATCCTTTCTTGCCCTACGGATAAGCATTAAAGAGTCAGAACTTTCTTGATAAGAAAAGTTTAATCATAATAAATCAAAGAATTAAACTACTCTCCTTTTTTATAAGCAAAATGATTTCAACAGTTTTAATGAATAAATATAAGAATACTATTTTCTACAAGGAAAAAAAGCCATCCATGCCCTATGTGAAAAAGAATCTAGGATTTGAGTTATATTAAAGAAAAAAATTATTTGAGTTTAATTTATTATAATAGCATTTGCAAGCAATAATTCTACTTTTTCTTTAACAATTAATGAAAAAATGGATTTTGTTTAGTTGAATATAATTCCTTACCAGCAATACTGAATCAACAAAACTGGTGGTAGGCTTGAGGATACAGCGAATGGATTCCAGAAGTGGTTGACGAAGCAACATGGAGTAAGATGGTGAAGAGGTTATTCTAGCATCTCGGTGGTTCAAAGCGGGAAGTTCCAGATTAACCAACTCAATCTGCTCACTTTCAGCCATTTTTAAGAACAGCCGAAGCAAAATTGATTCAAAACTCTAATAATATTTTGGACTCGTATCAGTTTGTGGCCCTTTTTATGGTCATTCTGCAGAATGAACTTTAGATTAAATTATTGACTTATTAGCAAGTTGATGAGGCTAAAATGCCTTCCATGTGCTACAGTTTTTTGTTTCCTTTTGTTTAATCTTAACTTTTGGTGATTAGTCAAAGTCTCTGTTAATATTGGAACCAATCATGTTTCTGCTTTCACAATTTATAAACAAGATACAGTATTATATTAGATTAGTGGTATGTATTTTAATATTTCTTTGAGACAATCTTATCGTTAATAACATAGTTGGTATCTTGTGTACAAATCAATTACTTGTGTTAAAATTAACATAATAAGAAGGCCAATCATAATATTTTTTTACACATATTTGCCTATGCACTCTATATACAAGTTAATTTTGGTCTAGAAATAATGTTTATAAAAATATTCAGCACTGTACTGTTTGTATTTTTATATATTCCCATCGGAACAGGCTTTTGTATAGGGAAGGGTTGTTGTTGGGTGCATTTAAACTATTCATCACCTACTAATAGATATCTTATAGAGTGATTGACTTCTTATTTAATCTAATTGATCCATCTCTTGTTTAAAAGAGAGAATCAACAGAAAAGTCAAATTCATATATTTTCTCGTCATGGAGGACAGACCCAAGTCAGTAGCCCTCAGCAAAAAATAAAATAAATAATAATTCTTTGTAGAATCTAGAGGCACTAATGATGCAGTTTTTAATATCTATTGTTGTGTGGTGGTGACAAATAAGAGATCATGTCTTTACTTGGCTTTATCTTATAAGAAAAGCTTGACATAGCACCCGTGCAGTTTGCAAGGCTGGAGGTTTTCTTTATTTAATGGGGAACTCTTTGTAGTCCCAAGTTAATCTTGAGTTCCTAAACCCCAACTTCCTATTAACTCTAATCAAAGCTCTTGCAAGTTTTTAGAGTTTTACTCCAAAAACTACTTATTTTTAGAAATATAAATCTTTACTTAGGTTTAGCTTACTCACTCTTTATGGGTCATAACCATATCATAAATTAAATAAAATAGAAATGATTAAATATGACCGAGCATGTAAATTAACTTACACAGAGTTATTTTAATTTAATTAAAAATATTAAATTTGTGTCCTAAAAATGAAATTAGGTTAAAACATAATAAAAAGAGCTTTGTCACAATAATTCGAATTGAATTAGTTATGAGTTGAAAGACTTAATAATATATTCATATTCCATAAATACTCATAAAGGGAAAAATTTATTTCCTCAATCTTCTTGAACATATTTGAATTGGGTAATATCTTCAATACATTTTTTTATCATTCTTTATACTACTCTTTTAGACTAGTTAAAATTATAAAATAATATCATAGGTATTATTAAGTTATTTAAAATTTAGTGTTATAATTATTTTTATATTGATTAAAGAAATTGTCAAAAAAAAAGGGTATGGAATTAGAAGATGAGACTTCATCTAAAAGAATACAACAACTTTCTCCTTTGGTTGGCTTTTTTAATATATCTCACTTTTATGTCCCCATAATAATAATAACAAGAGTAAATACCTATTTTGGTCCCTCATACTTGAAACTCTTATCAATTTGGTCTCTTACACTTTAAATTTATCAATTTAGTCATTTACATTTGAAATCCTAATTAATTTCGTCCCTCACTTGAAGTGTGAGAGACCAAATTAATAAACTTAAAAGTGTGAGAGACTAAATTGATAAAAGTTTTAAGTGTGATGGACTAAAATATGTATTTATTCTAATAACAATACTTGTTTCATGCAAAGACCGTAAATTTTAGTTTTAGTTAATTATAGACAAAATCTACCAATTTTAAAATGGCAATAATTAGAGAAGATAAAGTACTTAATGGAGACAAACTTGCATTAAGCTTGATCATACACCGTATAACTTTTCATCATAAAGATAATTAAATATTATATTTTTGCCTTTTCTAATCACAAATTTACAACTGCTTGATATAAAAGTCATGTAGGTTTGGGTGGTGGATCAACATTGAATCACCTAAACTTTAGTCCTATTAGAATTAGAAAGAATGGGAACCACTTTATCATAAAAACTATGATTAATTAATATGTTTTGCAAAATGTATGATACATATGTTCAACTTTGAACTTTGAAACACTTTTCAAATTGCAATTACTTTATGTTGAAAAAGAGTTCACTGAGTAAATTATTAATCTAATAATTTTTTATAATTTTATAACAAGATATATTGAAAATAAAATAATTTAGTGTTTATATCAGACTTGAATAATTACTTAATCATTAATCTAATAATTTCTGCCCTACCCTCCAAGTTCGCTTTTTATAATGAAAATAAAAATTTGAACAAAGATGAATGAAACAAAAATAAAAATTGTAATAAATCATCGTATATTTTATGCAATCAAATAACGAAATAGAGATACACTATAAGAAATAAATTTGAAGTCATACTACAAACATGATTTATAGTACCCTTATTCTTATTTGTTGGCAATAATTAAAATTTATATCTAAGAAAAACTTTAATCTACCCTCTTCAACTTATATTGATGTGTACTTTGTCTCATATGTTTAAAATTGTGGAATAAACTACTTATATTTTCTAAAAGTGTATTTAACTCCCAACACTAACTTGCCATCTATTTTTTAACAAAAATTGGTCAAATGCAAGGAACATGTTACACTTAACTTAAATTTTTAATTAAAAGTTAAAAATTAAAAGAAATAGGGCAGGGAAATCCATTTTAACCCTCTCTTTTCTGGTTACTCTCTTCGAATTGTTGGAGATACAAGATTAAAAATGAGAGAACTTACAGAGAGGTACATGTCAAGTAATGAATTAAGTGGTGAAATTGCAAGGCATAAAAAAAAAAAAAAAAAATTGCAGAGACATCATTATTTTAGCATCTTCGTAGATTTTTGGATTGTCTACAATTTTGCTTTCAACAACGAAATCCCACTAATCTAAAATCTTTAAGCTTCCAACTTTATCTAAATGAAGTTCATGTTATTGGTAAATTCTATATGGGTTTGTGGCAATAAAGGTCATCAGGAGAAAATCGAATATCCTAGGAGAGTTTTCAAAATGTTATCTCTATGTCTTGGTTCCTCATCATTAATTTCTACAAACCCAACAATTTAAACCAATTTCTGCAAGCCCAAAGAGTTTAAATATGTAGGATAACAACTAACAAGGAGGTTGCAAGGAAGCCACATGAGTCCAGCACAACCAAAATCCCAGCTAGGCCATCTATAAACCAACTTCGTCTTCATCGCTAAGTCGACAAGGGAGACCCAAGTCAAGCCTCTTCAATTCTCCGCCTAGAAAGAGAGGGTAAAATAGCAGTTTCTCATTTTCTCTTACTAATTTTAATTATTAATCTATGATTAATTATAATTTTAAAAATTAAGTATGTGCTAACTTTTGTTAAAAAAAGAAAAAATGTTAATTTTGAATATTAAATGCACCTTTGAAAAATATAAGGAGATTTATTACACATTTTTAAATATATGAGAGTAAAGTGCATATCACCTTAAGTTGAAGGGAGTAAATTAGAGTTTTCCCTTATAATTATTATCAATACCTTAAAGATGATGAAGGATTATTAATGTTAATGCATCCCTTTAATATGTAAAACAAAACACTACTTACAAATGAATTCCACTTTATTAAGAATATAATTTAATCATAAGACAATAATTAATTAATTTCAAAAAATGTATAACAAGTTTGCTACTGTTGGTATCAGTCACGTAAAATAGTAATATTTTATTAAATGTGATTATTATGCCAAAGAAATTACTGATTATATCAAATAAAATCAATGAAAGAATAAAGGTAACTTTTAATCGAACAATAATTTTTCAATTACAAATAGATTGCTGATGTGGCATAGTTAATAGGTTTAATTTAGCCACTTGTTTTATAATATGTATGTATAGATAACCTGTCTAGTTATATTTAAAATCAAATTAATGCTCAACAAAAACAAGTCAATCAAAGAATAAATTAAAGTCCATCAAAAAGTAATAAAATTTAAACATGGTGAAGACAGCTGGCTTATCTATATTCATTCTTAATAATATCTGATAGATACAATAGCGGAATATTAAATGACCTTCACTTTGTCAGCACAAGCTAAGTCTTCTATTTATTTTTATTTATTTCATTCATTTTTCACATCTCCTTGAGAAGAATGAGCATAAACACTGCTCTACAAACAGATTTGAGCTCATACATAGACAGTTTTCGATCAAACTTGCTTTGTTTGAGTTAAACTAGACTCTAAAATGGCTGAAACTTACACTTCCAGTTCAAGTTCTAATTAGCAGTTTCGGTTGGTTGATCTGAAACTTCCAGCACTGACCGACCAGAATATCAATTCTGATCATGGAACTTATTAGCAAGTTAATGAGGCTAAAATGCCTTCCACGTGCTAAAAATTTTCATTTCTTTTTTTAATCTTAATTTTCGGTGATTAATAAAAGTCGCTTTTAATATTTGATTTATTACAACCAACCAGTTTTGTGCTTTTATTTATTTTAAAAGAAATAATCGATTTGTAAGCAAAATACAATACCGTATTAACTAATATTTCTTGGAGACAATCTTATGGTCTACTTTCAAATCAACTACTTGTTTTAAAATAAATATAAGCAGAAGGCCCACCATAATACTTTTTTAACTCATAGAATCTGTGTTAAAATCTTGACTTGTAGAATCTAGAGGCACTAATGATGCTGTTTTTGTCTTCATATCTATTTTGTTTTGTGTTGGTGGCCAATAAGAGATCATTTTCTTTACTTGGCTGTATCTAATAAGAAAAGCTTGACACGGCACCCGTGCAGTGTGCATGGCTGAAGGTTTTTTTATTATTTATTTAGGTAATGGTGAACTCTTTGGAATCCCAAGTTAATCTTGAGTTCCTAAACCCCAACTTTCTCTTAACTCTAATCTCTTACAAGTTTTTAGATTTTTACTCCAAAAACTAATTATTTTTAGAAATATAAATTTTTACTTGGGTAAAGCTTGTTCACTCTTTTTGAGTCATAACTATACCATAAATTAAATAAATAAAAATAATTAAATATCACCAAGTGGATAAATCAACTAACATGAGGTTATTTTAATTTAATTAAAAATATTAAATTTAAACCTTAAAAATATAACTGCGTTAAAATATGATAGAGAAAATTTTACCATCCTAACTTGAATTAAATTAATTATAAATTAAAGGATATAGTAATATGTTTGTGCTCCAAAAATATAGGTAAAGGGAGAAATTTATTTCCTCAATCTTCCTTCTTGAACATATTTGAATTAGATAACATCTTTGATACTATTTTATTTCATTCTTTATCCCACTCTCTTATATTAGTCAAAAATTAAAAAATAATATAGTAAGTTTTATTAAGTTATTTAAAATTTAGTATTTTATAATTAGTTTTTTCTTTATTAAAGAAATTGTCAAAAAAAAAAAAGATATGGAATTAGATGAGACTTTATCTAAAAGAATACAACAACTTTCTCCTTTGGTCGGCCTTTTCATATATCCCACTTTGTGTCCCCATAATAATAATAACTATACTTGTTTCATGCAAAGATAGTAAATTTTAGTTTTAGTTGATTACAGACAAAATCTACCAATTTTAAAATGGCAATAATTAGAGAAGATAAAGTTCTTAATGGAGAGAAACTTGCATTAAGCTAGATCATACCCCGTATAACTTTTCATCATAAAGATAATTACATATTATATTTCTATTCCTTTTCTAATCACAAATTCACAACTGCTTGGTATAAAAGTCGTCTAGGTTTGGGTGGTGGATCAACATTGAATCACCTATACTTTAGTCCTATTAGAATTAGAAAGAATGGGAACCGTTTTATCATGAAAACTATGATTAATTAATATGATTTGCATAATGTATGATACATATGTTCAATTTTGATCTTTGAAACGCTTTTCAAACTGCAATTACTTTATCTTGAAAAAGAATTCACTGAGTAAATCATTAATCTAATTTTTTTTCTATAATTTATAATAAGACAAATTGAAAATAAAATAATTTAGTTTTTATATCAGACTTGAATAATTTTTGCCCTACGCTGCAGGTTCGCTTTTTGTAATGAAAATAAAATTTGAAGAAAGATGAATGAAACCAAAAAAAAAATTGTAATAAATCATCATATATTTTATGCAATTAAACAACGTATACTATAAGAAATAGATTCAAGACCATACTTCAAACATGATTTATAGTACCTTATTTGTTGGCAATAATAAAAATCTATAATTAGGGAAAACTCTAATCCCTTCAACTTATGATGATGTTTACTTTGCCTCCATGTATGTAACATTGTGCAATAAATCACTTTATACTTTTTAAAAATGCATTTAATTCCAACACTAACTTTCCATCCAATTTTTAACACAAATTGGGTACAGACAAGGAATATGTTATACTTAACTTAAATTTTTAATTAAAAGCTAAAAATTAAAAAGAAAAAGGGCCAAATAGGGAAATTCATCTTACCCATATCTTTTTTGAGCACTTTCTTTTAAGTATTGGAGATGCCAAATTAAAAATGAGAGGAACAATAAAGAGGTGAATGCCAAGTAATAGATTCAGTGGCAGAAATTCAAGGCACAAACCCAACAATTCAAACCAATTTCTGCAAATCCAGAAAGTTGAAATATGTAAGATAACAAGGAAGCCACATGAGCCAAGCATAACCAGAATCCCAGCAATCTGCAAACCAGCTTCGTCTTCATCGCCAAGTCGACAAGGGAGACCGACGCCAAGCCCCTTCAATTCTCCACCTAGAAAGAGAAGGTTAAAAAGGAGTTTCTCATTTTTCCTTACTAATTTTTAATTATTAATCTATGACTAATTATAATCTTATGAATTTAAGTATGTACATTGGGCAATTCTAAGTATGGTAGCTTGCTACATCCAAATCACTTTGCTCTTGAGTAATGGGTAAGTTCTTGTCTCTTTCAAATATTCAGACTTTCCTAAGTCCCTTATTCATGTGGAGCTTGTAAAAAATTAAAAAGAGTCCCATTTTTAAATTTGTATAAATTCAACAACATTTAGGACACGATCATGACCTTTTTTCTTATCTGAAGAATATTTTTATTAGATATGATTTTAATCTTATGATGTGACTAAAAAGAGTTGTTTTCTGAATCTTAGAGGGATTTGTTTATTATCCTGGGCGGACAAATCTGCCCAGACTGTATTAATGAGTCAATTAGTAAAAATAAAACAAAATTTCATACTACGACTTCTTTAAGATAAAGCTAAATTCACAATAATTAGTCAGGAGAAATAATAAAGTATTCATTTGAGACAAAGTTGCATTGAATCAACTGAACCTAAATTAGTCTTTGCATGATAAAAAAGACTATAATTATAGAAAATTGCTATGCAAACCCTCATTCGCATATACCCATCTTTATATATATTACATATTTTCATCTAGCCAATTTCTATCTTTATCAAAACCATGCCCTACCAATATATTATTTTGTACTACCTTTAGTTGGGGCTGCACATGGGAACCATATTCATCCGTCATCATGTATCATTTGAAAAAAAAAGACCTTGACTCCAAAAATAAAAAATAACTAAAACTTACCCTTCGACCGCTTCCTATATATAATTTTTTTAAAAATAAATTACACCAATTTCTTATTATTATCTTATTTTTTACATACCTTCTATCTATTTTGAAAATATACATTTAAATCAAGTTAACTAACACTTTAGAGAATATTTTGTTTAATTTTTTTATTTTTCTTAAAATTTTGACACAAAAATATAATTACCAAAATTGCCTAGATGCTTGAGAGTATGAATAAATTTGGAAGGGTTAAAATCAACTTTTAAAGACCATTAATGTTCGGATTCAGATGATCACAGAACTTTTTATTTTTGTTCGGATTCAACAGGATTCGAATGTTTACGTTCCATGATCGAATGAGGTACTCATATATATATATATATATGAGTTAATTTTAAAATGAAAACTTAAGGTCATTCATCAAATTATATAATTACTTCTTTATGAAAAATATGAAAAATCGCTATTTGCTCTGCCAAGCTTTTTTGGAGAAATGAAGCCTTTCTACATAATTCCACGAGCTCTCGATTTTGGAGAAAAGAAGCCTTTCCACATGATTACACTTTGCTTTCTCAATTACGAAGTTCCCAAATTTTTAATATGACATAAATTTTTTGGAAGATGATTTTATTCACTAAATAATTCCTTACCAACTACCTGCCACATATTTTAATATTTGGAGATTTTCAGGATTTGTCCTTTACTTCTTTGTTTACATTGTTGATGGCCAAGTTAGGAAATTGACATGTATGTAGTATATCACATGGTTATTAATTATAGTTTATTTTTCTCAACTATTCTTGATTATATTAAATGGATAAGAGCTATTGAGACTTTTTTGGGAGGCTAGATTGTACGACGATGAACTCTTTAATAAATATATATAACTTGTCTAATTATATTTAAAGATTGAATTAATTCTCAACCTCAATCAAAGAATAAATTAAAATGCATCAAAAAATGATAAAATTTAAAAATGATGAAGACAGCTGCCTTATCTATATTCATTCTTAATAATATTAAATGACCTTCACTTTGTCAGCACAAGCTAAGTCTTGCATTTAGTTTAATTTATTTCTTTCTATTTTCACATCTCCTTGAGAAGAATGAGCATGAACACAGCTCTACAAACAGATTTGAGCTCATACATAGACAGAGTTTTCGATCAAACTTGCTTTGTTTGAGTTAAACTAGACTCTAAAATGGCTGACACTTACACTTCCAGTTCAAGTTCTAATGAGTATTTTCGGTTGGTTGATCTAATACTTCCAACACTGACCGACCAGAATATCAAATCTGACGTGCTGCAAACCCATGGATAGGGTTTCGCCCTGGTTCAAACTCGCCAACCACTTCTGGTCTCCATTTGCAACATTTGCAACACGTAAGAATAATTTGATGGATTAATATAAATCATGTTCTTTTATTAAAATTTAGATTTAATTATTAGATTAATTATGAGATTTTGTATACTTTAAATTGATTATGTAATAATTTATTATTTATTAGGCTACACATTTGTTTAATGAACTTAAGTTATTAGACCATGCTATTGGGTTAATTATTAATGAGTAGATTAACCTAATAGCTTATTAAGATTATTATGGAGAACCCCTAATATTTGCTATAAATACAGGGTTCTTATACCTATTAAATAATACATTTGTAACTCTTTGTATTATAACAAGAAATCTCTCTAAAAATAGTTTTTTCTCTCGTTCTCTATCATATGAAATTCACTCCTGTTTTAAGTAATTCTAAACTCTCTGCTTTTTTAATACATACTATAGCGTGAAAGGAAAGGACAGCAGAGGTGGTTGAGAGGGACGCAAATTTCCGGGGAGTGGAAGTGAAAGAAATGGAGAAAGATTGGGAAGTGATAGGCAGAGAGGAAGAATACAAGCAAACAGGGCAGGAGCAAGTGGGGTAGAAAGAAAAGCGAGAGTGAAGAAACAGAATTGGGGAGTGAACAAGGGGAGCGAGAAAGCAGGCAAGAAGAATTGTGAGAGAGCGAGAAAACGAAACAGAGAAGGTGGAGAGGAATCGGACGGTAGAGAGAGCTAGAGAGCGAGGGAAGGCAAGTGAGCGTACAGGGGTAGATTTTGATAGTGAAGATTGGAGAAGAGGCGAACGACGGAGCTATTTTTGGGTTTGGGAATGAAGCGGTGAATTCTCGGTGCTCTGAAGAAGTGGAGGGAAAAAGAATAGAGGAAAAAGAGGCTTGGTTTCTAGTTTTCTAAACTCTGAAATCCCGAGAGAGAAGGTGTGGCTTACAGACAATTTGATTTTCCTCCATGAACTCATCTTGGGTTCCTTCCCATAGATGTTGTTGGGTTTGTTCCCTGTATAGTTACATGCCTGATTTTCAATCTCTGTCATTGTGGTATTCGTTTGTAATTCAGTGATATTTGTTGGACTAGATATTTGTACTTGCCTGTGATGCGAAATTATGGGAGTTAATTTGGTTTGAGTAAATCTGATTATGTGCTGAATTGCTGTTAGGGAATGAATTTGGATTTTAATTGATTACATTGTTTAGTTCAAGTTCTTTCTGATTGTGGTTCTTTCTGATTGTGAATCTTACCTTTATATGGGACAATTTTTAATGGATTCCTGTTCCGGTACTGTCATTTATGGACACAATAATTTCTGTAAAAGGAATGGTTTTCTATGAATGATTTTTGGCTTGCTTAGTTACTACATGAAATCTCCGATTCATGGTTTATCATCCTTCATGTATTACTTGTCTTCTGTCCTAGGACTGGGATATGCATTTCACGATTGCTGCTTCCATTCTCTGGGGCTTCAATCTGTGCCTTGGTTGATTTTCTCCGCTTGAATCTGCATATGGATATATGTCAAATGAAATCTAGCACATCTGCCTTTAGATTTTGCTCGTAAATGATGATGTTGAATTCATAATATCTGGATAGGTTTTAGAGAATTTTTCAGTTCTTGACTTGTGTTTCTTTTAAACATGACAAGCGTGCCTTCTTTCTGCTCTTGGGAATTGCTGGGTTGAACTTAAGTGATTCATGAATTTGATGGCATGTGTCTTCTGTTCTACTTTCTTTTGTTATCCTTATTCTTAGTATGTTTCCTTGTTTAATCTTAACATTCGCATCTGCATTTGCTATTTTCCATAGATGTAGGTTTATTTTATTGTAGGTAACTAGTAGCTCGGGTTTACATGGTCTTCAGTTCTGGGCTGTTATTGAGTCATCAGTCATGAGATTTCATCTGTTTGTGGTTCTGTTATTGAGTTACGGATCTGGGAGCTGTGATGGCCATTAGTCTTGATTCCAGATGCTTTATGGCTTTGATACATACTGTTTTTGAGGCCTTTGTTTGAATAAATGCATAGGTGATTCTCCATTTCCCAATCACGTGTTGTTCGTTTTTGAATGGTGTGCATAAGGGTTTCACAAAGATTAAAATGGATGTACATTTGATGCAGCATGATTAGGATACAGGGTCATTTGAAGAAAAATTGTTTTTGGGATTAATAGACTTAGAACTTGTGTTCACTTGCATTCCTGAAAGTCTATTGCATGCTTTGTTTTATTGTCAATTGCCTAACTTTGGCTGTCATTCGCATGTCTAGGTCCTGCCATTATTAAACATATTATGCATACTTGCTAAGCATCATTTGAGTAAGCATTGAATTCTGCAATTCAATTTCTATTCGTGGTTCTAAATTCTGCTGAATTCCTGGATGTTATTGCTGTTCCGAGGATTAATTTTCTGCAAAATAAAAAAAAAATTCCAATACAGTCTTTTGATTGTGCACCTTCCCTGGTTTGAGTATATTGGGCATGTATGAGGCTCGTTTCCAGTCTTCTTTCTCCTTAAAGTGATTTAATGCCATGTGATGGGAAAGCACTTGTTTTTGGTTTGATTTCTTTCCTTTCCTTTTACTTCTGTTTCATTTTCATTTTAATGATTTCTTTTCCTTTAAAAAAAAATTAATGTTGAAATAGAAAGGACTTATGAAAATTCTGGGTTGCTTTTGAACCAATGCCTGCGGTCTTGCCCGTTGATTGCATTGATCATTCATTCCAAGTCTTGTTCGAGAAAGTGGTTTAATCTGAATTATCGTTTGTTGAAATAAAAAGGAATTTGATGCTGGAATTTTCTGGGGCTCAGATATGAAGTTCTTTATTTTTCTTTTATGATTGGGTGATGTTTGGAAGTTTTGGATTCATTGCCTCTTGTTGAATTCTGATGTATATACCTGATTGACTTTGAATTAAAATGTGACTTTTTCTGCATGAATCTAGATCTTTGTCTTTCTTCTCTGAGTGGTGCTTCTGCTTAGTGGCGATTAAAAAGAAATTAAAGCTTGATCTCCATCTGGGAGAAACTAATTTATAAATATTATATTTTCTTTTACCCGTAACACTCCCCTAAGGCGCCTTTTTTTTTTTTTTTTTAAGCCAACTTGTCAAGTGACCATCAAACTCTCCAATAAAATAAGAAATGGTGTATCATAAAGAATAGGTAAACATGGTTACACACTTGTTTGTGTACACTTTAGCATACTTTTTATATTTTGTAATGAGTTGTAAAAAATAAATATACATAAATAAGTGTAAAAATAGTATTACTCTAAAAAATATAGAAGCATATAGATCAAAAGAATATAAACAAAACATGTCATTATTAAAATTTTTAATAAACTTTAACAAACGATTCTTTTTTGAGCTGAAACTTTAATTAACATTTTAAACAAAGGCCTCAATGTTTTATACAACATAAATTCATATCAGTGTTTCAAATTCCCCATTATATAATAATTAGAAAATAAAAATTATGCAAAAAACATGGTCTAGCTAAAGTTTTTTTAATTATTTATTTATAAATATTCATATCTCGTATTAAAAATGAAACTAACGTCATTTGAAAAAAAAATAATTATAATTATTTTTTATCTTAATATGTACTTTTCAATGGGGTTGAACCTCTAGCCTCTACTCAACCACTAAACTCAGATTTCCAAAGATTTAAGAAATAAATTTCTAATCCTATCATACTACAAAGTGTTATGTGCTAATCTCCCAATTAAAGAGTGAAATGGTTTCCCCCCCCCCCCCCCCCCCCCAACCAAACCCAGCTTAGGACATGCAGCTCTCTTTAAGTCCTATCTTTCTATGCCATTTTCATATCGTATTTTCACTCTTTTTCCTCTCTCCCTGAATCTCTGATATTTATCCTCAATGTCTTCAATATAATACAATAACCATACAAGCCATTATCTAAATGTACACCATGTCAAAGAGAGCTTTCATTAGGTGATTTGGTAAATATAAACAACATAGAAATGTGAAAAGTCCTTCTATAAGGAAATGTTCAACAATATTATTAATCTAGGAGTAAAAAGTACCTTACACTCGAAATCTCAATTATTTGATCTTTTACATTTCAAGTTTATAAATTTATTTTTTTACACTTCAAAATTCTTATTAATTTGTTTCCTATATTTCAAATTTATTAATTTTATCTTTTAAACTTATCAATACAGATAGTTATTTAAGAATTTAACGACAGTTTAAACAACCAAAAATTTTTAAAAGACGAAATTAATATTAATTTTGAAGTGTAAAAGATTAAATTGATAAATTATAGGTGTGAGAGATTAAATTGGTTAAAGGCTCAAGTATGAGGAATTAAAATAAGATTTTGTGGTTAATCTAACTTTTCAACAGGTCTTAGAGCCAATCATTTTTGTCAAAAAGAAAAAAAGAAAGAAAGAAATAAGAGACACCATTCTTATTATATTTTTGAACCAACCAATCCTTGTAGATATGTACTATGCAAGTTGCAAATTTATAAATTAAGGCCACTTAATTAATACAACAAATACAAGAAGTTGTAAGATTAATTGTACAATATATATATATATGCTACATATTTTCATCTAGCCACGTTCTATCTTTATCAAAACCATGGCCTGCCAATATATTATTTTGTATTACCGTTAGGTGGGAATCATATTCATCCGTGATCATGTAACATTTAAAAAAAGACTTTGACTCCAAAAAAAAAAAAAAAAAACTAAAACTTAACCTTCCAGGGATTCCTATATATAATTTTTTTTAAAAAAAAGAAAATTACACCAACCTCACTTGTTATTACATTATTTTTTACATACCTCCCATCTAATTTAAAAACTTACATTTAAACCTAGTTAACTAACATAATTAGAGAATATGAAATTGACATAGATGTAACATATCACGTGGTCATTAATCATAGTTTAGTTTTCCCAACGATCCTTAATTATATCAAATGGATAAGAGCTATTGACATTTTTTAATAAATATATATAACCTGTCTAGTTATATTTAAAGATTAAATTAATTCTCAACCATTAAGAAAACATGTCAATCAAAGAATAAATGAATTAACCATTTGGAGACGGTTGCTACGGTGTCACAAATTAATGTTCGGGCGTGGAATTTGCAAAATTATGACAAATTTACAATTAAATCAAACTGAATACTCTTTTTGTCTTATTCTTATTATAATGCACATTTTAAGGATCCGTTTATACAGAGTAATGGAAATAGAAGTAATAAAAGAGTGAGAATAAACGGACTAAAGCAATAAAAAAATAATAATCTTTGAATTTATTTGGTATGTAATAATATTTGATTTATGTAAATAATTAAAAGAATGAAATATATTTTTGTATAAGTAAAAAATTATCATTCATTTTAAAACTTAAAAAATATTTAATTTTTTAATTTAATTATTATGAAATTTGATGATTAATATTCACAGTATTTTTTTTTTTAAAACTACAATGGCATTGTAGAAATTTAATATAGAGGCACTAGTGATGCAGTTTTTATGGTAATGTCTATTGTGTTATGTGGCGGTAGCCAATAAGAGGATCATTTCCTTACTCGGCTGTATCTTGTAAGAGAAGTTTGTTTGACACAGCACCCATGAGTGTGGCTGGGTGCAAGGCTCAAGGCTTTCTTTATTTAACGGTGAACTCTTTGGAATCCCAAATTAATCTCTAGTTCCTAAGTCCTATCTCTTTCTCTTAAGTCTATTACTTGGTACGTTTCTTATTATAAATCATCTTTAAAAAAGTTTTAGTAATTTTTATTATAAGATATTTTATAATTATTACGAAGTATATATTTTTATCTTTTAAATTTAACTCAATAAATGTTTTAATTATTTTTATTATTGATGATTCATTAATGAGAAATCGGTAATTTACTCTAATTTCTTGAGGATGACAACTTGTATTTATCTTATACTACATGTACGATTTAGTGCCCTTGATAATAGTAAGAAAATTATTTGTACTATTCATTGCTTGTATGGTTGTTATTAGTTGACTACTTATATTTTGTTGTGTCATTGATAAAAAAATAACAATTTTATTTTATTTTGTCTTATTAGTGCCTCAAAATAAAATAAAATAATTATTTTTATCTTTTGAAATCACTCAACAAGATATAAACAACCAAGTCAACAAATAATAGTTATATGAATATTAAACTATATAAATCAACAAGTTAATAATTTGTGATGGAGGCATGTATTTAGTAATAATTTTTAAATGTTAATAAATATTATGATAAGTCTATAATTTCAAAGGTATATTTAATAATGATTAATGGCGTCAAATCAAAATCATGTTTTAACCTAAACTAAATAAGACAATGTTCAATCTCTTGCTGGAAACAATCAATGAAAGAGACACACTAACACAAACACCGTGTGAGAAATAAAGAAAGAGGAGGGCGTAACTTTCAAAAAGAAATCATAGAATACAGTTTCTTATTAATTGTCCAATATCTAGGGTCATCTATGGTAGTCACAAAGACTGATCTTGTTCATGCATGTCTTTAATGAAAAATTTTTGATTAAATATTTATTTTATTATTCGAGACATTATCTTCCCTGCTTATCACCTATTTTGTTTGGGAAGTTGTGTATTTTGAGATGCCACTTACTGTGGATGCACCTGCATGAGTTGCGGGTGGATGACTTAACTGACATGTTTGGAACGCACTGACATGTTTCTTTTGATTCATAATCTTTTCTCGCTCTTTCCAAAGACTGTCATACAGCGATGACTGTCGTATTTTCTGATAAAGTAGGTTAAAGTCAAAACTATTTATGATTCAATTTTTATTTCGTAATTCTTTTAAACACTTCCAGTCGCACTTTTTTTTTTTTTTTGGTGTTAATCTGTTAGAGAATGGCTTTACAATGAAGTGTATGCATCAATTAATTGAAGTAATACTTGGTCATGTGTGAATCCAATTGAGTTAAATAGCAATTGGTGCCTTGCTCTTAAAAATCTCTATCAATTTTTATTTCTTTAGTATTTATTCAATTACTAGTATTAATAAATTTAATAGATAAATTTGATAATTTTAAAATTTAAAAAATTAAATTAACAAAAATTTTAAAATATAAAAAAAAATTAATAAATCTAAAATATAATTAATAAAAATATTATTTAATTAATAAAAAATTTAATAGAATACTTAAAATTTAAAGTTTAGAACAAGAGAGTTTTAGTTTGAATATAAATAATATTCAATCAGCATAAATTTTTATTGATACTAACCACGGACTTGGTGGAACCATCGATTAATGAAGATTAATGAAGCGCCACCATTTCTAGAGTATAGACAGCTCTTCATTAGCTCTGACATTTTGAGAGGAGTGTCACCGAAAGCATCTTCAAAATGTGCAATACAGTCCTGCAAATGAACCTCCATCTCATCTAGAGAAATCAATTAAAAATAAATGTTAGAATATATAGGTGTAAGAATATTTTCAAGCACGTTTAAGGAAAATTTGAATCGAGGAACTCTCACAACCTTGTTACCATGGAGCCATTAGAAAATCCGAAGGATATTCCAGACTCTACACCAAGAATCTCCCTTGGCAAAGAAACAAAGGAAAGATAAGAGCGAATTGGAACAATGCTCTTATCCTTAAAAGGAAAGGCAAGAATTTTGATTATCCATTCCTAGTGTCCAAGCTGAAATCTTTATGGAAACAAGTTTTTGCCTAGGAGCTATAGGTAGTGGTTTTTTTATAGCTAAGTTCTCTTCTACAAACCACATGCTACAAATAGCTATGGGGGACCATGGATACTACAGGGAACAGAGGTAGGGAACCAGCTTAAGGGGTACTGGAAGCAGTTTAAAGGAAATTGGCAGAAGAATAAGAATATAGTTTGGGACAAGCAACATCTACTATAGATAAAATCAATGAAGCCAGCACTCCTCAGAGTAAGAAAAAGATTTCAAAAGCCCATGAAGTTCACTACCCAGGACTACGTAAAGGAAAAGAAATTTTGAACACAACAAGCATAGTGGCCAGAGTCCTATAGGTCAACCAACAAATATCTCAGAAGAGAGATGGAACCTCCATTCCCACACGACATGTTTGTGATATGTATTCCCATTCGCCTTCCTCGCCCCTGTTAAGAGACACAAATGGAAGGGAATGTGGGAGGGATCACCCAGTGAACCAAGTAGCAAGAAATCAGGACAACTCTTGGGAGAGATTCATCAGCGAGTGCAATCTCTTCACCGTGCAAGCAGAAATTTGGACCAACGTACTTTGGGGTATTCAGGCTATAGCCCTTTTGTTGTTTTATTGGCAGATAATGATAACAGAGGCTGAACTAAAGCATCTTCAAGCTTTGGGACGTGCAGCTCCCCTTCAACATGTAGCGAGGACACTTTTGTCAAGGAATGCTCTTCTACTCTTACCCCCAGCTCCAAAAGCAGTGAGGAAGAACATGGAGACACTTGCAGGAGTCCATCCAGTGTCTAAACCGGCTGTCATAAGGAACTTCTTAATGAGCCTAGAAAGGCAAACATTTCCTCATCCAGAGAATCGTTGTTACCTCATTGTGAGCAGGCGAGAGGTGTTTTCAGTGACAATAGAGGCCAAGTTCTCACTGGAACTACAACATGGAAACCTCATGGCGAACATGGAATGGAAGGCGAACATGGGGAGGAATCGTGAGCTTGTTTTATTTCTGGGCTATAGTGTAAGGTCAAGCAACTCAACTTCTAATCTTGTTTTTGGTTTACCTATGAGAATTCCATCATGCGAATGTTAGAGGTGTGGCTCACCCAAATTTCAAGGGTTTGTTCCATAGTCTTATCAAAATTCACCAACCAAATGTACTGGTTCTTACTGCGACCAAAGCAGTTGTTCCTAGAGCGGATAGTATTATATCTTCTTTGGGCTTTGGTGGATTCCACAAGATTGATTCTATGTGCTTTGCTGGAGGTATATGGATTCTTTGGCGTATTGGAGAGATTAATATTTCTTTCATGGCAACATCTTTCCAAGGGTTGACTTGCATATTGAAGGTTTGTAATTTTTCCTTTGCTTTTCTCGGGTATATATGCTAGTCCTTGAATTATGGCAGTGGCTAGAAAATTTTTCTCTTACACTACCTACCTTGGATTGTTGTTGGGGATTTTAATGAAGTGCTCAATTCGGAAATCAAATTGGGAGTAGGAGACATCAACAGAAGAAGAGCTAACTTATTTAGAGATTCTCTTTGTCATCTTATTGACCTTGGATTAGTAGATGGCAAATATACTTGGACTGGAAAAACTAGTGGTGGCAGATTAGTTAGAGCTTGGTTAGATAGAGCGGTAGCAAACCCAGCTTGGCTACAACTCTTCTCTAACTCTAGAGTTCAGATTTTACCAAAAATAAAATCTGACCATAACCCCAACATGGTAGATACCAGTCCTTTTGCTTTGAAAGGAAGAAAACCTTTCTGTTTGGAACCAATGAGGTTCAGGCATCCTTCCTTTTAGGAGAAAATGAAAATTTGGAAAAGAAGTTTTTGGTAACATCTTTGAGAAAAAGAGAAGGCTGCTAGCCAGGATTGGTGGCCTTCAAAAAGCCCAAGAGACTTCCACAAATCATGCCTAGGAAATTCTAGAGCAGTCCCTCTCTAAGGATTATCTCCAAATCCTCCACCGAGAGAAGAAGATATTTTGGAAAACAAAATCACGGATTGGTTGGCCAGTTGAAGGAGATACTAATACTCACTTTTTCCATATCACAACTCTAGCTAGACGAAGAAACAATAGAATTTGTTTTCTAAAACTAGCAGAGGATAGATTGACTCATAATGCCCTCAAGATCCATGATTCCATTGTGGCTCATTTTTACAATAGTTACAAAGCCAGTTTGAGTATAAACTGCCACAATCTGGCTTAAGTAACAATCCCTTCAGATAGCTACATTTTTTTTTTACTAGTTGTCCTTCTAATGCTGAGATTAGAGCTATCTTGTTTAGTATGAAGGACAACAAATCTCCGAGGGTAGATGGTTTTCATCCAGGTTTCTTTACGAAACATTGGGATGCAACAGGGATTGGCATTACTCAAGCTATTATCAATTGTTTTGATTCTTGAAGCTTTCCAGAAGTTTGGAACAAGACTCAAATTTATCTTATACCAAAATCTCCCTCTGCTTGTGCAATTAATCACCGTAGACCCATCTCACTGTGTAATACAATCTATAAAGTACTTAAAAAGTTTATAGTTAATAGAATAAAACTATTGCTTTCATTAAAGGGAGAAGAAGTTCTGACAATGTTATGGTAGCTAAACAAGTTTTACACTGCATGTGTAGAAAGAAATCTAAGAGGAGATGGGTAGTCCTTAAACTTGATGTAGAAAAGGCTTATGATGAAATTAGTTGGGCCTTCCTAAAGGCCATCATTGAGAGACTAATTTTTCTCACTAACTTGGCCTCTCATTGAGAAATGCGTTACTTCGGTTTCTTATTCTATTCACATCAGTGGAAGACGTTCGCAGGCTTTCACTCCCAAAAGAAGTCTTAAACGAGGGGATCCCCTTACCTCTTCATTCTAGCTATGAATTTCTTGTCCTTACAAATTGAAAAAGAAATACTTTGAGTAGAATGGAAGCCTTTCAAGTTCACTAAGGGACCTAGACTTTTCCATTTACTTTTTGCTGATGACATTTTTTTGTTTGCAAAAGCATATCAAAGGAATTTGAGGGCGATAACAAGAACAATTCAATTATTTGGAAAAACTTCGGGTCTCAATGCCAATTTTAATAAGTCTAAGTTATGGTTTTCTCCAAATGTGGATCAAGCCTTAGCTGAATCTTTGGAGGAAATTATAAAAATTAGAAGAAGCAACTCTTTGGGTAACTATTTAGGATTCCTTCTTGGAATCAAGGTTAATAGTGCCAACTATTCTTTTATAGTTGACATGTTTAAAAATAGACTTGCTAATTGGAAAGCCTCAATCCTTTCCTTCGTGGGTAGAGAAACTAATACAATCAGTCTCCTTCACAATTCCCACTTACTATATACAATGCGTCAACCTCCCTCAAAAGATTTGTCCTCATTTAGATTTAGTAAACAAAAATTTTTACTGGGGTCACGATGATAATTCTAAGAGAGTGCATATGGTAAGTTGGGACAAGTTGATAAGGAAGAGAAAAGAAGGAGGCCTCAATCTTAAGAAAGCTAGCAGAACAAATCAAACTCTTCCTGCAAAAAACCATTGGAGGTTTGCCAGAAAAGTGAAGAGTTTATGGGCGGAAGCTATGAAGGCCATGTTGGAAATTGGTAACAATAAAAACTCTCAAGGGGTCAAGGCTTTTAATGGAGGCAGAGATATTTTTCTAAAAGGCATGAGGAAAATTATCCATAAAGGAAAAGATACTTTCCTTTGGTATGATAATTGGCTATCATCCGGCCCTTTGAGATACCGACTTTTGGGTCCTCTCAAGAAAGATGAAGAGGATTCGAAAGTCGTTAACATCCTTAAGGGAGGTAATAGATGGGATCCTAACTTAATCTCCTTTGTTTTGAGCGATAAACTCCTGAAAGAAATTACAAGCACTATTATTCCAATTTCTAGTGATAACGGGGATCAAACTTGTTGGAATAGTACCATGAATGGTCAGTTTACTACAAAATCTGCTTACTATGTCCTAGATCACCCCCAATCAGAAAAATGCCTCTTCAAATAAATCTGGAAAGCAAGGTGTCACTCTAGGATTAAACACCTTCTGTGGAAATGTGCTCATAATGCACTTCCAGTGGTTCATGTCTTGGCGGATAGGCAGGTTATAAATACCAATTTGTGTAGATATTGTGGACAGATTGAGTCGATAATACATTGCCTAAGAGATTGTGTCTTTGGCAGAAGAGTTTGAGAGGAGCTGGGATGTATCGAAGATTTCTTCAATACTCCCCTTCAGGACTGGTTTATGCAGTCACTCTTAAATAACAAGGAATTCTCTCTATAAATTCCTTGGAGCACAGTGTTCGTTTATGGATGTTGGACATTGCGGTTAGACCAAAACAAAAGCAGGTTTAGAGGAAAGTTAAATACCATTAATCCCAAGCAGCATATACTTGGAGCGGCTGTAGAATACAATCATATAACTGCTTCAATTACCCTTAAAGGTTCCACGGAGCAGGTCTCCATCTCTTGGACTTCCCTTCCTCTGGGTTGGACTAAACTAAATAGTGATGCTTCAACTATGAATAATCCAAGAAAGATTGGTTATGGGGTAGTTTTTAAAAGACTCCTTAGGTAATTGGGTTGTATGATTAGGGGAAACATGGGAGTAAGGACGGTGATTAAAGGGGAGATATGGAGTATTCTCCAAGGGCTAAAACTAGCTATAAACTTAAGTATTACTAAGCTCATTATAGAATCAGATTCTATAGTTGCCATAAATTTTCTACCAACTTGTTGCTTGGAGTATTATTCACCATATTTTCAGGTTAGAGAAGCAGAAATTGCATTAGGTGATGCTGCAGCACACTTTTAGAGAAGAGAATCAAGTAGCTGATGGTTTGGCAAAGAATGGTTTTTTGGAACAAGTCATCATTTATGAAGTTCCAACTTCTGTTAATCTCTTGTATTTTGCTGACTCTATGGGGATTACTACCACTAGACTTTGTAATCGTAATTTTTAAACTCCATTTGTGTTCTATATGTTGTTACCTTTAATGATATTTCCCTCTTTAACCCAAAAAAAAGGTGTAATATGATTTTGGAAATTTTTATTCAATTAAAACTAATGAGGGTGGTAGAAAATGTATAAATCAGAAGTCCAAATGATATTATGGTATAGAGGGAGTAATAATTTATATATGATGTGCACACACAATATAGCTTTACCTATTTGTTGTTTGCAATTTTCATGCTGACATTTGAGATCTTTCAAGACGTCGCTAATAATGGATATTAGGGGAGACAATTCATGTGCCTCCTCTGTGCAAAACAAAACAAGCATTATTTAAGATAAATAAGACAAACCATTTAGAGTAATTTGTTTGATTTGATAATTGTTTTCATATTTTTATTTTTTAAAAAGTGTTCTAATTTTTAAATTTTCATTTTTAACAATATGTTTGTTTAATTTCATTTCCATCTTCTCTTGTTTTTTAAATCCATTAGCTAACCAACATTCAATTTAGATATATTTTATTGAATTACTTGTCATTTCTAATCTAAAAAGATAAAAAGATTGAATTAAATTACAAAATTACTAATCTTCAAAAGATATTTTTGAATATCCATATTCATTTAGGGCTTAATATAATTTAGGATGGTATGAAATTAACATTTCTTAGTAAAAGTAGAGAAGAAATAAATAGGTATAGAGAACAATCATGTGTATTTTATCAGGGAATATGAGAATTTTGGTCCAATATATAACAGAATTGTCTTTCTACATTTTAAGCATTCCATTCCAATTTTTTCTCTTGCAAACACAATATGTGCAGTTGAAAGTTGGAATAGAAAGGAAAGAAATAAAGAATTTACCCATTCTCCATGAGCACAGTAATTTGAATGTAGTAGGCCATCACACTTAGAATTGCCCAATACGCATTCCTTGACAAGAGATCTTGTTTGTTGTACTCTGTCTCCGGCAGCAAGTTTAACTCGGAAATATATTCATTCACTTGTAATGTGAGCTTGATGAGATTGTTCAGCTTATCAAGAATTGGCTCAAGCAGAGAGCCCACAAGAGAAATTGGATTTTCCTTTAAAGCTTCCATTGAGGAAGCTGATTCAGTTATTCGTTGGGTAGGATCAAGAAGCAAGAACCCCAAGAACTTCAGAAATTTGAAAACAAAACAACCAATGATATTTAAAAACAATTGGAATCCTTTTAAAATCATTTGTTCCTCTTAAAATTAATCTTATCAAACTGATATTGCACAGCATCGTTTGCAATCTTTTCCATCTGATATTGCAAGAACAACAATATGTAAATATGCTTTGAAGTGTTAATAATCATCTATTTAAAGAAACGTTTAAGTGGGTCTAGTAAGGACCAGTAGAGTGGGTGATATGAAATAATCATCTCTTAACAATGTCTTAAGGTCAGGTATTGTTGAAAAGATCGCCATCGAGTCCTCGTATAAAATCAATTTGTCCTTTCCCCTCTCCTGCATGCATCAATTTAAGAGTATGTGTAGAAGTTCAATAGAAACTACGAAGAATGAAGATTTATCTGACTTTAGGTGTTTCATATGTAATATATCCGTACAATTTTAATAATAAAGCACTGAAAGCACAGGCATATAGAACATTGCTGGATAAAGAGAGAGAGAAAAAAAGAAAAAAAAAAACTTCGAATTAAGCTCCAAAACACAAACCAGAAGAGCCCGAATGCTGAATCTGGCACCGCCTACCAGTGCATCCATCTCTTCTAACGTTGATTTAAGCTCCAAAATATTTTTGGTCTCTAACTCAAACCCATTTTCAGATTCTTTCTTGTCCTACGGATAAGCATTAAAGAATCATAACTTTCTTGGTTAGAAAGGTTTAATGATAAATCAAAGGATTAAACTACTCTTCTTTTATGAGCAAAATGGTTTCAACAGTTTCACTGAATAACTATGAGATTACAATTTTCAAGAGAAAATTCGCCCTATGCCTATGTGAAAAAGTATCTTGGATTTGAGTTATATTAAAGGAAAAAAAAAAAATTGGTTGAGTTTCTTTAATTGATAATAGCATTTGCTAACAATAATTCTACTTTTTCTCTAACAATTGATGAAAATAATGTATTTTGCATAGCTGAATATAATTCCTTACCAACAATACTGCATCAACAAAACTGGTGGTAGGCTTGAGGATACGACAAATGGAGTCCAGAAGTGGTTGACGAAGCAACACGGGAGTAATCTGGCCTATAATAAGCTCTAGCATCTTTGTCGTCAAAAGCGGGAAGTTTCAGATCAATCAACCGAATCTGCTCACTTTCAGCCATTCCTAAGAACAGCCCAAGCAAGATTGATTTGAAACTCTAATAATATGTTAACTCATATCAGTTCGTGATCCTATTTATGGTGATTCTGCAGAAAAAGCTTCAGATTAAACTATTGACTTATTAGCAAGTTGATGAGGTTAAAATGCCTTCCATGTGCTAAAAATTTTTATTTCTTTATTTTAATCTTAATTTTCGGTGATTACCAAAAGTCTCTTTTAATATTGATGTATTGGAACCAATTAAGTTTGTGCTTTTATTTATTTTACTAAATTGTAGACCCGGGTGTCAAAATCAATATACTAAAGTAGTAATAATTCCATATATTTGTAATCAATTAGCACGAACAAAACCAAAATTGATAAAACTTCTAACAATAACTCACATTCCTTTTAGCATTTTTTAGACCATTATGCTTGTTGTATATCTAAAACATTGTAACAGAATACCCGTGCTTTACACGGGGTGTGAAAATTAACACATCAAAATAGTGATAAGTTCATATAGTTGGCATCAATTAGCACTTAGATTAGCAAAGTTAATTGTTGTTGTTAGATACAAAATTACAAATAAGGACCACTAAAAACACCACTATATAATAAGATCAGCACAAGACATTAACATATGTATTTGCATTCAAGATGTGGGAGGAATAGAACATAAAAAATCATTGCGAAACCTAAAGAAGAAATCCATTTTTCATAAACCATATTCATCTTACGTGATGCTTATCTTAGAGGATAACTTACCATTTTTTCATCTTGTACTCTTCCCATCTCAATGCAATTCTTCTTTTATCCCACAAAAAAAAAAAAAACCCACATATCCCATATAAAGAAACAGGAAGGTTGTCATACCATAGCAACAATGATAAGAAGGGGGAAGCACCACAATAATCAACAATGGTGCAATTTAGAAAAAACCCATCCAGTTTTTCCCATTTTGGATAGAAGTGAAGCAAGTATCTTTCCCATTTTTAACCGTGGATAGAACCTGCATAGACATACACAGTGGATTAGCATAGCTCTTTACTATGTCTCTTTCTTTTTGAACCATCCAACTTTGCCGGCATTCTATCACCACAAATAGTGTTAATGGGAAATTGCCGACTAAAGAAAAGATATTCTATCACCATAAAAGTTAGGGTGCATAAACTTAATGACGAGTTTAATACCAAACAAAGAAAATATATTCTACATCTAAATAACCTGCATTGGGCCATGATGATATAGGACCAAAGTTTAACTGTATATAAAATACAGAAAGAACATAAGGTTCTAGAACTGAAAAGCAAATAAGCAATTAGGGATCTATGTGATCATCAAATTTTTAGTATAAACAAATTACAGTTCTTGAATATTGACAATAGGCTCTCCTCTAGCCAACATCAAGTAGTTTTCCTGGCTATAGAAGACTGATCCATAGCCAAATGTGCACCCAAAGCCAGTGTAAAATGACCACTTTGACCTCAAAAGACTAACCATAAATAATAGCTCATTTACGCAGGTAAGTACATTTTGACGTCAATCATTTATATTTTATAGAATTAAGCATGAGAATGGGCCCAATCTGCCCTATTCACTTACTCTTTTGCTGGTCAAACTCAACCCGCTTCATAGCTCGTTAGCAACAATAACTAACGGAAAATCAGAAAGTCATTAATAGGAGAACAGATAAACGCACATAATAAGAAGAATTTAACCTTTACAGATATCAGAACCATGACCGCTGCTTGCAAGAAGGTATCATTCTTTCGTTGACATATCTGCATAGAAAAGGAAAAGGAAAAGAAAATATCATTTGATGACTTCAAACTCTACATGCACAACAACTACATAAATATGTCAGAAGTGTTTCTCACTGTCCCCTTACCCCACCCCCTCAAGTCAAAAGAATGAAGAAAGAAGTTATAAATTTTTATTTATTTCTATTTTGGTATTTAGATTTCTAAAAGCTGCTTGGTAGTTAATTGTTTGTTGTTACGTGTCAAAGTATAAATAAAGACCATTAAAAACATCACTGCTTGGTAAGAATAGCACAAAACATTAACATATGTATTTGCATTCAAGATGTGGAAGGAAGAGAAGCTAGCTTGTGAAATTATGATATTGTTAGTCATATATGATAAAACTAATGCAATTTGGTGATATCTAATCTAATTTAATAAGGTATAGAAGTTCAATGGCAAAATAATTCTTACAAAGTAACCCACTATTACAAATCTTAACGCCTTATTAAATATTCACATAATTTTAATAGGTCAACAAATCTGTTGTCAAATTAAACAGGAAGACTAACCAATGGCAAAAGAATTAGCACTCCAATACCATAACTCGATAACAACTTAAAGCTGCATACAAATTCGAAGACCATTTCCAGGCACACGTCTGATCAAAGCACTTGGAATTAACACAGCCCTTCGTTAATAATCTTATCAGAGTAGAAAAGAAAATACTAATGATTGATAGAGCTGAGCTGTGAACATGATTCTAGGCATATAAGCTAAATGGTCACCAATTAACATGCTAAAATCGCTGAAACTCAATCATTTTCTACCACCTGCAAACATAAGCCAACAGCATAAGGACAGCTTTAGTCACAGGATATCTCCACAACAGCATACCACTACGTAAACTTCCCTGCACAATTGCCAAGTATAACTATGTAAACTTTTTTTCACTTCTGTCAAGCAATGTGTCAGTATCAAAATAAAGATTTAATGCTATAATTGATTTTTTTTTTTTAAAAAAAAAACCTCATTTCAAAAGATACCTTTCCAACCCAATCATTGCAAGGAAAAAATCATAATATTCTACCAACATGACTCTCAAGGAACACACAACCATTCCCATAAATGCAAAATCCCCTTGGTCTATGGAAACTGTAATTTTGATCATAGTTAACGTGGCATTGAAAAGATTTGAGCTACATACATTGCCATGACTTACAGTATTTTTTTAATTGAACAAAGAAGAAAAAAGAGAGAAGTATTACTGTTAGAATGAATCTGTACTTCTTTGGCCTTTCTTGTTTCAAATCTTTGACATGTACCCTACATATAAAAGGCATGTTGATTTACAACCTATAATCTACCTGCTCTAGCTCTGATATCTGTTTGATGGCCACTCATGTGTCAGCTTAAATTGATCTGTGTAAGCTATCAGCATAACTAAATAAGATGTGGAACCAAATTCTTTATCCAGATACATTGAATCAAAATTCTTTTGCACATGAAATTGTCACAAAAAACTTGATGATTGTAAAGAACGTAAGATAATCAATAGGAAAACTTATCTTCCTTCTTCATGTTCCATACATCCCACAGAACTTGCACTGATAAGAAGAACAAAATAAAAGACCAAACCATTGTCAGAATGATACACTCAGTTGGGTAATTACATCATTTTAAATTGCTTTGAAATAAAAGCAAGAGAACCACATTAATCAAATAAAATAATACTAAAAAAGCCACTGTCAGAAAGCACGGCATTCCAATAATTCAAATTGAAAAGCGAATCACAATCATGTGCTAATCACAGTAATGTACTCAAATATAGTAGAAACAATAAAATGAAAGATAAAGAATTAGCTATACCTCTGGAAATATTTCTGTGGCTACTCAAAAAAAAAAAAAAAAAAAAATGAGCACCATTCAAAGAAGCAGCTCTATAGTCACAGAATCTTAACATCTTATCATTACAATTAGAACATGGCACCAAGAAAAACATGAACAGCATCTCCCACAAAGAAAACCTCAACCTGCAAACTCATATTCACAGTGTAAACGACAATTAAAAGCACAAGAACTGGTATTGATGCTGTATTTTTTCATAATCACATTTGAAAAAGGTAAGTTAGAAGAAAATAATGGGCATTTAAATTATAGGAATTGTTATTATCCATAAGATATTGTGTAACTTGGTTTTTGTTTATGAGCCAGCAGTCAACGCCATTAGATCTAATGGCACCTTCCTTGGTCATAGGGACCAGGATGTTTCAAGTTCAGTTTACTGGAGTTCTTTATTTACCATGCTACTTACAGGAATTACAGAACATGTTAAAGACATATATCACAGAAAATTATTACAACATAAAAATAAATTACTTATAAGATGAAAGAACAGAATCAAAGTCAATATTTGTCTCTTTTCATTTCCATCACTTTCATTACTTGTTAAGATTGAGAGAAATACTTAGCTGTGATATGTAGTAGTTGATTCTAAAAACTTCCCACAACCATGACTAACATTCGTTTTTTGGGTTTTAAAGCAACCTGTACTTCATCAACATGAGGTTTTACCGCAAAAGCAACCTAATTAATACATGGCTCGCTACCTTTTTTGGCTTCCTGTGGAAGTTAGTAAAAGAAACTCTTCAAATAAACTTAACATCATCAAATGAAATAACCTATAGAAAGATGCAGCATAAACTATACCTATACAATGATAATCTCCTGTGAACAATTAAAAAAACAACTTTAGAAAGTTTTCCAAATTATCTATGAGGCTTCACAGATACCAAATCTAAAGCATATCCAAAATAGAATGTCACGAAAAGTCTACTCATCTGTAAATTACTTGATTAAATTTCCTAACTGACTCAATTCTTTTTAAATCTCGTAGCACAGGATCATGAGCACATTACTTTCAGCTGGCTCCACTCCATATATCTGTTATGGTAGGAAACATTTCAAGGGTAATTATTATAATTCCTATAATCACTTTGATAGCCACAAAATTTTTTACTACATATAACCAGCTTAATTATTATAATTCCTAATCAGTGTTTTTGACTATTACATGATGGTAAAGAATACCCTATGTTATTTAGAGAACTACCTATCATAATAGTGGACCCCAATAGAAAAATAACATATTTATAATACATATGCAAATACACACCCAACCACAAGAGGAATATAAAAAGGGGTTGTTAGAGAATTCTCAAGAACAATAACCAAGAGTGAGATAAGAAACTCACGAATGTGATTGTGTAACCTAACTGCATATCTTTGAAGTCTTCAACGTCAAGAGAGTCTACATACTTAAATATCTATGTCAAGAAGGAAGGAAAAGAACGAGAAATCATTCAACCATTTCTCCATATCTGTCAGGAAAATTTACATCTTGACACAACTTTAACCTCAGATCGCTTTAGGAAAATAAAAAATTAATACAAAAGGAATCCATATGATTTGGAAATAAATTTGTTGAAGAATTATCAAATCACTTCTCCAACCTTTTGATCTGCTTCACTTCACAGATCAGAGAGCATGGGATGACTCAAACTGCAAACCAAAATGTATTGTTAGTAAAACATGAGGCAGTAGTCGTTGAATTAACTTAGAAGTGATGGATATGGGGATAATAACTTACTGCGGTTAGCCAGAACTCAGGAATAGTTTTAATGATTGGTCCTGAAAATTGAATGAAAAAACAAAAATCCCAAGCTCAGAGAACCATATGTAGCATATAATGGTCGCCTATCCATAAATAGGGAAAGAGGACGATACTCACAGTGACCATGACTGGAGAATTCTCAAGCAACTTTTCTGTTACTTTGATTTTTTCGGCTATGTCAGTTTCTTTATCTTCATCTCTCCATAATCACTGTGCCGATTACCCTCTCCAACTGCTTCGGCCTTCGCTACTTCTCCCAGCTTCGATAAAAGCATCAAGAACCATCGAAAAAAACAAAATCCATGAAGAATCAAGAATCATCTGTGTGAAAAGATTACCTGTAGCGACGGTTGAGACACCGGCGAGCAAGCCGTCCACGTAATGCTTGTAACCTGAGCTCTCCTCCATCTCTACCTAAGTGGGAGGCTTGCGAACTGCTTTGATTTCTTTATCACCACAACCAGCCACCGGCGTGGGTAAGTGTCAATCCGGCGGGGTTTCGCAAGCAGATCAATTGATTTGGTAAAAAGATAAAAGAAAAAGAGAGTTAAGCGTGTTAAAAAAAGAGTAAATTAAAAGAACTTTGCCAACACGAACTTGACATGCGTTAAATAGTGAAGTTTATATTTTTTAAGTGTCAAATTTATGTTAAAAAAAATATGTGTATTTTAGTAAAATTTATCCAGTTTTTCCTATTTTAGACAAAAGAGAAGTCATGGATTTATAAGCTATATACAGTACTGTATTAATTAATATTTCTTTGAAACAATTTTATGGTCAACAACTTTTTTGATATGCTACTTACAAATCAATTACTTGTTTTAAAATAAATATAAGCAGAAGGCCCACCATAATATTTTTTTTACCCATATTTGCATGTGGACTACATATATTTTGTACAAATTAAATTTGGTCTAAAAGTAATGTTTATAAAAATATTCAGATAGAAACGTCGTAGGCAGGAAAGTGGACATAGAATCTGTGTTAAAATCTTGACTTGTAGAATCTAGAGGCACTAATGAAGCAGTTTTTGTCTTAATATCTATTTTGTTTTGTGGTGGTAGCCACTAAGAGATCACTGTCTTTACTTGGCTGTATCTTAGAAGAAAAGCTTGACACAGCACCTGTGCAGTGTGTAAGGCTTAACGTTTTTTTTTTTGTTTATTTATTTAATGGTCAACTCTTTGGAATCCCAACTTAATCTTCTATTTAAAATAAGAAAAATTGGTTGGTTTTTTTTACATTGTATCATTGTTCATTATTGTGATGTTGATACATATAAAGTGACAACTCAACTTTTAGATACGGGGATAAATTTTTTTAACTTAAGCATGTACGTTGTTGTGTAACAAAAGTCAAAGCACGAATGGAAGGCATGATATTGCTTTATTTCAAGTTAGAGCAGGTGGTGACAAATGAAGGGGCTATGGTGTAGGTTCACAGGTGCTAGGTCTTTTCAACTTCGCTTGCACGGATGGGTTTCCAGAAGGCACTGGAGAGGAACCAATAGGTCCAGGCTAGAGTGACGGCGTAGTTCTTTGGCAGAGCTGAAGAGCTTGGGTTTCACTGTTCAGACGGCGAAGTTCTTCGGCAGAGTTGAAGAGCTTTGGTTTCACTATTCAGACCTTATCTTCTCAACTAGCCGTTCCAAAGAGAGAGTTCGAGACGCAGTTGGAGGTTCTGGGAAAGATTAAGCACGTTCAGATCGCATTTTCTCAACTTTGCTTTTGTCTTTCTTCTTTTCCTCAGGAGTCTTTCGTCTCCGTTTCGCCGAGAGAAATAAGCTGGTGTTCTTCGAGGGTCGAATTTATAATTTTGATTTGGTGCATTTAGAAATGGGTGGAATCTGCTCTAGGAAGAGAGACCAACAAGTTGTTGAAGATGGTTTACGCAGGGGAGTCTCTGGAAGGTATTATAGATTTACCAGTACAAAATGGTTAGGAGCTTGGAATTTATTTGTGATGTCCTCTTTAATGATGATATAATAATGTCGCTTAAATTTTATCATAGCATCATGCAGCATCTCCTTTTTTCAAATATAGATTGCTGTAATACCTTCTAAATATATGTATCTTTTTTTTTTTTTTTTTGTTGGCAAATTAGGAATCCATGCGATATGATCAGCTCTGTGATGTGGTGGCCAAGCGCAAACCAGGGTGGGAGTACCTGCAAGAAGTAAGTTTCAAATACTGCTTATAAAAGGTTGTCTTTTTAACCATTTTTCTGCGTATACTTCAATGTGATCAAACATTTGTCTTGAGGAAAGAACATAAGCTATCAACATGCACTTTATGCCAGGTATATATTTGACCTAGAATTGTCCGCAGCAATGCATGTTGATTGGGAAAACATAATTTTGTACTGGGTGGAATTATATTATATTTTTGCACTAATTGGAATTAAATGTTAATGATATGACTACTGATCCAGCAAAATAATAAAATTTTAAAATAATGATGAGTATAAAGAATGTAAATATGTAAAATGGGAATTTTCTTTCTTTTCCTTATTTTTTGTGAAACTAAATGGAAAACTGTCTGTTTTTTGAGTCTTTTGTTTCAGATTGCTTTGACTGGGGTGATGTCTCTTAATTTTATTTCTTCTCAGTGTAATTCCTCTCTATTTTGGGTTATTAATTGAATAATTTTTTTTTTTTGGTTCTTCCAGCCATATACTCCATGGTATGTCATTCCAGTGCCAGTACCGTTTGTGATTGGTTTTCTTAATTTTACTTGGATTTCTAGCTAGCTTTTAACTTTATGTCACTCCATGGATTTCTGATTTAAATTGGTGGATCTTCATGGGATGATTCTTTTCTATTCTGTAGGGAATACATTGAGTGCTAGAATGAGGTTGTATGGCCTTCCTACCATAAAGTTAAAAGAAAGAAAATCTATCTGATTCACATTCTCACACAAAAAAAGGCCTCTTATTATCATTACTATCATTATTGGAAAGGCGTCATCTAAATGTTTACCTGCTTCCCTATCTTGGGTTGTTTAAATCAGGCTGCTCTTATTTCCTCTTATGAGTAAAATCACAAAGAGATACAATTGCAGATCCATGGGTTGCCTGACTATTCTCATTATTTTGTCTAATTGCATTTGATGCTTAATATTGGTTTTGATATTTTTAAATGTTGGTTTTTTTAACTTACTGATGTTCAAGAAATATATGAGGTTTAGATTGTTGTGCACGTTTTTGGCGCATACAAGCAAACGTCCTTGGAGAAAGACAAATGGGTTATCTAAAATTATAATGATAGTAACGACTCTACATTATAATCAAAAATGTATATGCTACAGTGTCTTTTTTTTTTTTTTGGACGATTCTGATATTTTTGTTATCTATCTATTTAAATATCTTTATTACACTTCTACTTTGACTTGTCCCCAGCGGCAAATTTTTAATATCCAAGTAATAGCATGTATTCACTTTAAAATGTCATCAGAGGCAATACTGTCCTCTTTGTTTTATTTTTATTCTTTTAAGATACATTTTGTGTGTGTCAGTGGATAATAATCAGGACAGATTTTCTCCCCTTATAATCATTCTTCTCTGTTTACTCATAATTTTTCCTCTCCTTTTTTTTTCCCTGAATGTTTTCTAATTTAATATTGAATTATTGATTCTCCTTTTCTGTCTTTTTTCCATCCTATTCAGGTTTATGTACTCAACCCAAAGCAAAACCTGTATGGTTTAGGTTTTGATCCTTATAAGAATGCTCCTGAATTTAGGGGTATGCTCTTTCGTGATCTGTTTTTGGTGTCTGCTGTGGTAGTTGGAAATCAGGATTTTAACTTTGTTCTTCCCTTTTATTCAGAGAAAGAGATCGCGTGTGTCTGGTGAGAGGGGACCTGGGTATAACAGAAAAGATAGTCTTTTTGGTTTTAAGTGTAAGATCCTTTCCTTTATATATAAGTTGCCATACACTTATTTTCCAATTGCTGATTGCCTTAATATGTTGTCAAGAAATTTTGTGGTAGTTGATTTAACTTGCAAGCTTGGCTTAAATTCCTCAGCAGGAAATTAGTTCTGTTGTTTTCTTTTTGTAATTATTTATTTATTTTTATAGTTCAACCTTTAACTATGACTTTATAAATTGATTTACATTTGAGGCTTCTGTGATTCCCAAGGATTTCTTACTCCATCATACATTTCCTGAACCTCTTGAGATTGACTGCAAGCATTATGATGTCCCTCCACAAGAGGTTCCTCCCCCTGGGGATGGCACTTTAAAGCTATTAATTGAGGGAGTTGCAAGTTTAGTGGCTCGAAGTGGTAAAAAATTTGAGGATCTATACAGAGAAAAAAAAAAGTCAAATCCATTATTTAATTTTCTTTATGGAGGAATTGGGCATGATTATTATGCACGGAAACTTTGGGAGGCATGCCTCCAAGTGTGCCTCCAAGTGCAGAGATCAAACTGGGGGAAGTTGGACGGGAAAGTGCCTCCAAGTGTGCAGAGGCTGACAGCAGAGAGCCGTGGCAAGATCTTAGGCGAGAAGCCTCTAGAAAAAAGCTTCCAAGAGCCCTCTTCATCTGTTTCTTCTAAAGATATTCACCTCCCACTCAATCTTTCAGATATATTTACTAAGTCTGCATCATTCGTATGTATAACAATCTTTCTCTTAAGTTGTATTTCCATAGTCTATATAATTCATTTTTTCAGCTCATTGGAAGGACCCCACTTCTTTATCTAAACAAAATCACTGAGGATGTGGAGCTTGCATTACTGTGAAGCAAGAGATGATGCAACCCACGGCCAGCATCAAAGACAGGTGAGTCCCATTCCTCTTTTTTACCATAATTCTCTTGAGGCTTCATGTAAATTTTATCATATATGTGATTAGAACTAAAACCAAAGATGAAATTCGTGCAAAACTTATCTATGTATTTCTTTTGCCCGACCTGCATAGTTTATGTTGAACACTACCCTATAAATTCTCACAAAAACCCTTGAAATGTTTCCTACCATAATAGATATATGGAGTGGAGCCAGCTGCAAGTAATGTACTGAATGGTGGTAAACCTGGTAAGTAACTATTTGGCTTTTTGAATTCTTCCCTTTTCCTTAACTGAGCTTCATCAAGTACACACTACTTAAAATTGAAAGCGCTACTGCAGCCTGTAGTGTTCCAAGTTGTTAATGAGCATTAACTAGATTCTATTAGAGAAGTTCAGGAATCTGAAAATGTCATTTTTACAGGTCCTCATTTGAAATTTTTGTCGCAGGTTAGCAGTGAAGATGGAAAAAAACAAAGTGTAAAACAACATTTCTTATGTGCTATTTCTATCCAAATTAATAATACTTGTACTAATATAGTTACATGTGCTACTCATGTTTATGTTGTTACAAATTATTCACAAATTTCATTATAATGTTTCAGATATACAACAAAGATCATGGTCTTAAATGCTAGAAGGAATGTGAGGCACTGCTAAAAGTTTTCACAAGCTAGGTTTTGTTTCTCTCACATCTTGAATGCAATACATATGTTAATGTCTTGTGCTGTTCTTACTATATAGTGGTGTTTTTAATAGTCCTTATTTGTAATTTTGTACCTAACAACAAACAATTAATTTTGCTAATCTAAGTGCTAATTGATGACAATTATATAAACTTATCACTATTTGGATGTGTTGATTTCCACACCTCACGCTTTGCAAATACATATATTAATATTATGTTAACGTTATACTAGAAAATTTAATGGTTGTGTTGTTCTCACCATGTAGAAGTGTTTTTAATAGTTTTTATTTGTAATTTGATAAGTAAAAAGATAATTAACTTTGTCACTCTTAATGCCAATTGATTACAAGTATATGGGATTATCACTACTTTGATGTATTGATTTGGACTTCCCTTACAAAGCACGGGCCTACAATCTAGTGAGTTCTTAAACCCCATCTTTCTCCTAACTCTAATACTCCCTCTCTTCCTAAACTCTTCAGTCTGATTAACTATTATAGTTTTTTAGAGTGTTTCTCCAAAACTATTATATAGTTTTAGAAATTTAAAAAATGTGTCTGATTTATTTTTTGATATATATCTTTACTTAGTCAGAGGTAACGTATTCTTGCTCTTAACTTTACCACAAATTAAACAAAATGGATATATTTAAATAATAACATTATAGTTAATGTATCATATTAATTTATGAATTTTTAATTCATGTGCAAAATGTTTAAACTGCAGGAGTTTTGGAACAGACTCAATACTTCTTGAACATATTTGAATGGTTAACATGGCTATTATTTTCTTGTTTCATTCTCGTACTCTCGCAGATTACTCAAAAATTATAAAATAAAACAGCAAGTTTTATTCAGTTATTTAAAATTTAATATTTTATAATTTTTAACTTATTTAAGAGAACATGACCAAAAAAAAAAAAAAAGATGTGACACCGTGTATGTATATATATATATATATAATATATACAATTTGTAAAATTATTGTAAGAAGATAATATCTAAACTAACCCTTGTTTATATATGTAGATATTTTTATCACAAATCTTTATTATAATAATACAACATATATATATATTACATATTTTCATCTACCCACGTTCTATCTTTATCAAAATCATGGCCTACCAATATATTATTTTGGATTACCGTTAGGTGGGAATCATATTCATCCGTGATCATGTAACATTTAAAATAAGACTTTGACTCCGAAAATCAAAAAATAACTAAAACTTACCCTTCCACGGATTCCTATATATAATTTTTTAAGAAAATAAATAAATTACACCCACCTCACCTGTTATTACATTGTCTTTTACATACCTTTCATCTATTTTAAAAACTTATATTTAAACCCAGTTCACTAATACCTCTTTAATTACTTTTTTGTCTTTTCTTAAAAAAATTAACACAAAATTATAATTACCAAAATTGTCCGATTGCCTACTTGTTATGTAATAATATAATTAATTACATCTTTTCTCACGTTAATTTATTTTTGTTTTGTGTACTGATATATTTTATTAAATAATTTTAATTAAAATCGTGAAGTATAAATTAAATAAAACATAAATAGTAAAAATTAAAATAAGTTATATATTATTTAGTTATTTTGGTGTTTTATTATATATAAAAGTTTTCATATTTTAATTAATCATGTCATTTTATTTATTCTTTTTCATAAAATAATTGTTTAACTTCACAGAATTTTTTTTTATCTAAATAAAATTAGTTAAATAATAAATAATTTTAGATGAATAGATAACTTAATAATTTTATTTTATTAATATTTTAAATCTTGATAAATTTTTAACAAATTTTTAGCCATTTTATTATTAATTAGTTACACATATTTATTTGAAGTGTCATAAATATAAAATAAATTTTTTAGCCTTTTTCTCAACATGGTACTGCTTTTCGCATTAAAAGAAAATTGAATTCCAACAAAATTCTCTCAAGGGATAAGAGGTCAAATTATTTTCTTTTGATGTGGTTTATTATGTATATTACATTAAGCACAATATAATACATTTAATTTAAATTAATTTTAGTTTCTATATTTTTATCATTTAATTTAAATGATATGTTCAATAAGTGAGTTATTTTATCACATTCCAAAGCATTGCAAAAATTAATTTTTAATTAATATTCATGCAAGAAATACATACTATAAAATATAACGTTAAGAATTTTTAATATAATTTAAATGTTTTGGAAGATGATTAATAATTCTTTACCATCTACCTGCCACATATTTTAATATTTGGTGATTTTCACGAGTTGTCCTTTACTTCTTTGTTTACATTGTTGATGGCGAAGCTATTTGACATGTATGTAGCAAATCACATGGTCATCAATCATAGTTTATTTTTCCCAACGATCCTTGATTATATCAAATGGATAAGAGCTATTGAGTCTTTTTTGGGAGGCAAAATTATGACAAATTTATAATTAAATTAAATACTCTTTCTAATTCTTATTATAAAACACATTTTAAAAGGTTTTTTATAGTTCTTTTCGTAAGGCTTTTTTACTATACCAATGAATTATTTATTTTTATTTTTCATAATTTATCCTTAATAAATATTTTGATTAATTTGAAAAAACCATGAGATGGAAAGACCCAATGAATAAGACGTTTCTCTTTTCTGGTAGGAGAATTAACCTCAAACAAAAATATAATATCATCAGTTAAGATAAAGGTAAATTCACAATAATTAGCTAGGTAAAATAATAAACTATTTATTTGAGACAAAGTTGCATTGAATCAACTTGCCCTAAATTAGTCTTTGCATCATAAAAAAGACTATAATTATAGAGAATTGCTATGCAAACACTCATTCGCATCATAAAAAAGACTATAATTTTTTGGAAGATGGTTAATAATTCTTTACCAACTACCTGCCACATATTTTAATATTTGGAGATTTTCACTAGTTGTCCTTTACTTCTTTGTTTGCATTGTTGATGGCGCAATTATGAAATTGACATGGATGTAGCACATCAGGTGCTCATTAATCATAGTTTATTTTTCCCAAAGATCCTTGATTATATCAAATGGATAAGAGCTATTGAGTTTTTTTTGGGAGGCTAGATAGTACTAGAATGAACTCTTTGATAAATATATATAACCTGTCCAGTTATATTTAAAGATTAAATTAATTTTCAACAATTAAAAAAAATGTCAATCAAAGAATAAATTAAAAACCATAAAAAAATGATAAATTTAAAAATGGTGAAGACAGCTGCCATATCTATATTCATGCTTAATAATATTAAATGACCTTCACTTTGTCCGCACAAGCTAAGTTTTCTATTTATTATTATTTATTTCATTCTTTCTTTTTTCACATCTCCTTAAGAATGAGCATAAATAGAGCTCTGCAAACAGATTTGAGTTCATACACAGACAGAGTTTTCGATTAAACTAGACTCTAAAATGGCTGAAACATACATTTCCAGTTCAAGTTCTAATGAGCATTTTCGGTTGGTTGATCTGAAACTTCCAACACTGACCGACCAGAACATCAAATCTGATGTGCTGCAATGGTTTCGCACTCGTTCAAACTCGCCAGCCACTTCTGGTCTCCATTTGCAACATCCTCAAGCCTGCCACAAATTTTATTGATTCAGTTTTGCTGGTAAGAAATTACCAACTGCTGAATCAAAAGATTCATATTAATTGTTTATATTTGTTTTCAGAATATTGTATAGATTCCTTTTAAGATGGGGTAAATTAAATCTACTTCTCTTCTGTTAATTTACCACAAAAGTACTTTGATTATATGAGTGGCAGCTCATCTTGCTCCTTTTTGCAGCAGTTCACAGTTGCTAATTGACATTTTTCCTTTCATCTTGACCTCAATTTTCGTTCAAATCCACTAGCTGATTGAATTGCTTCCCATTTTTTTATTCCCTCAATTTTTGCCAATAAATAAATAGTGATTAAATTGCAATTAAAGTCATTTTTTTATATGAGCAATTAAAGATATTTTTTTGATGTTGCAGTTAAAGTAATTTTATATGAACAAAGAAGTAAAAAAATAAAAAATAAAAAGTTGAAGATATTGCCTATTATTCTTTTTATACGGTGTTAATGATATTGCTTTTTCCCTTTTCCCTTTTCCCTTTTTCCTTTTTCCTTTTTCCTTTTTATTAATATTTGCTTTTTATTGGTTAAAAATATTTAACTTATAGGTAAAAAGAAATATTTTTTAAAATGTTAATTCATTAAAAAGTTACTAAAATTTATGATTACGGCATTCTTGATATTGTAAAGTTAGTTACTTTTCTTTCTTTTGTATTTAACCAAATTTATTCAAGACCCAGAGAGTGAATATTTTCTCTTCATTTTTTTTTTTCAAACATTTTCTCCTCGTCCAAACAAAAACATAAATGTCTAAATCTACTTGTCTTGGCCCCTTTAAAGTAGACATGTGGCAAAAAGACCCATTATTTTAGTCATATTGTTTCAAAGAGCAATAATGTTTTATTGTTATATCGTATTGTTTCAAAGTGCTAGTATTAATTAAACCCACTTTTTTCTTTTAACATAGATATAATATTGTTTATTTCTTGTTGAAAATATATAGTTAACTCACATTTTGAAACTGACGAACTTTTCCCGCTTTGTATGCTCAATTCTAAGTATAGGAGTAATTTATAAGTTTTATCTTTATTTTTATAATCATTGAACTTTTTCTAACAAAAAAAATTCTCAACTTTCAACGTAGGGCAATGAAATATCAGAAATGGAAATGAGTCGGAGTTCGATTCAGAGTTGGCAAAGCTCACTACGTTAATAGGCGATCGTTGTTTCAGTATTCAAACTCTTTTGGTACGTAGTTCGAAGAACGCTACGTTTTCTTTTTTATTAACCTTTCTTATCAAACAACAAATTTTATATGAATCATTTTCCTTTTTTTTTTTTACAATTTTATTGAACTTTGAACCTTTTAAACATGCAGGACATGAAAGATCTTGGTGAGCTTCTTCTGACTGGGGCTTCAACTCCACTGCAAATTTCAACCATATCGGAGCTAAGGGCATTGACCGGAGATAATTATTTCATATTTCTTGCTCGTTTGGTTCTTATCTCACTCAACTTTTTCTACGTGATATAATTTCATAACACTTTTTTTTTTTTTAAATAATTGGAAAATGCATTGAAAAAAATATCATTTTCTTTCATAGTTATAATCATTATCAAAAACCATTTTATACTTTAAATTTATTACAATAATTTTTATTACTTAAAAATATTATCAAATGCGCTCTTCTATCATCAATAGTTAACATTGATCTACATTATTTCTTGTTTACGTGATTATTTTTTTCTAACTCGATTACTTATATCTTATTATGTCACTTAAAAAGAATAAAAAAATATTGATTTTATTTTATTTTATCATTCAATATTTAAAAAATGAGATAAAATTACTATTTGTTATGTGTTTGTTTTTTAAGTGACTCAATAAAATATAAATGACTAAATCAGCTTACAACAGTTACGATAGCAATAAACGGTATAAATCAACAACTTTTGTTAATGATTAATGATAGAAAGGTGTATTTAGTAATATTTTTAAAAATGTCAAGACTATTTTAATAGGTTTAAGATATCATGAGTATATTTGATAATAGTTATAACTATCAAGAAATAAAATATTATTTTACTCTAAAAAAATAAAACATATAACCTTTAGGGCACTGAGCTCCTCAAGATTAGCAAACATAACTAAATTAACAAAGTTAGTTCTTAGGCATGGTCTACAAAATAATGTTTGTTAACCTTTGTATCTGCTATCAGATGGAAAACCCTGCAAACAATGCTGTGCAGATGTTTGAGGAGATTAATGTTCACCAAGTGTCCATGGATCTACTTGGAGTCCTATCAGACCTATCATGGGATGTAAAAGCTGTAATTTCCATGGGGTGTTTCGTTTTAAAATTTCTGGAGTTCTTGGGACAATTTCTTAATGGCCCTAACCTACCAATATCTGAATTAACCTCAACGATGGGAGCCTTAAAGGAAAATCCTATTTCTCTTGTTGGCTCTCCACTTGAGAAATTTCAAGCACCACTCAGTCAGCTTAACAATCTCATCAAGCTCACTCTGGAAGTAATTCACTACATTCGCGAATTATCGTTATTGTCCGATACAGAGAATAGCAAAGAGGATCTCCTGTCAATGTCTGTACATTGGGCAATTCTAAGTATGGTAGCTTGCTACATCCAAACCACTTTGCTCTTGAACAATGGGTAAGTTCTTGTCTCTTTCAAATATTCAGAATTTCCAAAGTCCCTTATTTAATTGCAAGCATGAAGAAAAAGAAAATTAAAAAGAGGCTGATTTGAATGCTTAATCTGTTAGTTCAATGAATATGTTTCCTCATTCATCTTTTGATTTCTGTATGTTGTTAATCTCGGATTCATTTGTGTCAAATTAAAAGAATTAATTAGTCCCAATGAAAATATTTAGGTGGTGTTACAGTCCATTGTGTTTAATCTCTTTTTAGTTTTGTATTTTTTTCAAGTTAAATATCATTTTTTCGTTTTTATTTAAAATCTTAGCTAATTTAATCCTCCAAATTTTAATTTTTATCAATTTATTTTATTACACTTTAAAATTATAAAATTTTTCATTAACTTAGTAATATCAGAGGTTATTTATGAATTTACTAAAAATCTAAAAATTCCAAGAATGCTAGAGGGATTGAGAGGTCAATTTAATTATTTTTTTTTAAAAAAAAGCTATGTGAAGCATACCATCATCATCCAACCCTATATTAACACGTTATTTCTCATAAAAATGCTATAATACGGTAATATTTAACCTTTGGATATTATATGGTTTGTATTTAGTAGTTTGAAGAATTAATGCTTCTTTTACTCTACAGAGAAGTGGCATTGGAATTGGTCCCCCTAACATCCAGAGCAATCTCAAGCATCATTGCTCAATTTTCAAATCACAAATAGGTACAATACAATATTGACTTGAATTCATGAACTTCAACTAAAATGTTTCATTTCCAGCCACCCAATCATCTGAATACAATTAATTGAGCCAAGTTTCTGCAAGTTCACATGATATATCTATATATCTAAGAGCTATTGATAATTGATTTTTGCAGAGGAGTTGAAGCAAATTGCTGTTTTCGAAGATGCTTTTAGCAAGAAAACACAAATGCAAGATCCTTTTATTGAAATGCCAAAGCTAATGGAGAGTTTCATGTACTCTAAAGATGGCTACTATTCATTGATTGATGGTTCTACTATGTCCGAGGTTAGTATCTCGATAAGTGAATTTGCTCCATTTGAACATACATATATATATATATATATATATATATATATATATATATATATATATAATTAATTGTTCAAAAGTTTCAATTGATGCATACTTATTATTCTATTTACAAAGTCTATTACTTGACTCATGATTATTAGAGCTAATCACTTCTTCTGTCCGAAACGGGAAAAAAGTGACAGTGGATACATTTTTTTCGACTCAGAGTTCTTTAAAAAGTAAAATGAAGTTTTGTTCATTCTTTTAAAATCTTTTATACATTGTCTTTTTTTTTTTTTTTTCTTTTAATTAAACAGGTTGGTTTAGAGGTGCTGAAGGGGAAAGCTATTATATTCTTTATTACAGACCTAGATGTAGAAATTTCAAAGTTGATGGATCTTCAAAAGGTGTACGAGGAAATAAAGGAAGAAGATTACTACAAGATTGTGTGGGTTCCATTTGTGACAAAATGGACTAAAGAATTGAAACAGAAGTTCGAAAATTTAAAATCTAAAATGCCTTGGTACATAGCGTGTTATGATTCTCCAATTGCTGGTGTTTGGTACATCAAGAGTCGACCAATCATCTTCAAGGAAAAAATTTCATATGTTGTAATTGATCTGCAACATGGAAATCAGTACACAAATCCAGATGCCTTCTATGTTGGTCTTCGTCTCGTACAGAAAGAGCACTTCCCCCAGAAACGAATAGAGATTCGTAAGTACTATATTCTTGTTAAAACACACATACACATACATATAAACACTTTTAATTCAGTCAACTGTTCTTTCTTTTCTAGATTTAGATATGATATAAAATTATTTCCAACTATCATTTGAAGTTTGAGTAGAATTATTTTTTGATATGATATGAAATTAAATTCTTCCGCTCAAGTTTTCAATTAATTTAAATTTTTAACATATGGTATCAGTAAGCTAGCGATTTGGGATCAAACCCAAATGACTATGGCCTCTCTATCCAAGTTGAACAGCTTTTAGATATTTATTTACATAGTATAGGTTATTTATCAATGGAAGTCTATAATAAATTTATTCTACTCAGTGAGTGATCGAGCCACTAACGTTGGTTGAAGCTCTACAGAAAATCAATATTAGGATTCTATTTTACATTTTAAAAAATTTGAATAACCTTAGTCTCATTTTTAAATTTATATCCAAACGATTAAATTAAACATCAGGACTTTTTCTTTTTTCTTTTCTGATGAATATTTTTATTTTGTTTTATTTTTTATTAGACATGATTTTAATCTTATGATGTGATTAAAAGAGTTGTTTCTGAATTGTAGGGTATTCTATCGAGTATTCTTTGAGGACAAGTCTTCCCGGACTGTATTCACAAATTTTTGGTCAACTTTTAGAGGGTAACACTGATATCCTAAACAAGCCGCCTTCCAACAAGCCGCCTACCAGTGGATTCGAAGGTTTACGTGCCAAGTTAGCAAGAGGTAGTAATAATAATCATATATGTATTTTAACTTCAATATAATCATGATCGTCAAATTGTATAATCTAAAACCACAATGCTCACATTTTTGCAGGAAACTCGTAAGCAGTGTTTTTACTGCCAAAGAGTCAACAACAAAGTTGCAGGACTACATTGTGTTCCCCAGATTTTAAAAGCATTTATTTTTGTCGTGTATAAATTTATGACATGTTTTGGAAATGGTGAATGCTTTATTGTTTTGAATAAAATTTATTACTAAAGATGGCAACGAGTATAATCTCTATCCTCATCTCTGTGGAAAATCGAAGATCTACGAGAATTCACAAAGAATTTTTATTAAGAAAAGTTATAACAATCCCAAACGTTTCAGGAAAAAAAAAAATATCATACTATCCTAAATATTTTTAAAGTTAATCTATTATATTCTGATACATTTAATACGATTCAAAATTTTAGTAAACAATATTTAAAAGTATCTTTGTAAGCACTTTTAAACCTTAATACTTGTCTTGGCTATAAAACATTTTTTTTTTTTAGTTTGGTTTTGGTCATTTCTCGTACCTTAACTCACTTAACTTATTATTAAAAAATTTAAAATATCAATATGTATTTTTTTATAATCCTACATCCAACATGGAGTAGAGATATTAATGAATTAATTAATAAAATATCCTAATTACGACTTCTTTAAAATAAAAGTAAATTTATAATAATTAACTAGGTGAGATAATACGGTATTCAATTGAGACAAAGTTGCATTGGACCAATTGGCCCTAAATTAGTCTTTTCATCATAAAAAAAGACTATAATTATAGAGAATGGCTATGCAAACACTCATTCGCATATACCCCTCTTTACACCATCCCCACGTCAAGCCAAAACTTTTTTTTTTACACTAGGTGAGATAATATATATATATATATATATATATATATATATATATATATATATATATATATATATATATATATATATATATATATTACAATTTGCAAAATTATTGTAAGAAGATAATATCTAAAGTCATCTATATACATATTTTTATCACAAATCCTTATTATATTTTTGAACCAACCAATCCTTGTAGATATGTACTATGCAAGTTGCAATTATATAAATTAAGGCCACTTAATTACAACAAGTTGTAAGATTAGGTGTATATTTTCATCTACCCACGTTCTATCTTTATCAAAACCATGACCTACCAATATATTATTACCGTTAGTTGGGAACCATATTCATCCGTAATCACGTAACATTAACCAAAAAAAAAAAAAAAGATCTTGACTCCAAAAATCAAAAAATAACTAAAACTTACCCTTCTGCTGATTCCTATATATAATTTTTTTTAAGAATAAGTTACACTAACCTCTCTACCATATTATTACTTTGTTTTTTACATATCTGTAATTTATTTTGAAAACCTATATTTAAACCCAATTAATTAGCACATTAGAATATTTCTTTTAAGTACTTTTTTATTTTTTAAAAACATTTGATACAAAAATATAATTACCAAAATTACGCTATGCTTACTCGTTAGGCAATAAAATAGTTAATTATATCTTTTGTCACGTTATCTTTTTTTTTTTTTCGTGTATTGATTTATTTTTATTAATAATTTTAATTAAAATCATAAAGTATAAATTAAATAAAATATAAATAATAAAAAATTGAAATAAGTTAAATATTATTTAGTTATTTTGATGTTTTATTATGTATAAAAGTTTTCATTTTCTTTTTAATTAATTATCTCATCTTATTTATTTTTTCTTCACAAAATAATTGTTTAACCTCACAAAAGAAATTTATTTGAAGTGTTATAAATTTAAAAAGAAATTTCTAAGCCTTTTCCTCAAGCATGGTATTGCTTTTGGCATTAAAAGAAAATGTCCAACAAAATTCTCTGAAGGGATAAGAGGTCAAATTATTTGATTTGATGTGGTTTACTATATATATAACGTTAAGTACAATATAATATATTTAAGTAGACATAATAGTATTTTATTGAATTTAATTATTGATTTATGATTAATTTTATTTTCTACATTTTTATCATTTAATATAAATGATATGTTCAGTGAGTGATTTTTTTTTTTTACATTCCAATGTGTTGCAATGAATAAATTTTATAATTAGCATTCATGTAAAAAATATATATTATAAAATATAACAAATTTTAAGAATTTTATTTAAAAAAATTATGACTAATGATTTGGTTAGTGCAATTATCATAGGATGGATTCAAGTGTCATTTTTTAAAATAAAAAATATATATAAGGAGGTATGTGTAATTTAAAAATGGAGGGGAGGTAAGTGAAAAAAAAAAAAAAAAAACTATGAGGGAGGTCAAATTTACCACTCTTAAAGCTATTTGGATATTTTAGTCTTATTAATTATTGACTAACACGAAGCATTGAAATTAAATTTTAGTGTTTTATTTTTTCAAACTATAAGGGAGGTTGATGTAATTTTCTCAAAAAGAAACTATTCATTTGGATGCTTCCTCATTGCAATTAGAGAAAAAAAAATCCTTTTTACCTCTTCACATTATTACAAATTCTCAAAAAACTTTCATATTTTAAATTTGACAAATAAACTATTATATTTTAAGTCTAAAATAAAAATGAATATTTCATATAAATAAAAAAATATTTTAATAAAATTTACTTTTATTATTGACTTAAAATATAATATTTATTTTATTGAATTTAAAATGTAAAAGTCCTTTCTAAATTTGATAATAATGTGAAGAGTAAAAAAAAATAAAAAATTCTCTTGTAATTACTTGAACAAATTTTTCCCATCTATGTTAAACAACGGGCAAGCCATTATATGTTTGAATAGGATTTGAAATGCTTTTTCAAGTTCTAATTAATCAGTTCATATTAAAAGTAGAGTCATAGAATAAAAAATCTTGACATAAGTAATTGTTAATTTTATAACATGAATGTGACGAGCAAAGGTTGGGTTTGGCAAAATGGAAAAGTCTCCCCCATAAAATAGTGACTCAGGGTGTTGAGTTTTTAATGCCTTCCATTGCCTCAAGTAAGATTGATTTAACAGAAATTGGGCACATGCAAGGAATATGTTATACTTATCTTAAATTTTTAATTAAAAGTTAAAAATTAAAAAGAAAAGTGGCCAAATAGAGAAATCCATTTTAACCCATACTTTTCTGGGCATTTTCTTCGAATTATTGGAGACACAAAATTAAAAATGAGAGAAACTATAAAGTGATATATGTCAAGTAATAGATTCAGTGGCAGAATTTCAAGGCACAAACCCAACAATTCAAACCAATTTCTTCAAATCCAGAAAGTTGAAATATGTAGGATAACAAGGAGAGCAGAAGGAGGCCACATGAGCCAAGCACAACCAGAATCCCAGCAAGGCAATCTGCAAACCAGCTTCGTCTTCATCGCTAAGTCGACAAGGGAGACCGACGCCAAGCCCCTTCAATTCTCCACCTAGAAAGAGAAGATGAAAAAGGAGTTTCTCGTTTTTCCTTACTAATTTTTAATCATGAATCTATGACTAATATCATCTTAAGAATTTAAGTATGTACATTGGGCAATTCTAAGTATGGTAGCTTGCTACATCCAAATCACTTTGCTCTTGAGTAAAGGGTAAGTTCTTGTCTCTTTCAAATATTCAGACTTTCCAACGTCCCTTATTTACGTGTGAGCTTGAAAAAAATTAAAAAGAGTCTCATTTTTAAATTTGTATAAATTCAACAACATTTAGGACACGATCATGGGAACCATATTCATCCGTGATCATGTAACATTTAAAAAATAAAAATAAAAAAGACCTTGACTCCAAAAATTAAAAAAAAAAAAAAAAATCTTACCCTTCCACCGCTTCCTATATATATATATTTAAAAAATAAATAAATTACACCAACCTCTTATCATTATATATGTTAATTTTAAAATGAAAACTTAAGGTTATTCATCCAATTATATAATTATTCTTTATGAAAAATATGAAAAATCGCTATTTGCTCTGTCAAGCTTTTTTGGAGAAATGAAGCCTTTCCACATGATTACACTTTGCTTTCTCAATTACAAAGTTCCCAAATTTTTAATATGACTTAATTTTTTTGGAAGATGACTAAATAATTCCTTACCAACTACCTGCCACATATTTTAATATTTGGAGATTTTCACATGTCCTTCACTTCTTTGTTTACATTGTTGATGGCCAAGTTAGGAAATTGACATGTATGTAGCATATCACATGGTCATTAATCATAGTTTATTTTTCCCAACAATCCTTGATTATATTAAATGGATAAGAGGTATTGCGACATTTTTGGGAGGCTAGATTGTACGAGGATGAACTCTTTAATAAATATATATGACCTGTCTAATTATATTTAAAGATTAAATTAATTCTCAACCATCAGAAAAACATGTCAATCAAAGAATAAATTAAAATGCATCAAAAAAATGATGAAGACAGCTGCCTTATCTATATTCATTCTTAATAATATTAAATGACCTTCACTTTGTCGGTACAAGCTAAGTCTTCTATTTATTTTTGTTTATTTCATTCTTTCGTTGTTCACATCTCATTAAGATTAAGCATAAATAGAGCTCTGCAAACAGATTTGAGTTTATAAACAGAGAGAGTTTTCGATTAAACTTGCTTTGTTTGAGTTAAACTAGAGTCTATAATGGCGTAATAATAATAATCATATATGTATTATAATTTGAATATAATCATGATCATCAAATTGTATAATCTTAAACCACAATGCTCACATTTTTGCAGGAAACTCGTAAGGAGTGTCTTCACTGTATATCATGCCATAGAGTCAACAACATAGTGCATGACTATATTGTGCTTGCCCTACAATACTTTAATAATAAGACTATAATCTTTTTTTCTTAGTTGCGTGTTTACGTGGAAATATATATATATGAAAGTGCAAGAGTGTAAAAGCTTATCTTTATCTGCTGTATAAAATTATTACATATATGTTTATGAGATTGTGGGTGCCTTCTTGTTTTAAATAAGATTTAAAGTGAGTATTTATTTTAATCTCTTATATTTTTTATTTTTTTAATTTAATTTTTATATTTTAGATTTATTAATTTAGTTTTTTATAATTTGAGTTTATTAATTTAGTTTTTCGTACTTAAAACCTTAATTAATTTAGTTTTTTTATACTTGTCAAATTTATCAATTTAATTTGTTATGCTTTAAAAATATTAATAAGTTTAAAAGATAAAATTAATAAGAATTTTAAAGTATGAAGAATTAAATTAATAAATTTTAAAGTGTGAAAGACAAAATTAATTAAAATTTATAGTGTAAATGACTAAATTAATAAACTTAAAGTATAAAAAATTAAATTAATAAAAAATTTAAATATAAAAAACCAAAATATATATTTACTCTAAAATCTACTCACATAACTTTTGCAAAAAAATCTATTTGTGTATATTAAAATGAGCCCCCTATGTTCTAGTACTTAACCATTGGCATTTTTCTACCCACATATCCTAAATATTTTAAAAGTCAATTGCTAGTCAGTCTTAACCACCTTAGATACAAAAGGGGGGATCGATCATTATTGTAACCTACCAGAAAACATAATATTTTAAGCCTTAATGTTTGTTTTATCCGTGACGCTTTCAATCTGTAAAAAAAAACACAATTTTTATTTTTCTATCCAGGTTTTGGTTATTTTCTAAAATCAAACTCAACTTTTATTGAAAAAATAAAAACCAATATGTTGTGGTTCACGCAAGAAATCTAGATATAGGTGTTGAATAATCTTGTATAATGTTAAACGGTTCATGCATGTTAAGAGAAAAGATAATTGTAATTGTTTGACTTTTTAAATAAAGTAATCTTATGTATATACAATCTAGAGTAGGGCACTAGTGGGTTAAATAAAAATAAGACATTTTTTCTAATAGCAACTTGTTTAAGGTATAGCTAAATTGGGGATAATTAGGTGAGATGATAAAGTATTCAATTCAAATAAAGTTGCATTGAACCAACTGGCCTTAGATTAAAAAGATTAGAAAAAAAGAATTTACTTTCTCATATTATATTAATTTTTTTAAAAAAAAATTCACATTTTAAATTAAGTAAAATAAAATTTTGTATTTTAAGTCAAAAATAAAAATAAATTTTATTAAAATATTTTTATTAATATAAAAATATATTTTTATTTTTAACTTAAAATATAAATATTTAATTTAACATGTAAAGTGTGAGGAGCAAAAAAAAACTTATAAGACAATTATAATTATAGAGAATTACTATCCGTGCGCCCATTCCCATTAAAGCGGGCAAAATGTGCTAACTTGATAGAGTCGGCCAGAGTAAACCCAATAAAAATGAGGGCTTCCACACTAGAAATTAGTCTCGAAAAAATACGAAAACCCGATACCAAAGGTGATTTTTGCGGGCTACCTAATAAAGCCTAACGGGTTTAAACTTCTTTTTTTTTTTGGTTATTCTTAAATATTGATATATTATTACTAATGTAGTTTATACAATTCTTTATTGACCAAGTAGAAAGAAGTTATGTTTTTGTAGTGTAATGGACCATATTAACATGACTTTCTAATAAAGAAGACCTTCAGATCATTATTATTTTAGTTCATTTTTACTTTAATGCGTATAGGAGACCAAAAGGCATAAGAAAAGTTTAATTTATCCAAATTTTGGCAATAGCATGCCAAAATATTTCTACATTTATTAATAATAAGAGTTCAATTGTACCAATTAATTGTTATGGCTCAAAAAATTTCTCTTTTCTATTATTGTTCTAAATATGCATCATCTTTATTTTTGAGAAGTTTTTGTTTAATGCTACATATATATCATAAGCATTGCTTTAATGCATGTAAGAGACAAAAAACAAAATTGTGTATTAGTGTGGATTACAAGTTCAATACATTGTATATCTTATTCAAATAAACTTTAACTTTGTCCCTCTAACTCAATAACTTATTAACTTTACCTCATTAATCTTTACATTATTTTTTTTTTTTGGTTAATTCAACATTGCTTTATATTTGATATATTATAATTGATTTTGAATTCTTAACTCTAATTTAACAACCATGTTTAGTCATGAAAAATGCATTATGCTTGATTACTTTATTATTTAGTACTTTAAAATTTATTAAATCTCATAAAAAAAATGTGTAAGGCTAAAAAAACAATTACTAGTTATGTAAGGTTGTTCTCAAGCTTAAATTTTTAGGCTCGAAAAGATGCAGTCTTTTTAGACTGACCCTATTAAGCTTGTGACCCAAGGTAGGCGAGGTCAAAGCGGGTTGGGCAACCCGTTTCGTCATCTCTATACAAATTACAGAAGTGGTAAGTCCACATTTTTTTAATGCACACTCACTTTTTAATATTTTTATTTTTTATAATTGATTAAAATAAACTAAGCATACATAAAGATTAATAAATTAGCGTAAAACTAGGTTTTTGCTATAAATTAAGGCCAGTACTTAATTAATACAACAAATAAATAAGTTGTAAGATTAAGCGTATTATATATAATACATCCTTTCATCTACCCATCTCCTATCTTTCTCAAAACCATGTCCTACCAATATATTATTTTGTATTATTACAAGTTGGGGCTGCACATGGAAACCATCATCGGTGATCATGTAACATAAATAATAAAAAAAGACTTGATTTCAAAAATAAAAAAATAACTAAAACTTACCTCTCACGCAATCCCTGTATATAAATATAAAAGAAAAACTATTCATTTGGATGCGTTCTCATCGTCTTGTGAATAAATTATTCGCAACTATGTTAAACAATGGGCAAGTCATTATATAATTTGAATAGGATTTGGCATACTTTTTCTAGATCTATTAATTATATAGTTCATATTGATAGTAAAGTCATTGAATAAAATTTTTTTATATAAGTAATTGTTGATTTTATAACATGAATGTGACAAGCAGATGTTTGGTATGGCAAAATGTGACTCAGGGCTCGAATTCCTAGTGGCCTCAGTCATTGCATGAAGCACAATTGACAGGAAATGGATTACTGTGACTATATTGTGCAGTCGGTTTGTTAATTGTCTAATTCATTCGAAGTTGTACAATTAGTATAGCTTTAGGCAAATCAGACGGCCACTAATTGATTATACACAGTGTAATTGACTACTGGTAATTCAAATCCCAAATGACATATGTGAAACTTGAAAAATTAATAGTGATGTGACACCTTAACAACCATTTTCAAAATGACCGTACTAAAATTTGTATCCCTTACAACTTGTCTTATGTTGAGTGTTAAACCAGATTGTCTTGCATTAAACAGGCCTATATGCTAGAATGGTTTTGGAAATATTAAAAATTATTGTAATTTCTAAAAAAATTTATAAGATATTAGTTGAATGTGTCATGTAAATTAACTCGTCGGTTGAATCATTATAACAGATTAAGTTATATCATATTTTATTTAGGAAATGTAATTATTATATAATATCTTTTAATATTTATGCAATTTTATAAGCTAATATATTAATTATCCTTAACATAGTTTTACATTTTTAAAAATTCATTAGTCAAGTAGAGGCTTTTTAAATAAAAAAAAAATGAAAAATTTAAATTATTCACGAAAATGCCACCAATTAAAGATTATTCCTAATATGAGGAACGGATGCTCATTGATTAAAAAACGATATTAATTACACTTTCAATGAAGACAGATTTGCATTGCTCATCTAGCGCCTAAATCAATATTTGTATTAAAAGAAAGATTACGATTGCCAATGATGAGATCGGACGGTGATGCTAATGGGACAAAATTTTCTTTCTGTCAAACATATCCCATAAAACTGTCATAGGTTAAAATATATATTTAGACAATTACAACTTTATGAAATATGATTTAACATATTAAATAAGACAAAAAATTTTGTATTAAAATGGACTAACCTTTTCGAAACGATCATGAAGGTTTCACATTATTGTATTGTTAAATTAACAATTATCAGATTTATAAAACTAATTGCAACGTGGTAAACATTCCAAATCATATTCAAACATATGGATGAGACATTACGCATGTCAATTTTTTATTCTTATAATTGCAATATCCAAAAACACTTTAAAATTTAAATAAAACCTTTGGTGAATTAGTGCGGGTCCCATCTCCCAAACATAAGAGACTTCTATACAATAGTTGTTTAAACATCTATACGGTGAAAATTATTGGGTGTGATTCGGCTGTAAAGTTTTGACGATTTTCCACCGATACTACAATAATTAAGGATGGCAGCTTTTGTTTACCTGAAAATTATCCTTCCTAAAACATGGATTGGATTTATATTTATATTTTCTGAGGTTAATTTCTCGGGTATGATTTTTGACTAAGATAGAAGCAAGTAGGTGAAAAGTTGGAGTGTAGTACTGTTACTTTGCTTCTTTTGTGCGTAAATGGGAGAGTAAAATAAAACAAGAGTTGCAACCTATAATTCTCACAGATTTAAAATTTAATAAGAAAGCTCTAAAAATCCTTAAAGAAACTGGTAAATCACTAGAATAATATATAGAAGTTCTGGTTTCAATTCTCTCACGTATCAGAAAGAAAAATCACATAAAATGTTTTTTTTTTAATCTTTATGGTCAACTGGTTCAACAAAGCTTTAACAACATTTCAAGATTTAATTTATCCTTGAGCAAAAAACCTATCCAGAGAAAGTCAAACTAAAAATTTGTATCTAACAATCATCGTAATGGAGTATCTAGCCAGTGCTTGTCCTTGTAATTGTGAACATAGAGAAAATTAAAAATATTAATAAACTCATAAAAATAAAATCATTTCCTTGACTTATCTAATTGACTTTAAATGCCATAAAGGAGGAGCAACACTCAGTGCATAAATAGACAGATATACGGCACTCTGTATGTCCAAAACATCATCACCTAGAGCAGAGCAAAGACGCGCTTTGGGTTTCTGCTCAGTTTCCTCCATCGGTCATCTGAAGGTTCCAGGTTCCTTCTTTGCGTTGCTATGTCTGCTGTTCTGTTTCTTTCATTATTGTGAATTAAAAAAATTTCCAACTATACTGAAGTCTTATTTTCCTCTTAGACTGCCAGTTTTCCCCCTCATCAGTAGTTCTGATATAATCTGAAATGACTTTAGATTAAGGGCATAGATCAATAGTTCTGAAAATATTTTCTTTTCTCTCACAATATAAATTTTTAAGTATTCATTATTAGGCTTGTTATTTATAATATATGCATTTCTGGGTTTTCCTTGTCATTCAGGTTGCTTAATCAAGACAGCGAATCAAGAAAATTGAGACAAAGGAGAATGATTTGGTTGAAAACGATAGTGAGCCCAAAAACTTGGTTGATTCAGTGAGACTGAAGATAGATGAATTGTTGAAACCTAAAGTGCGTGAGCAATGTATCTATAGGGCTCCTCTGAAAGTTCGCCGGATAAACGAAATAGCCTACACGCCCCGTGTAATTTCAATTGGCCCCTTTCACCTTAGAGACGAGAGGTTGCAATCAATGAAATCAATGCAACAGCTTAAATTGATTTACCTGAAGAGCTTTCTTGAAGGGACTGGGCTAACATTGGCGGACTGCGTCAGTAAGATCCAAGAGTGGGAAGCAGACATTCGAAATTGCTATGCAGAGAACATTCAACCAGAGAGTGATGATTTTGTGGAAATGGTTCTAATTGATGCTTGCTTCATAATTGAGCTTTTCTTTAGATATTATGATGCAAAGCAATGGACAGGTACCGACCCTTTGTTCGCAAAGCTCGCAGAAGATGTGGCACACGACTTGATCTTACTTGAGAATCAGCTTCCATACTTTGTTCTTGATGGCCTGTATAACCTTGCAACAAAAAGTGATCCTACATTTCCCTCATTTCTTAATATTTCTTTCAAGTACTTTGAGAAGCTCAACCCTCAAAACATCTACCTGATGGAGTAAATGTGTGGCATTTCACTGACCTGCTGAGGAGATTTTACTTATCATCAAGACAAAGACTTCAAGAGAGATCACAAGTAAATGTTATATTGGAACATCTGTATAGTGCAAGTGAGCTAATTGAGGCAGGAGTGGAGTTCAAGGCAGATGAAGAAAACAAATGCTTACTTGAGCTACAATATGTTAAAGGTGTCTTGACAATGCCACGGCTTGATGTTTCAGATACGACTGAGATTCATTTGAGAAATATTGTCGCATTTGAGCAAGCTCATTATCCTCGTGACACATACATTACCGATTACTTGAAGGTCTTAGATTTCCTTATCAATAGTGAGAGAGATGTGGATATATTAATTCACAAGGGAATTATCACTACCTTGTTGGGTGACAGCAATGAAGTCGCAACGATGATCAATCGGCTTTGCTCGAATCTGATCCAGCCAAATATGAACAAGGAATACCTCTCAATCTGTCAGAAGCTGAACGAGTTCTATGAGAAACCTATGAATAAGTGGAAGGCTGGTTTGATACATGACTACTTCGACACTCCTGTGAAAACAGCAACTTCCATTACTGCTATTATATTAATTGTATTAACATTTGTCTAAACCGTTTGTTCTATCTATCCACTAGTTCAGGGAAGTTAGGTAGCTCGTAATTTCAACTTTGAATTGATGTGGAATGTCTGTACTAACTAATGAATAAATAGCGATATGCTGTTTTAATTTTTTTTCGTGTTTAGCGATTTGTTTTTTTTTATTAAGTAGTAAAAGTATTAATTAGTCTTTGAGGGCACCGGTTAGGAATATAAGTCAAGACTTACCAGAAAATGTCATAGAGGGAGGTCAATATTAAAATGTATTAGATTAATTATCAAAAACTATACTTAAACTTTCTAAGAGCTATTAAATTAGGCAGTTTTTAAGAATTATTTATAAGAGTTCAAATTAATACTTAGTTGTGCAGCTTCCTGTATAAGTGCAATAGTTGAAATTAATAAAGTAAAATCTGTAAGTAAGGGAAGATAAAAAAGAATAAAAAGACAGAAAGAGTTATAGTGGTTCAACTAAACAATACATAGTTTACATCTATTCCCTTCACAAGTGCGAAGGGGTTCCACTAAAATTTAATATTGGTTTCTAAAATAACCAATCAACCTTTACAAGAGTATCCTTTTAGTATGATAGGCTAACCAAAAAACGTTTTCACTAGATCCTCACTCAACCTAACAACCTTGACTTCCTAAACCCGCAAGTCAAGTAGCCTGGGTTACAAGGCAAACTAAGAACCTATCCAACTGCCTCAGTATAATACAAAGATTTGAGTACTAGCTTGAAGGGTATGGGTTGCTCTATAGAACAAATATTCCAAAATAATCCCAAAGACACTCAAGAATGAATAACCCAAAGAATAGCTTTGAGAGTGTTGATGTTGAACTCGAATGCTAGAGAGGATTTGCATATGCATAAGCTCAGTTGTGTCTTCCACATTTTAAAGCTATTGTATTTATATGTTTCTTCAGTCTACTAATCTTTGGAGCTTTCGATGTTCAATCAAGAGTATATGAATCACGTTCGGTGCCAAAATTTTTTTTGTAACAATGGTTAAATAGTATTTTTAATAATGCTTCTAAGCACTGTTTATTTGGTTTCTGTAGTAAATAATATTATTTTTGACAGTTATATTTACTTGTTTAAATAACTCTAATGTATAATTATAGACAATGATTTGTTCTTAATATATATATATATATATATTAAGAATTTATTAGATTTTGCAATTCTCTACTTTAGTAGCCAAAAATACATAAAAGAGATAAAAATTCATTAAACTCGTTATCAAAAAAAAAAAAATGCATTAAACTTTTTCTACATACACAGCATAGATACAGTATAATCAAATAAATAAATGAAAAGATTTCAATTTTCTTTTTCTTAAAAGACCAAAAAGTGTTGAAATGTTATATTTGTTGTGAAATCATAATCATAAGTAGAAGAGAGAGAAATCATGGATTCTATACATAATAAACGAAACAAATGTTGGAATACATAACTTTTCCACCCTTTCCATGAAATCGAGAAAGGTTTCAAAGTTCTTAACATTTAAAGTAGTGCTTCTTTGTAAAATCAACAGCCATATGACTTGGATTATGGCATAGACTTTGATGAATAAGATCATCCTATTAAGACATTCTTATGCAGAATTCATTAGAGCTTTGGTCTTTACAAACTCAAAAGTCAAATTTCTTATCACTTGATAATTCTTTAAACTTAATCTCATTGACAGCTTTTGCATGTTCCTTGAGCCTTTTGGATTCTCTAATCACATCCCCATTTTGGTAGAGATAGCACCCAAAAATACACATAAAAGGGGACCATTTCTCTTGTAATGACTGTATTACCTTCAAGGTCAACAAATACACACATAATAAGCTCAAAATGATTAAAAAAAACAGATATTTTTATTTGAAAATACCTCTTGGTTGAAGGTGTGCAAAGAAGCTATCCAAAAGAGAAGAGGTTGATAAAGTTGAATGAGAAGAGATGGAGCTTTAAATAGTTATTTCAAGTAACTCTCAATGCAAAAGGAGCCTAACCATCTACAAAACACAACTAATATAAAATGCAGTTTCTGATCGACTTGCTAGAATCAAGGGTTGCCATTGTCTTCATTAAAGATTTTATCAACCCGAATTATCACCTCTTTGAAATTGGGTGATCTACGGGCCTTGCTAATGCATCTGCTGAATTGAATTTCGTTTGTTTGGGATTTAAGGTACCTCTTAATCCACTCATGGCAACCAAACCTTGTAACCCACTGGAAGGCTTCCTTTGATTCACATCCTCTTCATGCGGTTCATGATGCAGCATTTGAAGAGTTGGGCCAGTTCGCGGCGCAGACGCAAAACAAGCTCCTCCTACAACAAACCACTGATTTGTCACATCCTATTCATCAATCTAATCATTTGTATCCAATCTAATTATCAGTAGGATTATGAAGGCTTAAAATGAAGTGACGGATGTTGTTTTCCTTTTCCCATAAAAAACTTCCAATGATCTCAATAATATAAGTCATGCGTAGATTAAGTGGCTTATGAGTTTGTAAGAATGATACTACTAACCAATCCTCATTCATTTGAAGGGGAAGTGCTCAGCTTCTACAAAGCGAAGAGAATAGCTGAAGATATTTGGATTCGGATCTCGGTACTGGTTTCCAAGTTGAAGATCAATTATAACATACGAAGGTTTGCCTTCGAAGATATGTCGTCCCTTGAAGTACCAGACACCAGAGATTGGAGAATTGTAGGACACTATATACCAAGGCATCTTTGATTTTGAATCTTCAAATTTCTGTCTCAGCTCTTCAGTCCATTTTAACACAAATGGAACCCACACAATCTTGTAGTAATCTTCTTCTTTTAATTGCTCAGATTTTTTGAAGATGTGTCGATTTCCGATAGGGATATCTAGGTCTGAAATTGATGATTATATATATATACTAACTAACAAAGTATGTTAGAATTGTCTACCCACAGGACTAGATACTAATTACCAAAATACTATAATCTAAAATATTATTTGGGCAATCAAAGGTCATAAATAAAAATTCTGGGGTTTTTGAATTCACCTCAATCTTTACTATTGAATAACTTATTTTTTTAATTCAGAGTAATTATATTAATTGCCAACTAGGATTCCTAATGTGTCAATAAACCTTTTCCAAGATTAAATTAATGTAACTTAAACTACTAATTTAATCATATTCTTATGTGAATTGTAGTAATACAAGTTGTATTAAGATTTATAAATTCCCTTTTATGATTGCATATGGTCCTAGAATATTTTTATTCTAAGCTCCTTTATAGAACTATTTCTCTTGTTTAAGTTATCTAATCTCTTCTCAATTCATAGAAACTTACAAAGGATGAGGAAGAATAATAGATTGAACCCATAAAGTTGTCTTTGTGCCTCCTCTCCTCCTCTGCTCAGCCAAAAGTCTCCTATAAATCTTATTCTAAGAGAGATATTTATAATTAGAAGAAATCTACCGAAAACAAAAAAACCTAATAAATCTAGAAACCCTAACTTCATAAAAATAAGAAAATTTAGTGAACTAAGAAATCTAATTACATTAGAAAAATTCTAGGCCCAAAATATTTCCCTTAATTGCAATGTGGCTCTCTAAAATATGAAAATATCTTTTTTCTGCTTTAATTCCTTAAATTATTATTTAGCTGCAAAAATAAGAAATTAACTTAAATTAAAGCTAAATATATATTAATAAAAGTAAAAATATTAAGAAAAGGAATTATAAAATATAAATATAAAATCTAGTTATTAAAAATCAAGAATGCGAGAGCTTTCTCGTTAAGCACCTTTAAGTCAACCTGTAACAAGGAAAAAGAGTTACATGTGTTGAAAATAGTAAAGTAATTTTTTAGAATAATTACAATAAATTAGACACAAATAGTATAAATTTTTTTTTCCAATGCATTAAACAACAAATAATAAACAGTACAAAAAGTTATATTATACCTCAACTCCTTATGTTGTACTGTTTTACTTGTACTGTCCAGTATTAATATCAAACGCATCTTTAGTTTCTCTAGAAATTTATATTCTCAATAATCCTAATTTAGTGTGATTCATGTACTATTACAAATATTAAAATAATAGTGTTTCTTAGTTTTTCTAGAAGTTTATATTCACAATAATCTTAATTTAGTGTGATTCAAGTATTAACAATTAAATAGAGGGTTAAACTTTTTATAATTAGAGTTTTATAAATACTTATGTAACCCTTCATTCATTATTATCAAAAATATATTACTAAGTCTTGTTCTCTTATCTTTTCTTGGAGTTCCATTATTCTTCTTTAGTTTGTTTTTCTTCATTAAGGTTGTTGATCTTGGGCTAGTGTAGCTTGCTGCACTACTGTTTCTCTTCATGGATCTCAACTAGCCAAAGTTTGTATCTATGTCATGTATATATCCAATTAACAAAGTAAATATTTGGTCGTGTGTTCAATTTCGGGTGGTGGACGGCCATTGTAAGATTTGAATATTGTTGCATATTCATAAATTATTTTATATTAAATTAAATTTATTTATTAAAATATCAATTTTATATAAAATATTTTAAAAAATTCTTTGCGAGACTTGCGGATCTCCGGTTCTAAGGAGATCAAGGGCAAGAAACCATTTTTTGCTGAAGTTGTGGGGTGGGTCAAGATGAGAAAATTTTCTGGTGGTAATAGGAAAGAGTGGTATATTCCCCGCTCTTTCCCATTATGTCATTACTACTTCTCAAAGAGAAAGAAAATTTTCATTATATTCTTAAGAAATATATCAATCGTTCTATGATGTGCATGGGTACATAGGTTTAATTACAACATTTTTTATGAAGATTTCATTTAAAATTGGCCCTATTAACTGCGTATAATTAATGTTTGATTTTCTCTTATTTATTTTTTTGATCTTTTCCCATTAATTTAATATAATATTCTTAATTTAATATTCTTTTTTTAATTTTATTTTTTTAAATCTCAAATTTTACATCCTAAATTTTAAACCTTAAAACATTCAATGCAATATTAATTAAACTTGGAATGATCCCAATATTATAAGTCATGCTGCTTAATTAAGCGCCTTAAGAAAGTGTAAGAATGTTACTACTAAACCATTATACGCTTGTTTGAAGGGCAAGCGCTCATCTTTTATATATGGTGCAAAGATAATAGCTGCCGCAGCATCTTGGATCTGAACTTGGGTATTCGTTTCCATGTTGCAGATCAATTGTAACATCTTCTACAAAACACAACAAATATAAAATCCAGTTTCCTATTAACTTGCTGGCTTCAAGGGTGTCCATTGACAATCACTATTAGAACCACCATTGTCTTCGTTAAAGATTTGAATTTGGGAAATTATGTGTATTGAATTTGCATAAGCACATTTTAAGGATGCACGTGCCTTGCTGATGCATCTGCTGGATTGAATTTGGCTTGTTTGGGATTTAAGGTACCTCTCATTCTACTCATGGCAACCAAACCTTGGAACCCACTAGAAGGCTTCTTTTGATTCACATCCTCTTCATGCTGTTCGTGATACAGCAGTCGAAGCATTGGAGGACTAGAGTTGAAATTCTCTCCTCCTACAACAAACAACTTATTTGTCACATCCTATTCATCAAACCCATCAATTGGATCCAAATCAACATAAACTAATCCATCTTGTTTGATAAGTTAGCCACACAAACTTTTTCTCTTAAAAATAAATTGTTGTGTCAGAGATTATGATACCAGATATAAGAAGAATCTATAAAATTATTAAATAAATTTATAATCATCTATATATATATGAATCACAAAGAGTTGAGGTCCTAAAAAATTTACTATTCAAAATGATTGTAGTTTCAAGTTAAAATTCTTATAAAATTCTAACTAAGAAAGAAAAAAAGACCTTTTCTATCCATCTAATAATTAATAAGATTGTGAATGCTTAAAATGAAGTCATGGATGCTGTTTTCCTTTAACAATAAAAAATACTTCCAGTGATCCCAATAATGTAAGTCATGCATAGCTTAATTAAGTGACTTATGAGTTTGTAAGAATGATACTACTAACCAATCTCCATTCGTTTGAAGGGGAAGTGCTTAGCTTCTACAAAGTAAGGAATATGGTAGAACATGTCTGGATCAGGATCTGGATACTGGTTTCCATGTTGCAGATCAATTATAACACATGAAGGATTGCCTTCGAAGAAGATCTGTCGTCCCTTGATGTACCAGACACCAGTGATTGGAGAATCATAGGAAACTATATACCAAGGCATCTTTGATTTTAAATCTTCAAATTTCTGTCTCATATCTTCAGTCCATTTTAACACAAATGGAATCCATACAATCTTGTAATAATCTTCTTCTTTCAATTCCTCGTAGATTTTCAGAAGATGTATCAATTTCTCATTGGTTATATCTAGGTCTGAAATCAAGAATATGACAGCTTTCTCATTGAGCACCTCTAAGTCGACCTGTAACAAAGAAAGAGTGGCATGGAGCTCAAACTATATAGCCATAGTTTGTATCTATGACATGTGTATATCCGATTAATTAACTAAGTAAATATTTAGTCGTGTGTTAATTTAATTAAAATAAATTATAACACCTAAAATTTAACGACAAGAATGCTTCAATTTTTATTGGAATAATATTCAACTAGAACTGATTTATACTAATAGTAACCTTAGACTTAGTAGAACCATCAATGAATGCGTGGCAGCCATCTTTAGAGTACATAAAACTCTTCATTAGCTCTGACATTTTTGGCTGAGTGTTAGATAACTGTTTAACACTGAAAGCATCTTCAAAGAGTGCAATTTGCTGCAAATGAGCCTCCATCTCGTCTACAGAAATCAATTAATAATAAATCAATGTAATACATATGAATTGACAAAATATTTTATTCAGTTTAAAATAATGATTGGATGGCAGAAAAAAAATAAAATTAAGATTAAAAATTCACAAGATAGTAGCTTTACCTATTTGTGGTTTGTAAGTTGTGTAGTGACGTTTGAGGTCATTAATGATGTGACTTAGATTGGATATTAGGTGGGATAATTCCAGTGCCACTTCCCTGTAAAACGAAACAAGCATTAATAATCAAAATAAATAAAACATATAATGTATTAGTTTCCTTTTATTTATCAGATAAAGTTGATTCTCAAGGGAATCAAATGAAGCTATAAGGCAATATGGAGCATTTACGTAGGTCATGCTGCATATAGAGCCCGCTAATATGGACTCCTCCCACATCCAATTACACATAACAACACCAGTCTCTGTGTCAGTGTATACACACACACACTCTTAAAAGTTTGACATCTTAGGTTTAATCCTTATTCTACCATAGAAAACTTCACTCTGCCTCTATATATATAGATCCACTACCTTATATTAATCAAAGGACTTTCTCTTCAAAAATTATTTTTTAATATCCCTATTTGATAAGGGCCTAATTAATGTAATATAGAAAAAATAATCATGTGATTTTCATCAAAATAAATCAAGCGAATATGAGAAATTTCGGTACAATATAAAATATATGGAATAGGAATCTGACATAATTAATTCATTTTCTAATAATATGTAGCTATGATCTATGCCAGAAAAAAAAAAAAAAAATACTGTGTGCTATTTCTAATCTATAGATTCTCATAGAAAATTTCTAATTTTGAATTGTTTTATTAGTTTGTTATGAGCAGAAAAACAATGCAAAAAGATTAGAAATTAATATACTGAAATCAAATATTAGAGGTAGAACATAATAGAACTACTAGATTGAGCAGTCTAATAATACCATTCCTAAGTTTTCTATGAATAACAGACATAGATACGTGCCAATGCAAAGTTTGAAATGAAAGAAGTAATAACTTACCCATTATGCATGAGGAAAGTAATTTGAATATAGCAGGCTATCGCACTTAGAATTGCCCAATAAGCACATGTTGGCAAGAGATCTTCTTTGCTATACTCTGTGTTAGACAGCAACGTGAACTCAGAGATGTATTCAATCACTTCCAATGTCAGCTTCACGAGATTGTTCAATTGCTCAAGTGGCACCAGAAATTTCTCCAACGGGGAGCCCACGAGATTAAGAGAACTTCCCATTAACGCAGCCATTGATGAGGCTAATTCAGCTATTGGTTGGTTAGGACCATGAAGCAAGAACCCTAAGAACTCCAGAAATTTGAATAACAAACAACCCATGGTATTTACTGCCTTTGCATCCCAGGATAAGCATGATAGGAATTTGACTAAATCCATTGTCGCCATGTGAAGATTAATATCATCAAATCTCTGCATAACATTATTTGCGGTCTTGTCCATCTGATAATATGAATAGTGGTGAGTGAATATGATTTGAAGTGTTAAGAATCTAAATATCATCCAAAAAAAGTTTAAGTAGGTATATTAAGCACCAGGAGAGCAGGGAACATAAAATAATCATCTCTTGCCAACATCTTAAGCTCAGATATTGTTGAAAACTTAACCAGCATAGGGTACAGCAACATAATCCATTTACTGGGGTCTTCCCTCTCCTGCACTTACGAATTCAAAAGTATTAAAGTTCAAAAGAAACTTCAAAGAGTGAAGATATATTTAAAACTTATGATGAAAAAGGTCAATGCAATTTTTGTTAAAAAATAGATTAATAAAAACAAAGTCTTACATTGCCTAAAATAAAAATAATAATTAAAAAAAAAAACAAGATATGGATATACAGCAACAAGTTTGTAAGTTCAAATTGCCCCCAAAGCATTTTGGACTTAAGTACTCTCAAATTATATATTCTACCTTAAAGATGGAAACAAACCAACTCTTATGCATATCAAGACATGATTCAGACCTACTCACAAAGTTTCAACATGACATCATAGCCCATGAGGCATAACAGCCCAATGATAATCTAAGCATCAACAGCCCAAGACAAAGTGAAAAAAAAACTGGAAGAAGAAAAAAAGGTCCTTGAGACTTGTCGAGCCCAGAAAAGGAGACCTAGACCTCTAAGGCGGAGACTATTCGAAAATAGAGAAACAAGAACAAAATCCCATAGTCGAAAGAAGACAAACATTAGGTGGATATATAACAAGAGGTATGTATGTCCGAACACTCAAGTTACATATTACACATTAAAGATAGACCAAACCTGCTCTCTTTGGCACATCAAGACATGGTTTGGGGCTACTCACAAAGTTTTAACAATTTTATCATAAAATACAATTTTTCTATTTAAATGAGTAATTGTTTCAAGTCTTGAATGGCAGCACATATTCTAAAGCAATATATGATAAAATGACATCACAAATCCTATGTGTAATTTAATCATCCTTGTTAGCATCTAAAAAAGTTTCAAAGGAAATTATCTTTAAGTAAGCATATACATCACATATCGTATAAAACATAAGATCATTTTCAATTTTCATATCAAACAAGAGAATTTGAAATAATCCTCCATGTCATATGCATATATGTATCCTTACAAAGTGGATACTTCTTCCATTTAAATTTTCCAGTAGATTCAGTTCACTATATCCATCGTACTATGAATGGTTGAGTATACAATTATAAATATGTAGAAGCCATAACAATGATAAATAAAGCAATGAAATCTCAGGTGCATTAAATTATAGGAAAATCCAAGATAAATATATACCAGAAGAGTGCGAGTGCTGAAACAACGATCGCCTACCAAAGCATCCAGTTCTGAAAACGTTGAATTAAGCTCCAAAACATTTCTGGTCTCTAACTCAACCCCATCTGCATGTTCTTTCTCGTCCTACGTACGAGCATTTAAAATTCAGAACTCTCCAGGTTAGAAAAAGTATAATGTCGATAAATCAAACAACTATACTACTGGAGTTAAAAACTCACATACAAGCAAGAAGTTCCCATTAATTACAAGGAAAATATGAGTTTGCTATTATCAACAAGAGAAAATATTATCTAAACCCACATGAAAAAATCTCTATAATTTGAGTTGTTTTTTCCCTTCTTTTTTTTTTTGTGGGAGTTATAATTTTTTTCTGTTAAAATGAAGTAGTTGAGTTTTATATGTACTAGCATTTACCAAATTACCACTATTCAGTTATAATATTTCTTCTTTTTTTCTATAAGAATTAATAAAAATCACTAATATTTTGTTTATGTGAACTTAATTCCTTACCAGCAATACTGAATCAACGAAATTTGCAGTAGGCTTGAGGATATGGCAAATGGAGACGAGAAGTGGTTGACGAAGCAGCAGTGAGTAATTTCCTCCATGAGCTTGCTGCACTTGGGTTTTGATATTCTGGTCGTCCAAAGTGGGAAGTTTCAGATCGACCAACCGGAACTGCCCAATAGAACTTGAGCTCGGTGATGATTTTTTGGTACTCATTTAGATATATTCAACCTGCAGGATTGATCAAAAATTTGGATAATGTTAGGACTCAAATCTGTTTGTGACCATTCTACAAAAGAAGATTTAAATTAAATAGATGGCATTGTTTTCAGGATGACGTACAACCAAACATCACATGGTTTGTAAAACATCAATAAAATAATAGATGGAGATGGTCCAGGAAAAAGAATACGAAAACAGCACAAGATATAAGGTGCATGTGGATTTGGGAGATTGGATAACAATTTTTAGTAGGCCAAAATTTTCAATAATCAATAACATAAGCAAGCCCTAGTCAAAAGTTTGAACTTGGAACTACATAAGTTGCAATCAACAGCAAGAAATTTACCACGTACGTGAACCACTATCATATCACCAATGAAGCCAATGTTTTGTCTCTTTGCAATAAATTTTAATTGTACCTGGTTCTCAGAAAGTAACTCAAATTTTATTCAATTCTTCAAAATTATCTTGAGTTCCTAAACCCCATCTTTCTCTTAACTCTAATACTCCCTCTCTTACCATTCTCTTCAGTCTTTTAGACTTTTTCTCCAAAATTATCATAGTTTTAGAAATTTAAAAACTTTGTCCGATTTATTTTTCTATATATATCTTTAGAGGTAACTTTCTATCTTTATCTATATTACATATTTTCATCTACCCACGTTCTATCTTTATCTAAACCATGCCCTACCAATATATTATTTTGTATTACCATTAGTTGGGCCTGCACATGGGAACTGTATTCATCCATGATCATGTAACATTAAAAAAAAGAAAAAAAGAAAAAGACTTTGACTCCAAAAATAAAAAAATAACTGAAACTTACTCTTCCTCGGATTCCTATATATAATTTTTTTAAGAAAATAAATCACACCGATCTCATTTGTTATTATATTACCATTAGTTGGTGCTGCACATGGGAACTATATTAATCCCTGATCATGTAACATTAAAAAAAAAAAAAGACTTTGACTCCAAAAATCAAAAAATAACTAAAACTTACCCTTCCTCGGATTCCTATATATAATTTAAAAAAATAAAAAATAACACCGATCTCACTTGTTATTATATTATTTTTTACATACCTCTCATTTATTTTTAAAACTTACAGTTAACTAAGACTAATAGAGAATATTCCCTTAATTTTTTTTTTCTTAAAAGAATTTAACACAAATTTATAGTTACCAAAACTGCCCAATTGCCTACTTGTTTTGCAATAAAATAATTACATACATCTTTTGTCACGTTAATATTTTTTTTTTGTACTGATATATTTTTATTAAATTATTTTAATTAAAATCGTGAAGTATAAATTAAATAAATCATAAATAATAAAAAATTAAAATAAGTTAAATATTATTTAGTACTTTTGGTGTTTTATTATAGATAAGAGTTTTCATTTTTGATTAATTATGTCATTTCATTTATTTTTTCATAAAATAATTGTTTAACTTCACAAAATTTTTAGTTTTCTCTCAAAACGATTTGTTAAATAATAAGTAATTTTAGATGAATAGATAAACTTAATAATTTTATTTTATTAAATGTTTTAAATCTTGATAAATTAGTAACAAAATTTTAGCCATTTTGTTATTAATTAGTCAAACATCTATTTATTTGAAGTGTCATAAATTTAAAATAAATTTCTTAGCATTTTTTCCAGCATGGTATTGCTTTTGGCATTAAAACATAATTGAATGTCCAACAAAATTCTCTCAAGGGATAAAAGGTCAAATTATTTGTTTTACTGTACACATTACATTAAGTACAATATAATATATTTTAAAGAGATAATAAAATTTTGTTGAATTTAATTATTGATTTATGATTAATTTTAGTTTCTATATTTTTTAATCATTAAAATATAGCAAGATTATAAGAATTTTATTTAAAGAATTTTTAATATAACTAAATGCCACATATTTGAATATTTGGAGATTTTCGCGAGTGGTCCTCTACTTCATCGTTGACATTGTTGATGGCGAAGTTATGAAATCGACATGTATGTAGCATATCACATGGTCATTAATCATAGTTTATTTTTCCCAACGATCCTTAATTATATTAAATGGATAAGAGCTAGTGAGACTTTTTTGGAAGCTAGATAGTCCAAGGATGAACTCTTTATATTTAAAGATTAAATTAATTCTCAACCATCAGAAAAACATGTCAATGAAAGAATAAATTAATTAACCACGGTGTCACAAATTAATGTGGTAATATAAAATAAAATGAGTTTTTTCTTTTAATATAAACTAAATGCAATTTGGAAAGCTTTACAGACTCATATTCAAACATATGAGTAGAGATTATGTTAGGAAGGATTTTGACATTAATTTGAGGTAAGCAAAACTGCCATCCCGAATTGTTCGGGCGTGGGATTTGCAAAATTTATCCTTTTTCATAAGACACATTTTAAAAAGGTTTTATCATCCTTTGTATTTTACTGTTTTAATAACGTATTTTATTTTTATTTTTTATAATTGATTTTTAATAAATATTTTGATTATTTTAATTTTTAGTTATTTATTAATAAAAAATAATATTAAATAAGAGTAAAATTATAATATAAATTTTTTAAAAAAATCAATAAAATTAATTCATTTTATTAATATGTGTAATTTAGTTAAATATACTTTATAATAAGTGTTAAAAGAAGTAATTTTTTTATCATAAAGATAATTAAGTTGTTAGTTTTTTTAACATTTTTCTAATCACAAATTTAGAACTGCTTAATATAAAAGTCGTTTTGGTTTGGGTGGTGGAGCAGCATTGACTTCCCTCTTCGATTTTCCTCAATTCCTCTCTGCCTTCAAGCTCTCGATCTCCCTATCGCTCTCTATTTTCCTTTCATTCCATTTTCTTCGCCTCTTCTTTGGCCCTTTCTCCAATTTTCTTCTTAACTCCTACCCACCTTACTCTCTACTCTCCTCTCTAGATTTTTCGATTCTCCTTCCAGCTCACTCCACCTCCACCACCTGCTAAGCCTTCGCGCGAGCTTTGCTGGCTTTTTTTCTTTTTCTTTTTTCGTATTTTTTTTTTTTACTTTACCGCGTTTTTTTCCTTTTTTTATAATTACTTTTTAACGTAAGATATAAAGATTAAAGATAATTAATTAATAATAAAATAAAAATATTTTGACAAAATATAATTTCTACGCGCACGTAAATTTGGAAGATTAGATAACAAATGTTAGTATGCTAAAATTTCTGATTTCTTTATGATATATCTTGGGTATTGGAGATATGCTATCGTTAATAATCAATAAATAATGAATAACATAAGCAAGTCCTAGTCAAAAGTTTGAACTTTGAACTACATAAGTTGCAATCAACAGCAAAAAATTTGTCATGTGCGTGAACCATCATCGTATCACCAATGAAGCCAATGTTTTGTCTCTTTACAATAATTTAATTGTACTTTGTTCTCATAAAGTAACTCAAATTTCATTCAATTCTTCAAAAATATATTGAATTTTCTACCTAATCTACGGGCGCATAGATTTAATTATATCATTTTACCTTAAAATTTCATGAAAAATTAGTCCTATTAACTATATATAATTAATATTTGATTTTCTCTTTCTTCTCACTAATTTAACGTAATTCCCTTAAATTAATATTCTTTTATTTTTTTTCTAAATCACAAATCTTAAATCACAAATCTTAAACCTTAAAACATTAAATCCTAAAAGTAATATTAAACTTGGAATAATCCCAACATTATAAAGTCATGCTACATAACTAAGTGCCTTAAGAACGTGTAAGAATGTTACTACTAAACCATTAAATGCTCGTTTCCACGTTGCAGATCAATTATAACATCTTCTACAAAACACAACAAATATAAAAAGTCAAATCTTACCTAGGCAAGTTTTCAACCGTTAGGCCGTTGAAATGTAATTAAAATTTAAACTCTCATTTCTTAAAACAACTGAGTAACGGTTAAAGATGGAGATCGCCCAGAAAATAAGAATACAAAAACTGCACCAGATACGAGGTTCATGTGGATATGGATGATTGGTAAACAAAAGTTGGTAGGTCATCACTTTTGATTTTTTTATATGATATCTTTTTAATGCATTGGACATTCTGTGGTTAATATATAAGCAAGTCCTGGTGAAAGGTTTGAACTTTGAAACGCATTAAGTTGCTATAAATGGCCATAAATTTGACATATACGTGAACCATTATATTATAATATCCCTAAAGAAGCTACTGTTTTGTCTCTTTGCGATGAATTGTTACTCTGGTCCCAAAAACTAATAGGGAAAGCAACTTATTTACACCACTTTTTCTTTGCTCTTATTAAAAGTTTTCTTCACCCTTAAAATTTGGGCTAAGTTTCTTGATCTTCTTCTGAAACTTCTTGTCCTTATCAAATTTAGGTCTTGAATTGGAGGATCTAGTTACCTTTACCACATGTGCTTGTCTAGAAAGTTCACAAGTCATTCAACTTCAAGTTCCAAATATCTTATCATGTTATTGAAAGTAATAATATACTTTTATTGCTAATGTAATCTATTGTTAAAATCACGTTTGTTTTATGGAGTGATTCCATATCTCTATCTCGCTTTCTTTTAATTGGCTGAAACATTTCATTTATAATATTATTTTGATAATTTTGTCACAAATCAAAATAGAGTATAATAAAGATTGAGAGAAAGTAAAACAAAAGATGTGAACTGAATTGAGTAATAATAAAAAAAAAGTAGACACAATCTTTGTAAATTTTGACATATATGTATTCTTAGCTATTGCCCTTAAAAGATTAACTATTACTTCTACTTCTTAATAAAAATGCACAATGAAGCATTATTCTTTGATGAGTACAAAAAGTTTCCACTGCAATTCAAAATTAAAACTACAAGTCATCTAATTACCTTGAACTAGTGGATAGATAGAACAAACAGTTTGGACAAAGGTAAGTACAATTAGCACAATAGCATTAATGGAAGTTGCTGTTTTCACAGAAGTGTTGAAGTAGTCATGTATAAAACCTGCCTTCCACTTATTCATAGGTTTCCCATAGAACTCATTCAACTGCTCACAGATAGAGAGTATTCCGAGTTCATATTTGGCTGAATAAGATTTGAACAAAGACGATTAATCATAGTAGCCACTTCATTGCTGCCACCCAACAAGGTAGTAAAAATTCCCTTGTGAATTAATATATCCACATCTCTCTCATTATTGATGAGGAAATCCAAGACCTTCAAGTAATTGGATATGTATGTCTCCACAGAAAAATGAGCTTGCTCAAATGCAACTATATTTCTCAAATGACTCTCAGTCCTATCAGACACATCAAGCCGCGGCATTGTCAAGATACCTTTATCATATTGTAACTCAAGCAAGCATTTCTCAGTTTTATGCACCTTGAACTCCACTTCTGCCTCAACTAGCTCACTTGTAAAGATGTTCTAATATAGTGCCTATTGGTGATCTTTTCTTAAGTCTTTGGCTTGGTGATGAGTAATATATCCGTAGCAAATCAGTGAAATGCCTCACACTTACACCTTCAGGTTCTATCTTTAGAGGGTTGAGGTCCTCAAAGTACTTGAAAGAAATCTCAAGAAATGAGGGTAGTCCAGCATACTTGCTTGTTGCAAGGTTGTAGAGGCCCTCAAGAACAAAGAATGGAAGCTGATTCTCAAGTAAGATCAAGTCTTGTGCTACATCTTCTGCAAGCCATGGTTTTAAGTATAATGGGTCCTTTCTCTCCATTGCTCCGCCATGAAATATCTAAGAAAATGCTCAATCATGAAGCAAGCATCAATTAGAACCATTCTCACAAAATCATCACTCTCTTGTTGAATATTCTCTGAGTAGCAATTTCGAATTTTTGTCTCCCATTCTTTGAGTTTGCTGATGCAGTCCTCCAATTTTAGCTCAGTCCCATCAAGAAAACTCTTAAGGTAAATCAATTCAAGCTGTTGCATTGATTTCATTGCTTGCAAGCTCTCCTCTTTATGGTGAAAGGGGCCAATTGAAATGACACGAGGTGCCCTATAGATACATTGCTCTGTCACTGCAGGATTCTCCAATTCCTTTATCAGTACTACCACAGAATCGATCAATTTTTGGTGCTCACTTTGGTTTTCAGATGAATCATTCTCCTGTCTCGCCATTTTCTTAATTCACCGTGTTGACTAAGCAACCTGAAAGACAAGCAAAACCCACTTTTATCTTGGTCTTAAATAGTTAAACCTTGTTAAGGACATTTTATGGAGAATACCTAAATTATAAATAATAAGACTGCTAATAAATACTTAAAACTTACTCTTTTCTATGGAATCGGAAGAAGGTAAGGACGGACCTAAGTACTGCCAACCTAAGTAAAATGAAATTCTTGTACGAGATTCTTATATCAGAACTCTCCCCACCCTCCCAAAAAAAATTATTAGTAGATGTGAGTTACGATTAATTTTAATTAACATATATAAAATTCTGCTCCTCCTTTTTCAATTTTTCTGGTTCCATCATTGACAATGGGAGTCCACTAGTAAAATTATTTGGTTATTGTGTGAAGGGGAATCTCCCTCTCCTAAGGGAAACACAATTCTCCTAACTTTTTTGAAGAAGGAACTACAATCTCTTAAAGCAAGAATGTCCCTTCTATTCATATCCATATTCCCACTAAAATCCAATCCATCAAAATGAACAATTGAAAAGATAAAATAAGTGTTTGGGAGAGAAGTGGGAACTTGTTTGCTCTGGGAGCTGTATCAGTTAGACAAAAAAGTTTGTGAGACTAGCTAGATCCTGACAGAGTCTAAACTATGCCCTTTATCTAATTTCTATTCAGATTTTTATATGAGTAAACCGTCTTATTTCGATAGAGGGTTCACTTAGAAAGGATATCAGAACTACCCATCAGAGCCCAAAGCGAATAAAATGCATATGAATTCAAAATTTTCAGATTTACAATGATGAAGGAAGCAGAGATGCAGACATAGCTAGCAAGGCAAAGATGGAACCTTAAACCTTTGGATGAAGGACGATGCAGGACAAGAAGCAAAACCCAGGGTCAACTAACAGCGTGTCTCCGCAATTATGTTTGGAGACTATCAAATTTTCTAGATCTGTCTATTTATGCTCCGAGTGTTGCTCCTGTCCTGCTTTCTGGTATTTTAAGTAAATTCGAAAGTCAAGGCCATAGTGTCTCTAAGAACTCCTCTATTACAATGGTTAGGCACTAGAAACTCCATTTTGAAGATTCTTTTACGTAAAACCATATTTAGACTTTCACTTAATAGGTTATAATTTAAGATAAATTAAGTCTTGACAGTAATACAATATGAGAATTTCATTGAATGGCTTTTCCCTACAGGAGCCTATCAAATTTAAAATTATTGGTTGACTTTCACTTAATAATTTAAATTTGAATTATTTAATTTTTAACATATTATTAAAATCTCTTAATTAAATAATTAAGGGAACAAATTCTATTACTCTTGATTTTGACGAGCTATAAGGAGCTGTACATTGTCCGCATTTCTAGCTCAGAGCTTTGCTTGGGGCTTGTGCTAGATATAAAATCATCTTTTAGATTAATTTTGTTCTTGAAAAAAATTTTAAGGGTAAAGTCACGTAAGAAGTAGAAAATTAGCTATGTTACACTCCATCTTTCCTTCTTCCTGCTTTTATATTTGTCAAAAATGATTCTCGTCAATTATTTTCACAAATATAAATATGAATTCAATCCATTTTTCAGGAAGGAATTTGAGCATATAGTAAGGTAAAAAAATTGTCATCCCTAGTTGTTGTAGTATTGGATTTACAAAATTTTGAAAAACTTTAGATCTAAATCACACCTAATAATTTTTATCCTATAATTATTAAACTATTAGACTTACGCTGAATTAATTTACCAAGCGCAATTAACTAATATGAAAGTCTTTTTAGGTCTGCAAGATGGGCAAATAATGACTCACCAAAAGTTTAATTCTATTAGAAGAATGGGACCACTTGAACATGAAAGGATTGGTTTAGAATGCTTTCATCATTAATAAATAATTGGCATGCAAATGTCTAATCCATATGTTTGAACATGATTTGGATCGTTTCCCTAATTGCAATTAATTTATATTAAAAATGAATTTGTTGAATAAAATATTAATATAATAATTGTTAAATTTCTTATTGTGACACCTTAACAATCATTTCCAAAAGGATATATAATAAATTACTTTAAAGATAATAAAGTAGCATCATCCTCTCATCTTATCCTACACAAATGTTTATTTGGGCACCAGCTGGGATGACTTAATGCAACTTTGTCTTGATCGAAGACCTTTTTTTCCTTCCCTAATCATCACCTATTAAATTTACCTTAAAAAATTATAAATTAATTTACAGAAGGCTCTTGCAATCAATCGAGACAAAATTACCGATTATTTTTTTTTGTCTGCGCGATTACGATAACAATCACCCTATCCAAAAAGAAAAGAAGCATGCTACTGTATACAAGGAAAATGCAGTTAGATTGAAAAGTTCCTATGGTTCTAACTTAAATTCCTGTTCAGAAAAGGCATTCCTTTCAGGCATTTCCAGGATTAAAGTTGTTAGTTTTCTTCTTTAAGTCGTGTGGTGTTTTCTTAGATCACTTCACATCTAGTGGTAGGAATATCTAATGGCAGTTGAGAAAAGAATATAATGTCCTTCTTGGTTTGCTTACTACCACTTATTATTAAATTGTTATTTTTTTTATTTTCCTTACTTTTACACTTGTTTTCCCTTTTAGTACTTCTACACCTTTGAGTAATGTGGATGAGATAATATATTAAAATAATGTATCTAAATTGATGAATGCATCTTGACATTGATGTTCATATACCTAAAATGAAACGTCATGTATCCAGATAAATAAAATATTATGCGCCTAGGTAATTGTAATTTAAGAAATTTGTGAGTTAATGTTTATTCTAAAAGATTCTATTAATTATTAAGAATTTGTAACTTGTCAAATGAATAAAGCATGTGAGATCAATACATAGAAAATATTTTACTCCAAATATACTCTTCTTCTACCACTAAATACCTTCAACAAATCTTGTCATCTCTAACTTGTTGAACTGCCTTCTTGTTATAATTTTACAAACTTAATAATGCTCGTGGAGGAAAATATTAAACAAGATGTAATGGAAAAACAAACAATTATTCGGAAATGGTTGTGAAGTTGTAACATAAGTCTAATTAAATTAACAAATTATTTAGCTTAAGTTTTATTCAATGAGTTTGCTTTCAACAATATATGCTGAAAGTACTTTTCCCAAAATTTTCGTAAAGTTACTATAGAGTAAAATCTTGCTTTTACACTCGCCTTTGGGGGAACTTACTAGTTACTACTCCTGCTTCGATCAGGGTAGAAGTTCTGAGTTATTTAAGCCACAAAGGGACTGGGTTGAGACAAGGGGATTCCCTTTCCCTTATTTGTTTGTGGCCACGGACTTCTCTCAATTCATTGAAAAAGGGCTGAGAAAGGGCCATTGGCACCCCTTTAAATTCCGCCAAGGTCCCTCGATGTCTCGTCTCTTCGCAGATGATGTCCTTTTATTTGCTAAGGCAAACTACACTAGCCTCCACGCGAATAGAAGGACTCCAGAAATTTTTAAAGAGGCCACAGGTTTGGTAAATTGACTTAAATGTCCCCAATTAGAATTTAAGATAATATTTAAAAAATTATTTGTATATTTTGTTTCTCATTAAAAGATTAAAAAATGAAAAATACATGATTTGCCACTTGTCATTCAATTAGAATGCCAAGTGCCAACATCTCAAGAGTGTATTAAGATTATATTAAATTAGACAAATAGATAGATAGATTAGATATTTAGGGTTTAAGAAAAAAATCTCTCTTTTCAAGTCATTTCATTATTTGGTCCAAAGAATTACTCCCAGTGTTAATTTGATTGTTGTTTTAGGTTTTGACAAAAGAATTAAGAAAGACGATAAATTATTTAATTAATGCTATAATTTTACCAAATTATCTTTCATAATAAATGCTCATATTAATTTTTTAAGTATTCAAAAGTCGTATATTAATTATTCTCTTTATTTGAAATAATTTATTATCTATTTTATATCCATATAGAATATAATTAGATAATTTTAAAATATATATATATATATATATATATATATATATATATATATATATATATTATTTCTCATAATACCTTTATTCAATGTTTTATTTTTTGAATCAAATATATAAGAAATTATTAAAATAAGACTTTAAGTAAAAATATTTTTAAAAAAATGTCATTAACTATTATCTAAAATCAAGAAAATATCTTATATTTTTTAAATATAAAACTTTTCAAATAGCACATTATAATTTTAAACGGATGAAGAAGTATTCGTTAAGAATAAAAATGAAAAAACTAATAATTTAATGATGCATTAATATTATAAAACAACAACAAATTAAAAAATTTGCTAACAATCAAAAAATTAATTATGTATTCAAAAAATAACAATCAAAATAAGATAGAGAGAATATCTATTTACATTGACAATTAATTATGTATTCAAAAAATTCAATAGAACCTAAAAATAACACGAACCAACTCTACTAAAATGTTGGAATAACTATATAAACAAGCTTCTCTCTCGTGAAATAGTTTAGGGTTTTAAGATTTAAAATTAGCACATTAGAGATTATGGTTTTTGGTTAGAGTTTAATATTTTAGTGATTAAGATTTAAGATTTAGAATTTCAAATTTAAAAATTTTAGAAATTTAGTATATTTGTAGATTAAAAAATATATTTTTTTAAAACATATGCCATGTTTATAAAAATAAAAATAAAAATTACACGCACAAGTTCTGTCAATTGGAGGGATCTAATGGATGTACGGTGCGCTCGAGCCAGGGGTGAAAGGGGACGGAACATCTCTATGTCATGTGCCAACCCAAAGAATTTAGGACAGGACAATTTAACATTCGGAATAAGATTATAATATAATTTTATGTCTCGATTAATTTTTAAAATGAGATTGAGACAAACAAAACTTTATCTAATCCTATTTTCAATCTTATATAAATATATTCTATCTCATCCCTCTCGAGTAATTTTCTTGTCTTGAATAAAATTTTTAATAAAATATTACTTTTTACACTTCTATTTTTTCTTTTTGCATACCATCCTTCCCACATGCTCTTATTATTTTATAGACCACATTCATCCCTTCCACTTCTAATACCTCTTTTATTTTTTTGCCTTTTTAAAATTTAATCAGGATAAGATGAGACAAACGAATCGAGATGAAATCAAGACACAACCAAGATGAGACTAAGACAATAATACCATATAAAGCAAAGATGGGATAGAAAAGAAATTCAAGACAAAACCAAAATAAAGTTTTTGTCCCAATTAATTTTTCAAGACAGACCAAGACGGCTAAATTCTCAGTCTGTGCCTACTCCTAACTTGACCGTATAGGAAGGAAAGGGTCATTTGGGAACAAAATTTAGGAAAAAAATATGCTGGGTGTGTGCAGTAAAACTGGGGTGTGCAAGTAGCAATGGTCTAAGGCTTATATCTGCTTCAACTTGCTGGGTATGAATGTGGCCAACAATAGTGTTGTCCGATTATGATGTTAACAACAACATGAATGAAATCCTGAGTGATTTTCCCAAATGAATTTCGGCAGCAAACACAAAGACACTCACCAGGAGAGGACGAATTTAGAAAGGAAGTATTCTCGATTAATCCAGCAGGAGCTCCTGGTTGTGATGGCTCCACAAGTCTATTTTTCAGATATTACTGGAGCATCATAGGTAAAGATATCACCAAAGAAGTCACTAGCTTTTTTCACACATGTAGAATGCTCAAGATCTTCAATCATACACAAATGGTGCTAATTCTCAAACTGATGATTGCGGGAGCATGAACAATATAAGGCCAATTAGTTTTTGTACTGTAATGTTCAAAATCATTTCCAAAATCCTAGTGAGCAGGTTCCAAAAAGTCATGTCCAAAATTATTAGTAAGAACCAAAGTGCCTTCATCAAAGGAAGGCTCATCTCTCACAATATTCTTAATGGACATGAGATGATGCACTTCTTAAAAAACCAGAAAAGAGGTAGAGGATGGCACTTAGCTGCAAAGCTCGATATTAGCAAAGCTTATGATGGAGTTGAATAGAGCTTCCCAGAGTGCATGATGGGTAAAATAGGTTTCAGCAATAAATGGATTCGCTGGTAGTAAAAGAAAGAGTAGCGCAGAAGCTAAGTAGTTGGAAAGGGAATTTGTTATCCCTAAAAGGCAAAGAAATACTCATTAAGGCAGTAGTCAATGCCCTTCCAGTTTATTCAATGGGTTGTTTTAAACTCCCAGAGGGAGTATGATGGAACTCACAAGAAAGCTCAAAGAAGATCCATTGGCTTAAATGGGAACTTATATGCAGAAGCAAGAAGGAAAGTGGACTTGGTTTCAAAGATTTCAACGCTTTCAACTTGGTTCTGCTAGCCAAGAATAGCTGGAGGCTTGCAAGGGAAGAAGCTCTCTTCTTTAAGCTGTTCAAAGGAAAATACTCCCCCCACTCTACCTTCACGGAAGCAACAATAACAGGAGATGTCTCTTGAGGGTGGAGGAGTATCATGGAAGGTAGAGAACTAAATAGAAAACACAAGAAGTGGCAAATTGCAGTACGGTCTCAAGTTAGAGCACTAGTAGATCCTTGGTGCCCATCAACTTACCCATTTTTGCCTAGGTTAAAATTAGGACCTCCAGAAACCCCAGTCTGGGTATCTCAGCTAGTCTTCCAGGAAACCCAAAGATGGAATGAGGATGTTGTTAAAGCTTACTTCCTCTAGACCAAACTGTAAATCTCTGTGAGTAGAGAATGTGGTCCTATGTCTGGAAATTAAAGGCTCCCAACAAACTAAAAATCTTCCTGTGAAGATCCCTTCATGAAGCGCCTGCAAACCTAGCTATCCACAAAAGAATTCCTGAAAGATAAGCATATTGTCCTTGCTGCATTGGGGTGGATGAATCAGCACTTCACGTCCTAGTCAAGTGCCCAAAAGCAGTTGGTACCTGGTTTTCCTCCAAACTCTCACTCATATCAAAGAATATGATTGCTAATGATTTCAGAAACTGATGGTGTCAACTTTGGAACCTTTTCAAATCTCAAAGTGATAATCTGCATTTAATGTCCTTGGCTCTTTTCATTCTCTGGAGAATCTGGAAACCTAGGAATGATCTTGTTTTCAACAAAACCAACTGAGAAAGTGTGAACATCACCATCCAAGATGAAACTGACTTCGAAGAATTTGTTGCTGCAATATAAAACCACATTTCCCTTTGTTTTCTAGGCCTGTGTCCTGTATAGGAGTAGCCCACTTCATCTACATGACGTAATTGATTCTTTTTGGAAACCCCATTGTAATTCTTTTGTTTGAGAGGTTTGATTATGGTATAAAATCTCTCCTATATTCTTCGATGAATATAATTCTTACTTTTGGAAAAAAAAACAATGTTAGTGCATGACCTATTATGATGCAACTTTAGGTGCATAGTTATTATTATGTTTTAATATAAATAGAAAAATAATATTAAAACAAAGATCGATGTATTGTAGATATTTGTTGTACCATGTATGGTTGAAACCAAATTGAAATCATTCCGTATATAAAACCATATATTCCCTACTTTGAAGAATTTTACGTTCAACTTATAATTTTTTTTTTTGGCTAATTGTGAACCTGAATAATATTTAATTCTTAATTTCCTAACTTGTAGTCTCAAGTAGGGATGACAATTGCTAGTATCAGGTGGGGATGATCGGGGCAATTTTTCTCAGAAAATTTTAGGGATAGGGATGATACATCCTATCAATGGGGTACCAATATATATATATATATATATATATATATAAAAGATAGGATTATTTTTTATAACTTAGCCAACCATTTTATATTGAATTTAATTTACTTAATTAAAATACAAATTTTATATAAAATATTTTCAAAAAATTATTTACAAACTGTTTGTCTATGATATTACAGGAAGACTAAGATCAAGATTGTGGATCATACTCTCTGTTTTATTGTCGTTCCTAGTCTCAAGGGAAGTAAAAACTATTTTGCTAGGTGCATATTTATTGTTTTACATCTTTCTTTACCCCTTAAATTTTATAATTATTTAATAAAATAAAATAAAATAAAAATATATAAAAATAATTGTATAAAAATAAATTTACATATAAATATCACTCTATTTTATTTATTTTGCAGTCAGGTTGGCTTGTCGGTTGTTACAACATACGAGTACATTCTTTGTTATCCCACTTTGGTTCTTATCACACTACTTTTTGTGTAGTTGCAATGCAGAATCAGTTATTTATTGCAAGTCATGGGGGGATTTTTTTTTTTATTTGTCTGTAATTAAGTAATAAGATACAGAATATTTCAAGAATTGCAACTTGGTCTTGATATTGAACAAGCCAACAAGGGTCAAAACATTAACAAGTTATTTGTTGCGACTAACTGCTAGTTAAGTCCACTTCTCTTAAAAGAGGATGTAGAATCATGTTATTTGTACACATCTTTCTTTATGCATGCCTCTTTTTATATGTTTTACTTTTTTTAATACATGTTTCTTATTTTTTTATATAAAAACACTAAATCTTAAACTCTAAATCACAACAAGATAAGACAAAAAAAATAGTTTATATTCGTATCTCAGTCAGAATCAGAGAACTATAAAGACCACGAGATTTTTTAATGAGTAAAAATATATTACATTTGAGTATTTATAATATTAAATATAAATAAATGTTTAAAGATGATTTAAATTAATAAATAATTATAAATTTAAATTAATTATTTTAAATATTTTGTTATTTTATATAAAAAATTATTTATAAATTAAATTAGTAAATTACATTTACTTATTATATATATTTTATTTTATATACATAAATATTTTAAGAATCCCATAAGGCGGAGATTGTGATCTCCATAGAGAGAATGATCCTCATCTCCTTTTCTATTGAAGAATCTACAATAAATTCTCACTAAATCAGGAGAAATTATTATCTCTTTATTTAACTATGTATAAAACTATAAAATACAAAATATTAAAAAAAAAAGGTACATAATTATTTCTCTAGAGTCTATTTGGATGCTGAAATCTTTTAATTTTTCATTTGAATGGTTAAAAATTTGTTGTCCTAGTGGGAATTGGGACTAGGCTTAAAAGCTGTAAGGCAACCATAGAAATATGTCATGAAGGAAGAAACAGATTGTAATTATTTGTTCTAAGTTGAATGAATCTTTAACGCAGTTGTCAGAGGTACGTGAAAGGTAGCAACAGTGATAACAAAGCTAATTTTGTACACAGAAAATGCTTTAGTTTGACGTAAAGTGGCTGCAAATGTGTGTTGGATTCCATGTATATGACTTTCATGTATGGGAAAATTGTTGCTTTCTGAGAAAGGAATTTAGGCACTCACAACCAAAACGAGATATATGGCTTTGCAGGGATTTGAACTGGAACTGATAGGATCCATGTCCCATTAAAGACAACATTTTGTGACTGCAAACATGAGGGAAAAGCCATTTGAACTGGAACTGAGAGGATATATGTCCCATTAAAGAGAATATTTTGTGATTGCAGACATGACGAAAAAGCCATTGGCACCGACTAACTGTTTGCAGTATTATTTTATTAATTTTGGACCAATCTTAATTAACTTATGGAATAGAATTTGAGAAAGAAAATAGGATAGACACCTTTGTCCTATTGCACATCTCAGTTTGTACACTCTATACACACCTTTTGAGTTTTAGTTTATTTGTACGAGTAAAATTACAAACAAAATAATACAAAAGATGCAAAAAAAAAAAAAAAAATTTGAAGGTGTAAAAATAAGCATGTAATTATAAATATATGTTTATAACACATATCAATATGTATATCTTTTTTTTTGTGCAAATTACTAGTATCTAACACTGCATTGGTTAAGTCATAAGAACAATAAATTTTTTTATTAAATTTTAATATAATTATATTATTATAGCTCGAACCCAAAATCTCTTTAGCACATCTCTAAACATGAGTAGAGTTTCCTTTTGTTTCCTTGTTAGGTACATATGAACATGGCAGTATTTTTTTTTTCTCACAATTTATTTCAAATTTATTCTATTATTTTCATCAATGTTCTATAATTTTGTTGATTAAAAATATTAAAATGATATTATAAGTATTATTAAATTATTTAAAATATAATTTTACTAATAAAAATAAAATAAATTAAGTTTAAAAACAAATTATAAAACAAAAAATGTTTTTCATATTAATTCATCACAGCTTCTTTCCATTTAGAAATAATACTTATCTCAGTAGTTTCATATATCTTCTTCCATTAGAACTTGATGTTGCGGTTAGTTGTGAATGAAGTTGAGAAAGAATATGTGGGGCCATCTTGATCCCCTCTAATCCTTAAGTTATGATTTAATTTACTATAACTTATAAATAATTTGGGTCAAATTGTAACTTTTTTTTTAACATAAGTAAGTAAGAAAAATTAAACATTTTTAAAGTTAAACTAGTAATTGTACAATTCTGGGTGAACTCAAATGACTCTCAAGCCCACATATAAACACTTCAAGTTCAAGTGTTTTTAGAATTCTAAAATTATGTGAAATTTATTTTTTATATATTTTTATTTAATTAAAAGTAACTCATTATTTTTCACTTGATTACACTATCAAATAAAAAGAATTAATTAAAAGTATTATACTCAATATATTATCTTAATTATCTTAATTAATAATTTCTTAATCTATATGCTAAAATCTTAAACAACAAAAGATTTAAAATAGAGGAATATCGACCCTATTTATCTTTTAGTAAACTTGGGTAATTTTCTTTAATGCTAGGACTAATCTTTCTTTATTTACTCCTATTCATGTTTTAGGTTATTTTAGTTGGAATATTGGCGTATTGGAGATTCCAAAATTTGAGAGTCTTGCTATTATATTACTAATATTCCCCTCTATCAGTGTCAGAGGGAATCCCTAGAAATGAGAAGATTCACTTTCCAGGGTGGCTGTTAGAACAAAAATCTTATTGTCGTCAAACTAGGGGTGACCCGGGGGTAAGGTTAGTAAAGCTCTTACTTTAAGTTTCAAAAATATTTTTAATAACAAATATATTAAATACATATATTACTATCATCTCTTAAAAAATTTGTAAAAAAAAAAACTTTCTTCTTAACTATTTTAATTAGTTTCAAATTAGGCGTGAGCTTGTCATAAGAAGTTTTGATTGCATCCATACAGTTTGGAATTTGATTTAATGTTGTAATTAAAAAAGTTTATTTTTAAGGATAAAGTTAGTAATATTGTAATTTTGAGCTTATATTCTTTTTTCTTAACACATGTTAACTTTCACCTTGAGATTGACACGTATATAAGTTAAAGATATTTTTTTGATCTATTTTTTTTTGCTTGATTTGTTTTTAGATTTTAAAAATATTATATTTAAATAGATGAAATAAATTTATACATAATAAATTTTTAAATGAACAAAATAAATTTACACTAGATAAATACTTCGTACATAACTCAAATTTAAAATTTTAATATATTAAATTACCCTTACTTCAAACGAAGATGCTCAAGTGCAAGAAAAACAAAAAAAAAAAAAATGTGGACTCACAAAATATAGAGAAACTTCTTCTACAATTAAACTTTGTTTGGATCTAAGTGAAGGAAAGGAAAAGTAAATGGGAAATTTCTTCTTTCTTGTCTTCACTGTGTAGACAAATAACTCATTTTACCTCTAATTTCCCTTGACTTTTCCAACTTCCAACAAAGAAAGAACCTTGTCTTTTGCAGAAGAAAAAACTAGAAAGAAAATAACCCAATATACAATAACACATACTCTACCACTTTCTTAAAGTGTGGACATGAATCTTAATCTCTTAGACCAAATCTACAGCTCATCCTCCATTGCCATTCTTTCATTTGGTCTATCATAAGTCTAGCCTTTGAAGAGTTTCTCTTCTGGTTGAACTGATTTCTTCTTGTTGCCATTCATAATTCTCAAGCTTTGCTTTAATAAGTCAAACTCTCTCTCCTTTTTGAACTTCTCTTGCTTTATTGAAGCCAATTGAGCTTTCAAGACAATAATGGTCTCTTTCTTGTCTTGTAGCTTCTTCTGCAGATTCTCCATCTGAATATTAGCTTCCTCTGATTTCCAATGTAGACCATCCCCTGTCAACAAATAAGTAATTTTTAAACCAATTCAACATTTCTTTCTAACCAAAGCATAAAAGAAATTGAAAAGTTTGGGCATTTTCACTATAGTTCTTGTCGTGGTATGATCATTTCAGAGCAAGAAATTAAAGGGAAAGGGACCAAACATTAAACAAATCTCAATTGGGTTTGATTTGAAGAGAGGAGATTGAATCCCACAAGCAACCAAAAAGTAAACATTTCAATTGGGTTAATCTTTAAGGACAGGAATTGAATAAGCCCCACATGGCCATAAGTCCCATATTTGCTTTCCAAAGAAGCATGCCGCAAGAACAGGGGGAAAAAAAATCACCTAATTCTGCAGAATCACTGTAGATTGTTCCAAATATGTGATGTGCATAAAGAAAATGGATCACATGTTGTTGATTATTTATAGTCGGTTACGTGATGGAATGACAACCATTAGATTAGCAGTTGACGTGGCACTGCACTTCGATTGAATGATTGTTATTGTGTCACACAACCGACTACAATGCAATCAACTACATGTGATTTGAGTCCGTGGAAAAGCGGGCATAGGGAGAGAAGAGAGATACCTTCATATGTTCTCTGAATAAGATCATCTAGTTCAGTCTTAATTGTTAGATAAAGTTGCTTCCACTTCTCCACAGCCTCATCTCTTCTTGCTCTCTCCTCCTCCATCTGCTCAACCAAAAGCTTAGTTCCCTTTGATTCCCACTCATTCCCACCATTTTCACCCTCCATTAGAGCTTCTCTCATCTCTCTTATTCGCTCTTCCTTCTCTTCCATCTTCTTCCTCAGCTGCTCCACCTCCTCTCTCAGCCTTTCCCTCTCTTGCTTCCAATCTGCCTCCTTGAATGTAAAGACCATTATATCCCTCTCATATCTTCTACTCTGCTTATCTCTCTCACACACCATCCCCTTTACTTCCTCTTGCAAGAGCTTCAATTTTCCCTTCAAAATCATGGCATCCTTTTCATAGAGGTACCGCTTATTCTTGCTAATAGTCACACCCATCTTCAAAACTCCCTCGTATGCCTTCTGGGTACCTATCAAAGTGATGTATTTTGGTCTTATAGTGAGTGAAAGAGAGAGAGGAAAAGCTAATAGAAGGTGTGGTAGGGAGAATAAGACAACATCTTCTATCTTATAATTTATTTAGTTCATATCCCAAAGTTTTTAATTGATAAAAAATATAATTTAAAATTTTAATTAACTACTTAATTTTATGTTTAATTAAAGTGACTAACTAAGAAATTTGGTTTGGCTTAATAACACAACTTATAGAGATAAGGCTTTGACATTCTCATACTTTAACATTAAACATGATCTTATTTCCAGCTAATATTAAAAAAATTACGTCTCTCGTCTAATTTATGATAGAAAAAAAATAACAAATTAAAATATTTTAAGATAAAAAATAAAGTCAAGTATGAAGTAAAAGATGTTATTTTGACATTAATTAAATCTTAATAGAAGCTCCTTCCTTGATTAAAAGGGCATGCCAAAAAGTTTGAGCCTATTTTATGAGGCTTTTAGATTAGGGTCATGGCCAATCTATTACACATATAATTTCAATGATGGAAGGGACATAATTGGTCTCGTGAGTTAATAGGGCTAGGAGAATATGATTTACACTAAAATTGGACACCATATATGATCTGGCTGCATATGTTAATAGTCGTATTTCAATTCACATGCATTATTCTCGTTGGGAGCGTGGGTTAGAATCATGACCTCAATTATTAGACCATATGTATTTTGACTGCTTCTTTTTCTATTTGGTCCTACTACTGTTCCAACACATAATTTGCCATGAAAAAATGGAGTGGATTGTACTTGAGCATCCTTCAATTGTCCCCACTTACACATGGGTGTCAATTAATGTCACCTCAAAAATTTCTAGGATTTCATGAGTTTAGATTCTGTTTAGGATGGATGTAATCTAGAGTTTAGCAGATGAATTGTTTTTCCATGCATGAGAATCTAGAGTTGGGTGGAATTAAATGTGTTGGGAATGGAAAAAGGAAATGAAATAAGAATGGAAAAGGAGTATGAAATACTCATATTTCTTTTATTCAATTGGACAACTTATAAATTGTTTCTCATTAACTCAAGAATTTTGATTCCCAATCTCTCCCTTTTTTAAATAAAACATTTTTGTGGAAAGCCCAACAAAATAATTATTTCTTGGAAAGTGGAATTATTTAGTTGAGGAAATGTTTTTATATTTTCACTTTTTAAAAGATGTTTTCATTTTTATTTTTTTCTCACTTCTTTACATATCTATTTATTACTTAACAATAATTTTAAATGACCTTAAGTGAATTTTATGGAATTACTAATAATTTCTTGTTAAAGTAAATAAAAAATTTATAAAATCAGAAAATTGCAATTATCTATTTTTGAAAATACCAAAACTCGTGTTTTATTTTTTTAATTTTCAATAATATTTTTAATAAAACATTTTTGTTTATTAAACTAAATATATTTTTATGCCTATTTTTATTTTTACTAAAAAATAGCTAAAGCAAACAGGCTTTTGAGTTTTTCAGGAACATTGTTTAAAAATATATAAATATACACCAAACCTGGGAATGTAGGATCATAGGAACATCTAAACCCATCGCGAGTAGTTCGTACTTTTAGGCCAACTACTAGTGTCGTGTGGCAGTTATACATTTGTGCTTGTATTAGTAGGGGCACAAAGGCACTTGTGTCTGACAAGTGGGGTTTGATTTAATAATGAATCATTTTTTAATTAAATTTATTTTTTAAAAAATTATAAATTGTAACTTTTATCTTATTTTATTCTCTCTTCTATTTATAACCAAAAAAAAATAAGGGTACGACATCCTAGTACGATCTTGCTCTGATTCCCTTTAGGTTTCTTGGATTCCCCATTTATCTTCAAAATAAAGGCACTTATGTCCAATGTGCAATTTTGTTTTATGTTCGTAGAAGGATAATACTCCTTGTAAGGGGAAACCCTTTGTGTACATAGTGTTTTTTACTGCAAATCTGGTCATCAAACTAGATTGTTTCTGTAATGCAATAAATTATTTTGTGTTTCTAATTCTTGACCATAGGATTCCCAACCTGAGATTACTAGAAAACTCAACAATTTTCCTGTCAGTGAAATCTCATAATGTAAAAGTTAAAAACATGTTGTAATTGCGATTTTTTTTTTTTTTATGAGAATTGTGATTAGTATTTGACAGTAGGTGTAATTAAATTAAGGTAAATTCGTCACCATCGCAAGTTAAATAAAGGGGTAATAACCCTTAACAACATGGACCAATAAAATTTCTACATATGTGTCATTTTGGACCCTGACAATCATAACTAATATGGACTATAAGCATTTTAAATTTGAAGTATACTCTTCTACACCATTGTCACATGTGCTTAATGTTAAGTTGCGGGGTTCACAATGACAGTTATGGCAGTGAGTTATTAGACAATTGTTATTGTAATAAAATTGAAAAAAAAAAATGTATAGGATAGGTCATATTTTAAATATCATATAATTAAGGGTGTAGGTAGAAATAAAATGTCATCCCAAAAAAAAAAGGGATAGAATTACATTTATAGAATAATTACATTGGAAACCCAGTTTGTTTTGTGAGGTAGGCAAAGTACCAATCAACTATAAAAAGGTAAAGCAGAAATAGACCTATGAGGACCTGACATGTTTGTCTTATTTATTCTTCTAGCTGTCAAACTTGCCCTACAATTCTATTAGCTACACAACTCTTAAATAATTACACGCTTAGATTAGCCAATTAAAAAAATATCAAACTAGATAACTCGATTGCCGACATTTGAAAACTCTTCGATAATAATCTCGTGAGTTATCAATTATTATAAGGAAAAGACTTTATTAAAAAAATTTACCCAAATGTTAATGAAACCCATAGCAAATCAACTGTAAAAGATGGGTTGAGGTGAAAAATTGTGGTGTTGCATTTTTTTAAAAGGGTTTGGTGGAAAATTTGATGAAGTGAGAGGTATTTTGGAAATGTCATAAGGGTTGGGGTGTTTGGAAGAAAAATGGGGTGTGCGAAAAGACTCCCTGATTCGTTTTGTGGGCCACAAAAACGTTCTGGCCTTGCAGGTTTCTTTTCATATCATCAATGTCTTCATTTTTATTAACTTTTTTCTTTTTTTAGAATTAAATTTTAAATATCCTATAAATTTAAAATACAACTCAACGTCACTTCCATAATTCACACAGTTTCTCCTCCTCTCTTTTCCGCCTCTCTCTCTGGCTGAGGTATGATTTAAAAATTTTTTTTTTTTGACATAAATATTACTAATTTGTTTAAGTGACCATTAACCCTTTTTTTTTTTCCAATTAGATAAAGAAACACACTAATTTTTAAATTTCACAAATTTCTGTTAACACATACACACTCATATAGTGAGCATTACTTTTATATATATACAAATTTCCCATATCTTAAAAGAAAAAAAAAAATCTAAGAATTAGAGCTATATACATATCCAAAGAAATTTTTTAAAATAAATTGACAAATGGTTAGTTATTACTCTCGTTACTTAAAATTATAAAATCATATTATTTATTTTACATTCTTAAAAAATATAATTAGATGATTAAAAAATAATGTATTTTTTTTATAATACTTCTATTTAATATTTTGTATTATACATCATTAAAACAAAACCTTAAATAAAAACTTTTTTTAAAAAAAAAAATTAACTGAATGAAATGGCCTCTTCTTCTTTTTAAAGACTTTTATGGTTCTCACAAGTGCGACAATGTTTCAAGGGATGTCTTTTCTCGTACCTGTTTTTCTTTTCACACACCCTCAGTTTTCTCTTTTTGCAAAGGATAAAATCTCATGTTTAATTTTGTATCTTTATTATTTTTCAACAATCAAAAAGTCTCACTGTATTACTTTATAATTTTCTTACTAATAAAAATGTTGTGAGAGATCAAATTTTGTCCCTTTTTTCAAAATACCTTCCTCTTCATAAACACCCACCCAAAATTTAGAAAACAACACCAAAATACAACCTCATAAAAAGGTATGCGATTGTTTATAGTTTTGGATTTTGTAAAATTTGGAACCCATCATGATGATGTTGAATTCCAGATTTTGGTATTGTACTTCATATTTTAATTTTAATGTTGTATTCCAGGTTTTGGATGAGGGTGAAGGTATTTTGGATAAAGGGAAAACTTATCAAAAATGTGATTTAATTGATAAACAAATTAAGTTTAGTGATTGAAGGGTTTTTATAATATTAAGGGTTTAAGCCTATAAAAAAAAGTAATTATAATTACTCTTTATTCCTGAATAAAATTAATCTCACTTCTGTCTAACGTGAAACGAGAATATTCGTAAAAAAAAAAAAAAAAAAGTTAAAAGAAAAGGAATCTTTGTAAAAGTGAACACAGGACTCACAAATCACTTTTCCCAATGGATAGGACTTTGTCTCTGGAGTGGGAATAAGAAATTGATAACCTTATTTCCCTAACTGCACAACGGGAAAATAGTGGCAATAAAATTTCAAGTTTTATCAATAGATCATAGAAAAATTACTTAGATTTAAGTTTCTTTTTTGGAAGTCTTGTTAGTTTTTTTATTGATGTTTTATATTTGACAAAGCAACTAATTAATGATTTTGGCCCAATGATCTATCCATATATTGCAAATCAACCTATCTCAATTTATTTTGTTTTAATTACTTTTATATTCTAAAGCAAATTACTCATATATATTTTTTTAATTAGAGAAATAATTTTGTTTTAGTTCATGAATCTTTCTACAGGGTCCCCTTTAATTGATTCCTAGATCTGTCCTTGCCTAAGAGAACAAGAAATTACAAGATTTGTTATGAAAAGAGGGTTGAGACATGAGAATTGTCCAAATGTCTTGTGCAAAGTTTTTAAAATGAAATTGGATCAATTACTTACAAATTTACAAAAAAAAAAGAAAAGAAGAAGAAACATGTTTGGATAATCTGTTGGATCTACGTATGTGTTTATTTTTTACAATTTTTATTAAATAAAATGTTAAGGGCAATATAGGGCAAATTGTCCTAATTTCTCACATGACAATAGTTCTATCTAATTATAATAATCCTATTAAACAACATCGAAGACAATTCCTTTTCTTTCTATTTGTTTTGATATGACTATCAATAAAAGTCTTGACCAAACTCTTTAACATTTCTTAATCTATCTTCCCAAACATATGTTGAATTATGACATATTCTATGTGTCTATTTCTAAAGTAAAATTTACACAGGAACTAAAATTATGACTCTTTATGAATTGGATTAGAATCTATTATGCCATTTTTTAATTTTATTCCTCATGATTAAATAAAAAAATAAATTAATGTTTTTTTTGTCATTTTATTATGTGATTTTTTTTTTTTATTTTTCTATGTATTTGACCAATTTGCTGCAATGAAATAGTGTATAACATTTTATATGAAATAACTAATTTGATCCCTAATAAAGAGGAGATATCAAACACCACAACTAAGGTTATTGTGTAAATTTGGCACTTTATCTTGATTAGATGCAAATGATAAGTATAAAAGAGTTACATCAACCATCCATATCTTTCATGTCTAATCCATGGTAATTGGATAAAGTGGGTAGACTTTGCTAAAATGCTTTTTTGGATCCACATTCTCTTTTTTTAATATATGCCTACTTTCACCTTTTTAAGAGCTTGACATGTACATATGGTAATGTGAGCTTCTTTATCTTATCTACTTTATTTTATTTTATTTTATTTTATCTAAGTTTACATTCATGTCTAATTGGATAAAAAGTTGGTAAGACTTTGCAAAAATGCACCTTTAAACTCAATTTTTTTTTCTTTTACATGTGTCCACTTCTACCATTTTGAAAACTTAGACATGTGTATATGCTAATGTGAGTTTCTTTATCTTATTTGTTTTGCTGTCTTTTGTGTTTATTTTTTCTTAGTTTACATGAAATATATATTTAGGTAAGTGGAACAAATTTACAAACATATATAAGTTTAAAAACTCTAGTTGCTTTGAAAAAGTATGTAAATTTCTTGTATTACTTAAGGATTAAATATGCCGTTTTATTTCTCTATATATCTCATTTTCTGTTTCATTCTCAATCATTGGTTAAAAAAAAATATAAACTAATATATTGTCTCATTTTCTATGTTTTTTAAGCAATCTGTGATGGTAAGACAATATATGAAGGAAAATTATTTCTCAAACCTTTTCTTTATGACAAGAAGGCAAACGCATTTGCTTTATGTGCTTGCTAAATGATCGATGATTAATGTATGACTAATATTATACCAAGATGGCTAATATACTCTTAATATTATACAGCTATTTTATTTATACGTACCTTGTTATTTTGATAAAATACATTATTATTGTTATTATTTATTTATTTATTTATCATATTTGAATACGACAGAAATATTTTCTTACTGCTAGCAGTTCTTTACAACTTACAAGTCATATATATCATGTGTGTCCTAAAATTTGAATAAGTTAATAACTTTATTTTTTTCTTAAATTTTTTAGAAAATTACACCAAATACGCAACGCCCAAATCTACAGTATAATACTTAAAAAATAAATAATTCCACAGCCGAGACATTGATCGCTAAATTTTTAAGTGAAATCCTTAGAATCTTATGAAAAAGTACAAATTTTATATATATATATATATATATATATATATATATATATATATATATATATATATATATGTATATATGTATGTATCATCCTACCTCTATTTCGACTTTAATTTGTGTGGCACAAATTATATTTTTCGCGTTAAGTTAAAAAGAATTATATTTGATGTTATGAGTTTTATTTTTACTGAATACTTCGCGTTTTTTCTCTAGGCACTCTTATGTAACAAAAATTTAATTTAAACTAAGTGACATAATGTATTAAAAATACAATATAATTCAAATGAACAATGATATTTTTTTTTCTAAATTTTATTTTTATTCAAATAATGTTTTTAAGTTTTAAGATAATTTAATAAAACAAGTTATTCATAAACAATTTTGTCATTTCAATTTTTGTGTCATATTTTTTTATAAAAACAAGAAAAAGAGGATTTCAATAAAATATTCTTTAACAACATCGAGTTTAAGTTTAAATTTTAAAATAAATAAGATAGGTTAATAAATAAACTAACCCTAAATTTTTAGATACATTGCTATCCGCACCACGCTAAACCTGTCAACCTTTGCATGGAATAAAATTCCATAATAGCACTGGGAATCCACGTACTTGCTAGTTACTACAAAATTCACCATGCATATCACGTGGCATCTACATAACCTACACCATCTTCAGTGGCAATAAACGCAATTTCAACAAAAACCGAGGACTAATTTTGGACGTCGTGGTCTATGTATTAACATGTTAAAGGCCTTCACGTTAACATAGCAGGAAAGCAAACTACCATAACGAAGAGGAGAGAGAAAACGAGGGAGAGTGAAGGAAAGAGCGAGAAAATACAGGGAGATGGTTGCAGAGGAGATGGCTGATTCCATGTCGTTTTCATTGTTAAACGCAGAGAGAGAAAACAAGCGAGTGTGAAAGAAAGTGAAGGAAAGAGCGAGAAAACAAGGGGAGAAAGTTGCAGAGGAGGGATTCGATCTTTTTTCTCGTTATAGCGGCCGCGCCATTTTAAAGCCTCTTCTGCAACGGCAATTTCTCGGGTCACTCACATTCACCCAAGAATTCTCCATTTCTGATTTTCATTGTTACCAAACAGACCGATATTTCAGTTTGAGAGGAAGTTCTTTCAGTTGGAGACGGGGAGCTGAGCAGGGCGAATAATTAATCATTGCATGTTGCAGCGATTTGTGGAAGCTAATTTGGGATTTTGGGGTGGAAAAATTGTGTTTTCTTATGTGCTTGATTTTGGTTGAATTGATACAATACATGTTGTCTTCCACATTGGGTCGTAGTTTTTGTTGATGGAGTCGCCGGTATTGAGCAGCTGATCCTTGGATTCATTTCTGACTGATATTTCGTAAAAATGGTATTTATCTTCAATCTTGCATGGCATTACGTTTTTTTTTTTTTTTTTTCGTTGTTGAGAATATTGTTATGAGAACATATAATTGTTGAGCCCATTGGAGAATTGGTAATGGTGATCAATTCACAGTTTTTACAAGTTATTATATATTTGGCCATCGGGTTATAGCTTAAATTATGAACAATGCAGCAATAATAAGGAAATATTTAATGTAAACTCAGCTTCTTGTACCCATATGGCACTAAAGATAAAGCTGATAACTAGTACGACACTAGTTAGAAAGTTAGGTTTAAATTGAATTTGTTTCTGTGCCTTTTGTCAAGGAGAGCTTCACTTTCTGGTAACATGATTGAATAAAACACTGACTAATCATTTATTATTTGTTTATTTGTTCTACAATCTTTTGTCACTTAGTTCTAGTCTAATCAGTAATCACAAGTGGATGAAAAACTCTGCAGCTCGAGCTGGAGATTGATAATGTATATGTAAGGATGATTTCAGAAAAAAAAAAAAAAAAGAAGAAGCAATGGTTTACTTTAGCTTAATTCTGCAAAGTTATGGGTTACATGAATCTTGCACTGATGCACACATGGCCAAAATTGTTATTTATTCTACTTTTTCTAGATTGTTTGATCGTTTGTCTCAGTGTAATTAAAATAGACGTGGATGTTTTTTTGTCTTTTTTCTAGTAGAAAAAGAATCCAAAGCACTAAATTGAATCTAATCTCAAATATCTTTGCTTTATATGAAGAATTACATAAATTTTGTTTTGTCATGGATGACAAGGCTATGTTGAAAGGGGTTTAGCCCAATGAAATGCATTTATTTATATCCCTGATTATGTGTTGTTTGATGAAAATCAACCTTTACTTGTAATGTGGGAGAAAAGTTTCACCTGGTAGTTTGTAGGCACGCCACTGACTCTGTTCATGCTAATATTAATCTGGAATGGGGCTCTACTCTAATAAATGGAGCTGCTGATGAATTTTCTGCATGAACAGGCTGCTAAAGTCAGCTATGTAGTTGGATCAAATGTTTGGGTTCAGGACCCAGAGGAAGCTTGGATAGATGGAGAAATCGTGGAAGTCAATGGGAAAGATATCAAGATTAACAGTACGTCAGGGAAGATGGTGAGTCTTCTGGAATTTTTTTATACCTATGATTTAGAACTGAGTATATACACAATCCCCTCATATTTTTTGTAGCTTTATGTTTAATGCTCATATAAGAAAAGAACGACTCTTATTTTTATCAATGCTTTTAGTGCTTCTTCATGAATACTGCTCTTAACTATCTTGTGTATTATTTCCTGTTCCTTTTCTTTTTCATATGAATAAGTTTGATATGATGGAGAAAGAGGAAAGTACATGGAAAAATTTTATACAGGATTAGATATTTCCACAGTATAAGCAAACGATTAAGTAAAAAAGTAGAAAAAGGTCAATTTCAAAATATCATTAATGAAAGACCATACTAGCGTCAACTTGTGGCCATAAGCTTAACTTTCAACCTTGCCCTTCAGGTTGTCATGGAGGAATTTGCTGGATAAACAGATGAAAGTTAAGAATTTTCTTATGTTACCTTGTTTAATCTTCTATATAGGTCCAACCAAGACATTAGTAGCTTGTAACTGGTAATGAATTATTACTTTCCATGCTTTGGCTCTAATTTCGCTAGCAGGAAAGTAGATTTGAATTCCCAATTTGGAGAAGTTATAGATTTGTGTCACTATCATCTTAGTCTTTTCTTTTGCAACTCATGGAGCAGCCAAGGAGAGAATAGATTGTTGAGAAGTAGAAAACGTGATGGCCACCTTATGTGTAGCAGATTGTACTTGGGATTCTTTTATGCTCATGTTCTAGGATATATCAATTGCTCTTATCTCGTTTTCTTCAAAATACAGTTTCCTTTCATATTAGTCAGGCTTTATATCATACATATAACCATTAGTGCAGCTTTCTTTATATGTTACTTCTTAGATCAATGTTAGGTATGACTGGGTATCTCGAAAATGACTCAAGGTGTGACCTTGTTTTGGTACCTATGACAAATTGGTGAACATGGAAAATTTTAAAGCTGTGAAAGTTGCTTTTGAATTCAATGGCTATAATGATACGATTAAGGGGAAAGAAGAATAGTTTACTCACCTTTTATGCATTTTTTTGGGGCTTTAAGAGCCTTTGAGTATTTGGATACCTGGAAATTCTGAAGTTCCCACGCGGAGTTTTTTATTTTTTATTTTTTTGCCTTGAATCTCATCCTGTATACGAAAGAACTAAAGTCAAATGAATTTCCTTTTTGATCACCTGTTTTATTTCACTTACAAAATTATAATTTTCATACTCTTTAAAAGTGTAGAAACAAAAGATTGTCTAATCTTTCTTTCTCCTTTTCATATATATGTAATGTTTTAAAGAAGATAAGTGCTATTCTCTGTACAGGTTGTGGCCAAACCATCTAATATCTATCCCATGGATCCTGAGTTTCCTCCGTCTGGTGTCGAAGATATGACAAGGCTAGCCTATTTGCATGAGCCAGGGGTTCTCCACAATTTGAAATGTCGATATGATATAGATGAAATATATGTAAGCACTGACCAGATGACTTCACCTCTGTTTTCCACCCTTGACCTTTTAGAAGCTAAGCAATTCAAAATTGGAATATTATTTAGAAAGGATATATTTTTTTTACTTGGTTTTATTTTTTATTTTTTAATATTTAAATGTTTGCTCATGTGAGCCTTCCTTTAACTTCTATTTGTTTGTGAAAATGTCATGTGGTTTTTTTTGCTTTTAATTGGGTTGAAAATCTAAAGCTTAATTTGCAAATGGTGTTTACAGACATATACCGGAAGTATATTGATAGCTGTGAACCCTTTCCAAAGAATACCTCATTTGTATGCCAGTGATATGATGCAACGGTATAAGGGGATGGCTCTTGGTGAGCTGAGCCCACATCCTTTTGCAATTGCGGATAGTGCATATAGGTACCTTGCCTCTGTTCTCAGTTTTTGTACATTGGTTGTGGCTTAAGCACCCTTTGGGTTGAGATTATTTCAGGTTCAGATAGCTTGATGATTCTTTAGGAAGGAAGAAATGTTACAATATCAACTCTAATAGCTCAAAAGACTAGCTGATATAATGTTGGAAGAAGAATGGCAACTTTATCGTTCTTGCCTTTTCTAAAAATCACATTGCATATTTAATCCGTCTATAATTTTCCAAAAACTTTAAAATAATCGTAAACCTTCCCCTCCTCTTTGTTTTCTTATTAAATATTGGCTTTGCTACAAGTATTGGTTAAGGAATATTAATAACTTGCCAATTAAACACACTAGCTTTTGCATTGATTTTTAAATAAGCAATTATTTTTCTTTAAAGTACGCTCAGCTACCTTGGATTGACTTGTGCACTGGTCTGTGGGATCTTTCTTTATTTACACTGATATTAGAAACATTTTCTGACAAGCTACTAATTTCGAAATATTTTTATCCTATCCCTTGGGGAACTCACTAGCAATACGCTAGAAAAACCTTAATCTTTTTTTATAAATTTATTTATAATCTTATGCAATATCGACATCATCTGGCAGTTTTCCTTTAACATTTTTTCCCCATGATAATTTCACTTACAACTCTGGCTAGTTTCCAGAATTCCATGCAAATGAGATAAAACACCATAAAAAATTATGTGCAGGATGATGATCAATGAAGGAGCAAGCCAATCCATTTTGGTCAGTGGAGAAAGTGGAGCTGGTAAAACTGAGAGTACAAAACTGCTAATGCAATATCTTGCCTATATGGGAGGGAGAAGCGGATCAGAGGGGCGTTCTGTGGAACAACAAGTTCTGCAGGTAACAAACTGAAAATTTCTCAATCTGCCTAATGGGAAGGGAAGTTTAAGAGATTGTGCATGTAGTTTTGAAAACCTAAATTCGAATGTTATTACTTGTTATGTTGTTTATTCACTTCGTGCAGTCTAATCCTGTTTTGGAAGCATTTGGCAATGCGAAGACTGTTAGAAACAATAACTCAAGGTTGAAATCCACTGTTTTATAAGTTCCTCTTCCTCCCTTTGGAAATTTTCATATACTCCATTTTTTGTTGATTTAAACTCTTTACTAAGTTTAGCATGCTAAAATTTCAGTCGTTTTGGTAAGTTTGTGGAGCTTCAGTTTGATCAAAGGGGGAGAATTTCTGGAGCTGCTATCAGAAGCTATTTGCTGGAAAAATCCCGTGTCTGTCAAGTTTCTGATCCAGAGCGAAACTATCATTGCTTTTATATGCTATGTGCTGCCCCAAAAGAGGTCAATTGTTTTTCTTTTCTTTTCTTTTATTTTTTCTTTTGAACATCTGTTTGCTTGCAGAAATTCAGCTTTGCTTGGTGACTTAAAATAGATGTTTGATAGTTAATATTATAATCTCTGATCTTTTAGTCTTGATTTTTGAATTGCAACAGTTTCAGTCATTTGCTTGTTTCATATCTTTATGCATTTAAGCTCTATCATATTTCTTACTCAACTGAAAGACATTTAATAAAGTGTTCATGGGCCTGGGGTTGCATAAAATTCTTGCCTTGATGAAACTTTGTCCTATTCATGAGATTTCATGGGCTGTGGTATTGCTATGTGAAGATTTGTGGGATTGCTAACAAATGTTCAAGGAAATCTTATGGATGCATATTGAGCTCAAAAATAATATTAGATGTTATATAGACATTGGCTTTGAATTGGTTCTCGGGTCAGGTTTTCTTTAATATACCTGACTTATGATAAAAAGTATTCATTGTGAATTTATCTACTATTGCTTGTCCGTGGTTAGGTTGTTGATAGCTACAAATTGGGAAATCCAAGATCATTTCATTATTTAAATCAATCAAATTTCTACGAGCTGGAAGGGTTGGATGAAACTAAGGAATATCTTGAAACTAGGAGAGCAATGGGTGTTGTTGGCATCAATTCTAATGAGCAGGTACCCTTCAGTACAATTTCTACGGACCACTTTCTTTTCCCCTTTCTTTCTTTTTGTTACTTTTACTGGAACCTCTCCTCATCTTTTCAGGATGCTATATTTCGAGTAGTGGCTGCAATACTTCACTTAGGAAACATTGAATTTACCAAGGGAGATGAAGTGGATTCCTCTCAACCCAAGGATGATCAATCTCGTTTTCATCTCAAAACTGCAGCTGAACTTTTGATGTAAGTGCATATATATATCTATATATATATTTAAAATTCATTAAGAGCAATGAAATGAAAATAAAAAACTTGATTTATGTGTTTATTTATTTGTTTGTGCTAGGTGTGATGTGAAATCTCTTGAGGACTCTTTCTGCAAACGTGTTATTGCTACACGTGGTGAGGCCATAACAAAATGTCTTGATCCAAATTCTGCTGCTCTGAGTAGAGATGCATTGGCTAAGATAGTTTATTCAAAACTGTTCGACTGGTAAGTTTTTGTGATGTTTATGCGCTTATAAAAATTCCTATATACTTTAAAAGTTCATTTTGAAGGATAATTTTCTATATGCACTTGCATCAGTTTTGTTAGTTACATCAACGTAAACATAAACTGATTCAGGATTGTGAACAAGATTAACGAATCCATTGGCCAAGATCCGGATTCAAAGAACTTAATCGGGGTTCTGGATATATATGGATTTGAGAGTTTCAAGACAAACAGGTGCTTAACTGGTACGCTTTTGTCTTTGTTATTTACAAAGATTAATTACTTGTGCAGAATTTCATTAAATGATTTCATGTACAAGATGGGATGCTTAATTCAGCAAGTCAAGAAATTCCTATCAGTGATACCAAATTGATTATGAACTAGTTGATTATCTTGCTGTGTCATTGTGATATTTTTATTGTATTGCTAGTCCAAGCACACTCCAATAATGATGAAATACCTTAAACTTTTGTTGATAATGTTCTTTTTGGGCTGCCTTAGTTTTTTCTGTTATCATTGCTGCTGTCTCCTCATGAAGAATGTTTATATTTGTTCTATTGTGATTAAGGAATGTCATGGAATTTGTTGGCTTATTGTTGTTGTTATTATAATTTATTAGTTACAGTTACTGCTGCTGCTGCTCTTTGACTATTTTCTTCTTGTTCTATTGTGGTTTAAAATGTTCTTTTTTGCAGCTTTGAGCAATTTTGTATTAACTTGACTAATGAGAAATTGCAGCAGCATTTTAACCAGGTTTGATTGTTATGTTTTTACTCTCTCTTACTGGGATTAAACATCTGCTGAATTTACTTCAATTGACTCAAATTACTGCATTTTTCCTTTTATGTGTTTTCTGTATGCATCAATATCTTATCTCACAGCATGTCTTCAAAATGGAGCAAGAAGAATATACAAAGGAAGAAATCGATTGGAGTTATATTGAGTTCGTTGATAATCAGGATATCCTTGATCTTGTTGAGAAGGTTTGTGATTTATCTGCCGTGCACTTTTTTTTTTTTTTTGGTGCCTCATTGTGTCCTTTTAATTCTGGCTAAGTTATATCAGCCCGCCATCTAACTTCCATCAAATATAATTTTATGATCTCTTCCTCCAAATTTTTTGATTTCACCTCTGAATGAAAATGTTTTTAATCCAAAAAAGTTGTCAATTTCTGTTTCCAAGAATTGTTTTCCCTGTAGGTAATAGAAGCCTGATATGATTAAACAGCAGCAACAGAATTATAGTAGATTATACAGAGAAATTTTCAAGGTTTCCTTTGCCACAGAGCCAAAGTTCCTACAGAGAAAGAGTATAGTCCCTCTCTGCCCAAGAACCAGTCCAGAAACTGTCTTCCTACCCTCTCCTCACTGTTCCACACATCCTATTTATAATAATACAAATATAACTCCCATAATAACTGCCTTAAACTCCTATAATAACTTCCCTGAAAACTGCCAACTCAGTTTCCTATCAGTAATCACTAGGATTGTTGGGTACATAGATCTTGTTCTCCTTTGTATTCTAGGAATGTTGAGTATTTTAAATCCTTATGGAAAATATAGTTTTATTGGACAATTAAGTTTTGGATCCCATATATATAGATCTATTTAAACAAGGGTGTGTGACATACAAGAAAGATATCTTATAGCTTTATTTTTCTCCCTTGATTAGCAGATTAGAATATGTATTGTAGATGGATTTCATTGGAGGAACTGCATCCTTTTCCATTTCTTGACTTTTGATTTATAGGTAAAGGATTTTCTTGGATACTTTTTTAAATCATGTAGCCAGAAGTAAATTCATTTTGGCATTGGGGTGGTTTAGAAGGTCTCTGAACACTTGGATATGAAGGGTGCTTTTTTTATCACTTTTTGGTCGAATCACTTTCATTTAGGTTAGTTTATGTTGCATTCCTATCTACTACTTATCTCTTTGCCTAATCCCTAGTGGAGTTTCTGATAAGATTGAGAAAGTCATGAAGGAATTTCTCCGCTCAGGTACTGGTGAGAAAAGGAAGGATTTGACTACCATAATGTGTAGGATTCCAACCAGGCAATCATTTCTACTCATTGCGGTCCTTAAAAATATATTTTCCTAGGATATATTTCTAGAACAGTAGGTTTCAGAAAGTTGTATTTCATATATATTCGGCCAACTGACCATGTTTATATACATACATAAGAGTAACTGATCCAGCTACTTTTTGGGGATAAACATTTAAAACTAACAGATAGGATAAGTGTAGATAGGTCTTATCTAGTGGTTGGAGATAACTTTACTTACTAGAGTCCTAATTCTACCAGAATTACCACACCCCGCTTCAAGTTGGATCATAGATATTTATCATGTCCAACTTGCTTATACAACTTTCAAATGCTAGCCCATGTAACCTTTTAGTTAGTACATCACCTACTTGATGTCTTGTCGGAATAAATGTTAGGCAGATTTCTCCTTCTTCTACCTTTTCTCGGATGAAATGCCTATCTATCTCCACATGCTTTGATCTATCATGTTGGACTAGATTCAGTGCCATACTGATTGCAACTTTATTGTCACAGTAAAGCTTCATTGGCCTCTTGGTCTGCACTTCAATTTCCTCTAAGACTTTGTGTATCCATAGTTCTTCTAATTCCATCAGCAAGTGCTCTTAATTCAGATTCTGCACTACTTTTGGATAATACTCTTTGCTTTCTGCTTTTCCATGTAACAAGGTTGCCCCATATAAAGGAGCAATACCCAGACATTGACCTTTTATCTTTGTAGGTTCCTCCCCAATCTACATCTGTGTATATCTCTATTGTTCTGTGTTCTTGCTTTCTGAACATTAGTCATTTTCCCGGTGTACCTTTTAAGTATTTTAAAATAAGGTACACTGCTTCTAGGTCCCTTTTTGTGGGACAACTCATATGTTGGCTTGCCACACTTACTGCAAAGGCTATATCTGGCCTTGTATGTGACAGGTAAATGAGTTTTCCTACCAATCTCTGATATCTGTCTTTGTCTGCTAATTCTTCTGGTTTTCTGTCTTTCTTTCTTCTTTTCCCAACTATGAATGGCACGGTTTTTCCCCCTATTTTCTTTCTTAGTACTGTCAAAGCCCGGTTGACTGTTCTCCCTTTCTTTTGCTTTGGGACAATCGGGGTTGATGATGGTCGACGGCCTTGCATTCCAGTTTCTTCCAGTAAATCCATGGTTTACTTTCTTTGTGATACACATATGCCTTTCTTCGATCTAACTACCTCTATTCCTAAAAAATACTTCAGTTGTCCTAGGTCCTTGACTTCGAATTCCTTTCCAAGTCCACTCTTGATTTTCTCCATTTCTCCCAAATAATCGCTTGTAATTATAATGTCATCTATATATACAATAAGGATGCACCTTCTCATATTTTCAGTCTTGATGAACATTGTATGGTCTGACAGCCCTTGTTTATAGCCGGCGGCCTTCATAACCTTTGAAAATCGATCAAACCAAGCTCTTAGAGATTGCTTTAATCTGTATAGTGACTTGTTGAGTTTGCATACTTGATTCTCTTTCCCTTTGTTGAATCCCGGGGTAAAGTCATATACACTTCTTGCAGCTCTCCATTTAAGAATGCATTTTTTATGTCTAGTTGCTGTAATGGCCAGTCCAAATTTGCTGCTACAGATAACAACACTCTAATGGTATTCAATTTTGCTACTGGAGCAAATGTTTATTTGTAATCCAGTCCATAGGTCTGAGTAAACCCCTGTGCAACCAATCTAGCCTTATACCTGTCCAATTTTCCAATTGAGTCATACTTTGGGGTGAAAACCCATTTGCAGCTACGGTTCTTTTCCCTTTGGGAAGGTTGGTTACCGTCCATGTGTGGTTTTTCTCTAGTGCCCTTATTTCTTCCATAACTGTTGTTCTCCATTCTGGTATGTTCAAAGCTTCATGTATATCTACTGGAATTTTTACTTTGTCAATATTTGTGACAAAGTTCCGGTATTGGCTTGATAATGCTTGATAACTCACATATTTCTGAATGGGATGCTGGGTGCATGTTCTTGCCTCCTTTCTACGGGCAATTGGTACATTCAGATCCTCTTGTTCGGTTACCTTTTCAGGAGTTCTCCTCGGTTCTGGGACTGGCTGCGCTTCAGTTGGGATGTCTCTACTATCTCGCTTATTTCTTCTCGAATATACTATAATTCTCTCATTTTCTGTACTTTCAATATCGAGTTTATCATGGACTGGAGTGTTTGGTTCAGGTATAGGTATACTGGGCAGTTCAGGTATAGGTATACTAGGTAGATCTGGCCTAATGATAGGTTCCTGTGTATGTGATGTCTGAAATTCACAATCTTCCCACCATCCCCCTGAATTGAAGACTTTGGATAAAAGGGGCTGAGTTCATCAAAAGCGATATCTCTACTGACAAACAATTTTTTGTGAGTGGGGTTATAACACCGGTATCCTTTTTGGGTAGTTGAATAGCCGAGGAAGATACATTTGGAGGCCCTAGGTGCTAGTTTGGCTGCATGATTGACGTGGACATAGGTAGTGCATCCAAAAATTTTTAAGGGCGGTTTGGTTTCAAGGTGAAGAGCGGAGTGAGTTTCTTGGAGTTTTTGAAGTGGAGTGAAAAAAGAGAGGGTACGACTAGGCATCCTATTGATAAGAAAGGTTGTTGTGAGAATGACATCCCCCCAATAAAATTTTGGAACATTGTAGGTGAAGAGTAGTGCCCTTGCCACTTCCAGCAAATAGCGGTTTTTCCTTTCGGCAATACCATTCTGCTGGGGGGTGTAAGATCAGGTGCTATTGTGTATGATACCATTGGCTTTTAAGAAGGGAGCCAGTGTATTGTTAAAGTATTCGGTGCCATTATTAGTGTGGAGAATCTAGATGGAAGTGTTGAACCGTGTTTTTATCATTTTATGGAATTCCATGAATGTGGATGCAATGCTGGACTTATCATGGAGGAGATAAACCCAGCATAGACAAGTGTGATCATCTATGAAGGTAATAAACAACTTAATATTGGTGCGGTTAGGTACTCTAGCTGGTCCCCATAGGTCACTATGAATAATGGAAAAAGGATGAGTTGGTTGATATTTGGTTTTTTGAAAAATTGATCAATGATGTTTTGCAAGCTCACAGTCTGAACAATGAAATGTAGATATTTTATTAAAATTAAATTTTGGAAAGAGTTTACATAAATATGGAAAATTAGGATGTCTCATCCGCCTATGCTATGTAATGGGATCATTGTGTTTACTGGTAATAGTGCATGGTGAACTAGAGGGCCTAGAGGTTTGATCTAAGGTAGAAACGCAATTACAAAAAATTTGAGAATTCAAGTTCTTCACCATAGTGTCATCGAGATAGTAGAGTTCATCCTGCTTTTTAGCACTGCCAATCATCTTCCTTAAGGATAGATCTTGAAAAATACAATGAGTAGAACAGAAGTGAGCCTAACAGTTTGCCTGTTTGGTCAACTTGCTAATGGAAAGTAGATTGCAGGCTAAATAGGGAACATGTAGTACTGAATTCAACTATAGATTAGGTGAAAGATGGACACTTCCCTTACCGGCAATTGATGAAGAAGAGCCATTGGTAGTATTTATTTTTTCATTGCCCGCACTGGGTATGTAAGTGCTAATTTTTTTTGATTCAGAAGTCATATGATCAGAGGCTCTAGAGTCTACAACCCATTTATTAACGTAATTAGCAAGGAAAACTTGTTTACCTTGATGAGCCATAGAGGCTGTATGAGTGGATTTTGATTCAGTTTTCTGGAGTCCACCGAGTAATTTAATAAGTTGGGACAATTGTTCTTTGTTGAAATCTGGTGGGGTGTGAATTTGATCAGGGTTGGAGCTGGCTTAAGAAGTCTGATAGCCCTTTGGTTTACCCTTTCGTGGTTTCCAATCTTCCGGCTTCCCATGTATATCCCAGCAGGCGTCTTTGTTATGTCCCGGCTTTTTGCAGTAGTCACAGATTACTATCTTCCCATGGATTTCCCAGCAGACGTCTTTGCTATGTCCAGGCTTCTTGCAATGTTCGCATATCACTTTTCCCTTTTGTCCCTTTCCAGTACCATTGCTTCTACTAAACAAGGCAGATGAATCTGAGGTGAGAACAAGGGAAGCCTCTTGTAGCATTATCTTTCTACGAGAGGCTTCCCTTCGGACCTCTGAGAATACTTCTTGAGTGGAAGGGAGTGGATTGCGGATTAGAATCCTGTTGCGAACATCATCAAGGTCTTTGTTTAATCCAGCTAAGAATTGGAATACACGCTCCTTTTCAATTTTTTCCTTGTACCAGACAGCATCATGAGCACAGCTCCATTCTTCTGTGGATAAGTGATCCAATTCTTGCCACAAGGCTGTTAATTCCAGCCAATAACTGGTAACTTCACGATCGCCCTGCTTCAGTTGCCAAATTGTGGATTTTAATTCAAATAATCTTGCCAAGTCTTCCCCATCTGAGTAAGAATCTCTAACAGCTTCCCAGATTTCACAAGCAGTTGGTAGAAACATGAAGCTACGTTTGATTTCAGGTGCCATGGCATTTATTAACCATGAGGACACCATGAGGTTTTCGGTGTACAATTGATGAAAGGTGGGAGATTCAGTATCATCTGGAGCAACATGCGCACCAGTGAGAAACCCCATTTTTCCTCTTCCACCAACGGCAAGTTTGATTACTTGAGCCCATTCTCAGTAGTTGACACCATTTAGTCTTTCTGTCACAATGATCACTGATGATCCATCGAGGTGGGTGGTGATAGACGAAGACCCACCTAGCCTGCGTGGATCACTGGTGGAGGACCCATTAGCAGACGACATGGTCAGTTTGGAAGTAAGCCTTTATAGAACCAGGTATGTCTCTGATACCATCTGGAACAGTAGGTTTCAGAAAATTGTATTTCATATATATTCGGCCAACTGACCATGTTTATATATAAACATTTAAAACTAATAGATAGGATAAGGGTAGATAAGTGTAGATAGGTCTTATCTAGTGGTTGGAGATAACTCTACTTACTAGAGTCCTAATTCTACCAGACTTACCACAATATTGATATCAAATAATTGCTTTCTCTTAAGGTAGGTAATGGAACTTTCCTATAATTTTGGGACAAAACAATTGGATGGGGGGGATCCCTCACATAGAGGCTTTTCCTTGTCTCCATCTTCTTTCTTATCTTCATATCTCCCCAGCCAAAACTTATATACTAATTAGGATTTCACTGTTTCTAAGACAACTCAAGTTTTAACCTTTCTGTAGGAAATCCAGTTCTAGGGTAAATTGCCTTTACTCACTGGCACAAATTGCTATGAATCTTCTATTCTGATAATTGTGTTTTCATTGCTCCGTTTCATTTTTTTCCTTATGTATAGTCAGGGAACACAAGCATTTGGCACCAGAATTAGTGATTAGCACATCTACAGAAAATCAACTGAGGTTTCTTTAGTCATTTAAAGTCTTGCTTGCTGAATTTAATACTGTTATATGTTCAGCAAAAGGATTTCTTCCCATATAAAGTTTATCTTTTGAAGTGGTCAAAATACTTTGCAATATTGTTGGGTTTTCATTCTGTCTAAAGCTTGGTTGCACGTTTGAATTGATGGCTTCTCTGTTATATCTTCAGATTTAGGACTTCCAGCCTGTAGATAGAAAAGAGTATCCCTGTGTGTGTGTGTGTGTGTGTGTGTGTGTTGACTCATCATTCTCTCTATCAGTGAAAAGAATTTGCCACTTTATGAGTTGAAAGTGAGTGGCAGAATTTTACCATTTATTTTCTAATTTGTACTTTTTCTTAACTACAGAAACCTGGCGGTATCATTGCTCTTCTGGATGAGGCTTGGTATGTATCATATGATAAACTGGTGACACAAATAATTGTTTTCTAGATTCTTCTTTTAGACATCATCCAGCTAATCTTTGTTATCTATTTTTTTGTTTTTTCCCTTTCATACATTCTTGTTTATTTGTAGATATACACGCATGCTTTGACATTGCTACAATGTCGTTGTTTTTTGCAGTATGTTTCCAAGATCAACACACGAGACATTTGCTGAAAAGCTATATCAAACTTTTAAAGACAATAAACGTTTCAGCAAGCCGAAGTTGTCTCGTACCGACTTCACCATTTGCCATTATGCTGGTGATGTATGTGAAGAACATTCTGGTTTACATAGTGTTCTGCTATTAACAGTTAAAAAAAAAAGGCTTCATTACGTTGATGGTCACTATAATTTCACAAAAAATTTAAAAAAGTCATTATAGTTTAAAATGTTTACAAATTCGTCCTTTCAATCTTTATAATTTAAAACAATGAAAATTTGTCCCTTTAGTTTATAAATGCTTATTTGTTAGCAATGACTACTTATAAACATTTGTTTAGTAGTTTAGGGATGAATTTTTAATAAAATTTAAACTATAAAAACTTTTAAATTTTATGTGAAACTATAAGGACTAATAATATAGAGTCAAACAGATGGAATTGTACGGCAAAGACTAATTTGTAAATAAGACAAATTTTTAATATTTTAAACTATATAGAATTTTTAAAATTTTGTGTGAAATTTAGGAAGATAAGTATAATTACAACAAAAAAAAAAAAAAAAACAAAACAAAAGAGATGCTTAATATATGTCTGCTGGAAAAACTTTTCAGGTGACTTATCAAACTGAGTTTTTCCTTGATAAGAACAAAGACTTTGTTGTTCCGGAGCATGAGGCACTGCTCGCTGCTTCTAAGTGCTCCTTTGTTTCAGGGTTGTTCCCTCCTTCACCTGAGGAAACTTCCAAAACAGCCAAGTTCTCTTCAATAGCCACCAAGTTCAAGGTCTCTTTCTTTATCTATGCATATGCTTTCAAATTATCTGCTTTCTGTTTTGTTAGTTCACTTATTAATACATATTGCATGCAGCAACAACTGCAAGCTTTGCTTGAAACACTGAATGCTACTGAGCCACAATATGTTCGCTGTATAAAGCCAAATAATCTTCTTAAGCCAGGAATATTTAATAAGAGTACTGTGTTGCAGCAGCTTCAATGTGGGGTGAGTTCAATAATATTTTTCTCATATTATAGGATATATGAACACCTTTCAAGTGACTAAGAACTTGATGAATGACAACTCCAGGGAGTCATGGAGGCAATTAGGATAAGCTGTGCTGGATTTCCCACTAGAAAGACCTTTAGTGAATTTATTCGCCGTTTTGGTGTTTTGTCACCTGAGGTTTTGAAAGGATGGTATTTTCATACTCTGTTTATTTTTCCTCGTTCTCTAGTTATCTAGATATGTGTGAGTTAGGAGTGTTAGAAGCCAATTAATTCTGAGTATATTTTGCAGCCCTGATGAGGTGGCTGGTTGCAAGAATCTTCTAGAGAAAGTGAACCTGAAAGGCTATCAGGTACTTATTGATCCAAGCTGGCATTTCTGGGAATCTCAATATTAGCTTTCGCTTATCTAGTCAGTGGTACAATAAGAATTATATACGTTTCATCTTTCCTAACTGGGTTTTTGAACTCTCTTCTAATTCAAGTCTTGTTTAGATGGGAATTCTGCTGCTTTGACATTAAGTGATTTTGCAGCTTCTTACTGTTAGAATTTACTTCTATTCACTACATGTGCTGCAGTGACTGCTGATTATTAACTTCAGTCTAAGCATAAAAGTAAAGAGAAAGACTCTTGCTGCATTGACTGCTGAACTTTTCCATTGCAGATTGGCAAGACTAAAGTGTTTCTGAGAGCAGGTCAGATGGCAGAACTAGATGCATTTCGAGCTGAAGTCTTAGGAAGATCAGCAGCCATTATTCAGAGGAGAGTTCGCACATATTATTGTCGTAAAAACTTCATTTTGTTGAGGTTATCTGCCATACAAATACAAACCATTTGTCGAGGTATCAGTGGCATTCCTTCTGTGCTGTTGATTGTGTTTTGCTTTGTAGTTGATAAAAGATTGGTTTCATATGTTTCTGATGTAATGGGAGCTTTCCTGAATTTTTTTGCTCATATCATATGAATTTAATGTAGGACAACTTGCACGCCGTCGTTATGAACACTTGAGGAGGGAAGATGCCTCTGTGAAAATCCAAAAAAACTGTCGGATGTCTCTTGCTAGAAACGCTTACAGAAGTCTGTACACATCAGCTCTTTGTATTCAAACCTGTATGCGACGAATGGCTGCTCAAAATGAGCTGGATTTCAGGAAGCAGAACGCTGCTGCAGTTATCATTCAAGTATGACAAAATTTTTCTCCACAATACTGAAACTTTTTTGTTAAGCTTGTTCCTTTAGTTTCTGTCTATGCATATATCTGCCAAGTTGACTCTATTTTTCTTGCAAATTTAGAATCAAATTAATAAAAGGAGAAGTAGAGGAATAAAACAGTATTATCAAGAAACACTAAAACTTGTAGTGATCAATTCCAAAACAAGATTGAAATTCCCAGAGGCACATGAATCCTGATAAAGGTAATCCAAATGACCCTTATCTTGCTGGGACAATAAGCCCAGACTTGCAACTGAAGTAATCCTAATTTTAAATTGGTAAATGATAATAAAGTCTAAATCTAACAAGTAATAGGAAACATTGAGACCCAAAATATTAGACTTCTGTTCTGGAATTACATAGACATGAGCAATTAATACAATTCCAGTAATCGTCTTTACTTTATCTTCCATCATCCTTCCCTTTTTGAGAAAAAAACTAGCCTTGAGTTTTGAAGTTTTAGAGTAGCAGAAAAGTAATTGATCTTGAAGCTTCATGGGTGCAACAATAAATGGCGGGAAGAAAAAAATTGCACAATTATATGCCTCTGTAGGAATGACAAAATCAATATGGAATTTTACCAGATAGTTGAATTTAAGGGAATTTTTGTTGATCACTGACTTATGTTTTTAAATAGTTCACAAACTCATCTATTTGTTACCTCATCTTTCGATTTCCACTCTGCTTTTAACTAAGTATTTCAAGTTCAATTGAGCCTTCTATTTAACCCTTTCCCTTTCATTTATTATGCTGATATTCTAGTAAAAAGCAGAAATAGCTTAAAATTAAATAATTGGAAGTCTTGGGAAACTGTTGATCTTTCTGAACCACACTGGTTGATATTCAGTTGTTAATTTTTAAACCCGTTATGCTTAGATCTGAAATGATATCTATTACAGAGTCATTGCAGACGTTTTATAGCTCGCATCCGTTACCTAAGGCTAAAGAAAGCAGCAATCACTGCACAGTGTTGGTGGAGAAGAAAAATTGCAAGTAGAGAACTTCGAAAACTTAAAATGGTCAGTCTCTTCTTTTATTTTTATTTTTTTCATTTTCATATCTTACAATATGAGCTACTCTCTCTCATTGCAGAAGTAACTGATACTATTTAACGTATTTGAATGTCATATTCTGGGTGGAAATTTTTGACAACTATAGAACCAAGATAATAATTTTCTTTTGCTTCAATATTATGACTTTTGTGATAATTTCTTTGTTGCTGCAACGCTAACTAAAAGAAACATATGGCTGTTGAAAATGATTTTGTTAGATATAATTAATAGCTCAATAATATAACTTATATCAGTTTGCAACCATTTCCTAGCTTACCATGTTGTTAAGTTTTCACATTTTTGAAAAATATTGAATTGGAATTTTCTGCAGGCTGCTAAGGAAGCAGGTGCTCTCAAAGAAGCCAAAATTAAACTAGAACAGGAAGTTGAAGAACTGACTTTCAATCTAGAATTCGAGAAAAAGATGAGGGTAACTCACTTAACCATAGTTGATTAAGAAGTAGAAGTCATTGATTTTCTCTGGTGCTGTTGCTCTATAAGTATTGTACCACTTTTAAGAATATCCCTCAAGAGCTTGGCTTGTTTTGACTGTAAATATTTTGTTGACTTTCTGGCTATTTTGGTTCTTTTTATCAATAAATGCAGGCTGATATTGAGAAAGCAAAGACGGAAGAGATTTCCAAATTGCAAGCTGCTTTACAAGAGGTGCAGCTTCAGTTTGAAGAAACTAATGAAGCAAAGACGCAGGAGAATACCAAATTGCAAGCTGCTTTACAAGAGATGCAGCTTCAGTTTGAAGAAACTAAGGAAGCAATGACGCAGGAGAATACCAAATTGCAAGCTGATTTACAAGAGATGCAGCTTCAGTATGAAGAAACTAAGGAAGCAAAGGCACAGGAGATTACCAAATTGCAAGATGCTTTACAAGAGATGCAGCTTCAGTTTGAAGAAACTAAGGAAGCAATGACGCAGGAGAATACCAAATTGCAAGCTGCTTTACAAGAGATGCAGCTTCAGTTTGAAGAAACTAAGGAAGCAATGATGCAGGAGAATACCAAATTGCAAGCTGGTTTACAAGAGATGCAGCTTCAGTTTGAAGAAACTAAGGAAGCAATGACGCAGGAGAACACCAAATTGCAAGCTGATTTACAAGAGATGCAGCTTCAGTATGAAGAAACTAAGGAAGCAAAGGCACAGGAGATTACCAAATTGCAAGATACTTTACAAGAGATGCATCTTCAGTTTGAAGAAACTATGGAAACGAAGACACTGGAGATTACCAAATTGCAAGATGCTTTACAAGAGATGCAGCTTCAGTTTGAAGAAACCAAGGAAACGAAGACACTGGAGATTACCAAATTGCAAGATGCTTTACAAGAGATGCAGCTTCAGTTTGAAGAAACCAAGGAAGCAAAGACGCAGGAGACTGCCAAATTGCAAGCTGCTTTACAAGAGATGCAGCTTCAGATCGAAGAAACTAAGGAAGCAAAGATGCAGGAGATTACCAAATTGCAAGCTGCTTTACAAGAGAAGCAGCTTGAGTTTGAAGAAACTAAGGCACTGCTCAGTCAGGAGAGTGAGGCTGTGAAAGAGGCATCTGATCAAAGTCCAATTATGCAGGAGGTTCCTGTTAGTGATAATGAACTAATCAATAAGCTTAGAGCAGAAATTGAAAGTCTAAAGACAAGTGAGGCTGCAAGAAAAGCAGCTGAACAAAGTCCAATTATGCAGGAGGTTCCTGTTACTGATAATGAATCGATGAATAAGCTTACATCAGAAAATGAAAATCTAAAGGTGCAAGAGTCTGCAGAAAAGGCAGCTGAGCAAAGTCCAATTATGCAGGAGGTTCCTGTTACTGATAATGAATTGATCAATATACACACATCAGAAAATGAAAATCTAAGGGTGCAAGAGTCTGCAATAAAGGCAGCTGAGCAAAGTCCAGTTATGCAGGAGGTTCCTGTTACTGATAATGAATTGACCAATAAGCTAACATCAGAAAATGAAAATCTAAAAGTGGAAGAGTCTGTGGAAAAAGCAGCTGAGCAAAGTCCAATTATGCAGGAGGTTCCTGTTATCGATATTGATTTGATCCATAAACTTACAGCAGAAAATGAAAATCTAAAGGTATATATACATAATGTTACCAAAAACATATTTCTTGACGTATCATTGTTTGATTGTTTCCCAAATTATTTAGGCCTCTAATGCTTTTGCAGGCACTGGTTAATTCATTAGAAAAGAAAATTGATGAAACAGAGAGGAAATATGAAGAGTGTAACAAGCTTAGTGAAGAGCGCTTGAAGCAAGCTACAGATGCTGAACTGAAGATAATTCAGCTGAAGACATCCATGCAGAGGTTCTTATGTTGACATCTAGTTCTGTGATATTCTGTCAGGGTGCATTATTGGTGTTTTCTTGTTTTAATATATTGTCTATACCATGTACCAGAGTTCAAGAAAAACTCTCTGATATTGAAACTGAGGATCAGATTCTAAGGCAGCAAGCACTAAAATCAGCTTCTAAGAGAATGTCTGGACGTTTCTCATTTAAATCTCTGGTAAATACAGGATAAAAGGATCTGTTACTGATATTTCTTTTCCTGAGATTATACTAAAACTACTTTCTTTTCTCCTTGATGTTGCAGGCTTCGGAAAATGGTGATCATGTGAGTGAGGATGTTTAGATCTAAAAGGCTTTTTTTATTATTATTTTCTTTTGATTCAAATTGTCATCTACTTTTTCTTTTCTATTCAAATTGTCATCTACTAGCTTTTCTTGAAAAGAGAAAATATTTGTCTAGCCTTATTGTATGGTCTTGAAGCAAAACCAATTTTCTACAGGAACCAGAGAGTCCCGCAAAAAAGTTTGGGACAGAGGCTGATGCAAACTTAAGAAAATCTATGATTGAAAGGCAACAAGTATGATCTTGAGGAAGAATAATTATTTCTTTAACTGATATGATTTAGAAATTGATTTACTTTTCTGGAAAACTTACTTGGAATAATTTTTATTTGATGTACTTGGATGCAGGAAAGTGTAGATATCCTCCTCAAGTTTTTAGCAGAAGACCTTGGGTTCAGTGACGGGAAACCAGTTGCAGCATTCACCATTTATAAGTGTCTGCTTCACTGGAAATCTTTTGAAGCAGAAAAGACAGGTGTATTTGATCGTCTTATTCAGTTGATTGGCTCTGCTATAGAGGTACTGTGCTTTACTCAAACCTGTCAGGGTAACAATTACTAGATTTGGTCTGTTTGTAAGTTGGGGAAGATAATCACAATAAGAATCAATTTTATTTAGTAATTTTGTGCAAAAAATGCTAAATGTTGATTCAAAACATATATTTAGTACCTTTTATTTGTTGTATTCCTTTTCTTCTTTTAGTATGTGTCTTTTTTTTTTCCCCCTCTTTCATTGATTTCTTTTCTTCTTTTTCATTTCCTTTAAGCTTAAAATGGATGACTTGTATGGGATTACTATCCATCATAGAAGGCACAAGAGATTATTCTTTTACGTCTTGTCCTCTCCTTGAAATGCAGGGAGAAACACTGATTAAAAAAAAATGGCATTTTATGAAAGAAAAACCTTTGAAGGCTCAGACGTCTAATCTGCTGTAATATTTCTTGTTTTTGCAGGATCAGGAGGATAATGATCGTATGTCTTATTGGTTATCTAATAGTTCTGGTTTGTTGTACATTCTTCAGCGAAGTTTGAGAACTGCAGCACGGAAACCTCCAACTCCCGCTGGGTTTTTTGGGAGGATGACCCAGGTATTAAGATTTAAATTTATTTATAACTAACAACTTTTATTGTTCTAGAACATATGTTGCATGTAAATTGCATAAATTGTCCTGCATCAGCATTTTATTTGCACATTTGATTCTTTAGTTGTATATTCTACAGTTAATAAGAAAAAAAGTGCAGTGTTTATAATTTATAATCGCAGGCTATCAATGGAACATAAATGCCCCTTGATACTAATATTATTCTGATCTGAAATGGAAGCAAATGTTTAGAAAGTTTAGTACTAATAGCAGCATTTTATTGCTTTATCCAATAACCCTCTGGGATCAGAATGTTGTGGTTAAATCTGAATATTGAATCATATTGTTTCTGTATATTAATTACTAAGCAGGAAATTTGTGTTGACTTTACATAGTAAGTTCTATGATAGAGTTGGTTGATCAGTTACCATTAATCTGAAGTGACTTTACATCTAGGTTCGGTTTTATGCCAAAAATGCACGGATGCAGACAGGCAGACATGCGTGAACACACTACAGATGAAATGGTGTCATGAAACTTTTATTTTGGCAATTAAATAACATTTACGCTATTCACCTTGTTTTAGATTAAACTTCAACTTTAATTTTTGATATGAAATTATCAATTTATTGTGTAGGAAGTTTCTTATCTTTCTAAATGTGAAGCAAGAATCTATTTTTCCTTAAGATGTTTTACTCAGAACATTTATCCCTTGTATTGTTAATAGTTTATCATTGGAGACAATGACTTTTAACTAAATATATGTTATACCATTTGTTTCTCAGAGTCTCCGTTCATCTTCCATCAGTCTTTCTAGTAATGCACTTACTGTAATACGCATGGTTGATGCCAAGTATCCAGCCTTGCTTTTCAAGCAGCAGCTTACAGCATATGTAGAAAAGATTTATGGGATCATTCGGGACAATTTGAAGAAGGACTTATCACCCCTACTTTCTTCTTGTATTCAGGTATGGCAGACCTTTATTTCATCATCAAATCTAATGACCTTTCTTCATTTTGCATATGCACGTGCTTAACGTAAGTGTATAAGAATATATATGCTCTTAGAAGCAGTATCTCACGTGGAACAGTGGTGACTTTTCTAAATTGGTTTAAATCTTACCAAAAATTTTATTTGTATGCCTGAGCTTCAAATAATTGTGTTCTTTATAACATTCTCATTTACATTTATATCTTGCAGAGTATTAATTTTCTCTTTATCCACCATATATTTTAGTTGAGAGTGTTATTTATTTCTCTGTTCATTTCCTCTGTTTCTCTCACTGATGTTGTTCATTTATTCTCTTGTCTCACCTGTTTCTCTTAGTGCTTTTGCATATTATGTTCTCATCCACTCCTGTAAAAGCCTGATTTGCACATCTATATTTTAGATGTTTGTAACCAAAATATGCCTACAGGGCTTGCCAGATTAATATTTAATCTTGAAATATTGTTTCTCCCACTTTTCTCTGTCTATTTTGTTTTTGGGAGGAGGGGAGGGTTGATGTATCTTGCTTGCTTATAGGTTGAACAGATCTGTTGCTTGTATTGTCAGTTATTCTAGATTCTGCTGCTCATTTCAATTTGGATTTAGTTTTCTATATGTAATGAGAAAAGTACTTATTTGACGTATGTTCTTATGACAATTCAGGCACCAAAAACATCTGGGGAAACAGGATCATCTGAACAGTCAGATAGCAATAGTCCACCAGCTAGTTCTTGGCACAATGTCATTGACTGCCTCAATAGGTTTTTCAATACATTGAAAGAAAACTATGTATGTCAAGTATTTCTTCTATAGGGAATTGATATCCTTACTTTTGCTAGCATTCCTAGTCTTTTCCCTGTTATGAGGCAGACTGATATTTAGTCATTTTCAGGTGTCTCCTGTTCTTATGCAGAAGTTATTTACTCAGGTTTTCACGTATATCAATGTCCAACTACTTAATAGGTAAGCTATTGCAAATTGTTGGATATAATATCGAACCATTATTGGGCTTTCACTTGATAATATAAGTTATTGGGTTAAATCAGTTCTTAATATGATGTTAAAGTCTCTTTAACCTAATTATTAGGAGATCAAATCCCTCTACATTCATTTTTTTAATTAAATTGAAATTTTCAATACATGGTATGGTTGAGCCTTTCCTTTGTTTACACTTCAAGCCCAAAGGGCTTTGATATGCAGGAGTGTGTTGGATGCAATATAAACCATTTTTAGGCCTTTACCTAGTAGCTTAAGATATTTTTGGGGCAAAGCATCTTTTTGTGGCTCCCACATTGCTCTCAGCTCATGGTTTTTTAGTTTTCTAGAAAGGGATCTACAGAGAAGAGGGAGAGTTGGTCCTATTATAGACAAAAAGATTGTAAAGCTCTTATGAGTTGATTTACCCAGCTCTACGGGATTTTTTTTTTTTTTTTCTTAGAAGACGATGTTTTCGTCTTTATTTTCTGTCTCTTGATTCCTTCTTTTCTAAAAAAGAGCATGAAAAGGATTAGCTCCATATGGGTGCTTGTGTTATGTATTACTGTCATTGTGCTGGTGCAATTATGTGCGGTTTGGGTTGACCATGAATGCTTTCTTCTCCAGCCTTCTTCAAAGTCCTGAACGCTGTACTTTCAGCAATGGGGAATATATTAAATCTGGGTTAGCTGAAATGGAAAAATGGTGTGATGAAGCAAGTTATGATGTAAGATTTTGATATTGTCAACAGGCATAGTATGCATAATCATGGTTTTAGAACTATTGTACCTTTTACTTTTCTTTTCTACATATTTATGTCACTTAAAATATATGCACTATAACTTTAGTTCTTACTGGCTAATAATGATATTCTGTTGCAGTTTGTTGCCGCATCTTGGGATGAACTCAAACATATTAGGCAAGCAGTTAACTTCACGGTATGCTTTTGACTGATGCTACCAAACCTTTCACTATACTGTTATTTTTTATTTTAATTTGCAGTTTTTGAGCTTCTCTCCCATTCTGCTTAGGTTAATTACCGTGGATACAATTGATCCATGATTTATCACTTCTTTCAATTGAATCATGATAATTATATTTTTGTTTTCCTGGATTTAAATGCAATTCTTTCTTCAGGTTATAAATCAGAAGTCTGAAGTATCTTACAATGACCTTACACATAATTTGTGCCCTGTAAGTCTTTATGCTTCTCTAATGCATGAGAAAGAAACATAAAATTATGGATTTACTAGAGTGTAAAAGGGTCTCAATGAAATAAGAAGTCTTATTGTTGTATTTATTGAAACTTATCATTCACATTTAGATGGAAAATGTTGACTGAAAAAGGGTCTATAAAGTATATTGGGATTTTTGCACTTTCGTTCTAGATATATATATATAGAGAGACAGAGAGAGATAGATAGATAGATAGATAGATAAAGAAACACAGAAAATTTGCTTCAATTATTTTGTGATGTCAAATATGATTATAGAATAAATTTAGAGACATTTGAGGAATCCTTTGGATCTCCCTCACCTTCCCTTGGTTTCTGCTTTAATTCAGATCCTGGGAGTTCAACAGCTCCATAGACTATGTACAATGTTCTCGGATGACAGTGACAATACAAAAAATATATCACCTGAAGTAAGTGGCGATAAAAATTGTGCTTATTTTTCTCTGTTATCTGGATATCATTGTAATTAACACCACTTCTTTTTGTAGGTCATTTCTAGCATGAAGCTTCTAATGACAGACGACGATGCAAACAATGAGGAGAACTCCTTCTTGTTGGATGACCTTTCCAGGTGAATCCCACACCCAAGACACGCACACACAGACACAAAGGAACTTCTATCTCTGAATTGACAACTGAACTATTGATCTTTTTTCCAAATGCAGTGTTCCTTTCGCCATGGACGAGATCATTAACTCCCTTCACGATAAGACCTTTAGAGATGCAAAACCTCCAGCAGAACTACTTGAGTATCCAGCCTTTGAATTTTTACAGTAATAATGCCATGGTTCTGGCATCTATTAAACCTCCTCTGGTGCAGCTTAACTTAGTAGATTCAAAATCTCTACTCTGATCAAACACCTGGCTGTAAATCCACTCACCCTTTTTCCCCACTCTAGTTTTTGTTTTCTTTGGTACTTTCCCTCGCTTTAAAGTCATTTTCTATATTAGAATTGTAAATTATATTAGGTTGGTCTATATAGTTTAAGGGCTGCAGGGTAGGTTTTATGATCCCAGTGAACCTTGTGTTCTCTATAACATAATGTTTCTTGTGTTTCTGCATATGGGCTCTTGGGGCACAAATTTTGTGTAGAGTTTCATAGGAGGGAAGAAAAGTAACTTGTAGTATGGTAGGAGATGTCCTGAATTGTACAAAGGAGCATTTTAGAAAGAGAATGCTATAGTGAAATTGGCCAAATATGTACAAGCACCACCAACCAATTGTAGAAACATTGATTAAAAATTAATATATGGTCAATTGATCACTTTCCTAATTTAATTTTCAATGCAGTATTGATTCTAAACTTGCTTGTTCTTGTGCATATTATTGAGATTCCTGTAATCAAAATTCATCTTAAAATTTTGCAAAGGTTGTGATTATGATTGGGCAGAAAGTCTGTTTTAAAGATAGTGTGATAATGAAAGATGGAGAAGTGAATATTTTGAATTTTCACTTGCATTAATTTATCTTTCTTCTGTTAAATAAAGATGCAAGTTGGCTATGCTTGTTAAGAGTACAGTTATGTGCCACTTTTATCAATAACTGGATCATGCCTAGTGCTTTGTACAGGTAATTTTAAAATATATGATAATATGTTTATTTTTCTATATAATATGGTAAACTATCTAACTTATGCTTATTTTGGTACATAAAATGAAAATTATAGAATTGCAATAGGATTATGAATAGTTGACAATTCCACTTCATATCAAATACTACATTAAGTATTAACTAATCTAATTTAGTTCAGGATTATAAGAATTACAAAACTCATTTCATGGAACTTAAAAGTGGGTAATCCCCCACCACTCAAGGTGGCAATGCTTATTCCTACTTCTATAGAAATCAGGCTTGGAATGAATACGAGTTTTATTTGAGGGTTTGGTGGAGATGTCTACCCATTGATCTTTGTTATCACATATTAATGAACTTTTCTTCAATTTTTTCATAAGGTGATAATCAATCTGGGATATTATTCATGAAATATAAGATTAGCAGCAAAATGGGAGGGTAACTTAGTTGTCACTCCATAGCTTTGCTTGTAGTGTTAACAAATGGCTACTTAAGAAAACTACATTAAACAATATTTAGGTATTCATTTGTTAGTTGTTTTATAATAGTATCATCTTTAGAGAGAATATGCAAGAATAATTTTTGTTATAGTTACATAAATGATATTATTTATACAAATGATAGAATTAAACAAAAGTATAATAGTTCACACTCTTTATTCTTATCAGTAATTGTTTAATCTAATATTGTCTAAATTTAGAGTAATAATACTTTTTGAGAATATGTTATTGTTATAGAGGCGGTGTCAATAGAAGTGAAACTAGTGCAATGTTCAAAATCTTTAATGATAGCTTTTAAAGACATGTATGGAAAATGACTTTATCAATGGAAAATGGTGGCTTAGACTACATATAATGTTTCTTTCACTAAATAAAAGTAAAATTAAGACAGAAATTGTTTTTTTTTTAAAAAAAAAAAAAAACTACTAAATTAAAGTTGCAAATTTTCTCTAATTAAGATAAGACTTCTATTACAAACTAGCTAACTAGTATAGTCTCTATTTTTTTTTTTTTGTTCTATACCTAATAATTATTGTATTAATGACAATAATATATATATATATATATATATATATATATATAACGATAATTATGGATTTTAAATCTTGAAGACCCGCTCAATATTTTTAGTCAAACTCTGCTACTGATCTTTGCAATATGCATAATTTGCATATCAAAGTAATATTCAACCATACCAAATAAACATTCTTAGTATGTCCATGACACCCATAAAATAATCTATTTGATGTGCCTCCTTTCAAGTAGCAAAAAAATTTGCTCTAGGATTGCCCAATAGTTGACTACTGGGAGGACATAAACCAGATGACAACACTAACTAGGGAAGCGATGTCGGGGCAAGTCAATGTGAGATGGTTCAATTTCTCAACAAGTCTTCTATACCTCTCAAGATCATTAAACGTCTTATTTTCTTCCTTTGCAGATTGTGTTAGGAGTCATTGGGGCACTATATGGCTTAGCCTCCAATTTTCCCATTTCTTTTAACAACTCATGAACTTATATCTTCTAGGACATGAAGATCCCCTTCTTACTTCTCACGATTACGATCCCTAAGAAATATTGTAAGGGCCCAACGTCCTTTGTTTGAAATGAGATTGGAGAAAAGTTTTGAGACTTGGAAATACTTGAAGTGTCACTCTTAGTAATTATAATATCATCATCATATAAAATCATGTCAGCCTTAAACCTGCGATCAAATTTGCATTTGTTCATCCCATAATTCAAAACAAGCTCATTGAACATGCCCAATGAACCGAAGGGTTTTATTTCAGACCATACAGAGATTTGCATAGCCAACATATTTTCTTTATACTCCCCTTGATATAAACTTCTTCCTAAACTATGAAGAAAAATATTGTTTATGTCTAACTAGTGCTAAGACGAATCATAAGAGGAGACCAATAAATTTAACACAAGTTTAGTCACTGAGAAAAAATTGTTTGAATAATCAACACCATAAGTTTGAGCATTGTAAAACATGATTAAAGATAGGTCACAAGGCCATTTAGGGGTGGGCACGGGTCGGGATGGCCCAGTGTCCCGACCCGGCCAGGAGAGCTTCGGGACATAATCGAGACAGCACAAACTGGGATGCGGGACGGAATCGAGACAATTTTTGAGTGTCCCGGCTAATTTTGGGACGGTACTGGGACAGGCCCAATCCTGTCCAGAGTCCCGTCCCGGCCCGGCCCAGCCTGTCCTTGTACATCCTGACCACCATCCCGAGTTTAGCCTTCAGTTTAGAGTCCATCCTCGTTCCTCACTCTTTCTCATTCTCTCTTCATCTTCATCAAGCAAACCCTAAATCACAAATTCACCACTATCGTTGGCGAGTGAGGAAGATCCAGATTCACCATCTCATAATTATCTCAGGTTGGATTCCTATTTTTTATTTGTTGTATTTGGCTTTCCTGTTTGTTTCTCGCTTTCTGGTTCTGGGTCATTTGGATGAGTGAAGCACTATTTCTTCCCTTATTCGACTGTTGTCCGATTTTGGGATAGTTTGTCTTTTTAGTAATTTTTTGGAGCATGTTCACTAAGCTATCCAAAACCAGGTACATTCTTCGTGGTTCTTGATATTGAGTTTAATATGAGTTTAATTGGCTGGGGCATGTTGGGTCCTATTGTAGGATATGTTTGATTTGATCCTCTATTTTCTGTTTCTGTGGAATTTCCTCTCTGTCTCATTGGATTTGTCATTGTCTGAAAATGTTATTATATATTTAAGGACAAAAATTTCAGCTGTTTTCGCTTAGGACAGGAATGGACTTTTTATGAAAAAAAATGATGCCAGAGTGCTTGCCATTTTTTTGTCTGATTGTGTTAATGACTGAACCAGAACTTTGGCATGCGTAAAAATCTGTTTCTGTGGAATTTTCTCTCTATGTCCATCTAATGTGTTATCTTATTGGTGATGGTGGAACTGCAGTTATATATTTATCATTATTCCATAGATTTTGACATTGCATGTAAATTGTAATCTTATCATGGGTCAGAAACCATTGGTGTATGAGGCAGAATCAGCTTATGGTGTTAATTTTATTTGTATAATAAGGTAAAGCTTTACTCTCAATCCAAATATATATATATATATACAAGGTAAAGCTTTACTCTCAATCTAAATATATATATATATATATATAGGGACTACTTTTCAGAGATTCCGTATGGTTACTTTTATGCTTTATGGAACATTTCTGACAGTTCTAATTGTGTATATTTTGCTCTGCTATTTCTTTATTAAGCCAAAGTTGGTTCAGGCTATGTATTGTGGTTTTTTTTTTTTTAAAAAGAAAGGCTTCTGGTGTTAAATCTACTTGTAGCAGGCAGGGACAGATCCAGAAATTGAATTAAGGGGGTCTAAGTTCATCCTATTATATTTAACTCATCTCATTGTGTTTCACACAAGAATAGTATTTAGTTGAAGAAATGGAGTTATGATGTGTAACTCAATGAAGAGTGCACAATCCTAAACGGCCACTAAAGAAAAGAAACGTCCCCTAATAAAAGTTTCTCCCAGCAACCAATCTAAAAACCTTGAGAAAATCTTGAATGTTTATGAAACAGCAATGGCAATTGGTATTGAACCCTATTTTAACCTTGCTTCTCTAACCAATGCTTTCTGCAGTTGCCCTACAATTATGATTCTCTACAAAATACTAGTATTTATCCCAACTGCATGGGTTTGCTTGTGTGCTTTGCTTGTTCCAAATTCCAAACTCATTGAGTTTTCTGTGAAAGTGTGTCTTAGTAGATCTAAATTTCATGTTGCCCCTGCTTTCCCGCTTGCATCCTTCCCTGATAGCAGATGCTGCTTTGCTTTACTTTTCATCTTAAAATAACTTTAGAGACTATGCCTTTATATCGCTGAAGTAATGTGGTTATTCAGTTGCAATGAGATGCTAAAGCTGAAGTTATATAAACATCACATGAAATCAGAAATAGTTAAACTCTAGGATTTTTTTATTCAATAAAAAATCTCTGGTACACACACCATTTTAGGATTACTTAAAATTAGAATATGAAAATTTACGTCGTCACAGCCAGCCACAGTTCTCAACTTATTAAGATACCTCAGTTTTGTTGTTATGATGCAAAAGTATCCTATTTCCCCATGTTGAAGTATTGCTGTTGTAAAGTTTTTATTTTAGGAGTACGTGTATGCCAACTTTTAGATTATTATCCATATGATAATTTCTTGCTTTTACCTGTGTGCTAGTTCCATATTTGCCAGCTTATTTTGAATATATATGCAAGTTTTATATCTATCTATTGTTATCTCTTATGATATAAACATTCATCATGATACATAGAATATTAAAAGAATCACATGGCTGACAATTTTTTTTTTTATGGTTTAGAAAATTAAGATATACAATGGCAGAGCAAATCTAAACAGGAGCACCTGGAGTAGGTTCGAATGAGCAAGCCCGACAAGAGCATCAACTTAGGGTAGGCATTTCTCAATCCTCTACTATTGCAATTGTTCACACCACAGTAGGCTCGAAAACTTCTAATCCTAAGTCTAAGTCAATAGTGTGGGACCATTTTACAAAATTGTCATTAGAATAGACTAATGGAGAGAAAAAAGCCAAGTGTCATCACTGTAAAAGTTGGGGGGAAACGTCTTCTATCTATTTCTACTTTTGTTCAGGTACTGTCTGTCAATGGTATGAAAGACTTAGCAATTTTACATTTGAATTCGTTGATGGAATTGTTGAAGTCATATATTAAATGCAAAAATTGCATACATACACAACCCATTGCTTCATTTGTTTATTATTTTCCTTTGCTTTTTTGGTTTACTTTCCAGATTATTGAGATTGAATTGGAGTCCTTCAAAGCTCCCTGCCCCCCCCCCCCCACACACACACACACAAAACAAAAAAAAAAAAAAAAATACATAAAATTCAGAACTCTGTCCAGGTTATTTAATCATGTCTGGTTTAAAATGAAAAAATCCTATCAAATATACTATGTGGTTCTTAATCATTACTATTCAGCTTAAATTCTTAATTTTGCTTGGATTGCTCATTTTCAATTAAGACTCATTAATAGACGCATATGCAGGAGATGTACACGTATAAATTACTTGCTTTCCTTGCAGGCAGCTCGGAATAATGTCCTTCTTGCTGTCCCAGCATTTCTGTATGCTATTAACAACTATCTAAAGTTTATCATGCAGGTATAATTCTCTTAATGGTCTTTTCACATATATTATCTTTAATTATAATAGTTGCTAAGTTTAAAAAACTTGTTGAAATTGATACTTTGTCCCTTCATTTATACTAAATTAGTTCCTACATTGCATTCCTCAATGTTTTTCTTAAGGACCCTAACTTTTAAAATTATGTAATTCCACCAATGCACTATATTTGTAAACCGTTAGCCATAATTTATCATGTACAGTGGCCACTGCCCTGGTATGTTATACAATCTCCATTTGCATGAAATTTGAAAGAAAGACTAAGTTTATGTTTCACTTTCTATGAGGAGAACAGCTTTGAATTTTATTTGTTGCAGGCTGTTATGGCAGAGGCAAGATCTTAACAAGCTGCTTCCATGACAGAATTCCATTGGCTTGGACATAGGTTTCCAATATCAAATGCAAAAACAAGGGTGGCCATTTTGAAAGGTTGGTAACTTCTCTTTGTAATTCAGAAGTGTACCAAGGTTAGAAGCAAACTCCATACTTCCTAGAATTTAGCAAGAATCATATACTTGTTTTTTTTTTACACTTTCTATTGATGAAAAGCATGCCCTTCTGAATTTTTCAACAAATGATAGTTTCCCTTTTGGTTTTTCTTTAATTTTATTTTTAACAAATCAGTACATATTATGCTGGTCCAAGACTGGACAGAATTCAAGACCAAACGGGACATGATCCGGGATATAATCAGGACGGAACCGGGACATGCATGTTTATTGGTGAGACGGGACGGGACCGAGACGGAGATTCTTGTCCCGACATATTTTTGGGACGGGACCGGGACGGCCCAATTCCCAACCGGTCCCAACTCATGCCCACCCCTGAGGTCATTAGATTAAATTTAATTGTAAAACCCCACTTGCATCCAATAACTTTCTTGCCCATAGGTAAATCTATTAAAATTCAAATGTTATTTTTATCAAAGGCATCTAGTTTTAAGAATTGGCACAAACTTTTCTAAACAGTTTTAGGGATTGACACAGAATCTAGTTTAAAAACAAAGAAACAGAAGCAATTAAATAAGCACATTGACATTATTGTCACTTCGTGTTGTATGAATGGAAATTTGTTGTCCTATAAAAATGTTTTATACTATGTTTCACAACATTTTATTGACTAAATAATTATAGAATAATATGTATTTAATGTTTATACTATTATTATATTATTTTATAAACCAATAACATGCTTTGGAATAAATTATAAGAGACTTTTTGAACAATAGATTTTGTCTGGTGTTTTATTCTTGATTTTGATGTTGCATTTCGGATATAGGGTGGGTGTTTATAACGGTGAGGATATTTTGGTAAAAGAAAAATGAGGGTAGGTGAAAAGAGAAACAAGGTGTGAGAAAAGGAATCCCTGACTTTATATATCTTAGGCCATGTCCAACCCATTTCCAAGTACATGGGCGGCCCCTTCAAACGAGGCCCAATTTTGATAATGATAAATATGTAATAGAGAAAAAAATATAATGTGTAAAACTCCTTGATATGAAATTTTAATTGAACTGATAAACTCCTTGCACTTGTTTCATCTATTTGAAAGTAAATAGATGTCTAGTCCAAGGGTTTTATCAAAGTGAAGCAAAACAGAATCTCAACTCACTTATTTTTTTTAAGTAAATATAAATCTTTTATAAATGTTCTTTAAATAAAAATCCTTTTCCTGTCTTGTTAACATTCTCACTTACATTCTAATCTCTTAAAAGACTTTCAAAAAGATACTCCACAAAAAAAAAAAAAAGAGAATTTCAAAAAGCCACAAATATATATATATCTGAACACTTAAGTCAACTTCACAAATTATTTAAAATAATATCTCTTCAATAATTTTAATTATTGATGCATGAGATATAATTCCAATCTTAATAAATCTTTGGAGGTAGCTAGGTTTACCATGATTAATTAATCATGTAGCATGATACATGGCTGCAGTTTTGGCACATGGTGGTCTTGTTCTTTAAAAATCTTGTTGACCTTTTCTTTCCAACATTCATGTGCTCACATGTGTTTACTTGCATCTGATTCTCTCTTCAACTTGAAGGAACATTTTGACTATATATTATAAATTAGATATACCATTTCAGTTATTATAGTTATAGAGTTAGTTGCATTCTTTTTTTGTTGTTTTAGGATCCATTTGTATTTACACTCTATATTAGAGATATGACTAATCTTGTTTGAAGAATAGAATAATTATAATTACTTTTTTTCTTAACATGTACTTTCATACAAGCTTGAATATTTAACATTACATCAACATTTTTTTTTATACCTAAAATATTTTCACACCCTTTCAACGTAAGACTAATTTATGTTTGGAACAAGGAAGAATAAACTATAGTCCTTCCCAATATGTGCCACTTTAGGGTTTCAAACTAAGAATATTTAACTTAAATCGCTTTGATGTTCAATTTGCCTTTTGCTTAACAAACACCTTGTTAATTTAGTTGCATTTATATATGTATACTTCCAACATATCTTTGTAAATAATATATATATATATATATATATAGATATATATATATATATATATATATATATATATATATATATATATATATATATATATGAAAAAGAATTTACTTACTCTAAAAGTAAATCTTGTTTCACTTATTTTTTCTTATAATTTTTTATAGAAGATAAATTTCATAAATCTAACTATTAAACTAAAAGATCTTATACAATAGATCATATTCATAAAATTTTATAAAATTTTAGAATTAATTGATACTTTATTGTAATTTCTTATTTTAACAGATAAAAAAAATTAAAATTACAAGTAAAAGTCTTTATTTATGTTAAACACTTATAAATTTTAAATTTATATAAAATTTGACATAAATAATCAGTGTCACAATATGACTTGATTCAACAATCAAATCAATAAAAATTCTCTTCAAAAGAGAGTTATTGAAAGAAGTATACAAAACTTACTCTTGGAATAAATAGATTCCTCCCGATACTTTTATAATACCCACTTGCATGTCACAGAATATTAATTATTATATATAAACTAATGAGGAGACAAGGATTGGCCTCAATTAATTGCACGTAACACATAGGCACTACTTCTAATTGCTTAGAAGATCAAACTTCAAACCATATTTATACATCTAGATTCATTGAACTAACGAATTAAATGTAAAGTCCACAGTAAGATCCTCAAAACCGTGTAGAAGAAACTAGGGCTGAGCAAACATTGAAAAACCGACAAAAACCGACCGAACCGAACACAATTTAAAAGTTTCGGTCGGTTAAATACGGTTTGTACGGTCGGTTACGGTTATAAATTAAGCAAGAATTGGTTTTTTTCGGTCGGAATCGGTTTCAATTTATTTCAACCGAATGAAACCGAAACCGACCGAAAACAAGCAATTGTAGTTCTTTTATACCGTAAGATGCATTGTCCTCCATGCATAGCTGCTATAGATTAGCAAAGCCGTGAAGCGTTTGGCACTCAATTGAATTTTATATGGGTTCTTTTGCCACGTGTCTTTCATTTTGTAACACCAATGGCCCAATGCATGTTGCCTCAGGGAAAAGAAACCATCTGGACTGTCCTTATAACGCCAATGCCATGTGTTTTTTTACTATTATTTATATTTTAAAATAAAATTAAATATACTTTAAATATATTAGAAGGCGTAATTTTTTATAATGTAAAAGATAAATTCAAAATATTAATCATACAAAAAAATAAATAAACAATTCTTAGCAGAATAGAAAAAATAACAATTCAAAGAATTTTTATTTTATTAATGAACAGTAAAAATGTTTTATTTTACTTAAAAAAATTAACATTTTAGTTTTATTAATAGAGTATACTGTATTCTTTGCACACCATAAATTTTAAGACATTTACGAAAAAACACATGAAAAAACATTTTACTATAAAAAAAGGTTTTACCAAAATAAATTATAAAAAAATAGCAATCCATCACCTTCAGAACTCCAAGTTTTCTATTCTGGAAACCTCTGAGTGCATCTCCAGTGCAAGAAGAAGGAACATTCAAGCTCCACAGACAGCGTCCCCACCAATCCCAGAGATCCTAAGCATTCACCGTCTCTTGGTCAAGGTCGCAGGTGTAGGTGTCGCAAGTGTAGGTGAAGGAGTAAAAAATCTCACCATTTACATTCTTTTGAAGCTTTTTGAATCTTAATGGGTGAAAGGTCGATAGTTTAGTTATTTCATGGTATTTCTTCTATTTTACTCAATCTACTGAGTTTAATTTGTAGAAATGGCTTCTCAATTGAGTGAGAATAAACTGAGTCAATATTTTACAGCAGAAAACATGTGGGCGGTTAGTGCTTAACCGACACAACCGACCGTGGAATAACAAGAAACCGAAAGTTCGGTTTAAGCTAAAATTCGGTCGGTTTTTGGTTATATAAAATGTCATGCTCGGTTTATTTCGGTGTGTTAAATTAATAACTAAAACCGACTAAACCAACCGATGTTCAGCCCTAGAAGAAACTTCTAAATTTTCTTAGTGATGATATGTTAATTACATTAATATTTCTTGATACAACCTTGCACGTTTGGTACATTGAATGGCCATTCATTGATTCCGTTTCTATGTTTAGTAGTAGATAAGGTACCTGAAAATTGTCATTCTATACTAACTTTGATTCAGGGAAAGCGTGTAGGAACGAGCATTTCAACTTTGAGAGCTAGGATTAGCTTTTCTATTTGTTTTCTTTTAAGGGCACCAACTCGATTGGCATTCTTATTAAATGAGAGCCCCACAACCTTAGACAATTTTCTTAAAAGAAGGTTGTGAAAACATAATCTAAATGTGAAAGTTATTAACATTATTGAATCAAAGCATACATGATACTCTTTTGGTGTGGTTTTTGCCAAGCCTGAAAGTCCTCTCAGAAAAATGCAAAAAGATTAGACATAGAGGACAATAAAAGACCTAATCATGCACTCATAACAACCAAACTAAACTAAAAAGTGTTAAAAAAAACGCACAAAACACATAAAACAAGTCAATTTGATAACTTTTTTTTAACGAGACAAATAAGGTTTTAACACAAAAATCGCCGTAATGAAGGTCCAAATCAGAACAACTTAATTTGATAATTTTTTTTGTCAATTGATATTTTATAATAGGGATAGTTTATTCCCTCTAGAAATCTCCAGTTCTAACGAGATACATATAGCCTTAATAATAAAATACCAAATGCTTAACTTCGTAAAAAGCAGCTCAATTTGGTAACACTTTCATATTAAAACGACTTCTTTGGACTCTTCATTCTTTCTAGCTCAATCTTGTTGCGACTCATGCCTGAAATAATAAATTATCATTCAGTCATAGGCTATAAAATTACTTCAATTTCAGATCATGCTAAAGTACATTTTCTATTCATCTGGCTAACTCCTAAGCATGTGAAAAGAAGCAGACCAGAATTTGATCATGGTGTACACATTAAATTAACTTCGACCCTTAATTATTTCATGCTTTGTGCTTTGGGATCGTGATTCAATATAGATCTTCTTTTATTTTCTTTTTTAAATATGAATATAGATATTTTATTGATAATATAGATGTTAACATCTCCACCTTTTAAATTAGCACCTTGTCTTTTTCCAATTTATGTATCTTCAAATTATAAAAAAAAAAAAAAAGAAGGTATCTTGACTCACATGAGATTAATCAAGTTTTGTAAAAACCTTGTAATGAGCCTTAAAACAAAGATGATTTATATCTAAAATAACACTAGGAAAGGTGACATAGCAAGTCTCTTCATGAAAAGGGAAAAAAAAAGTTAAATATTTAATTTATTCATAGTTCAATATTAGATTACTCAATTCCTTTTTCTGTACGCGAGTATGATTAGTAGTTAGAAAAGGAAAAAAAAAAAAAAAAAAAAGGAAAAATCAATATGATCATAGATAAGTTTGAGATCTATAGGGCAGATAGAAGAAATTATTGATCATAAATAATTTAAACTAAAGAAATATGCAGACTTTTGTTTTATAATTATTACATTATTATAAAAGAAATAGAATGAATAATTTCATTTTTTATCTTAAAAATTTAAATATCATTCATATCAGACACAATTAAGATCATTAATTTATAATCTATTTTAATTTCATGATCAATGGCCGATTATGTTCACATATTACATAACATGCTTCCCCAGCACAATCTCAACCTCCATAGCACCAAAGATTTGAAGCATAAAAAGGAACCCTCAAAGAATTAAAAATAGGTCTAATTAAAGGCATCTTGAGATCAATCATAACATGACCATATATAGTAATTTAGGGTTTAAGGTCTTACAAGAAAGATTTTGGTTGATCCTAATTATGTGCAATCTCTACAATGTTTTATATACCAATTAAATATTAAGATGATCCTACATTAAAGAAATGAGTCTTGTTTATTCAAACTTTACATAACCTACCTCATTAAACTGATCTAATCATGGGAAATTGTGTTATTATGTGTAAATGATGCAGCAAGAGAATGTGAGCCTACATAAACTTATGGTTTTTATATTAAAGATTTTGCAATTCCATTTCACTTTATCTTATTTACTTACTTTCGGTCTTCAGTACGAATTTTGAGTTTGTTAATTTCATCATAATCAATCTTAATTCACCTAATTTCCATCTTCTTCTTCTTCTTTTTTTTTTTTTTTTGGGGGGGGGGGGGGGTTGTGAACAGTTGGGCCAGTGTTCTTCGGCCAACTTTTGCACACCAAAGCTAAAATCTTGTTATAATGGCTTTTCTTTTTTTTTTTTTTCTTTTTGAGGCTTTTTTAATGAATAGTGATTGATTATTTTTTTTTGTTTTTTAAATTATCTTTTACATTTTTTAAAAAATTAAGTATTTTAATTTTTAAAAATATTTATACTTTTTTAAAAGAAGAAAACATTTTATATCAAAAATATTTCTAACATGAAAAAGTTAATCTAAATGAAATCTAAATGTTTTTCTATTTTAAGGGTGCAAACATCAAGTTTAAGTTTTAAAGTAACAAAGTGAATGTCGCACAAATTGTGAAGATCGGGGATTTTTGGTTACATATCATCAAGGATATTTGATCCTCTAATTTCTTGCATATGATCTTGATCATTTTTCCTTAGACTACACCTATTGCCTTGTGGAGCCAAAAGATTTGATTATGCATTTTTGAACCTCAGTAAATTTTCCCATCACCAGGGAAAGAACATCTTCAGTAGATGCCGACCGGTGTCACGTGATGTAAATTTATTCAACGGTTCAGTATGCTCCGGCCACCATCCGGCATCTTTTGCTCCAGCCCACACTTTGATATTGACTCACGAGTACTTTCATTTCGCATTCGCAATAAAATTAATCTTGTTCAATGAATTGAGTAATTATAATTATTTCTTTTATCCACATATTTATTTATAAACTCAAATCGATTCATTAATTATTGAATTTAATTTATTTACTAAATCATACGTTAGGTATTACCTATGATCTTAATGCCTCCTTTTTGTTTTTCTTGGTGAGATTCTTCAATTATAATGGTTGCTTGCTTCTGCTTTTTATATATATTTTAAAAAAAATAACTAAAAGAAATTATGAAATATAAAGCAAATTATTGTCTGAAGCCCTTATGATTGATTTGTTTGGTTTGTTCGATAACCACAAAAAAACTATTCATACGCACCCATAAGATAAGATTCTTGACCAGGTCACATGCAGGGTGTGATAGAAGTCATACTCCCTACCTCCTTTCCAAAAGTAAATTAAATTTTTGAATACCAGTTACCGATAATATATTTCCTGATCACTTGGAATATTTTCCCTTTTTGTATGATGGCGTATCCAAAAGTGGCATAGAAATCAAAGAGATAAAACTAATGTTGCAACGTGGTTTTGTTCTAGTTGAGTCAAAGGTTTTCCTCAAAGTTGATCATCATGTTAATAATAGTTAATGTTAATTTTAGGCTGGTAAAGTTGTCATGAATTTTAAATTCATGTGACTCGTAATAGAGAATTTTCTCTCTTGCAGTTTTATATGATACAATTTTCTCTTGCAGTTTTATATGATACAATTTTTTTGGTACATAAAAGTTTAAATAAGTTGGGTTTTATAAACTACTAAGTTATATGACTGGAACATAAGATGAGCCTAAAATAAAATAAAATGTTCTATGATCAAATGAATATAAAGATAGACGGGACCAAAATAAAAAAAGTCTTATCTCGTTTCAGTTCCTTTCGAGTCCTGTCTCACATGATGTCATAGCTCTAACTTGTCTTCATTCCTTCTTAAGAATATTTTTTCTTATCCATCATATTCTGGTATATATTTAAAATTATATATAAATACATTAGATAAAAGGACATTTTCTCGTGGTATTTTGATCCTCTTACTAGAATGGTAAGTTCACTAGATATTATCACCCTAGATATATACTAAAATTGAGATGTGGTATTCTCTCAATACCCATTCATTCTGAACAGACATTAAAAAAAATAAAAAAATAAAAATACAAACCTAATCTTATACTTTCATTCCCCCAATTTGTTTCTCATCCATCCACCATCTTCAGTCTATATCATTGATAATATAATCTGCAGAGTGTTTTATAAATTAATAATATTTTAAAAATTTATATCCCATAAAAAAAAAAAAAGAAGTTAAAATTTGTAAGTGGTATAATCAAATGGAGAAAAAATACTCTCTAGGGTTTTAGTTTTTATAGAGTCAAATAAGGGGTTGCATGCGATGTACTAATTAGAGGTTTAAGATATGAAAATCCAAATAAGTTGAATTTTCAAGAATTGTGGGCGATATGTTTGTGCCGTTGATGGTTTAAGATTGCGTAGAGATCAATGAGTGAGGGACTATTTATTTTCCATTTTATTATTGCTTCGATTTCTCAAGTTCTCATGTCTCCATGTGATCCTTCTTTCTATATGCATCAATAATTCTAGCTCTCTCGTTGATACCAAGAGGATGAGTACATTACTATCCAAAAACATTCCCCAAGTTGAAACGATGATTATATGTGACTGTGTCTTAAAATAAACAGATAAAATGTGTCAAAGATATCATCAATTATTCATATGACATCAAATCTCAGGGTTGTTGATCCGATTACTTGATAGAGGGAAACGAAGGAGCTTTTACAACAAGCACGATATTAGTTCAATGGAAGTAAACCAAGCTTTTAGATATTTTAGTTCAAAAGTTTAAAATTCAAATTTTTTGAAGTAGCTCTTGTTAAAAGGAGTTTATGGATTATTGCTCATATACCAAATAAAATTAATCTCATTTTTAAAATCTTTATTTATCTAAAATTTGACATGCAAGAATGACAAAAGATTTTCTCACAATTCAAGATAGGACTAGTAAAAATTATACTGGATAGCTGACAAGATGTTGCTTCAGTAGCAGCAATATAAGCCTCAAAGTATTACTAAGTCAAAAATCTTAAGTTTAAGACCTTATAGTAGCTTTTCTTAGAAAAGATAAAGGTTTTAGTCTCAAATTCAAATGATGTAAGCACACTGTGTAAATCTTAAGAAACACACACACACACATTGTTTTTAAATTATCATTTTCACATGGTCACTTGACATGAGAATAGGAAAATGCTATGTACACATTTATATATAAATACCCTTTAGTACACCATTTATATTTAAAAATAAAAAAATAAAATGTAAAAAAGATTTTAAAAAATTGTAAAAAGTAGATATGCATAAATAAATATACAGATAACACTTCTCTTCAAAAGAATCTTCTTGTTTTCAAAGTTAGGGTATATAGTGAATTGACAAGAGTATCTTCCCACGTCTTTCCAGCGGATTTGAACTCAAGACAACAAAAAGGAAAGCCAAAGCTCTTGCAATTTGAACCCATTTTCTCTGCTGAAAGCATGGATTTTCTCATGTTTTCAAGTATTTGTTTTAATCATGCTATTGATTTACCATATGGGTTACAGCTACCCTTACTGGTATATTGAATATTAGAGAGCTTCTTTGTTAGCATCATCAAGGAAATTTTCAAAGATTTGCACGACCACATGAAAACCTTGTTTTGTTTATAGGATTTAGGAATGCATCATACTGATTCTTCAACTTGCAAATATCTTATAGAATGAGCAACAATACCAATATATATGTAAAGTTGTGACACAATGCTTTGGATTTAAGATTTACTTCAACAATGCCATCACCTTTTCAAGTGGAACACACGCTCAAATCAGCAAGAGAATTGCCATATATAACGTTATGTTGAATATCCCTATTAAGTCAAAATCTCTAGGTATCTCTTTTGTAATTGAAATGGATATTTTGACTTCTCTGACTTTGTAAAATAAGAAAGAGAAAAGATAAAGTAAAGAGAAAAATGGACTCTATTTATTTAAAAGCTACACGAAGAGAATTATCTGTGGCTTACCGACTATTTCTCTTTTTCCTTTGTAAAAATGAACAAATGGTTGTTTAATTAGATAATCTTCAACAGCAATTCGATATTAGTTTAGGTTTGAGTCCACGAGAATTCATAAATGAAACATCATACATCATAATTAGTTTATTGTTTATTATTTTTTGTCTCAAACAAAAATTAAACTCATATCTTTTGAATGTGACGATGCAATAAGTGTAAAGTGTAGATTAAAAAATTCTCGAACTAAAAAAAAACTTATTTACATAGAATCACTCAGTTTTAAGCTTAAAGAGGTATTGTCTTAGAATGATTATCTAGTATAAAGAAATTTCAAAACGTAAATCATATCATGTTGTATTTCTAAATGGAAGTGGAAAACAAAAAGATGTAATACGTTTTGGGAAGAATGAAATTTTACAAGATCAAGGCCTCATACACGTGGAGGAGGCTCCATCTTATAATCAAATGTTTGAAAATGAGTTGTATAGCTTAGTAGAGAGTAATCCATCATTGGAATTGGTGGTTAGCAAATACTATGACTTTTGGAAAGGTTACAGATAATTCATGGTTCCCATGCATGAACAATTGTATGGAAAAACGTGGATTCCATATTTCAATTCTATTCTCACGATGCATGGTAAAAAAAAAAGACAAACAGAGATTTGATTGAGATCCGTTAGTTTGAAAGCGGGACTCAGGATTATTTCGGTTTCAGTCTATTTGAAAGTAGCGGGCCTCAAAATGGTTGACTTTTGAATTGTATATTTAATTAAAGCTCACATGAATCATTGACCACATAAGTCACGTGACATAACTAGCTAGCTAGATCCAAATATCTATTTTTCTCTTTTCATGTGATTAATATTATATGATGAAAATACTCAAAACTTAGTATTATGATAGAGGATGGAAAGTTTCTCTCATCAGTGGTTTAACACATTTTGAGTAGAGAAACATAACGTGTATATTACATAATTTTTAATGAAAAAATATTGGCGAGTGAAGGACCAAATTAGAAATAAAGTCTTTCCATTTATTAAGAGTAAGTGAAAAAAAAAAAAATGATTCAAATCCATTTTGTGCAAAAAATGAATTTGAATCTAATACATTTTTCATAAATTACTAACTTAACCAGTAAGTCTCTTGGGACATATATAGTATATGTTATTTTCCTACTACTGGGTATGCAGGATACTAGTAGCATATCTAGGGTTTCATGAAAGGGCAAACAGAAGCTTTTCTAGTCATTAATGTTACTCACAATCTAATTAGTTGTAAGAACTTATTTAGGGTTGGTTGATGAATAACATTTAATTGTTGAGTGGTTCGCTTTTAACTACATTCGAGAAAGAGTGGAATATTAGAGGTTGTTAATATTTATAATCAATTTATTTGAGAAGACAACTTTCTTCTATTGTATTTGATGATTGATTTATTTGAACCAATATTGAGATATACCTTGGCAAGAAATTATTCTTAATACCAATAGTTATTGATTTTAGTGATAGAATTGGGGCTGCTTAAATATATTGATTTGGGTTTGAGTTTATATATATACAAAAAACGTCTTTGAAAGAGCTCCGCCTCGGTTTGAATCTTCCAATCAAGACAAAAAAATATTTTTAATGATTTCTTTCATTAAAGATTTTTTTTATTATTGAAAGTTCTTTTGAATTTAAAACTTACATTTTATTTTCTGTTTAAGAATTCAAATTGAGTAACCCTACTCACTTTATCTTAAATAAGTTGATTTTTAAGAGTAAAAAATTATTTTTGAGTAGCTTTGACATCCATTAAAAATACATTTCTCAATTTCAACAAAGATTAAAAAAAAAAAAAAAGGTTCAATTCCCAAAATACAATCGTCTGTAGAAGTAATTTCAAGTGCCATACAATTTTCACTTCCCATGAAATAATCAAAACCATAGTGTAAATTTTATTTTTTTCATGCATTTTCCTATTACAATTATTTTACCACAATAGAATTGCAATATATTTATTAGGGCTTCATTCTTTGACTTCCATTTATCTCATTTCAACCATCTTTCAATATTTTTTGTCTAGAAGCCAAATTATATTCATCATCACAACTTTCCAACTAAGAAATACTCAATCAATAGGTGTTTACATGTCACAAACAAATTTTCTATTAGAGAAATTTTCAAATGTGTAACAAATCATATATAATTCATTGGAAGATTATTGCCCCAATAATAAGAACTGCACTTTGAAGTGGTTAGCATACATGAACAAGAACAAGAAGCTCAACTCTCAAGTTTGACATTCATGCACATTTTTCTTGACACAGCTATGCTATCAATTAATTAATCATGGAAACCTAGCAATTTCTAAGGCATAATGTTACTAATTTTCTATTTTGGAAATAATGTACTAGTAATAATTGCTCCGTACTCACATTATGAATAAAATTTTATTTCCTAAGGATACTATAACTTATTTAAAGATTTGAACTCATGAATTGTTTTCTTTGTTTTTTATTTTTTATTTTTTTAGGGAGAAAGAGAAATGCATTTAGAAGCATAAAATTTGCTAAAATGGACCTTAGAGTTGGATGAGAAGACTTAAACCCTTTAACTACATGATAACATGATCAAGTTGTTGAGACCAACAAGAAAGTCGAAGACCAACCATATTGTACTTGATATATTATTAATTTTTAGGTAGTTTTTGTTTTTGGTTTACAAATAGGTAGCTCTACACCCATTTAGATACAAGATTAATTCATGTTTTAAGCGATCATACAAATTGATAAATTGTTTCCAACGAGAAGTGACTCGAAGATTTCAACTCGATATCTTTCCTATGTTTTAGTAGTTCATATGAATTAGTGGTAAACATGATTTGGATATTTGTAAACATGAGCATTGAGCTTAGTTATACGTAATGTAGAGATAGATTGCGTACGTTATAATTTAAATCTCTTGGTGCGTGTGATTGATCGCATTTATGGTTAACATGTTATCCACGAGACAGTTTTTGGATAATCCATGCTATGGCCACTTGTTTAATTAAGCCAGCGAATGGTAAGTTATCATGTTTACATTTGTCTTCTTTTATTTTATAACAATTATTTGGTATTCAATATTTTATTGAAGTAACTAATTTAGACTTGAGTTAAGTAAAACCACCACAAGAATTTTATTGTAGATATATTTTTAGGACTTAGACATATTTTTTAAATCATTTTTAGAGTAATAGAACTTAGAAATTTGAAGAGTTTTATCACTAACCATATTTAATGCATGACAAAAATTTATTGCCACAACACATTTTATCCAATAATTAACCACATTTAATTTCTGGTTTGTTAATTAAATAGCATTACTCAAGTATACGAAGGATGCTCTTCCCATGGTATAGTTTTAAGAAAGTTCGTTGATTTTTTTTTTTTTTTAAGGAAAAAACATTTTGTGGCTAGTCCTATCATATATTTTCATTCATCTTAAATATAGGGTAACTTTTTAAAAAGTAAAACATTAGTTCATTTTATAAGACATCATCTTAGAAGAATGGAAAAAATTTTATATTATTTTTTTATATTAATTACTATATATGGGGAATGAACATAGTAAAATATAAGGAAGATACAATATAGTGTATCAATTATTTCGATGGGTAGAAAACAATTAAAATAAATTCTTTGATTATTATAATAAATAAAGATAAAATTAAAAATATATAATTTTTTTTATGAAAACTAAACATAAAAAAAATTATTAAGATGCATAAAATAATTAAATACAGTTTAAATTTAGGATAGGAGGGAATAGTTCTTTGTTGTCATTGCGAAGGCAACAGGCAACATCTCATTAATTGCACACCATTACTTTGGTCGTCTTATTGTCGCTTATTCTAAGGTCATTCTAGAGTTAGACAAACAACAACCTCTGTTATATAGCTCTCAGAATCAACATTGATTTCTATGTAATCACACCATAAAGCTCCTGTCTGTAACTTCCCCAATTTCTCACCATTCTGTGTTTTGAAGCTGATCACGATGCAATCTATTGTTGCCAAGTTGGAGACCGATCCAAATGTCAACTTCGAAGGACAAACAGTGAATGTCAGAGAGGTGGTGCTTAATGGCTGTCACAGGCCGATGAGAACTATCACTGCAAAATAAATTTGACTTTGTAAAGAGTTATATTTCTTAAATTTGACATTACTTTTTATTTTAAAATCTTAAACTATTAAATGTAAGTAAGTTTTTTTTTATTTATAAATATCTTTTACAAATCTTAAATCCTTTTAAGATAAGATTTCACTTGACCTTAAACTTGTTATGATATTTCCACGCTATCAACATGAAATTAAGAGCAAAGTCCGTGTAACATGATCTATCTCTATCAACATGAAACACATAAAACACAATGCCTATTGCGGCCGCTGAAAACATCTTTTCCTTACCAAACTTCTCCTTTCCTTGCAGAAAACACATGGCAATTCCCTATTCATGTACTGTTTTATTGTACTTGATCAAATTGTTTAGAGAGATGAATTTAAGTAGATATTGCTAAGTCTAAACTTGCATAGTAGCCCTGAGCACTAGATTCATACCTACACGGGAGGTTACAATGTATTAGGTCCAATGATTTGATTGAAAACAAAGCAAACTAAAATTTCGTATATTTCATAGCCACTATCTTTGGATGAAAAGAGGAGCTACCTAGTTTAGTCAACAGTATTCTTATTAACACATCACTGAAGATCACTCCATAGATATACTTACAAATGGTTAATTTGGAACATTTGATCATTTCTTTGGGTAAATTTTAGGTCTGAAACTTTTTCAAATGGTTGAATGTATTATCTCTCACTATATTATGCATGAATTGATAGTGCCTAGTTTGGTACATGAAATCATGAAATCAAAATGGGGATAGGCATTAGAATATGAATGGAATAGCTTTTTAAGTCATTTCATTATTTGACACATAATTACTCTTATCCTTAATAATGTTCCTAACTAGAGAATGTCATCAATTCAATGGCATCGTCATCTAGTTGGTAAGATCACTAATCAATAAATTTGTAGCCATTATATTAGTCAATTTTTTATCTCTATATTAGTCAAATTTTAAAAATAACTTTTTCTATCTTACACACTGTTTCATTTTTTATATCAAAGTTTTTTTATTGATGATAAAACAATTTAAAATTCTTATTGGTTAATTAATTTTATATTTAAATAAAGTGATTATTTTCAAGCTTTTAAGACAAAAAATAGATAAAACATATGATAAAAAAATGTTATTCCTTTTCTATTTGCTAAGATTCAAAAATGACTTTTAGCTAACATTTTCAATTGACTACAAATATTTTTTTTTGGTTTTTTATAGATATCCTTTAATTAGAGGCAATCTTATTTGAAATAATGTTAGACATGTAAATATTTCTTTCAGTAAAAATTTGAACATAAGTTCAACATGTTATGTGGGACTAGCCCCTTTCACTAAACCTAACTCTTATTGTAATTTGTAGACTTTTATAATATGGTTGTGGAGATTTATGCATAGCATTAATTAGCTTAATACTACAGTGATTGTTATGAATAAAGAAAACTTGCCATAGGCCAAAATAAACTATCATTTTCAATTCGTTGCTGTCATGTGCACCTCTGAAGGCAATGACCCCTCACTATTTATACCCCATTACACCCTCTTTCTCCCCTCCCCCCCTCCTCCTCCTTAATTCAAAACAATCACTATTCATTCTCTTCTCTGCTCCTCTCTGTCTTCTCCCACATCCATCTTCAACCAAAAATTCATTCCTTCAGATTCCATTCCATCATTCTTTCCCTTCTTCTTTCATCTTAAACCAGAGAATTTGGCTTCTCGCAGACCCTTTAATCACCCAAAAACATTGAGAAAATGCATAACATTTGCCTCAACATGCCACCAATTGTTCAACCTTTCGAGCCCGAGGACCTTTTCACGCGCCGCTGCATATGGGTTGATGGACCTGTCATAGTTGGTGCTGGTCCTTCAGGCCTAGCAGTGGCTGCAGGCCTCAAAGAACAAGGAGTTCCTTTCATTGTTCTTGAGAGAGCTAACTGCATTGCCTCTCTTTGGCAAAACCGAACCTATGATCGCCTCAAGCTTCATCTTCCCAAGCAATTTTGCCAATTGCCCAATTTCCCATTCCCTGAGAACTTCCCTGATTACCCCACAAAGTTTCAGTTCATCAGCTACTTGGAGTCCTATGCCAAGCACTTTGGCATCAACCCACAATTCAATGAAACAGTTCAATCTGCTAAGTATGATGAAACCTTTGGCTTATGGAGGGTGAAAGTCATTAGGTCAATCAATTCAGGTGCTAGTGAAGTTGAGTACATTTGCAGGTGGCTTGTGGTTGCCACAGGAGAAAATGCAGAGAAAGTGGTGCCAGAATTTGGAGGCTTAGAAGAATTTGGTAGCCATGTGATGCATGCTTGTGACTATAAATCTGGAAAAAACTTTACTGGTCAGAAAGTGCTTGTTGTTGGCTGTGGAAATTCAGGCATGGAAGTGTCCCTTGATCTCTGCAACCACAATGCTAGCCCATCAATGGTGGTTCGAAGCTCGGTGAGTTTTTAAATTCCTGGAAAATTTTATCATTCTGCAAGCAAATTTACAATCTTTGAAAGAAAATCCCAACTGGGTTTTCTCTGTTTTTCTCTTTAGGTTCATGTCCTGCCCAAAGAAGTTTTTGGAAAATCAACCTTCGAGCTCGCGGTTACCCTGATGAAAAAGCTACCACTGGGGATGGTGGACAAGATTTTGCTGATTCTAGCACGTTTGATTCTTGGAAATACTGCAAATTTTGGCCTCAAAAGGCCAACTTTAGGTCCCTTGGAGTACAAGAACACTACAGGGAAGACCCCTGTATTGGACATTGGAGCACTAAAGAAAATCAGATCTAGTGAAATCAAAGTAGTTCCTGGAATCAGGAAATTCTCAAGAGGCAAAGTTGAGCTTGTCAATGGGAAGATTCTTGAGATTGATTCTGTCATTCTGGCAACTGGGTATAGGAGCAATGTACCTTCATGGCTAAAGGTTAGAACTTTTTGAAAGATTATCACTTAAATGCATTTTATTGATTTTTTTTTTTCTCTTTTTCGAAAATTGGATTTGGTTATATTTCGCTATATCATATTCGTATCATGTTTATATCTGAATCATTCATGAATCTAAATCATCATAAGAACCATAAGTGGGATATATATATATATATATATATATATATATATATATATAGAATTGATTAATGGCTCAAATCTGAAAAATAACAGTCATGTTAGTGATAGAAACATGAGCAAATCTACATTGAAAGGAAACATGGACAATATTTGTAGAACCCAGAGAAAGAGGGATTCAGATTTGCTTATATTCTTGTCACATATATGACCGTCAATTTTATATCTGAGCCGTCCATCAATTATTATGTATATATCTCAATTATTACTCCTACGATGATTTAGATTAATAAATGGTCTAAATGTAAACATAATGAAAACATGACATAGCTAAATATAAACAAATCTATTTCTGTTTTCTTTGAGTAATAATATTCAAAAATCATGATTTTTTTTTAACGAACTAACATGGATTTTAATTTTTGCTCAGGAAAATGAGTTCTTTTCCAATGATGGGATTCCAAAGAACCCATTTCCAAATGGGTGGAAAGGAAATGCTGGTCTTTATGCAGTAGGGTTCACAAGGAGAGGCCTTTCTGGTGCATCTTTGGATGCAATCAGTGTGTCTCAAGACATTGCCAAAAGCTGGAAAGAAGAAACAAAGCAGAAGAAGAAAACAGTTGCAGCTCGCCACAGAAGATGCATTTCACATTTCTAAAAGAAGATTGATTCAATTTGGAAGAGACTCTTTGGGTTTGTGTTTGTTTCTTTGATTTATTTAGCACCTGATATACCATTCCAGAAGTGGGATATTCAGTTAGAAAAATAATGTAAAGATGAAAAGAAAAAACAGATAATGATAGCATACACAGAAAAATAGCCCTCTCCTAAAGAAAAGCACACTCTTAATTTGAAAAAATAATTTGGCAGTTTTGTACAAAGGATGATGAGGCTTAATTAATTGCTCAGTGTTTATTTTAGATGTGAGGAATATTGTTTCATTATTATTTATATCAAATATTTTTGTTGTATTTTTGAGTTATTTAATATTAAAGTTAAATCTATTTATAAAAATCATCTAAGGTTGACTAATCTAAATTTAGTTGAATAAAACCAAAACGTAATAAATTTATTCTTAAAAAAAGTCAACTCTCTCTCTCTCACACACATGCCTGATTAAGAGATTCTTTGTTATTTTTAGATAGACTTAAGTCTACTTTTTTAAATATATTAAATCAATCATGTAAGAGTTTCTTCCAAGTTCGTGCACATAGCCAGGAACTCATACTCCATATGCAGAGAATCTTATTATTTTTAGCTTTTTCAAACTCACTAATGTGGTATGATGACGAAGAAGTTGAATAATATTTAAGACGTTTGAAATTTGATTTTCTCATAAAAAAAAAAAAAAAACTCTTCTGTGTTTGCTCCCAAAGCACTTGAGAATCTCTCTTCAGAAGATTGAGTTTAGGTCAAAATTTCTCCTATCTATACTTTTTGTATGGTAAAGAACAATGGGAAGCACGTAGCAGCCCTGATGTTCATTGGCTTCTCTCCTATACCGAAGAGCCCAATGACTTACGAATCTCGATGCTGAGTTACTAACACTATTTCACTGGGTTCTGATGAAAGAGTCACAGCTTGACATTGGTATCATTGCATAAATGTCAAAAAGAAAAAAAAAATGTTTTAGTGTAATTTTATAAATAAAATTTTGGTATTTTTATATTTTTTTAGATTAAATTTGACTTTTTTATTAAATGTTTAAGTTAATATTAAAAAATTTATGTTGTTATTTTATTTATAATAATAAGAAAAGCCATTGCAGAGATGTCAAAAAAAAAAAAAAATAGTCACAATGTGTTAGTTAAATTTTAAAATACTTAAAAGATGATTTAAATTTGCTTTTAAAAATATTTTTAACATATAAAAATAAAATCAAAACTAAAAAAATTCTTTTAGATATTTTTTTTTTCATGAACATTATAATTGGCTCTTTTAAAATTACCCTTATATGTTTCTAAGGAGAAAATGATTGAAGAATGATTAAAAATGTTTGGACATGTGCAAGGACAATAACTAGAGGCGTTAACAAAAAAAAAAAAAAAATTAACCATATAATCTTTTGTTCTATAAAGAAGATGTAGAGAGATCTAAAAAAAATATGATAAAAAGTTATTAAAAGAGATCTTATAGGTAATAATATTTTTAAAAATTTATTTCATTAAGTTCACTTAATGTAATAAGGCTTCTTGGTGTTTTTGTTATCTTTATATGTCTCTAAAAAAAAATTTAAAAAAAAAAATAATTTGATTTCTAAAGTTAAAACAAAAGTTAATCTAAATATGTAAAAATTAAACAAATTTTTTTTCTAATAAAAAGTCAATCCAAGTTTTAATAATTTGACTTTGATTGCTGCAAAGAAAATAATTAATTTAGTTATTGCTTTGAAACTTTGTTTCACATTCATCTGTTTAACGTTGGGCGGCAGAAGAGTCCCACGAGACCTTCTAGTGTGACCTCAGCCATTTGTGAAACATGTATGGTTCTATGTGTTACCCATTGAATGATTGCAACTGGTTTCTTGAAGCTTATCCTTTGATCTTGACTTAGCAGTCAATTTCGATAGCCACAAGTTTTGACATTAAAGAAAGAGGAAACGGCGGCGTCACCACGCATGCATGTTGCATGGCACGTGCATAGATCCCAAGGGAAAAACGAATGTCAAATCCTTTACACAAATAACAAATGAGAAAGAGAACAAAAACCAATTTGCTTCCTCTTCACAATATATAGTACGTCTTTTATATTGAAAATACATTCCTTCCAGATTCTTCTTCTCATTTTATAATACAAGTTCATTAATTAGTTTGTAGTAGGAGATCTAAGGAATAGACTTATCTGAATTTGAGTTTTTACTATCTGCGTCAATTAAAATATTTAAAAATATTACTCAAAACGTATGTGTTAATTTTTTGCCCAACAAATATTTAGCAAAGAAACTGTGTCTAAAAAAGAATGAGAGAGTAGGTGCATTTCTTTTGGTTTTTTATTAAAGTTTGGGTACTTACATGTTTTGAGTTCTAGGGTTTACTTAGATTGAATCTCAAAAAAATATTTTTGAGATAAAAAAAAAAAAACCAAAAGCATCTTTATTTAACTTTTAGAAGTTTTTTAATTTTTTAATAAAGCAGTGATATATATACTTCTGTTTTTAGTTTTTTTCAGAAGCATTTCATCGAATGTTCATGCTAGAAGTAAATTTTTAAATTTTGAAAGTACTTTTTACTTTTCTTTAAAAATCAATCTAAAATATTGAAGATTATAAAAAAGCACTTTTTTTCTCCAATATTAGAAGCACTTCTAACAAATTTTAAAAAATATATATATTCCAAATAGACTTTTGAGGCAAGAGCATATATCTATGTGCTCTCCACGATATGAACCAACATCTTATTGAACCATTAAAGATATTTCAGAATGAGCATTTTATGTTGTTGTTTATTAAACTAAAACTCATTTGATCCTTATCTAAAACTAGGGTTATCACTCATTCTAATTTCTTAATTAGAGAAAGACTCAATTTTTTTAAGAAGATCGTGCTAAGCTTTGAACATGTAAAAATACATCAAATTTAAAGATAATGGATTGCCTAATCACCCATTATCGTGCTAAGCTTTGAACATATAAAAATACATCAAATTTAAAGATAATGGATTGCCTAATCACCCATTCACAGAAACTGAAGTACAAATTAAAGTCAACGCTTGATATTTTGTTTACCATATTTTTCTTCTCAAATATTAAAAATGAAGTGAAAAGATGTTTATATTAATATTAATGGCAAAAAAAAAAAAAAAAGCTAAACACAACTTTTATTAATTTATTTAGCAAAATTTTATACAATAAATGTTTTATTATTATGGGATTTTTTATGGTATTTTATATCATTAGTTTTCAACTGCTTGTAATTGAATTTAATATGCTAATTTATAATTTAGTCATATATAATGATTTCTAACAAACTAAGAATGCATTGGTAAATTAATTTCAAATCTTTTTATTATACACCATAAATTTCTTGCTTGAACTAAATTAATTAAAAACCAATATATTATTGAATATCGATAAATTGTATCAAACAAAATTTCTAAAATTAAGATTAGTATCATCATATATCTAGAAGATTAAAAAAAAAAAAATAGATCAACCTGATTTAAATCGTTAAACACAAGGTTAAAACTTAGGAGTGACATCTACGTTTGCCTCATATGTTGTTATACAATTCTAGTCTAAATTTTCTTTGCCTACCTGACATATGATGTTATACAATTCTAAGCTAAATTTTCTGTGTCTACATTAAATTGGAAGCAAATTTCTGCGGTTTGCATGATCCACGTGTGTGTTACCTATGTCACACCCTTAATTTGCAGCAATTGATTTAAATGTGAAAAGACCAAGAAAAAGGGATATATGTCCTTTTGCGTTAAACATATTTCAAGCCCCTATATATAATGCTCAATCAAAATTATTATTATATTGTTTATATATTTATTTTATTTATCCATAACCAATCATTCTAACAACAATATATTTTAATGATTTTGTATCATATATACTAAATATGCACAGTAATTTTTCATTACTGTGCAATAGTGTTTTGAAGGTGATTTTTTAATTGAGCCTCCATGGATCCTCAAATAATAGAGTAACTTATTTATGTTCAATAACTAAATGTTTAGGGTAAAAAGAAATTACCACGTATATTTCAAAGTTAGTAATATCTCGTATGTCATTAAGGGCATGGGGAGTGCCTTTTCTTACTCACTGCCCCCGAAATGTAGAATGTTTTAACAAGTAACAACTTGAGGATAGAGGGTTTATAGATTAAATACCAATAGTCATTATATTACATATTATAATCCGACTTTCTCTCTATTCCCATCGGTAAAGATCAATAAATGACAAAGTCATATACAACTTTACTTGTTTGATTTTTTATTTCATCTATTTTTATATAGATTTTATTCATATAACTTTGGATCCGGGTTTGGTATTATTTGAATGGATTTGATAGAGGCGAGTTGATTTCTTCATTATTTGATATGCCACATTTTAAGACAGGGAACTTAATGTATTTATTTGATTTATCGCATTTTAAAGTATGAGGTAATTCAATCTATTAATATTTCACATCTTATCTAATTTTTTTGATATGTCTTATCTAGAAGTATAAAGGTAATTTAATTTTTTTTATTTGTCTTATCTAAAGTATGAGACATTTTAATTTTTTTGATATGTCACATCTAAAAATATGAGACAATATGATTTCTTTGATATACCTCCTCTAGAAGCATGAAAACAATTTATTTTTTAAGTTGTTTGCAATGCCTCATCTTAAAGTATGAAAAAATTCTTTGACATATCTCTCTCATAAATATGAAACAATTCACAAAGTTATCCATGCAAATTATAAAGTAAATTCCAAATTTATCTACATAAATATTAAAGTAATTCTAAAGTTATCTATTTAAAGTATATAGTAGATCTTAAAGCTATCTACAAATATGAAGTAAATCCTAAAGTTACTTTCTTCTGGCTTGGAACACTTAATACTTTCCCCTAATTATTTGCTTTGAGGATCATAGAGGAAGAAAAATCTATTTGTCTTAGTTGTTCAAGATTGTTCCTATATGTTAATGTGCAGAGCGCATAAATTGCTTCATTTGCTTGTTTTGTAGTTCTGAGGCAATATCGATTTAATACTTGCATTAGGTCCAGTAAAGCAAATTTCCAATCACTCAAATACTTGAATGTAGAGTATTGTGTCATAAATAGCTGACAGTACATTTGATCTAGACATGTTTGATTGACTTACAGAAAGATTGGCATTCCCTCTTTTTGCTGTTGTAAAATAAGCAAAGCCTCAAATCAATATCCTTTTGCACAATTCAACTTCTGCTGTTCTTCGTGGCTTGGGTTTCAAATCACTTAGGCTCCCTTTGATATGCTAGAAAAGAAAAGAAAGAGTAAGAAAGGAAATAAGTCAAAGGAATAGAAAGGAAAATAATAACCCTTGAATCTGTTTAGTATGTAATGAAAAAAAAAAATATTTCTTTTCCTTTGTATTATTTGGTTTGCATAAAAAATTAAATGAATGAAGTATAAATTTATCTTTTCTGTAAACCTTATATATATAAAAAAAAATGTCTCTATTTTTTAATTTAATTACCATAAATTTCATGATTGATAATTAAAAAACAAATTTAAATTTTTATAATGTAATTTTAATTTTATAACTTGAATTGATACATAAACTTTAATGTAATTTTATAACTTTTATAATGTAATTTTATAATTATAATTATAATTTTTAATCTTATAATATAATTTTATAATTTATATACAAATTTAATTTTAACTTATAATATAAAAAATTAAATTTGATCAATATACAAAGTTATATAATATAATTTTAATTTTGTAATTTATATATAAATTTAATTTTAATTTTATAATATAAAAAATTAAACTTGATAAATATACAAAATTATATAATGTAATTTTAATTTTATAATTTAAACTTTTTTATAAATAAAAATTTTTTTTTCCTTTTATCTGATTTTCCTTCCAATTTAAAAGGTTGTAGCCTCCAAGTAATGGAAAGTCGTATTCTTAAGAAATGAACATTCCTTTACCTTAGAGCTATTAAACAGTACAAAACGAGAAAAAGTAAAGTATATTTCTTTCCCTCTCTTTCCTTTCCTGTGTACCAAACGGGCAGTTCCTAATTCAATCTTTTAAAAATATATTTCTTGAGAATCATGGATCGAGGTCTTGTTTTCCATTATCATAGTTGGTTTATGGATTATGCCTTATTGATATATTATTTCCAGATAAAAGAATCATGGTTTAGTTCGCACATAGATTAGTTCCTAATTCAATCTTTTAAAATTATATTTCTTGAGAATCATGGATCGAGGTCTTGTTTTCCATTATCATAGTTGGTTTATGGATTATGCCTTATTGATATATTATTTCCAGATAAAAGAATCATGGTTTAGTTCGCACATAGATTAGTCATTTTGCATGCCCATTAAACGTTATAGCTGATCAAGATCTTATCTTCTTCTTTTTTTTTAATACCTTTATGCACTTGGATTACCATCAAAGATATGAATACTAAAACTTGTATTTGCTGCTGGCTACTAAAGTAATATTTATTAGTATTATATTTAGCATGTGTGCTATGATATTGCAAGATAATATGATATTTCTATTATTTTTCTCCATTTTCCTAAAATGAATGGAATAATTATTAAGAAAATGTGGGCATGAATATCATCATACCAATGTATTTTTAGTTATAATACAAGAAATACTTCTTCCTGATGAAAAGTGGAGAAGTGATATTCGAAAACCTCCTTAGATAAATAAAATACATAATTTTAAAGACTTTATTTATATTTTACCTTTTATACCTCTTATTTCACAACAATTTCAAATTAATTAATATTTAATATAATATTAATCATTGAATAATCTTCACCAAAAATGAAAATAACATTTAATTAATAATGACTCAAATCCATGTCTTCCTGATCTATGTTTTATTTTTTGTTTCATTCTTCGTACTTAATTAAAAATAATAATAATAATAATAATAATAATAATAACCTAATGCTACTATCTCATGTGCCAACTTTTTATTATTATTATTATTATTAATTGACTACCGTGAGACAACAGACATGGTCTTAGTGAGAAGTTTGAGATATTGCACCGGACAACAAAAATTCATAATTGCCAAAAACCTGTCCTTATGGCGTGAGTTTATATCCAATCCCAAATTCTATCATCTTTGTATATCCAAAAATTAACCATATCTTTTTCTATAACCATAACCATACAACTACATTTAGAAATTAGTTTTTTAAATCAGCCCTAATAGCGGCAAATCAATGTAAACAATAAAGGTAATGAAAGCTTTATATGTACATTAATTAAAGACAAACTTTTTCTTTTTCTTTTGGAATTTGTCTACAATGTAGATCCTGTGAATCCTGTCAAAGAAGTTTGCTGGTTCTTCGTTTTGATGGCCCACCAGGGAAGAGCTTCATGATCCATCCAAGCACCCTTTCCACCACCTAAGAGGAAAACAGAGAAAAAAAAAATTATTTATTTATCTATTAAAAATTTCCATCTCTTCCCAGCTTCATAATCTTTGTAATTGATAACAGAAACTCCACTTCTCTTTTTCCATCTGATTTTCACCATTAAAATGCTGGTACGAAGAATGAGTGATTGGCCATATTTTTACAAGAAAAAATTCCTTTTGACCTCTTCACACAATTGCCAATTCCAAAAGAGATTCTTGTGTTTCAAACTAGACAAATTAAACTCTTGCATTTTAAATCAAGAACAAAAGTGAATCTTTTATACAGACAAAAAACTCTTGCCTTGAAATACAAGAGTTTATTTTGTCTAATTTGAAACATGAAAATCTTTTTTAAAATTGACAATAATTTGAAGAGAAAAAAAAAATCTCTTTTTTTATACAGTGTGAAGATAGATATGCAGATCTTTCATCCAGCGTCAAAGGAGGGAACTAGGCGTGCTATGGTTTCTCCATGTTTTCAATTTTTTCCTAAGATGAATATAGTTATTATACATATATGCTCCCATAATATATGTCAAATTTACATTTGCCCCTCCCAAATCCTAGCATTTAATCCGGGCCCTCATCCTATGCCCAAATTGTGATTCCAACCTTGCTTTTATCTCTATAAAAATATAGTAAAAACAATGACAATTTAGTGAAAAGATAAATGATACCTCATCACCCTCATCTGCATATTGGGCATTTTCATACTCTCTGTGAGAATCCGGTTGCTTTACTGGAATATTCTCACTAGACATGCTTCGAGCAGTCAAAAGTTCTAATCTTTGAGTCTGGACCTCAAGTTTTCGGGTCAATTCTCTGTTCAACTCCTTCAAAGAGGAAAAGAATGGCATGATGAAGCTAATATAAGAACCAGAAAATTATAATCCAGAAGTTAAATTATGCTTCAATTATGGCCTAAGGAAGAGACCAAAGATGACTTAGCAAGCTATTCTAACATATCGAGAATACACTTGTGTAGACAGCAAGCATGAAACATGGAAAAGATAGAATCAGAGTTTATGGGAAATTGGTTTAATTATAGCAATGGTCCTATAGTTTCAGAAAAATTTACCAAAGCCTCTATAGTTTAAAACGTTAAAAATTAGTTCTTATAATTTACAAACTTTTACAAGTTAGTCCTCGTAATTTTGAAAGTTTAAAACATTGAAAATTAGTCTTTGTAGTTTACAAATGCTTATTTATCATCAGAAATTATTTTATAAATGTTTGTACAGTTTAGGGGACGAATTTTTAACAAAATTTAAACTATAGAGACTATTTTATATTTTGTGTGAAATTATAAAGACCAATAATATAAAATTAATTGACAAAATCAAACAACAAGGAATAAACTATAAACTATAAGGACGAATTTTTAACATTTTAAACTATAGGGACTTCTTTAAATTTTGAGTGAAACTATAGAAACTAAAAATATAATTAAACCTCCAGATATTTAATTCCTGATATAAATGAACGATGAAAGAAAGCTCATCTTGAGGTCTCCAACTGGGTCTTCATTTAAAGGTTTTTCTAGCAAACAAATCTAGAAAGAAGGATTTTTGGCTTTACAAATATCCTAAAGATGCATCTAGTTGAGCTGTAAAGCTCCCTTCGCTAAGGTTAGAAATTAAATAGGTGTTAGTGCTACCTTCAACTTTCCAGTTCTATGAAACAAATCATGGCACACAAACATTTCTATAATGAACCTGTCTCACAAGCAAGATCTAACGGATGAAAGATCCCCAAGGTGTGGACAATAGAAAAGGATTCCAAAACTTGTAAACAACATTGAATTTTAACTTGTTCAAACAAAACACAAACTGATCAAATTACCTTCAGCTTGGAGCACTCAGATGATTCAGATGCCAAAGCTTTCATCAACTCTTCTTTCTCCAATGCCAACTGCATATAAAAATGGTTGCATTGTGACTATGCCAGGCAAAGTCTATGGCATACTAAAACCAAGTTTTATTATTTTATTTTTTCTGCGATAAAACTATGTTAGACAAGATATATGGCAATCATGGGGAGGTAAAGAGGATTATTTCTCAAACTCAACCAAAAAGCAAGAGGGTCCTTGGGGAAAGAGATCCAATCTGGAATTAAATAAGATCATATTCTACCTCGGAAATAAGCGAATTGATGTTCTCAATCATTCTCATATGATCATGCGGAATATTCATAGAAGAAACTCCAAAATCTGAACTGGATAAATTAAAAGCATCAGTATTATGACTATCAGCAGACTCATGCATTTCCTGGTTGGAAGAGTTAGCAGCAGAATCTTCGTTTGCTGCATGATATAAACATAGATGTAATCAAAGAAAGAAATAAATAAATACCACTTATAATGCTCAAAGTTTAGAGGTGAATTTATACAAGTTTATACACTGGTCACAAGTTCAATCAGAATCCTAGCATGCAGAAAAACGGAGCATGATCAAAATTCATTTTTGATTATATTTTTTGGCATATACTAACACTATTTTGGCAAAAGAGCCAGGACTGGTTTACTGGAAAAACTCACCCAAAGTTGAGAGACCAAGTGCCACAAAAAGTGGTTAACAAAGCCATATAGAAACCATTAGTTGAGAGCTTTTAAATAGAACAACGTTTTATATTACTAGCCTATTATGTCAAAGCCCAATTAAAAACAGCATTACCCAGCACCAGAAGGATGCTACAATGAAGCCAAACTACCATATGAATACATGATACTTATAATGGCTTAGAGAACAGCATGTAAAAAAAAAAACACTAAGCATGGTCATAACAATTAACACATGCTAATTCTGCTGAACATTTAATAATATGTGAATTTGTGTAAATTCATCATAAATGATTTCTTTTTCATTTTAAGCATATTTTCATCGGAAATTAGTCATCAGATGTTTCATATAACTCCTTATGGTGCTAATTATGAAACAAGAGAAATAGCAATTGTTACAGTATGCATACCTATATGTTCTGTAGATGTAGAAACATCCCTTTTATTATTTGGATTCTCAATAGACTTTCCCATTCCTGAAGCTTTTCGCAACTTAGACTGCAGCAGCTTCTTCTCTGTATCAGTGAATGGGCACAGAATAAGCACAGATTTTTCCAAAAATATATGTGACTCAAACTATTCATTTAAACTGTATTAATGATCTTTGCTGTTCTCTCAACTTAGACATTTGAGTAGAGTGGCCTAAGTACCAGAATAAGTAAAATGATCCAGCAGCAGTTTCTTTTCCATCCCACATTAATACCCTTCTCCTACTCCTAGTTCACTTTTTCTTTTATTTGCTTCAAATTTGCAAACTAGTAGCCTTACCACTACCAGTGCATCTTATCGAGCAAAAATTAGAAACGAAAAAAGCCCAAAAAATTAGAATGACAATTACAATTCAGTGTGCTTAGTGTAAGTATGTTGAAACAGCAGCAACAAATTACAGTTAAAGCCAGATTACCCTCTTGAAGAGCGTCAATGGTTGACTGCAAATCACACCGGTCTTTCTCTAGGCTTGATATTTTCCTTCTGCAATTTTTTGTGAACTGTTATTTTGTAATATTCCATCATCTTTAATTAAACTCAAATGGCCAAATCAAGAATGGAAAGAAAAGTTCGATGACAACAAATCAAATTCAGTAGGAAAGGCGTGCCATATTAAAAAAAAAAAAAAAAAAAAAGAATTTTCCTGCCACATAGGTTCTGAAGGTATATACTAACCAATCCCAGCTAAACTACAATTTGAATCTATTTAAGAACTCATAAAAGTTCATAATGCATCAATAACAAATTTAAGAGTGACGTCAAGCCATTTCCCAATGGAATCTCATTCCCTTTGACACAAGGTGACAATAAAAAAAGCAAAGTTGATGTAATTCACGAGTCCCATCCATCAAATTGTAAGACTGAAGCCTACCTGCATGAAGAAATTTCAGTTTCTGCATTTTCCAGTTGCTTCTTGAGCTTTAACTCACTAGATCTTAGTCTTAGTGCCTACAAAATTCATGGAACACAATAAATTAGAATTAAAAATCCAATAGAAGCTGCTAAATCCATAAATAAGAACCTACATACTTTCATTTATGCATTAGAATAATTACACCAATGAATCCCTCTTGTTAAACTTGAGAATATAATGAATCATTATTTATACCATGCAGCCGGATGCAGAGACATGTTGATTGGAGAGAAATATAGCCTTTTTAAATGCCGAGAAAATTTAGTACCTTCTCCTCCAAACCGATGACCTCAGATGCCAACAACTTGGCACGCTCATCAGCAGCATTACACTCAAGTTGCACATTTGTATATTCACTCCGGACAGCCTCAAGCTCAACCTACTTGCATAGAAAGTTACATATATACCAATAAATTAAGATGAGGAAGAAATTAGGGTGCTCACTATATAATACTGAATGATATAAATAAATTTAAGAGAATGGAGAAAGTTTGGTTTCTAACAAAGTCAGCTCAATATAGGAGTTTAAGTTCCCAAGCCTCAAAATTACCTAGCAACTACAAGTTTTCTTACTCCAAAATTGTTTTGCAATAGACTTAAGTATCATTCAACCAACCACAAAACACGGAAAGAAGACACACCGAGCAACTCATTGTTAAGTGTTTAGGGTTGTGTGATGTGAATTTTGGTGTATGAAAGGTAATCCACTATTAACGATGCGCTGCACAGAATACAGATAGGCAAGGCACATTGAAAAAATCATAAAGGCATTTGCATCGAAACAAAATACCAAGGGGAAAATCTCAAGCACTCATGGAAAGAATGGATGTTAGTCTCAATATTCTTTCAAGATCATGTAAACATTTAGCAGTCCCCGCTCCTCAATCTAAGAAAGTGAAACAACTCAAATGATAGTTTCGGTTATGCACCAGTTCAAGGAACCAAGCAACCCTAATGAAATAAGCATGATTCCTCAAAAATAATAGGACACTTAGTTCAGGAAGGTAAGATCCTCATTATAAATATTCAGATGTAAAAGATATTCAAACAAGCATCCAATGTATCCAATCATATCCTTTCTGCATTCCATATATATAAATATATATTTATATCTTACTTCTTCCATAAATTTTGTTCTATTGATTGAAATTTCTTGAACACCAACATTATTAACAGTTTACTATTTACTATTAATTATTAAGATAGAAAAATAAGTACAAGAGATTAGATATCTCAAGTATTCTTATTCTCACACTTCAACTAAGCCAATTTACAAACATGCACATCGCCAATGTCCTTTTATTCCAAAGTCCTTAAATCCTGCAGTCATGTGATATGCCTATATAATTTGAACATCAATACAAGCATGTATGCATGCAAACATCAATGTGCATGTAATTGCAATGCCAATATATATATGTCAGAATAGATTATGAATGATTTTATTATGGAATGCCAACACGATCACAAGAAAAGACAACAAACAAGGACATTGATACAAACCAGTTGGGCTTTGATTTCTTTCTGTAGCATCTCCATGTCAGATTTTAACTGGTTCACAAAACTTCTCTGTTATAAAACAAACAAAATGATAGGATATTCAATGCATGAACTCACTGAATTCAGCAATATTGAAGTCTATGTTATTAATTAATATAACTGAAACCACAGATATTTACTTCAGCAGGAAAAATAATGATATAAGACCAAAAGAAAAGGCAATGATTTTACAGTTTATTATCCATGTATATGTCATAATGTAATCCACAAGCCAACCTGTTGATTATAACTATCAGCAAGAGATGAATTTTCAGCAGCTAAAGACTCTGCTAAGGTTCGGGAAGCATCAAGAGCACGTTGCAAAGAAAATTTTTCTTGTGTCAGATCTTCAATATGCTGCAGAACATGAAAACAAAAAGGGGGGTGGGAAAAGAAAAACATATGAAACCAAATACTAATCTTTTCATAAATAGCAAAGACATGCAAAAGATTGATTAATAATAACAATGAAAATTCTGAAACTTATATTTAACCAATAAGAGTCAGGAACTTCTATAAGCTGAAAGTAGGTATTTATTTAATTTTCATGACTAAATTCTTTAGTTTTATGTGGACAGCAATTTCTAATCTTTCACATTAGAATACTAATTACCAAGAAAATAACATTTGAAAAATGAGAATATTTAAGGCACTGAACATCAGTTTTAAGGTGTTGCGATAAAGAATTAACTTTCTTTAACACAAAGCAGTAAACTTGTATTCAAGTACACAAAATGCAATATTAATATGCCATTTCAATGGAAGAGTTTGTTTCAAATAAAGAGATTTAGAATCGAGGAAATCCAAAACCATTTCAGCAAATGACCTTAGTATGACATGGTTACCAAATGCAGACCGATCAAGTTCAGAAAATTTCTTCATTACTAGATGGATGTTTCAAAGCTTGAAACTATATTCAGTTATACTATATTCCAATCATGAAGCCCAGAATAAGTAAGTGAATAAATATTCAAAGTCTAAGGTCAGCCTACCAAATTCTTCCTTTTCACATGAGCCTTAAAAATCAAAAAAATAAAATACAATAAAATAAAATAAAAGTAACAACTAAACAAAACTTTGACACAAGACATCTTTAGTGGCCATCAAAAATGTGATAACTGTGTCAAAAGCCACAGCTACAGGGTAGTAAAACAGCAGCTTCCCTGCATCTTCTTGCTACATCAGCAACACAAGCACATTATGATAATGTTCCTTGTACAAAGGTCTTCATTCATCAAAATTCTAGCCATTGTGTCTGAATGAAAAGGAGAATTTAGAGACATCCAGCACAATGGGTGCGTCTGATGGGAAGCTCAACTAATGATCATAAGCACTATACAGGAAGCTCAAGAAACTGTTAATGGTACTTAAATGTCTAACACCGCACTGCTCTAAAAGTTCTTCTTTTTCAGCAATTCTCTAGTAGTTCTCATTGTCATTAAGTCAATACTTATTGATTGAAAAATGTTGGCTCTCAAATAAACAGAGAAAGAATCATCGCCTGTAGTTGCAATAAAGCACTGTCATTATTATTTGAAAAGAATTTTAGATTTCTTTATTTATAAGTGAAGTTATATTCCTCCATTCATGGCAAACATTAATCATCTATTGTCGGAACTGCCAGAAGAACAAGTTCTGTATTTCTAAAAGTGAGATGAATATCCACATTCATCACTTCAAACTGGACAAGTATAATGCAAAGCCTAAAGCATGTAAGAACATATCTCAGTTTGAAAAATATCCATCCTGTTGTCATTCCTTGTACAACTTATACAATGTACTGCACGACCAAATGATCTCTATGACTTCAATTAAAACTTGGCATATCCTAGAAACATCCAATAAGTAAATAGTTAAACAGCCATACTAATAGTACCAAATAAACCAGACACCCAAAAAATAGCATCAGGTAATTCATTTCCAAGCACTAAATCATTATGAAATGATAGGCAAAGTAAAGCACTTAACCAGCCAAAACTCAACAGAAACAAGTCTCAACTGTTACTAGCAGAAAGCACCTGTTCTAAAGCAGCAAAGTCTTCATTCTGTGCAGGTGAATAAAAACCATGCTTTTTCTCCATGTTGTTCTCATTAGCACTTATCTTTGGCATCTCTTGACTGTTAATATTGGAAATTGAAGCTGTTGTATACTCCAATGCATTATGTGCATTTGGTGTTGTAAAATTTGAGAAAGGGGGTATATATTTAGTCTCCATAGATGGCTTATCTAAATGAGTAGATCCTGATATATCAGAACTGTTTGATTCTAAATGATTGGAGGAACTATTATCTGGTTTTGTCTGCTGAAAAGGAGACCCAGAGGGTTTAGAGACATTTACAGAATCAAGGAATGATGGACGAGACCTCCTAGAATTAGATTCTGTTGAGACCGGATATATGGGAATATGATTAGGGGAATCTCTTGCATCCGAACTCATGGAATCAAATTTCCGCATAGTTGCACCAAGTATATTATTTAACTCACTACCAGAGCTAGTAATGGTCTTTCTCACGTCAGAAGTATAAGAATCACTGGAGCCTGCATTGCAACAAATATTATGTACGACTTCATCAGCAGAGATCAGTAGGTTATCAGAAAATTGCATAAATTATATGATAAAATGGTTATAAAGGGAAAAAGTATTTACTAAAATTTAGAGAGAAACCACAATGCAGATATTAGAAACAAACTTTTACCTCCATACAACGGGCCATATGAGTAGCTACCATCTAAGCTGTTGGAATTAGTTGGCTTAATTTGCTGGGCTGTATCAAGAGAATTCTGAGGTGAGATTTTTGAAGGAAAATAAGAGGATCCATTATCAGAAATCATATAATCCTTCAAAGGGCTGTTACTCTTATTTGAGTGGGTTTCGTTAACCCCATGGAAACTAGATTGATTAGTATTGCCATCAAGTTCTTGACATCGTTGTGACTGTAGAATAGTAGTTTTGTTGTTTGTAGCCCCATATGGAACTCCACCAAGATCACCGGCATGAATTCCATATATATCATTCAACTGATTTGATTCATTGTTTTGACTGACATCTATAGATCCAGTATAAGCTGAAGTATTATATCTCTTAATTTCATCAACATCTCCATGTGTCTCCAGTAGACCTGTAGACGTGTGAAGATCATTCCTTGCAGGACTAGTTCTACCAACCAAATAATCCCCATTACTACTTTGGGTAAACAAATTCACACTTTGGTCATTGGTCATCTCTACAGCTAATGTGTCAATAACAGCTCCACCAACTCCATCAGATGTGCTTACTCCATCCAACACACTAGCTCGTACATGTTCAGTTTCTGAAGGTTGTTTCTCGTTCAGGCTAGCATCAGGCTTGCTGACTTGGGTAGATGGTGCTGCCTTCTTGGCCCGCTCTGCCACTTTCTTTTTGCGGAACTCCTCCAGCTGCAAGAGACAGAAAGATTTGAGTCTGGCCAACAGTATTTCCACAAAATACAAATAGTACTTCACATAGGTAACAAGACATATTACATCAGCAAACCAGAAAGAAATGAACTCATTAAATGGATTACTTTAACATTAGCTAATATCCAATTCAATCACTTTCCTTTATGGATAAATGAAATCCACAAGAAATATCCCCACTTGGATGCTCTACGAATAACAAGGATGTTACATATAATTATGAGTCCTTTAATATCAATGTAATGGAGCGAAAATATCAGGAAGATCAGAAAACTTACAAACATGTATCACCAACAAAATAAGAAAAAAAGCAAAACAGGTCTAATATATAAAACCAGCAAGGCACTTAGTAAAAGAACATAGCAGCATCACCACAGGCAAATAGCAAACACATGATCGCTACAATATAATAGTTTCAGCAATACAACCAGAAGCATATGTACATCCATTAGGGGAACAAATAACAAGAAATAACAAATGTTGAATAAATACTAATGATATTTTGGGATTAATGGTACCTTGTCTCTCTGTCAATAATAAATGGAAGGGAGATGGTTGACTCACTACCACAATCATTAGAAGGGACTAAAATTAAAAAACTCAAAATAGTTGGGCAGCTTAGAAACAGATAAAAGTCCCTATAAAGAAAAATACTAGGCATCTGCCTAGGCTAATTCTTCTTCCTCTCAACTTCCGCTCAATTTCCTTTCATTTACCAATCTTCCCCTACCCCTTTCCTTTGGCACATCTCAGAAAGCAAAGCAACTGTATTTACATAGCCCTTGTTCACTCTTGTTTGGATCATCTCTATAAAATGTCAAAATCCAAATCCACACATTGAAGGTATTGTTGGCCACACCCATGAAACCACTAGTTGAACCCTATGCCCCATTCAATTGCCTGCAGCCCACTTTTTCCCTTGCCCACCAAGAAAAAACCTTCAACTTAATAATTTTATACCCTTAAACCAACCAAGAAATCCTAGCCCTAGCTTATAAATTCAAAACTGAAAAAGATTTGTATACTCTACATCTATGAAATAAACGAAACACATTTCTAATCTTTCTCTAGAGATCTATTTTACCTATATGACATCTAAAACTGCAGTTTATACATTACACAAACAGCAAGCAAACAACAAACCTCAGTCATGTTAGAACATAGGAATCCATCTAACAGTAAAAATTTAATAGAAATCATACAAGCATAAATTATTCAAACAAGGAATGAAATAATTCTTTCAAGTTCAAGAAAAATTTAGAATAAGCAAGGTACCACACCATTGGATTAATCAGCAAAACAAATTCTAAAACGTTGAAAATTGATTTCATGCATGTAGTACAACATGTTAGGTCACGCAACCTAATTTCTCCCAACAACATAGCAAATTTCTCTTTTTCACACACGGGAAGGATCCTGTATCTCCAACTTCTCTTGGTGAAAGAAACATAAAATAATAGAAATAGGAGAATATAGAACTAAATCCTTTTCTCAGTGGTATTTAATTTTAAAGGATTTCTGTATTACAAATTCATGAAGAATGTACTCTTCTCTCCCTTTCATTTGCCCTACAATTTCACCCTCCAACTACCTTCATTTCCCTTCCTTAAAACCAAACGTGGGATTCATCCAATGAACTCAGTCTGACACCAGTACACCTAAGCTTACTAAAACCATTAGTACAGCAGTAGATTAAAAATTTATTATGATGGGAAACACAAAAATAGCATTCTATCCAGCCACATTTGCCTCTATACCCATCATCCAATTGCTTCACACGTTCAGAAGACAACTAAGTTGCACAATACATGAATACCCAGAGAAGAATACAAACTTAAGTACCGCAATACATACCTCCAGATCAATACCCCATTTTCAAAATTGAAAATTTTTCATAAAGAAGAATCAATCAAATCCTTACCCGGCGCTTTCCAGCTTCCAAATGCTCTAATTTTCGTGCCGAAGCGGCTGAATTTGGCAGCACCTGAGCTGACGCCATTCAGACTCAGAATCTCAACTCAAAACTTTCATAAATTTAACGCGCAATTCTCTCACAACAAAATGTACAACCCGAATCGCATAACCCCAAATGCAACAGAATTTGTGAAAATCTAAATTGGAAACCTCTCGAAATGAAATTTGAAACCCAGATAGAATTTTTGAGGAAATAATACAAAAATGGATCAAAAATTGTAGAAATTTATAATCAAAAACAAAATGATATATAAGAGGAAAATATTACGAGAAGAAAATCCACTAAGGCCTATATTACAGACGGGATGCGATCTGATAGGAGGGGAGGAGGAGTTGTCTGAAAATTTTTGTTCTCGCAGATCGCTCCCCTTTTCTTCTTTCTCTTTCTCCGCAGTTTTTTTTTTTTTTTTCTTTTTACATTTTTAAGATTCAAATTTCTGTGATTTGCTGGATGATAAAATTACCAATTAGGAATACGAAGTGACGCGAGAAAGGGACAGGTGGAAGCGGGTTGGCGTAATCCCCCACAGCAAGCCAGCCAGCAGACGGGTGGAGCCAACGAAATTTTGAATTAGATTTAAAATTAAATTAAATATTAATGATAAAATTACTGTGTTACCATTGTCATTATCATAATTTTAAAAATCGAAACAAATATTAATAGAAAGGGATCACGGATTCACTAATCCAATTGTGAAGTAGTGGTTGAATTAAAAAATTAAAAAAAATATTTAAAAATAAAATTATATTATATAATATTATTATAAACTCAGTTAATATATTAAAACTCATACTCACAATTTATAATCCAATAAAATTAAAATAGTTCAAATCAACTCATCAAAATTAAAATAGTTCAAATATAATATATTAATTTTAGATTATTTTAAAAAATAAATTAAGTATATTATCAAAATTTATACCTTTACTTTATAAATTAACTTAATTGCTCGTATTACAAGATATTCTCGTAAATTAACTTGAAGTGATATGCTGAATGTTACACACAGTTATTCCTACTTAAGTTTTTTCCATTTTTATAAGTGTATATATGTTGGCCTTCGTTAAGTATTAAAAAATATATGTCCCTTTATATATATTGGTTTGGATGATATAATTTATAAAAATATATTTTTTAATATTTATATTTATGTAGTATCTTATGCAACATAAAAATGATTAATGTGTAAATGATATGTATACAATCACTAAGTGCTTCCTTTAATAAGCAAAGATTATTTTTATTTAATTAAAGGTTTTAAATTTGATCTTAAAAATATAATATATAGTTATGTTAAAATTTTATAAAAATAATTTTATTATCCTTTTAATTTTATCTGATTTAAATTTAAATTAATTAAGATAAATTATGATGCTAAATATCAAATAGATGATGTATATACAAGTCAATAGTTATATTAATGGCATATATAAAAGGTTCATGTGGTTTATATATATATTAATAATTTTGTTAGATATATAAATGTAACTTTTTCACTTAAAAGAAATTAGAGTTTATAACAAATATATAAGCGAAAAAGATATATTAATCTAATATCTTGAAGTTTTGAATTGATATGTTATATTAGAACTATTTTAGTGATAGTTCTTAAATTCCTCTTTTTTTTTAATTATTAACAACTCTCTCTCATTTAGTATCACCGTTAGAGATATTGTGAGATAAATGTTACTATATGGATATATGTCCATTAATATAAAGTCAATGACTCAGCAACAAGCAAAGCTAGCTCAAAAGTGTTTTTCACAGTGCAAGTGTTCCCTAGTCTTAAATTTATATCTTTGCATAAAAAACTACTTTCATTAGTTTCTCATTCCTTCAAAGCTAATGTAAAGATAACCCTCAAATGTTTCTTTTAGTAAATTGTAGAATTATTTCTAACTTAACTTTAGCTTTGGTCCCTTAGTTATATAACTTATATTAATGTTTGGATCTCTTATTTAAAGCAAAACCTTTTTAGTTTTAGTCCTTCAAGTTTCACAAAACGGATAAAATATGATGATATATATAGTATTAAACCAAGTAATATCACACCTCTTCTATCTTCCTTACTCATTTTTATTCTTCAATAAGCAAAGTAATGTTGCAGAATATTATTATTATATCTATGCTTCTTCATTTATAATTACTTTTACATTTTTTTCTTTTTATTTATTTTACTTTTTTATTTTTATTTTTTATTTACAATTAATAGACACTTATGAGTTTACACCTATAAATAGCATTTACCTTAACAACTTATGATTTTTAGTGTTGGCATGCCCCATTATTACATCCCCAAGAATGCCCCATGCCATGGTAATCCAGGTTCTAGTGGCTGAGGTCAATGGTCACAGAGAATTTAAACCATACAAACAAAAATTCAAAGAGGGCAATTTGTATGAATTTAACTAAAAAGAGAAGCTTCTTTGGATCACCAGAATAGATTATTCATACATATACTCTTATTATTTCACCAAACAATCTTATTCTCTGAGCATGACCCTTCCCTCTGCTACAACACAAATGATCTTCCTCCTTACACAACTCCCCAGTCACCTATTACCCTTAGTGATGATGTTTAAGATGGTTCAGCAATTTTTGATGATCAGGAAAGTTCTCTTTCACAACAGAAATTTGTTTCACATTCTGAATCCATGCATGCAGCTGAGGCAAATTGTTTGGTTCTATCAACTTGATACCAACAACTTCCTCAAACACTTCAAGCCAGAGAACAAGAGATCCATACGCTATGTCCACCAATCCAAAGCTGTTGCCTCCAAAGAATTTCTTGTCCCCTAAGCCTTGCTTTTCCAGAACTTGAAGAATTTCAAGTGACTTCTTTATTGCAGTTGCCTTTTCTTGTTCATCTATTGTGAAGAAAGGTCCAAGAATGGGAATGACCTGGAAAGTCAAGTTGATAAACACCGTTTACGGCTAAATAGGCAAATAGTAACAACTAATTTACCACAGCAACCACAACAACAAACCTTATCTCACTAGAAATGTTATGCTTAACAATCACCATAAATAAATTTGAAATAAAAAGTATCATGCATAATTACCGAATCCTCTCCAAATTTGATCCAGAACCGAGCTAAGGCTCTCTCGTAGGCATCGTTAGGCAGCAATGGATTCTCTGGCCATGTTTCTTCAATGTATTCAAGAATCACAGCAGACTCTGCGATGGCTTTGCCACCATGAATGAGGACAGGAACTTTCTTGTGAACAGGATTAGATTCCAGAAGAAGCTGACTCTTGTTGAACTTGTCTTCTTCTATGTACTCATAGCTAATACCCTTGAGCTTTAGAGCCCATATCACTCTGTAAACAAATGGGCTAGACCAAAATCCAAGTAACTTGACCTCCCCCATTTTCAGTAAGCAGTGAGTTTGAGAGAGGTGTGAATTATTTCCAGAGAGTAGGCAAGGTATTGGAAATTTATAAGGTCATAGACATGGATAGGAATTTATAGGACTGGTCCAAAACTTGGACGATGGTTCCAAAGATGGGTGTTCTTGTAAACTCAGTTGTCATAAATGATAACAAGAAGTCAACAGAAAGTAGAGACAAACAGGCTTTTCTCTGTCCTTGTTTTAAAATTTAAAAACTGTTTTCAAAAGCAGTAAACAAACAGGCTCCTTAATTCTTGACACAATCTTCAAGTCATTACTACTTGATAATGGCATCAAGTAAACCAAGAAAAAAATTGACTCATTTACGGGAATCATAGTATAAAGAAATTCAGTAAGAATATTTAACATGAAGGAATATCACTTCTTCATACACTGCGGCCAAATCCAAACAGTTTCTGAAATTGGAAAAAGTAGAGCATGAGGAACCAGTATAACAGAGAAGCATGTTTGATAGGGATGACGAAGACATCCTTAAATGAAATTCAAATTCAAATGAGCACCAAAGCAGGAGCAAAGCCTCAGGAAGCATTTAACAGAGCTTAGCTACACAGAAAGATACATGCAAAGCAAGTAGAGGTAAGGATGAATAAACCAAAAGATGAAGACTTTGTATAGCAGCGTATTTGGCAAATTATGCTTGCAAAACAACTACAGTGTTTGGTAATCTGAAATGATACATGACCATATAAGGTTTATTTGGAACTAAGAAAACAGATAAGAGAAGTTTATAGATCCCCAAACTTAGCAACAATTGATTAAAATACCTTCTTGATTACTTCAGTTTAATTTTTTAATGCATGGGACCATGAGAGAAAGAGGATGCACATTTTTATTGAAATAAAATAAGCTTAGTGACGAGAAACCTTGTCAATGAATTGTTTTCAGTAAAAGTAAATTTCTAATGGTGAAGTGTATAATAGAGTCAACAATTACTAGCCAACTAACCTGAGATATTTTGGGTGGTGTATGAAGCATAGTGCAACTTGTCATACATAAAATTCATCATTTGGAATTCTAGATACTAAATTAAGTCACTAAAAGCACATCCATGATACCATTATACACAGGATTAAGAAGGAAACTCTTTCGCTATGAAGCTCTTACTATATCTTGTGAAAGGAAAAGACACAACCCACCAGAAGAAGCTGGCAACTAAACCCAACAAATGGAGAGGAAGAACCATCAGCACTTTCTACCACAGTAACTATATGATCCAAACGTTGCAGTAAAAGATTTGATTTTCGAAACTGTTTCTAATATTGATTTCCTCCATCAATACTCTTAATAGAAAGTATATCTCTTCACAATGGGGATGGGAGTGATCGTCAGCATTAAAAGCATGCACTTCATTTTTCACTTCTATCCAACTCCAACCTGGAACCTTTTGCACTCGCCTTTCTCGCATCAGCCTTGCTATACTAGCCTTTTCGTCCCACATTTTGTGACGCCCATACATGTCAGAAAGCAGAACATAAGTACAATGATCCTCAGGTTCCAGCTCTAGCAAAAAGCTCGCCACCTGACTGGCTAATTCAAGATCACCGCAAGTCCTACAGGCAGCGAGTAAATTCTTCCACACCATTGCATCAGGTTCAAAAGGCATTGTTTCAATCAATGATTTTGCCTCATCTAAATGCCCTGCCCGTCCATAGAGATCAACTGCACAAGCATAGTGCTCCATCTGTGGTGGAATCCCAAAATCAGACTCCATTGAATTCAGAAAATTTATGCCTTCTTCTACCAGCCCAATGTGACTAAATGCAGTTAGAATTGCAACAAAGGTTATATGATCTGGTTTCACATTTCTCTCTCTCATTAAGTAAAAGAGGTCAAGTGCAATGTTTCCTTGCCCATGTTGTGCATAGCCAAATATGATTGAATTCCAAGTGACTGCATTGTCTTTAGATGTTGCTTCAAAGCATTTCCGAGCATCTTCAATGATCCCACATTTAGAATACATGAATATCAATGAGCTACCTACATATTCATTGAACTCAAGCCCTACTTTAAGTGCCAAGACATGAACCTGTTGACCCAACTGTAGTGTCGCTAAATCTGAGCATGATTTGATAACAGCTGAAAAAGTATATTCATCAATCGTCATTACCAAAGATCTCATTTGTACAAATAACCTCAAGGCATCCTCACTCAGTCCAACTTGTGAGTACCCTGTCAAAATTGAGTTCCAAGAAATACAGTCCTTGGTTTCCATAGAAAAGAAGATCTTCAGTGCATCCTCCATGAATCTATTATTTAATCTGAGATACATGGCAATCAAAGCATTGGAAACAGGAACTGAATTTTCAAGTCCCCTTCTTATTAGGGACCCGTGTAAGGATTTTCCATGGCTTTCAAACAATTGCCCGGAACAAGTACTAAGGATACTAGTGTAAGTGTAAATGTCTGGATCAAACCCAAGAATTTGCATATCAATGAAGGATTTGAATGCGAGATCTTCTTTATCATGGAACAGGTAAGCAGACAGCATGGAGTTCCATGTCACCAGATCTCGAGAGCCAACAGAACAATCAAATATTCTTTTAGCATCTTGTAGAGAACCACACTCTGAATATGCTGTGATAGTGGCATTACAGACGGTGTTATAAAATTCCAGTCCATGCTTTACAATTTTACCATGTAACTGTGAGGCTAACATGTACAATTCTAAATCATCAAGCAACGTTAAAAGTGGAGAAATTGTGCCATCATCAACCCCCACGCCCTCATGGATCATATGCTGTAGTAGACAAAATGCTTTGCAACGATTGCCAACTTGTGCATACCCAGCAATTAATGCATTCCATGATACATGGTTACGTTCAGGTATGCACTGGAATACAACATGTGCGTCCTCAATTCTTCCACACTTGGCATACATATCCAGAAGGGAGCTACCTGAATACACATTCTTCGAAAATCCCATCTTGAAGATCATTGAATGTATTTGTTGCCCAAGCCCAACTTCACGAGCACTGGCAATCCCCTTCAGTATGCTTCCAAATGTATGCCCATCGAGTCCAAGTCCTTGTCTTCTCATAGTTTTGAGGACTTCCCATGCAGTTTCAACGTCACCAGAGTTTATATAACCAGTAATCATGGTATTCCAGGACACAATGTCTCTGTGGGGCATTTCGTCAAACAGTTCCCGTGCCAAACATATATCTCTGCATTTGGTATACCCACTTATAATGTTATTAGTGGTATAAAGATCTGCAATCACTCCTAACTTAATTGCTCGACAATGGGTTATTGCAACCTCAATTGAACAAATAGCTCTCTTCCAAATGACCAAGTGCAACCCTTTCATTCATGAGCATGTAATCACTCCCCACGTTCCAAGTCTGTTAACAGACGCAAACAGACTTGGCTGACATGGCCAGTAAAGTCCTAAGTTGTCTGTTAAGTGCTGATCTGGCCAACCAAAATGAGTGAGCCAGTTAAATTAAAAACAAAAGGGAAGACCCGAAATCAAATGGGTGCATACAGCGGTATGTAAAAGCAGATGTGCAGCTACTCTCTCCCTTTCCAATTATCGTGTTTGTCCATAAAATCTAGTGAAGATTCAGAAAGGAAAACCTCCAAAGAGAGGCCTATTAAAGTGGTTCCATTTACTATTTTTGTACGTTAAACATAATAGTCATGTTTATTTGAAACTGTGCATTAAGCAAAAAAAAAAAAAATAATAATAATAATAATTTGACGTACAAAATAAACTTACAATCTTAAAAATAATATCTTAAAATTTTACTTAAATAAATAATTATTTAATAATTAAACATTCATTTTCACCTCATATGTGTTAGGTTGATGATTAAATAATTATTTGTATTTTATTTCAAATAAAATTTTAATATATTATTCATGAGCCAGTGAATTTCATTTTATATAGTCACATAATTGTTTTCTATTTGTTTAATATTTCTAGATGAACATGTTGGATGGTAGAAAGTAAGTATACCTAAATCCTTTAGCTTGTTCATACAGTTGAGGACTGACGTTAATGATTATACAATTGCCATTGATGAGAATATATAAAATTAGTTTTTTTTTCAAAAAAAAAAAAATACTTGTATGTTTCATCGTTTTCTGGAACAGTTAATAAAAACACTTCATTAAATAAGTTTTTTTTTTTTTTTTATTTCAACAGCAGAAAACAATCTTTAAAATACAATCAAACATGCCCAAAATTTAGGTCTCAACGAATTTTCAGCTCGGGTCACTAATGACTTAGTAACTTCAATTAAAAATTAATGAGTTAAGCTTGAATTTATATAAGTTTAACTTATTAACTTGTGAGTTGACTTGCTTTTATATATATATATATATATATATATATATATATATTGTATATGTATTATTTATGGATTTTATATTAATAAAAAAATGTTATGTGCCCTATTGTTTAGGTATATTTTTTTGTATACTTATTATTTTGTAAATATTTATAAAGATAAAATTACATAAAAAAAAAGTGCATAAATACATGTAAAAAAAAAACATTACTTATATTAATATATTATTAAGTCCATAAACTTGAATACTTTCTTGTTGCTTAAGACCACAAACACAAAACTTTATCTTATTTCAACCTAGCAACCCTAAGAAAGGATGTCCTTTCATGGTTTATTTTTAATATCTACTTTCTTATAGAATCCAAACACCTTATTCATATACTTGTTATAATTAATTTTTTAATATTTCATCTAATTAAATTAAGTCCATGTAAAGTTACAATTAAAAAAATAATAATAAGATAAAGCAAAAGCAACATATAGAACCATTTTGAAGCTACTAAACCCCAATTTGAAGCCAACATGGTCTATAATTGACTGCATATATGTTCAATTCATTGCAAAAAGCCATTTATATGGTATGAAATATTTAGAAGTCATACTAGGCATGTGAATGATTAATATTTTTTTGTTTCTTTCTTTTTTGGCTGAATTAACAGCTAGTACTTAGATAACTTTTTGGAAATGAAGTAACTTTCCCCTATCATAAAATTTTACTAAGTGTGTGTATATATTATTTATATATAAATCTAAAAATTACAATCTAATGTTGATTTTCCATTTTATATATAAAGGGATGTTTAAATTATTTTATACAAGATATGGAAATCCATAACCACTAAATCAATGTGCATTATACTACATAAAAAAAAATTAATGTGATTATAACCTATTGACTTCAGTGAAGTTTTCTAAATTTGCTCTTGAAAAACTATAATTACTATTGATTTTTGTTTTGTGAGAAGATTGACTTTCTATTTTTATGAACCATATGACAACTTTTTTTTTTTAACAAAAATACAGTGACTTTAACAATATAAAATATACTTATAACTACCTTAAATAAAATAAGAAATAACAGGACAAAAAAAAAAAGAAATACGGATAAAAAGAAAGTAAAACAAGAAATAAAAAATAATAAAACAAATGATAAAATATTCATATATTTTTTAATGGGAAAAATATATAATCATATATTTATCTAAAATAATTATAAATTTATAATTATACTTCAATTTAACAAATTTATGTAAAAGTCTACCTTATTATAATAGTATTAAAAATTTTAAATTTTTGTCATAAAAAAATCAATTTTCAATTGTAAATTATAAATGATAATCAATATTCTTCCTCCCTTCATTCTGGAGATTTTCCGACCTTTTCCGTTTTATAATACAAACTTTTATAGAAAAGACGACCTTCTGTTTAGTGTATCCTAAAAATATTTTTAAAGAATATGATTCAATGTATTTTTAGCGTTTTTAGTTTTTCCATTCATTTACTATATGATTTTTGCATATATATGTATACCAAATGAAAAATATTTTTACCGAAAATATATCTCTAAAACTACTTTATTTTATTCTTAAAAATATTTTGAACAATCTTTCTTGCTGGAAATATTTTTCTCAAAATGTATTTTTTTTCTTATTAATCATTTATTGATATTTTTTAGAAAGTTTGAAAATAATTTCGTATGTTTTGGAAATTTTTTTACAAAAAATGTATTTCGAAAAATGTTTTATTTTTCCTAGAAAATATTTTGAAAGATTTTTTTTGTTGGAAATTATTTTTTCAGAATGTATTTTATATTTTCTTACTAACCCTTTTAGAATTTTTGAAAAATATTTTTACAATCAACACGCTTTTAGTTTGTTTTCATTTTTGTTTAGCTTATATTTTTGTTTTTAGTGCATTTTAAAAAATATTTTTTCTGTAAAAATATATTCAAAAGTATTTTATTTTTGTCTTCTAAAAATACTTTTTTATTGAATAGTGTATTTTGAATATTTTTATTGACTTTTTCTAGAAAATGACTTCTGCAAATATTTCTTATCGATTTTTATTGGAAATTTTGAAATAATTTCTTTCTTTATTGTGTGATTCTAAAATTACTTTTAATTCAATATGTTATTATTTTTTAGTTTATTTTGAAAAATATTTTTATTGTTCTAAAAATATTTTGAACAATCTTTCTTGTTGGAAATATTTTTCTCAAAATGTATTTCTGGTTTTGTTCTTAACGTTTTTAGGAATTTTGAAAATAATTTCCATCCATAGTTTTTTTTTTTTAGTTTTATTAATTCTTTTCATATTCCATTTTTTGTATTTTTTTTCTAATGCATTTTAAAAAATATTTTTAGTGAAAAGATTTACTGAAAACATATATTCAAAAATATTGTCTTTATGTTTTCTTAAGAATATTTCTTACTGGAAATTTATTTTGAAAACTCATTTTTTATGTTCTTATTCAACATAAAATCAAAATATTTATCTCTTTATTAAGTGTATTTCTAAATCTATTTTTACTTAATTTAGATTGAACATACTTTTAACCTTATCAGGTTTTTTTCTTATTATTTAGTATATTTTTTTCACTATGATGTTATTTTTGTTTTCTTATTGACTTTTTTAAAAATTATGGAAATAATTTTGAAATTTTAAAAAATAATTTTACAACATCTTATTCAACATGTTTTTATATTTTTAGTCTTATAATTTTCATTTACGGTATATTTTGTTTACATTTTAGTTTATTTTTAAAAAAAATATGCTGAAAATATATATCCAAAATTATTTTTTATGAAAATTTTATTTTGAAAAAATTTTTTTATTGACTTTTTTTGAAAATGATGAAAATAAGTTCTATATTTATTTAGTGTATTTTTAAAACTCATAATGTTTTTACAAGAAATGTATTTTGAAAATGATTTTTATTTTTTCCTAGGAAATATTTTTAAAGATCTTTCTTTTTTTTTTTTGAAAATTTTGAAAAATAATTCTACGACATCTTATTCAATATGTTTTTAGTTTTATATGTTGTTTTATTTTCATTTAGTGTATATTAGAAATATTTTATTGAAAATATCTGTTATTTACGAAATCAACATGTTTTACAGAAAATTAATTTTTTTTATTTTGTGTATTTTTAAAAATACTTTCAATGTTTTTTAAAAAATAGTTTTACAACATGTTTGTCAACGTGACTTAATGTTTTCATTTTCATTCAGTGTATATTTTTTTTTCTTTTTTAGTTTATCTTCAAAAATACTTTTACTGAAAATACATATCAAAAAAGTTTTCTTCTTGTCTTCTAAAAATTTCTTTTTACTAAATATTTATTTTGAATAGTCTTTTTATTTTGTTATTGACTTTTTTTTGGAAATGGTGAAACTAACTTCTGTATTTATTTATTATTTTTATTTTCTTATTGACCTTCTCTAGAAATATTTTCTAAATAATCTAATTCAACTTATTTTTAGTCTTTTTAGTTTTCTCATTCATTTACTATATTTTTTTGCTTATTTTTTCATATTGACTTTTCTAAAAAAATTTAAAATGATATCGGTTTTTCTAGTGTATCTTTTGTTTTCTCTTTAAGTATATTTTCGAAACTATGGAAATATTGAAAATCAATTTTTTTTTTATCTTCTTATTCACCTTTCATTGAAATATTAAAAATAATTTGTCTTTATTTAACGTATTTCTAAATTTATTTGTATTTTTGTAATTTTTTTAATTAAAGTGGTGTATATTTCATACGTGACACTCTAATTTGAGGTGGAAAGAACTTTTGAATTTTGAGGGGGAAAGGATGGAAATATTTTCTTCTATATTATTCATTTTTATTGCTAAAACAAACTCCCAAACAATGGAAGCTCAATTTTTTTTTTCTTCATTTCGTTCTATTTCTTTTCACTCTCTTCCATCCATCCAAACATATCCTAAAGGTTGATTGGCCAACTAGGTGAGGCCATGCCACCATGGCTGTAGCTATGAGTTTTTTTCTCATTTTTATCATCTTATCTTAGTTTAAATAAAAAAATATATTTGATTTTTTAACTTCTAAATTTCTTAACATGTAAAACCCTAAATTCTTATTACTCTTGCTTTCCATCTTTTGAGTTACAAAATTAAACTTAAATATGATGTTATTATTATTAAAGAAAATATTACTAGAATGTTTGTTATTTAATTTTGATATACTCAATTTTATAAAGTATTTTTTAAAAAAAAAAATCCAGCGTGTATTCAAATGGTGGCCGCCATCTGTCATGGGCTTTTTTAAAAATCAATATATTAAAACCCAAGGCAGTATATTAGAACTTCAATAGGAAGATGAATCACTATTTAAGTACAATTATATTATTTTTATAAGTTAGTCTTTTTCAGTTTAGTGTAGTAAACTTGCAGAAAATGTATATGGAAAGGTCTATGAATGAATTAGCAAACAAATAATTAATAATACCTTATATTTCCATAACAATGATTATTTTATCTGACTAGAAAGAAAAATGACCATTCCATTTTCATCTTGCTCTTATGAGTTGATATTAATTCTCAAATATCAATCTAGTTATAAGCTCAATAGCATCGCATAAGACCACAAACACAAAACTTTATCTTATTTCAATGAAGCAACCCTAAGAAACGATGTCCTTACATGGTTAATTTTTAGATAATTTAGAATGCTATTTTGTATAGTTTATTAAATGGATGTGATTGGGGTTTATATTTTAATCAGTGATAATTTTGTTTAATTGAACTTGGCTCTTAAGCTTGGAGAAAACTAAACCTAAGTTGAAAAAATTAATTTGCAAGTCAAATGAACCAATTTTGAGTTTACCAAATTTTATGTAAGTTCAAGCATAACTCTAGCCTTTTGTCTAAAAAAGAGTCAATTATTAGTAAAATACACTCTTAACCAAACAAAAAAAAGTGCTAAGATATTCAAATTTCTTTTATCACAATTTAAGTTATCTGTTCGAGCAATGATTCAAGTTAATTATTAATTCAGATAAAAAAAAGTTTTTTTTTTGTGAGAAAAAAGAAGAAGTTAGTTACTAATTGTGGACTATCTTAGCCTTTTCCAATAAAATTAATTTCTAGTAATCTTTTTATTTATTTCATACGCAGGCTTTCTTGATTTCGTCCTACAAGTTTCCTATTCCTAGTGTGAGGTTTTCCGAATCCTACACCGACGAGGACTGTTTCTCTTTGCCCTATATATATTTAAACACCAAATTAACACTGCCTAACCAAATCCATTATATCAAACTTGAAAGCAACGCGATGGGTTCCATCACTGCTCCCTACCTAATCTTCCCCAGCATCAGCACAGGTTGTAGCATCCTAAGCCTCTCAGACAAGAAGCTCTACGAGTACGAGGACTTGTTCGAGGGCTTTGATGATGCTTGGTGTGTTGGTTCCTCTCAAGGCTTGCTTGTCGTTTTGGACCAAAACGCTGAACCCCTTCTCTTCAATCCCTCTTCTGGTGTTCGCACTGCCTTGCCCTCCTTCCCTTCTTGGTTCATGCACCCAGTTGAAAAACGCTACTTTGCCCAAGAGCTACGCAAGAGTTTCATAGCCAAAGCCATAGTGCTACACAACGTTTCCAATTTCATGGTGTTTTTGATATATGGGTCTGAATACAAGATTGCTTTCTACGTTTCTGGAGACGAAACCTGGACACAACTCGAAGATGCAGACCGAGTTTATTGTGATGTTATAACTTCTAAGAATAACATTTATGCTTTGTCCACAGATGGTTATGTTGAAGGTTGGGATTTTCACAAGAATCAGCCCAAGAAGTTCTTGGATATTAGACCTTCTGGAGAGAGAGATGAGGAAAAGCTTAAGAATTTTCTAAGTGATAAGTTTTCATCACAGTTTTATTTGGTGGAAGATTTAATGGGAGAGCTTCTGTTGGTGAAGAGATTTATTGGAAATTTTGTGAACCATGATGGGGTGGCTATGTATGAGGGAGAACTTCTGAGCCCTGAGGACACTCAGCCATTGATTTATCCTTATAGAACAAAGTATTTCAGTGTTTGTAAGCTTAATTTTTTCAGAAGAAAGTGGGAGAAGGTCAAGTGTTTGAAAGATCAAGTTCTTTTTGTAGGTTCAAATGAATCTGCATCACTATCAGCTCAAGATTTTTCTGAATGTGATGGAAACTCAGTTTACTTCAGTGATGACAGATGGGAAGAGATGAATTTGGATGATTTATATGGAGGGCACGACTTTGGTGTTTTCAGTTTGGGAGATGAGATTGTGAAGCCTCTGATGCCAAATGTTATGGACAAGATTGACCCACCAGCGATTTGGATTGTTCCAACCCTAGATATGTAGGTTTTTCAATGGCGTTTATTGTGTCTAGCTAGTTTATTCTATTCACCTTTATCAAATTAACTGCTCAGTTCTCATTGTAAAGATCAAACTAGTTGAATATTAATATCTGTTTCATATATATATATATATATGATTACCATTGGCTAAGAAATTAAATTTGATTAAAAAAAAAAAAACATAAGCTTAATAACCAAGAAAGATACTAAAGTTGTAGTTTTAGTTCAGTAAAAGAATGGTATCTAAGCTTTCTTTGACAGGATTTTTGCAGTGATTTCCTTGTTTTGAGTATTATTGTTTCCATGAGAATGGTATCTAAGCTTTCATTTTGTTCTAGCATTTTCTTCTTATATTTTAGTTATAATTTCTTGCTTGACTCATATTTGCCAATTGGATAATAGAAATAACTTGAGCAATTGTAATTGTAGTCTTAGATGATCGATATGTACATGTGCTTACCTAGTTGTGTTGTGGTAGTACGTTTTATTTTAAAATTTTGTTGTTATTATCCACAACACAACCTAGAGAACATACTATGAGTGATTATCCTGAACCTAGGACTGCTACTACAAATTCTAGTATTATAAAACCAGCTGTCCATGCTAACAACTCTGAAATCAAATATATTTTATATATTGTTTACTATTTACAGATACGGGACAGTTAGAAAATCAAACTTTAAATAAAATAATAAAATTTATAATCTCATATAATATTTTATATATTATCTTATTATATCATATTAGTTAAAATATATATAAAAAAATTATGACAATAATATTATAAATTATTTTATTTATTTTTTTTAACTAATTATGAAGATTAAAAGATGAATGAAATAAGAAAATGTGACCTTCACGGTATATTTATAGATAATTATTTTTAATTTTTTTCCACTAAATGTGAAAATATCGTTTCATAAAATAAAGAATGCAATGGAATTACCATTCTATCTTTCATAGAGAAGCAATAATTGATAAGGGAACACTCTTCCATTAGTCATAACATCTTAAACAAATAAATTTATTTGATTAAGTGTCCACGCATCTTTATTCATTTAATTTAGGTAAAGGAAGATCAAATGTTATTGGATATAATATATGGTAATTAAAAATTTTCGGATGGCTAAATGTATAAATTTTATTTAAAATTAAGAAAAAAATTAAAAACTTTAGGAGGATTATCCATGGTTTCCCTGTATTTGGGAGGATTATCTTCTGATAATAGTTCCTTGATGGGTCCAAAGAGTTTTGAGGATGATTTAACTCCTTCACTGAAAAAGCTTGCAACAGATATTCTTAAACCTTAAAGATTTACTAAAACTCTGTTTGACTTTCTTGAATCTGTCATTTGTTTTAAGTTGGGATTCAAGAAAATTGCTTTTTAGATGTCATGAGAAAAAAAAAAAAATGTAAACTAAAAGATTCATTTGATACAACAAACACAATAATGCAACAAATGGATTTCCTTTAACTAGAAATAATTTCCAACAAGTACGTAATCAAAATAATTTCGAAGAGAGGATATTTATTTTAAGGTCAGAATATACAACAAGTCTTAGCAAAGACTTGTTATTTACATATTGCCAACCAAAGAGTAATTGTTAGAAGTGAAATTTGAATTTAAACTTTACAAGTAAAACAATTCAATCTTTATTAATTAAATCAATTGCGTTGAAATGTCAATGAAACATTTATTAAATGATTTGATACTCAATGCTTGTGCCCAATTTATAGGGGATTCAAAGAATAATAAACACCCAAGAGCCATATGCTAAGATTACATAGATTAGCCATGAAAACTTAGTTTACAAGCTCTTACTACTTGGACTTTGGCTGTAACATATTTATTTGATCAATTAGCAGAGGTTAATGTTATTTATGCATTAGTTATCCTCATAATGCTTCACTCTGCAAAAATGACAGCATCTGAGTTAGAATTCTATACTCTTTTAAGTGAACTCTTTCACAGCAGGCACAATAAGTATCCACAATAACAGTTGCCAGAAAGCTGTGCAACCTAAGAAGGGATCACTAATTTTAGGCTTTGTACAAAATAAATATCATTGTTTGAGGACTATTTGTGTGGACTAGCTGCATTTTTAATTGTTTTAACATTTATTCTTCATCACTATTAGCTTTTTTTAATTTTAATATTTTGATTAATTTAAAATTTGACTGTGAATAAGAATAAAGTTAAAATGTTATGATAATATTTTTAAATATTAATATATGAATTAATTTTAACAATTTTTTTTTTAAAATTACGTGATATAATTAAAAAAAATCTTATAAAAAAGTTGGGAGGAATTACGAGAATATTTATTTATTTTTATTTTTGGTTGAAAAGAAAACAGAAAGAAGTCCCAATATAAATAGAATCGGACGGGCGACAAAGATGCTGTTCAAGCACTCGACCAGTAGAAAGTTATTGCACGCCCTGTTCACTCTCCCTGGATGAGCTTGCCGGCGACACCCTGTAATTTCTGGTCTCTTCTTGTTAATACACTTTCCGTTCAAGTTGCAGAAGTCACACAAGAAATGTAAGTGCTCTCAGGATACAATGAAATTCACTCCTTTTGTCATCATCTAGGTTTTGATTGAATTTACTGCTCCCAAAATTTTTAGGGTTTTCTTGCTGTAAATTTGTGTTGGGCTCCTGGAATTTGAATAGGGAAGAAGCGAAGCAGAATCTTTGTCTGTTAGCTTGTGTTATCTGAAAGTGAAGAGAGCTTCATCCTGCCAATCAATTTCTTAAGGTGTTTGCATTTGGGTGTCGTAATTTCAGGTAAAAGTATGATTTTTTTTTTTCTCTTTTATTTTTTGTTTCTTGTTTGCAGTTAAGGAAATAAATGATAAGAGAGATCATTATACCAATCTCCTTGTAATCACCCTGTTTTTCATTTACCCTCTTTGATCTATACATATCTCCTTGTAGTTTGAAAAGACGTTATACTTATTTAAGCATTCCTTAACGGTCAAAATAAATATTAAAATATCCAAATACTTTTAATGATTAAAAAAATTGACTTTCCTAAGAATGACCTTTTTTTTTTTTCATTTCTCATTCATTTTCAAAATCTACTTATCTCCCCTATAATTTGAAAAGTGCGACACATTAATTTGATTCACAATAATTGTACCATTTGTCATATGCTTTGGACAAGGAGCATGTCACCATCTTTCAAGTCAGAGGGCACCCTGTGCTCAACAGAACATGTTAAGTACACAAGATGCTGATTTGTTTCAGTTTTGCCATCTGGTTGTTGTTTGATTCTTTATGCTCATTATGGAGAGTTAATCTTTTAAAAATGTGATTTTAGGCAACTATGGAAAACATGATGGAGTTTATTTCTATATATGTTCAATTCAAATTCTCACAATCATTAAATGGTGTGCCTTTTTGCACTTGATCTAAGCTTATTACCTGTAAGGTTAGTCCCAACGGGGCTGAATCAAGTATTAATAGGTTTAAGCTGTAAATTACTGGAAATATCAGAGAAATTAGAAACATCCAGACTCATCTGCAACATTATGAAGTTGAGTTCGGCATTGCTCTTCTCCAGTCCATAGAAAGAAGTATGTTGAGTTACTTATGGGTAATTTTGTCATTTAAGTTTGTGCCATACTTTTTATGAAAAGGGAAAAAATGTAAAGAGAATATCATTTGGCAATGTGAGTTAATTGGGCTTTAGTGTCAGTTTTTAAAAATAGATGGGAGTTAAGTGAAAAATAAGTTAACTACAAGGGAGGTTGGTGTAATTTACTTAGTAAAGTTATTGTGTTGTGATGAGTATGAATGGTGTCAGGAATTCAAAGAACCATTCGAGAATATCTAGCAAATATGTAAGTTTTCAAAGAGTGATTAGTTAGCTTGTTAACCACTAGAAGAATAAATCTTAAATATGCAAGATTGTAGTTTATAGATTTACAATGATAAAACAATTTATCATGAGGGTTGAGGGCACTCTTTCTTTAGCAAGGCCCTTCCTTGGGCTATTACTTGATATGCAAGTTGGGTTGCTGGAGTTATTCATATATTAGGCTTTTGGTTTCCTAAGTGTTTTAACTAACAGAAACAGTCCACCATTTGGGTTTTTTATATTAGTGCTTGCTGTTCTAAAATGTGAGAAAATGGCACAAGTTGTAGAAGTGTCTATGTCTAGTATAAATAGGAGTATTGAGTCTTGTGTTATTTGGGATTGGGATTGAGATTTTATCCTAAGTGTAGAAGGCATTTTTATATAGAGGGGTGCAAATGCAAGTAAGTACCTCTCCCTCCAACACTAAGTTTACAAACTACATACTATATAGAAACTTAACCAACTTTAATCCTGTCATGCACATAAGATAGAAATTCTGACCTTACAAAAATTTTAGTTGTATTATAAATATAAAGCTGAAATTTGTTGTTATACTATATAACATGCCTGAAAAACTTATAAATATGATGTTGTGTGTGTTTGAAGGGCTAGGTGTTTCATGTATGATTAAAGACTGAATTTGTGGCTTTATTGTCATAAGATATATGTCAAATGGTCTAGTATGGATAGACTGTTTATTTAATTAGGGATAGTATATTGATATTGTTTTTGACATTATCCTAGATGGAAGATGCTTCCCTTTGTGGTGAACAAGTGCCAGACACTGAATGCCATGAAGTTCAGAAAGAAGAAGATGGCGTATTAACTGAATTGGATTGTCAAAATGATTTTCTTCAAGGAAGAAAGGAATTTGTTGCACCTGCTGTTGGTATGGAGTTTGAGTCATATGATGATGCTTATAATTATTATATCTGCTATGCCAAAGAAGTGGGATTTCGTGTAAGGGTGAAGAATTCATGGTTCAAGCGAAATAGCAGAGAAAAATATGGTGCAGTGCTATGCTGCAGCAGCCAGGGTTTCAAAAGAGTGAAAGATGTTAGCCATTTGAGAAAGGAAACAAGAACAGGTTGCCCTGCAATGATAAGGATGAGGCTAGTGGACTCACAAAGATGGAGAGTACTTGAAGTTACACTTGAACATAACCACCTGTTAGGTGCTAAAATATACAAATCAACTAAGAAGATGGGCATTGGAGCCAAAAGGAAATCACTGCCTAGTTCTGATGCTGAAGTGCAGACAGTTAAGTTATATCGTGCTCTTGTGATAGATAATGGATGTAATGGTACCATAAATTCTGGTGCTACAGAAGTCACAGCCCTTGCTGATCTTCCTAATAGGTTAAACCTTAAAAAGGGTGACACACAAACCATTTATAACTACCTCTGCCGTATGCAGTTGACTAATCCAAACTTCTTTTACTTGATGGATTTCAATGATGAAGGCCATTTGAGAAATGCATTTTGGGTTGACGCTAGATCTAGGGCTGCATGTGCTTATTTTGGTGATGTTATTTATTTTGACAGCACATATTTATCAAACAAATATGAAATCCCACTTGTCACATTTGTTGGAATTAATCACCATGGCCAGTCAGTGTTGTTGGGTTGTGGCCTGCTTGCAGGTGAAACGCTAGAGTCTTATCTATGGTTATTCAGAACATGGGTTACATGTATGTCTGGATGTAGCCCACAAACCATTATCACTGATAGATGTAAGGTTTTGCAGAGTGCAATTGCTGAAGTTTTTCCTAGATCTCATCACCGTTTTGGCTTGTCATTGATCATGAAAAAAGTACCAGAGAAGTTGGGGGGATTGTGTAATTATGATGCAATAAGGAAAGGGCTGATTAAAGCAGTTTATGAAACATTGAAGGTGATTGAATTTGAAGCTGCATGGGGGTTTATGATTCAGCGATTTGGCATCACGGATCATGAGTGGCTTCGTTCTCTATATGAAGATCGAGTTCATTGGGCACCAGTATACTTGAAGGACACATTTTTTGCTGGAATGTCAGCAGCACGTCCTGGTGAGACACTGAATCCATGTTTTGATAGATATGTGCACAAGCAAACTCCTTTAAAGGAATTTCTTGATAAGTATGAATTAGCTCTCCAAAAGAAGTACAAGGAAGAATCTGTTGCAGATATTGCCTCAAGAAAACCAAATCCCTCACTGAAAACAAGATGTCCTTTTGAATTGCAGCTCTCTAGAGTGTACACAGAAGAAATATTCTTGAAGTTCCAATTTGAAGTGGAAGAAATGTATTCTTGTTTTAGTACTACACAATTACATGTGGATGGTCCAATTATAATATTTTTGGTAAAGGAGCGTGTTTTGAGTGAGGGAAATAGGAGGGAGATTAGGGATTTTGAAGTTTTATACAACAGGACAGCAGGTGAGATTCGCTGCATCTGTAGCTGCTTTAACTTTTATGGATATTTATGTCGCCATGCTCTATGTGTACTCAATTTTAATGGGGCGGAGGAGATACCTTCTAAGTACATTCTTTCGCGTTGGAAAAAGGACTACAAACGCCTGCATCTTCCTGATCATTGCTCTGGTAATGTCAATAGTAGTGATCGTTTTCAATGGTTTAACCAGTTATATAGAAGTGCCTTGCAAGTTGCCGAGGAGGGGACAATTTCTCTAGATCATTACAATGTAGCATTGCAAGCTTTTGAGGAATCACTGAGCAGGGTTCATGATGTAGATCAGAGATAAGAATAATGTTCAGTGTGTATTATACCCAAGAAAATAATTTGTCCATGTGTAGTGCCTTTTACTATGTATAGATCTACCTCTTTTTGGGTTCATGCTGGTTATAGTTTGTAGCGTTTGTAGTGTCTATATTCTATAATATGTACAGATCAAGAGGTTGCTGGTTTAACCCAGATATCTCATTCTTCAAAGTCATTATAGTCTGGTTTCTCTGCTGTTTTTCTGAACAGTTGACATGCAGTGTCTTAAGGCAGAAAGTCAATTTGAATGCATAGCTATCAACTGAAACAATTGCTTTCTGCCATTTTTTGCAAATTGCAAAAAGATTTGAACAAGAACATTTAGACACTTTTTTTTTTTTTTTCTAAAAGGAAAGAAGTGATAAAGGTAACCATGATTTGGTGTTAAAGAAATTTGCTTGGTCAGATGGGACAACTCTCTTCTCCATTCTCACTGCTTCTCCTCTTCTGAAGCCTCTCACCTGGATATGACTGGAAGTCTTTCACTCAGGTAATGTCTCAGGAAACTTCTGTACCTTTTTGCTATTTCTTGTAGAAGCCATTTGTTTTTAGAAAACGATACATGCACACCTATTGTTTCATATTTTTTTTTACACCCCAGATTTTGTACTTGTTTACATGAAAATGATATGTGCACACCTATTATTTCACATCCTTCTTTACCCCCTAGATTTTGGAGTTGTTTCACACCCTTTGTATTTAGAAATGCTAATGATTGATTGGATTGACGTTGAGTAATGCTATTCAACTAGAGAAAGTCTTGCCAGAATTCAAATGAGGTTGTTAGAAAACAAAGTGCTTAGAATGGTTATGGATCCACATTGTTCTTGAAACAAAATTCTTACTTGCTGGCATTTTCCATTTGACATCTTTTCATTTCTGGCTTTATTCTTGGGCTTGGCACTCTACTCTCATGTCCTAATTTCCCCGTTTATATGTGGGTTTAGGTGCTCATTTAAGTATCTTTTCAATAGTTTGCTCATTGATTTTTATTTTAATTGACAGGAATTCTTCATGTGCTGAGGATCATGATCTGGAAGCCAATTGATCAATTGCACAGTTATTTCCTTGTTCAATGTTTAGAAATTTGAAGTTTCCCCACATCTCCTTGGGGCTTTTTATTAAGGTTTCTTATGATTTAGGTAGTAAAGTTGTGAGGTTGTCCTCTAAGGTCATGAAACGTGACCTCAGATTGCAAATATACAATGGTACTCTTCAAGCATAATTCAATAATAACTTGAATGCCATTAGCTTTGGTCATTTTCAGTTCCTATTTCTAATGAAAATGGAAATCAAGCCCAAAAAAGTGTTTGATTCAATAAATATGAATTTTTTTTATTTGAAAATACCTGGAAAAGTTCCTATTTCTACTATCTTACATAGCATTCTAATTCGTATTCCACTCCACTTCCATTGCTTTTAACACCTCAATTTTTCTTTTCACATTCAATCTGAAGTAGGGATGTAAAAAGAAAAATGCGGGTGACAAAAGAAATCCACTTGATTTCAGAAGTCTAAGTTGACTTCTAATTTACTAAATTCAGTAAAAAATAAATAAATCCAGAGTTAACAAACAAAAAGAAGAAACACTCAGATTTATAACAGAAGGTGACAGAAACTTTCCTTCCTATTAGGTATTCTACTTGGTCAATATTTATTAATAAATTAATAAAAATTTAATTCAACAATAAATAAGCTACTTAAGAAATAAATTTTAACTTATCACAAAATTATGAGACAAGATTTAAGATAAAGAATTTTGTCTTGTGAAAGATAGGGAGCAAAGATTCTTTTTAACATAACTCAGAATATTTAGCAAAATGGGGGGTATTGTATTTTGCAGTTGAAAAGGGTGAGGGTGTGTTGGTAGAAATGACTCTTGTATCTATGGGCCGGGCCTTTCGACCATTGCAGTTCATAATAGGGCCGAAGCTATCGTATGTTACTTTGGGAAATCCGAAGACGATTATCCAAAATTCCAAAACAGGGTGTTTTAGGGCAAAGTTAACCTCTCATACTTTGACGAAACAAGTGTGACCGTGAGCTCTGAAGTGAACCCCTGGCGAGACCATGACAAGCGATACAACGTATTCTCCGAACGACAAGAGCTTGTCACCGATTCCCAACCTCGACATCATGGTAATTCTCCGCCCCAACACTTGAAATTATGGTTCTGTTTCGTTATGCTACGTGATGTTAATCTTCGTCTTGCATGAGTCAGCTTAGCTTCAATTCCACTTTTACGTTGAGAGAAATCTTCTTTTTCTTGGTAAAAAAGGAAACAAAGGGAAGAAGATGAGTTCTGAGCTCTGAATTTTGCTGGAAAATCTAAAAATCACTGGAAATGAGTGGAATGGTGAGTTCAGTTGGGTTAAAAGGGGGCTTTTGCTGGAAGAAGTTATTGGATGAGAGTAAAATTTAAGCGGTTATTGGATAAAATTTATAATCATATTGTTGCAGGGAAAGGGGAGGGAAAATGGTAATGGTTGAGCAGGAAATAAAAACACAGACACTGCATTACATGTAAACAAATATCGTGAAATGATGAACTATGTCCACTATTCTTTTGCCCAAGTTAGCTTCAATTCTACTTTTTTACGTTAAAAGAAACGTCCTTTTTTCTTTTTTGAAAGGAGAAAAAAAAAAAAAAAAAAAAAGAAAGAGAAACGGAGAATTTTGCTGGAAATTTATAATTTGTTGAAATGCAACAGAGAGTTTGTATGGTTTAAATGTGGGCTCGTTGTGAGAAGTTAATGAATTATTGCTTCTAAAAGAGGATTTAAATTGTTGTTGGATGATTGGTGTGAGATCCCCTAAAAAGTAAGGCTTTTTTTTTTTTTTGGACAGCAGCACTCAAGAAAATCTATATTAATGGCTTATTGTAGATTCGTAGGGATCATAAAGCCTTATCTCTAAAGTCCTATATCTGATGTCTAAATTCAATTGAGAAACAGCTGCCTGTCTTTTTCTACATTGTCCAGCAGCTACTGCCTTGGAATAGGCTCTCTGGTGTGTTTGGTGAAAATTGGGTGTTCCCATAACGTTTTGAATTTGATAGTGAAAAGTAAGGAAAAGCTTTTTGGTGATCCTCTATGCTTGCCATTCTCTGTTGATGTTTGGCCAGCGGACTGACTATGTTTTCAAGGAAAAATTTTTGTCACTAGATTTACTGTGTGACAGGGTGTGTTCTTGGCCTGCCTCCAGTGCCATGCACATAGCAACTGCCTACTGGGATTTCCTTGACTGTTAAGCAGAGTGATAGAGAGCCATTTTATTCAATGTTTCCCTTGCTTTTTTGGTGTTTTCTCTTATGGAGGATCTCTTCTCTTCCTCTTCTTTTGCACCTTTTGTAATGAAAATGCATTACATGTCAGCAAACAGTTATTAAATTTTCTGGTGCCAAGGTAATCTATGAGCTTGTTTGTCAAGTAATACAAATTTTCTGGCTGTCAAATAAATGCTTACTCATTTTTCTTATAGCTTTTTATATTTATACATATATTGAATGAATGCTTATTCTTTATTTATTTATTTATTTTTTTAATTTTTAACAGATAGAGGAAGGATCACCTAACAGTGAGCAACTGCTCGAGGATGAGGGCAATGACCTTGACAATGACCATGGGCAATTGTATCAGTTTGATGGAAGTGAACATGAAAATGAAGGAAATGAAATGACAATAATTGATGGTCATGATCGAGAATCTCATGGAAAAGAATACCCGCCACCATTTGAAGGGATGGAGTTTGAAACCTATGATGATGCTTACAACTACTATAATAGCTATGCCAAGGAACTTGGATTTGCTATAAGGGTAAAATCCTCATGGACGAAACGTAACAGCAAAGAGAAGCGTGGTGCTGTACTCTGCTGCAACTGTGAGGGTTTCAAAACACTTAAAGAAGCAAATAGTCGTAGGAAAGAAACAAGAACAGGCTGTTTAGCAATGATCAGGTTGAGGTTAGTTGAATCGAATAGGTGGAGGGTGGATGAAGTAAAGCTTGAGCATAATCATTCCTTTGATCCGGAGAGAGCACAAAACTCTAAATCACATAAAAAGATGGACAATGGGGCCAAAAGAAAGGCTGAGCCTGCTCTAGATGTCGAAGTACGAACCATAAAGCTATATAGAACATCTGCTGTAGATGCATCAGGTTATGGAAGTTCAAATTCTAATGAAGGAGGAAGTGGCAATGACGTTAATTTTTCCAGGCGTTTGAAACTTAACAAAGGAGATACAGCACTCATTTCGAATTACTTCTGCTGCTGTCAATTGTTGAATCCAAATTTTTTCTATGTGACAGATCTGAACGATGATGGACAATTAAGGAACATCTTTTGGATTGATTCTAGATCTAGGGCTGCTTATGCTTACTTTGGCGATGTGGTTGCATTTGACTCAACATATTTGTCAAACAATTATGAGGTTCCGCTGGTTGTATTTGTTGCTGTTAATCACCATGGGCAATCCATTTTGCTCGGATGTGGCCTGCTTGCGGATGAGACATTAGAGACATACATATGGTTATTTAGGGCCTGGCTTACATGCATGTCTGGTCGCCCTCCACAGACTATTATCACAAACCAGTGTAAGGCCATGCAAACTGCAATAGCAGAGGTTTTCCCAAGAGCTCAGCATAGAATTTCTCTCTCCCTAGTCATGCAGAGCATTCTTGGAGATTTGGCACAGTTGCAGGAGTACGAGGCATTGCATATGACATTGACTACAGTCATATATGATTCAAAAACAGTGGATGAATTTGAGAGGGCTTGGGACGATTTAACCCGGCGATTTGGATTTAGGAATAACGAGAAGCTCCAAACCTTGCATGAAGAACGAGAGCGTTGGGCTCCAGTTTACGCAAAGGATATATTTCTGGCTGGACTTATTGATTACGAGAAGGGTGAGTCCACAATTCCATTTTTTAATGGTTATGTCCATCAACAAACTTCTTTGAAAGAATTTTTTGACATTTACGAATTAGTCCTACAAAAGAAGCATCAGAAAGAAGCTTTTGATGATTTGGAGTCAAGAGACTCAACTCCCCTGTTAAAAACAAGTTGCTACTGTGAGTTGCAACTCTCAAAGTTGTATACAAACAATATATTCAGAAAGTTCCAAGAAGAGGTGGTGATGATGTCGTCTTGTTTCGGCAACAGCCAAATTCAAACCAACAAGTCAACAGTTACATACACAGTAAAAGAACATCGAGGGGACGAATCGACGAGGGACGTGAGGCATTTCGAAGTCATATATGATAAAGCAGCAGCAGAAGTCCGCTGCAACTGTGGTTGCTTCAACTTCAAAGGCTATCTATGCCGGCACGCCTTGTGTATCCTTAATTACAATGCTGTGGAGGAAATTCCGTGCCAGTATATTCTGTCAAGATGGAGGAAAGATTATAAACGCTTGTACGTACCTCATCTTGGCTCCAATAATGTCGATATTACCAACTCTGTTCAGCGTTTTGATCATTTGTACAGACGAGCCATGCAAGTTGTTGAAGAGGGGATGATATCCCAAGATCACTATATGGTTGCCTGGCAGGCATTTAAAGAGTCTTTGAATAAGGTTCGCCTTGTAGCAGACAAGACTGAATCAGGGAACCAAGACTCTTGTTTATAATAAGCATCCCCTAAAAAACATCCCAGAAGGAATAGCGATGACCCTGTTCATGTACAGTTAGTTGTTTTAGTAGTTGAGTGAATAAACAAGTTGTTGCATATTATTTGTGGCCATGTACGATCATTTTGATTTTGGGTTTCTCTGGAATTCACCTTTGTATTCAAAATTGACATGTTATGAGTTCTACATTGCTGGCACAAATAAGTGAGAATGGGTATTTAACTCTCGAGCTTTGTGAGCTTTCTTCTTGCCATGTAGCCACCAAAGGGCTACCTAGTAAGTCTAGTAATACCTTTTATGAATATATTAACAAATAGAAAAAAAAAATAAATTATTCTCTTACATTATTATTAATTTTTTTTTAAAAAAATTTAACAGTTTAAACTGATTAAAATAAATTTTTATATTTTAAATTAAAAATAAAAGTATAACTTATTTGAAAAAAAATTTATTTGTACGAAAATATTTAATTTTATTTTAAATTTAAAATATACAAATTAATTTTTTTAATTTAAAATATAAATATTTTTTTAAAATTAACAATAATGTAAAAAAATAAAAAAAAAAATTTATAACAAGAATATGAATCTTATCCTCCTCTACTTTCTCAATTTTTTGGCTTTAGGTTAGCTCATAAAGATGTCATTGCTCATCTCTTTTATATTATTTCTTGATTGCCTAGAAATATAAAAAAGAGAAAGAAGCCCATTGTTATCAACTATGAAGAAACCCTATCAAAGCCTTCTGACTTCTTAGCCAACAATTTTGATAAATTTCCAATCTAAAATTATATCATGCTTTGAAGTAACACTTGCGTCGTAAGTAGTAAATTAAATTTGCTTCACCTTATGAAAAATCCAAGGTGATGAAGTAAACTCAACTCTACATTTAAACAAAATCCAATCGTTAAAAGATTTCATCTTCTGATCATTCATTCCAATTTTGAAATTATTTTATGCACAAATGCTTTACACAAGAACAAACCAAAAAGTGAATACTTAGATTCTAAAAGGTTTGTCAATAAATATTTGCTTAGTTGGTTAAAGATATTTTGCTTAAAGCTCTACACCTTTTAATATATATGTGGAGTTTGAGCCTCCTATAATAAACTATATATATATATATAGGTTAACACAATCAGAATTCAGATTATGATATTAATTATTGTTAAAATATATGTTTTAACATTTTTTCCCTGAGTTTTTTTTTTTTTTTTTTGAAAAACATTTTTTTTTCTCTTGTAATGTACATCTTTTTCATAATTGAAGTTTACATAGGTGTATTTTTTACAATGCATCCCACAATTAAATTATAAGAGTTAGTTACCAATTTAATATATCAATTATAGCTACATATAAATTTAATGAAAACCCATTTGGTTTTTCCAAACATGTAGGGGTAGATAATTGGTAGCATAAACTCAGCTCTCTATAATGGTAAGTTCATATATATAGCTTGTGCATAACCATTTCAATAACAAAATTTCAGTACATATTTATGTTTATATCTACCACCTTTCTTGTGCTCGAGAACACAACAGAAAAACTGAATCAAAAAAATCAAGAGTTTAAACTTACTTGTCATCACGTAAAAAAATCTTAGTGCTCCGGTGAGTTGTGGGTCTAATTGACCCATAAGTGAGCTAGGTCTGTGTCCTTACTCCGAGCTTCCACCTGCAAAGGGAAAGCTAAGTTGGACAATTACGAGCTAAAAACCCTACCTTGGATAGTTAACCTTTAAAAGTGCAGCTAGTCTACACAGATAATCCTCAAACAATAATACCTTACCTTAATTTTTAAGTCAAACTTTTTCTTTCCACTCATTCTTGACAATAACTTCAATTTAAACATATCTGACCCATATATGGTGCATGATATCAGCTCACATCTCGTTTTGACATAAAAGTTGATCGAAAGGAATTGATATCATTTTTACTGGTTATTGCTTTTTATCTTGAATAGAGTATAAAAAAAATACTCTGTGTAACCCAAAAAGAAACTTTAACTTAATTATATGATAGCATTAGCAATGTACTCAAAATTTAGTGTCATGCATAATTATAGTTATATATATACACACAAGTTACTATCATTGATACAAAAGAGAGCAGAATTATAGTTAATATAAGAGACATTGATAAGCAAAAGAAGAGATAGATGTTTACGAAGCAACAAGCATCTATCATCTATAAGTAGACAGGCTATACTATTTTCAAACCTAATTAGGATGAAAGTTTTTCTTTATGGTCAAAGAAATCATAATAACCAAATTTAAATTCTAAATTGAATTGTGTTACACATAATAACCAATTTTTAGTCTAAAAAGAAGTTTCTATAACTTTATTTCACCAAATTGTACAAGGACACAAATAAAATCTCCAACTACAGCCCATGAAAACACAATTAGAACACATATCAAAACAACAAAACAAACAGGAAACAATAAAACAACTTAACCGTCTTCATACATAATAAAAACATGAAGAAAACAATGCATTTACCTATATCCAAAAGTAATTACACATCTATTTAAATATATCTAATAAAAAATTTCTTTTGGAGGGCATGGCCCCCTACCCCTACTTCTTGGCATCAGGATTGTGTATGAAAATGGGGTAAGTAGATTTCTTTTAATCGTAGAAAAGAAATAGGTGAATAAGGTACTGAGGACTTGCAAAGACCAAGGTCGACCTTAAGGCTCAGGGAATGCTTGCAGAGGTATTCACAAATTACTCTCCCATGAGTTCTCACATCAGCAGCAAGATTCAAGCATACGTTTTTGCAGGATATAGTTCCAAGAATCAGCAACTAGACCAACGTTGATTGGCCATTAGAAAAAAATGACAATACTTTGAGTCATGCAGCTCTATGGCCTCAGCAATAGTTAATTCCATTAGAAAATATTGGAGCAAAATCGTCAAAACAATAATATCTCACATCACTGATCAACACAAAAATAGAACACAGGTTTATTCTACATAACCAATTTCATCACTGCACTAAGTATCACCGTGATAGTGCCTAGAACCTAAAAAGTGATTATGTCTAGAATATAATTAGATTGAGCCAGTTATATATCCCTTGTAAATTTGAACATGTTTCTATAGAACATGTTAATTTCTTGGTGACAAAATTTGATTTCCAAGACAAGTTATAGCTAGAGTTAAAAGTAAGGGAATTTAAAATGCATTCAATGTAAGTGAAGGAAAATGCTATGATCTAGGTTAGACAACTCAAAATAGGTGATCAATTTGGTTAAATATAATTCCAAATAACTAAAATTTAAGGCTATTAAGTACCTACAAGAGATGAGATCTAGAGTTCATAGCAATCCAACACAGAATAAATAGAAAACAAACCAAGAAACAAAAAGTCTTCAGAAATGGTTTACCTTTGTCTAGATTCTTTGTTCTCTTCTTTCTAGTTATCTTTTTGCCACCCATCATTCTCATGGGGCTGTTGAGTGGTCTCAGGAATAGATCAAGAGTACAATCTTTAAAATGCATGTTGCAGCTCTATGCTCTAATATGTACTTTATCTGGCAGAGTTGCAATCTCTTATATTTCAAGATAAGAATTTATTAGTAGATTTTTTGTTGTTTTAAGATCTTTAATGCTCTTAGAATTATATGGCAGTTTTGGGAATTAGATCCAATAGGGTATTGAGAAATACAGGCAAAAGATTCAATCTACTTTTATTCTTTTTGGATGTACACAGAGATATGCCTTTGTAACACTTGTAAGTTGATCTTGAACTACAAAATCTTTCACCTTCATCCAAAAAAAACATAAAAAAATAAGTAAAAAACACACATTTCATATAAAAAGATCAATGCATACATGTATAATTAAAGAGAGCCAAAAGAATACTCACCAAAATAAAAGGGTCAAGTCTCTAATTATCCAAAAACATTTACACTAAAAACTAAAAAAATTTGAAGGAGGAAGTCAAGGCCCATGCCTCCCTGTTGTATACATCCCTGCATATGTATATCATTGAAACAAGGGCATACAGTGCATTCAAGGTTCATTATTGTTAACGTACACGTTTTGCAAAATTTTTCATGCATAGATGGTTCTCTAGTACATGTTACATAAGTATGGATTCTAACTGCAAATTACATGACCTAATTATTGCAGTTTATAATATGCCTATTTTTCTATAATGCATCCAGCAATTAAATTTCAACTATATATTACTGCAACCAACATTTTAAACCCTACGTTGAATAGCAATGAGGCTTCAACAACGCAGCTTGTCAAGATAAATAATCCCTAAGCTATAAGAAAAAAGACAATAATCTGAACCATGCAGCTCAATGGTCTGAACAGCAATTCCTGTGGCAAATATTTGAGCAAAATTGTCATGCGAGTTGCAACTATAACTGTCACAACAATAACAATAAGATTTATGTAGTTGTTGTTATTACTAAATGAGATAAACTACAGGCTACATGGATGGCATGACATCGTTAGGTTCTATTAAAGCATCTCTAATCATGCAACCTACAAAAGTTGCACAACAAATTTTTTAACAATTTTTAATAGATCTCACAATAACACATTATATGTGCAACTTAAAAATAAAATTTCCTCTAATGATGCAACCCATATGAGTTGCATAAATAGACCTCACAAACTACTCCACATCATCAACTTATTTTAATATTTATCTTTTAATTTGATATTTTTAAATTAATTTAATTTAATTTTAAATACACTACATATGTATAAAATTAATATTAAACAAATTTAATAAATTTATATAAATTAAAATATATAATACATAATAATATATTAAAATAGATTAAACATCACGTAACATACATAATAATATTTAATTAAGATAATTTAATAAAAAAATTTACTTTTAATATTTATTTTTTAATAACATATTAATTAACAGATTAAATTTATTCTTTAATAACTAATTAATAATTAAATTTTAAGTAACTCTTCCTTTTTTCTTCTTTTTCTTTTTTCCTTTCTCTTCTCCACTTCTTTTTCTTTTTTATTATTTAAAATATAAATTGAGACCTGCTTTTACTATGCATTGTTATTTACTTAAATAATATTGCATTTTTATTTGTGTCAGAAAGATGCCATGTAAACATCCTCTAATCATGTATTCCCACAAATGACGATGCACATATTTGTATAACGTTTAAATGCCTCCCACTATAGAGGCTCTTAAAAACTAAATTTTTAAGAATGTTATTTGTCATGATATGACAATACAGATTAATTATTTTCTTGAGATTGAAGGCTACAATTATCTCATCACAAAGCAAGAGGTATTTTGGAATACTTCAAGAAACAATACATGTCATACATCTATTATGATTGAAACAAGCTGATGAGTGCACTACTCAATGTTCATAACTGATGGAAAGAACTACTTGGGGTTGGAAAAATCCAAATGGGTGCTGGCTCAATCTTATCCCTATCGTACCGGTACGGAATCAACCGCTTGACATCTTTATCTTGAAGATTAAAAATACCAAGATCATGGCCTCCATACAAGTAGTCCTCCACGCCATCCCACCTATCATCTGTGAAGTAAATTGAGTTTACTTCACATTCTCGGAAAACCCAAGCTGACAGTGAAGCAGACTCATTTCCACCCACAAACAAAACCTCACCATTGAGAAGTAACTCCACCTTCTCACACACTCCAGTGATGGAATCAATCTCATAAACATAAAAATGCATTGTTCTATAAGGACACACCAAAGGGTGTGTGTCTTCGGATTCCAGAAGGTAAGCCTCATCAATAGCTATCCCTTCTGAGTTCACCATATCACCAATTATTCTCTTCACCAGCAAAAGCCTTCCCTTAGTTTCCACCAAGTAAAAGCGAGCTGAGAACTTATCAGCAGGGAAGCTTCTGATTTCTTCTTCGTCAACCTTTATTGAGAGTTTAACCTCGAACACCCGATTCGGTTCCCAAGCTTCCAATCCCCACACTTGAAGAAATCCATCGTTGGTCACAGCATAAAGCTGGCTTTTGAGGAATATCATGTCACTGTAGCTTCTGGAAGATGGGAATGGAATCCAGGTTGTTTCTCCAGATCTGCACAAGGCAAGGTTGTTTTCGAAGCCGAAAATGATTATCACTATGAACCTTCGGATTTGGCATAATGGTTCCCATTCACACCGCAACACAGCCTTGGATATCAAATGTTTCTGTGCATATTCAAGAAAGCAGGGTTGTCGGAGCAAGGGTGTCCATGCAAGATGAAAAGATGGCCACTGAAATCGAGCACTGGAAAAGGGATTGAAGATAAACGGCACTGCGTTTTCATCCAAAACTAGGAGCCACCCTTGAGAAGAACCAACACAGTGGGCATTTTCAAGGCCCTTGAACATGTGTTTGGATTCATAGAAAGTTTTTTCGGACAGGTTAAAGAGGCTGCGATCGGGGCTTTCCATGTGATCATATGTTTCTTGCTTTGTGCTTGGAAATAAGAGATATGGAGCAGAAAGGTATGGCTTTTTTGAAGCTTTGAACATTGAGGTTGAAGCCATTTCTGCTACTTTGAAGTTTGAGAGCGAGGGATAATATTTTTGCTAGAAAAAAAAGTTTTTTGTTGGAGGAATGCAGATTCAGTGTACTGTATCATGCTTAAATAGAAGAAGTTCTATATAATTAAATGGTGCATTTTATTAATGGTGCCTTTTCACCTAACCATGCATTAAAACCAATTAATGAAATTATTATGATTATTACCCTTTTCTTAATGGATATTTTTTAAAAAATCAAATAAATAATATTTTTAATGTAATTACATTGATGTCAAGTTTGTTTTTTTTTTTTAATTAATGAATACATGGTAAGAATTTGACTAGAGACAATCGTTTAATCAAGTTAATTGTCCCATTCATCCTTGGCTTTTTATTGCAAGGCTAATAACTGAAATTAATATCCTTCAATATTCTTTATCAAATAAAGAGAAAAAGAAAAACCCTACAATATTCATTAAACTTCACGATATCTAATTTAATACCCATTAAGTATTATAAAACTTAACCATAGTTAATTATATCTCAATTAATTAGACATATATCAAGATTTTTTAACATAGGAGATAGATTGAGCTAGCTGAGTTGACATTTCATCTTTAATACTAACACCTATGGTTCTTCATGGAGCTTTAATTATGTTAAATTGGAACAATCAAAGCTGGAAACATTAACAATGTTAATAGGGGTTATATTAGGAGCCCAATTAAAAATTTTTTAAATAAAAATATCCTTTAGGAGAAAATAACTAAAAGGACCTAGCTAGATGATAATTAATTGGTGAAAACTATAAAAATTTAGAGTTTATTTTTAATTTAGTATTTGTATGTGCAGCATCCACAGCAATAAAGATTTTTCCTTTCAATCATATTAACTTGCAATGATTAATATTGCATGAACCTAGTCAATGACAGTCTATAATATGATAGGAATGACCCAGTCCACGTTTGCAATTGGGTATACGTAACAAGAATTATTAAACGTGTTCCTATGTATAGGTGCCCAATTTGAAATTTCAGGAAAGAAATAATGAAATATTTTATAGATTTAAAAGCAATCAAACAATAACTAAAAGAGAAATTAAAAAGACGCAATAATCCATACACGTTTCATTAACAATGATATTCAACTAGATGCATGTACATTGTACATTATTGAAAAACTGGCAAAAATATTTGGCAAAATAAAAACTACATATCTAGAGTTGGAAACATCTTTTAATATGTTTAGGTCCTATAGGGAACAATTGTGAATTGTTCTCTGGAAGGACTAAGAAATCAAGAAATGCATATGTGATCGATGATATCTTTGCTTGAAGGGATTAATTTTTCACTATCGACTCGGGAATACCCAAACCAAAGAAGCAGATAGATAAAAAAGAAACTTCATGAAAGAAAGGCAATTAAGCGGTTCACAAATTACTCACCTGAATTAATCCTAGTTTCTAATAGGTTTCATGTTAGGTCTTAAAGATAATTTCTTTAGTATTGTTTAATGTTTCTTTGCAAGGGGTCATAAAGATGGCATTTATGATCTCATGCAAACATATCCAATCATTTTTTTTCTCTGAACAATTATTTATTTATTGCCTGAAAATATTTTTAAAAAATTGTTTCTGATTAGTTAATTAACTAGAATATCAACATGTAAGGAACAAGGTAAAGATAATTTCGTGGGAGATAACTAGTTTGATAAGAGATAAATCCATAAATCAAGCGAAAGGGACCAAAAAAATATTTAAGAAAAGATTAAAATTTTAGTGTCTCAAAATTGTATCTCGTAATCTTTCTCAAAGTATGTCAAATAATATACATTCAGTGCTTGTAATATTATTTAATTTTTTATCTAATAAGTTACATTAGAACAAAGTTTTCAAGACACATTTTGAAATAGCAAATCTAGTCTTTTTTAAAAAAAATTAAGAGGCTAAGTTAAATTATTAATAAGTTTTATATATAAAAATTTAATTATAAAAATATTTACATATAAAAATCAACAAAATATGGAAGAGAAGGCCAAAACCGCCCACTTGCTCCTCTCCCTTTGTGCTTGACTCTGATGCTAAGTCAATAATTGTTTGAGGTAAACAAAAACTAAAGCAAAGTTACTAGGTAAAGAAGGATGCTTCTGGATAAAATACACCTAGCATTTATAGGGATGGAGATCAAGAGTAAATTCATAATTCTTGAAGATCATTGATATATTTTAATTCTTTCTACTAAGCTTATCAACTAGGTTCAAACAATCTTTGACCTGGTAATTACAGGTTTTACTAGTTCATATCCAAATCTAGTTCATCAGCTTGGAGAAAACAAAATCTCTTACACCTCTTAGCAAAAGAGATAAGCAAAACACAAACTAAACTATGTTCAGGCATAGCAACAAAAATATCATTCTTTTGAGATCGACAGAAATAAGTTGAAATGGTTATCCCTTGTAAATTTGGATTCATTAACAAAATTCAAAACAAGAGAACTGTAAAGCATGTTTCTAGGTGACAATTTATTTCCAAGATATAGGTTTTAGCTAGAATTAAAAGTGAGGGTTTATACATTTAATATTACCCAATGAAAAAACTAATTGAGCTTGGGACAAATAGCTAGTTAGCAACATGGTTTTTTTGTTGGACTACCTCAGTTTGTACTAAGCAATAAATGAATGGACATGATTTACTTTTACAAAACACCATCGCATAACACATATTTCTAAAGTGAATCGTGGTAATTTATTTTTAGAGTAAATTACTTATCAATTTTTTTTTAAAAAAAAATTGTAGTACTATTTGAACAATTATGTTTCTTGAGCTTTGAAACTCACAAATGTTAATATAAATGTGTTGTTGTACACAAAAAAAATAAGATAGGATATAAAGTGATTGCATAAAAAGAGATATTTGAGTGGTATTTATTGAAAAGAATATGACTTGAAACTAGTTAAGGTGATTTGGATATGTGGAGAGAAGACCACCTTAGACACCAATGAGAAAACTGATCTTACGATCTTTAGTCATGTGAAAATGTGAAGAGGAAAACTTAAAAGGACACTTGGGATATTAATAAAAAAAAGTAAAACATCATTTTGATTTTGACATTGTAACTATTGTCAAATACACTCATAATATTTAAACTTATCAAAATGATCCTTATTACTTAATATTTATTACCAAATACACCCATATATCACTAACCATTAACAAAAGTTATTAATATGTGATAGGATATAAATGACTGAATCAACAAATAATAGTGATATAAGTAATAAACAGTATAAATTAACAAATTCTATTAATTAATAGTGATTGAAAAGTGTATTTAGTAATAATTTTTAAGTATTAAAAATTATTTTAATAAATTTAAAGTATCTCATACGTATTCATAATGGTCATAAATTTTAAGAAATAAAATAATATTTTTCTCTTATTAAAATTTAAGCTTGTCGTTGTTGTATATGATTTAGGACACAGTTAAAAAGAAGCCCAGGTGGTAACATCTTTCGATCAGTGAATTTTCTTCTTCCTCAACCTGAAGAAACAAGGGCGTTTGCGGCTTGCTGCAGACGGTTTGACAAGTGAATTTTCATCTTCCTTACAGCCGACTTGTCTACCAAAATAGTACATGGTTCAGATTCTTCAGAATTTTCTACATTGCAAATCTGGTATAAGAAATCTTCAAGCTTTAACCATAGATATTTCTTCAGTTTGATTTTATTAAAGAGCCTTCTCTTTCAGAATATTTTTATCATTTCTTTATCCAACCCTCAAATTTTCTTTGTGAAATTTCTGGCTTCAATGCAGCCGAGTAGATCATAGCAGCACCAAAAATTTTAGATGACCCAGGTATGTCTTTCTCATTGTTTGTGTTATTTGGGTAGTTTCAGTTCCAGAAAAATAATCCATGTGTTTAATCTCAGAAAAAATATGGAATGAAATGGTTTTTGTTGACTTTTTAACTTTTATTCTTGATTTATTATACAAGTTCACATTCATGAAAGATCATCCCTGTGTTATTTAGGGAATAATATGAAAACAAATCACTTTGAAGCAAACGATGAAAATGAGTGAAGTTAGTTTAGTAGTTGCGACCTTCTCACACAGACTTTGTAATTATTTCACCTGTGTTCAAATCCATCTAATGCTATAGATTAAAATCTTTATATATGTTTTCTCCTTACTATGACAAAAAAAAAAAAAGAAAAATAGATAAATCTGTGCTTTAATCACTCTTCAAGCCCAATGAATTTTTCTGTGTTGGAATCTGTCTTTGTATTGGATTGGTTGTCTACGGTACTATTACACAGGGATTTGTAGATTAACTAGTCTATCTTTTCAGTATTTTTATCCTGATAACATAATGCACTAACATAAATGACTAAAATGTCTTTGAAAGGCATACTGACAACTTAATAGAAAATGATAGAACATCAAGAAAGTTGAAGTTACATTTTTTTTTTTTTTTTTTTAACAATAATGTGGGATTGAATGGTTTACCTTTTGTAATGAATGCCAAAAGTTTGAATTCTGTTATGTCTTTGTTTTGTAGACAATGAAAATGGCTGGCTGGTCAGAGCTTCCAAAGAGCCTTTTTGAATCTATTCTGGAAATGCTATCTACCATGGACATAATTCGGGTAAAAATGGTCTGCACTTCCCGGTTCTCAATGGTGGATGCCTATGTATCGTCACCATTCTCTGCCAATATGCGCCGTCCATTAGTGCTTATGGTTTCCTCATCAGCTTAAAGGAGGTGAAGACGGTAAATGTTTTACCTTTCTGTGTGTTGCAAACAACAAGGTTTATAAACATCCATCGTCTATGTGTTGGATTATCCCATGGTTGGTTGCTGTTTCTGGATGAAATCTTGGAACTGTCTCTATAATCCATTCTCAAAGACTAGGAAACAAGTATCTCCTCTGAGAGGTTTTCCATATAATAATGGACCAAAAACCAATAGACCAGTCTTTGCATTCAGACTTAATGAGCAATCTAAGTAAAATTACTAAAAGATTCTCTTTTAACCCATATTAAAAAGAGATAAGTAACTTTTTTGATACAAATTTCTAGATTTTTATTCAATTTAATAGATCTGACTTGAGGGTCGGAGAATCCACATCCGACCCCAACCTTTTCTTTTTTCTCGCAAGATCAGCAAGACCTAACCCGACCTAGAGAATCGTTTGCAACACCATACATTCGAAACATCAAGTTTCGTCCACCAAGTAATTATGGTATCTATATCACTGAGGCTCTGTGTTTTCCAATCCAGTGCACAAACAGCAAAAGAGATGCCAAAACTCTTCATCCAGAAAGCTGTTTTGTTTTCAAAGACAAATCCATTGCTCTGCGAGAACAAGTTTGGTTTATTGGTAATCCATGTTTTTGGGCATCCTGCACATCGTTCTCAACTTGCATTCTATGATTCCGAAGTTGGTCAGTGGATAGAACTTGGGAAAAGGCACTATGATGAAGAAGAGAAATATTATGCAGAAAATCAAGGAAATCTGTCATTCTTCGGATGAAAGAATTCGGAGCATTCATGCTCGACAATCTCTGAGCTTCTCATCCCTTGTGCAATGCTATACTGTGGAGTCACAAGGGAAAATTTTGCACGTAGCAAGGTTCACTGTTAGTTTATTCAACAATGATGAGGTGATGGAACCAAATGACAAACTTCAGCCATGCAAAACAGTTTCATTCCTTGTGTATATGATGGACTTTGAACAGGAAAAATGGATCCAAGTTGAATCACTGGATGGCCAGGCTATATTTTTGGGCAGAAATCATTCTCAAGCCAAGAAATTTCTGAAATTGAAGAGAATTCAATTTACTTTACCCATTATTTCTGCCAGGGCAGGGCTTATGATGGTCAAGATATAGGAGTTTATAAATGTAGGATTTTATAATCTGGAGTCTAAGACCACCAGACAGACGTTATTTTAATGGTGAAATGATGGAGTGTGGATCACCTCTCTTTTGGTTGTTTGCTGATTTGCATTAGATGGAGTGTGAATTGTATTGTTAAATTAAGCAGTCCATTCTCGATATGCTTGAAGAAATTTGCTCTAAGTGACAAGATGGAAAGAACACCAAAAATGTATTTATTCGTTTATACTAAGAAAAATGAAAAATGCTGCTCTTTAGTTTACTTAGCATATCCAATTAGTCCCTCTCATTGGCCAGAGAGACAAGTCATAATCTAGAGGGCCAAATGGGGCTAAGGCCAAAATAACTCCACTTAAGTTTTCTTATAATTTCAATCATAAAAAAATATATAGTGCACAATTTCATATATAAATCGCCTTCTAATGATAAAACCATATAATTATGGTCTCAAATCAGGTTAGTTGGTGTTCAATATAGAATTACATATTTGTGGTTTATGCCAAAACCATTAAAAAATCATGTCACTATGATCTCGAATTGGATTGGTTAGTGCTCAATGTAATACTAGATATTCATGATTTATACCAAAACTATTGGAAAACCATGTCATTGTGGGTTTGAATCGGATTAATTAATATTTAATGTAGTACTGAATATTCGTAGTTTATACCAAAACCACATCACTGTAGTCACACTACCAGCCTCTAACAAATGACGCTATCAACAGATACAAGTTAATTACAGAAGAATCAAATATGTTTACAAAAATTGGAGCAGAAAAGGGACATCCACAAACAAGGAAATCCACATGCATAGTAACAACATCAGATGATCACCAGTATTCTGCAAAAATCTTAAAAGCCTATTTGAATTGACTTCTATCAACATGTTTTTGCTTTTAATTTGACCAAAAAAAAATACTTTATGCAAAATTGATTGTTTAGATTGACTTTTTATAGGAGAAGAAGCACCTCTAGAAGCTAAAATTCTGTTTTTTCAAAAAACAGATGAAGAGATGCTTCTCCTTTTAATTTTACTTCTACTTCCTTTTTTTTTAGAAACCAATTCAAACCAGCCCTTAGTCACAACTCACAACGCCAAAGAACATTAGGATGAAAAAAATAAAGCAGTAACCACAAGGCACAAACCTAACAATGTTGTGGCTGAACATAACCACAGACTAGCAGATATCTTAATATCCCAAGATAATATAAGCAATATATACACCTCAAATACTAATCCAGCATTCACCACTTCAACTATTTTCATCTCACCAAATGGAGGGTAGAGAGTCTTAAAAGTACAGAATTATGGTTTCCAGTCAATGTATAACCTGAAGGTAGTGTTTGGTGCACAGGATGTTCTTAGATTACTGAACATTTTGTTTGGGAATATAACGTGCCCGTGTTTGGTAACTGATTCACAACTCAGCCGGTTACACTGGGTTTAGCATGATCACTTTCTTGTTATCATGTATTTCCTCAATATGTCTGAATTGTATAACTCAAAATGGTTTTAAGATTTTTTCTAAATTGCTTTTTAACACTCTTAGAGTAGGCTATCAATCTCTTGAAGGACCTTTCCAACAATAAGGAATCAACTAGATACATTCTATCATTTTTGGTTGACAAAAGGAATATGCAATATATTTTTGTCACAGCTCAAAAGAAACTGGCCCCGTCTTCGATTACCGGGACCCTGTAGTAGGACACTTGCTAAGTTTTAATCTAACAAGTCAGATAGTGCTTACCACAGTGGTGTGCAACTAGAGTTTTCTGATCCTGTGATGGCAAAGTTTGCTAACTAGCAGCAACAGTCAAATCATATTTTGTAGTAGTGCTGCTGTTTCAGGGTTTACTTGGAAGTGATAAACAAATGAAGCATGGCACCTAAGCTCTTCTCAGCATTTGAATTTGGTAAATCTTGACATTTTACAAGATTCTGTATACACATTTTATGCAGCAAAATGAGAGTATAAGTTCTATGAGTACACTGTCTTCGGTAGATAACTGAGGAAATCGCAAAGCACTACAGTTTTCTTAAGCCTTTTCAGAATTGTGGAAGAATTGGACCCGTCAAAAGCAAGATAAACAAAAATTTAGTTCAATCTATAAGCTGCAACTTAATGGGGTCGACAGTAATGAGAAAATGTCAAAATAGAAGAGTTCTGTCAAGCGATACAAAGAAACAATTGAATATTTGTTCTAGCCATTATTTCTTGACTTACTGAATGGGGTTTTGCCTTCATATTTTGCTGAACAATCTTCCGATATGCTACATTCACATCCATAAATATATATATATATATATATATATATATATATATATATATATATATATATATATATATATATATATATATATATATGAAAAGCTCAAATAGTGTCATATCCAGCAGACTCATTCTCACTAATCACAGGTCCACAAGGAAGCAAGTGATCTGAAAAAATTTGGAAGAAACACTGCTAACATTGATATGAGTGTAAACCATACAATAACAGCCTCATTGATACAAGTTGGATATATTTGTCTCAGATATATAAAATCTATGAACTAGTTATAATAGAAGAAGGAACACGGGGACATACACAAGACATGAGATTCTACATTTCTACTTATGAATGTAAACCAGGAAGTGTATTTACTGAATATTACTTTTGTGTAAACTAGGGAATACCCAGAAATGACATGAACCAGTACTTTGCAACTCTCCACAATTGTAAGGTCTAATTGTCTTATCCTCCAACCTGTAGATGCCAAAATCACAAGCATGAGAGTCCATATCACGCATGAAATAAATCGAATTCTTTTCGCATTCGAAAATATCATGGGTTGAAAATGATTGGGAGTGATTGCCGCCAAGAAACAAAGCTCGACCATGTAGTGATTCCACTTGAACCAATACTTCTCGATTGAAATCAAACTTGTACACATGGAACAGGAATGTCCTTCTTTGAATGGAATTGTGGTCAAAACCTGACATTGATAACAGTTCTGAATATTCCTCCCGGCTTATATAAGTTCCATCCTTATAAAGATGACTAATAAACCTAACAACTAGCATAATATCCCCCGTTGATTCCAAAACATAACTCTGAGTTCTGCAAAAAAAGGGCAAAGATTGTTTTGTGTCACGTAGTCGTTTCTCCAAAGAGGTTTCGTATTCCTTGACTTTCAAGGGAAATGAACCATCATAGTCCCAGATTTCCAGTCTTTCTTCCTCACATAAGGCATAGAAACTCCCTTTGTAGTAAAAGATATCATCATACCGTCCAAATTCCGTCCCAAATTTTGTCCATTGACAATCTTCAGAATCATAGAAAGCAAGTTCAGAACACATGTACATACAGCCAATACCATAGACCACTACCAATCCAAACTTGCCATTACTATGTAATGGATCTGATGATAAGACACATTTGAGCAACCCGCTGCTCAACCCTTTGGCATCAGTACGTACCACAAGACCACCCATATCATGGTCATAGTGATGGATATCAAAAAAAGCCGAGTCGATGTGTTGAGTCCTTTGAATGTATGGAAAGGCTTCTAAAGAGGAGATTTGTATTCGAGCTGATGAGAAAGGATTGTAAAGAGAGAGAGTCATATATTTGTCTAGAAACACCAACCAGCCACGAGAGGATCCAATACACAGACCATCAAGAAGCTCTTCTGGCATGTTACTGAGTTTGTAAACCTTTTTGTCTCCGAGGCAGGAAAAGCGATAACATTTATCACTTTCATCTCCTTCAGGTTTCTCTTGAAACATGAGAACTGCTAAGTGAGGCAAGTTAGCATTGGTGGACGAGGACATATATGCATCCACCTTTTTGAACCAGGAAGTGCAAACCAAACTTAACCGAATTATGTCTGCGAAACATAGCTTTAGCAGAATCAATTCCAAAGGATTGCTTGGAAGCTCTGACCACTGAACCATTTTCATTATGTGCTTTTATATCTACACAGCAAACATAAATTTCTATCAGAACAAACATAGCACAGAGAGAAAAACTATTCTAATACACACACACGTGGCATATATAATTGTATTTCTAGATCCAGATACCATATCTTCACATGAACCACATGAACCATTCATTCATAGAATCAAAAAGAGCATAATAATCCAAACTCAGTAACATTCAATTACAGATAAAACTAATAGGTAGTTGAGGAAGTACTATTTAAGGTCTAACCCATTTGCCTTTCTGCTTCCATGAAATACCAAATGGGATAACTTTATTGAACTCAAACAGCATATACTGAAAAGAATTATTCATAACTAAATCCTAGAAAATCTCAAATTTTGATGGAAATTTTGCATTAAAAGTGAAGAAATCAATCCATACCTGGGTAATCCAAAAGCTAGAAAATATCATCAAAAGCAAGAAAATCAGAACCGATGAAAAATATGAAATATGACCAAAATCTGAAATGGGTATCTACTTGATGGAGATAATTGAAGCTATATATCCTAGTATTTCTTACCAGTTACAGTATTTACAGCGAAAGGAAGAATATGATCGTTCCGCCTCACTGGGTGCCAAGTCGTCGTCTTCTTCTGAGACGTGCTCTTTTTGGCGGCAGTCAAAACCTTGAAATTTAATTCTAGTTATTTATATTATTTTTTAATTTTATTATCAAGCATTATTTTTTTATTTTATAATTTAAATAATTTTTTATTAGTATAATTTTTTTTAAAAAAATGAGTCTCCAACTATCTTATATTTTTATATCAAATTACCTCACATTCTTTTTTCTACAAAATCTATATCAATTGGGACTTTTTGGCTTTGCACTCATTCTTTGATCAAGGAACGCTTCTCTCTCTCTTCCACGTCAATATCTTTTAAAATTATATTTAATAGAACAACTCTAATCAAGTTATTTATATTTATTAATAATTTTTAAGATGTTATATTATTTTTATTATTTTATGTAATTTTTATAATTTTTTATTTTAATGATATAATTTTATAAAAAAATTTAAATTAACGAACATATTAACTTACATTTTTAAGGGTTAATTGTAACTATCATCTAATAAATTATAGAGCTCTATAATGAAATTCTATAAATAACAACTGATGTGCTTACATGAATTTTAATGGACTTTATTTTAATGATTGCAACTTATTTTTTTAAATTGCATAAACTCCATAATTCTCTCTAAAATCCTTATTTGAGATACCTTAATGGTGCAATGAGTTTTGCAACTCATAATTAGCTATTTGTAACTAAAAAAAACTATAACCGGAGATGCTCTTAATGTATCTTAAATTATAATTGGTTTAGCCTAATTTTCTTAAAAAATTATTCTACAAATTAGATGTTACTAAAGCGTATAAATTAATTAATAAGAATTATTATAATTTAATTAAAAATTAAAAATTTTAATTCTAAAACTATTTCTAATAGCATAATTTTTACAAGACTATTTATATTTATTTTAATTATTTTTTAATAAATTTTATAATTTCATGTATTTTTTATTATTTTATATAACTCTTATAATTATTTATTCTGTAATTTTATAAAATTCTTTAAATAAACCTCACTATCTCTCATTTTTATAATGTATGTAATTTATTTTTTGAGTTGTTATGCTAGTAACCGGTGTATGGGCGTGGAGCTTTGAAAATTATATTCTAATAATTAAATTATAATTTAAACTTTGCAAATTATGCAAAGAGATAAAAAAAAAATTAAAAATTTTTGGTGTATTAGATTTTTTTTTAAAAAAACATTGGGGTATCTAGTGGGACCAAAAAGCACTGTGCGATCAAAGTTCCCCATTATTTCAGTGTTCAGTCCAGATTCCTTTTCAACGATACCACGTTTTCCTTTCCCGCAGCGCAGCTCTTCCTGCTCAGGCCCCAAGTCCTCAACCTCTTAAATTATCTCTTTATATCTTTCTCTCTGCCGCGGAGCTTAGATCTTGCAAAATCGAGCTAGGGGAAGCTCAGAGAAGTTGACCTTAATTCTCCTAAGAACTCAAAATCGAGGTAGACAAAGAAATTTACTTTTACTTTTTTTTTTGCCTGTGTTCATTTTTCTTTTGTATTCTGTTTGTTTCCTAGGAAAACGAAGGGAAGTAAAGGGGTTAGAGAAGATATAAATACTTCAGCTTCTCTAGATAAGAAGTATTCAAGCTTTAGCCATGAAAACTTCTTCAATTTGATCTTATCAAAGAGCTCTTTCAGAATTTTTTTTTTTTTTTTTTTTTTATCATTTCTTTCTTTAACATTCAGATTTTCTTTCCGAATTTTCTGGCAGAAAATAGCAGAAGCGCCAAAATTTTCAGTTGACTTAGGTATGCCTTTCTCAACGTTTATGTAAAATCTCAAATTCCAGATTCGTGTTATTTGGGCAGTTTTCGTTTCCCCTCTTATTTTACTGGAATGAAAGATTCTCTGCTCCGAAACTGTTATGTGAGCTCCAAAAAATAACCTGGTTGTTGATTTTAGGAAGCATATATGAAATTGAATGATTTATTGATTCTTCAATCTTGATCTTTTATACAAGTTCAATAAAGAAAATTCTTGTGTTATTTACTATTGCGCTCTAAGCATGATTTAAATATTAAGGAATGAAATTCTGCCTTGATAGATAGATTATTCATTCTTGGTTCATAGAATCGGCACTTTATTTATTTTTTTATTTTCCTATTTACCCTCTTTAATTTTACTTTGTTTTTCTTTTAATACAGGATATTATTGTCTTTTAAACTAACCATGATCCCATTCTACATTAGTTCTAGGGAAAACTTCAAAATATCTTTACGTGCGCTGTCTCAAAAACTCTTTAAACATGCACTTAACTGTCTTTAAAATTTGCACATTACCCCTAAATTGCAACCTCTGTTAAAAATTTAATAGAAAAAAAGCATTGTATTGTTTCTCTATAAACTTCTTTCTTGTGACAAATAAATGGAAACAATGAGTGAAAAAAATGCATTTGAAATTAGAGTTTGGAGATAATATGCACATTTTAAAAATTTGAGAAATTAAGTATACGTTTTTAAAATTTCTGGTCTCTAATAAAGTGTACATGACACAAAGTTTAAGAGTGTTTTTTTTGAAATTTTACTCTTATTCTATGTACCTTAATGGAATGGCTTCTTACCAAACTATGGAGTGAAATAGTCATTTCATTTCTATTTACATTCCTATTCCATGATTATTATTCCATGTACCAAACGAATACTATGACATAGAGATTTATGGATACACCTATTTATTCTTTTTATTGTTTTTGATCCTTAGAACACAAATAACTAAAATGCTTAGCGTCTTAGAAAGGGCATACTTATAACTTCATAGAAATCAATAGGACGTCTAGAAAATTCAAATTACATTTATTTTCAACAGGAATGTGGGATTCAGTAGTCTATCTTATGTGATGAATACCGAATGTTTGAATTTTGTTTTGCCTTCCTTTTGTAGACAATGAAAATGGAAATGGCTTACTGGTCAGAGCTTCCAAAGAGCCTTTTTGAATCAATTCTGGAAAAGCTATCAACCATGGACATAATTCGTGTAAAAATGGTCTGCACTTCCTGGTTCTCAATGGTGGATGCCTATATATCGTCCCCCATCTCTGCTAGCATGCGCCGTTCATTAGTCCTTATGACTTCTCATCAGCTCGAGGGAGACAAAAGTGGTAAATATTTTAGCTTTCTGTCTGTTGCAGACAACAAGGTTTACAAACTTCAAAACATGTCTGAGGAGCTTCGTGATGGTCTATGTGTTGGATCATCTCATGGTTGGCTGCTTTTTTTGGATAAAAACTTGGATCTATGTCTCTATAATCCATTTTCAAAGGCTCGGAAACAAGTATCCTCTTTGAGAAATTTTCCGTACGTTCAAAACATCAAGTTTCGGCCTCCTAGTGGGTATGGTATCTATATCATTGATGAAGATAGGCACTGTGTTGTCCAATCTACTGCACAAACAGCAAAAGAGATGCCAGAATTCTTCATCCACAAAGCTATTTTGTTTTCAAAGACAAATCCATCGCTCGGTGATAACAAATTTGGGTTATTGGTAATCCACGTGGTTGGACAATCTGCCTTTCGTTCTCAACTTGCATTCTATGATTCTGAAGTTGGTCAGTGGACAAAACTTGGGGAAAGGGGAGGAGGTTATGATGAAGGTTATTTTGACATCATCCATCATAATAGACAGTTCTATGCCTTAAGAAAAGATTTACTGGAAATTTGGGATTATGATGGTCATTTTCCCATGAAAATCAAGGAAGTCAATCTTTCTTTGGATGAAAGATATCGCAGCATTCAGCAATCTCAGAACTTCTGGAACAATGTGCAATACTATATTGTGGAGTCAGAAGGGAAAATTTTGCATGTCACGAGGATTATTGCTATTTTAATCAACATTGATGATCTGGTAAGAGGACCAAATGGCAAATTCCAGTTATACAAAACAGTTTCATTTCTTGTCCATATGATGGACTTGGAACAGGAAAAATTGATCCAAGTGGAATCACTGGATGGCCGTGCTATATTTTTGGGCAGAAATCATTCTCAATCGTTCTCAAGCCATGAAATTTCTGAACTTGAAGAGAATTCGATTTATTTCACTGATTATTTGTGGCGGGGCAGGGGTTTTGATGGTCATGATATGGGAATCTATGATCTGAAGTCCAAGACTGTCAAACCATATCTTCATGATAAAATAATTGACTGCGGAACACCTCCCTTTTGGTTGTTTGCCAATTTATGTTAGATGGATGGTATTGTGTCACAACCAAACATAGTAACAATCATTATCTGTATAAGATGCCTGATAGTTGTTTGTTTGTCTCAGACTTATGTCTCATTTGAAAATTATGAAATCGAAACAGGAATAAGAAGAGGATTGGGATGACTTCACGTTTGATTTAATTGTATTGTGTACTTCTGATGCAAATATTATTTGGATTTCTTGTGATGTTTTGGTTAGGGAAAGAATTCCAATGTGTTTTTGATGCGTCTTAACTATTTGTTCACCAAGCATGTAGATTAGCTAGTAAGTAACTATTCTAGCTTAACAAGAGATCTTAAATTTGAGTTTTAGGAATACTACTGTGTTAAAACTTAATAATAAGAGCTTTGTTACCCTTATAATTTTGCCTAGCAATCAATCAGTGTCCAATATGATAGAAGTCATGTGATCACCAGCGGTTAGCAGAAAACTTAGTCAGAACTCACAACGCCAGAGAAACATTAGGACGAAAGAATAAAGTAATAACCACAAGAGACAAACAGAACAATGTTGTGGCTGAACCAATCCACAGACTAGCAGGTATCTTAATCTCCCAAGATAATATAAACAATGTATAGACCTCAATACTATCCAGCATTCACCAATTCAACGGCACACAATTTCCATCTCACCAAATCAAGGGAAGAAAGTCCTAAAAGTACAGAATTGAGGTTTACGAAGTTCCTCGTTAACTAAGAAAACTCATGGTTGTGATATTATAGGACAAATGTTGGTTTTGTAAAGGGGTTTTAAGATTGTAACATGACTAATGTCTTCTCTCATCAATTTTCTCCAGTAGAACAAATATAGTCCCAAATCAGAGACTCATCGTCAAGCCCTTAAAAGCTACTACCAATAACCCAACTTAATCAAGGATCACCATGGGCATTACAATTACAGAACTACACAAATCACACAAAACTTCAAAAGTGCACATTATAGCATACATAAGATCTTGAATTTGGTGCACAATCAAATTTTCTATAACAGCTTTTCAAAGACAAAAGGGGAACTTCAGACATAAAGCTAGAAGAAATAGAACTACCAATAACACCAGAAGAAAAACTCCTTTATCTAATTGATATTGAAAAGCATAGCTACGTTGCAAGAAACACAAGTAGTATAAAATCAAATTGGTAGAAATTCCCTAAAATTAACTAAAAAAGTTATGTACCAATCAACATGCTGATAATCAATCAGAAAATTCAGAAAAACCCAGAAAGCTAATCAAAGAAAAAGTGATCTAGAATAAGATAACCTTGGTATTTATGTACTTGGACAATTTCCATCTAACCAAATGGATGGCAGCAAGTCCTAAAAGTACAGAATTGAGGTTTCTATTAACCTATAACCTTAAATGGATTTTATGGAATTCCTAGTTTACTAAGAAAACTCATGGATGTGGTATTATAGGACAAATGTTGGTATAGTAGAAATGAAGAAAGGGAATCAGATATTCATCGTCAAGCCCTTAAAGCCACTACCAATCAGTAATCACCCACATAATCGAGGATTACCAAAAGTGCACGTTATAGCATACATAAGATCTTATATTTGGTACACAATCAAATTTTCTAAAACAGCTCTTCAAAGACAAAAAAGGGGGCCTTCATACATAAAGCTAGAAGAGATAGAACTACCAATAACACTAGAAGAAAAAACTACTTTATCTAATAGAAATTGAAAAGGCAAAGCTGCATTGCAAGAGACACAAACAGTATAAAATCAAATTGGTAGATAATTCCCTAAAATGACCAAAAGAAGGTATATACCAATCAGATAATCAATCAGAAAATTCAGAAAAACCCAAAAAGCTAATCAAAGAAAAGAGTGATCTAGAACAAGATAACCTAAGTATTTATATGCTTAATCTATATTGATAAATTGTTCAAATCCAGAAAAGGAAATTATTTTCCCCTCTACTGCCATAAACAAGTAAAACCCTCGAAACCCTTTTACCCAGAGAAACAAAAGTCACCATATTGAGCAACGATAGAGAGGGAAAAAAGCGAACTCAGTTGATGTCAGTATCGTCGAAGTCATCCTCAAAGCTGTTGAAGAAATCGGCATCGGCCAGCTTGTTATCGGAGGACATAACCCCTTCGCCGAAGATCTCCAATGGGTCAACGTCGTCGACGTCCATGGCCATCGTCGACCCTTGCTCTTCCATCTCTCCAAACAAGTCCATGGGCATAGGCCTCGTTCTTCTGCAGCTTGTTGCACCGATAATTCTTCCAATTCGCTGAAAGCACCAAGCGGTGGCAGTTTAAGGAAAAGAGAGTGCAAATATTAATTTGCAATGGTGCGAAAATTAATTTCTTTGGGCCCTTTTGGACCAACAAGCAAGTCACCAACTTCAACCCAAAAGGTCGTAAAATGGGCTATTTTTTTATTGAACTTTTTTTATAAAAAAATCAATTTTTTTTTTTTTAACATAAATCACTTGTGTTTCATTGATCATTAAAAAGAAAGGGTTTGTTCAACTATTTAAACAAAATAGTGTTATTTTGGAATTGGATTTGCTCGTTTTAGTGTCGCCAACATGATCAAAGAAGAATAAATGACAATTTAGTGAGATGCATAACTCATTTTTTCAATCAACATTCTCATGTTTAATAAATTAATAAAAAAGACACAAAATGATGATTTTCCATCCTAGACCTAACTGCTTATTTTATGTTTATTGGACTTAGTACTTTATTTTTTAATCCAATTTCTTTAATTTAATTTTATTTTTATTAAGGAGCATTATCGATTTTATAAATCATTGATGACTTTTTTTATATATTAAGTTTGTGTTAAAAAAATAGAAACCAATAAATGTTGATCTTAGAGTTAAAGAACTTGGTATGTTTAAATATATTAATTTAAGTTTAAGTTTATTTATATGTAAAAAATAATTTTTAAAAAATGTAGTTTTCATTTAAGCTTCAATTAATGAGAATCAAATTAATTATTTTTAAGAGACTTGATAATAAGTTTATGTTACATAATTATTACTTGATGAATGACCAAATTATGTAGCAAAATAATTATTTCACTATTGTTCTATTCCTATTCTCATTTTAATTCATGATTTTAATTATATTACCCTCGAGCCATTAGATTTCTAGTTTTTGTTAATCAAAATATGCCACTAGATTTTGAAGTTAACATGGTTCTGAATATCTTAAAAAGTTATGTCAAAGATGTTAAAAAAAATTATCTCAAAAAAACCTCTATAGACGAATAAATTCTTCTCTTGTAATATTTTTTCAGAAAATCAATTCTATCATTCTCGATTCTATGATAATCAATTTTTTTTCTCCCATTACTCATTTTATTTGAAAAAAAAATTCATTCTTACAAAATATATTCCAAATAAGTAATAGCAAAAATACAAGATGTTTAAAAAGGATAAAGAGTGCATGAAAAAAGGCACATAAAACGCAGCCGTTCAGCCCCAAAAATGTACTATCTCTCTTCCCCATTTGTTAAACCCTACGGCCAAAGTACCACCTTTCCTCCGTGACGGCTGCTTCTGAGCCAATCCTCCTTTCTGCTACTGAGCCAAACTTCCATTGCTACTTCAGAGATCACTCTTGAGCTAAATCATGGCACATACTTCCATTTACAAGCTTCTTCGATGGAAACTGACAGTTCAACCTATCATCCCCGGAATTTCAAACTCTCACTCCCTTGATTTCTTACGCTCATACATCTCCACTGCCCAATCTGAACCGGAATCTATCTCCAATGTTGAAAACGAAGCTGCTCCAGGTTCTGAACCCGTTGCTTCCAGTCCAGAGCCCGTACCTGAGACCCAGAAGAGGGAAACTCCAGAGCGGAATGAAAATCGGAGAACCCCACGAGGTAAGCCTCAAAACCCAGAAAAATTGGAGGATATTATCTGCAGAATGATGGCGAACCGTGCTTGGACGACCCGTTTGCAGAATTCCATCCGGGCCTTAGTGCCCCAGTTCGACCATTCCATTGTGTGGAATGTGCTCCACGGTGCTAAGAAAACGGAGCACGCGCTGCAGTTTTACCGGTGGGTGGAGCGTGCTGGGTTGTTCACCCATGACCGAGACACCACTTTGAAAATGATTCAGATTCTGGGTCGTGCTTCCAAGCTCAACCATGCTAGGTGCATACTGTTGGATATGCCAAAGAAAGGTGTTCAGTGGGATGAGGATTTGTTTGTTGTTTTGATTGATAGCTATGGTAAAGCTGGGATAGTTCAAGAATCTGTTAAAATCTTCCAAAAAATGAAGGAATTGGGTGTAGAAAGATCTGGTAAGTCTTATGATGCCTTGTTTAAAGTGATTCTTAGGAGAGGACGGTATATGATGGCAAAAAGGTATTTTAATGGAATGTTATCGGAAGGTATAGAGCCTACTCGTCATACATATCATATTCTACTCTGGGGTATGTTCCTATCTCTGAGGCTGGAAACTGCCACTCGTTTTTATGAGGATATGAAAAGTAGAGGTATTTCTCCGGATGTTGTAACCTATAACACTATGATTAATGGGTATTTTCGGTTTAAGAAAGTGGAGGAGGCAGAGAAATTGTTTACAGAGATGAAGGGAAGAAACTTAGTGCCTAATGTGATAAGTTATACTACTATGATTAAAGGGTATGTTGCGGCGGGGCAAGTTGATAATGCACTTCAGTTGTTGGAGGAGATGAGGTCTTGTGGTGTTAAGCCAAATGCTGTCACGTACACCACATTGTTGCCTGGGCTTTGTGATGCAGAGAAAATGGCTGAAGCCGGAATCATTTTGAAGGAGATGGTGGAAAGATATATGGCCCCTAAGGATAATTCTGTCTTCATAAAATTGCTAAGGAGCCAATGCAAGTCTGGTGACTTGGATGCAGCTGCAGATGTGCTAAAAGCAATGATTCGATTGAGCATTCCCACAGAGGCTGGTCACTATGGTGTGTTGATTGAGAATTTCTGCAAGGCCAATGTGTATGACAGGGCAGTGAATTTATTAGATAAGTTAATTGAGAAGGACATCATTTTGAGGCCACAAAGTTCTTTAGAAATGGAACCTAGCGCTTATAACCCAATGATTGAGTATCTGTGTGATAATGGGCAAACTGCTAAGGCAGAAACATTTTTTAGGCAGTTAATGAAAGTTGGTGTCCTGGATTCAGTTGCATTTAACAATTTGGTCCGTGGGCACTCAAAAGAGGGCAACTCTGATTCTGCTTTTGAAATTCTTAAGATAATGGACAAGAGAGGGGTTCCTAGAGATGAAGCATCTTACAGGTTGCTTATTGAGAGTTGCTTGAGAAAGGGTGAACCAGCTGATGCCAAAACAGCTTTGGACAGCATGATTGAAAGTGGTCATCTGCCAGATTCATCTATTTATAGGTCAGTTATGGATAGTTTGTTTGAAGATGGAAGGGTCCAAACTGCAAGCAGAGTAATGAAAAGTATGGTGGAGAAAGGACCGAAGGAGAATATGGACTTGGTTGCTAAGATCTTGGAGGCCCTTCTCATGAGAGGTCATGTTGAGGAAGCCTTGGGTCGAATTGATTTACTTATGCTTAATGGGTGTGCGCCTGATTTGGATAGTCTTTTATCTGTTCTTTGTCAGAAAGGGAAGACAATTGCTGCACTCAAATTATTAGATTTTGGTCTTGAGAGAGACTGCATAATGGATTTTTCAAGCTATCATAAGGTTTTGGATGCTCTCTTAGCAGCAGGGAAAACTCTTAATGCATATTCTATTCTATGTAAAATAATGGAGAAAGGAGGTGTGACAGACTGGAGTAGCTCTGAGGAGCTGATCAATAGCCTCAACAAGGAGGGGAACACAAAGCAAGCAGATATTTTATCCAGAATGATAAAGAAAACAGAGAGAAGCTCTTTGAAGAAAAAAGACCAGAAGCAAACTACTGTAGCTGCATGATTTCTTCTCTCTTCATTTTTGGGTTTTAGAGGTGAGAAATATGACGAAGTTTCATTTGTATCACAATAAGCTCTCCTAAGTGGAAGAGAATTTGGCCGCTTCTCTTTATTTCATATTAAAACTCTACTTTCATTTGACCGACTACAAAATTTTTCATGTTGGATAAGGGGTCTGTTATGGCAGGCATCACAAATTAAATTTATCTTATTGCATTGTTTCTATTACTCTAGACTTCTAGGGCCCTTCTAAATCATTGATTAAATTATTATGTATCTGTCTCACTTCTTTGTAACGATGTAATTTTGTGAACTGAATTCAGGTCCTACATTAAACTTTCGATTAGTGCTTGTTTTATAGATCTGACTGAAGTTGGTCACTTTTGTTTACACTTGTTCCTTTTAGAATGGTATGTTTAAACACCCAACCGGTGTTTCTGCTTGAAATCCTGTTTAATCTGTCTATCAATGTTGTTTGATTGAAATAAATTTTTGGAATAATCCTATACTTCTTTTTGTTTTAGACATTATAATCTGTCATGCTTGTTTGCCATCATTTTCGTTCACTTAGAACTTCTGAATGTCTTAGCAATTGGTTGTGTTCTGAAATTGTGATATTGTATTGGTTATTCTGCAGGAGCCAGCATCATTTAGTCATTGAAGGGAAGAAAATTGTATTAATTGTTTCAATTCAATAACAGAAGGTTTATTCAAGCATGTATTATGTTTGGTGCTTTTAACTGTGCAGTCTTCTCTTGCTGTGGAATGATGCAATGAATCTCAGGACTCTTTCAGGGAATTGAATCCATTATTAGTTTAACTCTTTAAGAATTCATAACTCTATACTGGGCAGAAGAATGTGTTTATCAAAAGCCTCATGAGCCTGGTGATCACAGAGGGATGATGTCTTTTTCCTAATTGATGAGGATTTTTAAATGTCATCAGGAAATTTTTTTAGTTACCTTTATTATATTCAGTTGATCAGAGGAACACTCATGCTTTTTAGTTTCTTTTTTTTTTTTTTTAAGAATTTTATTTTGTTACGTCTCATAGTTGGATGAATTGCAATGCAGGAAGATGATTTTGTACATTATTTACTGTCACTCTTATTTTGTATCTATGGAACTGCAATAGGGTATCTCTCATTTATATTTCTACCCACAATACACTGAACATAATCTTATATGCTTGAGATTTGAAGTTTATATTGATATTATTTAGTTGAAAACGTTAATTTTTTCTGGTCAATGATGAAATGTGCCGAATGAGTGCGAATTCCATATTGTGTAAAAATCCCTTGTTCCTTTTGGGTTTTTTTGCCCCTTTATCTTTTGGAACTGGAATTGAGGTTAGCAATCTTGGTAAGATACACAAAATTGAAGAATCCAGGCCCAACAGTTCTGATGATAATGGTGATAAAATTTCTGGAGGACCAGTTAAACAGGTTTTGTTAGTTTTGGATTCTGCTTTCTTTACATATTTGCACCAGTGCCAGTGCCTCCAGTTTTATTAGTCTGTCATGAAGATTAAGAGATAGTGCACTCCAATGGAAGTAAAAGAGATTACAATATATTTTTGACTTGTGTCCATCTGTTGTTGGACAATCTATTATGTTCTTTCCCAACTGCAGGTCTGAGGCAATAAGGTTGCAATAGTTGTTGGGTTTGGAACTCTTGGTTATGAGATTCAATTTCCCCTCCCTGTTTGTGATTCTTTTTCAAGTATGTTTTTCAGTTCAAATCCCTACTTGGTTCATTTTGATTGTGTAATTGTTAGAGGCCAATAAATTTAAACTTAATTACATGGATTTTTATTTTTTTTTTGTTTCTTAAGTAAAAGTTTCGAGACAATTAAGACTTTTCGGTGGGACTAGATAAAATTTCATGCCTCAACTAATTTTTTAGATGAGATTATGATGGATAAAATCTTGATCTCATCTTTATCATAACTATTTTTTTTTTTAGATGAAGTTTTTAAGTGACTCTTCTCATGCGCTTCCCTCCTTTCTATTTTATTGTCACTGAAATCCACTCCATCTAATCAAATGGGCATACCATAGAGTTTTCCTTTGAACCAAGTAAAATATAATCTCTGTTTTGCCCTTGATACTTTCATCAAAATCAAAATAAAACATTTACATTTTAAATTTGTCAAATAAAAACCTAACAATTTAAACATTCTATACGAATAAAAAAAAAAACTTCAAAGGGTCGATTCTAATATATTTTTGTAGTATAAGACTTTAATTTGGTAATTTTTTTTTTTTTAAAAAAAGAGGTTTTCTCTCAATCAAAACAACGCATTGTTACAGCGCTTTGTCAAAAGTTTATTAAAATAAACCATTCTACTCCTTTGTCTCATTTATTAAAAAAAAAAACCCGAAGTGCCGCCTTTACGACTCAAGAAGCTGGATTCCATAGCCGGCAAGACTAGGTTTTCTCTTACAAATTTGCACGAGAACCATCAAATTCAGGTGGATTTCATCTCAATTTCTTCGCTTCTAAAATTTCTCCCATTTTTTCCTCATACCCATTTGGATTTTTTGTTATCTACTTTTGGGAAGTTTTCTCTGTTAAACAATGGCGGCTCAGAAGAACGTCTTGAAGCTATTGAAGAACAATAATCTGTCTGTCCCAATAAACGCAACCCCAGTGTCCAATCAAGAACTTGCCCTAAAAATTTCCAGTACCCTTCTCTATTCTGGTCCCAAGCATTTCCAATCAGCTAAGGAAATGCAATCTCTGCTCTCCTACATCAATCCCCATGTTACCCACCTTGTTCTCTCAAACCCGCGTCTTCCAATTCGTTATTGCTTAACATTTTTCAACTTTCTCCATAAGAACCATCAAGTCATTGCCTTAAGACCTGACCTTCAAGCCCATGTAATCCTTGTTTCAAGGCTCTTCCAAGCTCGAAAATTTGCTGTAATGAAGAATATTTTGAATTGTGTTGTTGCTGATAAGGAGCTTTGCTGTCATGCTTTGGATTTTCTTTCTTTCGTTGATAAAGAAGATCCCCATTTTGTTGAAATGCTGTGTGATATGCTATTTAGGGTCTATGCAGAAAACAGATTGTTTGAGGAGGCTTTTAGGGTCTATGATTATTCGGAAGAAAATGGGTTATTGTTGGAAGAGAGATCCTGCTTTGTATTTTTGCTTGCTTTAAAGAAATGTGGTGAGGCAGAGTTATGCCTAAGGTTCTTTCATCGGATGGTTGAGTCAGGTAAGGTTGAAATCACAGTTAAGGCTTTGACACTTGTGATTGATGGGTTATGTAGGAGAAGAGAGGTTGCGAAAGCCAAGGAATTGATGGATGAGATGGAGGCTAAAGGCACTGTTAAACCAAACGTGTTTACTTACAATACGTTGTTGAATGCATATATTGATAAAAAGGATCACAAGTGTATTAATAAGATATTGAACTTGATGGACAAGGGGCAAGTTGTTCACAATTTGGCAACATATACTCTTTTGATTAAGTGGCATGCAAGTTCTGGCAATATCGAAGAAGCTGAAAAGATATTTGAAGATATGCGCAAACAAGAGATAGAACCAGATGTTTATGTGTATACTTCAATGATGAGCTGGAATTGTAAAATAGGTAATATTAAAAGGGCAGTTGCTGTGTTTGATGAAATGACTGAGAGAGGAATTGTTGCTAATGTTCATGCTTACGGGGCTTTAATTAGTGGTCTATGCAAGGCAGGTCAAATGAAGGCCGCAGAAAACTTAGTAAGAGAGATGCAAAACAAGGGAGTCAACCAAAATATAGTAATATTCAATACAATGATGGATGGTTACTGTGACGTAGGAATGATAGATGAAGCTTTGAGACTGATGGATGTCTTGGAAAGTAAAGGATTTGAAGCAGATGCATTTACTTACAATATAATTGCTAGTGGGCTATGTAAATTGAATAGGTATGAGGAAGCAAAGAGGTTTCTGATCACAATGGTCGACAAAGGAGTTGCTTCAAATGTTGTAACTTTTACTACTTTAATTGAGATATATTGTAAGGAAGGAAATCTTGAAGAAGCTAAGAGATATTTCAGGGATATGGATAAAAAGGGTAAGAGGCCTAATGTTGTTACATACAATACTTTAATAGATGGTTATAGCAAGGCAGGCAAGATGAAGGAGGCTCACAAGCTAAAATTTGAAATGATTCGCAAAGGGTTATCACCAGATGTATATACATATACATCACTTATACATGGAGAATGTATTACTGGCAATGTAGATAAGGCAGCGAAACTCTTCAATGATATGTCATCAAAAGGTATAATTCGAAATGTAGCGACATACACGGCCATTATATCTGGTTTGTCCAAGGTGGGTAGAACAGATGAGGCTTTTAAATTGTATGATCAGATGATGGAGATGGGCCTCTCACCTGATGACAGAGTTTACACTTCTCTTGTAAGCAGTCTACATAAGCCCTCCTCTCATGCTGCACTAGAACAAAATGAATAGGTGGAATGTATGTAGACATTCCAAATTCCCGTTGAACTGGCCAAATATTGGTGTTCAGCATTCTCAAAAGAAGCTGTCTGGATATTGCTAGGTGAGGTCATATATTTATGAGGATGCTCTTTTGGAGTGCAAATGAGAAAATCCGGGGGTAGGAAAATTTGGCTGAGAGTACTAAAGCTAGAGCTTGGGAGATGGATAATGTAAAATCTGATAGGGGACAATAAAGACAGCTTTCTTCCTGTCAAACAAAAGGGGTGGTAACTTGGCTCTGTAATCTAATACCTGCCTAGTGTCTGTTTAGCTGAGCTGGGAGATAACTTCTTCAAAGTGTGGGTTTGGCACTCCTTGTCTCCCTGCACTGGTGTTCAGGCATCGATCTCCCCATCTCTAATGACCAAGGAGAAACTTGCAATTAATCTCTCATGCTCTCCAATTTCTCTTCTGAAACTTGGAGCAATAGCATCCCTCTAATCAATCTGGTTGCTAAGTAAAATAATGTGACTGATTTCCCTGTCTGAAAGATATTTTCCTGTCTTCTGATTTCTCTGGCATGGGTTGTCTATTGATAATCATTTCAAGAATAATAATGTTTCTACTGATCTTGACTTGCGTTTATTTGATTGGTGGTGGCCAACTTATCTTTTCATGCTATTGGCTTTTGATCATGTACTAGACAATAGCTTTTGAAAGACCGTAGATGCTCACAGAAATACCAGTGATGAACTCTCAATATTTTCTGGGGAGTTTTCAGTTATTTACTCAGTAATTTACAAATTTTGGGATTAAAACTATACATTGACAAATTGGCTGGTGTCCTAGGGGATGAAATATTTCTTGGTATTTTACGAGAACCAGTTCACATTTTCTTGGTTTCGTTCTTTCTCCCTCTTTTCTGTGGGTGTTCCTCTATTCTTTTGTTGTTCTTATGTTCATTTGTTTTCTGCTTACTCTCCACAAACATTATTTTCTTGTTAATCTTTGTTTATTGCAATTTTAGCTTTTCCCTTGTATTGGAATGCAGCCCGTTCTAGACACTCATTGGTTTTCAAATGCTTTCACAAAACTCTCTTTGTATACTAAGTGTGAATTCGATCTCTTTGAAACTTTTAGGAATTAACTACGTTCAGCTTATTTATTTATTTATTTTATCATTCTGATATTTCAATACTTGATGTAGAAGTTACAATTTCTTCTTGCTTGTTGCCTTTTCTCTGTTTTTGAATTCTGGTTTTGGAGATGCACATGAGTTCTTGGTGCAGTTGTAATGAAGCTAATGATGTTGCGTTTTAATTATTAAATTAGATGTGATTGTAGAGCTCACCGCACTTGGTCACTATTGGAGAACTGAACTGATAAGAATGGAAAGCAGACCAAAAGGGTGGTAATTGCACTGAAACATTTGGGTTTAGGTTTTTTTTTTGGTTACATTCTGGTATTTTCTAAGGCAGTGTTTTAACACACATTCGGATCTTGAGATCATCGAATATCGAGATTCATAGAGGCACGGAGTGTAAGAAAATGCTGTCTCTTATACAGGAGCTAAGCCAAAAAACATTGAGATAGTTTCTTTATTTAGACTTTTGTGGTTTCTCAAAAAATCATTTTCTGGTTTTGTGAACTAAAATGTCTTGATATAGCTCTCTGATATTGTCTTTAACAAAGTAATTATCAAAAAATATCTTATGAGAAGCTTCGTAATGCCAAAAATAAGATCTCTTGATATAGTTTTTTCATGAGGTTTGTCACAGTTATCTTAAAATATCTTAGAGTATCGGTAGTCATGAAATCTAATAGAATTGTATACTTTAGTTGTTTATATTATTTATATAAGTTTTATACATATATTTTTTCTTTTTTTATACAATTATTATTTTTATTAATTTGCATAATTAATTTTTTAACAATTTTTAGTAAGTTTTATAATGACATATCATCTTTACAACTTGAAAATAAAATTTTCTCTAATGATACAATTCATATGATTCGTATAAATGAATTTCACAAATTATTCTATATTATTAATTTATTTTAATATTTATTTTTATAATTTAACATTTTTATGATTTTTTTTTTACTTTTCTCTACAATTTTGTACTTTTCACTGACTGTGGGACTCTTATTTTTTTTTTGTGTGTGTGCTCTTGTTTCTTTGTTTGTTGCCGGTTCTTTCTTCTCTCTGTCAGCTGGGCGCTGACAGAGCACAGCGCCTTCTAGTCGTAGAAGCCATAATTTATGCATTCCATAGAGTTATGCTACTTGTAATTGTCGACCATTGCAGATGCTTTAAATTAAAGTAAATGTAAATAAAGAAATATACATATAATATTTTTTTTGTCCAAAAGCTTTTAAGTTGTAGCCAAAATACTGAATAGTCATTACATTTATATATGTAGGTTTATCATATTCGTTGGCACAATACTATCTTACTTAGGCTCAATGAAAAATAAAGAGTTATAAAACATTTTAAGATAAAAGTCTTGAGTTTAAAATTTTTAGAATCATGTTTACTAAAAAAATTTAATTTAATATTACCTATTAAGAACATAAATTGAATCTCATACTCAAAATTAGACATGTGACCTCAATGATGGATCGAAAATATCACTATATTAATGTTTTAATTTTTTAATTACATTATGGAAAGAAAGTTCAAGCATTGAATCATCTTCAAATTACTTAATCCTTTTAACACCACGTAGTGGGAGTTTTTAATCTTTCAAAACTCATAAGTGCACTTCAAGCACCAAATTTTATGGCAAGGAAAACCAATTCTCTTTTGTTATATGGAACTTTTATACCAACCACTGAGAACATGTTTCTTTAGTGGGTTAAATTGGTATTGAGTACATCTTAACTATTAATTTTTTATTCAGTAGTTGTCTTGTATAGTGATTTGAATAATGTTTATTTATATTCATTTATCTAAGCCATTCATTTCTAGTTTAACAAATATTCAGTAAAAAATACTTAACAGAGAAACTGCATCCTGCAACCACTGCTTCTAAAATAGATCCAATCATAGTCAACAACATCAACTATATTCTATTCTAGCTTTGAATTCTCCATAAAAGTGTTATGGGCAGCGGCAACAGCTAGCTAAATAGTTATTATTGTTATCAATGTGTGGATTGAGCAAGGGATGGGAGAGAAATATTGAAGAAATTTGATTTTGAAACATCTGCATTGAGTAGGACAAGTGCTGCATCAACCCATTATAAAACTATTAAACTACTAAATGCTGCTACCTCTGATAAGAAGAAAAAAGAAGAATATAAAAAGAATCCCCCATGAAATCCTTGTAATCCCCTCTCTCCACAAAGCCAAGCATCGAGAAAGAAGAAGAAACTGAAAAATTATAAAGGAGCAAGAGAAGGCTAGTGGGATTAGCTATGGTGTACTGCAACTTCTTTTTTGTTTTTTCGTTTTCTACGTGAATCTTTTATTAAAGGTCATTTTTGCTTGAATATTAATTCAGTGTTTTTTTTTTTTTTGGAAAATTTTTTTTATTTATTTGTTTAATAATAAATAATATATTAATTTAACAAGTATATTTTGAGTATTTTAAACAAATAATTTATATATACTTAACAGAAATGCTGTTCAATAAAAAAGTTAATTCCATCAAAACCTGAATTCAAACGCTTACGGGGATTTAAAACTTGGTTGACCATATACTCCAACCACCAAGACATATTAAATTGATGATTTGTTTTATAAATAATACTTTTATTTTATTAATTCCCTCACAGCACAAGCCCCGACGCCACATTAATAAGGGTGGCGGCCAGTCATGGAGCAGTGCAGTGGATCTCCCTTGATTCTTGCACATCAAGAATGGTCAAAGTGTCAAACCTTATCCTTTCATTTCTAGCTATTAATTAGATCTTGCATTAATGTTCAACAATACAAAATCTTCAAAATCATGGTGATAATGTTTAGAAATGAATCTCTGTTTTTTTTTAATTAAAACATGTTAGTTATAGAAGTAGAGTTTAACCTAATTATAATGTGGTCTCCAACATTTGTATTAATTTTTATATTTAAAATTGATCTTATTTATGATTTCTAAGTTAAAATTTATGATATCTCTCTTCTAATTTTAACAAAAAAAAAATATAACAAAAGAAAAGTATGTCAGTTAGGTTCGGTTTTACACAAGTAGAAAAAACCTAACTTGTCACCTTCAACTAACCCATCAAAATGATTTATGTGCCATTCAATTTGAGTGGCTCAAAAAGTTTTGCTTACCCTTGGCAACTATTGTATTTACATCATCAAGCTTATTTATATCTCCAATCATGCAATTATTGTACAATTGCACGAAGGCTTGTGCAACTTCCACGAGAGATGCTTTAACATGTTTTTTTAACTTGATGCAAATGAGCTGACTTTGATTTATGATAAATAAGTGCACATGTTTTCTAATTAAGATAAAGTAAAATTAATTTTTATCTTTTTATATTGTTATTAATTTTAAAAAAAACCATAATATATTAATTTATCAAATTGAATTCTCACATTATAAAAATTATATCAAAATTATTTTTTAAAATTTTTTTTTATATGAAAAGTTAACTTTGGTAAGGAAAAAAAAATTACTCACTAAGATATTTTTAGAATTTTAAAAAGCAAAATTAAAAATGGAACACATAAAATGAAAAACTGAAATCTAGCTAATTGAAGAGGCCTTTAGGAGAAATGGTGCTTGACATCAAATTAAATACTGTCTAGGGATTTAATTTCTTTTCTCCATATATCATCTATATAAGCTTATCCATGTGCATAGTTTCCATAGTGCATTACTCGTTCTCTTGCATCTTGACATTATATCCTAATAAAGTTTCATCAATGGAAACATCTTCCCTATACAGTACAATACCTGAGTATTTCAAATTGCCATTTAACTGCAGAACAGTGTACCTTCTGCTCATGTCATTTCTTGTAGCTCAAGCCAGTCTCTGCATTCAACAATTCATCCATATACCATTCTTTCCTCAATTCAATCTTCATTTATGGCCATTGGCTTATTGTTTAGCAGCAATTCTATCCACCCATTACTTCATCAGCAAGCCACCTAGTGTTTACATGGTGGATTTTGTGTGCTACAAACCAGACCCTTCATGTATTTGTACAAAGGAAACATTCATGGACTTGGCTCAGCGCAACGAGGCGGTCTCGGAAGAGAACCTAGGGTTTATGGAGAAGATTTTGAACAGGTCTGGGTTGGGACCAAGCACCTATGTGCCAGAGTCTACATTGAGGATGCCACCAGATCAGTCCATGGCATCACAAAGAAAAGAGTCAGAGAAGGTAATATTTGGAGCCATTGATGAATTGATAGCAAAAACAAGGGTTAAGGTTGAGGATATAGGGATTATTGTGGTAAATTGCAGTTTGTTTAGTCCCTCACCATCTCTTTCTGCCATGGTTGTTAATCATTACAAGCTTAGAGGGGACATATTGAGCTTTAACCTTGGTGGTATGGGGTGCAGTGCTGAGCTTATCTCTATAGAGCTTGCCAAACAGCTCCTACAGGTGCTTTATCTTAACGTTTTATCCTCTCCTCTCTCACGCACATACACACCATTTTCCAGGCTTTTATGTTCATTTATGATTGATACAGAGTTATATACAGGGTTACGTATACACTTCATATAATTTTTTAATTATATTGTATCGATAAAATTATAAATAAAAAAATATAAAATATAAAAAAGTTATAAAAGATAAGTGTGCATATATGGATTGTGCATATAGCACCACTCCAACATATCCTCTCCTCTTTCTCTCACACATCATTTTCCAGGCTTTTTTGGTCTTTTATGAATGATATAGACTTACACGTAGGGTTGCACACCTTATCTTGCACACTCAAATATACATCTCAATTTTAGTTATGTTGCATAGATAAAACTATAAAAAAAGATAAAAATAATAATAATAAAAGATTAAAAAAATAATTATAAAAAATAAGTGTGCATGTACGGTGTGAATATAGCACCACTCTCACATATATTACCAACTTATTTCTGTTATTAGAATAAACACATATGCTTGTATTAGGTGTACACATAATTAAAGTGCTTTGTTTTTACCATCAGTATAAGCAGTTACAGCTCAACATATATATATATATATATATATATATACTTTAGGAAGCTGATGTCTAAGTGGAATCACTTTGTTGAAGTCTGAGACTTGAGGTTCTAATCTAAAGTATGGCTAGACAAGAAATTTTCCATAACTAGACCACATTTGAGAGATATAGAGCTTCCTATGTTCAGTTACAAATACAAATATCACCTGATATAGAGGGACACAACTAACATAAACAAAAAAGAAATAATACAAGCAAATAGAGAAGTCCCAAATATCAAAGTTGTTGAAGTTACAGCTTTTATTTCCTTGATCTTCAATATGTCAAGAACCATCTCATCTGAAAGCTTAATCCATCGGTTAAATGCTTACGGATATTTTACATTACATGACCTAGCACTTGAAATAGAAAATTCTTTATCAAATATCAGTTGATCAAATAAAGATTAAACTAATATCCACTCATTCTTAACTCTAATACTCCATATATATACTTCCCTTGTTGCAGTTGCGGCCAAACTCATATGCTCTAGTGGTGAGTGCAGAAAACATCACCTCTGGCTTGTACATGGGTAACAACCGGGCTATGCTTGTCCCCAATTGCATATTTCGCCTGGGCGGCGCTGCGGTGCTCCTCTCCAGCTATGCTTCTGATCACTATAAGTCCAAGTATCTTCTCAAAAACACAGTACGAATCCACAATGGCTCTGATGATCACAGTTATCAGTGTGTTGTTCAACATGAAGATGAAGCAGGAAAAGTTGGTTTTACCCTCTCAAAAGATTTGCCAATGGTAGTTAGCCAAGTTGCTAGAGAGAATATCAGAGCACTTGAGCTATTAGTTCTCCCCATATCAAGACAACTAAAAGATATCGCGATTCGGGTGGGAAGAATGCTCTTTAATACGAAGATAGAACCATGCCGGCATCTAGATGTTAGGTTGGTTTTTGAGCACTTCTGCATTCATGTAGGAGGGAGGGCAGTGCTGGATAAGATACAGGAAGATTTGGGGCTCAGTGATTGGCAAATGGAGCCTTCAAGAATGACACTTTATAGGTTTGGCAATACATCAAGTAGTTCTGTGTGGTATGAATTGGCTTATTGTGAGGCCAAGGGGAGAATCAAAAAGGGTGATCAAATATGGCAGCTTGCCTTGGGGGCTGGAATCAAATCTAATAGTGCTGTTTGGAGAGCATTGAGGACTATTGATCCGGCAACGGAGACAAATCCATGGATGGATGAAATTCATAACTTCCCTGTAAGCATAAATGGTGGTTAAATGGATGTTTTTCAAACCACAAACTTTCAAATAATTATAGGAATCATATGTATGTCTTTGATATGAGAATCGAGAGCTAGTTATTGGGTATTCCATTGTTAAGAAAGTCCTTGTTCAAGATGCTATGTGGAAAATAAAAAACCGAGAGACATCAAATTAAGATTTAAGAGAACTTTGCCATAGAGGAAAGTTCAACTAATTATTTTCATTAGTTCTCCCCATCTAAAAACAACCAATGGAGATATTATTACACATTGAACTTCAAATTTATCAGCATGTAAAAGAGTTGAACTTAACACAGTCTCTTTTTTCTGCTGCTGATCATCATTGAACTACCATTTCTTGGGTAGGTTTGATAGAGTAGAAAAATATTAGCATTTAAATTTTAGATTTCAGTATTTTAAATATTAGATTTCTAACATTTAAGAAATTTCTCATTTCAGTTAAATTAGTTCTATAATATGAAAATGTTGTCATCCAATCACACTTGTGCACACATTTGCAAAGCTTCTGCATAAACTCTGAAGAAGCAAATGTGTAATACAGTGCAGAAGCTGCAAAAAAAGTGTATGCAAGTGTGATGTGCTGTGTAACAAGAGACGGTGCAGAATGAAGCAATGCAGCAACAGAACATGGCAGCAATAGTAGCAATTGCATAGAGAAAGAAATTAAGTAGTTAGATTTATAAGATATAACCAAAAGGAAAAAGGGGTGTCAAGATATTTGGGAGTAAACCAAAAACAGCTGGTGAGTCCTCCCAAGCTCATTTTGTGCACACCCAGTTATTGATTTGTTCTAAGAGACTATACCCCTCAAACCCAGCTAGTGTGTGTCTAATGAATATTGCCCAATCTACTTCATTTAGAGTTCAAACACTACTATCAAACAAAATGGTCTCTCTCAAATATGTGAGAACACAAGAACAAGTTTATTAGATACATAATTGTTTGTTCAGCATTTTAGTCAGCATTCACATAAATTTATAACAATGGGACTATTTTGATTTCTTTAACCAACAAAGCTTCATATGTCACGCTATACATCACTAAATTTTTAATAAAGTTTAACAATGGGACTATTTTGATTTTTCATTATATGTAAGAGGGATTATTTTGATTTTTCTTTATATTTAAGAAAAACCATTGATAAGAAACCCAAAAAATGTATTAAAAATAATGATAGTCATGCTAAATTTCATTATTTAAATGCATAAATAATGTTTTAAACCGCACTATCCTCCAAGCAATATCACTTAATTGAGTAATATATCTATCAATTTTAGTTTTGAGTTGTGCAACACATGCTAACTGGGAATTCTGATTGGGATATTTCATAATGAAAATTCAGATCTCCCATTTCTACGTGCTTGCGCAAAAGCAACGAAAGAGTTTAGTAACAACTAGCATGAATCATGAAAGAGAAGAAAATCAAAGACATTACAATTGACTTTGTGAAATAAATCTACGTAAAGTCATGAAGATGATGCTGACTTTAATGTTGATGGATGGTAATATTTGGTTCAAAGGACGAAGGAGAGAAGTCTCTCCTTATTTGGTTATAAGTAGAGGAAGGAGAAGGGAAACAATGATTAAATTTACTATTAATTATAATCTTATAATTAAAAAAATATATAAAATATAAAAATATTTTTATCAAAAATTAACAAATGTTTCTCTCCTTTCTAAAACCCTCAATTTTTGAGGTGAGAAAATAGAGAAAGAGGGAATATTAAAGATAAAAATATCTTCTTTCCCCTCAACTGATCCTTCTCTTTCATGTAAGCTATCTGTGGTCTAAACCTAGCCAAGTTGCGTCTGCATTAAGAAATGAGACTGACTATTTGGCATTGTTTGAGTTCAAACAATCAATATCCAATGACCCTTATGAAATCCTAGCCTCTTGGAATAGCTCAACCTACTTCTGCAACTGGCATGGCATTACCTGCAGCCACCGGCATCAAAGAGTTATTGAGTAAAACCTACAAAGCTATGGCTTGCATGGATCCATATCACCTCGGGAAATTCCTATCAACTTGACAAGTTGCTCAGCACTAAAGCACTTAAATCTGTCATTGAATGGCTTTGTTGGCAAAATACCAACCCAGATTGACTCTCTTTGGAAGCTTGAAACGTTGGATATCTATTCCAACAATTTATGGGAAAAATCCCACATTCCATGGGGAATCTTTCTTCCCTTAGAATTTTTTATGCAGATATTAATAACTTGGAGGGCAACATACCAGATGAAATAAGTCACATAGAAACTTGAAAGCTATAGCCATGTATGGAACGCTTCCTTTTCACTTTACAATTTGTCAGCTCTTGTTCACATCTCATTTCTAGGAAACCAGCTCAATGGCTCTCTTCCAGACGACATGTTTCTCACCCTCCCTAATCTCAACACTTTGGCTATTGGTGGAAATCATATGACAGGTCCAATCCCAAATTCAATCATGAATACATCTGTGCTTGTAATATTTGATATAGCCGTAAACCATTTTGTAGGACAAGTTCCGCGGCTAGGAAACCCTCAAAGATCTTTTGTGGCTAAATTTAGGCTATAATGATCTTGGTAGTGGTTCAGAAAATGACTTAGATTTCATAACATCATTGACAAATTGCAGCAAATTGGAAACTCTTATTCTATCTGGAAACAATTTTGGAGGACGTTTACCCAACTCCATAACAAATTTGTCAACCCAACTTGTTGAACTCTATCTTGGTGAAAATCATATATATGGAACAATCCCTGCTTGTTTAGGAAATTATGTTAATTTAATTGGCTTAATTCTGCAAGCCAACCATTTCACCGGAAACATACCAGATACTTTTGGAAAGCTTAAAAAAATGCAATTCTTAGCATTTTCGATGAACAAGCTTTCAGGAGAGATCCCAACCTCCTTAGGCAACCTCACTCAATTGGCTGAACTTAGCTTTTCAGACAACACGTTGGAAGGAAACATACCACCAAGTATTGGAAATTGGAAAATTTTGAATAATCTCGATCTTTCAAACAACAAACTTAGTGAGGCTGTACCCATGCAGGTTTTCAGCCTTTCTTCCTTGACCATAGTACTGAACTTATCTCACAACTCATTAAATGGTAGTCTACCTTCTGAGGTAGGTATCCTTAAAACTCTTGGCACTTTGAATATCTCTGCAAATAATTTGTCTGGGGAAATTCCAAAGACCGTGGGAGAGTGCTTAAGTTTAGAGCACCTCAACTTACAGCAGAACTCCTTCAGTGGGACAATACCTTCATCACTGGGTTCATTAAAAGGTCTTTTATATTTAGACTTGTCACAAAATAATTTATTGGGATCAATTACAGAAAGTTTGCAAGAAATTTCTTTTCTAAATCACTTGAATGTTTCTTTTAACATGTTAGATGGAAAGTTGCCAATAGAAGGTGTGTTTAAGAATGCAAGTGCATTATCACTAACGGGGAATAGCAAGCTTTGTGGGGGAATCTCAGAGTTGCATCTACCACCATGCCTCATTAAAGTTACAAAGAAACACCACAATTTTAAGCTGATAATAGCACTAACTTGTATGATTCTATTTCTTCTTCTGTTGTCATCTATTCTTGCAATGTATTTGTTGCGAAAAAGCAAGAAATCATCTTCAACTTCCACAATCGACCAGACTTCTACAGTGTCATATCAGAGCCTACATCATGCAACTGAAGGGTTTTCAGCCAACAACTTGATAGGATCTGAAAGCTTTGGCTCTGTGTATAAAGCAAGTCCGGAGCCAGATTATGGAGTTGTTGCTGTGAAAGTCCTAAACCTCCAAAAAAAGGGAGCTCATACTAGTTTCGTTGCTGAATGTAATGCACTCAGAAATGGCATCGAAATCTAGTTACAACTTTGACATGTTGCTCCAGCATAAATTACAAAGGGCAAGAATTTAAGGCTCTAGTTTTTGATTACATGATGAATGGAAGCCTAGAAAAATGGTTGCATCCAGGTACAGAAAGTGCCAATCAGCCAACAACTTTAAGCCTTGTTCAAAGAGTAAATATTATTGCTGACATTTCTGGTGCATTACATTATCTCCACTATGAATGCGAGCAACCCATAATTCATTGTGATTTAAAGCCAGAAAATGTCCTTGATCATGACATGGTTGTTCATGTGGGCAATTTTGGGTTGGCAAGACTTCTCTCAACAATTAATGGCACCTCTCAAAAGCAAACCAGCTCAACCCTATTTAAGGGGACTGTTGGCTATGCTCCTCCAGGTATATCTGCTCTTCCTTAGACTCTAAAATCTTGGAAATTCAATTTATAGTTATGTAGACATTTCCTTTCCTTTAGCTATTACTGTAATGATAGCTTTGAGAGCATTGATAAGATGCAACATATTTCAGAATATGACATGGGTTCTGATGTGTCAACACGAGGAGATGTCTATAGCTTTGAAATTCTTGTGTTGGAAATGTTAACTGGTAGAAGACCCACAGAGGAAATTTTCATAGATGGTGAAATTCTCCATAGCTATGTTAAAACTGCATACCCAGATAACCGGTTTTCTGCAGATTGTGGATCCATCTATTTTCCATGAAGAATTACCACCGATGGTAACATCAGCAGAAGAAAGAGATATGGAGAACCTGATTCTTATGCCTCCTAATGTAGAGAAGTGCATAGTTTCACTTTTTAGGATTGGACTTGACTGTTCAGCAGAATCACCAAAAGAAGGGAAATGGGTATATGGTTATATGGTGAAACCTATAATTTATTTTCTTTGCTCTATGGCTATATGGTTAACTTATGCTTTCTGCTATGATCCTCGTTACTTCTTATCCAAATTACATAAAAAAATACAGGAAAAAGCTGAAAATGGTAAGAGTAATAAGTTGCTCAACTGATGCTCCAATATAAATGAAATATTCCAATGCAGAAGGCAAATGATTAATTATTGTTTAGATGTGCAAGATAGCTATACCCAGCCACATTGATTATTTCCTGATTTGATTTGTTTCGCTTGCCTTTCAAAGTGCTTACTTTTCATAATTAGAATACTGCTTCAAGTTTGCAAATAATGCTCTCTAGGTTTCGTTTTGTTTAAAGTTAGTGTATAGAGATTAAAAAAATGTAAATATATCATTATTTATTCTAATATTATTTATTTTTGTGAGAAATATGTAAAATAACTAAAATTTGTGAAGATAAAGATATAGTTAAAATAATAATAATCAATATTGTCTTAGATAAATTGAAATAAAAATTTTCCTACAAAGCGATATACTTCCTCCCCTCTTGTTTATAAAACAATCTAAAAGCTTTTTGTCGTCTTATATATATATATATATATAAAAGACACGTTTTTTAGAGTAGAAAACATTTATAATTGATTTCCAAATACACTTTTCTCTTCCTCTTCGTTGTTATTGTTAATTGATATTCTAACTATTTTCTCTCATTGATGACTTTAATTAAAGATAATTTCGAAATGTTTGATAAAATTTGAAAACATCAATACAATTAACTTACTTCAACTAATTTTTTTAGTTTACGTGATTCAATTAAAAGCGTCTTATAAATAGAACTGGTGGAGCGTAAAATTAGATGGAGAGAGTACTATATTGGACTCCGTTTCTAAATTTTAGTTGTTTTAGAGTTTTGTTTTTGTTCTAAAATTTTAATTATTTTATAAATTTAAAGCTTAGTCAAATTTATTTTTTTAGTTATATGCATTTTTTTAATTATTACTTTTATTCTCTTATTATCTTCTATACAAATTATATTAAATAAGAGTATTTTAGTTAAAATAAAATAATATTTACTTATATTAATAATTTTTAATAGACGTGGATTAATCTTAACTTGCTAGCACTAGACGGGACAATGAAAATTAACTTGGGATTTCCAATTACTAAAGTTACGCACACCGACTTTTTGGTTGCTATGCTAAAACAGACGTGTTGATAGTAGGGATGATAATGACCTGAATTCCGCTGAGCTCAAGTTTAGTTCAGGTAAAATTTAATAAATTTAAGATCGGATCTTTTAATTGATGAGCTGATTTTTTCAACTCAAGTTTAGTTCGTTTCAAAGTTTATAAGCTTGGACTAGTTTATAACTTGACTCAATTAAACAAATTATATGCTAATCATATTCATGTAACAAAATAAATAAGATATCATTATTATAATATTAAAAAAAACACTACTCAAGTATCAAGGCCTATGAAAAAAACAAAAATGTCCAATTCTATAAACTTTTAAGAATATATTGACATAGCATAAGTAATGTATAATGATATAATAAATATGCAACATATCATATTATTATTATTATTATTATTATATATAGTCAACCCAACTCACAAACTAATGAAATGAACTTATAAAGCTCAAGCTCAGCTCATTTAATAAACAAGCTAAAATTAATGGTTCAAGCTCAACTCATTAGTTCATGAGTTAAGCTTATTGAGCTAACTTAGCTCACCAGCCAGCTCCACTTATTTCCACCCCTATTGATAGTAATACGAAGCTTTGAGGGTTGCACTCCAATGATTGTAACTCTTTATTTTAAGTTATATAAATTATATAACTCCTTATGCAATCTCCATTGGAGATTAGATAAATTTGATGTCTCATTTTGGTGTCTTATATATTGTCTCCCTCACCATGATTGATCCAAATGAGTAGGACTACTTACTAGATAATACTCCATTAGATCTTAAATATATGATATTTTTAACTAATTCACACATCTTAAAAAAACTTTTTCTGTTTTCACAAAAAATATCATATATTTCTTATTTTACTATTATTTATTATAATAATTAAACAACTTATTTTAATTCTTTTCTATCAATCAAAAATAATAAAGGCATCATATTGCATATTCTCGTGCTTATTTCTCATATGCAACAATTAGTACAAAGGGCAGACATAAAAATATTTTTATCCTTTCAACATATCACTTTATAAAATAAACTAATTTTTTATTTTTTTTTAAAAAAATTATATTTAAAATTAAAAAAATATTATTTTATAATATTTGAATAAATCAAGATAAGTAAGAAAATAAATTCACTCAGGGAGATGGCCATATATAAATAGAAGTGGAAATCTCCTCCACTTGCGTGCTGCATCCATCACTGTAACCAAGAATCCAGTACAATGATGATGCTCCTAATGGGCGGCGGCTCATTAAACTCCCTCAACTGTAATCCACCGTCTTTCATCTTTTCAAATTATTACTGATTTAACATCAACTTGTTCATATTTAATTTGCCTTCAGTTGCAATAATGGCAAGCTACCTGAAGCCATTTCCAACTACCCCATGCATATATGTTCAATGCTATGCATATTCCATGAACTACCTTTGGAAATCAGATTTACAAACTCTGACACACAACATAAGTTGTTAGAGAAATTGATTAATGCATAGCTTTTTATTATACAACAGCTCACAATTTGACATTTTAGTACTTCCACGAGTTTTGATTATAGATATCCAAACCTCTTCAAAATCCTATGTACTTTTCTTTCTCTTTAAATGTTTTATTCTTCACACGTTTATAAATTACTTATTTCGGTCCAATTTATAAAACATATTCTAAAAGTTTTTTATGATCTTATATAGAAGAAATATTTTTAGAAATATAACGTATTTATGATTTATTTCTAAAGACACATTTGTCTCTCTTTTCAACATTATTGTCATCTGAATGCTATAATTTTTACTTTTTTTTAATAATTTTAATTAAGGATAATTTTAAAGTGTTTGATAAAATTTAAAAACATTGAGATCATTGACTCATTTCAACTAATTTTCTTAGCCTAGCCTAGAAATGTCTTGTCAATAGAACCGGAAAAAGTAATAGAGTGATCTGCGCAACAATCAAGTAATGCAGTAGGGGTAGGTCTTAATTAATTCTAGTATCCATTGGGTGATTAATTCTGGTCTTCCCTTCCCACCAAAAAACTGATCAGGATATAAATTTGCTGACAGATTTTTTCTTTGACTTTTAGTAAGCAATCTTACTTTTTCGGATTTGAAGGGAGCAATTTGAATTTACAGACCAACCATCCCTTGTTACTTGATAAAATTCTCGTGTCAAAGCGAAAAGGTTTATTTGTGAGAATAAAATTATAAACAAAAAAATTAAAAGAAATACAATATATATATATATATATATATATATATATATATATATATATATATATATATATATAAAAGTGAATGTAAGATTATAAATACGGAAATAATTATAGATACCTTTTTACAAGAAAACAAAATGAAAAGGCAAATCTATATATTTAAGTGAATGTAAGATTATAGATACCGAAATAATTATAGATATCTTTTTACAAGAAAACAAAATGAAAAGGCAAATCTATATATTTAAGTGAATGTAAGATTATAGATACACAAAAGGAAAAGGCAAAACTTGCTTTCCAGAACTTCACAAGCTACACCAAATGACCAAAGTACGAAAGGAAAATGCACCAAATTTTCTCAGCACTTATTTCAACCAGATTAATGAAATACCAACGCGACAAGGACAGATTATTCCATTTTTTTCTAAGGATACATGAGATATTCTTTTTGTAAAATGATCTATATTCAATTCAACCGACTGACGAAGTTGTTATTTAATAGCACTACTATTAGAGTGTTAAGAGACGTATTCTAACTCTCTATAGTTAATATATATATATATTTGTTGTGGATAGAAGGTGTACATAAGTTTTTTAACACTAATTCAATCGGGACTGACTTTGGTTCTAGGTATGAGAGTGCACCTTTATATCTTGGATTACGCCATAGTTTCAAATTACTTTTTTGTATTTGAACATTATAAATATGTCAAGTTTCGCATACCAAAATACTAGGCCAGCATGAGCATCATTTCAATGCCAACCCTCCTCTCAATTCTTGCTCAATTTCTTGCCTTCAAGGCTAACCATGTTTCCTTTTTATTATGCTCTTGCTTAATGGCATACCTAGCCACCCTTTATTTCAAGAGCTACCAGAGAAAAGTTTATTTGCTAGATTTTGCATGTTATAAACCTGGTCCTGAATGCATTTGTACCAAAGAGATGTACATTGACAGATCAATACGTGCAAGACGATTCAACGATGAGAGCATGGATTTCCAGAGGAGGATTATGGATAAGTCTGGATTTGGCCAGAAGACTTATGTTCCAGAATCTCTACTGAGGATCCCACCGGAATTCGGCATCGGTGAGAAGAGGAAGGAAACAGAAGCACTGATTATTGGTGCAATTGATGAGTTGTTGGCAAAGACACAAGTGAAAGCCATGGATATAGGGATTCTTGTTCTGAACAGCTCTGTGTTCTTTCCAATGCCATCGTTGTCTGCTATGATTGTCAATCGTTACAAGCTTAGAGAGAATATTTTGAGCTATAATCTTAGTGGGATGGGCTGCAGTGCTGGACTTATATCCCTAGACCTTGCCAGACGACTCTTGCAGGTTTCTTAAATGCTTCCTTCTTGTTCTTCATCTGTAATGTCTGCAAGTTCATATTATAACCTTTCACAATTTTGAATAATTTTCGTGCTTTCTTAAAAAAATAATCTTGCATTTGTATTTGAAGCTTAGATCATGTGACATATTTATTTAGTTCTAAGTTGAATTTTTATCGAAGCTGAGAAGGGTCAATAGACAAAGTGGGGTTTAGCGTAGTGGTAAAATAACCCCAAACTTTTTCCTTTTTCAATATGAAAAATGAGAAGGTCATTTTATTAAAAACCCCAATATGGAATCCCTTCTCTCCTACTTCACACCTCGGAACGTACCGCTCTTATAGAGAGATAGGCGCTTTCACATCTTCTTAAGCTGAAATAGCTGGGGAGAAGAGGAAAGGTCCCCCTTTTTTAGGGTACTCCAGGGAACAGATTCAATGGAGACGGGGTGGGGCCTGTAGCTCAGAGGATTAGAGCACGTGGATGCTTTTACATTTAGGTTCAATTCCCTTCCCCTCTAGGTTGAAGTTTCTAACCCCCTCTAACTATGGTAGAAAGAAAAAAAAAAAAAAAAAAGAGCCAATAGTATTAAATATAATATAACATCATCTTTTGGTCTTCTCTTAAAAATATAAACTTTTGAGTCTGATTAATTTTTGACATGATATGGAGTCTTTTTAATTTAATATTTAAAAATTGAAATGTTAGTTCTTCAAACTCATAAGATTTTTATGCACGTTGGAATGTATAAAACCATTCTTTGGATCTTCACTTTAAAACTTACCTTTTGGGTCGAATTAATCTTCACAAATAGTTTTTCCATTCCATTATTTCACATGTTAATCTTTTTCTTGTTTTCTATACATAGGTACATCCAAACTCTTATGCAGTTGTTGTAAGCACTGAAAATATCAATACTGGATGGTATTTTGGCAACCAACGATCCATGCTAGTCTCCAATTGTCTCTTTCGCATGGGTGGGGCTGCAATTTTACTCTCCAACAACTCTTCTGACTATCATCGTTCTAAATACCAGCTTACACAAACTGTACGGACTCATAAAGGTTATGATGATGACTGTTACAATAGTATACTTCAAAGAGAGGATGAAGAACACAACAGTGGCATTGCCCTCTCCAAAGACGTAACTCTTGCTGCCGGACAAGCACTCAAAGCCCACATCCAAGTGCTTGGCAAATCAGTCCTACCATTATCAGAACTGCTGAAATTTTTGGCAAGCTTAGTAGCCAAGAAGTTCTTGAAGAAAAAGATGAAACCCTATATTCCGAATTTCGAGCTGGCTTTCGAGCACTTCTGTATTCACACAGGAGGAAAAGCAGTGCAAGATGAAGTGCAGAAACAGCTTCACCTTGATGATTGGCACATGGAGCCCTCTAGGATGACTCTTTACAGGTTTGGAAATACATCTAGCAGTTCTGTGTGGTACGAGTTAGGATATTGTGAGGCCAAGGGGAGAATCAAAAAGGGTGATCGGATATGGCAACTTCAATTTGGGTCTGGATTCAAGTGTAATAGTGTTGTGTTGCAAGCGTTGAGAACTATAGATCCTACAAAGGAGAATAATCCATGGTCTGATGAGATTCATGAATTTCCAGTTAAGTTCTAATCAAATTAAGCAAGTTTGTTGTTCGTAGACAGCAAATTTATATATCCAAGCAGGTTGTATGAATAAGCCTCTTGAAGTTGTTGGAACTATAGTATTTTCAAACTATCAAATGTAATAGAACGATATTATATGTAGACATATATTTGTGATCGTAGTGTTCTTTTAATTTTCTATTAATGCTGTTTAGATTTAAATTTTGAGCCTAACACCTAAGGAATTTTTCTTTAAACGCTTAGTGGATTAGATAACATCAATTGGTATAATAGTGTTATTAAAACTAGACTAACCCGACCAATTTAATCAGAAATCGAACCTTAAGCCAGTCTAAGTTCAACCAAAAATCGAACATTAAACCAGTTTAAATACGACCAATTTAATTAGAAATCGAATCTTAAGCTAATCTAAATAAGACAATAAATAAACCGTGATGTTAGTCTAAGTAAACCTATAAGACCATAAATAAACCATGATGAACTAAAAACCTAAACATTTTTTAAAAATAAAACGCTAGTCTAATAAATAAACCGTGATAAACTAAAACTTTAACATTTTTTAAAAAATAAGATGGTTTAGCTAATTTTTTTAAAAAATAACCAAAAATAAAATAAAATTACTGTTGTGAAAAATATTGAGAGAGAATGGTAGAAAGTATAGTGCCTCTAAAAAACTAAAAGTAAAACTTTATTCATCCCTTGAGGGGGTATTTATATACAAAAGAAGTGAAGCCCTAAAGGAATATTCCATGGGCATCCAATATATAAAAATATTTATAACACTCCCCCCTTGGATGCCCATTACTAAAGAATGTGCCTCATTAAAAACCTAACTAAGAAAAACCTTGTGGGACAAAAACTTAGGAAAAAAGAGTACACAATTCTTTTATACACAATTAAAAAATAATAAAAAATAAAAACCCAATAAAAGCATGGTTAAAGAAAAGAGTACAATAGGTATATCAGTTGAGATCCTTGAGTCGTCGAAGGCCAATGCCATGTGCAAGTTTTTCAAATGATACAGTAGGGAGCGCTTTAGTGAACAAATCTGCTAGGTTGTCACATGAACGAATTTGTTGAATTTCTATATCACCATTCTTTCGAAGCTCATGGGTGAAGAAAAATTTTGGTGATATATGCTTTATCCTATCGCCTTTAATGTACCATTCTTTTACTTGGACAATACACGCAGTATTATCTTCATATAATACTGTCGGGATTAATTTTTCTACAAGTAAACCACAAGTCTTATGTATGTGTTGAATCACAACTCTCAACCATACACATTCTCGGCTTGTCTCATGTAATGCTATAATTTCAGCATGGTTAGGTGATGTGGCTGTTATAGTTTGTTTCATAGATCGCCATGAAATAGCTGTGCCACCAAATGTAAACACATAACCAGTTTGTGATCGACCATTATGGGGATCAGACAAGTATCCTGCATCAGCATAACCAATCAAATTTGACTTGGATTTATTTGAGAAAAATAAACCCATATCCATAGTACCTTTAAGGTAGCGAAATATATGCTTAACCCCAGTCCAATGTCTTCGTGTAGGCGAAGAACTAAATCTTGCTAGTAGGTTAACAGTAAATGATATATCTGGTCGTGTATGACTAGCAAGATATAATAGTGCCCCAATTGCACTAAGATATGGTATTTCGGGACCAAGTAATTCTTTATCCTTTTCTTTAGGCTTGAATGGATCTTTATTCACTTCAAGTGACCTAACGACCATTGGGGTACACAATGGGTGTGCTTTGTCCATATAAAACCTCTTTAGCACTTTGGATATATAGGCTTCTTGATGCACTAAGATTTCATTTTCTAGGTGCTCAATTTGTAGACCAAGACAAAATTTGGTCTTTCCTAAATCTTTCATTTCAAATTCTTTCTTTAAGCAATCCATGGCCTTTGGGAGTTCTTCGGGAGTCCCAATAATATTTATATCATCAACATAAACGGCAATTATAGCAAATTTATTTCCAGATCTTTTTATAAAGATACATGGACAAATAGGGTCATTTTTATACCCTTCTTTCAATAAATATTCACTAAGACGATTATACCACATACGTCCGGATTGCTTTAATCCATATAAGGATTTATTCAATTTGATTGAGTAGTCTGCGCGAGAACCTGTATTACATTTTTCAGGCAAGTTAAATCCTTCAGGGAGTTTCATATAGATGTCACTATCAAGTGAGCCATACAAATAGGCTGTAACAACATCCATTAGTCGCAAATCGAGACCTTCCCTTATTGCCAGACAAATGAGATAACGAAAGGTAGTTGCATCCACCACTGGTGAGTATGTCTCTTCAAAATCAATGCCAGGTCTTTGCGAAAACCCTTGGGCAACAAGTCTTGCTTTGTATCTTGCAATATTACCATTTTCATCTCGTTTTCGCACGTAAACCCATTTATATCCAACTGGCTTTACACCTTCAGGTGTACGGACTACAGGTCCAAAAACTTTTCGTTTTGCAAGCGCATTTAGCTCTACCTCCATTGCATCTTTCCACTTTGGCCAATCATTCCTTTGTCGACATTCATTGATAGATTTTGGTTCGTGATCCTCATTGTCATGTATATCACATGCTACATTGTATGCAAAATTATCGTCAACGTTGACTTCACTTCGGTTCCATCGTTTTCTATTCATGACATAATTTATTGAGATCTCATCATTTTCATAAAGTTCAGGTACCTGAGTTTCTTCTAGAATAGAAGCCTTAATTATGTCTAAAGGCCTTTCTAAGCCTCCATCTGGGTACTCTTGTAGAGTTACCTTATCCTCAGTTAGGCCATCTTCACTTTTAGCTCCTTTTCTTTTTCGAGGATTTTTGTCTTTGGAACCGATATGTCTTCCACGCTTCATGCGTGTTTCAAACTTTGATTGTCCAATAGGGACATCAATTTTTATTGGAGCATTAGCAGCTAGAATGTAAGATTTTGTTACACCTTTAGGGTCAGTAAAAGCATCTGGCAATTGATTTGCTAAATTTTGCAAATAAATTATCTTTTGAACTTTTTGTTCACATTGTTTTGTGCGATGATCAAGATAAGATAATGATGATTCATTCCAGCTAATTTCTCTTTTCAACTGCTTATGGTTTTCTCCCAATGTTGGATAAATTGATTCATCAAAATGACAATCAGCAAATCGAGCTGTGAACAGATCTCCTATTGATGGTTCAAGATATCTTATTATTGATGGAGATTCATATCCAACATATATCCCCAATCTTCTTTGGGGTCCCATCTTGGTGCGTTGTGGTGGAGCTATTGGAACATAAACCGCGCACCCAAAAATTCTTAGATGGGAAATATTAGGTTCTTGACCTAAAACCATTTGCAAAGGAGAGAATTTATGGTAACTTATTGGCCTAATGCGAATTAATGTTGCTGCATGCAGGATTGCATGCCCCCAAGTGGAAATTGGGAGTTTTGCTTTCATAAGCAATGGTCTTGCAATTAATTTCAGACGTTTGATAAATGATTCTGCAAGCCCATTTTGTGTATGAACATGTGCTACAGGATGTTCAACCTCAATCCCAATGGACATACAATAATTATTGAAAGCTTGGGATGTAAATTCACCAGCATTATCAAGGCGTATTTTCTTAATTGAATAGTCAGGAAAATGTGCTCTTAATCGAATTAATTGAGCAAGGAATCTCGCAAACGCCTGGTTGCGAGTTGATAATAAACAAACATGTGACCACCTAGTTGATGCATCAATTAATACCATAAAATATCTAAATGGTCCACATGGTGGGTGGATTGGCCCACAAATATCACCTTGTATACGTTCTTAAAAAGCGATAGGTTCATTCCTAACTTTTACTGGTGATGGTCGAATAATTAATTTCCCTTGGGAACAAGCAGCACATGAAAATTTATCTGTTTGAAGAATCTGTTGGCTCTTCAGTTCATGTCCACGTGAATTTTCAATTATTCTTCGCATCATAATTGATCCGGGATGGCCCAACCGGTCATGCCAAACAAGAAATGTATTATGATTCGTAAACTTCTGGTTTACCATGGTATATGATTCAATTGCGCTAATATATGTATAATACAAACCAGAACAAAATGAAGGTAATCTCTCCAAGATACATCTTTTGTTCGAGATAATCCTTGTAAGGTAGAGATACTCTTCAGTTCCTTCATTTGTTGTCTCAATATGATATCCATTTTTACGAATATCTTTGAAACTTAATAAGTTTCTATGAGACTTGGAGGAATATAATGCATTGTCAATTTGCAATTTTGTTCCTCTTGGTAATATTATGTTAGCTCTTCCGGAGCTTTCAATTAATTTTGTACTACCAGATATAGTACTCACACTACCTTCTTGCATCTCCAAACTTGAAAAATATTTCTTATCCTTAAGGATTGTGTGAGTTGTAGCATTGTCCGCAAGGCATATATCCTCATAATTCATGTTGGTGTAAACCAACGAGATAGTCATTCTTTAATTGATGCAAAAAGTAGGTGATAGATTTGTCTTGTAGCAGTGGCCTTGTGCGACTTTGAAAATGGAAGGCAGAGTGTTGCTGTGAGTGATGATGCACGTGTGGCGTTAGCTTTAACTTGTGTGGGGCTGTGGTTTGCTATAATGACGAAACAGTCGTGCTAATAACATGTTGTGAAAAATATTGAGAGAGAATGATAGAAAGTATAGTGCCTCTAAAGAACTAAAAATAAAACTTTATTCATCTCTTGATAAGGTATTTATATAAAACTTTATTCATCTCTTGAGAAGGTATTTATATACAAAAAAAATGAAACCTTAAAGAAATATTCCATGGGCATCCAATATATAAAAATATTTATAACAACTAATACTAAAAATAAATTTTCAAGTAGTATGTTCTCGACCTTGACGAAAAGATCCAGAGAATTACAAGAAACAGTGAGTATATCTCCCTTTTATAGGCTCTTGCTAGCTCTTCAACAACTCACAAAAGCGATGTGGGACTTCAAGTTCTACTCCCATACGCCTTTATTTACACGTAAAGTAGTTGTGTATGCTCCTCTCTTTGCATTCTAACTTTTTTTTTTTTTTTTTTTATCTCCTTTGGATTCTAACTATTTAAATTATTAATTTTTTTAGAAAAAGTAAGGTACATAATCTCCTTTATTGCTTTTTATAATGTATGCATTTTATAAAAATTTGAATTAAGTACCAATAGTTTTATTATTAATCATATAAACTTATATTCTTACCAATAAAAAAAATAAACTTGTATTAATAAATTGAGTTTATTTTATATTTATTAAACTTATATTATATATATGATTTATTTTTCATTATAATGAATATTTTAAAATTTTAAAATATTTTTTTAATTTATTTGGTTGAATTAGTAACCCGAAAGTTGAATCAATGAACCGAAGATATCACTAGGCCAACGTTCGGTCTAATTTTTAAAACTATATTATACAATTCATTTTATAATTCATATTATATTAAGTTAACAAATGCATGTTTCATAACTATCAAGAATCTGCATTACTTAAAATCACACTTGAATAGACTTAATTTCCAAATACAAACATTATATCAAGTATGCGCACACATTAAAAAAAAAATGCTCCTTGTAAAAGCCTAGAACCGAGGATGAATAAACTAAACTAGGCTAAACTAAATTAGTTCATGTAAAATGTAGTGAGCTCATGTTTATCTCTATTAATTAGCTGAGTTAATTTTTTTAGCTCAAGTTTGATTCACTTCAAAGCTTACAAGTTTGAGCTAAATTGCAAGTCAGCTTAATTAAACAAAATAAACACAAATCACATTCATGTAATAATAAATAAAATAATATTTCAAACTATAAAAAAAAAATAAACACTAATCAATAAATAGTGATAATAAAATAACAAAAAATAGTTATAAAATCTCTAAAAAATTATAAAATAATTCTAAAATACATACGTTAGAGCCACATCATTTACTGCAATTCAATTTGGGCAATACTTAACTGCATTAATTATTGTCTTTCTGATTACCATTAATGTTACTTAATTTTGGTTTGTATAACTATTCTTTACCTTTCGAAATGCCCTTTTGATTATTAGAATACTGCTCGAAATTGCTATATTATATTGGATGGAAACCTAGCACTCGAAATTGATTACAACCGTTGAACAAGTAATTCTGGTTGAAACTCCAGAATTAAAGATGATTTGAATGTTTACAACTTTACCTCAGCCAAGCATTGCACTCGTAAATGCAGTAGTTTTCATAAGACTGTTAGTGAATTAACTCTAAATATTTTCAAGAAAGAAAATGTCCTTTGTTGAAAGAAACTTATCAATTATTGCTTCTTTTTCTGTTTCAATCTTGTATTTGGATCATATGTAACCAAAAGGCATAGTTTAAGAACCCAGATCAACCCTACTGGTTGAACTGGGTTGACCTGGATGATTTTGGTTGGCTGGACTGGGATATTAAAGCAAAATTCTCAAAATGGCCATGGAGGGGTGTTCCTAGCAATTATACTAAGTCAAACAATATAGAATGAGAGGCTATCACCCTTAGAGATTTATAAACCAAGTACCAATTTCACTCTCAAATAACTATTTAGACTTAATAAGATGACGAGGAATTATGTAAATTAAAATATACAACTGAAAATAAATAAACACACAATAACATAAAGGAAAGGTCTATACGATAGGTACTAAGTTTTGGGATTTCACCTAAGATAATGCATATATATATGTGTGTGTACTTAGCAAATTAACACTCTTTTTTAAAATAAATTACTCAATTCCTTGGCGTAATTCAAATAAGTAAATGTATTGTTGAGTGCAATGAAATTGTTGAATGGCCATGTAAGACTATGTGATCCACATTTTATCTATTCTTAACCTTTGCACAAATTACATCAATTAACTCTAGAAACTATTATATAAAATCACTACGAATTATAGAAAATAAATCAATTTCGTAGGTGTTCAATCTATAAATCTCAATCCATACACATAAATCTCTAGGCTACATCCTCTCCCAGTGGAAGGTTCAACTTATGATAAAAAGCTATCAAAGACAAATTAATTAACAGGCGTTCTGCTTCTCATGGAGAAAAGGGGTGTCTCTATGCTTGGAATTGAAGGAATCTTCTTTTAAAGTGAACTCCCTTCTTTTTGTCTGCACAACATAGCCAAAAGTGTCAAAAAGTCCTAATCTTCGCTCTAAAAGATGCATTTATACCTTAATCAAAGTTTAGAAGAATAGAATCCCTAATTTATAAAGAAAATTCGGGGAATTAAAAAAATCAGTCAAGTATTGCAGCACTTCACAGTGTCTAGGCACTCTGCCTTCTAGACTTAGGCTCCAATTTTAGTTGCTCAAGTGCTGTAACTCTCCATTTTAAGTGCTAGGTACTTAAAAACAAGCTAGAATATGTCATTTCTCAGCTCCCAGTGCCCAAAACAAAAGGTATACTGTATAGACACAAATTTAGCCTCAACATAGTTAATAGATAGAAGGGTTTCTTAAGTATATTAATAAAAGTTTAATCCTTAATAGTATGTATAAAAAAAAAAAAAAAACTTTGTTGGAGAAGTGTGCTAACTTTAATAATCTCAGTCTTTTAAAAGGGATTAATTTCTACTTATGAGGTAAGAGACACCTCTTGTGCAGCCAAAAAAAAAACACAAATTTAACCCAAATCTATGTAAAATTCATGCAAAGAAACCCAAAAATTCTAAGAAATGAGGTGTAAAACATACCATTTATGTATATATAATTTACTTAAGAAGGGAAATGAACCACAATTCTTACAAATCAGACACACGCCTTTAACTAATTGAGCTACTCCAACATCTTTCTAAATTTGTGAAAAAAATGTATACTTAATTTATAAATAATATGAGCATTTAAGTCGTATGTAGCATAAGTAATAAAATGTATACACCTTGATTATAGGGACTCAGACAATAAAATATTAGATATCCAAAAATGAAAATATAAGGTCAAAATTTGACATTTTTTAATATTTTTATGCAAAATATTTTAATATTTAATTAATCCTGTAAAATTGTTCTATATCAATTAAATTTATATATTCTTGATAAACATCAATTAAATTTATTATATATATTGTTGGATTATAACTCATGAGTATGAGTGTGTTCTATATTAATATTAAATTTTTATGTTATATATAATTTATTTTTTGATGTTTTATATTTTTATTTTTTAAAAATGTTCTTTAATTATCCTGTTGAATCGATGACTCATCGGTCATTGAATCATTGACTTGTTAGCCTTTTTTCATTAATGTATAGTCCAATTTTTTAAATATTAAGAAAGAATTACTGATTATTGCTTTCACCTTAAAAAAAATTAATACTTTGCCTTAAGATTAAGAAGATAACCTAAATATAAACCCCCCAAAAAAGAGCAAGGTACCTAAGGGAAGAGTGAATTATTTAAACGTTTCTCCTTTTAGTTATTGAAGTTCCATAATGTGACATTATTGTCATTTAATCACACTTGTGTACACATTTGCACAGGTTCTGCATGAACTCTGACGAAGCAAATGTGTAATACAGTGCAGAAGCTGTATAAATGTGCATGCAAGTGTGATGTGTAGTGTAACAAGAGCCGGTGCAGGATGAAGCAATGTAGTAATACAGCACAGTGCAGTGCAGCAGTAATAGACTGCAACAGAACACGGCAAAATTAGTAGCAATTGTATAGATAAAGCATTTAAGTAGTTAGACTAGAAGATATAACCAAAAATATGGTGTGAGAATATATCCTGGGTGTAAACCCAAAAAAGAAATTGTGATCCTCATTCCTCATCAGAAAGAAAATATTCACTGATATAAGGTTGATATCCAAAATCTTTCATATGATGGACTAGTTCACTGGTTACTTCGTATATCTCTGCGATCTGGCAATGGGACTTGTCCTTGGCCACAAACTCATGTCTTGTATTCCTTACCTCAATCCAACTAAAAGCTGCTTCTTTCTTTAAACCTTTCTCCTCCATAATTTTCCTAATTCTGTCGGCATCCTCCCATCTGCCAGATGCAGCATAAATATTTGATAGCATCACATATCTTGCTGTATTTTCAGGTTCCAACTCAAACAGAACTTCTGCACACCTCCTAGCAAGGTCCAAATTCCGATGCATGCGACAAGCACCCAAGAGTGCCCCCCACATTGCAATGTGATTTGTTCCATTAGGTGCTCTCTCAATTAACTCCAGTGCTTCTTTTAGTCTGTTTTTCTTCCCAAGCAGATCAATTAATATAGCATAATGATCAGGCCAGGGCATGATGCCATATTGCTTTTCCATCAAGTCTTTTAACTTTAGTCCTTCATTATCAAGACCTGCATGGCTACAAGCAGATAGCACACCAAGAAATGTCACATGATTTGGCTTGACATTAGCTTCTATCATCCTTCTAAATAAAGCCAGTGTGTCCTCTCCAAGGCCATTCTGTGCAAACCCAGTTATTAATGTGTTCCAAGAGACTATATCCCTCACACCCGCAGGAATCCCCTCAAACACATTTTCAGCTAATTTCATATCTCCACACTTGCTGTACATGTCAATCAAAGCATTATATATAAACACATTAAACAAGTTGCCACTATTGCTACTTCTGATAATGTGACCGTGAATCTGTTTACCTCTTTCCATAACTGCCAAATCTGCACAAGCACCTAAAATACTGACAAAAGTTGAAGCATTCGGCAATATTCCCTCTTGCAGCATTTGCTCAAAGAGATCCAAAGCTTGTTCAGAACAACCATTTTGTGCAAAACCTGTGAGCAAAGCAGTCCAAGAAACTGTATTTTTTATGGGCATTTGGTTAAATATCCCACATGCTTCTTGCAATTTGGATGCTCGAGTATAAGCTACAAGCAATGAAGTCCAGGACACAGCATCTCTGTCGGGCATCCAACAAAAAATGGAATGGGAAGAATTGGGTTGGCCACATTTTCCATAAGCATCAATCAAAGCATTTTGAAAAATGATATTCAAGCGTAGGCCGAGTATAACGCCGACCCCGTGGACTTGACGCAAGCAGTTAAGAGCAGTCAAAGAAGCACAAGTGCCAACTAGGATGACAAGCGTGTACTCATCCAATAGTAAACAATGATGATGAATTTGCATCTTCCGGAAAAGCTTAATTGCTTTTGCGTGAAACCCATGGCGAGACATAGCCGAGAGGAGTGAATTATAGCTAACAAGGTTAGGTTCAGGCATTTTATCGAACACGTCAAAAGCGTTTTGGAATAGACCCATTTTTGAGTACAGAGAGAGCATTGTATTCCAGGAACGGGCATTCTTGTGTGAGAGATCATCAAAGACGTTTTGAGCACTTTGTATGCAGTTGAACTTGGAATACAAGGCTATGAGGGCGTTGGGGAGAAAAGGGTCCAACAAGAGTGCGGTTTTGATTAAGCGAGAGTGCAAGGCCTCGCCGAGTTTCAGATTTTTGGTTGTGATGCACTCGGAAATCAGAGATGCAAACTGAACCTTACTCATCGTCTAGCTTCTTTGCATCACTTCAAAGGATCGCTCTATACATAATCGCTTTTATAGTTAAATAGTTAAGATATAGTTATAGTTAAACTTCTATAAATTAATAAATTCTCTTTTTATCAGAATTAATAAATTCTTTAGAATAATATTTTTTTCAACAATAATTTTCCTAGAATGTTTAAATATATTATTTAATTATTTTTAATCAAATTAAGATAATTTACTAAATGTTTTATTTTTATATTTCAACATGTATTTATTGTTATAATTTAACTCACATTAGTTAAAATATTTAATACAAAACTTTTGTATCAATATTTTCACGTTAATTCAAATTTAAATTAATATATTTCAACAAACTTATATCTCTATCTTTAAAATTTATATTTATTAAAAGTGTTTTTAACAAATAGTGAAAGTAGGACTTAGTTATATATATATATATATATATACACTAATTAAAAAAATAAAACTATAATGATGTAGTTCAAAATGTGGTAAAATTATAATTAAATTTTTTTATAAGTAAAATTATTATAACCTATATTAGTATATTCAAAGTCCAACTTCGAAAAAAATGAGAAAAAAAAATATTGAGGTCGAAAAAAAATTACCAAATTAACTGAAATTCATAATATAATAATAATAATAATTAGAAGACGATGAGGAGGACGTGGCAAATGGAAACCCATCACTGCACACAGCCATGCTCCCTTCTTCCTCAGCCATGTCGACCTCTGCCACCGGCCCAGTACCTCGTTTCCCCTGCCAACCCAAAACCCTCCTCCGCTTCTCGCAGTTCGTGCTCCACCAGGTACCGCCGTTGGGATTCAAACGCTGAAAATGTTCGATCCCGGAAATTCGATTTCAATTTCAGAGGCAGAAATGAGACCGACGATGATGAAGAAGAAGAAAAAGTGGACGACTTTGGCAAGAAGAGACGGTGGTGGTCCGATGAGTCACCGGGAATGGAACAAGAGACCAGTGGGTTTTGGGAAGAAGCTGTTGATAGTCTTTGGATTTTCGAGGTAATCGATTTTAGTTTTTCCACTAAGCTCAAGGAGATTTTAGCAAACTGCTGTTTGTGATACATGATGTAACATATTCAATCAACCATTATGTAGAAGTTGGGGTAGTCATAAATAGCTCTATAGTTGATTCAGTGTGGTCTTCGTTGAAGCCATATTAATCAATCTGGCAAAGAAGCCAATGTGGTGGTTAGCATTGTCCTGGCTAAGGTAAAGTACAAGTACATTTGGTAGTTCCTTACACAGTGTTTGGTTGGAGGGATTTGGAGGGGAGGGATTCTTAATATTTTCTCTTGTTTGCTTCATCACATAGAAGGGGAGGGGAGGGATTTTAATCGCTCATTTTCCCTCCCTTCCACTCTATCTCTTCACCCCCAAAATTGGAGGGTTTTGGAGGGGAGAAAAACAATTGTAAGATTTTGACCCCATAGTGTATATTCTTTTCTCACTTATAAGGTTATAGTAGTAATCTTACATGTTCCCATCCCTCCCCTCCTCTGAACCAACCACTCAATAAATGAAAGCTCGCATCGTAGAGGCAAGCATTTGCCTAGCAAGTCAAGAATATTTTAGTTTCCTATATTTCAATTCGCACAGACTATAGTATGGCTATCATTCTCACTGTTTATGAAGTCACGTTTAAGCAATTTGAACTTGTGGCTAAACTCTAAATTTCGGTCAACTTATTCTTCTTTGTGAATACATGACAACTTGATTGGTAGATCAGCCATCAGCACAACTTGATTGGTAGGAAGCATAGTTAATAAAGACACATTTTGATTCAATATGAAGATGCTCACATAATAATATTAGCAAGAGAAAGAATGGGGGACCGGGCGCCATGCCCACTAAAGAAGAATTCCACTCAACATTGTATTTGATTAAAATGGAATGGTTTCCTGGTTTTGGCATTATCTGATGATGTTTATTGTATATACTTGTTACTTCTTACAGTATCATTGGCTTGTTTGGCTATTATATTCCATAATACTGATTTAGAAAGCATACTCAACTGTATGTTCTTAATTATATTTTCTGATGCATTTCAGGCTCTATGAAACCTTCTTGATGTATCTGTACTCAAGGTTCTTCCCCTTTTTATAATTTATTTTGCTCAATGAAGATATCTGAGACCATTGCTTTCCTTTCTAACGTATAGTTCTCTCCAAGTGGGCTCTATCGGTCTACAGTCTAACATTAGGTCCATGAAAACTTATAGTACTTTGATTTACTTCTTCAAATAACAATTAAGTTGAAGTAGGGTCAGGAACATCGAATCCCTTTTATGATAAAGTTATTATTACGGGTAGTTCCTATAAAGAATTGGACTAATGATGTATACAATACTTGAATTCTTGATGTAGATGCTGCATAGTTGGTTCTCATCCTTCAGAGACTATGAGGGCAATAGGAGCATCTGTCAACAAAAGGATCACGCTAAGATTTGAGTGTATTCCCATGTTAATTTGTTTCGTTGGCATAAAATGTTCTTAATATATTGCATTCTCTCCAGTGCAGGTTTTCAGATCCTTCGGTTGGACTCTTCCGGTAATTCTCCTGTCTTGGTTGCTGTTTAATGGCCCCAATGCTTTTCTCTTGGCATTAGTTCTCCCCCTTGGCCAGTCAGCACTTCAACTAGCATTTGAGAAATTGTGGGGAAACGCAGAAAGCAAACCAAAACCTAAACCTAGGATGAGGAGGAAACGGTCTACCCGCGCTGCAACTGGAAAGCAAGAAGAACAAGAAGTAACCCCGAAAGCCAGAGGGGGAAAAGCAAGCTATCAATCATGGATGAATGAGAATAATGGTTCTGTC